>JANFNE010000020.1:0-1272942 GCA_024867545.1 Phytopythium helicoides | reverse complement strand
AAACCCTAAACCCTAAACCCTAAACCCTAAACCCTAAACCCTAAACCCTAAACCCTAAACCCTAAACCCTAAACCCTAAACCCTAAACCCTAAACCCTAAACCCTAAACCCTAAACCCTAAACCCTAAACCCTAAACCCTAAACCCTAAACCCTAAACCCTAAACCCTAAACCCTAAACCCTAAACCCTAAACCCTAAACCCTAAACCCTAAACCCTAAACCCTAAACCCTAAACCCTAAACCCTAAATCCTAAATCCTAAATCCTAAACCCTAAACCCTAAACCCTACTAACCCCTGTTTGTAATTTACACATTCTTACCAATTTCTTACCGATATATTTCCAAACCCTAATCATACTACACACCGGGTTTTCAAATACTGCTACACAGCTTTGTGCGCGTAATCACATCAATATCGCATGCGTTTATCACTTTGAATAAATGAATCTCGCCAACTACTTCAAACTGTCATCTTCATTCAAATCATCCTCACACCACTATATTGTCCATTCCTCTTGTCTGTGAATCCAGTGTGTCCCAAACGCACGCAAACTGAATGCGCAGCAGGTGGGCGTTATGATACTGCAAGTACTGTGTTGTCCAAACAGGTTTGAGAGGGTTCTGTTACTGAGATGTTCACTGTAGAGGGTGGTTCTATTGAAGGGTTGTACTACTATACAGGGTGGTGCCTGTTGTCACTCTATTGTCGTGGCAGTATGTGACAGAGTCACTATACACAGGTAGGATACCTGGCCGTATATGTATACAGCTCATGTGTATATTATACGGCATCAGTGTGTATACGTCAGTAGTGTATATTGTTATACACATGGAGTGTATATTCCGGTTGATACTATACCCAATCCGAACAGTATACTCTGAGTATACGTTTCCTCCATATCTCAGCTAATACTTTTCATATTGAACTTCTGAAACGTGCTACCCCCACTAAATCGACCACGCTGAGTACGCTGGAAAAAGAAAAATCGAAATCGGCTGGTTGGATTCTGATATATTAGTTTTCGCAGTTTTTGATAAAGTTCCAGAGTTATTTCCGGAAATTCGACTTGTCGTCCGAGTCCGTACAGGTTTTGTACGTATCCTCCCAAATTTTCATAAAGATTGGCTGGCTAGATCTCCAGGGGATCAGTCTCTAAACCCTGTTTAAGTTCCCAAACCCTAAACCCTACTTTGAATAAATGAATCTCGCCAACTACTTCAAACTGTCATCTTCATTCAAATCATCCTCACACCACTATATTGTCCATTCCTCTTGTCTGTGAATCCAGTGTGTCCCAAACACACGCAAACTGAATGCGCAGCAGGTGGGCGTTATGATACTGCAAGTACTGTGTTGCCCAAACAGGTTTGAGAGGGTTCTGATACAGAGGTGTTCACTGTAGAGGGTGGTTCTATTGAAGGGTTGTACTACTATACAGGGTGGTGCCTGTTGTCACTCTATTGTCGTGGCAGTATGTGACAGAGTCACTATACACAGGTAGGATACCTGGCCGTATATGTATACAGCTCATGTGTATATTATACGGCATCAGTGTGTATACGTCAGTAGTGTATAGCGTTATACACATGGAGTGTATATTCCGGTTGATACTATACCCAATCCGAACAGTATACTCTGAGTATACGTTTCCTCCATATCTCAGCTAATACTTTTCATATTGAACTTCTGAAACATGCTACCCCCACTAAATCGACCACGCTGAGTACGTTGGAAAAAGAAAAATCGAAATCGGCTGGTTGGATTCTGATATATTAGTTTTCGCAGTTTTTGATAAAGTTCCAGAGTTATTTCCGGAAATTCGACTTGTCGTCCGAGTCCGTACAGCTTTCGTACGTATCCTCCCAAATTTTCAGAAAGATTGGCTGGCTGGATCTCCAGGGACACAGTCTCTAAACCCTGTTCGTAAAATACGGGTTTATTACGGCTCGAATCAAGGAAATTACGGCAACAAATGCAAACAAAACCCGGTAATTTACGCAATATTACGGCACCACGGAACCCCGAATGAACGTTCATTCCGCATAGTATATATATAGTATATATAAAGGCACGGGTCGCCAACTACTCATGCTAGCGCATACGTCACAGCTCTGCTAACACATCAGCACCGATATGGTATTCGTTCGTCTACTCGGTTCAAACATGATCTTCTCTTTATCATAATACCCACTTTCAAACATTGTGTATACACTTCACGTACCCGGAATCATAACGCACAACGCAGGCAGGTTGCTTTCAAAATACCTGGCATTGATTGTCGAAAGCGAATAAACACGTATGTGAAGTCAGGTAATTCGCTAATAACCGGTATGTTCGGTCAACATGTTCTGTTTACAGTTCGTTGTGTAGTGAATCACGCGCTGTTGTTTGGTTCACTGCATTACATGCATCGCATGAATGCACTTGATGATCAACTAATTGAACTGTAGTCATCAATGTCGCATCATCTTAGAACACTAAGGCAACACATCTCAGTGCATATGATCATCAAGTATTGCTCAAGAAGCTATCACATGTTGTCATCTGCCACATATCACTCAATTATTTATTGGAAGAATCTCATGGCGTGTGGTTTGATTGCTGATCTTCAATGTGTACGATCATACTCACGCATATTATAATCCACAAGAGTACCTTGGTGACATCACGTTCACGAATTCGTGTTGTTTCTCTTATGCATTCACACTCGCCCACTGTCAAGTATGTTTTGTTTTCTATATACTTGGTTGTAGACCAGTTGTATTTGCTTGATGTTTTGTCTGTGCCTTTGGATTGGTGCATGGGAACACGTATTGTTGTTTCGCTTCTCCATTCACACTCACCAACTGTCATGTCAGTCTGTTTAGTTTCATTGATACTTGATTGTCCATCATTTCAATCTGCGTGGCGTTCTATTTGTGTGTGTGCAATCTTACATGCTGTCAGTTCATCAGTTACGCAGTGTATATTGATAGTCACGTACGTATCCACAAGAATAGCAATATCTTGTTGCTCGATTGAGAACAACTTGCCTGTGTAGCATTTACATCCGTCTACTTGCTACGGTGGCAGTACATGTGGTTTTACTATCCACACAATGTACAACACAATTGCCAATAATCTGGCAACATTCCAGTGACATCGCTGTTCCATACTGTATGGCATTGTGGTAGTACCGTGGGTGAGGTTTAGTTTTTGTATCGGAGTTTCCATCAAGGGCCCACATATAGGTAATATCCATAGTTAAGGGGGAGGACATTGCGCTCGGGGAGGACAATGGCTCATTTCATACAAAAGTCAAGATAAAAAGGGGAGGACAATGGCTCCGGGGAGGGATGGCCATTGTCCTCCCCTTTTTATCTTGAAATTTGTATGAAATGGGTCATTGTCCTCTCCTGTTTAAGTTCCCTAAACCCTAAACCCTGTATATCATTCACTTCCATCTATTTGCTGCGGTCGCAGTACTTGTGGTTTTTACTACCCACACAATGTACAACACAACTGCCAATAATCTGGCAACATTCCGGTGACATCGTTGTTCTGTACAGTATGGCTTTGTGGTAGTACCGTGGGTGGGTTTTCATTTTTGTATCGGATGTTATACCCGTGGGCAATTATACTTGAAATTTGTATTGAAATCTATACGACACTGCGCGACAGCATGACATTGGGCAATTATACTTGAAATTTGTATTAAAATCTATATGACATTGGGTCCGAGGAGGGTTGCCCAATGTCATTAGGGTTTGGATACAAATTTCAAGTATAATTGCCCAATGTCATATACTGTTTAGGGACCCTAAACCCTAAACTTACATATTTCTTACCAATTTCTTACCGATATATTTCAAAACCCTAATCATACACCACACCGGGTTTTCACCTATCACTACACAACTTCGTGCGCGTACTCACATGTGCTTTATCTCCTCATCATACCGTCACATTGAATCAATCATAGATGGATTCTACTGCACACTGACAACATCGTTATCGACATACCAACCATGCCACACCCTTACAATCTTGAGCGTTTTCACATTCTACACTCATATACACCATCGCTATCACTCGGTCGATACCATCTGCCTACAACTATCCATCTCTGCGTTCTCTTGTTGCCTCACCTCGTCTGCACAAATCATCACAACATACACCATCAAACGCTCAAAGCCATACAATTCTCTTTCATCATACTCTCCTCCATTTTACTGGTCAACAAGTATCACCGAGCGAGGACACGTACAAAGTAATTGCTTTCCATCATGATCCGAGATAACGACTCACCTCTTCTCACACTCATCGTCGCGAACACGTGCCAATTCAGCTTACACTCCAGCACCGACATGGTGTCGGTTCATTTCCACTTGGTTCAAAGCAAGATTCGCACTGCATGATTAAGTACAGTTCCAATCGCTATGGCTACACACAGTTCATAGCACTGTCCAAAGCATCAATCACAGCGCACATTTGCTTCAAAGTTACTTGGTATATATTTTGGAAAGAGAATAGCTGCGTCGGTGAAGTGGAGTTCGTCGCTATCAATTGGTGTGCTAGTTCATCATCTTCTTTCCACACTTCACGGCATAGTGAATCATGTGCTTCAGTTTGGTATACTTCATCTTCATTACATGCTTCATATCAGTTCCCTTGCCGATCAACTAGGTGAGCTCTAGCTAGCAATGGTGTCTCAACTCAGACACAACTCGTCACGTCTCAGTCCATTTAACCATCAAGTATTGATCGTGAAGTAGCTGTCACAGCTTGTCATCCATCACATGTCAGTCGATTATCCATTGGTGACATCTCATGGCGTTTGATTTCATTGCGGACCAATCGAAGATGTTGGATTACACTCGCTCATGGTATGTTCCACATGTGTACCTTGGTGACATCAGGTTCACAAACACGTATTGTTTCTCGTATCTATTCACAGTCGCCCACTGCTATACCAAGTCTGTTTTGTTTTCTTGATACTTGACTGTCCATCAGTTGAACTTGCTTCATGTTCTGTACGTGTGTTTGAATTGGTACATGTCGTCAGTCCCTCAGCTTACATGAATGATATTGACAGTCACACACTTCTTGATAACAAGAATAGCAATGGTTGCTTGATTGAGAATAACTTGCCTGTGTGCCATTCACTTCCATCAACTTGCTACGGTAGCAGTACATGTCGTTTTACTACCTGCACAATGTACAACACAATTGCCAATAGTCTGGCAACATTCCAGTGACATCGTTGTTACATACTGTATGGCTTTGCGGTAGTACCGTGGGTGAGGTTTAGTTTTTGTATCGGAGTTTCCATCAAGGGCCCACATATAGGGAATTTCCATAGTTAAGGGGGAGGACATTGCGCTCGGGGAGGACAATGGCTCATTTCATACAAAAGTCAAGATAAAAAGGGGAGGACAATGGCTCCGGGGAGGGATGGCCATTGTCCTCCCCATTTTATCTTGAAGTTTGTATGAAATGGGCCATTGTCCTCCCCTGTTTAAGTTCCCTAAACCCTAAACCCCATCGACTATAACTGTACGCTCAAGTTCATATTGTATGTGCCTTGGATCGCGACATTTCGTCCTTGATCCTGAAGTTGCGTCCCTTCAGGCTCGCTTGACATATGCGGAGGTGTCAACGCACGAATATAGCGGGAGTCGCAGCGCGATGGAGTCGCTCCCTGTGCTGCGGTCGAGCAACACCTAAGTTCATGTTAGTATTACTATACTATAAAAGGGAATACAAAACGGATTGTCATGTGTGGCAACAGCGGGTCAGTGCCGCTGGCGCTGAAAACCGGGGTTTAGAAGAAATCCAACATATTTTAATTAACACCCTGTGCCACTACCATCATTCGATACTCATCATGTCTGCGATATGCAACGCTTCAAAGACTTTGCCGAGCGAACCGAAGTTGAAGGAAGAACACTTCAGTTATCAGACCTCCCAGGCTTTGAATTTGATGGCAGCTGTCACACCAATACAATTCAGCCGACAATTCATGCGGTGGGATTTGACGACAATCAGAATGCGCATTTGAACTCACCCATTTGCATTCGTGCCCAACTACAAGTCGGAGCCAAACATCAGGTGATGGCGCCCTCGTAGTTTGGGATAACTCTCACTGCTTGAGGTAGTCGCGCAGGTCTGCGTCCTCGCGACAGAGATTCTCATTCTTATGTCGCAGGCGCTTGTTGTGGCGGAAGAGCTGGCCAAAAGTGCTGGGGCGCTTCATGTCAGGTTGCGAAATGGCCAAAGCGACATTGCGGCATGAGCGCGCGGATTCATTGCTATAACTTAAGCGTATGCATTTTATTCAACGAACCTAATTACTAACGCGGTCATCGCGTTTTTTGTGAGGCCTAAGGCGCGCGGCGCGAATCCCGCACCCAAGCCTCCTAATTGCTGCTGCGTGCGCTCAGAATGTTCAGAGTGAGGTACTGTAGTGTCCGATCCGACAATGTTCCCTCATTCGTCCGACACGACGTCGCGATGTAGCTAGTTGTTGATGTCTGAACTTGATTGTTGTATAGTAGTCAGCCGCTTGTTCTGAACTCATCTGAACAGCTGGGCACGCCCTTACAACAGCTGCTATTTGTCTATGCATTTGTATAGACGTATGTGGTTGGGGGTTATAAAATAAGTATTTGCAGTGAGCTACAGAAATGTAGACGGCATCAAATGGCGTTAACAATTGCCGTGCACACCCTATGTCGGGAGCACTTACTTGCTTGGAAGCGGATTTTATTTTGAGCTTTACTAACTACTGCGCTCTTAGTCCTGTGATGAGGCAGCCCCAGAATTTGGTACCAAGTGGGGGAATGCCACGAATTCCATGCGTGTCCCAGATCTGCGACGTGTGAGACAAGCTACCTCGCGGCTCGGCACGGGGCGCCTCGGCTAAGCCTATAGGCTGACTTGCCCGGGCTGGGATTCGTCGGATTTGGTCCAGCCCAAGCTAGGCAGCACCAGTGCAGCCTGAGCCGAGGTCAGCCTGGCCACACTCAAGCCTGCCGAGATCGGTTTCATCCGAGCTCTGTTTGACTCCACCCAGGCCCAGGCTCGTCGGCTCGGTCTGCCAGTTTGGACAGCTGGCTCGGTCTACTGGTCTGAGCCTATCGGCCCGGTCCACCCCGGGCCTGAGCCGATCGGCCCGGCCTACCCCGGGCCTGAGCCTATCGGCCCGGCCTACACCGAGCCTGAGCCGATCGGCCCGGCCTACACCGAGCCTAAGCCGATCGGCCCGGTCCAGACGATCGGATAACGGTGAGACACGAGGCGGATGACCTGACCGTGGGATGTGTACCCACCAGCTGCCGTGCCTCATTGATTGCTTACTAGGTGTTTGCTCATACGATTCTTGTGGACAGGAGGCTCTCCCTAGGGGAGCCACCTCTGTGTCTTAGGCTTTACATATTTCATACATAATAAAAAACTTCCGCTTTTGCCTTGGAGCACACACCCCGGAGGCGCTCGACACCTTCGTTCACCGGCGGCGCAGGCTTAGCGCTGCCGCGTTCTCTCTCACTGGTACGCAGCCTCGGCGTACTACGTATCGCGCGGCGGGAGGGTAGCCCGCTCGCGCAGAGGTAAGTCCGGTCTCCCCGGTGTATTCCCGGTCTCCCCGGTGTTCATTCCCCCTCTACAGTAGCTTAGCTCTACATTTGGTGTGTGTGAGTGCTCGGCCGGCAGATCGACGAGTGTCTGTCGGCTCGAAGCGTGTATTCTTTTAGCTCGTATATAAGGCTCGAGGTCTGGGCCTATAAAGACAGAGACCACCCGAGTGCGCGCGGCTTGCGTTCATACGTTTGCCGCGTGCACGTGCATATCTTCTTGTCACTAGCGTAGTGATCTGTGTGTCCGAGTGAGCTGTGGTGGCAGCCTAGATTCCTATCTGGGCGTGTTACGACAACCCGATCAAAAGGGCCTGCTCCTCGCAAGGGGTTACACAACGTGAGACTGATCAGAGCGAGCCTCGGACTTTTCCCATAGTCCAGGGCTTGCTCAGAGTTCACGCAGGCTCCAGCCCCTGCCTGTGTGCTCTCTATACCTGTTCCTCAGCCGGGCTCTAGTGCAAGCCGGCTGACCCGAGGCGTCGTGGGTGTTTCCCCGACTCACCTCATCACAGTCCCGCAGGTCACCAAGGCGCTTCCTAGGTGCGTGCCTACACATGCAATGCTTCCATGCATGTTTCTGATGTTTTCTTCTTATCTTTCATTTTTCTGTGGTTTGCATATTTTTCTATATGCATGTATGCAGTTTGCGTGCGCGCCCGTGGAGGGTCTACCCTACGCGCTGCCAGATGCTGCGCTGTACCACAAACACACTACCCCTCTGCGGGAGCGCCGGCGCACTGCGTTGCAGCTGCGGTGCGCTGCGCTGTGGCCGTGTTGCGCTTTGCTGCGGACGCGATGCGTCGCGCTGCAGGCGCATGCCGAGCCTGCATGCGTGCGACGGTCGCGTCTCTGCTGCGTGCCGCTCGACGACGCCAGTAGGTCGCTGTGCTGCACGCTGCGTACACGCTGGTGCACCAGCGCACCTCATCTGTGCGGACGCACAAGGTGAGTGCGTGGAGTCGCCTTGCCGACTCGGCATGGTGGCGCCGCGATCACTACACCCTATCTCGGCAACCCCCAACAGTTAAGAGAGGCTGTTATGGTACTTTTTGTTCAGTATAATTAAAGTGTACTAGCAGTTTGAATTTCCATAGCGCCCTCACAGCCAGTCATTCATCACTGCTATGTTGGTAGACAGTGAAAAGTATTAATCTTATATTTAGTAAGGAAAGGTGGAGGCGAGTGGTATCAACAGTATCCACTGATGTTTCAGCCAGCGAGGCATATATACCTTTTAAAAATGGCTTCATCTCTGGCCAAACAAATCTTCATAGATCCGATCTGCGAACAGTAGCGTCCTTTCAGTGACAATTCAGGGAGGCTGTTACTGGGTCAACTTGACATCTGGAGCACGCCCCAACCACCTCCGTGTCCCTATACACTTACCTTCAATATACGATGCGCTAAGAATGAGTGGCTTGGACACAAATCTACCCCAGGGACGCTAACCGAATACTCGCTTCTCCCTTTACCGTGCCTAGTACTCACTTTTCAAGTAGTACAATATGCTTGTTGATCCCATGTTGCGCTGAGCGTGGAGACGGTGAGCGTCTTAGATAAGGGCGAGCAACACCAAGTTCATCGAAGGGTGGAGTCTGTGTATTCAACCACTGTATGGAATCCAAGCAAGTGCTACCAGATGTGGAGCGCTCACGGGAACTTGTGCAGGAAGTGATGCTTATTTTTCTGAGGGTTATCTGACTAACTGCACTCGTGGTGGTCATGTTCACCAGATGCCTACGACAAGGAAGCTACCAGAATCTTTCTGTTGTTTTCGGTATGTATCTTTTTTCTGTGTGTTTGTGTTTTATATGCATGTACATACAGAGTCCTAGTGGCGCGCGGCGTTGGGGCTTACAGCCAGCGTGGTCTGCGCTGCCGCGGCGCATTGCTTTGCGGCTGCACAGCGCGGCTTTGCGGCTGCATGCGCAGCGGCGCGCTTTCCAGCGCCCTCGCTGCGCTGTGCTGCTGCAGCTGTGCTTGTCCCTGAGGCATGGCTGCGCTACGCTGTCGCTGCATGCGCGCTGGCCGCAGGTCCGTGACATTATCGCGCTGGAGCGGCACGATGGTGCCACGCCCCCTACACGTTGCCTCTCCTACTAATAACAATGAGTTTGAGCGACCTGAAGGCCGCAACACCAAGCGCGCGCATGACGGCGATGAAGGCGTTTGAGCGCTTCTCTCTATTAAATCCACCAGAAGATTTATGCGAACAGAATGGATAGAATGAAAAGAGCATTGGCAATTTCTTGTTTTGCAGAACGCGAGGCGTTCTGAATGCTATTGGCTCACAGCCGCCAGCTCCTACTTGGGCGATTTTTATTTAGTTTTATTATGCCATAGCTTGTTCCCCATAAAGTGTCTCGCTAGTTTTATTTTTTTCACAAATTGCCTGTACCAACTGTACCACAACCTTCTCGCCCCTTCCTACCACATTCAAGCGACACCCCCATGATATCGCGCAAAGATACCCACCTCCGGATTGCACATCACCGTCCGTCGTCGTCCGCCCAGCGCCGCATTCCTCCCTTCCTCCCCGCCGCTCAATGAGCCGATCGAGCGCGCTGAGCCTGTCGGTGGGCGTGGGCGCGGCCGCCGCCATGTACATGGTGCGCCTGCGCCGCGCCGCGTACTCCACGCTCGCGAGCCGCGCGCGGCCGCCGGTGCTCGAGAAGCGGCCCAAGATGGTGCCGTTCGGGGCCGTGGCGGGCCAGAACCGCGGCGAGAGCCCCATGAAGCCCGTGCTGTACATGGAGGACCCGTACTTCTACGTGCGCGACGACTCGCGCAAGAACGAGGAGGTGCTCGAGCACCTGCGCAAGGAGAACGCCTACACGGAGCTCAAGACGGCGCACCTGGCCAACGTGCGCGACAACATCTACACGGAGCTGCTCTCGCACGTGCAGGAGACCGACGAGGAGTACCCGTACCCGCACGGACCCTTCCTCTACTACACACGCACCGAGGAGGGCAGCAGCTACGTCTACCACTGCCGCAAGGCCAAGCCTGCGGAGGGCCAGAACGAACCCGGCAAGGAGGAGCTGCTGCTCGACGAGAACGAGATCGCCAAGGGACAGAACCACTGCGATGTCAGCCGCGTGTCGCCCAGCCCCGACCACCGCTACCTCGCCTACATGGTCGACTTCAACGGCTACGAGACCTACACGGGCTACATCAAGGACCTCCGCACGGGCGAGCTGCTGGCCTGATCGCATTGAAGGCATCTCGAGCCTCGGCTGGGGCAGAGACTCGTCCGTGATCTACTATGCAACGCAGGACGAGGCACACCGCCAAAACAAGGTCTGGCGCCACACGGTCGGCACCAGCAAGGATGCCGACGAGCTGCTCTACACCGAGGACGACGAGATCTACAACGCCTACTTCCAGAAATCGCGCAGCGGCAAGTACATGTTCTTGCTGTCACACAGCAGCGAGACGAGCGAGGTGTCCTTCATCGACCTCTACAACCCGTCGGCACCGCCCCAGCTCATCGCCAAGCGCAAAAAGGGCCACATTTACTCAGTCGACCACCACAACAACAGCTTCTACATCGTCACGAACCGCGACGGCGCCACCAACTTCAAGCTCATGCGCACGCCAGTGGCCAAACCTTCGCCAGAGCACTGGATCGACGTCTTCCCGTACGACGAGTCGGTCAAGGTCGACGACATCGACTGCTTCAAAAACTTCATGGTCATGTCGGGCCGACAGGGCGGCTACTCGCAGATCTGGATTGTGGTCGCGCTCGCTGAGAACAAGCACTCGCGCCGCAAGCTCGAGTTTAACGAGTCGAGCTACACGGTCTCGGGCTGGGTCAACCGCGACTACGACACGACCAAGTACCGCTTCGTGTACTCGTCCATGACGACGCCCCGCACAACCTTCGACTACGACGTCAATGAGCACAAGTCGACGTTCCTCAAGGAGAAGCCGTGCCCGAACTACGACCGCTCGCTGTACAAGTCGGAGCGGCTCGAGGCCAAGGCCAGCGACGGCACAATCGTGCCCATCTCGATCGTGTACCGCAAGGACCTGCGCTCCAAGGATCGCCAGCCGCTGCACCTGTACGGCTACGGCTCGTATGAAATCTCCATCGACCCGAGCTTCGTCTCGACGATTTTGCCGCTGCTGGACCGCGGCGTCATTTACGCGATCGCGCACATCCGCGGTGGAGGTGAGATGGGTCGCACCTGGTACGAGAGCGCCAAGTACAAGAGCAAGAAGAACACCTTCACGGACTTTATCAGCTGCGCTGAGCACCTCATCAAGCAGGGCTACACGAGCCCAAGCAAGATGACGTGCGAAGGCCGTAGCGCTGGCGGACTGCTCATGGGTGCGGTGCTCAACATGCGTCCGGACCTGTTCAAGGCGGCGATCGCAGGGCGTGCCGTTCGTGGACGTGATGAACACCATGAGCGACGCGTCCATCCCGCTCACGACCGGCGAGTGGGAGGAGTGGGGCAACCCGAACGAAGCCGAGTACTTCCAGTACATGCTGAGCTACTCGCCGTACGAGAACGTCAAGCAGCAGGCGTACCCGAACATCCTGGTCACGAGCGGCCTGTACGACCCGCGCGTGGCTTACTGGGAGCCGACCAAGTGGGTCGCCAAGCTGCCGCGACACCAAGGCGGACCAGAACGAGGTGCTGCTCAAGATGGACCTCTCGTCGGGCCACTTCAGCGCGAGCGACCGGTACCATTACCTCAAGGAGAAGGCGTTCGACTTGTCCTACCTGCTCGATCAGCTCGACGCCATCACCGACAAGGACAAGCAAAAGCCAGCCAAGAAGTAGGCTGCCACGCAGGAGACCCGCGTCGTAGCGTAGCGTAGCTTGTGCATCCATCGCTTTGATGAACAGTGAGTGAGTCATTACGCATCAACATCCATGCCAACTTGACATGCATGCTTATCTTGGAATCAATATAGGTAAACGTTAGCAGGCTTCCAGGCGACGCGCCATTCGAAAACTTCAAGCCGATCCAACCGATACGAGACCATGGACGTGTGGGGGTCGCAGGCAACCGATGGCGCCGCCGAGGAAGAGGAGCAGTGGGAGCAGCCAGAGAGCGGGCGCGACGCGCTGCTGGTGCTCGTGGACGTGCGTGCGTCCATGGCGGAGCCGTGCGCGGGCGGCTCCACGTGGCTGAAAGCGGTCGTGGAGCTGCTCGTGCGCCTCACCAAGTCCAAGGTCGTCGCCAGCGACAACTCGCTGCTGGGCGTTATCTTTTTCGGATCGGTAAGCGCGCTCAAAAGTGGATGCACGCGACACGAGCTGACGCTTCTGTCCGACAGTCCAAGCGCGGAGACGCCAGCGCGCTTGAGGGTGTCTACGAATTCCAACCGCTCGGGTACCCGTCGGCGCAGCGGATCAAGGATCTACAGGTGAGGATACTGCCCCGATTCGTGACTTTGACCTAGTGTAACACTGGGCATTTTCCATGCAGGCGTTGGCAGATTTGGACGTCGCGGCAGAATTCGAGGCAATGAGCAGTAGCGACCCGCTACCGTTCAGCAACGCGCTCTGGCAGTGCGGGATTGCGTTCTCAAATGCCAAGTATGTCCACTCAACAGAGGGGCTGATCGTTGGCAGTTATCTAATCTGCTACTACTGTTTGGTGTTGCAGCTTGAAGAAGAAAGACTCTCAGCGAGTTTGGATTTTCACCAACGACGACGATCCAACAGTTCCAGACACCGAGGAGGCAAGCCGCGTCCAGAAGCAAGTCCAGGTGAGCGCATGCTTGATACTGGGTCACATCTGAGTAATACGCAGCTGACAGAGCAACTTTCGTGACTAGAACCACGCTGAGCTGAAGCGAACGCTCAACTTGTTCTTCATTACTCCTCCCGGCAAGAAAACATTCGACCTGTCCAAGTTTTACGGCTGCGCATTCAAGGACTTTACGAACGAAACGGAGGATACCGATGACGCAGACAGCTTTCTCCAACCAGCGTTCTCAATTAGCTCGCTCGACGATATGATGGAGGGATCGCTGCGCAAACGCTTCCGCAAGCGCAGATTGACAACGTTGCCCTTGCACATCACAAAGAACGTGTCAATCGGCGTCGAAATGTACGCGCTGACAATCAAACAGCGCAAAAGCTACCCAGTAGGCACTGGACGCAACTTCTAATGCCCCGCTCAAGACCGAGACAAAGTGGCTGTGCGAGGACACGGGGGCGTATCTGACGCCAGATCAGATCAAACGCTACATCGACTTTGGCGGCAAGCGCGTGTACTTTTCGCCCTGACGACATTGTTGAGATCAAACACTACGATTCCCCAAGCCTGCAGCTCATTTGCTTCAAGCCGCTCTCGACGCTCAAATGGAATGAGAACATTCGGACGGCATACTTTTTGTATCCTTGCGATGGATACATTGAAGGCAGCACTGTCGCCTTCATGTCGATTCTGACGTCTATGGCCAAGAAGCAGAAGTTTGCGCTTGCTCGCATGACTGCGCGGAAGGTCAGCATACCGCGTCTGGTAGCGTTACTGCCGCAAGAGGAAGAGTACGATGAGCTCGGACAAGTCCAGCCGTCAGGCTTCAATGTGATCTTTTTGCCGTACCTCGATGACATTCGCGACATCCCTGCAGAACGATGCGGCCTACGTGAGTATTCAATTTTCGTTGTTGCATGCTTGTAGCTAATCTTGAGTATTCGTTCAGCGAGCGACGACAAAATTGACGCAGCCAAGGCTCTGATCGCGAAGCTCAAGCTTTCGGAAGTGCCGACATTCGAGAATCCGGGTATGTGTGAGAAACTGGCATGATCCCTGCCAGGATAGTCCCATTCATTTTGTGTGTATGATTGTAGAGCTGCAGAAACACTACTCGGCCATCCAGGCGCTCGCTCTCGGAGAAGACGTGCTCGAGTTTGACGAGACCAAGGACACAACACTCCCCGATAAGGATGGGTTTAGCCAGTCAGATGTGAAGGTATCGTATCCCGACAAAACCTATGATAGTTCTGCGCTGTCTTGACGCTGGTTCCCTTCGTGCTAGGATGCCATCGAGAGCTTCCGCGAAGCCTGCGGTGGGGATCTCATTGACGCATCCGACCTGAAGCGAAAGGTGGGTCTGCGAGGCTGGAGCTACGATGCGATGTAAAGCAGTATTAATGACGTGGATGAGTGTGTGCAGAGCACCACTTCGTCACGCTCTACTGGCACCAAGAAGCGCGCGACCACGTCCACGGCAGGAGACGCGGTGGCAGTCGACAGTGCTTCTGTCGAGGAGTGGGCGGCGCTAGGTCGCGTCGAATACTGTGCAGAAGAAGACAGGTGGCGGAGCTCAAAGCTTTTCCTCCATGCCCACAGCCTGCCCGTGTCGGGCAAGAAGGCCGAGCTCATCGACGCGGTCAAGGCGTTCGTCTCGCAGTAGCAACATGTCTCTTTCACGAACAAAGATCTGCCTTCAACTTGAAGCAGGCGAATCGATCCTTCCATGATGGCTTCTTCCAACTCCTCCTTGGTTGTCAAGAGCGAGCTAACTGCAGCTCCTCCATCCATCATCGGTACAGTGCTCATCCTCCTCCATCCATGCCGCCGCTTTCTCGCTGAGAAGGAGGCTGGGACACTTCAACATTCTCCCCACTTGACTTGGCTTCAGTATGCTTGCGGTGCTTGGCCAAGCGTGATTCCCACTTTTTTTGCGGCGTGTCGTCTCGAAGAAAAATCGTACTTAGTGACGTAGCAGAGCACCGAGAACGAGCTGCCAGTCGGGAATCCGCGGCGGAGAAGCGAGGTGACGGGTACGATGCTGAGCAAGCAGGCGCTCGAGGGCATTGCGGCCTACAAGTACAAGGCGTAAGCGGATTTTGCGCCGACTTGCAGCGAGTATGGGCTGATGGAGGCTGCGCAGGGGGATCGTACACGATCATCGACAATGTGCTCAACCACTACTGGACGTGGGCCGTGCGCTTCCTGCCCGAGTGGATGGCGCCCAACCTCGTGACGATGCTCGGCACGGTCATCATGATCTCCACGACGCTCGTGCAGCTCTACTATGCGCCGCGGCCTCGAGGAGCCCTGCCCCACGTGGGTCTACCTGCTCTCGGCGCTCGGGCTCTTCCTCTACCAGACGCTCGACGCGCTCGACGGCAAGCAGGCGCGCCGCACGGGCGCCTCGTCGCCGCTCGGCCAGCTTTTCGACCACGGTATGTGATTGCTCTGGGCTGCACGTGCTCAATGAACTGGCTGCTCACCGTTACGGCGAATGGCAGGCTGCGACGCACTGTGCACCGTGTTCAACCTGCTGAGCGCGACCGCGACGTGCCGCACGGGCGCCGGACTCATGGCCTACACCTGTGCTCTCGTCCGTGTGCATCACCTTCTACCTTGCGCAGTGGGAGGAGTACCACACGGGCGTCATGAGCTGCGGCAACAGCTACTACGGCGTGACGGAGGGCCAGCTGTCGCTCGTGGCGTTCCACTTGCTGGCCGCTGCGTTCGGCGCTGACTTTTGGCTTGGCAACGTGCCGCTCTTGCCATTCGAGCTCCCGCTGCAATACGTGCTTGTGTTCGCGCTCGTTGGTAGCAACGTGGTGCTGGCGTACAGCAATGTCGCGAACGTGCTGACGGGACCGCCCATTCCGAGTGACGAGCTTGGCAACAAGCACGTGTCCAAGCACCTGGCGATGCTCCAGCTCATCCCGATCGGCATTCTGCTCGTGCTGGGCTCGCTATGGATCATGGGCCCGGACGCCGAAAACTACACCAACTACCCGGTGCTCTTCCTGTTCCCGATTGGCATCGGCTATGTGTTCTTCTCGGTGAGTGCCTGTCTGTCGTACGCGATAGCGTTACTTTCCAGACTCTAACTGTGATCCTCAACAACAGACGCGCATGATTGTGAGCCACATGTGCAAGATCCCGTTCACCCCGCAGCTGCGCGTTATCATCCCAGTTCGGCCTCGTCATTTTCAACGCGTACGGCACGGCCCTTGGTCTGCTCGCCAAGCCGTTGGTGAACCCCATCTTCGCATCCTCGCTCTACGTTCTCTTCATCTTCAGCGTGTACATGCACTTTGTGTGGAACGTGGTGAAGGACATTTGTGACTACCTTGAACATCTTCCTGTTCAAGATCTCCAAGTTCCAGCCGCCCGAGACCTCCAAGACCAAGTAGAGTTGGTGTTGTTGGTTAGCGCGCGTAGTTGGGAGAAGGACACATAGATTGCATCACGGCACTCTTCACTCAATGTCTATTCCTTGTGTGAATAGCTACTGTAGTTGACGCTCCATTGGCATCCATACGATTTGCTGCTGCATTTACACCTCAAAAGTCCCAATTGTCCCATTCGTCCCCCTTCTTCGCTGGCGCCGCATCGAGCTTCATCGCTCCGAGCGTCTCACGCTTTGCCTTCGCCTCTGCTCGGCGCTCAGCCAGCGTTTTTCGTGGCGGGTGTGCAGTCGATGCAGAGTTCGAAGCACTGAACGAACTAGTTGTAGACGACGAGAAAGATGTTGAGGACGCCGAGGTTGAAGGAACATGAATCCCTCCGGTCGATGAGAAAAAGCCCGCTGAGGACGCCGCAAAGTTCGTTGTCGAAGTCGAGGGACCTTTAGGTTTGGCAGGCGCAGTTGATGTCCCGAAGTCAAGGTCGTCATCGTTGCCCCAATTATCATCTCCCCATTCAGTACTCGCCGCATTGAGATCCAAACTTGATGAAGTAGCCGCAGCCGAACCGCCACCGGTTCTCGAAACGCTAAGCTTCATTCCAGACGAAAAGGAGGACGTCGCGCCAGAGCGATTCACTGACAGCGAACCTCCGCCTGATGAAGAGAACGACGCAGTCTTCTTCGGACTGGCAAGCCCATCGAGATCGTCATCATTCCCCCATTCGTCGTCGGCCGCGGCAAAATCGTCGGCCGAAGCAAATGTGTTGAGGCCAGTTCCCGACGAAGTCCGGCTCGATGAGCCAAAGGCGTTGCTGCTGCTCTGGAATCCTCCATTGCTAGACGATGACAAGCGCATACCGGACGATGATTGAGGCGGCGTCGTGGTTGGTGTGCTAGACGGCGCAATTGATGATGACGATGACGAGCCAACGCCCACGATTTTTCCAACGTTGGAGGCGACAGCCGAGGTCGCCCACGCAGTCAATGATGAGGCGTACCCGCCACTAGAGTGCGCAGTGGTCACTGCTGAGGTAGCGTCCTCACTCACGGGCTCGACCTCTCCACCTGCCTGTCGCTTCAGCTCTTGCTCTCGAGCCTGGGCTTCTTCCCGGATTTTCATTTGGGCAGCTTCTTCAGTCACCTTCTTCATGAAGATGTTCATGGAAGTGGCTGCTTGATCACGCACAGAGATCGATACGTCGAGCATGAGAGGCGAAATGGCGGGGATAATACTGCCAGCGACGCCTTGGATTGAGAAATATTCCTGTCGGCGGCAACTTTTTGGTTAGCGCCCACTCTGGATAGATATAAAAGTACAATCTTCGTACCTCGCAAGCTGTCATGGATCGCAAGCCTGCGAGTCGAGCATGAGGGAATGGATCGCGCAAGGCTCGAGAGAACGCTGGGAATAACACTTTGGGCGAGTTGTGGCGTTCAACTTTCCTGCGATTTTCCCGAGACAAATTGTTGTGTTCGTTCGAATTGCAGGCTCAGGGTCGGACTGAATCAGGGCAATACATAGGTGAGAGGTTTGAAATGTGGCAATACAATCACAAAACAACAAACCTGAAGCTTGGCAAAATACTTCATCACCCGGTTATTCAGATTGCTGTCCGAAAGCTTGTCCGCAATATGAAGCATCGATTTCACCGTGAGTTCACGAAGCACTGGTGCCGAATCAGTAAAACCGCTGCAAATGTTGTCAAAAATGACAGAGCTGTTCACAAGCTTGGCATCGAAATGAACCGTGAACTTCTCCATCATCTGCAAAAGCTGCACGCGGACTGCACGGTCGTTGCAGCTGAAGAGCTTGACGATGATAGGCAGTACTTGATCCTTGAATTCTTCTGGAGAGAGCGAGCCTCCGATTTGCACCATCGCTGGAAGCATGTGACTCGCAGACGGGTCCAAGCGTACGGGGCCATTCTTCCCTCCAGTAGCTGCCCCAAACTCAACCACGGCTTTTAGAGCAGGCAGAACTTTGTGCACACCAAAAGACCGAGGGAGAGATTCGAGGTTTGCACACAGCTCTTTGTAGTACTCGACTTTCTCCTCGGGCGTCTTGACAGCAAGGTTCTCCAAAAAGTCCATTCGCTTGATGAACGGGGTGTCAAAATAACTCGAACCAAGGATTTTTTGCGGGCTGGGGCGACGATTTGGGAGATCGTCAATCGCCTTGCGGTAGTGCGTACGGATCGCCGGCGGGATATTGGTGGCGGAAGACAGATCAGTCGAGCGGATCTGGCCGTTGAAAACGTAGTACATGAGGCAGGCAAATCCCCAGATATCCGGGGCGTACACGGGTCCGGTTGCCATGGCCTTCCATTCGCGGCGCTGGCACTCTGGTGCAACATGCAACGTGGGCGTCAGACTAGACACGGATTTGTAGGGTGAGCAAACATCTTACCCGGCGCCTTGTAGTTGGCGTCCGAGTATTGCTCGAAAGCCGTGTAGATGTAGGACGGGCCGTCACTTGTCATCTCGGCCGTCATCTCGAACCCTCCAAGCTTCCAGTCGCCTCCCTACATCACGACGAGCCATGAGAGCTTGCACCTATCAGCACCACTGCGAACTGCGCGCACCTTGGTGACGAAAATGCTTTGTGGGGTGACGCGGCCGTGCAGGAGCTTGCAGTCGACATTGATGAACTGCAGCGCAAGCAGGATCGAGCGCAGCCCCCAGGAGACGCTCATCTGGAACTCCTCGCTGCTGTCTCCGTACTCCATGCGCAGTCCCGTGAGGTACTCTGCGAGCGGCATGACGCGCTCCGTGACGATCAGCACGGGGCCGTTGTTGGGCAGCTCGGCGCCGTCCAGGTACGCGAGGAATATTTGGGTGGCGCAGCGTCTTAATGCGTCGCAGCGCGTTCTGCGAGAGCTGCGCGGCCGGCTGGCGAGACTTGAAGATGGACACGGCCAGCGACGCGTCCGCCTTGCTGCGACCCGAGTGCAGCACGAAGTCGGGCAGTCCCTCGAAGACGACGCTCTCGCCCGGCGCGCCGCCCGCGCCCGCCACGTTGCCGTCGAAGGCTGGCGCGTCCATGGAGTAGGGCAGTCCGCCCATGGCGCTCGAGCCCACGAGCGAGCTGCCGAGCGACTTGAGGAAGTTCATGGGGGCGGCGCCTTCGTCGGCGTTGGTGCACTTTCTCGACTGACGCGCATGCGGGGGAGCGCCAGCTGGAAAACCGCCATTCTTTACGCGAAAACCCGTCGGTTTGAAGGCAATCAAGAAGGCGACTCGTCAAGATCCGATAAAAGGCTGCTCGACATGGCCGACGCCCCGGAGCTTCCTGCGGGCCCCGGTGGTGTTCTGGAGCAGGCAGCATCGCCTGATGGTATCGCAGTGATAGCTGAAGAACTGGCGATCGATGTGACAGCTGCTGTTCCCATACTCGACGTCGCTGCAGCTGCGGAGGAGGCAATCTCGGTACCAGGCGAAGATCCTGCTCGTGAGACTGCTGCAGGGCAAGACGCAGTTGACCCTTCCTCGAGCGAAGATGTTGATATCGACGATGCATCGGCACAGAAAGATGAGGAGTTATCTGCGCACGAGACAGCATCCGATGAGTATGCTGTCGAGATCCCGAGGACAGACAAGGGCTTCGGCATTTACTTTGCGCGGCGCTCGATCGAAGATTTGGGGGACGTGCTGGCTGTCGATGGGTTCGTGGAAGAGTCTAGCATAGACGCTGAATCAGTCACTCGCGCTGAGGGACTCGGCCTGCTACAGCTTGGTGACGTACTCACTCGCCTTAACGGCGCCGACTGCACAGGACTAGAAGTCCACGCAGTGGTGGAGCTGCTGCGGTCGGCGCCAATGGGACCAAACAACTTTGTCTTCAAGCGCCTAATAGGAAAAAGCGACGAAGAAGAAAGAGAGGACCCTGTTTACAATGAAGAAGCTGTCAAGAAGGAGAATAGCGCGTCTGTCGCCACCAGCTTCATGGGAGCTCTGCGCAAGGTGAAGTCGAGGATCAGGGCCGAAAACGAAGAGATAGCCAAGCGCGAACAGGAGGAAACTGAGCGGTTTGAGAAGCAGTGGCTCACCGAATTCGACAGATTCAAGGCTGAGCACAATCTCAAGTGGAGCTCATGCACCTACACAGCCGACGAATTTTGCGGACACATCTATAACAGCAGCGACGCACAACAGCGAGCTCAGCTCGAGCAAGAGTACCCGACGCTTATGGAGTCATGGAAGGAACCGCTGTCCACTCCGAACTCTTTACAGCAATGGGCACCAGCCAAGGTGGGGTTTGGTACTGCGGTAAGCTATATGTCGACGGTGGAGCCAGTCCAGTACAGGTCAGAGCCAGAGATCGAGCCTGGACGCTCTATCGTGCGTGATATCGAGTGTGCATCAAGCCTTCGGACTCGCTTGAATTCCTCCGACAAGAGCACATGTGGCGCCTGAATCATGTTGAGGCGCTCAGCCAGCGACTCGAAGAGCTTGGTATCTGCTCCCCCTCGGAATTGGTCCAAGAAATGGAAAGAGGATCTCGCAGCTCTCTCTTTGAGCGCAAATTGCAGCTTCATACATTCCCGCGCTTAACGAAGTCGATCTGCCGCGCACTTCGCAACCACATGGATGTAGCTGCAAAAATGGATGAGGAAGTGACACAAGACTCGATTCACCTTGTCATAGGGTAGGGTAACATGGGAAGGAGGAGCGACTTGCGTGACGAATAAGGAACCAATGGTGAACTGGATTTTGACTGCAACTACCCCTCACATCATTGGGTCGACTTTGCCATTTTCACGGCTTGGCGAATGCAGCAGAAGTTAACACCGCATTGGCCACCTTCGCTTCCAGCTGGGTGAGGTCATCTGGAAGCGGCAATGCGACCTGGATCCAAAAACGAAGACGCTCAGCAAATCGAAGAAAGGCAAATAGAAACACGACAGAACGAACCTCAGACGGAACCTCAAAGATCAGCGCCGAGCCGTTGGCATCGCCGATAATGATGCTCTTCCCGTCCACATTCCACCGAATTTTGTTGAGCGCCTTGTGCCCAGCTTTAGTTGATACGACTGGCACCTCGGTGTCCTTGAGAATATTCCAAAGACTGATCACGCCGCTGCCGTCAGCCGCCGCGAATAGCGCCGGGTGCACAGGTGACCATCGGACGTCGCAAATGTACTCGCTCGAAGGCTCAAATGACAGTACAGGCGCCTCCGGGTGCTCGGTGCTCCACAACTTCACGGACGAGT
Organism: Phytopythium helicoides; assembly: GCA_024867545.1. Lineage (NCBI taxonomy): Eukaryota > Oomycota > Peronosporomycetes > Pythiales > Pythiaceae > Phytopythium > Phytopythium helicoides. The sequence goes on along the minus strand of JANFNE010000020.1, from coordinate 1,250,994 downwards.
CTAGCGACGCAGTCAGCAAAAGACCATCGTGGTGGGCAGGAAGGACCGGGTTGAAATGCATCGCTGTGATGGGTCCAAAATGAGCCTCATCAGGGGATGAGGCGCTCGTAACGATAACCTCGCGCGCAACGCTCGCATCCTCGCCGAGCAGAACGTTTTTGTTTGCCTTGTCATTCGAAGCATCGGGGCCGTCACCAGCAGTCGGGCCACCGCCAGCAGCCTTGTTCTTTTGCTTTTCCAGCTTGGTGGAATAAATCTTGCCGGCTTCGGTGCCAATGTACAGATCTTGCTTTTCCTTGCCGAGGATCGCAAACGATGTCACAGAAGCCTCCATCTTTTTGTCAGACACATTCGCGGACGAGTAGTTCGATACAATGGAGAGCGCGATACGAAGGTCCATCATGTCAATTGGCTGCTGCAGGTGGTCGATATCCCAGATGCACACACGGCCGTCCGTACTAGCCGACACCAAGCTATAGAGAAGACAGAGAACTCGTTAGCAAAACAATCCCGCGAGGCGCTCAAAAGAACACTTACTGGTAGGAGCTCTTCGAGCCGATGATCGCCATAGAGTAGATAGGGTGTGTATGACTGGACGCCGAAAGCGACGTCTTCCGCACGGGGGCGCTCTTGGCACGGGTGTCCCAGATCACAACTTGCCCAGAGTACGTTCCGCCAATGATGAGATGCCGGTCAAACGGGTTGAAAATCGCACTTGTCACTTGCGAGTGGCATGTGAAGCGGTATTCCGGGCGAGTTGGAAGCGCAGTCGACCACAAGAGCACAACACCGTCAGTAACAGACGATACATCGGTGAGCGCCGATGCCGAAGCTGCTGAGTTCCCCATGGTATCCCATTGCCGGGACCCAGTCACGTCTCCTGCTTCTTCGTCCAGGAAATCCCGCGCCGTGTACGAAACCAGCGTGAGCTCGGGGTAAAACGGCGACACATCCACATCCGTCACAGCCCGGTGCTTCGACCACTTATCGTCGGTGAACGCGTACTGCTGCTTCAGCGATTCCGTAACCTCCTCCATCAGCGTGTCTTGCTCAACCGTAGCACCGTAGTCGATCATAATGTCAAACTTGCTGGAGCTTGTGAGCGCACGCTCGATGACCCGAGACGCCTTCGAAAGGAACGCTTCCATCTCGTCCGACTCCATGATCCGCTTCTTTTCTTCCTCCGAAAGCGCAGCGCCATCTGGTTCCATCAGTACCGCGCTCGTGTCCACCGCCAATGCCCGTCGAGGAGACGAAGGTGATGTAGAGGAGTCGGTGCCGCTCGAGGTCACCTTGACTGGAGACTGCGATCCTGGCGCCGCGTCCACATCCATGTCTCCACTGCCGGCCTGCAACGGCAGAAACCATCAACACCACGCCGTAATGAAAGAGCATACTATAGTACGCTGACCGACCTCCCGGACGATGATCTCGTGCTCCAGCGTGATGTCCGTCTCGGTGTGCTTGGTGTAGGTCTCCACCAGGATCGGCTGGATGTGCAGCTCCGCGACGCCATTCATCTACCATCTCCGACATCAGGCCCCGCTGCAAATGACACGTACAAGCTGCTCCACGCACCGTCGATAGCGACGCCAGCTTCTCTGCGAGCGAGAGCGCAGGCGCTGCTGCTACCGCCGCCGCGGTCTCAGCTGCGGCTTCTGCAGCCGCAGCCTCCTCCGCCCCCGAGGTCTTGAGGATGTTCTGGATAAAGTCATCGAACTTGCTCTCCTGCTGGTCCACCGCGGCTCTCGTGGCCGAGTCGAGGGCTGAGGCCTCCTCCGCCGCGCTGCCGATCGCGCATCCGGACCGTCAGCCCCAATTGCCTCCTTTGGTGCGAGGGAAAGCGCCACTCGAGCCGCGGAAAGCCCCAATCCAAGCGCAGACGCACCGCACGGAGGCCTTGCGCTTGCGGATCTCCTCGAGCTTCTTGCGCTTGGCCTCGAGCTCCGCCGCGTGCTTGGCGCGCACCGAGTCCATCGTTGCCGCCGCTTCTCTTGATCAAGTGGGGGATGCAATGCACGATACGTCGGATCTTACGGGGGAGCCACGGTACGTCCGGCCTTTCCTCTCTTTCCCAAGGCAACACCTCGACGACCTCCATCATGGCCGACAAGCGCAAGCTGCCGATCGACATCCAGTACAAGCAGCTGCTTGGTGCGTTGCCTCCCCCTCTCTTTACCACTACATGGAGCTTTTGCTAATGCTCGCGGACGCGCAGAGGCGCTAGTGGACCGACGCATCGTGCCGCAGAAATGGCTCGAGCAGCACAAGCAGCTGCGCGACGCCGTGGCGGTGCTGTACCCGGCGCTGCCGGCCGCAAGCGACGCGCTGGACAAGCTGCGCGCCAAGAAGCCGAGCCACGAAGACATTAATTACTTTGACTGCAAGCTGGTGCTCGAGCTGCTCGCGGCTTCGGACGAGGGCCAGAGCAAGAACTTCTTCGGACAGTACACGTCGCCAGTGCTCAAGCAGTGGAGCGCGCTCGTGCGCCAGTACGAGAAGAACAACGTGTTCGCGGCTGAGGCTGCGCGCATCATTGCGCAGAACACTGCGTTTGAGATGTGGGTGATGTCGGAATGTGGCTGCAATATGGACGGAGGCTGACACAGTCATGTACGTGACAGCCCATTCCTAAAGAAAACCATGCAGCAGAACGAGAAGCAGGTCGCCGACAACAACCGCAAGATCCAGGACCTCAACAAGAGCATCGCCGAGTACAAGCGCAAGCTCGAGGCGGCGTGCGCGGCCATGGGAATTCCGGTAAGAAACGTAGTTTACATTAACGCGAGGAGTATCTACTAAGCATTACGGCGGAATTGTAGGGCGACAACTTTCGCGCCGAGCTGCAGCGGCTTCCACTCGAGCTTCCAGCAATTTTCCAAGCAGCTGCAGATACACTGTGCTCCGAAAAGATTGCGGCTGCCATCGAATACCACGCGTCAATTCAGACTTATCTGCACGATTGCGAAGTGCCTACCGCCGAGTCAGGGTCGGGAGAGGTGAAGACGAAGAAGGGAGGCGAGGTGGAGGAATCGTTTGAGCTTGTTTCAGCACCTCACCGATTCTTTACGGCACTCAAGGAGCTAAAGGAAGCTGACCCCACGATGGAGGGCATCCCTTCGCCGGTGTCGCTGGACTTTGAAGCAGAGGCTGCCGAGATCAGTTGGGACATTACGCTCGATGACAGTGGGGCTGCTGCAGGTGGAGACACTATTGACTGGGGAATCGAGACTGTGGCAGCACCTGAAGGTGAGGGCACCGAGCAGGCTCCAGCTGAAATCGACTGGGATATCACGACGAGCGATATTTCGGCGGAAATTACTACTGTTGAAGAAGGTACTCCGGTTGATGAACCCCAGCCCGCCACCCGAGTGGGACTTTTGAGCGACTCAGACTTCCGAACACGAGTGCTGAACGACTTGCAAGAGCTCCGAGCGTTCCTTCGCCAGCGCGAGGTCGAGCTGTTGGACGAAAGTAACCAAGTTCAAGACTCCTTGCGTACGTAGCGATGCGAATTCGGGCAACTCGAAGCTATGCTGACGGTTTTGTTTGCTTTTACAGATAAATTGGAACAGCAGAGTATTGAAGCAGTACGCGGCTTCCAATCGGTCGTTGCAGATGCCATCGCTGAACTCACGAGCAAGCGCCTTCAGCAACTTGTTCTCATCCAGACGTCGGATCGGTACTTGGACCGTCAAGTCACGAGCCTCGAGATGCTGACGAAGCAGATGGATAAATCTCGTCGTGAGATCGGTAACCTTGAGGACAAGAACGCGGATCTGATTGATGCAACCAGCAGGCTCCAGCCGCAGATTGATGCGCTCGTTGCAGCCACCAAGAAACTCAAGCGAGAGGTAAGGGTTTGTGCCGATACTTTGTGAGGAGCCAGGAGTGCTGACTTCCATTGCTTTGTAGCTCGAAGTGGCCTTGCCGCCTCTTTTCAAAGGCTACAAGGTCAATATCATTGGCGAAGTCAACAGTCTCTAGGAGAGGAGGGCGAGTACTTGAATTGCTTTTTGGAAGGACACCAAGGCGCTCATAGTCGGGTAAATCCACGTTTATCTTCATTCGAATGCGAATTGTACAGTGCACCCCCTAGACAGCTCTAGAAGTGTCTACAGTCTGGACAGGTCACTCATGTCTACGACATCCTCCGGGGATCGCTGCGCCACGAGAGAGGCACGGATGGCATCACCGAGTTCGGCTAGACCCTGGTTTGTCTGGGAAGACACCAGGAAGTGAGGAGCTTCGCCCAGCCTGCAAATCACCACGTATTAGCATCAGTATGCAGTTTAACCCTCTTCGTACGGTCAAATGGCACATACTCAGCACGAATGGCGTCAATCCCGCTCGAAGGCTGGTCGATTTTGGACACAATGTCAAGCCACTGGCAGTCCTCGCGCGTCCGAGTGACTCTCTCGTGCAGCTCTTGGCGCAAAGCGAGCTGGTCCAGAACAGACGTGCCAGATTGCCCTGTCGGGTCGAACACAAAGCCAATAGCCTGAAGTGCACGGTATCCAAACGATTAGTCAAGCAGGAGCCAACACCGTGGGTAATTCGAACGACCTACCGCCTGCGTCTTTTCCATCATGGACAACGCGAGCTTCTCAATTGCGTTTCGGCTCGCATCCGGGCGGTAAAGAAGACCCGGCGTGTCGGCGATCTGGTATGTGACACCCTCCACGTAAATGTGGCCCATCGTGATTCCCCTTGTTGTGAACGGGTAGTTTGCGACCTGGTCACGGGTCGATATGAGGACGTGGCGACACCACTATCAGATCAGGAAAAATCGTACCTCGGGTGATGCAGTTGACAGCGCTCTCACAAGCGATGATTTGCCTACACATGCAAAACGAAAGCGCATCAGAACAATTCAGATTGAGGCCTCTTGTAGCGCTACAGTGATAACACTCACCGACGTTGGGTGCGCCGACGAAAGCAAATATGGGTTTCTCCAGGTCCACGTGTGGCAGCTTGCGCAGCACCTTCAAGCCATCGGTCATCAGCACGCTAACCCAATCAAGCAACACAATTGTCACCACCTACCTTGACCATCTCGGTCACGTCCCGCAGCTCCTGCGCATGCTCATCGACAATCTGGCGCAGCTCCTGTCGGGTCGACCACCTTTAGTTCGAATCCAACAGGTCACGCCGAGCCCACCCTTCCACTCACTTCAACGCAGCGGAGGCCACAGTCGACGGCATCCTGCTTGGTGCGAGCGTCCTGACTGGCGCGCTCGTGGCGCTTGCCAGCCTTGTGCAGCGCCGCATACACGCGCCGCAGCTGCTGCACGCGCGCCTCGTAGACGCCGGAGCCGAGCGTGAGCAGCACCACGTCGCGCTCGAACGGCTGCAGCTGGCGCAGCGCCGGAAACTGCAGCGACGCCTGGCGCGTGGCGGCCGACAGCTTGCCCAGCTGCAGGTTGATGAGCCGCGCCGCCGCGTTGCGCGCGCGCTTGACCGGGTCCGCGATGCGGTTGCTCTCGCGCACGCTCGCGCGCCAGAACTTCATCTCCTGCAGCTCGCTCGCCGTGTGCACGTACGGCAGGCTGTTCCGTCGTCATTCGTTCAATTATCGCTACGTCGAGGGCTCTATGGAGGCCGCCACGCACCGCAGCAGCGCGCCATGCGGCACCAGCTTCTTGCTCGCCATATTCAACTCAATGGCTAGCAACTCATCAACTCTAGAGGGCAAAATGTACGGTTGATATTGGTATGATAAATTTATAGAGGGCGACATTCCGACGTGTCACTTCAACTTGAACGCGATCAAGCGTAGCGCCGCATGTCGTTCACGTAGCGGACGCTCAGGTAGATGGTCGCTTCCGACTCGCAGTCCTGCAGAGCGAACGGCATGGGCTTGGGCGGGAACGTCTCGCCGGTCTCGACGGGCTGCGACAGCAGCAGGTCCGCGTCGGCCGCATAGTCATCGAACTCGTCCTCGCTCTGCACCAGCTCCGCGTCCTTGGCAGAGAGCGAGCTCCCGTTGAGGCGACTCAGCCTTTGGCGCCACGTATCGTCGCGCACGGCGATCGAGTGCTCGCTTCCTCTCGCGAGCTTACTCAGGATGCTACCGCGCACGCGCTTGCGCTTCTTCAGCTGCATCTTGGCGGTCGTGTCCGCGAGGATCTTGGCTGGCACGGCATCAAACTCGCGGTAGATATCCTCCAGCGAAAACCGCACAAAGCCGAGGCGCTTCTTGGGTAGCGGCTTGCGCTTATGGTACACATTGATCTCCACGAACGTGTCCAAGGTCGAGATGCTGATCAGCCACGATTGGTCAAACTTGGGCGAGCCCGTGCGGTGAGCCGTCGTCGTCTTGAACTCCTCCAGATCCTTGGCTGGACCACCTTCCGATTGCGTGTACGTGCGGACAACCACCTTCGGGTTCGAGTTCGCTGGCAGTCCCTCAATGCGGACGCAATGGACTTCCACTTCAGTGATAATATTCGAATCCATCAGCTGCTTCAAAGGGCTCGACGTGAGATTGCGCGGGGGACGGCGAGTACCTTCATAGTGCTTCTCATCCAGCAGATGCGTCGTATTGTGCACCGACTGTGACAGCTTCTCGACTGCACCAAGCGTGCCAACAACAGGAGAAGCGACGAGCTGCATCGTGCCGCGACCAAGACCTTTGGCAAAGCCCTTGACACCGGCACGCTTTGCTCCGCGCAGAGGCTCGCGCACGATACCAGCAACGCCGTACGCGATACTCTTTGTAAACACGGCACCACTCTGCATGAGTCCGTCAGGAACGTGGCGCGGCTGGTTCGGGTCCTCCTGGCTCTTGAAGTCAACAGCCTTTTTGACCACGTCGCCAAGACCATTCGAGACCTTGCTGATCGATAGCAGCGGCGCGCCGAAAACCGTCTGCACAACGGTAAGCGCACTCTCACCCTTGCGCCGGCTCTTCCCGCGCAGATCACGTTTGAGTTGTCGAGCTGCAAGCGCAAAGCCGTCAACGATGTCTGTGGCGAGACCAATCGGGTCACCCAGAAGCTCGACACTGCCGACAATCTTGTACCACTGCCCAATGACCGAGAATGCAATCTTGATCACAACGTCGTAAATCAAGTCGTAGTGGTAGAAGAAGCGGTTCGTGTACAGGATCTCGCCAAAGTGGAACTCAGGAGTCACGTGCGCGATGCCACCAATCACGCTGCCAAGCGTTGGCCCGAGGAATGCCGAGATGCCCTCACCCTTGTCTTCCTGAACCGAGTCGAATACCAGATCAAAGTCGAATGGGCTTAGGCGCCAGTGCTTGAAGTACAACAGGTAACCAGCAGACATGGCTGGATCTGGCGTCGGCATCTCAGGTGCGAGCATTGCTGTCTTGGCATCAATACCTTGCTGCATGACTGTCTCATCGTCACTACCAGGGATAAACTGGAACAACAGGTTACCGAGGCCAATCACATACTCCAAGTTGAGCTGCACCGCGAGCGAGTTCAACTCCAAATCAAAATTGTTGAACAGCACGATGCCAGTCTGGGGAGATGTTTCGATGGTCAAGCTCATGAACGGACGCTCCCCGTCCTCAGGGAGCCAACCTTCTTGCTTGTCGCTATTGAACCCACTGTCTGTCGGTGCCATCACAACCGGATACGCCGCATTCGCAGTCATGTCGTCCAGTTGAACATGGTGCACCGAGAAAATACAAGTGCGCGAATCCCGACCAGAGTTGAAACGGATGTTCTCCATCGTGATGTTCAAGATCTCCTGGGGCTCGGCATCCACAAGTGTGATGCCAACACCGTGGATAGCGAAATCAATCAGCGTGTTGCTGAGCCAGTCATTCTGGACTGCACGCTGTCGCACGTCAGCAAAGCACTTGGTGTCGCCGAGCGCAAACACACGGGTCGGCCCGTCGATATACACTTCCGCATGCACATTCGTAGGCGTAAGACCCGTAACCTCGCCGATCTGCATAAAGTCGACGACAGTCGGCACCTTCCAGTGTGCGGGCGTCACCTTCAGCCGTAGTTCGGCCTTCGGATCATCCCAAGCAAACGAATGCGACTCCATCGGACCAATCGTGATCTCCTTCAATCCTTGGACTCCGTATTGCACATACCGGAAGCTATGCTTTGTCGATCGGTTCTCGATGCGGTAGTGCGGTGTTGCTGAAATGTCGGTAACTTCAGTGTACACAATTTCTTCCAGCGCTCGAACAGCCACGTTGCAAATTGGACCGTCACCCAAGTGATCTCGCGTCCAAACAACCGTGTCTTCTGCTAAGTTGCTTGATACATTCGGCTCGCTGAGCTTCGTGGACAGCTTAAAAAGCGGGATGGTGGCACTCCACTCGCCATCAGTTTTCAATGAGTCATCGCGGACCAAATCGCGCAGACGAAGGCCAGCAACATGCTTTTCAGAACCAGCCAAGTGGTAAACAATGACCGACTCGTCATGCTTCAGCGAGAGGTTCGCGCGCTCGTCAATGCGGCTCTTACCGCGATTGCCCTTCTTATCCAGAAGCATCGGGGTAAATTGAAGTGGGCGAGGCACACGGTTGATAATAACGTAGCGTGGCGAAATGACCAAAATCCTCGACCGGAAAAATTGAGCAGGGGCCACGCGCACTTCATACGCCAAAACGCACGATGATTCGCCTGTGCCCTGGCGGAGCTCGCCCTTCGTGCCAACACTCGACATATCCAACAGATCTGACCACGGAAGCTTCTCAAATTGCGGGAGGTACTTCTTATGCTTCGCTGTCCGAGGCAGGTCCACTTCGAATTGAGCAGGTGTCTCCTGATAAGGTTGAATACTGATCAGTGCCTTGTCCAAAGGAGCCATCGCCATGATGGGGACGTCACGAGAGAAAGGGAAGTACGCGCGATGCTCCTCCATTGAGCAGACATATCCTTTCGGGACCTTGAATCGCAAGTCGAGACCACAACGATTTTGGATCCAGAACGGTGCGTAAAGCACCACTGTGCGCGCAGTGTTGTGTTCCCACTTTGGCTGAACCACGCACCCTGGACCATCCATGAAGCGCAACTCGAACGCGTCCGTGTTGAACGCATCACGGTCATGATCCAAGCGAATCGGGAACGGGGCACTCCATGTCGGACAGCGATCCGACTCGCTCGCGCACAGACGAATCTTCATCAGAGCAGGGCGGGACAAATCCAGACCAAACACTTGGATGGACTTGCCGCTCTCGATAAACATCTTGCGCGAATTGACTTCGTTGACATACTCAAAGTAGTCGACTCCAGCACCAGTTGGGGTCTTTGGGGTCTTCGATTTCTTCGAGGAAGGCGTGGCAGGAACACCCAGAAAGTCGCCGTTGTTATCCAAAGTGTCGCGAGGGCAGTCTTCGGTCTGGACGATCGCATACTCGATGCCACAAGGAAGAACATTGTGCAAAATGAGCTGCGGCTGGATGACGAGCGACCACGTTCCCAGCTGTGGGTTGTTCACCGAAATCTTTTCGACGACAGTCGTCGGCTGGTTGTCAATAGTTTCTGTCGATGGGTAGACAACTTCGGACCCCGAAGCAAGTCGAACAGTTGGATCCGGCAACAAAATGTCTGATCCCATCTTTTCTTCAACCGTCCTTGAGGTCGACATCGAGCTCCTGATATCTCCGCGCTGCACTTTTTGCGCTTCAAGCTGCTCGTAGCGAGTCCACCGCTTGTAGAGACGCTGCTCGGACACGGAAAGTGGCAAAAAGTTGCTCCATTCCGTCTCACCAAACTGGCGAATTGCAAACGAGCCCGAGTCGACCAGATCCAATGGGATGCACAGAGACTTTTGAGCCGGAAGAATAAAGAACCGTTCGCCGTCACGTTGCGGATTCTGCCAAGCAACCTCGCCCTTTGCGTCCAGGAAAAGGCACTCCGTGTCTTTCGCGGTGTCATTGCGAATGAACTCTGCACCCGATACCTTCACCTGAAGGCCGTAAGAGCCGTCCACAGAGATATAGACAGCAGCGAGCACGGGCAAGTACTTGCGCATGCATTGCGCGTAGTACGAGTCGATCCACTCGTAGTTCGGATCCAACTCCATTACACGGCGCAAGCACGCGTACGCTCGGTGGAGCTCCTGACGCGACGGCTTGTCAATTTTGGTCAATAGCGAAACACCCTCCTCGTACAGCGCATCAATGGCCTTCTCCGCTTCAACGTCCTCGAAGAACGGAATGAGCTCGTAGACTTGAGTCTGACCAATCGACGCGAGCGGAATATCCGTGATCGGCTCAAAGCCGTCAATTTCCAACGTAATGAATCGATCAATTGTCGCGCGAGACTTGGCAATCGCTATCTTGAACTCTTCCCACGACACCTGTCCAGAATGATCGGTGTCTGCAAGCGCGATAAAATCCTCGACGAGCCGATCTAATTCCTTCTCGCTCTGAATCATGCTTTCGCTGCGGCGGAACAAAGAAGAGCTGTGGCTTCTCTGGCGATCTTCTTCAGCGTACACCTCTTTGAGCACAGTGCGGACTTCTTCTGTATCAAGCTCGCCACTGCCGTCAGCGTCGGCTTTGCGGAAAGCAGCACGAAGCTGTTTTTCCTTGAGGCTCTGCTGCTCGAAATCCTTCAGCTCTTCGCTCACGTTCAGCAGAACACAAGCATGTGCCTGGCCAGGGGCTACAGCAGTCACAGGTGTCACAATCTCCTCCTTCGTGTTTTCCTTCTCCTGCTTTCTGGCCACCAAGTAGTACTTCATGTTGACTCCAGCTTCATTGAGAAGCCAGAAAAGACCGTCTTCCTCCCGGATATGTGGACGCTCCCGCTCGGCAAGTACCTCGGCCTTCGACAAGTTAGCCAGGGTAGTGTTGAGCATCTCCATAAACCCAGATGTGACGTTGAGCTGGAAGTAGCGATCCGACGAGAAGATGACGTCCAGCTGCGAGTCCGGGTCTTTCTTCAAATCGAGAATGCCTTGATAGTACTCCAGGAATGGCTCAACCTGGCGCGCCTTGGCGTTGAAGTAGTTGCCGTAGACATCAAAACTGATCTTACCCACACCACAGTTATCCTTTGAGCGACGCTTAGCCTGGAAGTCGGTCCCACCAGCAACAGCTTCACCACCTTCCCAAATCGAGAAGTTGCCGTAGATAACAAGCTCTTCCAGAGAAATCTCAACAGCTGGAACACCTCGAGGAAGCATATCGTCGATCAGCCGGATGTAAAACCCGCCAAAAGACGTCGAAACAACAGTCTGGATGAACATGCGCAGACTCGCAGCAGATGGGCCACGAGGCATAGGCACAGCGGCGTGGTCGTCATCACCGATACTCGACAATAGCTGGTCAATGGTATCTCCGCGACTCCCCATGTCCATCTCTTTGGTTAGAAGCCAGCCACTCTGGTCAGCCGGCTTCGCCAAGCTTGGGTTTACGAGCCGGTACCATGCCTCTTGTGCATACTCGTAGTTCTTGAAAATCCGAACCATCATCTTTTGGATCATCAGCGGCGTCATTCCTTCCAATGACGTGCGCGTTGCTCCGGTCTGCTCCTCATATCGTTTCCAGAATGTAGCTAACTCGATCGAGTTGGCAACTGTGCTTGCCGCCTCTCCCGTCAAGTGCGGTACCCTGTTGCGCTCCATCGACGTGTCGACGTATTCATGTCCCGTGAGCGAGACGACGCCTCGATGAAGACGCGAGTACAGAATTTTGTTACGCTGCAAGGCGCTTTCAAACTCCTCCATCGAAACATCACCGCTACCATCCTTGTCGACAATCTCGAGGAACTCTTGCACAGTGTCGTCGAATTCCTGCCTGGTCAGGCTCAGCCAATTCGTTGTGCTCTTGAGCAAGTCTGCGATCTCATCGGCATCCAAACTTCCGCCACCATCAACATCGCGCAACCGGAACTCCTCCTTGAGTTGTTCCAGGTACCGCTCCTCCTCTAGCTTACGGCGAGCCTGTTGGATTCGCTCAGTGCGTAGGTTACGTTCAATCACGACCGTCGCGTCTTCCTTCATCGCTTCCGTCAGCGACGCTGCAATGCTGAGGAGCACGCCAACGTTGTTCGGCGACATGTTCAGCGCAAAATCTGACATCTGCATCGACAACTTCCGCCGAGCGCCGACCTTTGTACGCTCCTTCACCTCTGGGGGGATCGTAGATTCTTCTGCTTTCTCCACATCCGGGTGTTCGACTTCGACAATCTGCTTCTTCGCCACGGCACTGCGAGCGAGGCCCCAAAGATTGCCTGCAGGTTTCTTTGCAGTCTCTGACTTCTCGCTTGACATGCCACGTGATCGAGACTTCGGTTCTCCCACATTCAGTCGATAGCCAAGGGCGAGGTCGACACCTTCGCCTTCGAGTTCCAGAATGCTGCGAACATCACCAATATCCAGCTCGATGCCATCGTCGCGGAGAATGACTGTACAGGGGACAAGGGCGACGTCGACAAGCTCAAGTTCGATAGCTTCGTGATGAGTAGAGCTGGTGATTACCAGCTTCATGTCGGACGTAAATGCGAGCACGTGAGACTTGAGTGTTCTGGGTTCGCCGAGCAGGCAAAACTCCACAGCCTTCATGTCGATCTTGCACGACAAAAGCATACCACCTAAAAAGAGCGGAGAGTACTCCTGTGGCAAGTCTTCTGTGTACATCGGGGTAGCTTGCTCGCGGAACTCCGGTGATTTTGTCAGGTCTGCATATTCGCAAGCGATGAAGCGCATCTGGGTCTCTTCATCCTCGTCCAAGGCTGGTAAAAACGTATTCGCAGTAGCCATCAGCGGGTCGAAGACGAGCAAGAACGTAAAGTCGCTCAATGTGATCGATACATCGGTAAGCCCGTCGCCCTGTTGAAACATGTGGACGCGCACCAGCGAATCCGCTCCAGGGTTTCGGTCGAGAAGCTGGTGAAACAAGTTTGAAGGCTGATTGCGTTTATCGTGCAAACCGAAGCGAACGACCTCGAAGCCGACTACCAGCGACTTTTGCTTCTTCTGGACGGTCGTCAAAGCGCACATGACATCAACAGTCATCTCGTTCGCGAAAAACGACATCACCGGCTTCTCGCTGTCGTCGATCAGGCGCAGCTCCATCTTCGCCATTGTAAAGCCCATCTTGAAACGGTGGAACATGGGCTCACCCTGCGGCATCTCCTTCACGTACTTGTCGATTGGGTTGGAAACAAATCGTCGCAGAGCTCCTCGCTGACGCTCTTCCTCGCTCATGTACGGCAACGAAGTCCCAGCTTCAGGGATATCCCACTCGAGGGACAGCGATCGTAGATAGAGAAGCCGAGAAGCGAGCACTTTTGACTCGAGCTCTGCCAACCTCTTGCGGCGCGCATCCAGCTCGTCCTTGAATTTCCAGTTTTTGTAAATGCGCATGAATAGCCCAGTCTCGTTGTCGAACCGCCATTGCGGGTTGTACTGCGAAAGGTATTCCTCGGACTGCTCTGGCGTGAGCTCCACACATGCATCTTCGTCTTCAATCGTAGCGTGCGCGTTCCAGTCGTAGTACAGGTTGATGACGCGGAGGATGTCGAACAGCGCCTTGATTTGCACCGGACGCAGCTGCATCGTCACCTCGGTCTCACTGGTGAACTCAATCTCGAGCTCAAGAACACGCTCGCCAGTGGTGGCTCCTGCTAGCAGTCCTTGACAGATGAATGGCATGTAGAGGCGGATCTCCATCGAAAGCGGGGAGATCAAATAGCAAGCGTCTGCGCTACCGCCCGGCTTGGCGTTGAGGAAGATCATGAACTCCTCGAGCCGAATGTCACGCTTGCGTCGGTTCCCTTCTTCTCCGTCGCTAGCGCTGATCTTAAATCCCTCAAGTGCGATCCCCATGCCTGCCTTGGTGTCCTCGTTGCGGATCGTGAGCGAGAAGGACTTGACATCGAGCTCAAACGAGTCGATGATCTCGTCGACAATGGGGTGCCAGAACGCAACCGCGGGCGTGCCTTCCTGTTTCTTCTCCTTCTTGTCCTCGGCCTTGGCCTTCTTGACTTCATCCCGCACGCGCGTGAGCTCCTTGAGCTTATAGATGACGGCTGCGGTCCAGTCCTGCACGCGCTGGATCCTGGCCTTGGCGGCGTTCTCCACGGCCAGTCGGCAGCGCTCGGCGTTCTTCTCGTCCGACCAGATCCACTGCTCGGGCTGGTTGACGCTCAGTCCGAGGCGTAGACCGACAACCTGCACCGTGGACCGCAGCGGGCTCCGCTTCCCCGTGAGGCGATCCCACACGGGCACAACCACCAGCAGCTGCGCCATCTCCAGGCGCTCCAGGTCCATCGGCAGTCCCGCGAGCGGCTCGAGCGCCGGCAGCACCGCGCGCGACACGCTCAGCCCGCGCAGCTCGAACGTCCCGGCGCGAAGCGACCAGCGCAGCGAGATCTTGTCCCCCACGTAGCTGGCGGCGCCGACACGCAGCGCCCACGTGAGCAGCACGTCGCCCACCAGCGCGAACAGCGCGGCGGCCATGGCGCCGGCCGTCGCCAGCCACAGCATCAGCCACAGCATAGCGCGGTCGGGCTCGTCTCGTCCAGCGGCTGGAAAGGAAATGAAGGCAACGTTGCCGTTGCCGCGCGGCAGCCCAGAAAGGCGGATGCGTCGGCACGTTGTGGACGCCATAGTGGAACCAAGTCAAGCGGCACGGCAAGAGAGCAGCTCATGTCGCAGGTGTACATACGCACGTTCCGCCCTCTCGGCCGCTCCGCCAATCACTCGTCAGCATTTACCTCCCACCTACGTTTCATTGGCCAAAACTCCTATTTTCAGTCCAGCTCCGATACATCCGTCACCTTTGGCCTTGAAGCCGCCCTGGCTGCCGGCGCCTCCATGGAAAGCTCTCGCAGGATCTCGGCGCGTGTGAGCGCCCGCACGGGGGCGCCCGCTCCGTCTTCAGCGTCGTCATCCTCGGCCTCGCCCTGGCGATGGAGCGGTCCACAAACGCAACAGCTACGGTCAGTGGCGCAACGGTATCCAGCCTGGGCAGTGCGACACGCACCTCCAAGGCCGACGGCAGCGCGGGCGGCCGCACGGGGCACGGCGCCGCGCTCGCTCGGCGCTGCAGCTCTGCCCACGTCTCGCGCGGCTCGCGGCCCGTGGGGAACGCGCCGCGAGGGTCGACGCCTGCCGCTGCTGGTCGCTGGTCGCAGCGGTGAGTAATGCTCGTCGGCGCCGGGGGCGGACTTGGAGTCGGAGGCGTCGACGCCTCGACGGGATCCAACGCCGGGCCGCGCTCTTCATGGAGATCGGAGGCCAAAGGAGCTCGGTCATCATCACTGTTTGCGAGCAGCTTGGCCTCGCGCTGTTCGCCAGCGTTGCACCCAGGCATAGAAGGGCCTGTGCTTTCATCGGCGGCGGCGAATGCGCCGTCAACTTGGAGATCAAGGCCTGCAGTCTTCAGCTGGCCTTGCAGCAGTGCAGAGGAGCTCGCTGCATGGACTTCGTCGCTCGTCGAAGGGATATCGCAGCAAAGAGCCTCTCCGCATGTATCTTCAGAGAATGCTTCGGTAGTCGCTGGCGTTGGCGTTGTCGTGCTGTCGTCGGGGCGGTTTACTGGCGCGACTTCCAGCTCTGCTGCGTCATGTGGAAGGGCTGAAGAAAACGGTGCGTCACTAGTCGTCGAGTCGCTAGTGATCGGATTGCGCTCGTCGGGCTTGCTCACAGGCGCAGACTCGGCCCAGAACTTGGATCCGAGGCGAGAAATGCCGTCTCCGAGCACCTCGCTCCTAGCCTTTGCCGAGTCGATGTGGGCTTGGTTGATCCGCTCGTCCCACTTTGCGCGCTCGATAGCATCCATCTTGACGTACTCGTCCTTGGTGATACCGCGGGACCCGCGGAGGTCCACATCAGATTCGGCAACTGGATCATCCTCTCTGCCTTGAGCGTTTGCCTCTTCCAGCTTCTTGGCGCGCTCCAGCTCGATCTCGGCGATTCGTCGCTCGCGAACTTGAGCTTGCCACTCTCGAAACTCGTGCAACGTCCGCTTGCGCTCGTCGTTCTCCTTCTCCACAAACTCACGCTTCGCCTTTAGCTCTGCTTCGTTCCCTCCGTCTTTCCACGCTGCGATTCCAGCACGCTCGAGTGGGAAGATGGGACGATCGAGGAAGGCCAACTGCGGCAGTGCTGCAATGAACGCCTTGCGGAAATGCTTGGTGCGGGAAACGACAGGATTCCCTGTGATTCGCAGCGCTTTGAGTTGCGGGACTTGTACTAGCACCTCGAGTACGCTGGCTTGCCCATCATTTTCCTGGTCGTCATCGATGTGATTGTGGCTGATGTCGAGATTGGATAGCTGCTTGCACGCCATGAGTTCCTGCAAATCACTCGCGCTTGACAACTGGTTCCGTGACAAATTGAGCGAGGAGAGGTTTGGCAGAGCAGCAATTCCGGAGATAGTCGCTATTCGGTTCTCACTCAGGTCCAAGGTGTTGAGGTCTCGCAGGCTCTCGAGATTTTCAATAGTTGAGATGATGTTTTTGCTCAAGTACAAGCACCGCAGGTGCACTAAAGGCGTGAGCCCTTCGATGCGAGAGAGTCCGTTCGACTCGAGCCACAGCGCCTTGAGGTTGTAGTAAGGCTCCAGTCCCTCGATTTTCTGGAAGCCGCGAAAGTGTGCATACAAGCTGTCGTTGAGCTCAGGAGTCTCGTACCCCTCGTTCTCGAGGCACAGCTCTCGCAGCGTCTCGGCGTCCATGACCGGGATCCGGCCCTTGTGCTCGGCGTCGTAGCGCTTCTTTTCCAGCGCTCGAAGGCGGTCGAACGAGTCCATCACGGCTGTGGTTGGCATCGCGAACTCTTTCTCGCTGTGCGTGCACGCAAATGGAGACTGGTTGGCTGAAAGGACGATGCACGAAGCGGCAGCATGGGTAGTCGGCGCATGGAGGGTCACCCAACAACAACAAAAGCAAAGATACCTGTCCAAAATGGAAGAAAGACGAACTATCAAGAAACCTAGCTGTTGATTGTCAGAACGCGCAGCACATATACTCTTCATTCGCCGCGAAATGCTTAGAGGTCGATGAGCTTGAACTCTTCGCGGAACACATTCACATCCCTCGTGTCCGCAAGCTTGACGAGATCGAAGCGCTCCATGCACGTGAAGCAGATTCTTAAATAGCTCCAGATGTGCTCGGCGCGGTTGTTCAGGCTCAGCGCTTGCAGGTAGCACTTGGTGGCTTCCTCGTAATTACCGAGGTTTGCGTGGCTGATGCCCAGATTCAGCCAGCCGCGCGCATACCGCGGCTTGAGCTCGAGAGCACTGCACAAACACACCAAATATCATGAGTGGACAGTACAACAAAGAGCGAAAGCATCGAATGAGAAAGACACATACCGGTGGTATGACGGGATTGCCTCGGACGAGCGCGATGAGTTGGCGAGCGTTGCACCAACTTTGTTCCACAGCGCGTACTCATCTGGCCGCTCGTTCGTCGCCATCTTGAAACTATTCACTGCCGCATCGTAGTCCTTGGACACGTTGTAAAGCACGCCGAGCACAACCTGGACGTCCGAGTCGTTCGGGTCGTGCGCACGAGCTTGGAGCATGAGCTGCATCACCTCGTCCATCAACGAGCCGTCGCTGTACTCGTCGACGTGGATCTCGAGGCCATGGAACTTTGGGTTGTGCTGCACCCACGCCTTGAGCGTCTTGAGCGCACCCTGCGGGTTGAGCTCGTTCACGTTGCTCACACCGAGTGCCAGCAACGCGCTCAAGTTGTACGGGTCCTCTTCGACTGCTCGCTCGAGGCACACGATGGCGCTCTTGTCTTCGTCGTTCTCGGCGTGGCACTCGCCAAGCATACGCCACGCTTCGCTGTTCTCGGGGTGTTGCTGGACTTCTGCCTCGAACGCAAGAATCGCATCGTCCAAATGCCCAGACTTGAAGAACTCAACGCCCTTTTGGAAGTTCTCGGTCGCCTCCAGGAACGGGTTCTCGCTCTTGTAAACGTACTCGTTCGACGTCGCGTTGTCCCAAGCGTCCTCAAACGGGTCGGTGGTCTGCGCATCCGCCATGGCTTTCTCCCACATCTTTTCCTGCACGTTCCGAGACCAGTTTTGCATCAGCATCTCATACCTGTAATCGTGTCCAAATCAGTAGATAGCGCACGCACCAGATCGTCGCCGTCATTCCACGCGCCCTCCATGGTCTTTTCGGCAGCCGTCCGCGAGTCGTCCCATGCTCCATCCAGCGCGTTGCCCATCACGGGTGCCGCGGCCTTGGCCTCGGACTCCCACGCGGCATCGAGCGTAGCATCCGCCGCCGCCACCTCGTCGAACACGCTCTCCATCGGGTGTGCCGTGCTCTTCCACGAAGACTCATAGAGGTCGCGGTTCGAGTGCACGTCGGACGCGTCCTCCCACGCACCCTCGAGGGCTCCCTCAGCCTTGACAAAGCCCGTGTGGTTGACAGCGTTCTTCTCCTCGTCAAGCTCGACCTCTCCCGAGCTGACCTGGTTCATGAACTGCAGGAACTCGCTGTTCTGCCACTTGGGGTCGGGGTTCTGGCTCATGGTGCGCGCCATGTCGCTCGACGCCTGCTGGGCCTCGAGGTTCTTGACGCTCGCCGGCGCAGCCTCGGCCTGCTGCTGCTGATCGACGGCCGGCGCGAACTGCGGCGCGGCCTCTCGCGGGTGGTACATTTGCGGGATCGGGCGCTGGGCCTGCTCCCACGCAGCCTCGTGCGGCGTCTTGCCCGCGACCTGCCACGCGTCGTCCATGGGGTTGCCGCCGCGAAAGTCGTTGACCCACGCCTCGTGCGCCTGCGGGCGGTGCTGCACCATCATCTGCGGCGGGGGCGGCTGGTGCATCCGCTGCGGCGGCATCTTGGCGTCCATGAACGCCGCCTCCATGGCCGCGTGGTGCGGCCGCGCCATCATCTGCGGGGCCTCGCGGAACGCCGCCTCCATCTGCGACCGGTGCATGGCCTGCTGCTCCAGGCCCTGCAGGAACTGCGCGTCCGCCGCCTGCGCAAAGTGCTGCCGCTGCATCTGCGCCGCCAGGTCGTTCGCGTACCCCGGCTGCAGCACAGGAGCGCGCTGCTGGCCGCGCGCCGGCCCCGCGCCGCGCGCCTGGGACTGCAGCACGCTGTCCAGCGCGCGCGACAGCGGGTTCTGCGCCGCCACCGTGCCGTCCACAGCGCAGCCGGAGCCCTGCACGATCTTGCCGAGCACGTCCATGGGCGATGCGGGGGGAGGAGGAGGAGGAGGGCGAGGCGCCGAGAGGATAGCGAAGTGGCGCTACGAAGCTAAGTGTTGACCAAGCTTTCTCCTTGGCCTTCTTGAGTGCAGGAAGCTGTGTTGAGGGTCCGAGGTATTGCCATTGTTGCGGGAGTGTGACGAGGGACGTCTCGCTCCTGTTGCATCAACAACCAGGAGGTTCAACATGGGGAGCCGAGGGATGCCGACACCAGCCAGCATTGAGCGTCTTCCTCGATGGCGGTCGCGTCGAGCTCGTGGCAGTGGCAGTGGCGGCCAAGCAGCTGTGAAGTCTCGTGTGGCGACACATAGTACTCTCTTGAGGCGGCGCCAAGATGCATGTCTTGATGACATCACTTGCACTCCATGAGGAAAGTTGGGCATCCCGTGGCTATCACTGTGAGTTTGATGCTCCCCCGTGTCATGCGAAGACGCGAACGTGTATCTCTGACGAGCACAGCGTTGCACGACCTCTGCAAAGCTCTTTCGTCGGGCCACTTGAACAAGTTGTCGCCAACTGCGGCTATCCTCAACTGTCAAGTTGCTGCTCCCGATCGCCTCAACACCGGCTGGGGATGCACGACGCAAACATCCACAGGTGCCTTGATCGTTACTAAAGTACTCGTCGTGTTGGTTGACGCTGCCGGATGCATGGTGACGAACCAACCACGGAAATGGGTCTCGGGAGCCAGTTGCTTCGGTATCGGGTCTGGGAGTCCTGGTTGGAGAGACGTGTATCACAACCAGGGGTCGAATTGTGTCCGCATTTACTGTTAAGCTTCGCACAAACCGATTACTCATTCTGCAGCAAACCACGTATTGTTGGCGCGAATAATGGGGGTATGTGGTCGAGTCCACTGGTCATACTAGATTTGTCGTCACAACATGTCGCTATGCTTCGACTTGGCGATGAAGAGCTGCTTTTCTGGATTACCGAAGATCTGTGGGTCAACAAGATGCATCTCGAGCTCTTTGACGAAAATATTGGAAGCGATGATCTTATTGGTGATGCGACTTTTTCGGTGCTTCATTTTATGGCCCAGCCTCCAGGTCAAGCAAAGGAGCACTCGATTCCCATTCGAAACAATGGACAAAATGCGGGTGAGCTCGTGGCCAAAATTGAATTCTTTCCCGCTGGGATTCTTTCGATTCACTGCATTGAAGCGAAACAGCTGCGTAGTGTTGATGTAATTGGGCGACAGGATCCTTACGTCAAATTCACACTTGAAGGTCGCTCCACCAAGATCGTGATGAAAACCAAGACTGACACGGATGGCGGTCGTGAGCCCGAGTGGGTAGACGAACACTTCACTTTCCAGGTTGTTGATCAGTACAACATCCTGATCGAAATCTGGGATGAGGACTCGGTTGGTGATGACGACCTCATTGGCGCTGCCACGGTTTCCCTACTGCCAATCTTTCGATATGGATACGTCGATGACTGGCTGAACTTGTGGGTGAAAGGCAAGTTTGGGAATAAAGAGCCTGCAGGACAACTGCACCTTGAGATGAGCTTTGAAGGTCCTGCAGGCGTGGCATACCCCCAACACCAAACTGGAATGGATAGGTACACTGAGAAGGATCGACGAACCAAAGAATCGTTATTGCAGGCAGCTACGATGGGAGGAGCAAGTGAGCAAATGGCACCAGTTGCCACACTTGAGGCACTCACAGCTGCATCCACACAAAAGCAAGTGCTGTCCAGGCTGCGACACGAGCTAACAAGGCTGCTCCAACCGAAGCGTGAGTATTTCCCCCACTTTGAAGCCAAGTGAGTGTTTGGAACTAACAATGCTTTCGTCGCAGCAATTTGGGCGAGTTTACAGAGGAAGAAGTGTTAGGCGCATTCAAGTTTATCGACCTGGACAAGAATTCATTCATTGGAGCAGCTGAGCTTCGGCATCTCCTCATTTGCATGGGCGAGTTGATTACCGACGAGGAAGTCGACGAGATGGTTCGGCTCTGTGACACAGACGGAGACGGTCAAGTTAGCTTTGAAGAGTTCAGGCGAATGGCGATTCATCCCGATCCGAGCAGTCCTGACTTTGCTCTGGCTCACGTTGATAGCGAAGGTGAAGAAGGAGCTGTCGACGTTCATCTAGTCACAAAGGAGCTCACTCCTGAAGAAAAGCAGCGACAAATCGCCATCAAGGAAGAGAAGAAACGGCTCATGAAGAGATTTGTGCAAGATAATAACCCGAATCTAGACCTACTGATGCGTATCTCACTGAAGTTTCGACAGATGCACAAGGACACCTTGGACTTCGACGACTTCTGCATGCTATTCGAGGTTGAACCCACGGGCGAGTATCGGCGGCTCTTTTTATTGTACACGCCCGATGCACAGAGCGAGGAAGATGCTGACCTCCGGGAGATCTTGCTGGGCGTAGTCAATTTTATGGATGGCACGGATCGGACCCAGCGTGTCAAGTTTTGCTTTGACATTTTCGATGACGATCACAATGGATTCATCACCGAGGACGAATTGCTGAACATCCTGAAGGCCAACCACATGACAACCGAGGCCCAAGTCAAGAAGAAGGCGCAGACCATTCTGAAGCAAGCAGATGACAATGGAGACGGCAAGATGAGTTTAGATGAGTTCCAAGTCATTGCAAAGAAATTCCCGAACCTGTTGTTCCCGTCATATGAGTCGCAGCAAGAAGGCCGTGTCCTTTAGTGATGTGGCCAACACGAAAGTCCAATCATTTCCAAACTCGCCTCCAACCACGCAAGACTTTCTTCGATTCGACCTCAATGTGTACTGAAACCTCAAGCTCCGATCAGCCTCGTGACCCAGCTTTGGCACCCGTGAAAGGAGCTGCTATCGGTGCTGCTGTTGGCACGGCTGCAGTCGTGACGGCAGTTCCTGTTGTCCAGGCAGTTGGTTTCACTGCAGGTGGGATTGCTGCAGGCTCCTTTGCTGCGGGGGCTATGTCGTCGGCTGCGGGAGCTGCAGGAGCAGCGATTAGCAGTGGCAGTGCCGTTGCGATTGCTCAAAGCGTCGGGGCACTTGGTGTGGTACCGATAGCAATTGCTGCTCCTGTCGTGGCAACGGCCGCAGGTGTGGGGATGGCGATTCCTCCTATCGTGAAGTGTTTTCGAAGTGGGCAGCACGAATATCAAACTGCGTACGAGCGATGCGACAAGAACCAGCGATGCTGGATCATCGCGACAGAGGAAGGGTGGGGAAACGTACGAGTTTGCCGCTACAACAGTGAACGAGAAGCACACGAAGCTTTTGAAAAGATCTGGTGTGGACGAATTCTGTACAGTCCCGATCGTCAAGAGATCAAGGTGGCTGGAGGTCCATGGGCGCACGGCACCATTCGGCGAGTGATGACCCAGAACTACTTTGCTTGAGTCTGTTGTGCGATTGAGCGGGGTTGGCGTTTTCGTCGAAGTGTGTGGGTGAAATCTAGTTGACAAGCGTGGTTGGAAATGATAGCTAGCTATCCATGGCACTTTGTGAACATCTTTATTTTCTTTTTTGAGCTTACTGCGAGTGGCTTGTTGAGAGTAGCTTGCCTTGAATGTCCTATGAAATTGCCAGAACGAGCTTCGACGTCCAGTTCACTCTTATTGCCGCAGAGACGTTAATCATTCGCTGACTGTCATTGTATTGATAGAGCTGACGCTCATGTCGACCAAGGCAAAGCACACTGCCGACAGACTGCAAGCAGCACTCGTCAAGGTTAAGCGCTTGATTCGACTTGAGGCGGCTTTGGTCAACTTCTTTGCCGAGGTCATGGATCGGGCAGGTGCAGAATGGGGTACTCCCAATAAAGGAGGAATTACTGAACATGAGGCTTCTTATCGGCGAAATATTTGGAAGGAGAACCTACTCAAAATGGCTGAGGGTGATCCCTTGTCGCTGTTGAAATCGCTTCGCACTCATTTGCGAGTGCAATTTGCACCGCAAGACCAGCATCAGCGCCAGACAGCACAGAGCATCTCAGCATTGGCGTCTCGCAACGAATTGTGAGGCGTGCATTACAAGGTGATTTGTTATCTGCAAATGCACTAAAACGCGGCTATTAGGCGTGAGCAGGATGCGCACGCTGAAATCCAGCAACTCAATGCGGCGAATAGTTCGCTTTGAGGGTCAATTACTGCATTAGCTCAGCAAGTGGCGACCTCGGAAAACGTGAAGAAGGAGTTCGTCAAGCATCATCTGCCGCTGCTTCATAAAGCTAGGATGCAACTGGGTCAATTTCTTCATCAATCGACAGCTGCAATATCAAACCTCGCGTGACTGCCCTCCACATTGCTTACTCTCATCGTCCTCAAGCCTACCATCATCGCTAAACATTCCATGACAGCGTGTATGCGATCGCTGACCGCCATTGCGTCGACGAACAAGCTCATCGTGCTGCATCCACTCAATAGCCGATTCCTATCTTGGCTGGAAGCGTGGAACTCTTTCTTCCAAGCACACGGACGATGATCGGCTTGACCAAAGCGAGTTGCTTGGGAGTGAAAGTTATATCCCACCCATGTTTGGCGACAAGAGCATCAGATTCGCATCGCAACGACCACTTCTTCGCCTTAGGCAAGTGAGCGAGCGATACATCCGTCTTAGCCCATCCAAGTGACGTGTCTAGATCCCGGATGCCGAGGTATCCTGACTCGCATCTGCGAGAAATTGCTTCAAAGATGGGATCGCAAGCTTCATCTTGTGATTGGAAGGCTGACGTTGACGGACGAAGAAAGTTACTGTACACTAGATTTTTGTATGCCACATCACTTCAGCTTTTCTGCTTGGAGTCTGAAGT
Organism: Phytopythium helicoides; assembly: GCA_024867545.1. Taxonomy (NCBI): domain Eukaryota; phylum Oomycota; class Peronosporomycetes; order Pythiales; family Pythiaceae; genus Phytopythium; species Phytopythium helicoides. Next base: position 1,227,095 of record JANFNE010000020.1, on the reverse strand, counting down.
TCAGACTCTGAACGTTTGATGGACTGACTCACAATCGGCTGCTTGGACAGCAACGATGCAACATCGTCCGATGGAAATCGCTCTGCTCCCATGCTGCATCAAGCAAACCAAACCAAACGGAGCTAGTCATTGCTTCGTGTTCATATGCCATGATCCGTCAACTGGCCAACTGGGATGTCATCGCCCAGGAGGTGCGACCCATGGCGGCATGTCCCTGCCAGTTGATTCACGGTGCATGGAGCACTCTAGCTCGCATCCCGCGATCCAGGAAAAGGCGAGCGCGGGCAGATCAGCAAGCGACTCGTCAGCAGCGAGCGAACTCCAGCGTGTGCGACACGTACCTGCGTGCTGGATCCATCGGCCATTGCGCTTCATGGCTAGTAGCTCGTGACATGAAATGGCACGCTTGCTGGTGGCCGATCATTGACAGGCTCATGCCCGAGAGACAACCGGTCCCTCCCTCCTCCCGCATCTATGCTCGGACTGCCTAATTGATTCGGGTCCATCATTTAAGTCCAAGAGCGCCGCCCTCGGATCGGTCGGTCGGCCAGACAGGCGTCCATCTCCTCCCCGATCGCCAAAGCCTGACGTTTAGCATCTCGCCCGCCTCTGCTCGTCGACGTTTACCGCTCGTCGCGCGTTGCGGCAGGAGCAAGCAGATCGCGGCGAGTCTCCAAGCAGCCCCGCGAGCGAATCACTAGGCGCGACGGACGGTGACGGACGCGGCGGTGAGGCTGGCGCGCTCGCCCATCCTCCTCATGGCCGAAACTGAAGTTTGCAGCGAAGGTGCACAGGACAGGAGGTGCACCGCACCGCCGGTCGCCCCGCCGACACAAATCAAGTGGCGGGGCAATAGACGAGTCGCCCAGGCCGAAATGGTTGACCAGTCGGTGTGAACTTGCAAAGCATCAGGAAAAAACGTAAAACGCCAGCTCGACGCAGCCCTTTTCGGCTCGCAGGCGCAACTGCAAGCATCGCTCGAGCGGCAAGAAGCTGCATGGCTCTGCGTAGCGCCACCGCACCGCCCGAAACCGCAATCGGTGGATGTTTGCGCGTTTGACTGACCACCCGCGCAGCAATAAAGCGCTGACGTCGTCGTCCAAGTCGACGGTTGACGCCCGCCTCGTGATCTTGAGCCCGCAAGCTATTGTTCGCGCGACTTGATTCTCTCGCTGGCAGACAGAAACGACTCGGCCTGCGATCGCGCTTGCGTGGTGCGGCTCCTCTACTGATGTCACCAGCACCGCAGCGCGCTGCGTTGAGCTGCGTTACCTACCGTACGTTGCTGTGTACATCTCGCTCAAGTCGTCGAGAGAGATCAAGTGCATCCTCGCTTTTCTAAAACTTGTTGACGTGTATGTTTGTGGGGCGCCGTGGGATCTTGGAGCGGTCACCGGTGCACCCGTGCGGGCTGAAAAACTGCGCTGCATGGAGCCGCCTCCTGCTGGCCAAAAAAGGCCTGGGTGTCACTACCTCCTATATTAAATATATCGGTATCTCTGCGTCCCACCATTTCGTGTTCTCCCAAATCAATCAACCTCTCTCCCATCATACCCTCGTAAACCACTCGTCCTCGTTCGGTGGTCCGTCGCAGCAACCAACCACAACTTCAGCCGGCCGTGACGCGCCTTTTTTTCTCGGATGAATCAACCAAGAGAAATTCAGTGGGAAGGGCGCCGCACCTTTCTCCACCTCATTACTAGCCCCCAGCCATCAGCGATTCGTGTATACGGCACGCGGGTCACTCGCGCCCAGTATGCCCCGTCGCGCGGGCGTCCCCCATGCGCTCACCCTGCCAAGCCGCCAGAAGCCTTTGCCCCCCGTGACGCTCAGCTGCTGCCGGCTGAGCTCCCCAGTTGACCACCACGCTCTTCCACAGGTCGCCGGCCGCCTCGCCCATGGGCGCGGCCTGCTCGCACCGCACTGACGAGCAGCGAGGCGTCGTCGATCGCATCCTGGACGCCATGTTCGACCCGGAGCCGCGCCGCGCTCGCCGCCGCTTGCTCTCGAGCCGCCGCCGCTCGGCGTCGCCGCAGGGCAACGGACGCTCGGCGCCCTGCGTTCCCGACTGCACGGCAAGCACGCGGAGCTGACGGCTGCGGCCGCGTGGGACGCGCGCGACAGGAGGAGACAGGCCAAGGCGCTCGCGGCGACCCACCGGGCCGAGGCGTCGAGCAGATACGTCGCGAGCCCCGTCGTGAGCGACTACGCGGCCGTGTCGACGCAGAACAGCAAGTTCCGCAAGAACATGGAGGACGAGTGCGTCGCCATCCCGCAGTTCAAGGCGTTCGCGAGCGACCCCGCCAAGAGCTCCTTCTTCGGCGTCTACGACGGACATGGAGGAGACTTCTGCTCCAAGTACGCCGCCAAGCACTTCCACCACCGACTCGCTGCCATCATGGAGGAGTGCTACGCCGCCAAGCGCTTCGAGTCAGAGTGCAGCAGCAGCAGCAACAGCGCCGACACGGCCACCAGCAGCCTCGACGGCGGCGACGCCACGCACTTCTTCAACAGCGACGTGTTCTCCAACCAGGACATTGAGCGGTGCTACGCCGAGGCGTTCGACATGCTCGACAAGGAGCTAGAGGAGTACGACGAGTCGGCCTGCAGCGGATCGACCGCCGTCACGTGCCTCATCCGCAAGCACAACGGCCGCACGACGTTCCACGTCGCCAACGTGGGCGACTCGCGCGCCGTCTTCTACGCCAACGGCCGCACGACGCGGCTGTCTGTCGACCACAAGGCCACGAACGAAGACGAGGTCAAGCGCATCCGCGCGCTCAACGGCATCATATTTAACAAGCGCGTGGCCGGCTCCATCTCGGTCACGCGCGCTCTCGGCCAGGCCGACGAGAAGCGCTTCATCACGAGCTTGCCGCACGTCGAGTCGGTCGACGTGGAGGCGGGCAACTCATTCCTCATGCTCGTGAGCGACGGCATCTCGGACGTGTTCAGCGATGAGGAGCTGACGGCGTTCGTGAGCCAGCGACTGAACCAGCGGCAGCCGTCGCTCGAAATTTGCAAGGAGCTGCTAGAGGAGGCGAAGCAGCAGGGCTCCATGGACAACATGACGGCCGTGCTCGTCTGCTTTGGCGGCGGCCGCGCGCACTCGGCGCCCTGCCGGTCCGCATAACCACCGACACTAGAGAGAGAAGCGTAGAGCCACCATTATGACACCGTAATTTATCTATCACCCACGCACCATGAGCATCATCATGCGCATCTCGCGAAACTGCGCGAGCAGTCAATCCAATCCTATCTCTCTTACAGCTCGTGAGCCCGCAAGCCGATTACGCCCCCAAAGCGCCGTTCGTCTCGATCGACGCGCAGTCGCTGGCAACATCCACCGACGTCTACAGCCCAAACCCAAAAGCTAGGAATGCACCAGGTCAACTGCGTCCAACTTGAAGCGGCTTGCGCGAGTTCACCGTCATCTGCTTGCATGCAGCTGGCTGACTTTCGAAGGATTCGTTGCGAGATCGGCGTGAACAGACTCGGCCTGCATGGGCCACCCATTCACGAAACGTGAGAGGTATATGAGCGGACGAATCTCCTGCGCGCCTACGATGATCACACAGCAATCGATCGCGCGCATTTCGGCTTGGTCTGCTTCTTCTGCTGCGGCAGTCGTGGGGTCACGCCGTGCAGCGCCGCATCTCCTCTCTCGTGAGACGTGTCGTGCTGAACCACACGGGAAGGCACCGAAGCTCGTCAGTCGGCGATGCTGATAAATATCTGGATAGGACTTCAACGTCGGTCGGCCTTGGCGGTGCCAAGGATCACAGGTCGAGCGTGCGCGGCGCGGTGTCGATCGGCGTGCTGCGTCGGAACGTGAGCACGAGTGGCTTTGGCGCGAACTGCATGACCTGCACAGTGCGCTTGTAGCCGAGTTGCTGCACGTCGTAGTGGTTGATAGGTGAGCAGCACGTCGCCGACCTTGAGGCGGTGCTTGCCACCTCCGCGGCCGATGAGCCCCGTGTCGTGCACCTCGGACACGATCGGGTAGGGGAATCCGTTCTGGGGTTTGAGCTGGATGCCGAGCGGGCCGTCCTCCTCCCTCCAGATGACGTAGCACAGCACCTTCTCGAGCCGCGCGCGCGACTGCTGCTTCTCGATGCGCACGAGCGACAGCGTGCGTCTCCTGCTGCGACCCACGAGGCTCGCGAGCTCGCTGGAGCTCGGCCGGCGGAAGCGCAGAACCGCCGGACGCACGCCGTCGTCCAGCACGCGCATGACGGCGTCGAACGGCGTGACGGTGCAGCTGGCGCTCAAGTCGTTGACCGCCAGCAGCAGGTCGCCCTCGCGCACGTTCCACATCCCCGGCAGCGAGTCGTTGCCGTCGGCGGCGACCACGCGCGGGTAGCCCGAGCTCGCGCACAGCTCCAACTGCAGCGCGCCGAGGCTCGAGCCGTGCCACAGCAGCACCTCGAACTGTCGGTGCGCGCTGTCGTCGTGCGCCGCCGCCGCCCCAACCTCCGCCACTTCCGCTGTATCGTCCGCAGCCTCGAGTGACGACGAGGACGAGGCCGTGGACGCCGTGCGCCGCAGCGACGCCACGCCCGTGAGCCGCAGCTTGTCGCGCAGGAAGCCCTGGATCTTGAGCGCCGCCTCGTCCTCGGCCACCGTCGCGCGCAGCCACTGCGCGAACGGCTGCGCCGCCGGCGTCTTGTGCAGCAGCAGCGCGCCGGCCGGGTCCTCGCGCAGCACCATCGCGTCCAGACCCATGGCGGTCTCGCGTCGACAAGTGAGAGAGGCCGAGAGCGAGGGACCGCGCTGGGCGATGGCGATGGCGATGGCGATGGCGATGGCGACCGCCGAGGTGACTGGACGATTGTATGTGCTGATTTCTTTCTGAAGTGGATGGGAGACTCGACCGGCTGGCAGGTGGCGTGTGCGGATCACATGTGAGAGGCAAATGTGTCGCGGTTTGTATGTCGAGGGGTGTTGGTGGATGCTGCAGCTTTGCAGGTGGCGAAGCGCGCCATGGCTTCGTGGTTCGGCTGCTCCCGATTGCTCTGGTTGAGGATGGTTGTTGTTGCCGTCAGCGGTCGACTGCAGGTCAAAGTCTTCGTGAAGACGGCAGTTGCGTGGTGGTTGCCTGTCGAGGCACGACTGCTACTTTGTTGGCGAGTTAGTCGATAGTGAGTTCGTTGAATGCGGACTCGACTAGCCATGGAGCGAGGTGACCAGAGTAAGTGTAGTCACAGAGCAGATCTGCCTTCATTAGGAGAACCGGTACCATCTTCCGATGGCTTCGTTGCAGTCGCCGCTTCAAGTTATAGTACGCTGAACGTTTTCCGCCGTTCAAAGCACGCATCGCTCCGGCATAAGCGGAGTCATTCGACAGGGCAGATCCTGTTGTTTCTGTCGAATAGTATGAGGACGTAAGTGGCAACACTGCATCCTGTGAATGAGGTCTGCGATCAATGGTCGATTCAATAGTAATGAGCTTGGGTTGCTGGTGTCAACCTCTCGTTCAGTCGGTTGTACATGCTGTTGATGACAAATTGTCAGTATTTTGCTGGATAGCGACGGCAACTTGCAGACCTTCTGCTGGATGCAAGGTCCAGTATTTTCCGACAAAGCATTTTTTGGATTCATACGGTGCTCAATATATATGCTGTCACACAATTAGATTGATGGAATTTACTGGACAGCCATCCAATGGCTGCTCAAGCAACCATCGTGCGACCATTCACTCAATTCCTGCAGCGAAAGGACTCATTGCGAGACGCACCATGAGTGCAGACCTGACGCAGCTCGAGCGCGAAGTCGAGGCCGCACGCTCGCGAATCATATCCGACAGTTCTCGTGATTCCTACCGTGCGTCATCAGTGCGATTTCTGCAGTGGGTGGTCCTAAACAAACGCTCGTTGGTGCGTGAAGAGTTTGTGAGAACCCTGACTTTTGATGGCAATGAGTGTCCGACAAGGATGTCTGTAAAAGCGGCTCTCTGCTCTGCCCCAAGCAATCCACCACTCCACTTTGAGCGCTTGACAGTTCTAGATTTTATGTCTTGGGTCTTGTCCATGAAGAAGACTGACGGATCCTACCATGTTTTCCAAACGTATGCCGGCCATCGCTCAGCACTTGTAAATCTGTACCGTGATTATCATCATACAATGCCTCATGACTTTGAAATCGAGCTGTCTAACCATTACAAGGGCCTACAAAATGCAATTGCTGAAGCGATTAGTTCTGGGTCCGGCGAAATCAAGGTGGGCAAGGACCCAATGGAAATGAGTTTATATCGACGTATTTCGATGCATATGTTGTGCTCAGACTCACGGGATATGATATTTGCAAGAGCCTTTATGCTGATGTCGTGGAACCTGATGGCACGTGCTGCCAACACAGTGTCGATTTGCTACAATCACCTAGAGTGGAAAGATGACGCAATGTGTGTATACTTTGCGCACATGAAGAATGATCAGCGAGGATCTAGGCCAAGGGATCCTCGCCATGTGTACGCGAATCCTCTCACTCCAGAGCTTTGTCCACTACTAGCACTTGGTAAGCTCGCATGACAACATTTGAGTAAAGACACAGCAGTCTGACTGAGTTTCTGATGCATCAATGCAGGTATTTACTGGGCAGTATACGAGACTGACATGAGCGATCCACACCTCTTCCCTGGGCGAGGTCAATACGAGAGATTTCGCAAAGTTCTCGGGCGTGTTCTGGCCTCGCACGACCTCACTGAAGATCTAGAGCGTCGTGGTGCTTTGGCTTCGAACATAGGTACTCACTCAATGAGAAAGGGTGCGTCTACTTACTGCTCGTCAGGCTCAACGGCATGCCCACCTGCAATTGCCATTCATCTTAGAGCAGGTTGGGCACTTGGTGGAGTTCAAGACCGATACCTACGACATGATGCCGCGGGCGATATGTATGTGGGTCGAACAGTGGCGGGTCTTCCGATTCAAAAACCAGATTTTGCAACTTTACCTCCTCGATTTGAAGGTTCTAATGAAAGTGTGCACGAGGCCAAACGGATTTGTTTTGGTCGGCTACCACCGACTGTCAGTAACATTGCAGAGATGGCGCTCGCGTCACTCATTTATCACCACGATTTTCTTCGCTCCCATTTGAGTACTTCCCACCCATTATTTAAAACACCGCTGTTCACTCAAACTGATCTAGTTAGTCGTTTGCATGCTGCTGTGCAGCGAGATCTATTTGAGAGTGCCACCATGACAGCGACTGGTATACCACCCCATGTAACCCTACTTGCTGCGGTTGCTCAGCTACAAGAAAGTACTGCAAAAGACCGAGAGGAGCGAAAGCGTGAGCAACAAGAGCGTATTGAGCAACAAGAGCGTTTTCATGAGCGCATTGTGAGATCAGTTACTCAAATAATGGAGGATCGAGCTGTTGCTAGTGGCGTACCAACGTGTGATCGTTTGGCAACTACTATATTGCAGCGCTTGGAAGATGCCGGGGTACTTAATAGACTTAATAGTGAGAGAGAAGTTGCTCATAGACCCTCACCAAATGAGAGCAATGACGATGAACCAAGTATTTCAAGTACACAGATCGCTGATGAGCCTGTAGTGTATGATACACACTGTTGGGGGGAAAGGCTGCATGCATTTCCAATCAACACAAAGATACCAACTCAATGTGCTCCAGATACAGCGTGGCTGTATTGGTGCTGCGGGGATTTGTCAAAACGTTTACCTCCGTTTCGACGAATGAGCTCACACGACCTCAATATCGTCAATGAGAAAAAGCGTTTGTGTGACCTTCGATATCTGATGGGCAAGATTGAGCGATGTGCGTTAGAACTCGGGATAAACTGTACCAATCTTTCTCCTCTTGAAGCTGCTGCCGTTTACGAGCAGTGCAAACACGCTATAGACCTACCAGAGGAGACTAATCTACGACGCAAACGACGTCAAGGCCAACTTGTATGGATCACAATTACAACCGAGCTGAGAAAGCGTGCTCGAAGAGAGCGAATGCTCAGTGTGCCACACGATCACCAACAGCGGGCAACAAACGATGGATAGGTGCTCCTTGGTTTGGATATATAGCCATTGATTGTCCTGGTAGTCATACAGTGACCTCACGCTGTGACCTCACACTGTGACCTAGCACAGATGAATAATCCACAGCTGACACTTCAGCTCGAGCTTGGAGCAATCTACAGTTCGGAGAATATCCCACGCGCGTTGGCATGCGTCTTTTAACCACTCTTCAGATGGCTAATCACCACAAAGCAGCTCAGCATCATATAGCTTGCGAACATTCCACATCTACGACAAACCTGGCGACAGCAAGTCTAGAAGCAACCCAACAATGTCACCCGGCAACGTCCGCTTCGACTTCAACAGCAGCACTTGTGCGGTGATAATCCTTTGCAAAGTAGATTACCTGTCAAATATAGTCATCCAGTGCGTGTCCAGTAAATTCCGCCCACAAGTAATTGTCAGTATTTTGCTGGATAGCGACGGCAACTTGCAGACCTTCTGCTGGATGCAAGGTCCAGTATTTTCCGACAAAGCATTTTTTGGATTCATACGGTGCTCAATATATATGCTGTCACACAATTAGATTGATGGAATTTACTGGACAGCCATCCAATGGCTGCTCAAGCAACCATCGTGCGACCATTCACTCAATTCCTGCAGCGAAAGGACTCATTGCGAGACGCACCATGAGTGCAGACCTGACGCAGCTCGAGCGCGAAGTCGAGGCCGCACGCTCGCGAATCATATCCGACAGTTCTCGTGATTCCTACCGTGCGTCATCAGTGCGATTTCTGCAGTGGGTGGTCCTAAACAAACGCTCGTTGGTGCGTGAAGAGTTTGTGAGAACCCTGACTTTTGATGGCAATGAGTGTCCGACAAGGATGTCTGTAAAAGCGGCTCTCTGCTCTGCCCCAAGCAATCCACCACTCCACTTTGAGCGCTTGACAGTTCTAGATTTTATGTCTTGGGTCTTGTCCATGAAGAAGACTGACGGATCCTACCATGTTTTCCAAACGTATGCCGGCCATCGCTCAGCACTTGTAAATCTGTACCGTGATTATCATCATACAATGCCTCATGACTTTGAAATCGAGCTGTCTAACCATTACAAGGGCCTACAAAATGCAATTGCTGAAGCGATTAGTTCTGGGTCCGGCGAAATCAAGGTGGGCAAGGACCCAATGGAAATGAGTTTATATCGACGTATTTCGATGCATATGTTGTGCTCAGACTCACGGGATATGATATTTGCAAGAGCCTTTATGCTGATGTCGTGGAACCTGATGGCACGTGCTGCCAACACAGTGTCGATTTGCTACAATCACCTAGAGTGGAAAGATGACGCAATGTGTGTATACTTTGCGCACATGAAGAATGATCAGCGAGGATCTAGGCCAAGGGATCCTCGCCATGTGTACGCGAATCCTCTCACTCCAGAGCTTTGTCCACTACTAGCACTTGGTAAGCTCGCATGACAACATTTGAGTAAAGACACAGCAGTCTGACTGAGTTTCTGATGCATCAATGCAGGTATTTACTGGGCAGTATACGAGACTGACATGAGCGATCCACACCTCTTCCCTGGGCGAGGTCAATACGAGAGATTTCGCAAAGTTCTCGGGCGTGTTCTGGCCTCGCACGACCTCACTGAAGATCTAGAGCGTCGTGGTGCTTTGGCTTCGAACATAGGTACTCACTCAATGAGAAAGGGTGCGTCTACTTACTGCTCGTCAGGCTCAACGGCATGCCCACCTGCAATTGCCATTCATCTTAGAGCAGGTTGGGCACTTGGTGGAGTTCAAGACCGATACCTACGACATGATGCCGCGGGCGATATGTATGTGGGTCGAACAGTGGCGGGTCTTCCGATTCAAAAACCAGATTTTGCAACTTTACCTCCTCGATTTGAAGGTTCTAATGAAAGTGTGCACGAGGCCAAACGGATTTGTTTTGGTCGGCTACCACCGACTGTCAGTAACATTGCAGAGATGGCGCTCGCGTCACTCATTTATCACCACGATTTTCTTCGCTCCCATTTGAGTACTTCCCACCCATTATTTAAAACACCGCTGTTCACTCAAACTGATCTAGTTAGTCGTTTGCATGCTGCTGTGCAGCGAGATCTATTTGAGAGTGCCACCATGACAGCGACTGGTATACCACCCCATGTAACCCTACTTGCTGCGGTTGCTCAGCTACAAGAAAGTACTGCAAAAGACCGAGAGGAGCGAAAGCGTGAGCAACAAGAGCGTATTGAGCAACAAGAGCGTTTTCATGAGCGCATTGTGAGATCAGTTACTCAAATAATGGAGGATCGAGCTGTTGCTAGTGGCGTACCAACGTGTGATCGTTTGGCAACTACTATATTGCAGCGCTTGGAAGATGCCGGGGTACTTAATAGACTTAATAGTGAGAGAGAAGTTGCTCATAGACCCTCACCAAATGAGAGCAATGACGATGAACCAAGTATTTCAAGTACACAGATCGCTGATGAGCCTGTAGTGTATGATACACACTGTTGGGGGGAAAGGCTGCATGCATTTCCAATCAACACAAAGATACCAACTCAATGTGCTCCAGATACAGCGTGGCTGTATTGGTGCTGCGGGGATTTGTCAAAACGTTTACCTCCGTTTCGACGAATGAGCTCACACGACCTCAATATCGTCAATGAGAAAAAGCGTTTGTGTGACCTTCGATATCTGATGGGCAAGATTGAGCGATGTGCGTTAGAACTCGGGATAAACTGTACCAATCTTTCTCCTCTTGAAGCTGCTGCCGTTTACGAGCAGTGCAAACACGCTATAGACCTACCAGAGGAGACTAATCTACGACGCAAACGACGTCAAGGCCAACTTGTATGGATCACAATTACAACCGAGCTGAGAAAGCGTGCTCGAAGAGAGCGAATGCTCAGTGTGCCACACGATCACCAACAGCGGGCAACAAACGATGGATAGGTGCTCCTTGGTTTGGATATATAGCCATTGATTGTCCTGGTAGTCATACAGTGACCTCACGCTGTGACCTCACACTGTGACCTAGCACAGATGAATAATCCACAGCTGACACTTCAGCTCGAGCTTGGAGCAATCTACAGTTCGGAGAATATCCCACGCGCGTTGGCATGCGTCTTTTAACCACTCTTCAGATGGCTAATCACCACAAAGCAGCTCAGCATCATATAGCTTGCGAACATTCCACATCTACGACAAACCTGGCGACAGCAAGTCTAGAAGCAACCCAACAATGTCACCCGGCAACGTCCGCTTCGACTTCAACAGCAGCACTTGTGCGGTGATAATCCTTTGCAAAGTAGATTACCTGTCAAATATAGTCATCCAGTGCGTGTCCAGTAAATTCCGCCCACAAGTAAATGTTGGAGCTGCTGACAGCAGCGCGTGCTCAGCAGATCGGCTGTTGAATGGGTGGGTTTCTCCCTGCTGCTCGTCCTCTAGAGAATGTACTTCTCATTGTGGTTGTACATCTGACCAAGCATCAATAGATGTGTGATTCGCTCACGAGAAGAGGAAGACGACAACGACCTCCATTTCGACCACTTGTAGAGCCGCTTATCGTCTCTAGAGCTTCTAGAAGCTTGACGTAGCACAGTTCATTTGTGAATGCTACTTGAAAATACGGCGTGACACAAGCCTTTTCGATGTGTTTCCGAGCATCGACGTCGTCGTCTGATCTTCGTTGAGCTGGGTATTCCTCCACCTGGATGTGCGCTTACCCAGCTCGTCGACCCAAACGATGTCGGAGCAGAAGACCTCAAGTGTCTCGATGCAGTCTATTATAGAAGTTGTTCATCGAAGATACAGCATGATCAAAATGGATGGTCGATGCCAGGTTTGTAGTTCTTTAGTTGTGAGTTCGCATGCTGTGAGACGCAGACCTATAACGTCAAGTCAAATCAACTGCAATTGCCTCTGCTTGAAGTGCTTTTGCGAAGTCTCTGCTTGAAGTGCATTTGCGAAACCGCCGCTCGAAAGTGTATCCATGCAAATGTTGGATTTCAACCAATCGCATCGGATCACCACATGATTTGCTTGTCACCCTTCTCACAACAAAACATCCCATGGAAGATCTCCTGCACGCTGCTGCTGCGGAGGAGGGCGACCTCGAATCGGTGAAGAAAGCAGTTCAAGGCGGGGCGGAGATCGACTCCAGGAACAATGACGGCAGCACTGCATTAATTATGGCTGCCGGGAGTGGCGCATTGGATGTGGCGCGGTGTCTAGTGGAGCAAGGCGTGGACATCAATGCCAGCAACAAGGACGGCGAGACTGCACTGATCAAGGCTGCAATGAGTGGCGCACTGGATGTGGTGCGATATCTGGTGGAACAAGGCGCGGACATACAAGCCAAGGACAATAATGGCTACACTGCACTGATTAAGGCTGCTAGGAGTGGCACATTGGATGTGGTGCGGTATCTCGTGGAGCAAGGCGCGAACAAAGTGCCGATAAAAAAAAGCGGGGACTTTTTTAGCGCTACGTTCAGATTATTCGTGCATCGCGCGCGGCGAAGAGCGTTCTATGAACCCAGTAACAACTCCGGTTGCACTGCACTGATGTTGGCTGCTTGGGAGGGTCACGTTGAAGTGGTGCGGTATCTCGTGGAGCAAGGCGCGGACATTCATGCTAGGAATACGAGCAGGTTCAGCGGCGACACTGCGCTGATATTGGCTGCTGACAAGGGTCGATTGGATGTGGTGCGTTATCTCGCGGAACATGGTGCGAGTACGGAAGCCAAGGGCACCAGATGCAGGACTGCGCTGATCAATGCTGCTGACAAGGGTGAATTGGATGTCGTGAAGTATCTCGTGGAGAAAGGTGCAGACAAAGAAGCCAGAGACGAGGACAAAGAAACTGCGCTGATTAAGGCTGCTCGAAATAGCAAATGGGATGTAGTGCGCTACCTGGTGGAGCAAAGTGCCGATGTACTGGCTCAGAGCGAGTATGGTGCGACTGCGTTGGTCGAAGCTGCTGATAAGGGTCAACTAGATGTGGTGCGTTTTCTTGTGGAGCAAGGTGCGGACAAGCGCTTTCCACTTAAACGGGCTGCTCAGAAATGCCACTTGGCTGTCGTGCAATATCTGGTGGAGCAAGGCGCAGACAATGAAACTGCGTTGATAGAGGCTGCTCATTGTGAGAATTGGGATGTGGTTCGCTATCTGGTCGAGCACGGCGCAGACATCAATGCCAAGGGAGACTCGCAAGGGAAAACTGCGCTGTTATGGGGTGTAGTCTATGGTCATGCCAACATGGTGCAGTATCTGGTGGAACACGGCGCAGACACAGAAGCCAAGGACATGTGCGGCGACACTGCGTTGATATACGCTGCCAATTATGGCCATGCCAACGTGGCGCAGTATCTGGTGAAACATGGCGCCGATATACACTTCACGACTCAGAATGGTGAAAATGCGTTGACATGCGCTGCCAAGTACGGTCATGTGAACGTGGTGCAATATCTGGTAGAACAAGGCGCGGACACAGAAGCCAAGGACATGTTCGGAAACACTGCGTTGATATACGCTGCCAATTATGGCCATGCCAACGTGGCGCAGTATCTGGTGAAACATGGCGCCGATATACACGCCCAGACTCAGAATGGTGAAACTGCGTTGACATGTGCTGCCAAGAATGGTTATGTGAACGTGGTGCAATATCTGGTAGAACAAGGCGTGGACACAGAAGCCAAGGACATGTTCGGAAACACTGCGTTGATATACGGTGCTGCAAATGGTCATGTGAGTGTGGTGCGATATCTGGTGAAACATGGCGCCGATATACACTTCACGACTCAGAACGGTGAAACTGCGTTGACATGTGCTGCCAAGTACGGTCATGTGAACGTGGTGCAATATCTGGTAGAACAAGGCGTGGACACAGAAGCCAAGGACATGTTCGGAAACACTGCGTTGATATACGCTGCTGCAAATGGTCATGTGAGTGTGGTGCAATATCTGGTGAAACATGGCGCCGATATACACTTCACGACTCAGAACGGTGAAACTGCGTTGACATGTGCTGCCAAGTACGGTCATGTGAACGTGGTGCAATATCTGGTAGAACATGGCGCGGACACAGAAGCCAAGGACATGTTCGGAAACACTGCGTTGATATACGCTGCTGCAAATGGTCATGCCAACGTGGTGCAGTATCTGGTGGAACATGGCACCAATATACACTTCACGACTCAGAACGGTGAAACTGCGTTGACATGTGCTGCCAAGTATGGTCATTTGAATGTGGTGCAATATTTGGTAGAACATGGCGTGGACACAGAAGTCAAAGACATGTTCGGAAACACTGCGTTGATGTGGGCATCTGTGAATGCCCACACGAATGTGAAGAAGTATCTCGAGGAGCTGGGTGCGAATATTCATGTCAAGTTCAGCAACGATTGTACTCAACTCATGGCGGCTGCAGCAAACGGTAGATTGGACTTGGTGCGTTTTTTGGTGGAACATGGCGCGAATCTACGAGTCGTGATTAAAGGTGGTTGGAGTGCGCTGACGTACGCTTCTGCGAATGGCCAATTGGATGTGGTGCGGTATCTCATGGAGAAAGGCGCACGCCAGGACAGTGACAATCCGTTGTATACGGCTGCTGCAAACGGTCATATTGATGTGGTGCGGTATCTTGTGGAGCAAGGCGAGAACATAGATTCCAATGATTTAGACTACACGACTCCACTCATGGTCGCTGCTCAGAATGGTCAATTGGATGTAGTGCGATATCTCGTGGAGCAAGGTGCGAACACAGAAGACGAAGACCAGAATGAATGGAGTGCGCTAATATGGGCTGCATCTAAGCAACAGAAGGATGTGACGCAGTATTTGATGGGGATAGACGTGAGCAAAAATCCCGACATCAATGACCTCCCTGGGCTGATAAGGGCTGCTGCGCTTGGACTTGTGGATGTGGTCCGATATCTGGTGGAACAAGGCGCAGACATCAGCGTGAAAGACGATGACGGTTATACTGCGCTGATAATGGCAGCTCATAAGGGTCATGCCGGCGTGGTGCGATATCTGGTGGAACAAGGCGCGGACATACAAGGCGCGGACAAGAATGGCGAGACTGCACTGATCATGGCAGCTCATAAGGGTCATGCCGATGTGGTGCAGTATCTTGTGGAGCAAGGGGCTGAGGTAAACATCCGGAATACGAAAGGAGAAACAGCAATTTATCAAGCATACAAGCACGGACACCTCGCAATAAAGGACTTCTTACTCAAGCATATCAGGCACGTTCCACAGAATGAAGGTATGGCGAATGCGGATACATATTTGATATCGCTGAAAGCTTACTTAGAATCGGAGAGTTGGGCGATCTCTCCATTCGATATCGAGCCAGTCGAGTACGTTGGCACCAAGACAATCGGAGGTGAGTATCGAGCGAAGTGGCTGGACGCCGACGTCGTTCTCAAACTGTTTGTCCCGGATGCCTCGGCTTCAACATTCAAGGATGAGGTCG
Organism: Phytopythium helicoides; assembly: GCA_024867545.1. NCBI lineage: Eukaryota > Oomycota > Peronosporomycetes > Pythiales > Pythiaceae > Phytopythium > Phytopythium helicoides. Next base: position 1,211,632 of record JANFNE010000020.1, on the reverse strand, counting down.
CTGCATGGCTTCAACTACGACATCCGAACGTGATCAAATTGTATGGAGCTTGCGATATTGGTCATTCCTTTTTTGTGCTGGAGTATGCAAGCAATGGATCGGTGGTGGAGTACCTCGCTGAGTGTAAGAAGAAGGGTGAAAGGGAAACACCGTGGAAGCTACTGCACGAAGCGGCGTTGGGTTTGGCATATTTGCATGAGCGCGGAATCGTTCATGGGAACTTGCGAAGCAGCAACATCCTGGTTGGAAGCGACGGTGTAGCGAAGCTGGCTGATTTTGGTCTGAGTGTGCTATCACAAGTTGTTGGAGATACCGAGTTATCCTTTGGCGTGGGCTTTAGTTCAATCCGCTGGCGAGCTCCGGAGCGATTGAAAGGTTATAAATCATCAGTTGAGGCAGACATCTACTCGTTTGGGCTCTGCGTTATTGTAGCGTTGGCTGGACAAGAAGTGTGGGAGAGAGATGTTTATCCTACCCTATGGAGTGAAAGATTATGGAATGACAACATTACTTTTATACCTACTAATCTCGACGACGACACCCTGCTCCTGGCATCCCGAATGTGTTATCGAAACCCCAAGCAACGCGCGACAGTTGCAGCAGTTGTTCGACTTATTGAAAAACTAGTTGCAAAGGAAGCCAGTGATCTCCAGCCACAGAGTAATGGTGATGATTTCAAGAGTACCGTGGATGAGTACAAGAATGGAGAACTGACTCAACTTTTAGCGAGCATTCGGAAGCAAATATCGTCGCATCATTGTCAGTACGAGTTCATGCTACGTGAAATCGATGCGATCCATAAACAACTCGCACCAGAAAGCCAGTCAGCGATGCTTCTCGAAGCGTATCGCTTGCTCCTCTTTGATTTGGACGGTATCCTACATTCAGGATCAATTGGGAATCGCGTGGTCGCTTTGTCTTCATCAAGAGCAGCTGGTAACAACTTAACTGTCTTTAAACGTCGTGTCGACGAACTGTGGAGGCTGCTTGATGCCTATCGAGTTAGTGACGAGGAACGCGAGCGACAATGGGATTTGCATCGAAAGAAGCAGCTGGAGTTGTTTGTGTCTGATGTTTCACAGACGGTGACTGTTCTGAGCGAGCTGGTTGATGAAGAGGAACGTACCACCTTGATGACATTGCTGAGGTTGGAATTGGATACTCATGCATCCGACTATACCCCCAGCCAGCTCGAAGTGATGAAGAAGGCGTATGATGACTGTTGCCAAGGCGAGTGGGAAAACCTCGTGACGACAATTCCTGTTTGGTATTTGCCGTGGCACGAGCTTGTGATCAACAAAATGAAGAAACTCGGCGAGGGCGGATTTGGAGAAGTGTATCTCGCAAAGTGGCTGGATTCGGAGGTAGTTGTGAAGGAGGTGAAGAAGCTTGGAGCAAGAAACTGCGACTCTTTCACAACCACTTTGTCGCAGAGTGTGCCACAGTCTGAACCAACAATTGAATCGCGGAAAGAGCGCCGAAAGTTGTTCGAGCACGAAGTGAATGTCTGGTTCGGACTGAGTCACCCACACGTGATCCGTCTGTTTGGCGCTTGCCATGTCGGGACGCCATTCTTTGCGTGCGAATATGCTAGAGGTGGGTCGCTCGACAAATACCTGCGAGAGCATCCGGACGAGATTTGGACAAAGTTATTGGAAGCAGCACTTGGTGTACAGTACTTGCATTCTCGTGGTATCATCCATGGGGATCTCAAATGCAACAATATCATGGTGGGAAACGATGGGAAGGCTAAAGTGACGGACTTCGGTCTGAGTTCGTTTGAGGAAGCGAGTGAAGTCAAGTTGAGTGGAGCGTGGCATTGGGTGGCGCCAGAGTGTATCGAACATGGTGCTTCGAAGCGATCATTTGCATCAGATGTGTATTCTTTGGGTATGTGCATCGTGGAGGCGCTTCGAGTGGTTGAGGACGATCATCCACCGCTGCCATGGTACGATAATGAGAATGATGTGGTCAAGGTCAAAGTGGTCAATCGTCGGGAGTTACCGTCACGTCCTGTGTCGTGCACGGACGAACAATGGAAGCTGGTGGAGCGAATGTGCGCGCACGACTCAGACAAACGAATCAAGATCAGTACTGTGGTGGACGAACTTGGAGTTCTTGGACGAGGCAATGCAGCTTGCGACGACATAGAAGCCGAACCGGAACGTGAGTTACCATCAGTGGCTAATGTGATCACTGAAATGAAGGACATGTGTCTCCAAATCCACGAGAGTACTACGTCACACAATGGGAAGATTCTATGCCAGATTTATGTGTTGCTATGGGAGCGACTAGCAGGTCTGTCGTCAACTACTGATGATCTTGGGAATATTATCGAGCGAGCTCGGAAGAGCACGCTGGCTCTTGAGAAGGAGAAGGGTACACTGTTCGCATTCACGGAGACAGCTCTGCGTGGATACGCATTGCATCGTAATCTGGACAAGTTGATTGAAGCGAAAATGTGGTCTGTGGACACATTCGAGTGGAGGGATAGGTGCTGGAAGTTGTTGACTAGTGAGGCAATGTCGTAGATGATAGTAAATCATAAGCCAAATAGTACTTATGTCTGCTAGCAAAGAGGGCTGAATGTAGTTGTCTTGTTGGTGTGATGGTGGTAGACGGCACGAAGTGAGTTTTATCGCAGGGGACAGTGTCGGCAATGACAGAGCACAGAAGTGCATGGATACCGCTTCGACTACCCCAGCTTGTCGTGCTTGCACTCGACCTTCGTTTACATTCACATCACAAACCTCGAACCTTCTAGATGCATTGATGATCCGCATACCGGGTGGCGCAATGCGAGTGATCATCTCCCATGCGTCCAGCTCAACGATCGCCTCATTACCGACAAAATCTGTTGTTTTGCATCAATTCCTTGCAAGATGCCAGACAAATGTCACCCTCCACCATTCGACTCACCCATTTAGCAGTGATATGGAAGTGAAAGCGGTGCGTCGGGCATTCTCTCAGCCCTTCCGCAGATGCCAACAACAGAGCCCAACCACTTCAACTCGAGACTCAACAATCCACTGACCATACGTACCGCTCACCCCCACAAAAGAAGTCCCTCACGAGACACAATAAAATATCACACTCAATCTCGATCGATCCCCACGGTACACCGCAAGATACCAGCGAGGAAACCGAGAAAGCCAAAGGGGGGAGACACCAAGCGACAAAGCGCCGCGCCGCCGCCATGTTCCAGACCAAGTGCGTCCCCCGCGCTGCGTCCGTGCGCGCGCCTGCTGTGGTCCATGTCGACGGCGTGGAAGCGCAGCGCGCGGCGGTGCGTTTGGTGCCTTCGCGGCCTTCTAACTCGCGTTTTTGGCTGCGCTGTCGTATCTTTCGCGCAGCACCGAGTACGACCGCGGCGTCAACACCTTCTCGCCCGAGGGCCGCCTGTTCCAGGTCGAGTACGCCATCGAGGCCATCAAGGTGTGTGCTGTGTTGGTGTGTGGATGACGGTGGTGGTCCCTCGATCCTCATGGCGGTCTGTCCACTCTCGGCAGATGGGGACGACCGCGATCGGTATCCGCACCAAGGAGGGCGTCGTGCTGGCCGTCGAGAAGCGCCTGACGTCTCCGCTGCTGGAGCCTGGCAGGTGTGGAGCTACTCAGCTACTTAGTAGCAGTGAGTGATTGACCACCCAGCAGCGTCTAATATGGAGATGTCCCCCTTGTCGTGCAGCATCGAGAAGATCCTGGAGATCGACCGCCACGTCGGCGCGGCCATGAGCGGCATCACGGCCGACGCGCAGACGCTGATCGACCACGCGCGCGTGGAGGCCACGAACCACTGGTTCTCGTACGACGAGCGCATCCGCGTGCAGGCGCTGACGCAGGCCATCTGCGATCTGGCGCTGAGCTTTGGCGAGGGCCAGGACGAGAACAACCACAAGCAGAAGATGAGTTCTGGGGTTTGAGCTGGATGCCGAGCGGCCCGTCCTCCTCCCTCCAGATGACGTAGCACAGCACCTTCTCGAGCCGCGCGCGCGACTGCTGCTTCTCGATGCGCACGAGCGACAGCGTGCGTCTCCTGCGACCCACGAGGCTCGCGAGCTCGCTGGAGCTCGGCTGGCGGAAGCGCAGAACCGCCGGACGCACGCCGTCGTCCAGCACGCGCATGACGGCGTCGAACGGCGTGACGGTGCAGCTGGCGCTCAAGTCGTTGACCGCCAGCAGCAGGTCGCCCTCGCGCACGTTCCACATCCCCGGCAGCGAGTCGTTGCCGTCGGCGGCGACCACGCGCGGGTAGCCCGAGCTCGCGCACAGCTCCAACTGCAGCGCGCCGAGGCTCGAGCCGTGCCACAGCAGCACCTCGAACTGTCGGTGCGCGCTGTCGTCGTGCGCCGCCGCCGCCCCAACCTCCGCCACTCCCGCTGTATCGTCCGCGGCCTCGAGCGACGACGAGGACGAGGCCGTGGACGCCGTGCGCCGCAGCGACGCCACGCCCGTGAGCCGCAGCTTGTCGCGCAGGAAGCCCTGGATCTTGAGCGCCGCCTCGTCCTCGGCCACCGTCGCGCGCAGCCACTGCGCGAACGGCTGCGCCGCCGGCGTCTTGTGCAGCAGCAGCGCGCCGGCCGGGTCCTCGCGCAGCACCATCGCGTCCAGACCCATGGCGGTCTCGCGTCGACAAGTGAGAGAGGCCGAGAGCGAGGGACCGCGCTGGGCGATGGCGATGGCGATGGCGATGGCGACCGCCGAGGTGACTGGACGATTGTATGTGCTGATTTCTTTCTGAAGTGGATGGGGGACTCGACCGGCTGGCTGGTGGCGTGTGCGGATCACATGTGAGAGGCAAATGTGTCGCGGTTTGTATGTCGAGAGGTGTTGGTGGATGCTGCAGCTTTGCAGGTGGCGAAGCGCGCCATGGCTTCGTGGTTCGGCTGCTCCCGATTGCTCTGGTTGAGGATGGTTGTTGTTGCCGTCAGCGGTGGACTGCAAGGTCAAAGTCTTCGTGAAAACGGCACTTACTTGGTGGTTGCCTGTCGAGGCACGACTGCTACTTTGTTGGCGAGTTAGTCGATGGTGAGTTCGTTGAATGCGGACTCGAGTAGCCATGGAGCAAGGTGACCAGAGTAAGTGTAGTCATAGAGCAGGTCTGCCTCCATTACCATATTCCGATGGCTTCGTTGCAGTCGCCGCTTCAAGTTATAGTACGCTGAACGTTTTCCGCCGTTCAAAGCACGCATCGCTCCGGCATCATCGGAGCCATTCGACAGGACAGATCCTGTTGTTTCTGTTGAATGAGTATGAGGACGTAAGTGGCAACACTGCATCCTGTGAATGAGGTCTGCAATCAATGGTCGATTCAATAGTAGTGGCCCGAACTTGGTCCCAATCTCTTCTTCAGTCGGTTGTACATGCTGCTGATAACGAAGTGCTGGAGCTGCTGACAGCAGCGCTTGCTCGTCAATGCGGTGGTCGTATGATCGAGCTTCTCCCTTCTACTCGTCCTCAAGAGAATGTACTTCTCATTGTGGTTGTACATCTGACCAAGCATCAATAGATGTGTGATTCGCCCACGAGAAGAGGAAGACGACAACGACCTCCATTTCGACCACTTGTAGAGCCGCTTATCGTCTCTAGAGCTTCTAGAAGCTTGACGTAGCACAGTTCTTTTATGAAATGCGACGTGAAAATACGGCGTGACACAAGCCTTTTCGATGGGTTTCCTAGCATCGACGTCGTCGTCCGATCTCACATCGAGCTGCATGTACCTCCACCTGGATGTGCGCTTACCCAGCTCGTCGACCCAAGCGATGTCGGAGCAGAAGACCTCAAGTGGCTCGATGCAGTCTATTATAGAAGTTGTTCATCGAAGATACAGCATGATCAAAATGGATGGTCGATGTCAGGTTTGCAGTTCTTTAGTTGTGAGTTCGCATGCTGTGAGACGCAGACCTATAACGTCAAGTCAAATCAACTGCAATTTGAAGTGCATTCGCGTCATGGCTGATCGAAAGTGTATCCATGCAAATGTTGGGTTTCAACCAATCACACCGGACCACCACATGATTTACTTGTCACCCTTCTCACAACAGAACATCCCATGGAAGATCTACGTGCTGCTGCTGCGGAGGGCGACCTCGAAGCGGTGAAGAGAGCAGTTCAAGGCGGGGCGGACATCGACGCCAGGAACAATGACGGCCGCACTGCATTGATTATGGCTGCTGGGAATGGCCATGTCGATGTGGTGCGATATCTGGTGGAAGAAGGAGCAGACATCAACGCTATAGAAAAGTTTGGGTGTACTCCGCTGGCCAGGGCTACTGCGAGTGGCGCATTGGATGTGGTGCGGTATCTCATAGAACAAGGCGCAGATATCAACGCGAAGGACGCCTATGGTGCCACTCCGCTGATGAAAGCTGTTCGGAGGGGCCAAATTGATATGGTGCGGTATCTTGTGAAGCGAGGCGCTGACATCAGCGCGAAGGACGCCTTTGGTGCCACTCCGCTGATCACAGCTGTTCGAGGGGGCCAAATTGATATTGTGCGGTATCTCGTGAAGCGAGGAGCGGACATGAACGCCAAAGACAATGACGGTGATACTGCGCTAATCAAAGCTGTTCAGAAGGGCCAAATTGAGATGGTGCGGTATCTGGTGGAACAAGGCGCAGACATCAATGCCAACAATGACGACGGCGAAACTGCACTGATCAAGGCTGCTTCGAGTGGCGCAGTGGATATGGTGCGGTATCTTGTGGAGCAAGGCGCGGACATCAACGCCCAAAACAAATACGGTTATTCTCCGCTCATCAGAGCTGCTCAGTATGGCGTATTGGATGTGGTGCAGTATCTCATAGAGCATGGCGCGGACATCAACGTCGAGGACAACAACAATGGCACTACGCTGATTATGGCTGCTTCGAGTGGCGCATTGGAAGTGGTGCGATATCTCATAGAACAAGGCGCGGACATCAACGCTAAAGACAAGTTCGGGTATACTCCACTGGCCAGAGCTACTGCGAGTGGCGAATTGGAGGTGGTGCGGTATCTGGTGGAACAAGGCGGAAATATCAACGCGAAGAACACCCATGGCGCCACTCCGCTGATCAAAGCTGTTCAGTGTGGCGAATCCGATGTTGCACAGTATCTCGTGAAGCGAGGCGCGGACATCAACGCCAAAGACAATGACGGTGATACTGCGCTAATCAAAGCTGCTCAGAAGGGCCAAATTGAGATGGTGCGGTATCTGGTGGAGCAAGGCGCGGTGATACAAGCCAAGGACAAAGTAGGTAATACTCCACTGATCAGGGCTGCTCAGTATGGCGAATCGGATGTAGTGCGGTATCTGGTGGAGCAAGGTGCGGACATCAACGTTCAGGACAATGATGGCAATACGGCGCTGGTCAGAGCTGCTTCGAGTGGCGCATTAGAAGTGGTGCGGTATCTGGTGGAACGAGGCGCAGACATCAACGTCAAAAACAATGACGGAAACACGGTGGTGATCATGGCTGTTGCGAGTGGCACATTGGGTGTGGTGCGGTATCTGGTGGAGCATGGCGCGGACATCAACGCCAAAGCCAGTGACGGTGATACTTTGCTGATCAGAGCCTCTCTGTATGGCGCATTAGATATGGTGCGATATCTCGTGGAGCAAGGTGCTGATATCAACGTCAAAGACAAGAATGGTGATACTGCGCTGATCAGGGCTACTCAGATGGGCAAAATTGATATGGTGCGATGTCTCGTGGAGCAAGGTGCAGATGTCATGATCCAGAATGCAATTGGAGAAACGGCGTTATACCAAGCGACAAAGCATGGATACATCGTCATACGGAACTTCCTACTCAAGCACGTTTCATCGAGTACAGGCGATATGAATACCAAGTCATCTGTAGTCTCACTGGAGGCATTCTTAACATCGAGAAGCTGGGCGATCTCTCCATTCGATATCGAGCCAGTCGAGTACGTCTATACCAAGACAATCGGAGGTGAGTATCGAGCGAAGTGGCTGGACGCCGACGTCGTTCTCAAACTGTTTGTCCCGGGTGCCTCGGCTTCAACATTCAAGGATGAGGTCACTGCATGGCTTCAACTACGGCACCCGAACGTGATCAAGTTGTATGGAGCTTGCGATATTGGTCATTCCTTTTTTGTGCTGGAGTATGCAAGCAATGGGTCGGTGGTGGAGTACCTCCTGAGTGTAAGGAGAAAGGTGAAAGGCAGACACCGTGGAAGTTATTGCACGAAGCAGCGTTGGGTCTGGCATATTTGCATGAGCGTGGAATCGTGCATGGAAAATTGCGAAGCAGCAACATCCTGGTTGGAAGCGACGGTGTAGCGAAGCTGGCTGATTTTGGCTCGAGTATTTCAAAGCAAAACAGTTCCGAAGGAAAGTCATCGAGTAGATCAGTGTTTGGTTCATCCTTTTGGCAGGCACCGGAACAGTTAGAGGCGAGGATCATCGTTCGCGGGAGATATTTACTCTTTTGGTCTCTCCATTGTGATGGCAGTATCTGGTAACGAGCCGTGGGGAGGTAGAATCAAATCGTTCCTATGGGGGATACAACGTTGGGATCCCGCGACCAACCCTGATTTGAGTAGTCCCGCTAATCTCGACGACAACACTAGGCTCCTGACGTCTCGGTTGTGCGCTCAAGATCCTAAGAAACGCGTAACAGCTGCAGTAGTTGTTCGTCTACTTGAGAAACTCGCTGCAAACGAAGCCAATGAGTACCAGTTGTCACAGCCGCAGTCCCAAGACGATGGTATGAAAAAGTGCGTAGACGAGTACAAGGGAGGCGTTCTGACTCGACTTTTGACAGAGATTCGAAATCAAATATCGTCGCAACATATCAAGGACCCTTTGTACGAGTTCGTGCTTCAAGAGATTGAGGCGATCCATAACCAACTCACACAAGAACTTCGGTCATTCAGCCTACTCGAAACGTATCACTCACTACTCGATGATTTGAACGGCATCCTACAGTCAGGATCGCTCCAAGACCGAGTGGTCGCGCTGTCTTCGACGAGAGCGGCTGGTAACAACTATGACCGTCTTTACGACGTCGCATCGACGAACTGTGGAGGCTACTCTGATGACTCTCGAGTTGGAGACGAGGAACGAGAACGACAATGGGATTTGCAGCGCAAGAAGCAGCTCGAGTTGTTTGTGTCGGATGTTTCACAGACGGTGACTGTTCTGAGCGAGCTGGGTGACGAAGAGGAGCGTACCACCTTGATGACATTGCTGAAGTTGGAATTGGATACACACACGTCTAACTATACCCCCAGCCAGCTCGAAGTGATGAAGAAGGCGTATGATGACTGTTGTCAAGGCGAGTGGAAGGGCGTTGTGACGACCATTCCTGCATGGTATCTGCCGTGGCACGAGCTTGTGATCAACCGGATGAAGAAACTGGGTGAAGGTGGATTTGGCGATGTGTATCGTCGCAAAGTGGCTGGATTCGGAGGTGGTTGTGAAGGAGGTGAAGAAGCTTGGAGCAAGAAACTGCGACTCTTTCGCAACCACTTTGTCGCAGAGTGTGTCACAGTCTGAGCCAACAATCGAATCGCGTAAAGAGCGCCGAAAGTTGTTCGAGCACGAAGTGAATGTCTGGTTCGGACTGAGTCACCCGCACGTGATTCGTCTGTTTGGCGCTTGCCATGTCGGGACGCCATTCTTTGCGTGCGAGTATGCAAGAGGTGGGTCGCTCGACAAATACCTGCGAAAGCATCCGGACGAGATTTGGACAAAGTTATTGGAAGCAGCACTTGGTGTGCAGTACCTGCATTCTCGTGGCATCATCCATGGAGATCTCAAATGCAACAATATCATGGTAGGTAACGATGGGAAGGCTAAAGTGACGGACTTTGGTCTGAGTTCGTTTGAGGAAGCGAGTGAAGTCAAGTTGAGTGGAGCGTGGCATTGGGTGGCACCCGAGTGCATTGAACATGGTGCTTCGAAGCGATCATTTGCATCGGATGTGTATTCGTTGGGTATGTGCATCGTGGAGTCACTTCGAGTGGTGGAGAAGACCGAAGACGATCACTGTCCGCCATATCCGTGGTGGGATTTTGAGAACGATGTTGTCAAGACCTATGTGGTCAAGCGTTGTGAGTTACCGTCACGTCCTCGGCTGTGCACGGATGAGCAATGGCAGCTGGTGGAGCGAATGTGCGCGCACGATCCAGACAAACGAATCAAGATCAGTACTGTAGTGGACAAACTTGCAGTTCTTGCACGAGGCGATGTGACTTGCAATGGCGAAGAAACCGAACCGGGACGTGTGTTACCATCAGTGTCAAATGTGATCGTTGAAATGAAGACCATGTGTCTGCAATTCTACGAGAGCGCTGCATCACGCAATGGGAAGATTCTATGCCAGATTTACGCGCTGCTATGGGAGCGCCTAGCAGGTCTGTCGTCAACTACCGATGGCTTAGGGACTCTTATCGAGCGAGCTCGGAAGAGCACGCTGGCGCTTCAGGAGGAGAAGGGTACACTGATTGCATTCACGGAGGCAGCTCTGTATGGATACGCATTGCATCGTAATCTGGACAAGTTGATTGAAGCGAAGATGTGGTCTGTGGACACATTCGAGTGGAGGGATAGGTGCTGGAAGTTGCTGACTAGTGAGGCAATGTTGTAGTTGACAATCAATCAGTATCAAAATTGTACTTTTGTCTGCCAGCGAAGAGGGCGCTTTGTAATTGTCTTGTTGGTGTGATGGTGGTAGATGGCACGAAGTGAGTTTTATCGTTGGAGACAGAGTTGGCAATGAGAGAGCACAGAAGTGCATGGATACCGCTTCGACTACCCCAGCTTGTCGTGCTTGCATTCGACCTTCGCCTGCAATATTCACGTCTCAAACCTCCATGATCTTGGCTTCTTCATGTATTGACAACCTGCATGCCGTGCGGCACAACACGACTGATCATTTCCTCCCATGTATCGAGCTCAACGATTGACTCATTACTAAATCTGTTGCTATGCATCAACTCCTTGCAAGATGTCGACCAAAACCCTCCGCCATTCAACTCACTCATTTAGCAGTGATACGGAAGTGAGAGCGGTGCGTCGGGCATTCTCTCAGACAGAGCCCAACCACTTCAACTCGAGACGCTACAATATAATGACCGTACGTACCGCTCACCCCCACAAAAGAAGTCCCTCACGAGACACAATAAAATATCACACTCAATCTCGAACGATCCCCACGGTACACCGCAAGATACCAGCGAGGAAACCGAGAAAGCCAAAGGGGGGAGACACCAAGCGAAAAAGCGCCGCGCCGCCGCCATGTTCCAGACCAAGTGCGTCCCCCGCGCTGCGTCCGTGCGCGCGCCTGCTGTGGTCCATGTCGACGGCGTGGAAGCGCAGCGCGCGGCGGTGCGTTTGGTGCCTTCGCGGCCTTCTAACTCGCGTTTTTGGCTACGCTGTCGTATCTTTCGCGCAGCACCGAGTACGACCGCGGCGTCAACACCTTCTCGCCCGAGGGCCGCCTGTTCCAGGTCGAGTACGCCATCGAGGCCATCAAGGTGCGTGCTGTGTTGGTGTGTGGGTGACGGTGGTGGTCCTCTCGATCCTCATGGCGGTCTGTCCACTCTCGGCAGATGGGGACGACCGCGATCGGTATCCGCACCAAGGAGGGCGTCGTGCTGGCCGTCGAGAAGCGCCTGACGTCTCCGCTGCTGGAGCCTGGCAGGTGTGGAGCTACTCAGCTACTTAGTAGCAGTGGGTGATTGACTCCCCAGCAGCGTCTAATATGGAGATGTCCCCCTTGTCGTGCAGCATCGAGAAGATCCTGGAGATCGACCGCCACGTCGGCGCGGCCATGAGCGGCATCACGGCCGACGCGCAGACGCTGATCGACCACGCGCGCGTGGAGGCCACGAACCACTGGTTCTCGTACGACGAGCGCATCCGCGTGCAGGCGCTGACGCAGGCCATCTGCGATCTGGCGCTGAGCTTTGGCGAGGGCCAGGACGAGAACAACCACAAGCAGAAGATGAGTTCTGGGGTTTGAGCTGGATGCCGAGCGGGCCGTCCTCCTCCCTCCAGATGACGTAGCACAGCACCTTCTCAAGCCGAGCTCGCGCACAGCTCCAACTGCAGCGCGCCGAGGCTCGAGCCGTGCCACAGCAGCACCTCGAACTGTCGGTGCGCGCTGTCGTCGTGCGCCGCCGCCGCCCCAACCACCGCCACTTCCGCTGTATCGTCCGCGGCCTCGAGCGACGACGAGGACGAGGCCGTGGACGCCGTGCGCCGCAGCGACGCCACGCCCGTGAGCCGCAGCTTGTCGCGCAGGAAGCCCTGGATCTTGAGCGCCGCCTCGTCCTCGGCCACCGTCGCGCGCAGCCACTGCGCGAACGGCTGCGCCGCCGGCGTCTTGTGCAGCAGCAGCGCGCCGGCCGGGTCCTCGCGCAGCACCATCGCGTCCAGACCCATGGCGGTCTCGCGTCGACAAGTGAGAGAGGCCGAGAGCGAGGGACCGCGCTGGGCGATGGCGATGGCGATGGCGACCGCCGAGGTGACTGGACGATTGTATGTGCTGATTTCTTTCTGAAGTGGATGGGGGACTCGACCGGCTGGCTGGTGGCGTGTGCGGATCACATGTGAGAGGCAAATGTGTCGCGGTTTGTATGTCGAGAGGTGTTGGTGGATGCTGCAGCTTTGCAGGTGGCGAAGCGCGCCATGGCTTCGTGGTTCGGCTGTTCCCGATTGCTCTGGTTGAGGATGGTTGTTGTTGCCGTCAGCGGTGGACTGCAAGGTCAAAGTCTTCGTGAAGACGGCAGTTGCTTGGTGGTTGCCTGTCGAGGCACGACTGCTACTTTGTTGGCGAGTTAGTCGATGGTGAGTTCGTTGAATGCGGAACTCGAGTAGCCATGGAGCAAGGTGACCAGAGCAAGTGTAGTCATAGAGCAGGTCTGCCTCCATTACCATATTGCGATGGCTTCGTTGCAGTCACCACTTCAAGTTATAGTACGCTGAACGTTTTCCGCCGTTCAAGGCACGCATCGCTTCGGCATCATCGGAACCATTCGACAGGACAGATCTTGTTGTTTGTGTCGAATGAGTATGGGGACGCAAGTGGCGACACTGTCGGCGGCGAATGAGGTCTGCGATCAATGGTCGATTCGATAGTAGTGGCCCGAACTTGGTGTCAATCTCTTCTTCAGTCGGTCGTACATACTGATAACGAAGTGCTGGAGCTGCTGGCAGCAGCGCTTGCTCGTCAATGCGGTGGTCGTATGATCGAGCTTCTCCCTTCTACTCGTCCTCTAGAGAATGCGCTTCTCACTGTGGTTGTACATGTGGCCAAGCATCGACAGATGTGTGATTCGCTCACGAGAAGAGGAAGACGACAACGACCTCCATTTCGACCACTTGTAGAGCCGCTTATCGTCTCTAGAGCTTCTAGAAGCTTGACGTAGCACAGTTCATTTGTGAATGCTACGTGAAGATACGGCGTGACACAAGCCTTTTCGATGCGTTTCGTAGCATCGACATCGTCGTCCGAGCTCACGTCGAGCTGGACGTACCTCCACCTGGATGTGCGCTTACCCAGCTCGTCGACCCCAGCGATGTCGGAGCAGAACACCTCAAGTGGCTCGATGCAGTCTATTATAGAAGTCGTCCATCAAAGATAGAGCATGATCAAAATGGACGCTGGATGCCAGGCTTCCAGCTCTTAGTTGTGAGTTCGCATGCTGTGCGACGTAAACCTACAACGTCAAGTCAAATCAACTGCAATTGCCTCTGCTTGAAGTGCATTTGCGAAGTCTGCTTGAAGTGCATTTGCGAAGGGTATCCATGCAAATGTTTGATTTCAACCAATCGCATCGGATCACCACGTGATTTGCTTGTCACCCATTTCACAACAAAACATCCCATGGAAGATCTCCTGCACGCTGCTGCTGCGGAGGAGGAGGGCGACCTCGAAGCGGTGAAGAAAGCAGCTCAAGGCGGGGCGGACACCGACTCCAGGAACAATGACGGCCGCACTGCATTGATTATGGCTGCTGGGAGGGGCGCATTGGATGTGGCGCGGTGTCTAGTGAAGCAAGGCGTGGACATCAATGCCAGCAACAAGGACGGCGAGACTGCACTGATCAAGGCTGCAATGAGTGGCTCATTGGATGTGGTGCGGTATCTGGTGGAACAAGGCGCGGAGATACAAGCCAAGGACAGGAATGGCTACACTGCACTGATATGGGCTGCAGAGTATGGAAACTTGGATGTGGTGCGGTATCTCGTGGAGCAAGGCGCGAACAAATTACCCATGAACGATAGCTGGGGGTCCGAGATCGATTTTTTTATAGTCTATTCTGGGCGAGGAGCGTACTATGAACCCAGTAACAACTCCGGTAGCACTGCACTGATGTTGGCGGCTTGGGAGGGTCACATTGAAGTGGTGAGGTATCTCGTGGAGCAAGGCGCAAACGTTCATGCTAGGAACACGAGCTTCGTCAACAGCGGCGACACTGCGCTGATATTGGCTGCTGGCAAGGGTCGATTGGATGTGGTGCGTTATCTCGCGGAACATGGTGCGAGTACGGAAGCCACGGGCACCAGATACAGGACTGCGCTGATCAATGCTGCTGACAAGGGTGAATTGGATGTCGTGAAGTATCTCGTGGAGAAAGGTGCAGACAAAGAAGCCAGAGACAAGGACAATGAAACTGCGCTGATTAAGGCTGCTCGAAATAGCAAATGGGATGTAGTGCGCTACCTGGTGGAGCAAAGTGCTGATGTGCTGGCTCAGAGCGAGTATGGTGCGACTGCGTTGGTCGAGGCTGCTGATAAGGGTCAGCTGGATGTGGTGCGCTTTCTTGTGGAGCAAGGTGCGGACAAGCGCTTTCCACTTAAACGGGCTGCTCAGAAAGGCCACTTGGCTGTCGTGCAATATCTGGTGGAGCAAGGCGCAGACAATGAAACTGCGTTGATAGAGGCTGCTCATTGTGAGAATTGGGATGTGGTTCGCTATCTGGTCGAGCACGGCGCAGACATCAATGCGAAGGGAGGCTCGGAAGGGAAAACTGCGTTGACATGTGCTGCCAAGTACGGTCATGTGAACGTGGTGCAATATCTGGTAGAACACGGCGCAGACACAGAAGCCAAGGACATGTGCGGCGACACTGCGTTGATATGTGCTGCCAATTATGGCCATGCCAACGTGGCGCAGTATCTGGTGAAACATGGCGCCGATATACACTTCACGACTCAGAATGGTGAAAATGCGTTGACATGCGCTGCCAAGTACGGTCATGTGAACGTGGTGCAATATCTGGTAGAACAAGGCGCGGACACAGAAGCCAAGGACATGTGCGGCGACACTGCGTTGATATACGCTGCCAATTATGGCCATGCCAACGTGGCGCAGTATCTGGTGAAACATGGCGCCGATATACACTTCGCGACTCAGAACGGTGAAACTGCGTTGACATGTGCTGCCAAGTACGGTCATGTGAACGTGGTGCAATATCTGGTAGAACAAGGCGTGGACACAGAAGCCAAGGACACGTTCGGAAACACTGCGTTGATATACGGTGCTGCAAATGGTCATGTGAGTGTGGTGCGATATCTGGTGAAACATGGCGCCGATATACACTTCACGACTCAGAACGGTGAAACTGCGTTGACATGTGCTGCCAAGTACGGTCATGTGAACGTGGTGCAATATCTGGTAGAACAAGGCGTGGACACAGAAGCCAAGGACATGTTCGGAAACACTGCGTTGATATACGCTGCTGCAAATGGTCATGTGAGTGTGGTGCAATATCTGGTGAAACATGGCGCCGATATACACTTCACGACTCAGAACGGTGAAACTGCGTTGACATGTGCTGCCAAGTACGGTCATGTGAACATGGTGCAATATCTGGTAGAACAAGGCGCGGACACAGAAGCCAAGGACATGTTCGGAAACACTGCGTTGATATACGCTGCTGCAAATGGTCATGTGAGTGTGGTGCGATATCTGGTGGAACATGGCGCCGATATACACTTCACGACTCAGAACGGCGAAACTGCGTTGACATGTGCTGCCAAGTACGGTCATGTGAACGTGGTGCAATATCTGGTAGAACAAGGCGCGGACACAGAAGTCAAAGACAAGTACGGCTGGACTGCGTTGATGTGGGCATCTGTGAATGCCCACACGAATGTGAAGAAGTATCTCGAGGAGCAGGGTGCGAATATTCATGTCAAGTTCAGCAACGATTGTACTCAACTCATGGAGGCTGCAGCAAACGGTAGATTGGACTTGGTGCGTTTTTTGGTGGAACATGGCGCGAATCTACGAGTCGTGATTAAAGGTGGTTGGAGTGCGCTGACGTGCGCTTCTGCGAATGGCCAATTGGATGTGGTGCAGTATCTCATGGAGAAAGGCGCACGCCAGCACAGTAACAATCCGTTGTATGAGGCTGCTGCAAACGGTCATATTGATGTGGTGCGGTATCTTGTGGAGCAAGGCGAGGACATAGATTCCATGGATTTAGACTACGCGACTCCACTCATATTTGCTGCTCAGCACGGTCAATTGGGTGTAGTGCGATATCTCGTGGAGCAAGGTGCGCACACAGAAGACGAAGACTACAAGGGATGGACTGCGCTAATATGGGCTGCTTCTAAGCAACAGAGGGATGTGACGCAGTATTTGATGGGGAAAGACGTGAGCAAAAATCCCGACATCAATGACCTCCCTGGGCTGATAAGGGCTGCTGCGCATGGACTTGTGGATGTGGTCCGATATCTGGTGGAACAAGGCGCGGACATACAATACGCGGACAAGGATGGCGAGACTGCACTGATCATGGCAGCTCATAAGGGTCATGCCGATGTGGTGCAGTATCTTGTGGAGCAAGGCGCTGAGGTAAACATCCGGAATACGAAAGGAGAAACAGCAATTTATCAAGCATACAAGCACGGACACCTCGCAATAAAGGACTTCTTACTCAAGCACATCAGGCACGTTCCAAAGAATGAAGGTATGGCGAATGCGGATACATCTGTGGTATCGCTGAAATCTTACTTAGAATCGGAGAGCTGGGCGATCTCTCCATTTGATATCGAGCCAGTCGAGTACGTCGACACCAAGACAATCGGAGGAGAGTATCGAGCGAAGTGGCTGGACGCTGATGTCGTTCTCAAACTGTTTGTCCCGGATGCCTCGGCTTCAACATTCAAGGATGAAGTCACTGCATGGCTTCAACTACGACACCCGAACGTGATCAAGTTGTATGGAGCTTGCGATATTGGTCATTCCTTTTTTGTGCTGGAGTATGCAAGCAATGGGTCGGTGGTGGAGTATCTTACTGAGTGTAAGGAGAAAGGTGAAAGGCAGACACCGTGGAAGTTATTGCACGAAGCGGCGTTGGGTCTGGCATATTTGCATGAGCGTGGAATCGTGCATGGGAACTTGCGAAGCAGTAACGTGTTGGTTGGAAGCGACGGTGTAGCGAAGCTGGCTGATTTTGGTCTGAGTGTGCTATCACAAGTTGTTGGAGATACCGAGTTATCCTTTGGCGTAGGCTTTGGTTCAATTCGTTGGCAAGCTCCGGAGCAATTGAAAGGTTATAAATCATCAGTTGAGGCAGACATCTACTCATTTGGGCTCTGCGTTGTTGCAGCGTTGACTGGACAAGACGTGTGGGAGGAATATGTTGATCCTACCGAATGGAGTGAAAGTTCATGGGCTGACACTGATACTTTTATACCTACTAATCTCGACGACGATGCCTTGCTCCTGACATCTCAAATGTGTTATCGAAACCCCAAGCAACGCAAGACAGCTGCAGCAGTTGTTCGACTTCTTGAGAAACTAGTTGCAAAGGAAGCCAGTGATCTCCAGCCACAGAGTAATGATAATGGTTTCAAGAGTACCGTGGATGAGTACAGGAACGGAGAACTGACTCAACTTTTAGCGAGCATTCGGAAGCAAATATCGTCACAACATATGTCAGTACGAGTTCATGCTACGTGAAATCGATGCGATCCATAAACTACTCGCACCAGAAAGCCAGTCAGTGATGCTTCTTGAAACGTATCGCTTGCTCCTCTTTGATTTGGACGGTATCCTACATTCAGGATCACTTGGGAATCGCGTGGTCGCTTTCTCTTCATCAAGAGCAACTGGTAACAACTTGACTGTCTTTAAACGTCGCGTCGACGAACTGTGGAGGCTGCTTGATGCCTATCGAGTTAGCGACGAGGAACGAGAACGACAATGGGATATGCAGCGCAAGAAGCAACTCGAGTTGTTCGTGTCGGATGTATCTCAGACGGTGACTGTTCTGAGCGAGCTGGTTGATGAAGAGGAGCGAACTACCTTGATGACATTGCTGAGGTTGGAATTGGATACTCATGCATCCAACTATACCCCCAGCCAGCTCGAAGTGATGAAGAAGGCGTATGATGGCTGTTGTCAAGGCGAGTGGAAGGGCGTTGTGACGACCATTCCTGTATGGTATTTGCCGTGGCACGAGCTAGTGATCAACAAAATGAAGAAACTGGGCGAGGGCGGGTTCGGTGATGTGTATCTCGCAAAGTGGCTGGATTCGGAGGTGGTTGTGAAGGAGGTGAAGAAGCTTGGAGCAAGAGACTGCGACTCTTTCTCAACCACTTTGTCGCAGAGTGTATCACAGTCTGAGCCAACAATCGAATTGCGTAAAGAGCGCCGAAAGTTGTTCGAGCAAGAAGTGAATGTTTGGTTCGGACTGAGTCATCCGCATGTGATCCGTCTTTTTGGCGCTTGCCACATCGGTTCGCCGTTCTTTGCGTGCGAATATGCAAGAGGTGGGTCGCTCGACAAATACCTGCGAAAGTATCCTGATGAGATATGGGTGAGACTCTTCGAAGCAGCACTTGGTGCGCAGTACCTGCATTCACGTGGTATCATCCATGGAGACCTCAAATGCAACAACATCGTGGTAGGTAATGATGGGAAGGCTAAAGTAACGGACTTTGGTCTGAGTTCGTTTGAAGAAGCGAGTGAAGTCAAGTTGAGTAATGCATGGCATTGGGTGGCACCCGAGTGCATCGAGCATGGAGCTTCGAAGCGATCATTTGCATCGGATGTGTATTCTTTGGGTATGTGCATCGTGGAGGCACTTCGAGTGGTGGAGAAGACTGAAGACGATCGTTGTCCGCCATATCCGTGGTACGACACAGATAATAGTGCTGTCAAGGTTATGGTGGTGGCTCGACAGCAGTTGCCGCCACGTCCTCGGGTGTGCACCAATGAGCAATGGCAGCTTGTGGAGCGAATGTGCGCGCACGATCCAGACAAACGAATCAAGATCAGTACTGTAGTGGACGAGCTTGCAGTTCTTGCACGAGGCGATGTGGCTTGCGGTAGCAAAGAAACCGAACCGGAACGTGTGTTACCATCAGTGCTGGATGTGATCACTGAAATGAAGGAAATGTGTATCCAATTCTACGAGAGCGCTGCATCACACAATGGGAAGGTCTTGTGCGAGATTTACGCGTTGCTGTGGGAGCGACTGGCGGACCATATGCATGGCACCGAGTGCCTTGGGCCTCTCATTGAACAAGCTCGAAAGAGTATGCTGGAGCTTCAGGAGGAGAAGAATACAGTATTCGCGTTCACGGAGGCAGCACTGCTCGGATACGCATTGCATCGTAATCTGGACAAGTTGATTGAAGCGAAGATGTGGTCGGTGGACACATTCGAGTGGAGGGATAGGTGCTGGAAGTTGTTGACTAGTGAGGCAATGTCGTAGTTGACAATCAATCAGTATCCAAATTGTACTTCTGTCTTCCAGCAAAGGTGGCGGAATGTAGTTGTCTTGTTGGTGTGATGGTGGTAGACGGCACGAAGTGAGTTTTATCGTAGGAGACAGTGTCGGCAATGACAGAGCACAGAAGTGCATGGATCCCCCTTCGACTACCCCAGCTTATCGTGCAGCACTCGAGC
Organism: Phytopythium helicoides; assembly: GCA_024867545.1. Lineage (NCBI taxonomy): Eukaryota > Oomycota > Peronosporomycetes > Pythiales > Pythiaceae > Phytopythium > Phytopythium helicoides. The sequence goes on along the minus strand of JANFNE010000020.1, from coordinate 1,191,747 downwards.
ATCGTCTACAATGTTAGAGTCTCTATCTTCCATAATCTTGGATTCTACATACATTGACAATCCGCATGCCGGGAGGCGCAACGAGTGTAACCATCTTCTCCCATGTATCGAGCTCAACGATCTCCTCATTGCTGACTAAATCTGTTGTTATGCATCGATGACTTGCAAGATGTCGACCAAATGTCACTCACCCTCGCCATTCAACTCACTCTTTCAGCAGTGATACGGAAGTGAGAGCGGTGCGTCGGGCATTCTTCATCCCTTCTACAGATACCAACAACAGAGCCCAACCAATTCAACTCGAGACGCCACAATATAATGACCGTACGTACCGCTCACCCCCACAAAAGAAGTCCCTTACAAGACACAATAAAAATCACACTCGACTCGATCGATCCCCACGGTACACCGCAAGATACCAGCGAGGAAACCGAGAAAGCCAAAGGGGGGAGACACCAAGCGAAAAAGCGCCGCGCCGCCGCCATGTTCCAGACCAAGTGCGTCCCCCGCGCTGCGTCCGTGCGCGCGCCTGCTGTGGTCCATGTCGACGGCGTGGAAGCGCAGCGCGCGGCGGTGCGTTTGGTGCCTTCGCGGCCTTCTAACTCGCGTTTTTGGCTGCGCTGTCGTATCTTTCGCGCAGCACCGAGTACGACCGCGGTGTCAACACCTTCTCGCCCGAGGGCCGCCTGTTCCAGGTCGAGTACGCCATCGAGGCCATCAAGGTGTGTGCTGTGTTGGTGTGTGGATGACGGTGGTGGTCCCTCGATCCTCATGGCGGTCTGTCCACTCTCGGCAGATGGGGACGACCGCGATCGGTATCCGCACCAAGGAGGGCGTCGTGCTGGCCGTCGAGAAGCGCCTGACGTCTCCGCTGCTGGAGCCTGGCAGGTGTGGAGCAACTCAGCTACTTAGTAGCAGTGAGTGATTGACCCTCAGCAGCGTCTAATATGGAGATGTCCCCCTTGTCGTGCAGCATCGAGAAGATCCTGGAGATCGACCGCCACGTCGGCGCGGCCATGAGCGGCATCACGGCCGACGCGCAGACGCTGATTGACCACGCACGCGTGGAGGCCACGAACCACTGGTTCTCGTACGACGAGCGCATCCGCGTGCAGGCGCTGACGCAGGCCATCTGCGATCTGGCGCTGAGCTTTGGCGAGGGCCAGGACGAGAACAACCACAAGCAGAAGATGAGTTCTGGGGTTTGAGCTGGATGCCGGGCGGGCCGTTCTCCTCCCTCCAGATGACGTAGCACATCACCTTCTCAAGCCGAGCTCGCGCACAGCTCCAACTGCAGCGCGCCGAGGCTCGAGCCGTGCCACAGCAGCACCTCGAACTGTCGGTGCGCGCTGTCGTCGTGCGCCGCCGCCGCCCCAACCTCCGCCACTGCCGCTGTATCGTCCGCAGCCTCGAGCGACGACGAGGACGAGGCCGTGGACGCCGTGCGCCGCAGCGACGCCACGCCCGTGAGCCGCAGCTTGTCGCGCAGGAAGCCCTGGATCTTGAGCGCCGCCTCGTCCTCGGCCACCGTCGCGCGCAGCCACTGCGCGAACGGCTGCGCCGCCGGCGTCTTGTGCAGCAGCAGCGCGCCGGCCGGGTCCTCGCGCAGCACCATCGCGTCCAGACCCATGGCGGTCTCGCGTCGACAAGTGAGAGAGGCCGAGAGCGAGGGACCGGGCTGGCCGATGGCGATGGCCGATGGCGACCGCCGAGGTGACTGGACGATTGTATGTGCTGATTTCTTTCTGAAGTGGATGGGGGACTCGACCGGCTGGCAGGTGGCGTGTGCGGATCACATGTGAGAGGCAAATGTGTCGCGGTTTGTATGTCGAGGGGTGTTGGTGGATGCTGCAGCCTTGCAGGTGGCGAAGCGCGCCATGGCTTCGTGGTTCGGCTGCTCCCGATTGCTCTGGTTGAGGATGGTTGTTGTTGCCGTCAGCGGTCGACTGCAAGGTCAAAGTCTTCGTGAAGACGGAACTTGCTTGGAGGTTGCCTGTCGAGGCACACCTGCTACTTTGTTGGCGAGTTAGTCGATAGTGAGTTCGTTGAATGCGGACTCGAGTAGCCATGGAGCAAGGTGACCAGAGTAAGTGTAGTCATAGAGCAGGTCTGCCTTCATTAGGAGAACCGGTACCATATTCCGATGGCTTCGTTGCAGTCGCCGCTTCAAGTTATAGTACGCTGAACGTTTTCCGCCGTTCAAAGCACGCATCGCTCCGGGATCAGCGGAGCCATTCGACAGGACAGATCTTGTTGTTTGTGTCGAATGAGTATGAGGACGCAAGTGGCGACTCTGTAGGCGGCGAATGAGGTCTGCGATCAATGGTCGATTCGATAGCAATGACCGTGGGTTGCTGGTGTCAACCTCTCGTTCAGTCGGTTGTACATGCTGATAACAAAATGTTGGAGCTGCTGACAGCAGCGCGTGCTCAGCAGATCGGCTGTTGAATGGTTGGGTTTCTCCCTGCTGCTCGTCCTCTAGAGAATGTACTTCTCATTGTGGTTGTACATCTGACCAAGCATCGACAGATGTGTGATTCGCCCACGAGAAGAGGAATGAGACAACGACCTAGAGCTCGACCACTTGTAGACCCGCATATCGTCATTAGAGCTTCTGGAACTGCGGCTTCTCAATCTCTCTCTCTCCTTCTCCCCGAACGGCTATTAATTCATTTGGCGTTGATACCCGCAACACCAGGAGTCAAAACAGCACCAAGGGACCGCGACACCGCGCTCCAACCTACATTTCTGCGAGCGCAAGCCCATCACACGTCTATCAAACCTCTCTTCAGCACCACTGTGCGCGCCATTGATGCCTAACTATTGCCAAGGATTGTTTGGAATGGGAACATTTGTGATCAAGTCAAGAGAGCCGCGCAATGAGAGTGAGGCAAACTACAAACTTCTCGCGGCCCCGAAAGAAGGCACCTTCGATTTTTTGATTGAGTTGGTCTGTGGTCGGGTTGAACGGAGGAAGGCGAAGAAGAAGCTCGGGTTTTGGCAGCTATTGGAGGACACCTTGGCGTTGTTCGACATCTCGCGGGAGAGCACAGTGCACGACACAAGCCTTTTGAATGAGTTTCCAAGCATCGGTGTCATCACTCGAACTCACATCGCGCTGGATGAGCCTCCACCTGGACTTGCGCTTATCCAGCTCGTTGACCCGAGCGATGTCGGAGATGAAGACCTCAAATGGCTCGATGCAGTCTATCGTAGAAGTCGTTGATCGAAGATGGGGCTCGATCAAAATGGACATTGAGTGTCAGGTTTGCAGTCCTTTAGTTGTGAGTTCGTCACGCCAAATCAACTGCAAATGCCTCTGCTAGAAGTGCATTTGCGAAGTGACTGCTTGAAGTCATTCGCGAAGTGTATCAAATGTTTGATTTCAACCAATTGCATTGGATTAGGTACCATGCTTTTCTTTTCACCCTTTCTCACAACAAAGACAAAGCACTCATGGAAGAGCGCCTACGTGCTGCTGCTGCGGAGGGCGACCTCGAAGCGGTGAAGAAAGCAGTTCAAGGCGGGGCGGACATCGACGGCAGCAATAATATCGGCTACACTGCATTGATTATGGCTGCTTCGAGTGGTGCATTGGATGTGGTGCGGTATCTGGTGGAACAAGGCGCGGACATCAACGCTAAAGACAAGTTCGGGAATTCTCCACTAGCCAGGGCTGCTTCGAGTGGCGCATTGGATGTGGTGCGATATCTCATAGAACAAGGGGGAAATATCAACGCGAAGGACGCCTATGGTGACACTCCGCTGATCACAGCTGTTCGGACGGGCCAAAATGGTATGGTGCAGTATCTCGTGGAACAAGGCGCCGGCATCGATGCCAAGAATAGTGATGGCGATACTGCGCTTACCACAGCTGTTCGGAGGGGCCAAATTAATATGGTGCGGTATCTCGTGGAACAAGGCGCGGACATCGATGCCAAGAATAGTGATGGCGACACTCCGCTGATCAAAGCTGTTCAGAAGGGCCAAATTGAGATGGTGCGGTATCTCGTGGAACAAGGCGCGGACATCAATGCCAACAATGACGACGGCGAAACTGCACTGATCAAGGCTGCTTCGAGTGGCGCAGTGGATATGGTGCGGTATCTCGTGGATCAAGGCGCGGACATCAACGCTCAAAACAAATACGGCTATTCTCCGATCATCAGGGCTGCTCAGTATGGCGCATTGGATGTGGTGCAGTATCTCGTGGAGCACGGCGCGAACATCAACGTCGAGGACAACAACAATGGTACTACGCTGATCATGGCTGCTTCGAGTGGCGCATTGGAAGTGGTGCGATATCTCATAGAACAAGGCGCGGACATCAACGCCAAAGACAAGTTCGGGTATACTCCATTGGCCAGGGCTACTGCGAGTGGCGAATTGGAGGTGGTGCGGTATCTGGTGGAACAAGGCGGAAACATCAACGCGAAGAACACCCATGGTGCCACTCCGCTGATCAAAGCTGTTCAGTGTGGCGAATCCGATGTTGCACAGTATCTCGTGAAGCGAGGCGCGGACATCAACGCCAAAGACAATGACGGTGATACTGCGCTAATCAAAGCTGCTCAGAAGGGCCAAATTGAGATGGTGCGGTATCTGGTGGAGCAAGGTGCGGTGATACAAGCCAAGGACAAAGTAGGTAATACTCCACTGATCAGGGCTGCTCAGTATGGCGAATCGGATGTAGTGCGGTATCTGGTGGAGCAAGGTGCGGACATCAACGTTCAGGACAATGATGGCAATACCGCGCTGGTCAGAGCTGCTTCGAGTGGCGCATTAGAAGTGGTGCGGTATCTCGTGGAACGAGGCGCAGACATCAACGTCAAAAACAATGACGGAAACACGGTGGTGATCATGGCTGTTGCGAGTGGCACATTGGGTGTGGTGCGGTATCTGGTGGAGCAAGGTGCGGACATCAACGCCAAAGCCAGTGACGGAGATACTCTGTTGATCAGAGCTGCTCTGTATGGCGCATTAGATATGGTGCGGTATCTCGTGGAGCAAGGTGCTGATATCAACGTCAAAGTCAAGAACGGTGATACTGCGCTGATCAGGGCTACTCAGATGGGCAAAATTGATATGGTGCGATGTCTCGTGGAGCAAGGTGCGGATGTCATGATCCAAAATGCGAGAGGAGAAACGGCGTTATACCAAGCGACAAAGCATGGATACATTGTCATACGGAACTTCCTACTCAAGCACGTTTCATCGAGTAAAGGCGATATGAATACCAAGTCATCTGTAGTCTCACTGGAGGCATTCTTAACATCGAGAAGCTGGGCGATCTCTCCATTCGATATCGAGCCAGTCGAGTACGTCTACACCAAGACAATTGGAGGTGAGTATCGAGCGAAGTGGCTGGACGCCGACGTTGTTCTCAAACTGTTTGTCCCGGGTGCCTCGGCATCGACTTTTGAAGACAGAGTCACTGCATGGCTACAACTACGACACCCGAACGTGATCAAGTTGTATGGAGCTTGCGATATTGGTCATTCCTTTTTTGTGCTGGAGTATGCAAGCAATGGGTCGGTGGTCGAATATCTTACTGAGTGTAAGAAGAAAGGTGAAAGGCAGACACCGTGGACGTTATTGCATGAAGCGGCGTTGGGTCTGGCATATTTGCATGAGCGTGGAATCATCCATGGGAACTTGCGAAGCAGTAACGTGTTGGTTGGAGATGACGGTGTGGCGAAGTTGGCAGATTTTGGCTCGAGTATTTCAAAGAAAGAAAGTTCTGAAGAAACGACATCGAGTAGAGTGGGGTTTGGTTCAGTCGTTTGGCATGCACCGGAGCTGTATAGAGACGGAGGATCATCGTTCGCGGGAGATATTTACTCTTTTGGTCTCTGCATTGTGATGGCAGTATCTGGAAGCAAGCCGTGGGGAGGTAACATCAAATCGATCATGTGGGGGAAAAGACGTTGGGATCCCGCTACAGACACGGATTGGTGTAGTCCTGCCTATCTCGACGAAAATACTAGACTCCTGACATCCCGAATGTGTGCTAAAGATCCTAAGAAACGCGTAGCAGCTGCAGCAGTTGTTCGACTTCTTGAGAATCTAGCTGCAAAGGAAGCCAGTGAGTACCAGCTGTCACAGCCACAGTCTCAGGACGATGCTATAAAGTCGAACGTTGACGAGTACAAGAGTGGAATTCTAGCTCGACTTTTGACAAAGATTCGAAATCAAATATCGTCGCAGCATATCAAGGACCCTTTGTATGAGTTCGTGCTTCAAGAGATCGAAGCGATCCATAAATGCCTCGCACAAGAAAACCGGCCGGTGACACTACTCGAAACGTATCACTCACTGCTCGTTGATTTGAACGGCATCCTACAGTCAGGGTCCCTCCGAGACCGAGTGGTCGCGCTGTCTTCGACGAGAGCGGCTGGTAGCAATTTGACCGTCTTTAGACGTCGCATCAATGAGCTATGGATGACACTCGACGACTCTCGAGTTGGTGACGAAGAACGAGAACATCAATGGGATTTGCAAAGCAAGAAGCAGCTGGAGTTGCTTGTGTCGGATGTTTCACAGACGGTGACAGTTCTGAGCGAGTTGGATGACGAAGAGGAGCGAACTACCTTGATGACATTGCTGAAGTTGGAATTGGATACACACACGTCTAAGTACACTGAGCATCAGCTCGAAGTGATGAAGAAGGCGTATGATGACTGTTGTCAAGGCGAGTGGAAAGGCGTTGTGACGACAATTCCTGCATGGTATCTGCCGTGGCACGAGCTTGTGATAAACAGGACGAAGAAACTGGGTGAGGGCGGGTTCGGTGATGTGTATCTCGCAAAGTGGCTGGATTCGGAGGTGGTTGTGAAGGAGGTGAAGAAGCTTGGAGCAAGAAACTGCGACTCTTTCGCAACCACTTTGTCGCAGAGTGTATCACAGTCTGAGCCAACAATCGAGTCACGAAGAAAGCGCCGTGAAGTGTTCGAGCACGAAGTGAATGTCTGGTTCGGACTGAGTCATCCGCACGTGATTCGTCTTTTTGGCGCTTGCCATGTCGGGACGCCATTCTTTGCGTGCGAGTATGCTAGAGGTGGGTCGCTCGACAAATACCTGCGAAAGCATCCGGACGAGATTTGGACAAAGTTATTGGAAGCAGCACTAGGTGTACAGTACTTGCATTCTCGTGGCATTATCCATGGAGATCTCAAATGCAACAATATCATGGTAGGTAACGACGGGAAAGCCAAGGTGACGGACTTCGGTCTGAGTTCGTTTGAAGAAGCGAATGAAGTCAAGTTGAGTAGTGCGTGGCAGTGGGTGGCGCCGGAGTGCATCGAGTACGGCACATCGAAGCGATCATTTGCATCGGATGTGTATTCTTTGGGTATGTGCATCGTGGAGGCACTTCGAGTGGTGGAGAAGACCGAAGACGATAACTGTCGGCCTTATCCGTGGTGGGATTTTGAGAACGACGTTGTCAAAACCTATGTGGTCAAGCGTTGTGAGTTACCGTCACGTCCTCGGCTGTGCACCAATGAGCAATGGCAGCTGGTGGAGCGAATGTGCGCGCACGATCCAGACAAACGAATCAAGATCAGTACTGTGGTGGACGAGCTTGCAGTTCTTGCACGAGGCGATGTGGCTTGCGGTAGCAAAGAAACCGAACCGGAACGTGAGTTACCCTCAGTGCTGGATGTGATCACTGAAATGAAGGAAATGTGTATCCAATTCTACAAAAGTGCTGCATCACGCAATGGGAAGATTCTATGCCAGATTTACGCGTTGCTATGGGAGCGCCTAGCAGGTCTGTTGTCAACTACCGATGGCTTAGGGACTCTTATCGAGCGAGCTCGGAAGAGCACGCTGGCGCTTCAGGAGGAGAAGGGTACACTGATTGCATTCACGGAGACAGCTCTGCGTGGATACGCATTGCATCGTAATCTGGACAAGTTGATTGAAGCGAAGATGTGGTCTGTGGACACATTCGAGTGGAGGGATAAGTGCTGGAAGTTGTTGACAAGTGAGGCAATGTCGTAGATGACAATCAATCAGTATCCAAATTGTACTTTTGTCTGCCAGCAAAGAGGGTCGAAAGTAGTTGGCTTGTTGGTGTGATGGTGGTAGACGGCACGAAGTGAGTTTTGTCGTAGGAGACAGCGTTGACAATGAGAGAGCACCGAAGTACATGAATCCCCCTTCGACTACCCCAGCTTGTTGTGCTTGCAATCGAACATCGTCTACAATGTTAGAGTCTCGAACCTCCATGACCTTGGCTTCTACATGTATTGACAAGCCGCATGCCGGGCGGCACAATGCGAGTGATCATCTCCTCCCATGTGTCCAGCTCAACGATCGACTCATTGCCGACTAAGTCTTTTGCTATGCTTTCGATGCCTTGCAAGATGTCGACCAAATGTCACCCTCGACATTCAAATCACTCGTTCAGCTGTGATATGGAAGTGAGAGCGGTGCGTTGAGCATTCTTCATCCCTTCCGCAAATGCCAACAACAGAGCCCAACCACTTCAACTCGAGACGCAACAATATAATGACCATACGTACCGCTCACCCCCACAAAAGAAGTCCCTTACAAGACACAATAAAAATCACACTCGACTCGATCGATCCCCACGGTACACCGCAAGATACCAGCGAGGAAACCGAGAAAGCCAAAGGGGGGAGACACCAAGCGAAAAAGCGCCGCGCCGCCGCCATGTTCCAGACCAAGTGCGTCCCCCGCGCTGCGTCCGTGCGCGCGCCTGCTGTGGTCCATGTCGACGGCGTGGAAGCGCAGCGCGCGGCGGTGCGTTTGGTGCCTTCGCGGCCTTCTAACTCGCGTTTTTGGCTACGCTGTCGTATCTTTTGCGCAGCACCGAGTACGACCGCGGCGTCAACACCTTCTCGCCCGAGGGCCGCCTGTTCCAGGTCGAGTACGCCATCGAGGCCATCAAGGTGCGTGCTGTGTTGGTGTGTGGGTGACGGTGGTGGTCCCTCGATCCTCATGGCGGTCTGTCCACTCTCGGCAGATGGGGACGACCGCGATCGGTATCCGCACCAAGGAGGGCGTCGTGCTGGCCGTCGAGAAGCGCCTGACGTCTCCGCTGCTGGAGCCTGGCAGGTGTGGAGCTACTCAGCTACTTAGCAGCAGTGAGTGATTGACCCCCAGCAGCATCTAATATGGAGATGTCCCCCTTGTCGTGCAGCATCGAGAAGATCCTGGAGATCGACCGCCACGTCGGCGCGGCCATGAGCGGCATCACGGCCGACGCGCAGACGCTGATCGACCACGCGCGCGTCGAGGCCACGAACCACTGGTTCTCGTACGACGAGCGCATCCGCGTGCAGGCGCTGACGCAGGCCATCTGCGATCTGGCGCTGAGCTTTGGCGAGGGCCAGGACGAGAACAACCACAAGCAGAAGATGAGCCGCCCATTCGGCGTCGCGCTGCTGCTGGCGGGAGTGGATGACAACGGGCCGCAGCTCTTCTTCTCGGAGCCATCGGGGACGTACTGGCCCGTCAAGGCGCACGCCATTGGCTCGGGATCGGAGGGTGCGCTCAACAACCTCAAGGAGAGCTACTCCGAGGTACGTCTTTCATTTTCGTTAGCGTCTGTGGTTGTACGTTTGGTGCTGACAGTTCAATGCGAATCTCAGGACATGGCCCTCCAGGACGCCGAGGTGCTCGCGATTGGTGCGCTCAAGCAGCACATGGAGGAGAAGCTGACGAACGTGAACGTGGAGCTGGCCACCGTCACGACCGAGAAGGGCTTCCACGTCTGCACAGCCCAGGAACTAGACGCGGTCATCGCGCGCCTGTAAGCCTCCCGACTAGCGCGAGGTCCTCGCTGCTCTCGCCATGAGCAGGCGGGGCGAACTGCTTCGCTTATGACGAGACATTGAAGTAAACGACGACCGCATTGTTGCACGGGTTTTCCATTGTTTTGGTTTCACATCGAAAGCGATCTCAATGGCCTCACTTTCCAAAGTGCCTCGACGATGGCAGACGCGAGCGCCGCTAGCCATGCTGGTCATCATGGTGACGAGCCAAAGCTTCCAGTCGTGAATCGCACGTTTGCGCGGCACGACAACACTCCGTCGGCGTACGGGCGTCCACTTCCGCGCTCGAGCTGCGATTGCGGCAGTTGCTGCCGAGATTGCCGCCAGTGCAAATGCGCTACGGCTGCGTGCAGCTCCTCGTCCCGGCACCATCTGAACGAGAAGGATGCGGGCATGGACGACCAGAGCTATCGCCAGCACGGAGGGGCTTAGCCAGCAAACGACGGACGCAGTGAGAGAAGAATGGGCAGACTGATCGCTCGATTTGTGTAGTTGACTTTTGCTTTCCTTTCTCTCCTCCGCTGTGAGCGTCTCCTTCGACGGCTCTCGACCAACGCATGTCCATCCGATTCACACGCATACACCGACATCACAGACACTGGAGCCCTTCGACATCCTTGTCAGCCATGGGTTCGCACTCGATCTCTTCGTCAGCGCTGCCAGTGGAGCTCGAGGAGCTCGTGGCCATGGCCGTGAAGCTGTGCAGCCGCGAGATGATCATGTCGAGCGCGACCGAGTTGACGCCGTGCGGGATAATGATGTCCGCGACGCGCTTAGACTGCTCGACGAACATCATGTGCATGGGGCGCACCGTCTTCATGTACTGGTTCATGACCGACTCGGCCGTGCGTCCGCGCTCCTCAATGTCTCGGCGCAGACGGCGCACGAGACGAATATCCGCCGACGTCTCGACGAAGATCTTGATGTCCATGAGGTCGGCGAGCGCCTGGTCGGCAAAGATGAGGATGCCCTCGACCAGAATGACACTGTTGGGCTTCATGTGGCGCGTCTCGGCCGTGCGCGAGTGAGTGCTAAAGTCGTATACGGGCACGTCGACGGCCTTGCCTGCGCGCAGCTGGCGCACGTGCTCGACGAGCAAGTTGGTCTCGAGCGAGTCCGGGTGGTCAAAGTTGTGCTCGGCGCGCTGGTCCATGGTGAGGTGGCCCAGGTCCTTGTAGTAGTAGTCGTGCGAGAGGTACGAGACGCGGTCGGCGCCGAACTCGGACATGATGGCGCGCGAGAGCGTGGTCTTGCCCGAGCCCGAGCCGCCGCAGACGCCGACCACGAGGATCGGGTTGCCCTCGTCATTAAGCGCGGCCGAGCTCAGCGGCCGGCGCTCGAGCCGGAAGTGCGCGTCCTCCGTGATGGCGGGGCCCGCTGGCGCGCGCTTCTTGGGCGTCGCGTCCACCGACGCGTCAAAGTACACGATGTCCTGCACCAGCTCGAGCTCGCGCTTGGACCCGTCGGCCAGCAGCTGCTGCACCGCGAAGCGCTTGGAGCGCTGCGAGCGCGCGCGCGTGTGCGCCGCCGCCGCCACCAGCGCCGCGCACAGCGCCACGATCTCGATCACCGTGCTGGCCTTGACCATCGCTGCGGTGTGTTGCTGCTGCTGCTGCTGCTACTGCGGTGGCTGCTGGGGCGCGAGCTGCTTGGCGAGCGCGATACTCTGTCGACGAGTGGGCTTGGAGCGCTCGGCGCCACTGCGTGCGCCGATTCGTCCGATTGCAAAGTGAACGGCTACGAGCGGGTGCGGGAAGGCATCCACCGGTTTTTCAACCAATCAAACGCGGCGGAACAGCTTCCGAAAATGGGTTTTGGCCTATCAGAGGGAGAAGAACAGAGAAGGGACTGGCTCTGCGCATCTTCACGCCCTGCTTGATCGCTATGACGCGCTGCATTGCTGCTGTGGTGAGCTGATCGACTCAACAACACCGCGCTGCAGCCCGATCCGATCATGAGCGAGCGGGTGGCTGCGTGACTCCAACATGTCGACAGCAACAAGAGACCGGAGGCGTGGGAGCTGCAGCGTCATGGAGGCGTCATTGATTGGGGGCATACTGTTCGCTAGAGAACTGCAGGTTCTTCTTTCTTGGACCTGATACCGCGCATTCAAGGGATGGGATGGGTAAGCATGCACCGCTCGTCGTCGAGGAAGAGAAGCATGCAGCGGCGGAAACCGTACACCGTGGGCTGGATACTCGTGCAGGGAGCGCCTGGCGACAGCCTCCGCGTCATACTGGTCTCCGCCGCGCCAGGAGCTCTCCATGGCGGCCAATACATAACGCTCAGTGACTGCCCGCGACCGACTCGATGAGCAGCTCGTAGCCCGAGTCGATGGCCGTCTCGGGATCGCTCACGGCGTGGCAGATCGCTGGCATGTCCGTGTCGATATCCAGGAAGTCGGCGAGGAACACGAGCAGCTGGAAGTCGCGGAGGCGGTCTGAGAATGCCTCGTTGCGGTACTTGGACAGCTGCGACTGCAGCGCAGAGCGCGAGCGCAGCCCGGCCTCGCCCTCGCGGTTGAGCTTGGGGAAGTCGCTCTTGAAGCCCGAGTCCTGCGTGACTACGGGCACGACGCACAGGAAGAAGTTGTTGTCGATCTCAGGCGCGGGCTTCATCTCCACAAGCGCCGTGAATGTATCGTGCACGGCACACACCATCGGGTTGCCCTCGCTCTCGAGCAGCGCACCGGCGGCAAACATCTCGACGCACTGGTCACTCAGCTGGAACGCCTCGAAGCTCGCCTGTCCCTGCTTGTCCAGCGTCACCTTGAGCGTCACGAACAGCGAGCCCTTGCCGCCAGCATCCGCCTGCAGCTGTGCCGCGAGCATGACCTCGCGCGCCGAGAAGTGGAAGCTCTCGTCTTCGCGCGGCGGGTGCGAGAACACCCATCCGACCTTCTCACGGCCCAGCGCGTGCGCGATGGCGTCCACGCGGTCGGCCAGCGGGTCGTCCAGCACATCAAAGCCGTCGGGGTCTCCGTGCTGCGGCGGCTCGTAGATAAAGTCGACCGTCACCTGCTTAGTCTCGGCGTCCACCGAGCCGTATAGCCACCCGCAGCGCGACTGCTGGAAGGCGAACTGGCGCAAGTAGCGCTGGAAGTCGTCGCAACTCGCGCCGTCGAGCGCAACCTGGCTCACATGTGCCTCCTTCTGCGCGCTGATCTTGAACTCAAACTGCGCGTCCATGCGCATGAACTCGCCCAGCGTCCAGTGCATCTTCATGTCCCGCAGCGACTTGAGCCCCGGGCGGAAGCCGCGCTTGTCGCCGGCGTCCTCGAACGTCACGGGCGTCAGCGTCCCGTCCGCCGCGATCTTGGTGCGCACGGCCGTCGGCGCCGCGCTGCCGCTGCCCACGAGCTCCCCGTCGTACTCCAAGTACAGCATGTCGCCGTGGCCGAGCTGCAGCGAGCGCAGCGTCGCCGAGTCGTCGAGCAGCGCGCGCGAACCCTGCGGATCCAGCGCCAGCTGCTGCTTGGCGGCCGCGATCGAGTGGTGCGAGGCGATCCACGCCTTGACGTCGGCCACCGTCGACTGCGGAGACAAGTCGGCCACGCGCCAGATGCCGTTCTTGGAGCGCACGCGCAGCAGCATGTTGCCCAGCGAGCGAGGAAGGAAGGCGAGCGTAGCTCGGCTTGGTACGGTATCCTTGTCAGCTTTCTTCCAGAAGGGAGAGCAACGAGCGACCTCTAGAAAGAGATGCGATGGACTATCGGGTTTTGAAAGGAACTAGTTGTATGAGGACATTGAAATACAGAGACGGAACTTCAAGGTGAACCCATCAGAGGTCGGCCATCTCGTCGGGACGCTCGTTCGGGTTGATGAGGCCTGGAACTGCCAGACGAGCGGCCATTTCTTGCTGCCCCTGCAGCTGCGAGCGGGCGAGGTCCTCCTCCAGGAACAGATCGACATCGTCCTCGCCGGCGAACTCCTTGATGTTGACGAGGAAGTCCCGCAAGTGCTTCTTGAACGTCGGCAGGTCCTTGGTCATGTCAAAGCATCCGGCCACAAACTCGACCACCTGCGAGCGTGACAAGTTTGGAAATGAGCTGCCGATTAAATTCGCCACGTAGTCTTTCAGGAACGCAGAGTTCGTCTGTCCGGCTGGCATGGCCAGTGGGCTCGGCAGCGACTCCCACAGAGGCACCGACACCTGGTTGTTCTCGACGATCGAGAACATGTGACGCAGAATTGCGGCGTGCATCTTGAAGCCAAACTTGTGTAGGCGGTCTGTCAGCACCGCCAAGATATCCTGGAGCAGCAGCAGGTAAAATGACAGGTAGAAGCCTGTCGCAATTTGCGGTCTCTCCTGGATGCTCAGGAGCAAGGCGAACAGAGTCGCCAGGCCAGTATCTGCGACGGTGCGCTCCGTATGCTTGAATGCCCAGATAATCGAGTCCACTACGAGTTTTTGTTGCTCCCCGGAGATTGCAAACAGAGCTTCGAAACAGTAGTCATTCACGGCTCGCAGCAGGTGGAAAAAGTTGGCTCGGTGCTCGGGAAAGTCTTCAAAATTCTTGGTTATCATTTGCAGAGTGCACTTGAACACAACTTCCAGGATCGTGGGCACTACGTGGGAGACAACACTCTGTTCCTTGTTGATAATAGTTGCGAGAAGGCTGAGGGTCTCCGCCTCCCTTGCGGATGGAATCATCGCCTGGTAGTCCCCCAGCACCGTGTCAAGCAACTTAGGAAGGAAATGGCTCGCCACCAGCTGCCGCGACGCGTCATCTGCCGATACATGCTCAAAGAACGCGTCCATCAGCCGTAACGTCTCCTTCTTAGCGCTACGGAGAGCGCGGACATTTGAAGACTTCACGGCAATCTCGCCTCCTGTGAATTAAAATCATTCCACGTGAGTATTCCAATACGACCACATCCGAGGTGCATGCGCTCGATACTCAACGTACCTTGCTCCACATGCTGCGAAATGCGCTGACTGTGTGCAACGTACACACTCATCAAGTCTTCGAAGATAAAGCCCATCTGTGAGATGAACCCGTTGTGACCAACAGCCTTGCACACGTGCACGTTCGTACGAATAATTTTGATAATCTCTTTGACCCCGAGAGTATCATACAGAATCGAGACCTTGTGCGCCGCCTGCAGCATCGTCGACTTCCAGGCATCGTTCGGTAGGCTCATTAAGCGAGCCAGCATTGTCTGCTTTCTGCCGGAGTCGTTCTCAGCAGCAAGCACAATAGCCACAGCTTCGTAGAAAGTGTGCACTTGGTGGGTCTTCAGATCCGAGACAATACGTGGAAGCTCATCTAGAAGGTCCTCTAAGAAAGGGCGCACCTCACCTCTTTGAATCACCACAAACGTGCGCCTGCACTTCTGCGATATCTTCAGAAAGGTATCACACGCCATGTCTTGCACACCAGGGTGTAGCTCGTGCATGAACTCAAACAGTTTGTTTACGACAGTCCGCAGGAACTTCCAGTGCGCGCGGAGGAAGCGCGGGTACTGACCAACTACGTACATAATGTTGGACGCCACGACAGCCTTATTGTCCTTACCGCGCTTCATTTCGGTCAGCTCAAGCAGATCCTTGATAACTGTAACGAGAAATCGCCTCTCGTTCTCCTCACTCATGGCACCAGAGATGGAGCCGATAGCCCAGCAAAGCGTGTTGAGATTGTTCCACGACCACTCCGTAGCCCTCCACCTGTCCTGCCAACTTTTCGAGCATGATAGTCTCCGTGTCGTCGTAGTTTAAATGCGTAAGATACACTAGCGTCTCGCGCATGGTCTTGTACTGCGAAAGAGCCTCCGTGTCTTTTGTCATCTCGCGCACAATATCTCCGTTCTCGTCTTCCACAACCAGAACCTCAGACGGTTTGACCATCTTGGAGATCATCATGTAGCGCACACGGGTCATCACGACAGACACCAACTCCTGGATATTGTTCGTTTGGTCTTGGAAGTCTGTCAGCGCAATGGCTTGGCTCTGATCGATACTGTACAGACCCTTCGTGAAGATGTGCCAGTAGTCAAGGCAGATTTTGAAGATACCGTCATCCTCAACCTCCGAAATCGACACCAGGTGACTCAAGCCTGCTACGAGGGCCTGGTGAGGCACATCGCCAGGAGCACAGATTGGACGCTTGATCACCTGGATGTGGTAGCGAAAAAAGCTCGTGAAGAAGATACTCAGACGCTGCACAAAGATCTCATCTTGCTCCCAAATAGGGGTGAACGAGCTGCCAAGAGGAAGGATCTTGCCCACTTCATTCAGCACGCCCATGTAAAGTTGTACATAGACGTTGTCGTACTGCGCAGGAACATCGCGAAGCATGGCAATCTCGCTCAGACAGCTGACCGTGTCATTGCGAAAGAGGCCAGTGGACAGAAATTTAGTTACCAAGATCTGGATCATATCCGTCTCGAAAATGAACCCCAGCGGGATCCAGCTTAGGAAACGCAGCAGCGTCTGGAGAGTGATCGTCAGCAGCGGGGCGTGTGTCGACTTCTTCAGCACGAACTCACACAAGCTGAGTAATAAGCATTAAGCTGGTGAATCAGCTTGAAGAAATAACATCGTGAAGCAAAATACCATGTCGGCGCACCTGAAAGATCTGCGTGAACTCATGGTTGAGGTTCTCCTTCAGAGTCTTCGCCTTCTGCTCCGTGAGCTGATCTTTGGAGAAGTCAAAAACCTCCTCGCTCAGCAGTTTCAGGATTTTCATGTTGTTCTCGCACAAAATCTCGGACGTCTGCCAGCATTACTGATTAGTCCTGGCACCACCTTGCGCAAGTCAGTCAAGATCTTGAATTGCAAGCGCACCTTGCTGGACGCAACAATATCCGAAATGAATGAGGGCCAGTTCTGCGGCCACTCATGTTTGAGCACTTGCACGAGCACGAGGTCCATCTTGTTTATGAACACGCGCTCCTGGCGCAGCGTCACCTCGTTCGAAGACATCTGACAAACAGAACTATCGTTAGCGGAAGCGCCTACGTCCTTATCATTCTACCAAGTACGCACAGCCACTAGCGTGCCGACTACGTAACTCTTGATGCCCTCACGCTGGTCCTTGGGCAAGACCTTCCACCGGAAGCGGATGGCGTCTTCTAGGATCTGCAGGCCAAAGTATTTGGTCTGCGGACTCGCCGACTTTTCAAGTATGTCGGACGCACGCGTCCACGAGTCCTGGTGGTCCTGCAGCGCCACCAGGATCTGATTGGCGATGCGTTGGTGTGGGCTCTTTGCGTCATTCATGCACGCGACCACCTGGTCCAGCGCCTCGACGTCGAACGGCTGCGAGAAGTCCAGGAGCTTCTGCCCAACCTCCTCCATGTTTGCTGGCGCTTCACCTCCTGCAGCACCCTAAAGTGAGCACCCGGGAATCCTCTCATATCTCCTAATTGCCTCGATTGTGAATGCTTTTTTTCCCGCGGCATCTGCGCATTGGGCACTCCACCTAAAGCGCCGCCAACAGGCTCAGCATATCAGCAATTAGCCATCAACGCACCTCAAACGGTCGTCTCGAAGCCGCTGCCACCTGCCGTAACGCGACTCCACTGCTGTCGTTCTCGCCGCTCACGCTCGCTGGAAGACCACCGGCACTTCGTGTGCACAGTTCAGCTCTTGGGCCGTGTGGCGCAAACATGATGAGTCCTCCATGTGTATTTGGCACAATCTAGCAAACATTTCGAAGCCGGTCAAGTGGACACTGAGTGTGGCTCCTTCAGCAAATGCTATACTCAAAGCGTGAGTTCAAAAAGCGCGAAGAGAGCAACAACTCGGTTGGAGACGGCATTCCTAATCGGCAATACCAGCGATGGCAAGAGATGGCAAGCGGTGCGATCCGACTCAAGTAAGTGCGTGAAAGAGCCGCGATGTAAAATAGTGGCGAGTCGGGCAGAAGATAAAGGGTGATCGAAGAGAATCGCCAGACTGCCCGATGCTGATGCGATGATATCATCTCATGTCACTTCCATCGACAGCCCAACAGTCGTCAGAAGACCACAGCGACTTGCTTTCAGGTCATGTAACTGGCTCCTGCTTATAGATTTTTTGTTGTTAGCTTTGCCAAACTCACGAGGCTGGTTTGTTACCTCGCTCTTCACCATAAAGGAGCAGAGCGTTGCCAATCAGGTAGTTTGCTGTGAATGGACAGACTGACCGGCTACCCAGACCTGTGCTCTGCTCTAGTGCAGCAAGCGAATCTGCGCGTCTACTGCTGGCCAATTCTCGTCGAAAGGTTTTCGTCGGTACCTCACGCCAAGTGACAACATGCATCACCAGAGTGTAGAACTCGCCCAAGCGCAGTGTCCAGCCACAAATACCCGGTTATTGTCTGAAAACGGAGCGGCCCGAGCAAACACACGAGCAAGAGCAAGAACAAGGCTCAACGCTCAAGGCTCAAGGCTCAAGGCTTAAGGCACTTCGAAAAATGCTTCGAAGAATGCCACAAACTTGATCGCCGTAAGGCAAAACAAATACAGGGCCACGCACCCAGACACCAGCTATACGGAGCCATCCAAAACTCTCCGTCTGGATCAGCAAGGGTAGCTGCAACATGCAGATTCGAGAGAGTACCATCACGTTCCTGGTCGCGCTGGTGCACTACCTTCTTTTTGTGATATTGGCACCTAGCAAGCACAAAGGACCAAAACGACCGAAAAAGACGAACAAAAACATGAGCACATCCAGACAGCACTCACCGACAGAGATCGGGAAATCGGCTTCGCGCCGCTCCAAATGCCGGACAGTGCACAGCCACGGCCAGGCCACACGTACACTGTCCTACCCTGCCGCCGCTGCCGCTGCCGCTGCCACTGCCGCAGCGCCTGCCAAACATAACAACACATCGCCAGTCAGCACAAACCAACTCAACAATCAACACAAAACAACAACCAACACACAGGTTTGTGTCTTCTAAAGCAATAGCGTCAGTAGAATCAGAACAACTACAGTAGAACGATACCACCACACCAACGATAAATAAATGTTAGCACGACATCGTCGGAACACTCGCACGGCTCACAGACCGCGCCAGGGTCCTCGTCGGTGCGGGTGTGCGACAGCGCCGTGCGCCGCTCGTCTCCTCGGAGCTCCAGTCCCTGCAAACACCACACATATGACACCACACCGCACCGCAACATCACACAGCACAGCACAGCACAGCACAACACAGCACAGCATAGCACATCACAGCAAAGCACACAGACATACAGAACCGCGTCAGACACCAGCACCACTAACAACACCAACCGCATGTCGTCACCGCCACCGCTGGAACTGCAAATGGTGAGGCCATGAGGTCGAGCTGACCCACTTGGAGAAAGAAAAGCGTCGGAAAGGCGCTGTGGCGTGTGATTGGACGGTTTGATTATTGCTTTTGGCCAATAGGTGTACATGCGTGATATTGGCCAATGCGGCTCTGAGTTACCAACTACCCAATCACCCAAGTACTCGGAGGCGCGCGAGACCGCGGGTTTTTCTCTCGGCGTGGGTGACCAGACGACAGTAGGTACTGAATGCAACGACGTTGTATCGTGGGTTTTCAGCAAGAAGGATGTCATCCACTCAAGGATATCTGAACTCGAAGGCAACTATTTCTCAGCCATGATGCGTTGGTACTAGAAAGATGAGCAAGTGCGCCTTTCGCGAGAAGTTGATGGTCAGTCACGTCGATTTCAAGCAAAGGTGCTCCATCTCATTAACAAGCTGTCGATCACTGATCCAAACGGCAATACTTACGATTCTTGACGTTATTTCAACTTTGTTGTAATATGGTGTGCCATTGTTGCACCAAAGCTTTCGTGTTTTCTTGAGTACTCACTCGCTCGGTACCTCTAAGTTGACAGCAGTTGGCCATGACTTGCCAAGCGATTCCCCCAAGAGACTTGACTGACTTTGTGGGCGAATAACATTGTCAGCAGCGAATATCGCAAACGTGTAGGCGCCAAAATGGCACCCTCACCAGTCGGGGGTCATCAACTCTCCACAGCTCTGGATGTGCATTCTCCACTTCTTTTCCATGAAACGATCCGCTGTCTCGTAGCGTCCAGACCATAACGCGGTAATTCCACAAGTGGTGCATATTTCGCATTGGTGCCAAAAGAGTGATGATATCCCAGTCCTCAAAACTGATAAGGAAATTGTCGCCAAAAACCACGTAGCCAATCCGAAGCAGTTGATATCCATTAAGAAATACCTTTTCATCGGCCTGGTCATCGTCGGAAATAAAGCTTTGAACTTTAGAACTCTCCTCCTTCAATGGAGCCACCGCATTCTTCAGGCTAAACAAATGGCGGACTGCACTGGATAGTCCATAATTACATGTACTTGAAAGCCCTCCAACCTGTTGTGCTCGAACCGCCAATGCCTTTTCAACACCACGTAGGTGCTGGGGAATTTTGCGAGAGACTGGTAGCGTCCGCGTAAAAATGAGGGGAAGAAGATTTGCACCTAATATACCAAGCTTCGCATAAAATAGCTGGTGCACGTTTCCGTTGAGACGGAGTGGCAAATCCGAACAAAAGAAATCCACGAGCTTGAGGTGAGCTACTTCGTCGGAGAAGACCACCGTCGCGACCCGTCCATCAACTCCGTTGAGGATCCCAGACTCAGCCAAGTAGTACCGAGAATAATGCATACCGCACAAGAAAAAGATGCTAGGTGCAAAAAGCGAGTCGCTCATCCTTCTGCGCAAAATCATCCCAAGTGTGTTGAGCAAGCTGTAATATACGAGCATGATCTCGACGATCGCAGGATAGATTGCGAACCAAGACTCGGACATTGCTATTTGCTGGCCCTCGAATTGACAACCCACCGTCCAAAAGGCTTCTAGCGATGATTTCAGACGCGGTAATACGGCGAGTGGGAGCAGACGGAAGCTGGTCGAACTGCAAATGCATCCGATTCCGCTGCTGTGCCACTCGCTTCTCCGCAGATAAAATCCTCGGTGCAAAGCTAGCATGGCAAACATCCACCGAGCGAGCAAAAATCCAACCGAGCCATTTGACAACAGTGTCTCCCACCCGTATAGGCAGCGAACAGGTGCGTACGAGGACAGATTCGTACAGAAACAAGCCATAGCGAGTCGCATTAGCTGAGTAGACCGAGTTGACGTTGATAGCGTACTCCACTTGCGAAGTCTTTGGTCCCCAGGTCAGCGGATATGGGGTTGTAGACCGGCACAAATCTGTGTTAGAGCAGTCACTTTCATATCCAGTGTGCATATCGAACTGCCGGTTCTCCATGTGAAACCGGGGGTCATCCCAGGTACTCTCAACATCTGTAAACCAGCGAATTCCCTCCGGGTCTTGATACCACCCATGACGCCACTCACCACTATCTTTGACTCGAAGCCAATCAATCGTCCGGGACTGCCGGACAGTTTGGTTGACGCCTCGAAATCGTGCACTAGTCAACTGAGAGTTGATGTAGCCTTCGTCAAGGCGGTAGATGCAAGCGTCACCGTCCCAAGTAGGTGTTGCGTGCCGACCAAGAACTGAGTTATCCCAGTAGGGCATAATGAGAATCGGAAGCGAATCTGGGATCTCGTAAACTTCCAAGCTGTCGGTGTCAGGAACAAACCGGAGTATGTCGCGAGTAACACTTGCATATCCTAGTGCAACACACGCTTCCAGAATACTATCCATGGTGTTTGCGATAAGATTACAAGAAGAGTCATATTCTGCCTTTGAGAGTGAATCGAGCTCGAGTGGTGCTGTATCACGACGGTGAACTAACCGGTATCCCGTCTTCACATTTGAAGTCGAGCCTACCAATTTAGTCATGTTTGCGGCAATGAGCGCACTGACCTGCCAAGCCTCGTACACGTTGCTGGAATTGATACACGAAATGACTCGGTCGTCGAATGGAACATCATTCAAGCCAACGATTTCCGTAGGGCCTTCAAAAGGGTCCCGGCCGTAGTAAAGATGATTGTGAGACGTAGTAGAATCCGACACAATCGATAAGAATTGAGAGCAAACCAGCACCAAAATAAAGCACCACGTCGCCCAGTGGTAGCTTGCTGCCACCAATTGAAGCAAAGTCGGCCGCGGTCTGGACTTGTTGCCATCGCAATGTTCCCACGAACCGATAGATAGCACGGCGAGAGCTTTCATGGCGCTCTCTGACTCTGGCAATCGACGCTTCCTGGAAACTCCAATAGACGAAACTGCGGGGTCTTCTTCGAAGACAGGAATATCTCGTGATCCCAAGCGAAAATACAATTAGGCTGCATCGTGTGATGTCATGAAGGAACAACCACACAAACCTGGATCTACCGATACAGCTTTAGATACCGACTTCACGTAAGGCAGTCTTTGGCTCATCACTTCAGCGTTGAGGTGGCAGCTGCAGCCTGCAGTGAAGTTTGTTGTGAACATAGTAGTTCCGCACAAGTTGGTGACTCTCATTGCATTCTCAGTTCGAACGGAGTATTTTTGCCCCCGTCAACGTGACATAGACATTTTGTCGACGAGGTTACAGACTGACTCAGCGATGAGCCTTCTTCGGTCGACATCTCGAAGAAGAGAATTGGGCAGTCTACGCGATGATCGCTCTGGAAGGGATATCAAGATGAGCACGCATTGGTTTGTTCAGTGCCAACTGCCCGAGACGTCGCGGCGTGATGCACTCACTACACCTCGATGGAATTCCCGGTTTGTTTGCTTTTTTATTTCCCTTTTTTCTCTGTTTCTTCACTTTCAGATCGTCGGAGGCAAGTAGCCGGCCGGCGCGGTAAAAGACAGAGTAGCGCCCACCAACCAGGAACTACAGTCTAGTCTCTATGATATACACTAACACGTGGCGAGCGAGGGCTGAGTCGGACGATGGTCAGGATCGCAGACTCGAGGCGTGGGGTGGAGACAGGCATACCATCTGCACAGCTCATGCTCATCGCAGCAACTTACTCAATGATGGTGGCCTGCGCCAGCGTGTCGTGCTTCTCGCTCGGGCCGACGTACTTCTTCCACTCCTCCTTCTGCACGTGGGCCGTCAGGTGGTGGTCCAGCACGTCCTGCAGCATCTGCTTCGTGAACTGCGACGACGACGAGCCGTACGCAGAAGCCTGGAACGCAATCACGAGCTTCGAGATCTCACGACCCGAGAAACCCTCAATGCGAGTGGCAATCTCCTCAAAGTCCGAGTCCTCAATGTCCTCAACGTAGATCTTCTTGGCGCGCGAGTTCTTCGGCGCACGGATGAGGTCGTCAAAGTACTGCTTGAGCATGCGCACGCGCTCGGCATGGCCCGGCAGCTTGAACTCGACCATCTCATCAATACGATCGTTGATAGGCCCAGTCGAACTGCTCCGGCTGGTTACTGGCGAACACAATCATGAACTTGTCGCTCGCCTCACCTGTACGGTACAGGAACGCGTTGAGCGCATTGCGCATGTCCTCACTCATGACCGTGTTGCTTCGCTTCTGCAGGAATGCGTCAGCCTCGTCGACAAACAGCAGCAGACCGCGGCTGCTGTGCGAAGCCCAATCGAACAGCTTGTGGATCTCCGTCACGCCCTCACGGCCAAGCGGAGCGACGTCACCACCCGTCAGGATGGCGTACTCGAGGCCGGAGTGACGAGCCAGCGCCTTGGCGAACAGGGTCTTACCCGTACCAGGGAGGACCGTGAAGCAGCAAGTGGCGGAACGGCGCGCGGTTCTTCTTGGTGTTGAAGGTCGACACAGCAACGCTGCGCAGGCGCTCATCGAGCTTGGGCTCAAGCACGACGCCCTCGAGCGCGTCGTGCGGCTTCTGCAGACGCAGCACGCGCTTGAGCGACGGCAGCGGGTTGGTGACAACCTGCGCGACCGAACGGCGCGAGGTCTCACGGACCAGCGACGGCTTGCCGAGGCGCGCCTCGACGTACTTGCCGGCGACGCCCGTCGAGACCTTGGCGGTGTAGATACCAAGCGCAAGCGCCGTGAGCGAGGCGACCGTGGCCGTGAGCTTCTCGCGGTCGTCGACAAAGGCCATGACGCCCGCGCCGACCGTGGAACCAGGCGAGCTTGATGCCCTCGAGCACGGTCTCGCGGTACTCCTTGGCGCGCACGCGCGCCTCCTCAAGGTGTAGGTCGTGGTTGAGTCGCTCCTGCTTGATCTTTCCCTCGACCTCGGCCGCGACCTTGGCGAGCTCCGTCTTCTGGCGCAGCTCGGCCTCGTACTCCAGCGTCTTCCTGCGCGAGGCCTCCTGTCGCGCGAGCATCTCCTCCTGCTTCTGCAGCTCCTGCTCCTTCATGTACTTCTGCGCGGCGAGCTGGTCGGCGTACTGCTTGCGCTTGAGCTGGTCCTGGTACTGCGCGCGCGTCTGGTGCTGGCGCGTCTCCTCCTCGAGCGTCTTGCGGCGCTCCTCGCCCTCCTTCTGCACGCGCACGATCTCGTACTGCTTGTACAGCGCCTCCTGCTCGCGCATGTGCGCCTGGTGCTCCAGCTGCTTGGTGCGCTCCGTCTCCTTGGCGATCGCGAACGCGTCCTTGGCGTGCCGCGAGTTCTCCAGCTCGCGGGCCGCCTTGGCCGCGCGCTCCAGACCCGACGGGTCGAACGAGTACCCACCCGCGCCGCTCGCCGCCTTGCCATTCTGAGGTGTCAGCGTGTTGCTCGCGGGCTGCGCGGGCGCCTGGGCCTCCTCTGCAGGCGCCGAGCGCCGTCCGAACCCGCCGAACATGGCCTTTCTCCTTATGCGCTTGGTGTCGAGGGGGTCGACCTGGAAATGATTGGCCCAAGGTGGTGGCGCAAAATGGGGATTTTTTTTTTTTCGGACTTAGCCGAAGGGAAAGCTGTCAAGCACGCATTCCGCAATCACCCATCACTGGAACGTAGTGTGGCGTACATGGATAAACATGCTGTTGGCAAGGGGAAACATGCTGTTCGAGAGGTAACGGCCGCAACGAAGTTCCTGCGACGCGGCGCAGAGCGACATGAGGAAACGCGCTATGGTCCGTATCAACTACCCATCGTCCAATACCTCCCTGTGTAATACCCACCTGTTAAATCCGACCATACGCTGGAAAGTGCATCTTGGCAACCTCCGGGCAAGGCGCTGGCGGCCATGGAGCGGCTGCGTGCGCTGGCGCAGTCGGCAACGGGCAGGATGAAGCGCGAGGCGGAAGAGATGCAGCAGAAGGCGCAGCAGAAGGCGGCGGAGCTGCGCGGCGCCGTGGAGCAGCGCGCGGAGGACGCGAAGCTCAAGCTGCAGGACGCGGCGCAGGTGGGCGAGCGCGTCAAGCAGAACCTGCGCGGCAACGCCGAGCACCTGCAGCAGAATCTGCGGAGCAACGCCGAGCACCTGCAGCAGGCGGCGCGCGACGCCGTGGGGGACGTGAAGGAGCGCGTGGGCGAGTCGGTGAGCGGGGCCAAGGCGGCCACGCAGCAGCGCGCAGGAGCGCTCAAGGCCGAGGCGGCCGACAAGGTGCGCGCGACAGTGTTTGAAGGAGCGCAGAAGCTGCGAGAGTCGTCCTCGTCCGTGGTGGAGGCGCTCGACCCGCGCGCGAGGGCGAGACGCACGCGCAACCGCCTGCTGGTGCTCGGATTCTCGGGGCTCTTCATCTATGGGTTTGCGTCGGCGCTGCCCGACGCCATGGCCAAGTACCAGATTGAGAAGGTCAAGATCCAGGAGGAGGCCAAGGCGAGGACGCGTTAAGGGGCGAGCTTCAAGTCAGGCGGCCAATGGAGCTGGATCCAGCAAGAAGGATGTGATCAATGAAGCGGTTGGTTCTCGGGTTTCTTGCTACTTGGCGCCATCGTCCTCCCGCGGGGGACGACGCTTGCTCGCCTCGTACAGCAACAGCCAGCGCGGCTTCTTTCCTGCATCCTTCTTGGCCCGCGACTTGCGCCGCTTGGCCGCTGCAACCTTGGCGTTGATCCACGCCAGGTAGTCCTCCTTGATCTCGGTGCGCCACTTGATGTAGTCTTCCTCAAGGAAAATGCTGCCTCGCTCTCCATTCGGCCCCACTGAATGCCCGAACTGCGTTTCGTCACCTTCGTCGCTGTCATCCTCTTCCGCGACGACCGTGCCATTCAGGCTGTGCTTACTGTCTTGACTTGCGAGACCGCCCATGCTCCGTGTCGACTCCTTCTTGCCGGCCAGAGACATCTCGCGGGAGCTGCCATTCGAGCTGAGATTCATACTTCCACTGGACTCGAGGCGCCGCATGCTTCTTTTGTTGAGCAGGCTCTTGCTCGATGCGTTGAAGAAGTTCTTTTCAATTGAAACCAAATTGTTGTCAGCCTTTGCGGAGCATGAAGGATCAAAGAAACACTCACTCGGCTAGAAAAGCGGCCGAACTGGTTTGCCTCCATGAACAACCGGCGCTGATGCTGAATGCAGCGAGCAGCACACGTTGGCAACTAGGAACCGCTCCGTTGAGTTACACCACGCACCATCTCCAAATCCATCGGGTCGTCAGGAACATTGAGTGGCTCAACCGGCCGCTATCGACCCGCCAGCCATTTATTAGTCTTCTTTTCTGTTTGCTGTTGTGCGAGCTACTCACCGATTGCCTGCGCTTCCAAATGGGATTGTCACTGCCATCGTCAAGCGCCGATGTGCCGTCCCCTGCACTAGATGAATCTCGAGCCGAATCCACGTGGTAGTCGATCATATCCGCATACTCCTCCCTTTCGACTTGGCGGTCATCTAGCAACGTCTCCGTGATCTGTGCGCAGCGTTCGTATAAACGTGGGTGTTCTGGCAGCAACCTCGATTGGGAAGGGAAACAAACTTACTGCCTCGAGGTCCCTGTAGCTGATCACTCGTGGTAAACACAAGTACGTGCTTAACTTCCTTGCGAGACGCTGTGCTGCCGCTGCCTCTTCATTATCCTCCATATGAAACACCCCACTGGGCTTGCGCATGCTCCCGAGTTTTCGGAAACTCCCAGGCTTTGCTTGTGCAGTAATCGCAGCCATCGTGTCGTCCAATTCGTTGCTTTCGTCGCCATCGTTAGCGGCTTCTTCGTCGATAGTCTCGTAGTAATCGTCATCGAACGCATCGTCCTCCATGTCATCATCACTTTCGTCGGCTGGAGAGACAATCTCCGCAGTGTTGTCGGCGATTTTGAGCAACGCGATCGTTCTTGTCTTGCGCAAGATCTGCTCGATGTGATCATCTAGGGACATATTTGAGCCATCCTCGGCACCGGCATCACTATCACTGTCGCTACGGTTGTCATTGACGTCAAGCTCGTCGTCAGAGTCGAAAGACAGTTGTTCCTTAGGTTTCTTTGCCGGAGCATGGTATCCTATCACAAAGGTAAAACGTTGGCTGGCGCGAACAACCAAACAAAGTATGTTAGCACTCGACTCACGGTATCGAAGCCCATTGATCTGCTCAAGTGCTTTTGCAACGCGCTCGTGCTTCTCGGGACACTCCTCCGCAAGGTCCATCAGACGTTGCGCCTGGTGGCAGTGCTCTGGAGAACGAAAATAACACTCTGGCGCAAACCTTTTGTGCATTCAGCGTCGAACGACCGCTGCTGACTGGGGTCGTACACGAGCCGTGCGCTTAACGTTTTGTAGCGACTGGATTGTATCGGCGTCAATTGAGACAAATAGCTCGGTTGAGGGTACGGTGGACTCAGTAGTTCGAGCAGAACTGCCTCGACGTCTCACACTCTTGTCAAGCGTGCTCTCAGTCTTTTCCACGCATTCTTCACTACCATCACCTACAGAGACAGATCCGACGTTGCTGTTTTCGAGCTCAGTTATCGAAGAATTGGAGTTGTTCACTAGACTGCTTGTTGTAGCCTCGATATCTGGTACTTCTTGATCGCCAGAATCATTTGCTGCCCGGCTAGATCGCCCCGCTGTCTGCAAAACTGCGCGAAAACGCTCTTCGAGAAATTGGTTCCTTTGTCGAAGTCTCTTGATCTCGTTCAAAACTCCAGAAGAAGAAGGTCGCCGAGTCTTACTACTAGATGTCAATAGACTTAATTCGTTGTCGATTTCTACTGCATCTGAGGCAGCCAATACTTTCGTTGTTGTCATAGTCTTGGCACTC
Source organism: Phytopythium helicoides (assembly GCA_024867545.1). NCBI lineage: Eukaryota > Oomycota > Peronosporomycetes > Pythiales > Pythiaceae > Phytopythium > Phytopythium helicoides. Next base: position 1,163,979 of record JANFNE010000020.1, on the reverse strand, counting down.
ACCAAGACAGCTTTTTCAAAATCAGAGCGGAGTTGATCACACGTATTCACAAGCTGCTTCTTCTCAACTCGGAATAGACGATTCTGCTGCTTGTGTCGGTACTCGGACGCAATCATCTTGCGAATTTGTACTTGCAGCCCCTCAACCTGCTTCTCCAACTCGGCAATCTTACTTCTGTAATGATTCAACAAGTATGGATTATCGTTCGCCGCTAGAGCATTGCACTTGCTCTTCCCGCTGGAAGCGACCGCATTTTCTTGAGTCTGCGTATCTGCTGCCCGAGTCGGATAACCGGAATTAGCCGATGCCACACCAAAGCTTGAACAACTTGCCACTCGGGTTAACTTTGAAGGCGAAGACGGAATCACTGATGTTGTAGTTTTGTGCTTTTGCAGCACTCCGAACAACTTGGTATACTCTTCTTTCATCCGCTCGATCAGCGCTTCTCGCTCTTTGACGGTTCCACGGGTACGTAGTAGCTCGGCCTCGCTCTCCATCGCTCGCTTTTTAAACTCGTTTACTGATTCTTTCAATTTCTTCTCTTCTTTCTCGAGTCGAACGAAATTTTGGGTCTGGGTGCTTTGACGATAGCCGACAATCTGCTTATGCAGTCGCTGGACTTCGTTCTTGAGTTCTTCGCGACTTACCTCAGACTTCTCGAGCTTTGATTCGTAATCTCGTAGTGCGCGTCGAAGCTTTTGGTTCTCTCCTGGTGTATTTCCCATTAGATCGATGGCACTGCTTGTTCGTACGAGGCTGATTGAAGGTGCTGGTTGAAGTTGGGACATTGGAGACGCACTCTTCGTATCTTGCTGCATACTCAAGAGTTGAAGTTGAGCTGACTGCTGATCGTTGATATCTTTCATTGCAATGATCTAATAAGAGAGGTTAGCTCAAGTTTGCTGACCACGGACAGTGATTTCGAGTTGCACGTGCCTGTTTTTGTAGTTGATCAGCATTTTCCTCATGTCTACGCCCATGCTCAAGAACCTGGCCCAGTTGCATCCTAGCTTTATTCATCAGCGACTGATGAAGCTCAATGTGCTCCTTCTTCTCGTTTTCAGAGGTCGCCACTTGCTGAGCTAACGCTGCAACTTGCTCTCGAAGCGAACTATTCGCCGCATTGAGTTGCTGGATTTCAGCTCGCGCATCCTGTTCACGCCTAATAACCGCGTATTAGTGCTTTTGCAGATATCAAATCACCTTGTAATGCACGCCTCACAATTCATTGCGAGACGCCAATGTCGATATGTTCTGTGCTGTCTGACGCTGATGTTGGTCTTGCGTTGCAAATTGCACTCGCAAATGAGTGCGAAGTGCGTTCAACAGCGACAAGGGATCACCCTCGGCCTTTTTGAGTAGGTTCTCCTTCCAAATATTTCGCCGATAAGAAGCCTCATGTTCAGTAATTCCTCCGTCATTGGGAGAACTCCATTCTGCACCTGTCCGATCCATGACCTCGGCAAAGAAGTCGACCAACGCCGCCTCGAGTCGGTTCAAGCGCTTAACCTTGACGAGAGCGGCCTGGAGTCTGTCGGCAATGTGCTTTGTCTAGGTCGACATGATCGTCAGTTCTATCAATGCAATGAAAGGGGACGAATCGGTAAGTCACTACCTCGTTCGCAACACACGAGGCGCTGCTCATTGTTGGATTAGAGTCATCTGGCTGGGGCAATGAGATTGTACTGGAGCGCGAAGCTCGTTCTGGCGATCTCATGTTCAACTCGATGCCTTAAAGGACATTCAGGACGAGTTATGTTCAATAAGGCATGAAGATGAACATAAAGGAAAGCTCGCGAAGGTGTTCACAAGGTGCCAAGAATAGCTAGCTATCATTTCCAACTATGCATGCCAACTTGAATTAACCCTTTAAGAAATTGCGACAGCTGATCCAGCTGATCGAGTCAACGACGACCACGGAAAATCTGAGCTACAGCTGAGATGACTATCCCCACACCTGCAGCCGTTGCCACGACGGGAGCAGCAATTGCAATCGGTACCACACCAAGTGCCTCGACACTTTGAGCAACTGCAACGGCACTACCACTGCTAATCGCTCCTCCTGCAGCCCCGCAGCCGACGGCACAGCCACCGCAGCAAAGGAGCCTGCAGCAGTCCCACCTGCAGTAAAACCAACTGCCTGGATAACAGGGACTGCCGTCGTAACTGCAACCAATGCCAAGACCAGCATCGATAGCAGCATCTTTCACAGGTGCCGAAGCTGGGTCATGAGGCTGATCGGAGCTTGAGCATTCCGTACACATGAGGTCGAAACGACCAAAGAGGATTTGGAAGCGGATATGATTTTTTTTTTGTGATGACTCGCCACTAACTGTAGTATCGCTCACTACCTACTACGCTATGAGAATGCGGTCTACTTGTTGTGTCTCATATGACGGGAACAACAGATTCGGGAATTTCTTTGCAATCACTTGGAACTCATCTAAACTCATCTTGCCGTCCCCATTGTCATCTGCTTGCCTCAGAATGGTCTGCGCCTTCTTCTTGACTTGGGCCTCGGTTGTCATGTGGTTGGCCTTCAGGATGTTCAGCAATTCGTCCTCGGTGATGAATCCATTGTGATCGTCATCGAAAATGTCAAAGCAAAACTTGACACGCTGGGTCCGATCCGTGCCATCCATAAAATTGACTACGCCCAGCAAGATCTCCCGGAGGTCAGCATCTTCCTCGCTCTGTGCATCGGGCGTGTACAACGAAAAGAGCCGCCGATACTCGCCCGTGGGTTCAACCTCGAAAAGCATACAGAAGTCGTCGAAGTCCAAGGTGTCCTTGTGCATCTGACGAAACTTGAGTGAGATGCGCATCAGCAGGTCAAGATTCGGGTTATTGTCTTGCACAAATCTCTTCATGAGCCGCTTCTTCTCTTCCTTGATGGCAATTTGTCGCTGCTTTTCTTCAGGAGTGAGGTCTTTTGCAACTAGCTGAACATTGACAGCTCCTTCTTCACCGTCACTGTCAACGTGAGCCAGAGCAAAGTCAGGACTGCTCGGATCGGGATGAATCGCCATTCGCCTGAACTCTTCAAAGCTAACTTGACCGTCTCCGTCTGTGTCGCAAAGCCGAACCATCTCGTCGACTTCCTCGTCGGTGATTAACTCGCCCATGCAAATGAGGAGATGCCGCAGCTCAGCTGCTCCAATGAACGAATTCTTGTCCAGGTCGATAAACTTGAATGCGCCTAACACTTCTTCCTCTGTAAACTCGCCCGAATTGCTGCGACGAAAGCATCGTTAGTTCCAAACACTCACTTGGCTTCAAAGTGGGGGAAATACTCACGCTTCGGTTGGAGCAGCCTTGCTGGCTCGTGTCGCAGCCTGGACAGCACTTGCTTTTTGTGTGGATGCAGCTGTGAGTGCCTCAAGTGTGGCAACTGGTGCCATTTGCTCACTTGCTCCTCCCATCGTAGCTGCCTGCAATAACGATTCTTTGGTTCGTCGATCCTTCTCAGTGTACCTATCCATTCCAGTTTGGTGTTGGGGGTATGCCACGCCTGCAGGACCTTCAAAGCTCATCTCAAGGTGCAGTTGTCCTGCAGGCTCTTTATTCCCAAACTTGCCTTTCACCCACAAGTTCAGCCAGTCATCGACGTATCCATATCGAAAGATTGGCAGTAGGGAAACCGTGGCAGCGCCAATGAGGTCGTCATCGCCAACCGAGTCCTCATCCCAGATTTCGATCAGGATGTTGTACTGATCAACAACCTGGAAAGTGAAGTGTTCGTCTACCCACTCGGGCTCACGACCGCCATCCGTGTCAGTCTTGGTTTTCATAACAATCTTGGTGGAGCGACCTTCAAGTGTGAATTTGACGTAAGGATCCTGTCGCCCAATTACATCAACACTACGCAGCTGTTTCGCTTCAATGCAGTGAATCGAAAGAATCCCAGCGGGAAAGAATTCAATTTTGGCCACGAGCTCACCCGCATTTTGTCCATTGTTTCGAATGGGAATCGAGTGCTCCTTTGCTTGACCTGGAGGCTGTGCCATGAAATGAAGCACCGAAAAAGTTGCATCGCCAATGAGATCGTCACTCCCAATGTCCTCGTCAAAGAGCTCGAGGTGCATCTTGTTGACCCACAGATCTTCGGTAATCCAGAAAAGTAGCTCCTCTTCACCAAAGTAAGGATTTCTACCACCCTTGGCTATTGTCTTGCCTCGTTTGGTAAAACCACCAATGGTGAGTTTGCAGTACGGGTCTTGCTTTCCGATAAGCTCCATGCTCTTTAGGTTGCGTCCTTCAACAAGTGTGATGGACAACATTCCAACCACCGCAACATCAAGCTTGATCTCAACCTCTATTTCGCCACAGTCTTCAGATCCATTGGGCAATGAAAGTGGTAAAGTCTCTCGATGCGCTTTACCGTCGAGAAAACGTAGAGCTGAAAGAGTCACTTGACCGAGCAGCTCATCCGACAAAATATTTTCGTCGTAAATCTCAAGATGTAGTGAAATGTCGCTACCCCCTGCCTTATTTTTTGCGAGCAATGCCCGCGGGTCTGTAATGTCAAAGGAAACTATTTCGTCGTGAAAGACGACAGGCGACGAGCTCTTCTTGAGTGTTTTGCTCTTGGCTTCTTTTTGTGTGAGAGGGTTTGCTCCGAGTACAATTTTTACGTACGGGTCAGCCGTGAACTTCTTGCCACCACTCTTCTTGCGCAAATTGCGAGCTTCAAGCAACTGTACATTCAGCCTGCCCCTTCGAAGGAGTTTGGCAATAGCTTCTTCATCGTCGACGATCGCATCTCTTTTGTCAAGTTGAAGTGCCTTTGGAGGCGGTGGATCTTTAGGCGGCTGAGGAGGTGGATCCTTTGGAGGACCTGGTGGAGCTCCAGGTGGAGGTCCCGGGACACGAGCGACAGGGGGCGGTGGGTCTTTAGGTGGTGCCCCAGGTGGTGGCCCTGGTGGTGCTCCTGGAGGTGCTCCTCTTGGAGGTGGGGGAACGCTTCCTGGAGGAGGCCCTCTAGGTGGCGGCGGTGCTCCCTTTGGTGGTGGTGGGGCTCCTCTTGGTGGCGGTGGTGCTCCTCTTGGTGGTGGAGGCACTGGTTGACCTGCTACCGGTGGTCCATCTGGTCTTGGAGGCGGAGGACCTGGAGGAGGGCCCCGAGGAGGTGGAGGTGGTGGCATCCCAACGGGTCTTCACCAAATCTATTTTCCTCTCAGGATACTTTTCCGTACGTCTTTTTACGAGTAATTATCGGTGGTCACTAACCGATTCGTGTTGAAGTGATTTTGAAGTTCTCCATTACTCAACAGAACTAACAATAGCTTTAGAGGTATTCTTCGGTGCACTCGACACTTTCACACTTCTGGCTGTGGCTCGAGGTGTACAAGGAGGCCGAGACAGCTCACGGCGTTGTCTGAGTGAAAAAATGACTGGAGGGGGTGATATAGCTTCAACGTTGCCATATTCAGGGATCCCAGCCCAGCCGTCGGTTCACAGGGCAGCCGTCGGGGTGTCATCGTACTCGGTAGATTCATTTGTTGAGTACTCGTCTTCGGCTGTAAGTCGCCAGCGTGCTGGTGGTCGGACACTTTCACCCCAGCTCGAGGAGGAACTCTTCCGAGATCTCTTTGGAGGAGAGAATGAGCCAGAAAGCAAGTTCATCGATAGGAAAAGTCAGCTACAAACTCGGTCATCAGGCGGTATGCAATGGGCAACGGGAGCGACAATGGCTGCTCCATTTCAGTTTCCACAGAAGCCCCAAGAAAAGTGTTCAACAAGTCTTGGAACTAACAATCATGTGGAGATGCCAAAACTCAATCTTTCAGAGCTGGTAATTCCACGACCGAGTATCGAAGACCCATCGGCAGCTGTGGGTCCGAATGGTCGTCGTCCAAGCCTACTCGGTCAAGTCGTTGAGGAAGTTTGCGAAAACGATGATGAAGAGGACCGACCTGAAACAGATCTGCAGAGCGACATCTTTCCACTGTATAAACCCAGTCAGCTGCAAGGAGCCTATTCATACAACAACAATGCTATTGGCAAAAACTCACTTGAGCAAGAAACTCTCCGATTCCTGGAGCGTCTTGATTTAAAGACTGTCTTGCATACACCTCGGCCAGAAGTCGACAGTTTTTTACCATCAGCAAAATCCAACGAGCAGACGCCGAGGACTGCTTCAGAGACACTGGAAAGAGAGGAGTATGATGCATGTAAGCAACAAATTGTTTGTCAAAGGCCAGCACCACCAGCTCTCGGGCCATTGAAAGAACCGTCTCATCACCGTCCACTGCCGAAGAGCGCGCGAAAAGAGTCTGATCTGAGTGCAGCATCTCGATTAGCCTACATGGAGTCGACTTACGGAACTAAAATTTTCGAGTCACGAAAAGCACGACGCGAAACCATTGATCGCCTTGCCAATCCGATTGCTGGCTATACTGCGACACTGCAAGCACTGTCTCCAGAGCAACGTCGAAAGAGAGAGGGTGCATTGACTAACTCTCAAGATGCCGCTTCCACTGAGACAAGGAACTGTGAAAAGCGATCGCCTACGAGAGTATTAGTTCCAGCAGCGTCTTCTTTGCTGGATGAACTCACAAATGCCTCCAATGTGTACCATATTGCTGCTGCAAGCGCTGGGAAGTCATTGGCAGTGCCAGCAATCCCAGACCGTATGGCTCCATTCCAACGAAAGTACACCCCGAAAGTGGTTGTAACAAACAATCAGATCGAGGACGAGCTTAGCAGTGTCAAGACGGCGCGTAATCGAAATTCAAATGGCAAGCGTTCAAATTCTGTAGCGGCCCGAAAACAAGCTCTTCGTGCAAAACTCCGTGATCGCGAAGAGTCGAGAAGCCACCAGCAATTACCAGCCGAAGAAATACCAGAGCGACCGCGTGGTTGGGCTGCATCGTGCTCTACATTTCTCACTCAACGAGAAGAAGAGGAAGCTGAGCTATCGCAAATTATGATAGACTCTCGTCGGGCAGATATCATGATGACTAAAACTGCAAGTCAAACACCGCGAGCTCCAAGTGGACCAAGCCGCTTAAATGAGTCTTGTAAAATGTCAGATTCCTCGAGACAGAAACACTCCAATCGACCTGCTCGGATCATTCCCCAAGATGCTAGCAGAGTGTCGGCTAGCACTGACATGAAGGACCCACATCCTCCGTCTAGGATGATGCCTAATAACCAAGATACTGCAGCAGCTAGACGACAGGAAACACGTCCATCTCAAGCCACTAAGAGGATCGTCCCGCCCACAAAGTTGTCGGCGCGTCCAACACAACCGAATAATGCAATAGGACGAGGAAGAAACAGAACTTATCGCCCAACATCTGTGGTTGAAGGATCCAGCAGGGCCATTCTCACCCAGTCCTCGTCCTCAACTGCTGGTGGCGGCTTCACGGCAAGAGGAAAAACACAATACGGGCGAAAGCCACTAGAAGCTTTGGTTCCAGCGAATAATCATGACGCTGAAGCCCCGTCTCGAGGGCCTCGCGTACGACTAGTTCCGTCTCGACGCCTTTCAAATGGCGTGCAAAGCTCGCGAGTCCAAACCAGCATGCCAAAGGCCGAAAATGCGCAAAGCCGTGTGGGAGGCCGTATAAAACCTCCGACCAAAACTGATAATCGTGCTGTCAGCTCCAGCACTATGAAGATTGGGCGAAAGCCGGCTCGCATTTCGAAGAAGGACAAGACCGCGAGCACCAAAACAAAACTCGAGTAAGCGTCAACCTGGCTAGAGATAGACGAGCCAAATGATCAGAACATGAACCGAATGCTCACCATGAGTAAACTCAACACGTCCGTTTTTGCCGCGAGTCCAAATTTACTTCCCAAGCCACAACATTTGCCAACGTTTCCTCCTTCACTCACCCAACTGCTGCGACTTTTGAGCCCCGCCTTGCTCACTCCCGAAAACCCGACAGAGCGGAAACTTCGCCTAGCTTTTCTTTCCTTCGAGATGGCTCGACGAATGGACCCTGGACTCGGAACAAGCGAGCGTCTAACAGCCTATCGCTCTCAATCAGTGATGATCCCTTCCTTGCGGCAGGTCGATGAAGAGTTTTCTGGCGCTGTGGCTACTATTACCTGCCGCTCGTGCCGTGTCCGGATTCCAGTGGACGATATCGACTCTCACGAGTGCAGCCCAACTGCAGTGAAGGCTGCAAGCGCGTCGCTAACGACCAGGAAGCTATCAGAAAGCGGAACCTCATTTCTCGACTCCTTTCTCGATTCAAGCAGCAGCCCACCATCTTCTTCAAACACAGCCTCTGCACAAACGCGCCATGCAGAGCCAACAGTGTTCAGCCAACTGGACGCAACGAGCACAGCACCGCCTGCAGCGGGAACCGATTTAAACACTCGAACACGCGTTTACAGTGACCCGTATGCTGTCGAGCCATCGCAAAATCAATCGAGTGCGGATCAGGGTTTTGCTCTGAAACGACCCTCACACTTAGCGAATATTGGGCGATCAATGTCTGTACCTAGTTCATCGTCAGATCAGGACGCCAACCCACCGTCAAGTCTAAGCGCAACAAATCTCTTGGCAGCTGCGTTCTCTCCTCGTGGGCGCCAAACTTCGGCACCTGAAAGTGCAGCGCTCGCCCCGATTCAGTGCCGAGTGCGTGGTGTGCGAGTCAACAAGAATCGTGTGGCAGTGTACTCGATCATATCCAGCTTGCCAAAAAAGGAGCCAACTCCATCGACCTTGACTTCTGGGTTAATGCCGACATTTGGTGGTTCATCAGTTAACAGTACTAGCACTGTGATAGTGTCGGGCACGGCCTCACCGCGCAGCAATTCGTCTGTGACGAGAAGTGGATCGAGTAATTCCACCCCAGCAAATAACGAGATCATTGTCGAGAGACGTTATCGCGAGTTCTACGCATTTGCACTTAACGTGTACTCCATGTTTCCATCACAAGAGCTTTGGCAGCGTATGCCCCCCAAGACTTATTGCGGAACATTCGCGCCTGGTCGTCGCTTGAACGATGGATTTCTCATTCGACGTAAGAACGGACTGGATGACTTTGTGCGTTATGCAATTGAGATGATGGACCTAGGGTCTGCTGCACAAGGTTCCCTAGCGCAGTGGTACCTCGTTCGCCTGTTTTTGAACATTTCGCCTTTGGCAATGCCAAGACCAACGAAGGACCGAAGTCTTTCAGCAGCAACTCTCGAGCTGAAAGCCCACTGGCGAAAGACTGAAGGCTGGATTCCTGTCGGCCGAGTCGAGGAGCACGACGCAATTTACGAAAAAGTAGCCGATGGCTTCCCCATCATCAAGCGCATCCGACTTTGCCGATTTCCAGCTCGAGCGGTTTTCGATATGATTGTTCCTCGCCCAGAAACCGGAAACAGCTCACCGAAGCGAAATGGAACCCCCAACGCCTTCAATGAAGTAGATAGCGCGCCAGGCACCAAGGAGACTAACATCGACGTATCGGCCACAGCGTCGTGGGATCCGTCGGTCGAGTATAATGAAGTGCTTCGACGTGAAAGTGGTAACACATGGGTGGAAAGAACTGTTTTCAAGGTAATGCACTTGGAGAGGTTGATTTTCATTGGCATTTTCTGCGTTACTAAACGAGATGTGGATCTGGTCTGATATGACCACAGAGTCGTTTGATGACAGGCAACTTGCAGACAGTCTCTCTCAAGACATACAAGTAAGTCTTCTTTTATCGTATGTTATTTTGTTGATGTTGTGAATGGGTTTCTAATCGCTTCCACAGGGTGGAGGACGATGGATCTGTCGTTATTACGATTATCCCGGCGGATGATCGAGACTGGGAGGAATTGACCACCAAAAATACTCAACGCGTAGACTGCATCGTTGGCGGTTGGATCATAACTCCAACTCCAAATGAAGAGACCTGCTCTGTCACATGGATACTGCAAGCAAACTTTGGGGCGTGCGATCCACGGTCAGAGTTCACTGGAACGCACGGGATTCGGTCTTACATTGCCCGCTCTACTTTGCTCTCGTGGGCAGAAGAGATCAATCATCTGCTCGTGCATCTGGAAGCTACATACGACCCAGGCTATTATCGCAGGCTAGGACCACTCCTCTCAGATAGCACTTTTCAGAAATTGCAGCTTGATCAACCAGCGCCGACAGTGAGCACTTTGGAAGACCCCCGAGTGTACGCAATTGCGTGTGAACTGGAACCGTGCCTATGTCTGCTGCTCCACAAGAGCTCGAACCGCAATGTACTGGTGTTCAAGGTCAACCTCAGTGCACAGGTACAGTATTTGCTGTTATATTGCTATTGGATTCTAGCCATTAAATGAGTGTACATATTTTCCTTTCAGTCGAAGAGCAGCATTGACGACCACAACCCACTCAAGGCAGAGTGGATAATGTTTGAGAAGTCTGGGAATCCGCGTCAAGATCTATCCGCTATCGAGCGCAACACTACGTATAATTACACAACTCGCCTCATGGCGCCAAACGTACATCGCTTCACACTAGAGTTGCTTCGACGTGATTGCGTGCTACGCTACGATCCGATGCGAGGCTATGCATTTTTCACAACGATCAATGGGAAGCCAAACATGCTGCTGAAGCGCGTCTTCCTCAACTACGGCAAGGTTCCTCGGATCGGCTTTTCGAAGATTGAGGAGATCACCCTAGTAGGCGAGAGTGAGCTTGAGGTCGTCTCGTTGGGATCAAGCAAGTAGCCAAGGACGTTGGCAGGGTGTATGGAATCATGAATATACAATTCAAACTTGGCACTATAGATTGATCTCACAAGCCCTGTCAGACAAGCACGAAGAAATGACGCCATCAATAGGTAGAAGGTACAGCTTGCTGCATTGCTATTTACGTAAATGCTAGCTGCTAGGCTCTAGTAACATGCCGGGTCCGAGTTACATCTTACTGGCTTACTGACTGGAACTCTGCATCAAGAGAGCGAGAAACAGGGAGCGGTGATGTAGCTGGAGGATTTATGTCACTTGTCAATTTCTTCGCGATAACGTTTGAAATGCCGTCTTCAGTAGGCTTGTGCACGGGACTTGGCCGCCGAGGAGAGGTCTGGGTATAATCGAGAACAGCAGATTCCTCGAGCCCAAAACCCGAACCACGCTTGGACAAGTTCGATGGAACACTTTCAGAAGGACTTGATGAATCTTCTGACAAGACCAACGTTGACGACTTGAGGATATTCCCGATAGAGACTGGTTGAAACTGTTGGTGCAGCAAAAACGTATGAGCCACTGTACCAACACTTCAATTTGATTGCACTAATCTCAAACCTGAGGCATCGAAGATCGTGAATCGGGCGAGCTACGAGAAGGCTTTACGCTGATCTTCCTTGATGCTGTGTCAAAAGAAGGGCTGCAGTTTTCCCCGCGGCTTGACCGACGGCGCGGTGCATATGACGGACTTTTGTAAGGCGAGATGTGATCGGTAGGAGAGATCACCGGCTTAAACGTGCACTCTTGCATTTCGAGCTGCTGGCGAAGCTTTTCACGCTCTTCAAGAGCTTGATTTTTGTGGCAGATTGACAAACGCTCCCATACTGGTGAAGAGGGTGCGCTCCCGTTGCTTGATGTCGTGGTGGATGCAACTCGCGGTCGGAACGTACACTCCGCCATTTCGTTTTGCTGACGTATTTCCTCGCTCAGCAGAAGCTTTTCCTTGATTTTGTCCTTTTCCTCGTATAATCGCTGGATGCGTCCCCAAGATTATTAGCTACATCGAACATTGTAAAGATAAGCAACACATACCTCAAAGATAGGCTTGTCGGGAGAAATATATTCTTTTTGCTTGGCTTTTATCTCCTCTGGCACCTCCGTAATTTTAGGCTGCGAAAGGTAGAGGGAATCGTGTAAGGCTAGCAGAAAGCAACGGGCAAGGTACTAATGGCTATGGGATTGCCCGCCGCCATCAATCGCTGCCACTCACCTTGAAGGAGAACTTCCGCTCTTCCTCAATCTTCTGTTGCTCTCGATCAGCCGTCGTCTTCTGTAGATGGTCTTTCTTATATAAGCGCTTGTGAAACGGTTCCTTTTGCGGAGGCTCTCCATCTTTATCCTTGTCCTTTCCTTTCTGGGTGGTAGTTGCAGACACGAGCTGGGGTTGAAATGGAGCCTTGGCCTTCTCTTCGTCCTCTCGCTCCTTCCTCATCTTCTCGATTCGCTCTTCTTTTGCCTTTCCGGCGCGATAAAGACGGTCATAGATCTGGGCTTCTTCAGCGGTGCTGCTTCCTGCCTCAGGCTTGGCACTGGGCTTCTTTGAAAGCACTTTTGGCTTAAAAGTACATTCTGTCATCTCAGCTTCAGCCTTCTTTTGTTCTCGAAGTGCCTGCTTCTGCTTCTCACGCTCTACATCGTACAGAGGTCGCGCCTTAACGGGTGACTTTGTGGCCTTAATTTTGGGTCGGAACGAGCACTCTTCTTTCTCCTGCTCCTTCTTTGCAAGTGCTTTCTCTTCGCGCTTTTGCTTGAGCTCACGGGCCTGCATGTACAAGTTTTCGTATCGGGGGCGACCAGCATCACGAGCAAGATGCTTTGCCTTGCTTGTAATTGCAGGACGGAAAGTACAAGTCTCCTCCTCGTGTTTGCGCTGCAGCTCTTGTTTCTTTGCTTGTAGTTGCTTTGCTTCTTCATGCAACGCTGCGAAACGATCGGTTTCTCCTGTGCTTGGGCGTTTGGTAGAATGACTTACCTTGGGAGCAAATGTGCAAGCTTCGTCAACTTCCGCGCTCCGCGCTTCTCTACGGAGCTTAGCAGCCTTTGCAGCCTCATATAATCTGTTACTTGCAGCCTCTGAAGCAGCCTTGCTTACTTTCTTTGGGTGTACCTTAGCATCTTCTCCGTTGGTCTCGCTTTTGGTTGCTTTTTCAGCCTCAAGTTCTTTATCAGTATTGAATGTAGTAGCCTCGTGGCTCGCCGATATCGCTTTCTTCGATCGAGATGCTGGAGAAATGTTGTACACAACTGCTTTGGGCGCGCGCTTCTTTGTGGCTGCAGTCTTGGCAGGCATCGCCTTTTTCACTGGTTCTGACTTTGAACCATTTGTACCAGTAGATGGTATCACTGGTTTCGTTGCTTTAGTTGTGGCACTCGGTTTCGAGGCAGGCTTTACTGCTGCGGGTAGCTTGCTGACAGGTAAACGAGAGGCTGGTGTCTGTCTGGTCACTGCCGGCTTCCTGTCTTTCTTGGTCACAACTGGAGCTGGCGGAGGATTTGAGGCTGTGCTTTTCTTTGCCTTGGGAGCAACAATTCTAGACGGAGGCGATGGAGCAGATGGACTCTCAACCGATACTGGGGATACAGGCGCTAGCACTGAGCTAGATGCATCGATGGGGTTCGACGCTAGCTCCGGACTGGGAGGAGCACTATCATTTCGAGGGGAATAGCTACTCGAATTGTCAGGTACGTCACTTTCACCAGAAGGCGCGCCGAATCCCGGAGAACCCATTTCTAGCTGTGGGCTTGGTGGCCCAACCGGACTCTGAGTTGCGCAGGGAGATGGCTCAAAATCAGAGCCGTACTCTTCGTCTGGCGCAGCAGACTCGAGAATGCTGGCAGGGCTTTCTGGAATGTCGTCAGCAGTAGAGCATCCGGGTCCATTTACTGATGTTGAGAACGGCGAAGTTACCTCAACGTGAAGATTTTCAGCTGACTCAGTGCTCACATCCAGCGGCTCAGGGTTGATGCCGTTCCTACTTTCTTGATCCGACGTGGGGCTACCGGGGCCTTCCTGCGGCGAACTTATGGATGATTCGCAGACGTTACCACCACTGCTCACTGGTTGCTTCAACGGACTTTCACCAATGGATGCTACGTCAACTGGATTCATATCAAATTGTGGGATGAGTGCTGGTGCCGCAGATTGAATCAAAGACGCATCTTCCACGTCAGGCAGTGCTGCCTCAATCCTAGCGGGCTCCTCAATCGTCTCGACAGCTTCTTCCGCAGGCACCTGCCGTTCAGGTTGCATCGGTGCATGTTCTGGGGCTGCCTCAACCATTCCCACGCCATCTTTTGCTACAGCTTCCGTCTGCTTGCTTTCATCTCGGGTCAGCTCAGCTGGACTTTCAGCTGATTGAGTCTCGACTACTTGAATACTCGAAAGCTGCTCAGAAGGAGCCTCCACCTCCTTCGCAGCAGCACCAGAGCCCTCACTCGGCGGAATCTCCTCCACCTTGACACTCATCTCGTCACTCGATCTCTCCTCCACGTCCTCTTCGTCCACTTCCTCCTCCTCCTCTGCAGCGACCGCTTCAACTTCAACATCCGCTTCAACATGGGCTTCAACTTGCGGCAACGCCTCGCCCGCTGACTGCTCCATCGCGACCGGCTGCTGCTCGGAGCTCATGGTGCTCGTGGACTCCGTCGGCGATTGTGGCGCGCCTGAAGCGCCCGCAACGCCCGTCGGAGGTTTCGCCTTCCGACTCGTCACCACCGTCGCGTTTCCATATTGAGCGCAGGTCACCTTCGCCCTGCGGTAACAGCCGACCGCGCTGCCTTTTCACCCAATCAAGCCTCCCCACCACCTCTAATTGGCCAGAAAATCAAATCTAACCTCCCTCCATTGGCTGAAACCCCATCCGCCAATCAAAACCCTTGAACTCTATCCATTTCAGCCAATCAAAATCCACGAGAAAGTCCATTTTCCCGCCATTTCCGCCGAGGTGACGGCCATGGAGACCCCCGCCGCCGACGACGAGCGGCTGCGCGCGCTGGTGACCGAGGGCCCCGCCGCAGCCGCCGCGCACGTGTGCGGACGCCTGCTGCGCACCGACAGCTCGGTGCAGCGCGCGCGCGCGGCGCTGCTGGTGCTGGAGCGGCTGCGCGCGGGCGGCGACTCGGCGGACGAGGCCAACGCGCTGCTGCGGCTGCTGGGCAACCACGTGGCGCCCACGCGCGCCTTCACGGAGGAGGTGCTCTCGCTGCTGCTGTTCTGCGAGCACCGCGCGCTGCTCATCCACCACCTGCCAAAGGTGCCGTCGCTACGGAGGCGCTGAGGCGAGGGAGAAAGTAGGTCGACGATGTCGCTCACGGTTTGCATGCAGCTCACGTACCAGTCCAAGGAGTGCGTCAAGCTCGTGATCGACGCGTACATGGAGCTCCTCGCGAGCGACAGAGAGCTGCTGGTGCCCATTCTCGGATCGCTAGCCGACATGCCGCTCGACTACGCCGACAAGAACATGGTCATCGACGCTACCCAGGTGGGGAGCGTCATAAGTGATAGCTGGGATGAACTTTTCGCTTACTATTGCAACGGCAGTCGCTGCTAGACGCGGCGGAGGAGACTGATATCCCAGCCGTCGTGCAGAGTCTGCTCTCCATCACCACGTCGACGGCCGCCCCTCGGGTCGCGGAGCGGCTTCGAGCAGAGTGCATGCGCCTGCAGCCAGGAACACTGCACCTCACGATCGAGGTCATCGGACGCTTTGCGACGGCAGGGTCCGCCACGCTACGAGCGTTCCTCCACTTGATCCGACGAGCGGATGCGCTGGTTGTGTTCGACATTCTTTTGCTGACATATCTCATTGGTAGATCGGCTGAGAACGAGGTATTGCAATCCAAAGCGATGCGATCGAGAGCAGCTACTCACTCCAGGTCAACCTATTCATACCCATGTTTGCATAGGCGACAGTTCGTGCAATTCAAGCAGCAGCAGAGATCGGGATCATTCACGCGACGGCTATGCGGGAGGCAGTCCAAGTGCTGCTTCGACCAGAGTGGAATTCACTTCTCCCGAGCTTTGTGCGATTCTGCAGCGCTGTATTAGCGGCGTGCTTTGCCTCTAGAGTGAAAGTAGCCATGGCTGTTGACTTGATCGATGCCAGCATCGAGTGCTTAGTGTCGCTCATAGATGCACGAAGTGTTGTCCGCGAGGAGGTACGCTCACCTACCTCAGTGTGAACGTGTGCATTCCATCTCGACTTACACCTCGCTTGTCTGTACAGACATTGACTCTGCTACTAACTATCGTCAGTCGACCGCAAAAGCTGCTGCTTTTTTCTACAACGAGAGCGTCTCGTACGAGTCGAGCGTTCTTGGCCTGGAAAATTGCGGAAGTCATCGCTGCCCAACTTGCCGATTTGGCGACAAAAAATCCGAGTTCACTCTCGTCCTACGCTCATCTGTTCTTGGATCACCTACACGGGATTTCGGCGTCATTAAGCGAGTATAGTGGTGACGAGTCGGAGTCGTATCCTACCCATATTCTTGACGCGCTTTGCTCCACAATGGCGTTACTGACCAAGAAAGAACGGGGAATCTACTCTTTACTCATGATCACTATTCAGAAACAGCTTGTATCGCGAGGTGGTGGTGGTGTAAGCTCTGGTGTCGGGGTTTTTGCTATGGCTCCTGGCGGCTTAGCCGTCGACCTCCGCCAGCTCATGGCAGTGTTCCTAACCGGGTATTTGCTCAAGCATAACGTCGTCACCGAAGCTCGTGATCGTAACTCGCTTGCAAGCTGGCTACTCCGATTATTGTCATCTACAGCCCGCAACGAAACTCTGCTACACGTGATCCGGTTTGTTCGAGACGAGATTCTACGCGTGCCTAGCGCAAATGATGATCCTAGCATTGCCGAATCATCGAACAGATCAATGTTCTGCTCAGCCATTTCGCAAGTGTTTCGTAAAAAAGGGTTCGCATTGCTTAGTCCGGAGCAAGGACTTCGCAAGGCCACGGATGGGTACTATGTCTTGAAGGCGGGTACACATGGTGCCGATGGCAGTAAGACAAGCTCAACAGACAGTGACTCTGGTGATTCACAACTTATTGATATCGCGGCTTTTGTAAGCACAATGCGGTTTGTTTCAAGTTTGAGTAAGCATTCTTGCGAAGCCAATGATTCTGCGCTCCAAGCGGCAACACAGAGAGACTTTGCTACAAAGATCTTGCTCCTACGCGAGCTGTTTCGCTGTCAGCTAATGCTAAGCAGTGTTGAGGACCACGAAAAGATGCTTATGTGTGGATTTCTTTTCCCTCCGGAGTATGAAGCAACCGTCGCTAGTGATGAGAACGATTCAGTTCAACTGGCAGAACGAAATGCTGTGATTTGGAGCATGGCATGCGCACTAGATATTTATGTCGAATCCACGAACATGTTAGCTCAGCGATACACTCACGGTGAGAGCGTGCATGCACGCCAAGAAGCAATCGATATGACCCAGACCCGCTTGCAATCATGCTTTAAGCTTCATGATCAGCTCGAGCGACTACTTGCAGTTCAGCGATTCAAAGTTCTTACTGCGATGGAGGGACTATCTGAAGAAGGTCAGAGTAGACGACGGGAAATGGAGTTCCTTCTTGTCAACGTTTCCATTGCCCAACAGCTCAAAGACGACAGGATTCGCCCTCTGCAGGGCGAAAATCCTACCGCTTCTCTCTATGGACTGGACCTGCGCGTTATTAGCTTGATTCTGCAAGGCCAATGGAAGAAAACGGCACCCGCACTGCCTTTGATTCACGACCTTTTGATTCTGCTAGCTTTGGATAAGCATCTCCAGCCCTCGAATGCTTTTCTAACTCGCATCAGCACTGACCATGAGGAGAAGGGATCGCTCGATAGCACCAATACTGTGAAAAAAGTTAGCCTCCTAATTTCTCATCCTGAAGGCCGTCGCACGATCAAGTTTCTCACAGCTCGTGCTGATGAGCTTGCGAGCGCAGTCGCCAACAGCATTTACAATCATCAAACTCGCGCAAGGAGATCGAACTCGACAGCAGAAGACTCTGATGGAGACTGTAGTGAGAAAAATGATTCAGATGATCCCGAGCAAGAGACAACAGCAACTTGGATCATCAAGGATCTTTTGACCCGCAGTTTACGAGCTATCTACAGCACGATTAAAACGATGCTGGACGAATGCTCCTCGAAAGACCCAACTCAGAGGCCAATTTGGGACAAGGCAACCGAGCTGCTAGCAGCTGGCACGTCCTCAACGAGGTTGCGCCTCAAGTGTGACGGCTCGGCTTTACATAGTGAAATGTTGTTTCGAAGCTTTGCTCGACAGAGTTTCCAAGTGACGGTACGATAAACAGACTTTGGACAATTGTAATGATTCTGGCACACTAATTAGTCAAACTCTTGCAAATAGGATGCATCTCTGAGCTGTGAAATTGTTGATCTGCTCATTTCACTCGTCCAAGGCACCAGAAAAGAAAGGGATATCAGTCAACTGTGCTTGGGATTGCTCTGTCAGCCATTATGGTCGCGTGCGCAACGCAAATCATCGAGCGACCTAAGCTCAAAAACAACTATCGGGGCACTACCGATCGGGCTACTTCCAGACTCAGTGGTACTTCCACGAGGTGGAGCTCAGTGCTCGCTATCCAAATATCGATGCTCGTCGTCCAAGTGGTCCCACTGCGTCTACCTGATAGTTGGAAGCTGGGCATTTACCCCTTCACCGTCTACGGGGTCGATGCTGCTCGCTCAACTGAATGGCGAGCTCCAGGCGCTTGTTGATTCCTTGGGTGAGAATCGACACCCACGAAAGCGGACGAGTCACGTTGATGAAGATGATGACAACGGAGCAGCAATCGATGGAGAGCATCAAGTACTCAAGAACCTCAACGTGGACTCACTACCTTTCTTCTTGGAAGCTGTGCTCTTATGTGCGATCGCGTCTTTCTTTCGGGCAGCACCCAAAGCCCCAAGTAGCAGTTCTGAGTCTTCCAACCCTTTCGAGGAGATTTGCTGGGCAATTGAAGTGGCCGAAAGCAGCTTGAAGACATTTATCGCTGCCGAGCGTGCCGGAATAACCATGCCAATCCGTACCAACCAGCTCGTGCTCCGCGGAGGAACCTTCATAATGCGGAGTATGCGCGGAATACTCACACGCTGCGCAGCTTGGCGTGTCGAACAACACCTGGACGATGAAGCTGGAGCTGTGGCTCATCTGTGGTCAGTCTTTGATGGCGCTTCGACAATGTTGAAGGCTATGGAGAAATTGCTCGGAGGCTTTCAAGAGCGTGTTGTACTCAAGATGCAGACTGAGACGGCGGCAATTGGACGGCTACCAGCAGATGATGACGACGACACGGAATGGGATAGTAGAGCCGGGAAGAAACGAAAGCGTGCAGCTCCGGGAAACTGGGGCGGTGGATTGCTGCGTAAGGTGCTTGGCAAGAAATACCGCCAGCGCCGTCTAATCTCGAAAAGTGAGTCGGCTCTGCTGCCGTTCTTCTCTCACAGCATCCAGGAAATGCGCGACTTTCTCGACGAGCAGCGGTGCGTTTCGATGGGGGGAGATGGCACCAACTGCTAGTTGTTGCTAACGTGTTTTGCTTCAACCTAGATCACTGCACAACTTCGACCCAAGTCATCATCATGGACATAAACAGCAGCCGCTCGTAGGGAACTCGATAGTGCTGGACGCCGACGAGCTCATGGAGTTCTGCGAGGAAGAGTCCGTCGACGCTCTGCTGTCGTCAGGCGTGTTAGATCTGTGGGCTCCTGCAGTCCGAACCTCGTCCGCCGACGAAGCAGACGAAGCGGAAGAGACCAAAGAGGATGATGACCAGGAAGACGCGGAGGCTGAAGTAGAAGCAGAGGACGACGACATCGACGACGGCAGCGCTGACGACGATGTGTAGCACGTCGCACATGTTGAAGTGATTGGTAAAAACGTAAAAACATGTTTTTACGCGTCTCGTAGCTGCTGGTAAAAAAGCCCGCATCTTCTCCAGGGGGTCAAAAAGCGGCAATCCCGCATTGGAGCCATCTCCATCACCTAGCCTTCCGCCCGCCAGCACCTTCGACGAGCATGAGCGCCGACGGCTACGACCCGCAGAAGTCACGCGTGGCAGAGGACACGCTGGCGGACTTTCTGCGCGCGCCGCTGACGGGCGACCTGACGGAGGTGCCGGGCATCGGGCCCAAGGCCGTCGAGAAGCTCGGCGAGGGCGAGGACGCGGTCAACAACACCTTCATGCTCATCGGCAAGTTCCTGCAGCTCAAGGTTTGTGCATGCGCGTAATTTTTTCTTTTCTGTATTGGCGGAGGTGGTGGCGCTGAGGCGGCTGGCTGGCGCAGGACAACTCGGACGAGAGCGACGACGGACTCGTGACGTGCGCCGCCCACTGCGACGCGTTCTGGTTCTGGCTCAAGTCCAAGGGCATCACGGCGTACCGCAGGTGCGTTGCATGGCGCGAGGCTGCTGGTGCTGGTGGTTGGAAAAGGTGTCGGCGTGGAGCGCACCTGTTCTTCCGACAGCCAGCAATAGCTGCTTGTGATTGTACCCACCGAGTTGCTGACATGTTGCTGCTGCTGCTGCTGCTGCCAACAGTGGAATCGTCATGGCCATTGCCGAGAAGGTCAACACCATGCTGCCGGGCATCTACGACGCCTCGGAGTTCCAGTAGTCGGCCGCATCTTCCTTCCACAGCCCCGCCGTCGCAGTCAATCTCCATTTTCAAAAAATAAAAAAAGTCGTTCCATTTGGTCCCGAACTACTTTGGTCCTATACAAACGCCCATATAAAACCTCCCTCCGGACCATCGAGAAAAGACGCAACAGCTCACTTCCAGATTGATAGCAAGCGCACACGTCGCCATGACGCGGCGAGCCAAGGAGCGCCGCCAGCAGCGCGCCGCCGACAAGCAGCGCGAGCGCGACGAGCGGCTGGCGCGCGAGCGGCGCCTGAGCGCGCGGCCCGAGTGGCGGCAGCTGCTGCGCGCGATCGACGGGCCGCCGGGCGGGGACAAGGCGCGCGGCCGCTCGGCGTCCGTGGCGAACGAGCTGCAGTGGAAGAGCTCCAACGTGCCCGTGGCGGCGGCCGGCAACTTCCAGCTGCCGGTCAAGCTCGACGCGCCAAAGGGCGAGCTGCGCTACTCCTTCTCCACGCGCGACTACGACGTCAACTTCGGCGGTGCGTGGGGTTGATCGATTGCGGCTGTAGATTCCTTTGGAGGTGACATTAATGCGGCTCCCTGCAGTGCAAATGATGTGTGCGGACGGGACTATGATGGAGGTGCTGGAGCTGCGGCGCTATGAGAGTCAGAAGCAGGCGGTGGAGGGGAGGTTCGAGCTCGCGGGGCCAGGCATGCTGCTGCTGCTGTGGGACAACTCGTTCTCGTGGGTCAACCCCAAGCAGCTCTCGTACACGGTCGAGCTGCGCCAGGAGATGCCGCCGGAAACAGCCGAGGAAAAGGCCCAGCTGGCTCAGCGCGCGAGGCTTGAGCGCCAGAAGCGCATCCTACGGACAGAGGCCAACGTGGACGCCATGGACGTGGCGGTCCAGGCGCACGAGAAGGGGATTGCGGACCTCCAGCGTCAGATCCAAGAGCTGCAGGAAAAACTCGAGAAAAAGGAAGCTGCTAAGCTGGCTGCGATGAAGACCAGGGATCGGCTTGATGAGGAATTGGACACGCTCGGCTGGGAGATCCAAGGTATGTGAATGTGTATTCCAGCAAAGTGTTGGTCTGTGCTAACTTCTGTCTTCCCACAGCACTCAATTGGCGTTGTCTAGAAATGCCACTAATCGAGCAGATCACTGATTGCCTTGATGATCGAAGTCTTGCCTCATGGTAAATTGAGTTGTGTATTGATGTGGTATGGCAATTATCTTTACCATTGAATTGCCATGTTGCAGGTCCCTCACGAACAAGCTCTGGTACTACCGATTGCGGCCGCACCAGCGCAAATCGCAAGAATCGACTACCGTGAGTGACAACCAAGCGGACGATGAGCGTCAGAACGCCGAACCTGCGTCGGACTAAGTTATTCGCTTCACCGCTCAGCGGAGCTCAGCCCCAAGAATCTTACGTTTTGCCTGCTTCCTCTGCTGAAGAATCTCGATCTTCCTCAGCAGCCGCAAGCTTTTCAATCTGGGCTAATAAATCTCTGCAACATAGATCCACCAACACAGTCAATTTCATTTTTTTTTTCCCTTTTTTTCTTCAATCAATGCTTGCATATTGGTTCGTACCTTGCCAGCTCCATTTCGTTCGTTGCTTTTTGTGAAAGAATCCCCTCCAACAGAACTGAAGCTGAAGAGTCGGTTGCACGTATCTCTGGGACCTCTTTCACAAGGCGGTCCACATGTGAGGCAACTTGCTGAGCTTTGAGGCGTCTACACCCATCCTCATCTTCCACACCACCGAGATTCTATATCAATAACATCCCATTGGGTCAGCAAACATTTCATGCATGTCCTGCAACTTTCGTGGTAGTGGTATACTTACCAAGAATGATAACTTGAAGTCATAATCCATAGCATCCGCGCAGGCCTCTAGCTCCAGAAGTCGCTGCTTTATGCTTTCCATTTTGTTTTTCGCTTCCTTTAGTGCCTGCACGCCGTCTTCAGCAGATACTAGACTAGCATTATCCTTCGCTGAATAGTGAGCTCGATATAACTCTCGAAGAGCCATTACATCCTTTTGGTTCTCGGGTTGCGTCTTGTCTGGTTCTTTGGTTGGTGCTAAGTCTATTACATCTCCATCAGCACCGCAGGACTTCAATTCTATTTCTCCGTGATCGCTGGCTTCATCTTCACGTGTGATCAAGACACGAGGAACTAAAGTTGATTCCTTGGAATAGTCGACAGGACTATCTGTGAAGGATGCGACTTGGAGGTATCGTTGTGGCTCACTGGAGCTGTGACAATATGTCATCGTGTTCAAATCAATCCAGACTGGAAATCGATCCCCAATACTTGCGCCTCTAGGTTTCCTGGTCGCAACTTGATCTGAAAAGCCTGCTAGCAAGTGACATTGCACTCCGACTGCTTTATCTTCTCGCTTGTGGGCATCGTTTGATGGGAAAGAGACTGGTACTTCGATCAAGTCGGTCACAGTTGATTCATCCGATATCGATTGTTTCTGCTTCATATCAGTTGAAACCTGGACCTCTTTTGATTCACAAGCAGTCGAAGCCTGCACAGATACTGCTCTGACAACTAGCATCGATGAGTTGTCACTTAGAGAGGAGGCTGGATGAGGCTTCAAGGGCCTTTGGTCATCAACCCTTTTGGTCCTACAGATCGATGGCTCAAACTCATACCGTCTAGACCTCAGCGGTATTTTCCCGCTTTTGTGCCCGAGCAGCATCAAATGAGCCCTTTCGACGTCATGTTCAAAGCGTAATGGTCGAAGCGGAGATCTTAGACCGCGTGAAGAACCTCCAAATCTCTCAGACTTCTTCCTTTCTGCCGTGTTATCAGCAACTTTTTCCACATCTTCACCCGCTTCACGCTTTTCAGCAAATACCGGAGATTCGCCTTCACTTTCCCGCTTGGGCAATCTCAACAACCTGAGTTTGACAGCGTTGTCGCTCCGTTCTACAGCCACATTCGCAGTCTGCGGCTCTCCATTCTCCTGCTCGCCGTCGCGCATGCTCTCCCCAGCTCCGAGTGACCTTTTGCTCTCCCTCTCTTCCATTTCATCCAATAAAAGTCCTCTAATATACATTTAATCCAATCATATCACCTCAATCTCGCGCCGCATTGCGTGGCGTTGGCAGTATTGCCCGCGCCAACTACCGAGAAAGTGCAGCGTCGCCATGGAGAAGCCGCAGGGCGCCGACAGCTCCGACGAGGACGAGCAGATCGCCATCACGCTGTCCTCCTCCTCGTCCACCCCGCCCGCGCCCGGCTCAGCCCCTGCGTCCCCCTCGGTGCGTGGAGATGGCCGAGCAGTGTAGGGGAAAACGCGCTGACTTGTTGGGTTTTCCAGGCCGCCGCGCCGACGCAGGACGACGTGGACGCGCCCTTCGCGCAGCTCAAGGCACAGCAGGCGGCGGTGGTGGTGGCAGATGAGGCGCCGAGCGACGCGCCAGCGTTTGCGCCCGAGCCAGCGCCGCAACCGGACGCTGCTAACAAATCGCCGCAGTTTATGAAGAACTGGGAGACCATCGGGAAGAACGAGTGGGACACGGACGCGTGGGTCGCGCTCATGACGGACGTGCAGACGCTGCCTATTGCGGAGGCTCGCGCGTACTACGAGAAGTTCCTGACCCAGTTCCCGACATCGGTGGGATTTTTAGTGTTTGCCAACTTTTTATATTCCTGCCTGGTAGATGAAAGTTGACATGAGGAGATGACCTGACAGGGACGCTGGTGGAGGCTGTTTGCGGAGCATGAACTGAGGGAGAAGAACTACGAGCGCGTGCAGGAGATCATCAAGAAGTCGCTCATGCAGATCCGCTGCCCCAACGTGGACCTGTGGCGCTTTTATCTCAACTTCACCAAGGTCGTCAAGCTGGATGTGGCCGTCGACTCGAAGGATCCGGTGGCGATTGCTTCCGCGAGAAGACTCATGGTGGATGCCTACGAGCTGGCGCTCGAGCGCGTGGGTGGATCCATTCACTCGGCACCTATTTGGCAAATGTACATCGGGTTTGTGCAGGAAGATTCCGATCCGCAAGCATTCTTGAGCGTGCGCAAGCTTTTCCATCGTGCCATTATGGTTCCCCTGCTTAACATGGAGACTATCTGGCGAGACTACGAGAAGTTTGAGCGCAGCATCCCGAACAACGAGATACTTGCACAAAACTTCTTCAAGGTGTTCCGGCAAAAGTTCGATACGGCGCGCGCCGTGCTGCGCGAGCGCAAGAAGCTGTACGAGCGCATCAACCTTGACGCTCTGGCGGTCCCGGCCTCCAATTTGAGACTGGACAGCACAAACATGAGCGATTGGCAGAAGGTGCTCGCGTACGAATCAGAAAATCCAGAGCGACTAGACGCACTGCGTCACAAATCGCGCATGCGATTCACGCTGGAGGTGTTTGTGAGCTTGAAGCGGCACTACCCTGAGGCTTGGTACCAGTACGCAGCATACGAGAATCAGTCGAACGATCACGAGACTGCGGCTGGGGTTCTGGAGCGAGGTATTGAAACCGTCCCAGATTCAAGCTATCTCCACTTTGCGCTGGCAGACCATCACGAGCTTCAGGGTAATGTTCAGGCTGCGAAGGCGATCTATGAGAAGCTGCTCAAAGACAGCCCGTCTGCGCTCGTGTACGTGACGTACCAGCGGTTTGCTCGTCGAGCGCTGGGTCTCAACGAGGCGCGAAACGTGTTCAAACGCGCGCGTAAGGACGAACACGAGGGGGCGTGCACCTACCACGTGTATGCTGCTTCAGGTGAGTTGTGATTGTTTATTGCGTTGCTTCGAACCACCCATAACTGATGTATACAACATTGTCATGATGGATTCAGCAATGCTCGAGTTCTACAGTGACACATCCGACGCGGGCAAGGATATTGCACTCAAGATCTTTGAGCTCGGATTGAAGAAGTGTATCCAGGAGCCAGCCTACGTGCTGTGTTACTTGGACTTTTTGGGGCATTTGAACGATGACAACAGTACGTGTTCTCTCTATTATCTGCTTGACAAGGGCGTCAGAAGTCTAACTGTTCCCCATTTGCCACCTGATTGTAGATATGCGCTCGCTGTTCGAGAAGGTACTCGCCGTCATGCCGGTCGAGGTGTCACGACCGATCTGGGACCGCTACGTCGAGTTCGAGCACAAGATGGTGGCGAATGGAGGCGACCTGGCGACGGTCGCGAAAGTGGAGGCGCGCCGCGCGCTGGCATTC
The DNA here is from genome assembly GCA_024867545.1 of Phytopythium helicoides. Taxonomy (NCBI): domain Eukaryota; phylum Oomycota; class Peronosporomycetes; order Pythiales; family Pythiaceae; genus Phytopythium; species Phytopythium helicoides. The sequence goes on along the minus strand of JANFNE010000020.1, from coordinate 1,138,489 downwards.
CCAGATGCTCCGTTCGTGGAAACGAAAGGACTACTGAGCATCGCGCACAGATATTCGTTCTTGGACCTCCGCCCTACATCTTCGTTCGACCAGAGCTTCTTGGACATGTATGGAGGGCGTCGACCGGGAGGTGGCGATGACATTTCGGACTGGGCCGATGGCTCCGGGGGCGCTGGGGGAGACGGCAATGGATTTACCCCAGAATTCGAGCGTTTGATCCCTGGTCCGGCGCTACCCGACTTTCTGAAGGAGTTTGCTGCCATGCTGCCGCTGCATCTACCGTGGAATGGCCCAGTTGCGGACGTGGAGCATATTTACCGCGCTATGCTGTTGGTAGATTTCCCGGCCCGATCTGTAGTCGAGCAACGCCAGCAACAGCAGCAACTTCAGCAACAGCAGAAACTCGTGCAGCAACAGGCTGCGGCGGCTGCTGATGCTGCCAAAAATGGAGACGAGAACGGCGAAGACGGGGCCGGTGTGCTGAGCAAGCGTCCAGCGCACGATGTTTTCCGATCGCGACAGCAGCAAAAGCTGGCCAAGATGAGTTGAGCAGAATAGTCTGAGGAGAGGGACAAGCTAATGGATAGGATTCAGCATCGCTACTGTACTTTCGTTACTGATATTTGCTCCAAGACACCCGAGATAAAATGACACCATCCAGCTTTTGCCACATGCTGTCGCGAGCGTAAAGGGATCACCAAATCTACATACCCGACAAGATCAGACTAATCCACACTAAATCGCAACATGCATTGGGCTCCAGCCTCGAAATGTTCCACTCAGCTAGTCACACCGAAGGTTGATTGAATCAGTGAGTTGGTTTTCTAGTTTGCGCATTTCCCTCTATAGACGTATGTTGTGATCACCAACTAAAGTGAGTGCACGCATATGTGGGATACAGCTTTGACTCCTCTAGTAATCGGTCGAGCAGCTCGGGTTTGATACGCAGATCTTCTTCGTTGTCTGACCACGCATTCACCTCCAACTCTGGCGCGTGGATGCCGGCGGCGATGAAGACGGAGTCGATCCCTGTGTTCTTGGCTCCCTGTACGTCATGATGAAGCGAGTCGCCAACGTGCACGACGCGCGACAGGTCCTCTGGTGTGACCTTGGCCATGTCGAGGCACACCTGGAAGTGCTCCCGACGCGGCTTGCCAAAATACACCACAGTCCCTCCCATCGCCTCGTACTCTTTGGCTATGCCGCCACCCATGTGCACGACGGTCTCCCCCGCCACCACCGCGAGCACGTCTGGGTTGGTGCACAGCATGGGGAGGTTTTTCTTGCGTCCATTCTCCAGAAAGCTCTTGATAGCTGCGTTAATTACGCCAGACTCGCGGTAGTCGGTCGAGAGCGCTTCGGCAGCCTTGTCGCTGTAGCACACCTGCTCCGTGCCCTCCACGATGAGGAACTCTGCCTGGTCGATGGGCACAACTTCAACATCCAATCCATGGAAGAGCGACATGGGGTTCTGCTGGCGATTGGCCACGTTCTCCTCCAGGCTCGACGTAATGAGCGAGCACTTGGAGAGGGTGGAACGCCGCTCATCAAGGTACTTCCACGCGACTTCTCCCCCCGTCACAGAGCCCAAAAAGTGCGTGGGGAAGCCGAGCGACTTGAGCTTCGGCGCGAGGTCCACTGCGCGCTTGGACGTGTTTGAGAGCAGAACTACCGTTTTCCCTGCGTCCAGCAGCTGCCGGAGACAGTCGACAGCCGCGCGGTATGGCTCGCTGCCGTTGTGCAGCACGCCATACTGGTCCAGAATGAACACGTCGTACCGCGCCGCGATGGCCGCGAGCCCGGGGATGACCTGCGCACATGGAACGGCGGAAGGTGAGTTGCCAGTGAGCCACAGCGAGTCGCCAGGAGGCGCGACAGCCACGCGCAGCACCTTCGTCATAATGGATCTTCCCCCCAGGCCGCAAAATCGGAAGTGACGTACCTTGTGGCGACGAGGGGTACGCGGGTTACACTTTCCAGCTGAGACTTTGCTTCACTTGACGATTGTATGGTCGTGCGCGGTGACAGATGGCTTGCAGACGAATGGATACCGAGCCAGTTCACGGCAACAGCTGGTGTTCTTAGTCGCTCGCTCGGCGTCTTCAACTTTGCTAACCGCTCACTATGTGTGTACAGTGCGGTGCAACCCACGCCACATGTTGAAGCTGCCTGCAGCTGCTGTACCCATGCTTGGGTGAACTGCCTCTATGTATAGGAGCGAACAGCAAAAGGCCGGCATGCTTGTCACTTTCCAACTCGACGCCTCGAGCACAAGTGACCTTCACTCCACAACTCATGCGCCGGCCTGCCTTTCTCCTACTGCTGGTGACCGCGGCTGTGAGCTCGCGCTCGGTCTCTGCTGGCAGCTCGACGGACGCGCCGGTCGGAACGGTGGCCCCAGCGGACAATTCGGCCTCAGCCTCAGCCTCCGACTGCCCCGACGCGTGCTTCGAGATTTACGACCCAGTGTGCGGCTCTGATGGTCAGCTGTACGACAACGAGTGCTTCCTGCAGATTGCGCAGTGCCAGAGCCCCGGGAGCGGGCTCGTCGCGGCGCCGGACGCGCAGTGTGCGGGGTCAGACTCCTCTGTGGCTAGTGAGAGCAGCACGTCGACGGATGGATGTGCGAACCGAGTCTGCACTATGGATTACACGCCCGTATGTGGATCGGATGGCAACACGTACTCGAACTCGTGCATGCTCGGACTTGCCCAATGCAAAGATACGACACTCGAGCAGGTTGGGGACGGAGAGTGCGAGCGTTCAGCAAGCAGCGGGTCGAGTGTTGGTGATGAGGCCGACCCAACTGTGGGAGACACCAGCTCTAGCATCGACTCACAGGCGGGTGAAGCAGACCTCAACGTCGGTGATGGCAGCAACGGAAGCTCCAGCAGTTCAGAGGGCTCTTCTTGTCCGCAAATGTGCCCGATGATTTACTCGCCGGTTTGTGGCTCGGACGGAAACACGTACTCGAACTCGTGCGCACTAAGCGTGGCAAGCTGCAACAACCCAGAGCTGAACCTAACACAAGCTAGTGACGATGAGTGCGCAAGTGGTACGACTGGGAAAGCGTCCGTCTAGAGCCTTGAGATTATCCATGTTATACGTAGTTCCGCCACCGCGAGATGGTCGCTTGCGATCATGAACAATTTTTTTTTTTTTTTTTCTCTAGAGTCTCCTTGCATGCTTTCTACCGTTTCCCAGTATATATGCTGTGAGGGAGGGTGAACCTCTCAACCACAAGCATTTTGTCTCGTTTGATCTATTCTCAGTGTGTGGATATTCAATTTGTGAGCGGGAAACAGAAAGAGGGAAGAGAGACCTCTGTCTGCATCTTCCATTTGCTTCATGGGATTTGTTGCTTTGTAAAGGTAGTGCATTTTCATTTGTTTGTTCGTAATGAGTTCATGCTATTTGGGAGAGAATGACTGGCGAACTTGCGGAAACGCTGAGTTGATGGTGAGTTCTGTGCCATAACTACGAGGGCAGCGCGAGAAAACTTTGCGTAAGCTGTAAAATGGGACTCTCTGTAGGGCACCATTCTCCAGATTTAGTCCAACTGTCCGCCGGCATGACGGATTTGGCACTCACTTTTGCACCTGCCTTGACGATTCAGCTTCACCCTACCGTCAAAGTTGCAATGGATCAAGGTGCTTCCGAGTCTCATATCCAAAGCCCGACTTCTACTACTCTCCAACTTATTCGGTCAGCGCAAATCGAACATCAAGGCCAGTACTCGACACAAAGGCTGTGTGCCCTCCATGATTACAACACAAACAAATTCACTGCCTGGAGACTCGCTGCTCTGCTTCTCGTCACTCCGTTGCCTAGCATCATGATCGTTGTATCAATTGAACTTGCCCCACTCAACCCACCATCTGCTGGAACCTACGACAATACAGTTTTTTGGGCTCGATTCGCACTCGTCAACTTTATCAATGCGAGTTGCTACATTATAATGGCGCATGTAGTTGTTCGGCTACTAGATCTTACAATCATGCAAGGCCTGCTTACTGCAATTTGTGCAACCATAATATCGATCGTAACTGCATACCTCTTGGCGACTCAAATCAGTTTCCCAGTCCCATTCGGATTGCTAATTTGCTCAGTTCCTGGAGTGTGGGCAATGATGATGGTGATGGCAATCATCTCTTTCCGCCGCATACTCGCAAATCCGAGCGCTGCCAAGTCGCTCAAAGAATGGTTTAACGTGTCTGGACTAGCTTTCACTCAGATGTTTCTCTACCCACTCTACAATCACTTATTCCAGCTCGCCTCTCCGTGGAGTCAAACTGCACTCTCTATTGTGCTTGGTTTTGTGAAGATATGGTACAGATTTGCTGTCGGTAAAATTGTCAAAGAGCAAGCAGATAGAAAAGCAGAAATCGTGACTTTCAACGCTGAGGTTGGCCACGCCATGTTTGTGGCATTCACGATGCAGAATGCTACCTCTATCATGACGGTTGTGGTCCTATTGGTTGTCGATGTTCTCCATGCTAGTGCAATGATTTATGATGTGCACGTCATGGTAAAGCGACTTGATTCTCTAGATCGAGCAATACGAAAACGAAAAAGAGATGTACCGCGCGGCACTTCTGTTGTTGACTGTGCACTACAATTGATTTTATTTCTACAACCCGAAGAGGAGCTTACTCTGCGTGGTACTGGGCTCATCCAAACTGGCAACCACCCAAACTCTCGGCACTTGAAGCTACCACATTTGAGAGGCGCAAAGGTACACGCAGTGCCATCAATGAACACTGCGCTATTGGCAGGACCTTCAGCCACTTATGGAATTGCACCAACTCGGCCTGATCCCATTGTCAATAGCGTCACCGGTTTAACGAACAAGTCGAACCCAATACTGCGCAACGCAACTGAAACAAAATACACCGCAACCACTCTCCAGCTACTTCATCTAACTGAATTCATCATGCTCGGAGAACTTGTTGAAGTTATCGTACCCATTGTATACAGTACGTTTTCGCTACATGCACTGTCTATTCTCTTTACTCCGAACGCTAACTCTATCTTCCAGCATCCTATATGACTGCAATGATTCGCTTACCGAACAGAATCTATTGTCCACAGCTTGCGACCGTCAGCGTCGAAACCATCGACTCGACTGCGCTCCGAATGTTGTCGTATGGACTGCTGGAGCTCGTGACTCTCATTACAATCGATTTGATTTTGCGCATGCGACTAGGCTTCTCTCCAACAGCTCAGCTCGCGATGGTGCTTGAAAGTCATTGGGCCTCGGTTCAGGCAGGATTCGTTGTTTGGGTGGTTTACACCGTGCAAGGACTCATCCTGCACTTCGGTAGGTCAATTGAGATGCTGCAAACATTCATAACATGTTGCTGATATGCTCGCTCTTGGCTGTGAAATGAACAGGTGCGGATTTCAGCTTCCAGTTTGCTTGGCTCCACCGTAATGAAACCAATACCAGCAAAGGAGTGTAGCCACGACAGTTGAGCTGTTGAATTCGAACCGCCGAGGTCGAAGACAATCCTACTCTTGTGGCACTTGTGGTCATCATTATGATCACTCTGAGCGAGATAGAGCGATCTTTTCACATTCAAATCACTATTTCGAGTACGAGTGGAGAAGCAGACGTTGTGAAGGCGATCCAAGGAACCGACGCACGCGACGCAGCAGATCTGAAAGGGGATCAAATATGGACGGTATCGAAGCAAATGAAAGCGGTGTAATTTGCCAAATGGCCGTATTTCAAGAATCCATGGTAAATAATGGCACCAGGAATCGATTTTGATAGCCGGTGGAGTGGATAGAATGGAACAATTCGTTCATGGAGTTCTCTGGGTTGACCCAGACACGTGAGCAATGGATCCAAATCGGCTGCTTCAGCTGAAGTGAACTATTCTGCCACCACATTTACAGACGTTATAACTTGGATCGAAAAATGATGCAGAACCTAGTATGCAGGTCAATAGTTGCTGGTGCTAGATAAACGACTGGTGCTGAAGAATCGTTTGAGCTATCAGCGATGCACACTAGCTAAAACAGCAGGGGCGGTTGCTGTAGTTGCAGTTGTCAGCAGCAAAAAAAAAATGGTGGGATGGATAGTGCTTCTATCTCCAACGACCTGGCAACTAATTTGTTAATTTGGTGCAGACATTGCGCGCCTCTCGTCAAAATTCAAGGTACATCACATGAATGGAAAAATGCAGTGGCGATGTGGTACAGTGTAGGCGACAGCACGAAAGCATGACAACCTTGAATTTGTGGTGATTATGAAGTAAGAGGGGATGTGCAGTTGATATGGACAGGTCCTTCATCATCATCTTGGTATGGGCCGAAACGACATTGATGACGAAAGTCTTTTTTATTGTTATTTATATCACGCATAATCAATTCCAAGATAACGCACGAGTGATGTCTCTATAGCCAGTGGATAAAGGTCGAAAACAGCTTTTGAGCAGAAGAGATTCTCGCCTTTGAGGGGCACAGCTCAAGACTCGCCCAAGATTGAAACGGACAGCTATTCCCAGCCAAACCAGAGTTAGACGACAGTTAGTCAAGCGCCTCTCTCCTAGGTATCCTCGCTGCCAGTCACATTTGCTCGAGGTGGTGAAAACGCGTTTGGGTGTCTTTCCTAGCGACCGAGCGAAATGAATCAAGTATGATGCGTGATGTGAGTGATCAAATACCAGCCAACTCATGCGTGACAGTTTCCTGTTCACAGGAAGCCTTGAATATCGTAATAAACTTCGAGTGGCTATGAGCAGATCCTTCATCATCATTCGACCTTCGAAGTCGCTAATATCACAAAACCCCGAGACTTCAAGAGGGTATGGACAGTTCCTTCATAATCAACGTAAAACCAGCAGTAGAGTATCATCCCTAGCAACCAGCGGCAATCACGGTTGTGGCTCTCCACTGGCTCATGTGATCAAGGGAGTCGACGTGTTGACAGTCGTGCTACTTCAATCGTATAGCGACCAACAGCTTCGACCCTCACCCTACAGCTTCTACCTTCCCGACCTCCTCGCTCATTCGCAAATTTGCCTGGCCTGAAGCACTTTGACCAAGTCCCAACACGCCACCCAACTAACTCGCTGAAGCAAAAACGCGGACCATGGTGTCTCTCAAGTGGCCCATCGCAGTTGCGCTCCTCGCGCGACTTGCCAACGCTGAATACGACTTCCAAGCATCCGTCGAATGGCACACCGGAAACACCAAGGTCGACGCACTCATCGAGACCATGACCCCCGAGCAGAAAGTCAGCCTCGTACATGGCGCCGTCGAATTGACCGGCAACCAGCAGCAGGCTGGCTATAGCATTGGCGTCGAGGAGCTCGGAATCCCCACTGTGCGTCTGGCAGACGGTGAGGCAGGTGTCAATATCGTGGAGAATGCGACAGCACCGCCCATGCAGCTTAACGTGGCGGCGACGTGGTCGCTCGAAGCCGCATACAACCATGGCATGCTAGTCGGAAAGGAGGCCAAGCTCTTCAACATGGCTGTGCTGCTCTATCCTCGTGTGAACATCCTTCGCGATGTCTGGGAAGGCAACTTTTGGCAGTCATACAGCGAGGACCCCTACCTAAATGCGCGCCTGGGAGTACAAGGTGTACAAGGCACGCAGTCACAAGGGACCATGGCGAACACCAAGCAAATCGGCCCGTCGGAGAGCGGTGCCAGTGGAACGGCAACTAACAGCATAGTCGACACCCAGGTCCTCCAAGAGGTCTACTGGGTCGCGCCTGGCACACTTTTGCAAGAAGGCAATGCTGCTACCCTCATGTGCTCCTACACGCAGGTCAACGGCGTGCAGGCTTGCCAGTACCAGCCGCTTTACGACACTGTGCGCAACGACTACGACAGCAAGGCAATTGTCATGAGTGACTGGCTAGCCACCCACTCCACTGGAGAGAGCATAATAGCTGGCATGGACCTCGAGATGCCGCTCGGAACCTACTATGACGCGCTCTACGACTACATCTACGTCTCGCAGAACCTGAGCGAGACGTACTTGAATCGTGCTCTGGGTCACATCTTGGCCAAGTACGACGAATTTGGGCTGCTCAACACTACCACTGGCGGCTCGGGTCCGCTCCCGCAAGACGTCATTGAGGAGCACGGTGCACTCGCGTACGACATTGCTGTCATGTCGGGTGTGCTGCTCAAGAACGATAACAACACGCTGCCGCTCAAGGCGGACCGGTCGTTCGCGGTCATCGGCCCCAATGGCGTGGAGTACACGCACGGCACAAGCTTCGCTGAGCGGGCGTACGGCATCCCGGAGCGGCTCGTATCGACGCTGGACGCGCTCAAGTCTCGTGTCGGCGAAGATATTCCTTTCGCTGTGGGCGTGGAGCAGGAGGGCTCCATCATTCCATCGACTCACCTGCGCACACTGGACGGCAAGTCTGGTCTAACCCGAAGTGATGGCAGCGACACCAACGTGACGGACGAGATCGTGTACTTCTCGGGTGTGTCAGCGCTACCGGCCAACGCCTCATACACCTGGAGTGGTCAGGTGCATGCCGAGACGAAGGGCTACTACACAATCTCATTCTCGCGCGCCATTCCGAAGTGGCAAAACCACTCGAACACCGATTACGGCCAGACCTTCGCCGTCGGGACGCTCACCGTCAATGGATCTGAGGCGGAAGGCTTTCGTTTGCTAGGCAACGGCGGCGTCAAGCCGTGGAGCAACCCTATCGCCACTCATGATAACTGGGACCTTATCAAGGTGTTTGTGCATCTGGAAGCGGGCTGGCACGATATTGAGGCAAACGTTGTGGGATTGATCAATGAGCCGACATCAGTGCGATTGAGCTGGGTAACGCCAGAGCAGCGAGCAACCAACATCCAGGTCGCTGTCGACCTTGCGCAGGAAGTGGACACTCCTGTAGTTTTCGCGTTTGCGAATAGCCCCTCTCAAATCATCATGACCCTGGATGACGGAATGGACGAGCTAATCGAAGCCGTTTCTGCTGTCAATCCGAACACTGTCGTGGTGCTCAACAACGCCGAGCCAGTTGAGATGCCGTGGCTCGACTCAGTGGCGGCCGTACTGGATATGTTGTACCCGAACCAAGAGGGCGGCTGGGCGACGGCTGATTTGCTTCTCGGCAACCACAATCCTCAGGGCCGACTGCCGGTCACGTACCCGAAAAGTGCCAACACGTCGCTTACACGCAACCCAGAGTTCCCTGAGCGCTTCGCTACAGACGATAACAACAACGCCACGTTCAGCGAGGGGATCAACAGTGGCTACCGTTGGTACCATTACTCCAACACGAGTGTGCAGTTCCCGTTCGGCTACGGGCTCAGCTACACGTCGTTCGAGTACTCGAACGCCAACTTCCAGGCCGGCACAGCGCCGACTACTGGTGGACAGCACTACGAGGTCTCGTGTAGTCCGGACAGCGGGGACGCCAAGTTCAGTGTCGCCGTGACGATCACCAACACGGGAAGCGTCAAGGGTGTCGAGGTGCCGCAGATCTACATTGGTCCGCCAACGAACGCCGCGACGGCATATCCTGGCGTACAGTTCGCGTCGATTGCTCTGGTGGGTTTCGGAAACGTCGAGCTGGAGGCGGGTGAGAGCGCGACCTTGACGATCGGCATCCGCGAGAGGCAGCTGAGCTTCTACAACACGACGAGTGGCGCGTGGCAGCTGGCGTCGGGCGAGCGTCCGGTGTTTGTGGGTAAGAGTGTCGAGGACATTGTGTTCGAAGGCACAGTGACTGTGTAGACAGAGCTATCGTGGACACTTTGCTTTCCACGGTTGTATTCAATCGTGGCACCGAAACTTTGTCAGACAAATAAGGCCTCCACTGGTGCGATACATGTTTGGCATTGACGCAATTGTTTCTCAACATAATTCTAGTTCTCAAGAACCATTCACTAGCGCACCTAGCTGGAGATAACTCACTCGACACCGATGATACTGTAATGCCACTCATCGAGTACTTCTCAGTCACGGGGGAGTATTGGGTGACATGCAGCGATATAAAGCATATCGTTCATGTCTCGGATGCCTCTAACCACGCTACAGACGACGCCCACTTGCTTGATGACCAAATAAATAGGATTCATGAGTAAAGCCTCGGAAGGAAGACCCAGTACTACGATCGTTCCGCAACTTTGAATCAAAAGTCAGCCAGAAGCAGAAAATGAACAGATATTGTGCGTAGCTTAGTATCAGCCTCAGCACAGAATACGTTCGCTGCAGTACGAAATCAATTCTGTATCTTTGAAGCCATTTATCATAAGTGCCTGCCCTGCGCTTTCAGAATGATGGCACATCAACCGCTACTAGAGGTTTCCATGGCCATACAGGGAGATCCAAAAAGATTGAATGCAGATACTTTTATCAATTTGACTGAACCGCGATTATCTCGCGAGCGAAATGTCCTCCAGCTACCCACACGCACTGACTGCCGACAATCTCAACGTCTTGAATTTTCGCAACAACACACCAAAGCTTCAATGCATCAAATACCTGCTGTATTAAATGGTGTATCGCCGTCACGGTCAAAAAGAGTCAGAAGCTCGTACTTCGAAGTAAATCGGATGATGCAAACTTAAGCTTATGTTACGAAGCCTACGAAGCAAACTCACTTTATGCAAATCCGTTGCAGGGCATCACTTCTTGTCGTCGCGGCAACACAATAGGTAGCAGCAAACACCGATCGGACCACAGAAAATGCAGCAGCAGCACACTGCCCAAAAGTCTTGGCATCCATCGTCGTTGTTTGATCCTTTCGGGGTCACTGGTTGGGCAACGTAGTTTGCATTCGGAGGCCCGTGCACTCCTAAACTAGGTCCATCTGCAGGATAGGCACTCAGATCAACCACGTCGACACGCACTTCACTTCGTCTTTGCCTCTCAAGCTCTTCAGCGTGCTGAATTCGCTCTCGCTCGAGTTGTGCTGCGTGTTCCTGCTCCTGTTGCTGAAGAAGGTTGCGCACTGCAACAGCTTGGTCATGAGGTAGGGAATCAATGGCGGCGTCAACATCGATAGCAACGTTTCCGTTTGCCTTTGACATTGGGGTGTGCTGATGATGTGGTTTGGCGTGCGGGCAAGATGAAAAGTTGGAAACTGAAAGTCCCAACGCGCTCAGCGACTTTAGTCTCAGATCATTGTGGGTATGAAAATCTGCACAACGAAAATCCATGTGTAGCCAAAGTTCGAGGGGGTGCCACTGTTGATCATCCAACCGAGTCATGCGATACAATACTAATCTAGGTGCTGTGTAGCCATAAACCATGCATGTATCGAACTGACAAACTAAACTCGAGATTAAACGAGGCCAGCACCGCGTGCTCAGCAGCACACGATACAGAACTTCACGCATGGGTCGTCATAGAACGAGGACTTCCTGTTTGGCGTTGTTGGGTGCGCCGCATAGTCTGCGCTTGGGGCTGCTCGCGTCTCCCCAACTTCATTCGGACTGCTCGAAGGGTAACCCTCCAGCTTGTCCACGTCCAGTCGCACGTCGCTCTTTCGTACTTTGCGAGCTCTTCAGCATGCTGAGCTCTTTCCTGGACCAGCTGTTCCTGCAAGAGTTGGTTTTGTTCAGTCATCTTCTCAATCAGGAGAGTTTGGCCGCGGCGAAGCTCAGCAAGCTCTTCTTGAATCATCCGGAGCTCAGAGTTCTGGAGTTCAACGTTGGAATTAACGGGGGAATCTTGGACGGCGTGCTGTTGGTTAGTAGTTGACATCTTGGCGCAGGCAGTTGACTTGGAGAAGGTAATTGAGAAACTGAGCTCTATCTGGAATCTGCTCGGGGCTCAAGATGCATCGATCTTCAACACCCTTGGTTCTCTTTCACGCTTACACTACAATTATGCTGAGTTCTAAGTCACGCACCTAGAAATCCGTTTGATGCTGCATCAATCTATGATGTCTGGCTCAAGTGGGCTCGTCACGTCACGTCACGCTTAGGCCAGCTTAGCGCTCACCAGTTGGCGTGCTAGTTCTTCCATATGAGATCCTCTGTACAGCTCTGGGCGGGGGCGACGAGTAATTGTGCCGTCAGTGCAGTCAAATGCTCGTACGGAGCTGCGCATGTACGTCGGGATGGCCTCGACGCCATGCAGTGCGCCAATGATCCCGCCCACGATGGCTGCGTTGGTGTCCGTATCCCCGCCCTTGAGCAGCGTTTCTTTGATCGCATGTTCATAAGGCGCCTTGGTTCGCAAAAAATGCACCGCAAGCACGAGCCCCCAGCGCACGTGGCCAATCTGGCGCGTGCAGACGAGCTCGGAGATGTCCAGCGACTCTTCCAAGACCCACTCGCGCACTCTTGAGTTCACATGCTCTTTTATAAACCTCTCGGTCCTGTCCAGCGCTCCCTCGCTATCTCCCGGTACACGCAGCAGGTGGTCCAACAACAGGCAGTAGACGGCATTCGCGTCCTGGCAGACTTGGTTTGGGTGCGACAGCGTCGCCTCCGTCTTGGCGAGCGCGACGATCGTGTCCTCCGGCTCACCCGCGAGCCACAGCCCCAGCGGCGTGAGCCGCATGAGCGTCCCGTTCGCCTCGCTCTCCATGCAGAACTGCGCGGCCGCGGCCGTCATGTTGCCCGCGTAGCGGTTGTCCGCGTCTGGGCTCACTCCGAAGGCCTTGGAGCACGTGATGCCGATGTCGAACGGCTTGGAGTCGTACCACAGCGCGTACTGCTGCGCCACCGCCTCGAGCGGGAAGCCATCGCGCGGCGAGCGCCCCACCAGCCCGCGCGCCAGCGACAGCGCGAGCTCCGAGTCGTCCGTGATCTGCCCCGGCCCCAGCTTGAACACGCCGCCGCCGGGCATGGCCACGGCGCGCTCCACGTCTCGCGGCTGGATCTTCCCCACCGCAAACTCGAGCGTGGCGCCCGCCGCGTCGCCGCAGAGCGCGCCGAGCACGGCGCCGAGCGCGCGCTCCCAGTGCACGCCGCGCGCCATCACCTCGGCCATCCTTCAAGATCTCCGACATACTGGAAGCAAGTCAACATCCGAGAAAGTGCGGGCAACCCTCGCAAAAGCGATCTGGCGTTGCCTTGAAGAACACAACTTGCCTTCAGTATACCACCGGGCGGCTTCCGCAAAAAACGTTTTGCGTCAACCTGAAGCCCGCGGCCGCATACATACGTCGCCACCACTTGCGCGCGCTCCTGCGAGGCTTCTAGAAGCTCCTCACTCGCGCTTTAGCACCAGCACAGGCTTGAGCTTCAAGCGGCGGCTCGATCGCGCACTTTCCAAGCTTCCAGGCGACCGAGAAGGAGCGACTGGCGACGACATTATAAAGCAGTAGTATGGAGGGACAGCAGCCGCCGCCGACCGCGCCGGCCGTGCAGATGCCCGTGCTGCCGATCGCGGGCAAGGTGCTGTTCCCACGCACGTACCTGCGGCTGGCCATCACGTCGGCCACGGCGCTGCAGCTGCTCAAGGACCTCGTGTGGGAGGTGCAGGCGGCCAAGTCGTCGTCGCGGCGCGCCACGTCGCTCTCGCTCGCCATCTTCACGCAGCGCAGTGACGGAGACGAGAACCAGGCGGACAAGGACGTCACCAGCCCCGCCGACTTGTATCCGATTGGAACCGTGGCGCGCGTTGTGCAGCTCACGCGCATCCAGCCAAACGCCGAGACCGGCGCGGCTGTGAATGGGCTGTCGGTGCTCGTGCAGGGTCTGCACCGCGTGTCGCTCAAGAACCTCACGCAGACGCGGCCGTACCTGGTCGGGAACGTTCAGCGGGTGAATGCGGAGCTTGTTGCGAGATCCGACCTGTCTGGCAAGGCCAATGCGCTCTCGGCGTCCGCAGTGGCGGCAATCGACCGACAAATCGAAGAACTCGCCACGCAGCTCAAGCTACGCACGCAAGAATATTTGGAGATGTCCAAGAGCTCGCTGTTGCTGCGTAAGAGCAATGGATTGATTCAGACGATCAGCAGCTCATCTATTGGTGAGCTGGCCGATGTGGTGGTGTCCTACCTTGCGGTTGATGTCGCGTCCAAGCAGCGCGTGCTAGAGGCGCCTGATATCAAGACACGCTGCGAGATCGCGATCGAGTTGCTCGAGCAGGAGATCGAAAAGACTCGCCTGCAGAAGAAGATCCAAACCGAGGTCCAGGACAAGCTGGAGGGTACGCGAAAGGAATTCTTGCTTCGTCAGCAGTTGGAGGCAATCAAGAAGGAACTTGGAGAGGGCAGTGAAGATGGCGCTGATGGCAGTGAGTTAAAGCAGCTTGAGGAGCGTATCAAGACACTGCAGCTCAATCCAAAGGCAGAAAAGGTCGTCAACCGCGAACTTCGCCGTCTGAAGGGCATGACCTCTATGCAGCCCGAGTACGGAATCATCCACAACTACCTCGAGTTCTTCACCGAGCTGCCGTGGAACGCGCACACCGAAGATTCGCTGGTGGTTGATAAGGTCCAGAAACAGCTCGACTCGGATCACTATGGTCTTGAGAAGGTGAAAAAGCGCATCACGGAATACATTGCCGTGCGAAGCCTCAAGCAGGACATGAAAGGCCCGATCTTGTGTCTGCTTGGCCCGCCAGGAGTTGGCAAGACTTCTCTTGGAAAGTCTATCGCTGCCGCAACCAACCGCAAGTTCGAAAGGATTGCTCTAGGAGGTGTTCATGACGAGTCCGAGATCCGTGGGCATCGCAAGACGTACATTGGTGCAATGCCTGGATGTATCCTCAACGCGATGAGGCATGCAGAGTCGAGCAACCCAGTATTGCTTCTGGATGAAGTCGACAAGATTGGCAAGGATTTCCGTGGCGACCCATCCAGCGCGCTGCTTGAAGTCCTCGACCCACACCAGAACAACACCTTCACGGATCACTACCTGAACGTCCCGTTCGACCTGAGCAAGGTTATGTTTATTGCGACTGCCAACAGCTTGGACACGATTCCAGGACCCCTTCTTGACCGCATGGAGGTGATTGAAGTCAGTGGCTACAGCGTCGAGCAAAAGATCGAGATTGCACGGCGTTACCTGCTTCCTCGTCAGATTGAGGAGAATGGCTTGCATCCATCGATGCTCTCTGTTTCGGATGACGCGCTTCGATTCCTGATCATGCGCTACACTCGCGAGGCTGGTGTTCGCGATTTGGAGCGTCAGGTTGGAGCCATTTGCCGATACTTTGCTGTTGCTGTTGTCCAGGAGATGGGTGAAAAGAAGCCTGAAGGCCAAGGCGACCATAAGTCACAAGCTGAGGCTGTGCTTTCTTCTTTCAAGCCAATGCTGATCGACGAGAACCGTATCAAGGATATCTTGGGACATGAGCTTGTTTTCAACGAAGTTGCGCTTCGCTCTAGCGTTCCGGGTGTCGCGACGGGCATGTCGTGGAGCACGGTCGGTGGATCCATCCTCTTCGTGGAGGCCTCGTGCACGCGGTCGACAGCATCTCAAATGACTCTCCGAGCGCTGACATCTGCGTCGTCTGGCTCGTCCATGAGCCCAGCTCCGACGCTACAACTCACTGGAAAACTTGGTGATGTGATGAAGGAGTCAGCGCAGCTTGCGCTGTCTTGGCTCCGTGTGAACGCTCATTTGATTGAGCTCCCACCGGTTCCATCATCCAAATCGTCGAAGAGTGCTGGTGAATCAACGGCAGGTCATCGCATGGTATCGCTCGAGGGCATCTCCGATGTCCATGTCCACTTTCCTGAGGGTGCTATCCCCAAAGACGGACCTTCAGCTGGTGGTGCGATTGTGTGCGCTCTGCTCTCAGTGATCTCGGGGGTCCCCGTCCCTGTTGATATTGCCATGACTGGCGAAATCACTCTCCGAGGCGTGATCCTGCCTGTCGGTGGGATCCGGGAGAAGGTCTTGGCTGCCATCCGCGCCGGTATCAAGCGTATTATTCTCCCTCGGGGCAACAAGAACGAAGCGGAAGATCTGCGCAAGGAGTTTTCGAGCGCGACATCGGCAACGACTGCTTCTGGGAAGTACAAGGGCCCTGGCTTCGAGTTGCTCTACGTAAGCGACTTGAAGGAACTCGTCCGTGTGGTCTTTGGCATGCGCGTCCACGAAGACACGCGCTTCACAACCACCGCAGACGGCGACATGTTATTGAGCATGCTCTAAACGAACAAAAGTGTAGGCGGCACAAACGTGGCTGGGTATTTGTCATTTTTCTCTTCGTTTCCATATCGTTATTTTCTCCAACAGGTGCTCGTGGTCTCGAGCATGTTGCTTCGCTATCTTCCAGTCCACGACCACCTTCTTCAACATCACACGCACACACCCTCGGTCGGCCTCGAAGCGAAGCAAGTGGAGTGCACTAGGTCGTAACAGCCGCGAGTGGGTGGAAGGCATTCGTGACGTACGGGAAGTACTCTGCTTGGCCCGACGACGAGCCCTCCTCAATACCCGAGAACTGAGATGGCTGAAGATGAGCGTACTTCTTATTGAGGACAGTACGCAACTTCTTGTCCTTGCCGTGGTGCGGCTGTACGTACATGCGATGCATCAGTTCGTCAGCGATACTTTCAAGCGTTCATTGGCTCAATACGTACTCGGTACATGGCGACAACAAAGTTGACTGGCAATCCGTAACGCAGCACAGACTCGACAAAGATACGAACCATCTACAATATAAAAAAAAGCTCGAGCAGTGAGTGTTGAGTGAAATCCAGGCCACCAAAGTGCTATATAGCCCACCTTGATGTGCATCCAAGCAATAAAAGCTTCGCCAAAGTGCGCCTTGCACCAACGAATGAGTCCCGACCAAAGGCGGTCGACTTCAACCTCGAGTGCAGCCATCGCCTCCTCGCTGCTTGCGTGCGCCGTCGGGTCGAACGTAAAGTCGCGGATCACGTACTTCTTGTCGCGAGCACGGTGCTTGAATTCCTCAACGTAGTCCACGCTTGAACCCTGCTCGAAGTTTCCGTCCGGATCGATCTTTCCTGGAAGGTATTGGCCCTTCAGCACTGTGACCGTGTAGACGCATGAATCGCCCTCTTCCAGCAGCTTGCGCGACGATCCTGGCACCACGGGGGACCCACGCACATTTCCGCGGGCTCCCTTTGGGCCATACTCGGCAATCTGGTCTCCCAGCGTGTGGTATTCCTGAAGCCACGTATCTTCAAGGTTCCTGCAAGCATCAGAGTTAGATGGCGGACTTTTAATTTGCAACCAACTGGAGTTCTAGCATACTTGGGGATGATCGCCACAAGTGTCTGCAGGTACTCGGTGTTGACAAAGTCCGACGTCGACACGATGTCAGGCGTCAGGACGTCGCTGAGGTTGGCGACCATGAGGTTACCACTACGATGAACCAGACCACGTCAGTCAACCAAGCAGAAAGAGTCCTCGTTGATTGGCAACGCACCCCTTCTTGCGCTGCAGCTGCAGGAGCTGTTGCTTCTTCTCCGTGAAGCGCGTGCTGAGCTGCTTGAGCTCCTCCTCAATCTTGCCGACCGACTGGAGCCAAAATCACGTCAGTCAACTCTCACCTTTTCAACTATGTCAACAGCAAATCCCTCATACCGACTGAATGATGCTCACGATCTCAGGAAGCGGGCGGCGGTGCGGGTGCTTGGCCTCATCCCATGAAAAGTAGTTGAGATACCGGTCCACGGGCACTGCCAGCGCGCCAACGTTCCCCATCAGCACAGCTCGCTCTCACCACCAACCAGCCATACCACCCACCTCCGTCCACCGTGAGCGCTTGGTCGCCCTTGTTGAGGTCGTGGAACTGGCGCTCGATCTTCCTCACGACGCTCTCGACCACCATGTCGACGCGGTTCAGGTCGTCACTGAGCGCCTACGCGAGCCCCCGTCAGCCCCCGCGCCTCAAAAACCCCACGACCAGCACCTAACCCTCACCATGAGCGAGTCGAGCGTGCCCACGAGCAGGTCCGACGGCAGCTCGACGCGGTAGCATTCTGCGCCGCAAGCACGAGGTGAGAACCGGGTCCCTTCCTGTCCGCACCAAAGCGCCCCCACGCACCCGCGTAGTCGTGGCGCGTGGACGCCGTCTCGGCCTTGAGCTCCAGGAACGTCGTCTCGGACGAGCGGCTGCCCTCATTCGGCACGGACACGAGCCACAGACTCATGGCGGCGGCGGCTCCGCGGCTTCCGGTTCAAGTCAAGAAGATCCTTTTCCGCGTGTCTTGGATCGAAACAGCGGAGGGCGGGAGAGCACTGCAAAAGACACATTAATTGGTATTATACAAATAACAAGATAAATGGGGCTGTACCGCGCGCGAAAGAGCCTTACGACCGCGAGGTCGACTGGAAACGCAGCGGAAGGAAGGAAACATGGCGTCCGAGCGGTGAGTGTGGCGCGAGGTCGAGGCGATGGAGACGCGAGTGGCGCGCGCTGACAGCCTGTAGGGGAATGTGTGACGTGTGCGCGGGCTCGTGGGCGCTGAAATCCAGGCCGCGGCGCGCGCTCGCGCTCGCGCAGTCGCTCGCGGAGCCCTCGACGGTGCGTTCTCGCGGCTTTTCTGGCGTTTGGTGGCGTCTAATGGGGCGTTGAGCAGCTCTAGGGAGAAGGAGAGGGGCAGGAGTCGCAGTCCGAGACGCTCTAGAGACGACAAGCGGCGCCACAGGCGGTCGAGATCGAGGTCGAGCTCGTCTTCGTCGTCTCGCTCGTCGTCGAGAAGCAGCTCTTCGTCCAGCAGGTCGAGCTCAAGCGGGTCACGAAGCCACCGATCGAGGAAGAGCTCGAGCAGCAGTAGGAAGAAGGGCGGCCGGAAAGAGAGGAAGCGCAAGGACGAGAAGAAGAGCAGGAAGAAACACCGCAAGGCGGAGAAGAAAGACCGCAAGAGCAGGAAGAAGAGCAAGAAGGCGCCGCCGAGGAAGCGACGACGAGTCGTCCGGATCGGACTCGGACACGCTGCGCAGCGCCATCTCGGGAAAGAAGATTAAACGCAAGCTTGACCGCTCGGCCGCCGACCTGCAGAACCAGCGCAACCGCCAGCAGCTGCTGCAGTTCTACAATGGCATGTACGACTGATTTTGCCAGGCAAAAGCAACGCTCATTGCGAACGAAGTGGAACTACATGTTAACAAAAAACTCTCTGATCGATCACTCGGTTTGTGTGTAGGCGTTGAGGCCGAAAGATAATATCTTGTCCTTGATGGGGAGGCGATCAATGGGGCACTTGTCCACCCGCACAGCGCACGCTGGGCACAGAACCTTGTGTTCGCACGGCACTAGTCGAACAGAAGCCAATTGGCTCAAGCAGGCAACGCAATGCTCACCATCGCTAATGCCGCCAACAGGGTGCTGAATAGTTGAGTTTTGCATTCGTGCAACAGAGTCGATAGCTGCGCGATACTTCACACGTAGTGATGAGCGCACATTCTCCATTGCTCGTGCGAGTGCCGACTCGAGGGCCTCGAGCTTGAGAACGCTCTCGCCGCTTAAATCAGTCTCAAGGCCACTCAGAACTGCGTTCTGGTGTGTGAGCGTTCGGTTTTCCGCCGCGAGGTCCGCGATGATGCTGCGGTGATGGTTTTCGCACCTGGATGTTTCGCCAATGTTAGTGAATATGCTCCGATGTCGACAAATGAACCATATACTCCACGTACTCGGTTGCGAGGGTTTGCCGGTCGCTTGCAACAGCCATGCTACGCTGAGAGCGCTGAAGCTTGCGCACGTTTTCTTGGTTGGTGAGCTCGGATTCCTTGAGTTGACGTTGCAAATCTGCCACTTCAAGAGAGAGTCTCTCGCATTCCTGGCTCTTGGCGTGCAACTGAGCTGTGAGCGAGAGACTACGGTCCAGCGCAGCTCGAAAGAGACTCGCACGACTCAGGGGCTCTGGCAACGGCGAGCTTGCCATGGTCTGCTTTCATCACGCTGTAAGCGACTACATACAGTGGCAGGACTCTAGCAGTACATTTTACCTGATCCAAGAACTCTGTCTGTGTCGATGCTTCATGACCAATCGGCTCGACAGGGGTGTAGCTTGGGATCCCCTTTTCATTCGAAACAGGAAGAGGTCGGAAGGCTTCGACAGTGGAGCGAAGGCGATCGGGAAAAGACTTGTTTGTGCCCATATCGCGGAATGCAAATGCCACTTTGGTGTTGATACCAGGAGGAAGCTCGCTGTTATTGCGGACTTCAGAGCACTCCAAGTGACCATCAACGTATGCGCGATGCTCAGGTGACAACAGCGACCTGAGAATATCGTGTGGGTATGCTTTCTCTCGCTGAAGCTCGTTCACATCGCCAAGAAGGCCTTCAACGATCGGAGAGTTTAGCTCGATACTTGGTGATCGGTGTGCTGGATAGCATAACGAAGGGTAACGAGGCACGAACTCAGGCTCTGGATCAACTTCATCGTCACTGCTAGCCAAGGATCGTCTCGCGTCTTCGCTATCGCTCACGATGCACCACTCCTCCTCGCTGGCATATGGAGATCGTAGGGCCATAGCTGACGTGTTGATTGCTGGAACTTGGCTTGGAGGTTCCGGGAAGAACGAGGAATGACCCAGTGTCTAACGTGCATGGCTCCATTGGTGCGTGCCACCGTGTTGGGAAGAGGAGCACACAAGCATCCAGCGCGTGAATCCTCTTCCAGCTGGATCACGAGGTTGCGGCTATGAATGTGGCAGCAAAAGCGATGTATTGCCTGGGATAAATGCAAGGAGGCTCCATGTGATTTGAAGTTTACGGTTCCATGCAGTCAACAGGATGCCATGTGATGGAAGAGGGTGCGAAACGCTAGGTTCATTTGCCACATGGTGTCGGGATAGGCTGTTCACCCCACTTGTTGTGTCCATTAGACACTATCCAATACAGAAGTGCACAGTGTGGAAATCCTTCTGTGCTTGTGTATATGTCAATCAATTGATTAGCAATGCCTTAGTTGTTGAAACCCGATGAACGCTCCTCCTCGCGCACAGCATCAATGAGTACGCTGTTGAAGTCGGTCGGGTTATCCATAAAAACTTGGTGACCGGACAGCGGCACGAGGCGGAACTTGGCGTAATGTACGTTCTCTAGGCCTTCAATAACCGCGCGGCCGTACTCCGAGTTCATCCAGTCCGGGCCACCGCCGTACATGATGGTAAGCGGGACCTGGATCTTTCCTGGCACAAGAATTGAGTCTAGTGATCTGCGAGGCGCGCTTGCTCCCTGGACATGAAAGAAAAACCGTCAGCAAAGCATTTAGGCAAAGCGGGATTGGAGGTGAAAGCCACACGAACCGGGTGTAAGTGCGTGTAAACGGCTCTGTCGCCGGACGGGCCTAATGCCCAATTGTGGTAGCAGTACGCCGTAATGAGGTCGAAGTCGAGCTCGCCCGATCGAATAATGTTGGTCGGTGGCGTCCACGCGATACGGTTTCGCATGATCCATTGGACCATGCGCAGTCCTAAGGGTCCAGTATAGCGAACGATGCTCTGTAGCGGCAAACATTGTCAGCTAACGCCATATAGCTAGCAAATATTCACCACAGCGTACCATTGGTGTGATGTAGAACGTGGCAGCCAGCCTGATGAACCAGTTGAGTTCCTCAGGCTTCACTCCACTGCTGTTAACTCCAGCGGGGGACACGAGAATCATGTGCTCGATATGTTGCGAGTACTTTTCCGAGTAGTAGGTCGCGTACATGCCCTGTTGCGTATAGTTAACATCAGTAAATGCGGCCAGGCGAGTTCAGAAAACAATTAGCTACGACGTACGCCCATCGAGTGGCCGCAGAGGATAAATCGATCAAGCTGAGAACCACCAGCGAGTTAGTTAGCTTTGATGACGTGAAAGCTGGCCTCACAACGGGTGCGCACCTGAATCTCGCGGCGCCAGTCCTCGAGAGACTCGACGAAAAAATCGTCCATCTCTTTGTCCTGTTGAGATGATGCTCGAGTGAGTTTTCATCCCTTCATAGAAAGTTAAAGATTCATTGCGCATCCTACCGTCTTCGGGTTGAACTTTGGTCGATCCGAGCGTCCAATGCCCTTCCATTCGACGGCGTACTGCAGTTGACATCAAATGATGAGCTCACGAAATCGGCAAATCCCTCTACCCTGCAGCATCCAGCTTACCACGTTGAAGCACTTGGCGAGCGCTTGCAGGTTCTGCTCAGCACCACCAATAAAAAAAAACACACACACACACGCACGGTCAGTCGCCATGAATCACAAGCTCAATCTTCACACTCCACTCACCGCAGCCCAGAAGCCATTGCCGGCGAGGTATCCGTGGACGAGCACGAGATTTCGCGGCGGGAGGCGGGTGGCCTCCCCGCAGTAGGGAACGTGCACCGTTCCGAGCCCCGCGACCTTGAGCAGGCTGAACTCGCTCACAATGTACTGCTCGTAGACTTTCCGCTCAAACTCTTCAAGCAGCTGCTCATCCGCCGGCAGCCAGAGCTTCAAGCTGCAGATGGCGAGCCACGCCGGCGTGACGCAGCAGAGCACCGCGAGCGCGTCGACAATATGCTTCTCGATGGTTCTGTCCTTCAAGTCGGTCAAGCTGACCCTCAGCACTCCGTAGACGATCATCCCGAGGCTCAGCACCAGGTGCGCGGCCCTCACAGCTCCTCTATTCGCCCTGCCAACGGGCTTGACGGGAAGAACCACGCCCAACGCCATGGCGACCGTCAACACGATCGGCCAGTCGATCAGCCTGACTGGAATGTCCGGAATGCACAGGTAGAGCACCCAGGAGCCCGCGACGGTCACGACGGCCACGGAGCGCGGCGGGAGCGTGAGGAACCAGCCGACGACGCCCCAGAGCACGAGCGCGAGCGCCACGAACGGCGACAGCAGCAGCAGCGCCAGCCGCACGCCTGGCTGCTGAAGCCGCCGCATCGGGTGGTTGGGCGGGAGCTCCGGCCGCGAGCCCTGCGACTTGGGCATCGTCTGGTAGTCGGCGTGAGCTGGAGCGGACGTCGTGGTCGGTGGGCGTGGAGCGAGCGTGGAGAGTCTGGAAATGAGGTGGCGGTTCTCCGACGTTCGACAGTCCAAGGTGATGACTTGATGAGAGTATTTGGAGGGAGGTGTCGCTCGACGTGGCAGATGATGGAATGATGGTGAAGATGACGCTGCCCGCGGGATTACTTCATAAGGAGCTTCATTTCTCATGAGACGGCGAGGAAGGGGGAGGACCACGACCGAGCAACTGACAATCTACGACGGCGGTGGAAATGGTGACAGGGTTTGTGTTGCTTCGAGCACTCCATTTCCACTGTAACACTACGTTGAGGTAGGAGCGACACCTTGACGAGCAGTGCCACGGCTATTACACCTCGCCACGGCATCATTCCCAGCACGAAGCACGATGATGACGATCACACAAAAAACTGCAGCGCACAAGCGACTCGTGCAGAGACCAGCTCTCTCGGTGGGAGACCTGGTCAAGATTATCGCTTGACTCGCCCCTAATCAGCCATGAAATAGTCTGAAGAGATGGATGTCCTCGACACTTAACCACGGCGAGCATTAACAATTCCAAAAGTTGGAGATTGAAGCCTCATGTTCACGATGCAATGCAGCAAAAACCGATACGTTGTGAGCCGAATTCTGTTGCACTGATGTGGTTCTCGAATTAGATTATGTCGCAGGATGAGGTGTTCTGCGCAAGTCCTGGACAGAACAGTCCTCCAAGATTAGCTTCACTAGCTGAACTAACAGATATTGTCCCAACATTACGAGGCAATTTGCCATTGACCAAATTCAAAACGCATGGAACTAGATACTGCCAAGTCACGATTCCGGAGCGCAACTTCTTCTGTGCTTCGTTTCCTTCACGCTGCGCAGGTCGAGCACCAGGGCCAGTACTCAATCAAAAAGTTCTTTTCTCTCCACGATTACAACACAAACAAATTCACTGCCTGGAGGCTCACTGCGCTACTCCTCTTTACTCCGATGCCTAGTATCGTGATCAGCATATTGATAGAGCTTGCCCCACTCAATCCACCATCTGCTGGAGCCTACGACAATTCAGTCTTTTGGGCTCGATTCACAATCGTCGCATTCATCAACGGTGTTTGCTACATCGTATCGGCACATGTTGGAGTGCGGCTAGATTTAACTCTTTCTCAAGGCTTGTTCACCGCAATGTTGGGAACCTCCGTTACGATCGCAATCGGGTATCTCTTCGCAACACAGATCGGTTTTCCGATTCCGTTCGCTATGATAACATGCGCGGGTCCTTGGCTAATCTCGATGTGGATGGTGATGGCAATCATCTCTTTCCGCCGCATACTCGCAAATCCGAGCGCTGCCAAGTCGCTCAAAGAATGGTTTAACGTGTCTGGACTAGTTTTCACTCAGATGTTTCTCTACCCACTCTACAACCACTTATTCCAGCTCGCCTCTCCGTTGGGTCAAACTGCACTCTATTGTGCTTGGTTTTGTAAAAATGGGGTACAGATTTGCCGTTGGTAAAATAGTCAAAGAGCAAGCAGATAGAAAAGCAGAAATTGTGACTTTCAACGCTGAGGTTGCGCATGCAATGTTTGTGGCATTCA
Organism: Phytopythium helicoides; assembly: GCA_024867545.1. Classification (NCBI taxonomy): domain Eukaryota; phylum Oomycota; class Peronosporomycetes; order Pythiales; family Pythiaceae; genus Phytopythium; species Phytopythium helicoides. The sequence continues at coordinate 1,114,091 of JANFNE010000020.1, read as the reverse complement.
CGATGCAGAATGCTACCTCTGTCTTGACGGTTGTGGCACTATTGGTTATTGATGTTCTCCATGCTAGCGCAATCATTTATGATGTGCATGCCATGGTAAAGCAACTCGACTCTCTAGATCGTGCAATTCGTACCCAAGCAATGGAGGCAACACGAAGCATTTCTGTTATTGATCGCACCGTTGCTTTGCTTTCATTCGAGCGAGTTGATAGAGAGCTCTCTGTGTGTGGAGTCGGTCTCAGCAGCGCTGATCAGGCTAAGTACATCTACTGGACTTATCATCATCTAACGTTGTCGCCTTTAAGTAGCACAAAAGTGCATGCAGCACCTGCAATGAACTTTGCACTTTTGGAAGGACCAACACCAATATCAGTAATTGCACCTATCAGGCGTAATCTCATTGTCGATAGTGTCAAAAGTTCAGCGAAGACATCAAGCCAATCACCACTATCCACAGCCGAAGCAAAATACATTACAACCACTCTCCAGCTCCTTCATCTAACTGAGTTCATCATGCTCGGAGAACTTGTTGAAGTTGTCGTACCCATTGTATACAGTACGTTTTCACTGCATTTGACGTCGTTTGTCCGAGTACTGTGAACACTAACATCTGTATGTCAGCATCCTATATGACTGCAATGACTCGCCTACCAAACAGAATCTATTGTCCACAGCTTGCGACCGTCAGCGTCGAAACCATCGACTCGACTGCGCTCCGAATGTTGTCGTATGGACTACTGGAGCTCGTGACTCTCATTACAATCGATTTGATTTTGCGCATGCGACTAGGCTTCTCTCCAACAGCTCAGCTCGCGATGGTGCTTGAAAGTCATTGGGCCTCGGTTCAGGCAGGATTCGTTGTTTGGGTGATTTACACCGTGCAAGGACTCATCCTGCACTTCGGTAGGTCAGTTGAGATGCTGCGAACATTTATAACATGTTGCTGATATGCTCGCTCTTGGTTGTGAAATGGACAGGTGCTGATTTCAGCTTCCAGTTTGCTTGGCTCCATCGTAATGAGACCGATACCAGCAGAGGAGTGCAATCATGAAAGACTGGTATGTGTGATATGTCGATATTACAAGGACTTAAATCCAAGGACGAGCACACACCTCGTGCAAGAAGTGATGACGAGAAAGTCTCAATTCACGAGAACTTATGATATATATTACATGAGAGCTCTGCGGTGACGTTGATTAAGACGTTTAGATAGCTGCAGTCCCTTTGATAAATTGCACTATGGACCATTAGCGTGAAACCATCAGTGACGACCCATTCAGACAATATCAGTCAGCATCAGTAACTCCGTGGATTGCAGATCCGTGATCATTTCGCAGATATTTAGGGCGAAGAGTTTCGGGAATTACTACTCACCAGCGCTCCTTTTTACTTCCAAAAGAACGAGTCACGAAGCTTGATTCAAATAATCGTATCCTAAATGGTTGCAAACGCATCCCAGATACCGTGTATCAATTCCAGCGAATATATGCAACTAAAGATAAGATTGGTGCTGGCAACGATAGAACGCTCAAGCTCACATGGAAAAGTGATTAGTACATCCTTGTCCTAAGGGTAACACTAAACAAGCTTGGGTTGCACAGAGCAGCCTGCACGCACACCAACTAGAGGCAGAGCATCGAGGAAGGACCTAGCTCTGAACACTATCAAGAAGAGTGCTCCTACTGTTAGAGGCATCATGAAATCTTACCATCGTCACGATTCTTGGAATCCGCTGGAACGAGAAGACTACGGAAGGCTTGTTGATGTATCCTACCTAGCATCTCGTGAGTGATTACGATCACGGCAGTCAATATTTTCTATATCCAGAAGGTTGCCGAAGAGTTCTTCATGAAGCCCTTCGCCAAATCAACCTATACATCATCTTTGCCAACCGCATTGAGCTCAAGATCGTGGGAGCACGTGAAGCTCTCATCGTGACATGAAACGTGTATCTTGTTGGAATACGCGAGCGTTCTCAGTCGTAGCATCAAACACAAGAGCTGAGCGAAGTGGACCGTCTTGTAATTCACAGATCGCGTTGAAGCAGACGAGTGCTCTTAGTACTGTGCACATCGATTCATGAGGATGGAACTACCATCAAAAAGAGGAGAATATAGTGCGTCTTGGCCGATTCAAGCGTAGTGTGAACCCAATCATCTTCCTTATCCATCGGGAAATGATTGAGCCCGAGAATGTTCGCTGAGTTTGTCTAAGCGTGACTTGGTGAATCGAGGGCAGAATAGCTTGCAGCAAACGTGCCAGCCTTGGAGGTCTTGAAGATGATAATGGCTGGCATTGTCCTTCAAGCTAAGATGTGCTTGTTAGCTCATTTAAGCGAAGAAACAATAGGAACCAACTTTTCCATTCGAGTACTCACTTAACCTTTAGTGCACATGAGGTATTTCCTTGTGGCATCTCAGTGCAGTGGTTATGGGCACGCGTCCCGAGACGTGAGATGGCTATAAGACTCTACCAGCGCCCGCATGCGAACGCCAGTGGATCTTTCCACTCACGGAATCTTTGAAAGTCGCGCGATTTGGGTTGCCTGGCATCATCGTTGGCTCCTTCGTCTCCTTCGCCTTTGTCGTCTCTATCGTCTCCATCTTCACTCGCTAGCGCCAAGGCTGAACACCCGTCGCCTGTCTGCGTAATGCCGCCCTCCGGCTTGAGTCCGCGAACCCCGCGGGTCTCCAACTGAATCAACGGCGCTGTGGTCGTTTGAGAGGATTCGGCCTTGGTCACTGTGGGAACAAAGCAAGGAAACCCGAACCGGCTGGCCGTGGAAAAAGGATCATCGAGGCTAACAGGCAAGGCGTCGCCGTGGCTGCGAGCTGAAAAGGTCGAAGAAAGAGTTGGCAGTGCCGCTCCTTCTCGTCTCCATCCCCATCTTCGTCGCCGGAAGTATCCGGCTGCTTGGAGTAGCTGCGAGGCTCAGGGTCGTGAGCCGGGAAATGCAGTCGCTTGGACTCCATCTTGCAAATTCACGACTGAGGGACTGTGGAGTGCTGCGGTTCGCTCACTCAGCGAATCGTTCTTCCCTAGGAAGCCCTCCTTAACGGTTGCATCGAGCCGCTAGGATCCGGTGGAGCGACGCTGCGGGGAGCACTTGGTACTTTGCTTTGGCATCCACGACGCAGCCAACGAGCTCTCGGCAAGCCTTCTGCGCGACCGAGGAAATCCAGTTGAGTAGTGTAGTGTCCGTTGAGTCGCCTTGGCAGTCTTCATGGTGCTCTGGGCTCCAAGGGTTCCATGTGTGAGCAGCTTTCGTTTCACTTCAGAGGCTGCATCACTTGCGGTCCGTTTATTTATGTCGTAAGGTATGTTGGGAACCACGATGGATAAATAGCGTCACGAACTACATCTACAAGTACCGCCGGCGACTACGGAAAAGATCTAACGAATAGCAAAGCATACTGCAATCAGAACTGAATATGTGGATGTAGAAGATACACAGAGAGCCTTGTTGTTCAAGCTTAAATTCCTCGAGTTGAAGAGAAAGAAGGCCTCTGATACTGCTCTTACATGTCAAATTCTTGGTTTATTTATGCTTTTCTTTTGACATTGTGTATGGGAAGAATTTGCAAACGCGATAGCAGTGACAACTCGTAAGACAGCACAGTTCTCCAAATATAGTATCATGGATTGACCCGGTTGCCCCAGATCATTGCGCATGACAACACTCACAACTCTGAGCTGAGATGGAGGAAGGAGCTTTCGAGTCACGAATCCATAGCGCATCTTCTGCTGCACTTCGTTTTCTCCACTCTGCGCAGGTCGAGCACCAGGGACAGTACTCAACCCGCAGGTTACTCATCCTCCATCATTACCACAAAAACAAATTCGCTGCCTGGCGATTCGCTCTTCTGCTCCTCATCACTCCATTGCCAAGCATTGTGATCATCATATTGATAGAGCTTGCACCACTCAACCCACCATCTGCTGGAATCTATGATAATATGGTCTTTTGGGCTCGATTCACTGTCACCACATTCATCAATGGTATTTGCTACATTGTATTGGCACACGTCGGGGTACGGCTACTAGATTTAACTATTTCTCAAGGCTTGTTCACAGCAATATGGGCAACCTCTCTATCGATGGGAACTGCTTACCTCCTTGCAATTCGTATCGGTTTTCCGATTCCATTCATAATGGTAATCTGTTCGGTTCCTGGAGTGTTTTCAATGGTGATGGTGATGGCAATCATATCTTTCCGCCGCATACTCGCAAATCCGAGCGCTGCCAAGTCGCTCAAAGAATGGTTTAACGTGTCTGGACTAGTTTTCACTCAGATGTTTCTCTACCCACTCTACAACCACTTATTCCAGCTCGCCTCTCCGTTGGGTCAAACTGCTCTCTCTTTTGTGCTTGGTTTTGTAAAAATGGGGTACAGATTTGCCGTTGGTAAAATAGTCAAAGAGCAAGCAGATAGAAAAGCAGAAATTGTGACTTTCAACGCTGAGGTTGCGCATGCAATGTTTGTGGCATTCACGATGCAGAATGCTACCTCTGTCTTGACAGTTGTGGCACTATTGGTTATTGATGTTCTCCATGCTAGCGCAATCATTTATGATGTGCACGTCATGGTAAAGCAACTCGACTCTCTAGATGGTGCAATTCGTACCCAGACAATGGAGGCAACACGAAGCATTTCTGTTATTGATCGCACCGTTGTTCTGCTCATGTCCGAGCAAGTTGATAAAGAGCTCTCTGTGTGTGGAGTCGGTCTCAGCAGTGCTGACCGGACTAAGTACATCTACTGGACTTATCATCATCTAACGTTGTCGCCTTTAAGTAGCACAAAAGTGCATGCAGCACCTGCAATGAACTTTGCACTTTTGGAAGGACCAACACCAATATCAGTAATTGCACCTATCAGGCGTAATCTCATTGTCGATAGTGTCAAAAGTTCAGCGAAGACATCAAGCCAATCACCACTATCCACAGCCGAAGCAAAATACATTACAACCACTCTCCAGCTCCTTCATCTAACTGAGTTCATCATGCTCGGAGAACTTGTTGAAGTTGTCGTACCCATTGTATACAGTACGTTTTCACTGCATTTGACGTCGTTTGTCCGAGTACTGTGAACACTAACATCTGTATGTCAGCATCCTATATGACTGCAATGACTCGCCTACCAAACAGAATCTATTGTCCACAGCTTGCGACCGTCAGCGTCGAAACCATCGACTCGACTGCGCTCCGAATGTTGTCGTATGGACTACTGGAGCTCGTGACTCTCATTACTATCGATTTGATTCTACGCAAGCGACTAGGCTTCTCTCCAACAGCTCAGCTCGCGATGGTGCTTGAAAGTCATTGGGCCTCGGTTCAGGCAGGATTCGTTGTTTGGGTGGTTTACACCGTGCAAGGACTCATCTTGCACTACGGTTGGTTAATTCAAGCGCTGCAGATGTTCACAAATTGTCGCTAATGTACACTTTCGTGATTGTGAAATGGACAGGTGCTGATTTCAGCTTCCAGTTTGCTTGGCTGCACAGCAACATGACCAATGCCGATAAAGGAGTGCAGCCATAAAAGACTGGTGTAGTAGCGGTGGATGTGGTTGCCCAGTACAATAATGACGAGCGCGAGTATGGGCATCGTGACACATGCCTGGACCGTGGTTCAGCCTCGCCTTTCAGCATGGCTTGGATTCGGCTTCCACAGAAAAGCGCATATTAGGTGTATGCCGTGCGGTATGTATCGGGTGTTTATACCCCCGACAGTATATCTTAGTCATCAGTTCGTTGCCGACAAGCTCCTGTCACTCTTGGGACGCCATGGAAAAAGTGTACCAAAGACCATCGCATCCCCGCATCAATATCGATGAGGATGTCATCGAATTCCGTCAAGGCGAAGGTCGATTGCATCGGCGTTGCCATTTCAACGTCTGAAAACTCACATCAACCCCTACGAACTCATTTGCGAGTTTATTGAATAACAGTGTAAATAAATCATGCGACCGTTGTTTCCTTCCTCCTGGAATGAATCATGTCAGGAGAGTGGGGGCTTCACTATAGTATTTGAGATCAAGACGAGATTTCTACATGGAGAATTAAGCTAACAGCCGGCTCCTCACGGCCGCAATAGAAGGTGATCTCGCTCTGCTGAAGGAGTCAATCTCAGCTCGCGCCGATGTGAACGCCACGAACGAAAATGGGGAAACAGCTCTAATGTTGGCCGCAACAGAAGGGCACGCTGCTATCGTTCAATATCTCGCTCAAGAATGCGGCGGAGATGTGAATGCCGCGGACAACAGCAGATGGGCTGCACTGATTATGAGCGCTGGATATGGACATCTTGACATCGTTCGGTATCTCGCTGAAGTATTCGGGGTGGATGTGACTGCCGCAAACAGGGTTGGAGCGACAGCGCTGATGGTAGCCGCTTCAAACGGGCACATCAACATTTCGATACCTTGCGGGAGAATGCGGCGTAGACGTGAATGCTACGGACTCTAGTGGAAGCTCAGCACTGATTAATGCTGTTTGAGATGGATACCTTGACATCAGTCGATACCTGGCTGAAGAATGCGGCGCGGATGTGGATGCCGTGGACAAGTACAGAGTGACGGCGCTTATAAGAGCCGCTTACAATGGTCATGTTGAGATCGTTCGATATCTAGCTCAAGAACGTGGCGCAGATGTGAATTTCTCGATTAGAAAGGGAAAGTCTGCTGCCGGAATTGCTGCTGGTCGCGGTGATCAAGAGATGATGCGAATTCTCAAGTCGTTCTTGACTTAACATCAATCACCGGTGTCAGAAGCTGAGCCTTGGGTTTATGATTCCTCCTCCAGCTGGGTCATGCCTCCGTATGAAATAGCGCTAACGCAGCTTGTTGAGACCAACAACGTTGGAAGCGAATACCTCGCAAAGTGGCTTGATGCAGATGTCGTCATCAAGTTGTTCATTCCAGATGCAACTAAGTCACGCCTCGACTCCAGAGGAAAAGCTAACGATAAGGAAATTTCTCTTTGAGACTGCATTGGGATTTGAGTACCTTCACGAGCGAGGGATCGTGCATGGCAGTCTTCGGTGCAGCAACATTTTGATTGGCAGTGATGGTTTGTCTAAACTGTCAAATTTCACGCTGACTGGCAGAATGAGCCAGTATACTGCATATGCTGGGTCAGTGCGGGCGAGATGGCATGCTCCAGAGGTGATAAGAGGGTACTCAGCATCGTTAGCTTCGGATGTGTATATTCTCTGGGAACGTGCATTTTGGAGGCTGTGAGCGGGAGCTTGCCGTGAGTTGGAGACTCCGATCGGAAAGTATGGGATAAGAAGGGTGCATGGTCTCCAGAGACTGGTGATAACGATTAATAATAATGTCGCTTGCGACCTGATATGGCGCATGTGCTGTCAACATCCTGCCGCGCGCATCAACATTGAGTCTGTTGTCAGCGAGCTCGAGCGTTTGGCCTTAAAAGAGGGCTTGGACCAATCACAACCAGAATCCGAGCCTCTATTCAGACCGAAAGACTATCAGTGTGGCAAGTTGATTGACTTGTGGAGCAAGATTCGCCAGCGCATGACGAATTGTGACAACACGCAATATCGCCAAGTATTTGACGAGCTGAAGTCACTTTACGAGTGTCTAGAAAGTTCTGCGTATCACATCACGCTTCTGACGCGATTCCACGAAATTATCAAGGAGTTTCATACCATGATCGCGATGTCTGCGACGCAAGTGCTAGCTATTCGCTTGTCATCTTCGCGTGCAACCACCAGTAGCGTGTACACGCTTCATCGTCGTATACCGTCTCTGAGGACAGCACTTGGTCAATCCACGGATGGAAATACTCAAAGAGACACGAGAGAGGAGCTCATTGTAACGGGAGTCTCGGACGTGTATCTTTTGTTGAGAGTACTGAGCTCGAATGATGAAAAAGCAGCATTCCTCAATACATTGAATAAAGAAATGGCAGCTTCTCGATCCAAGTACTCGTTTGATCAATTAAAGATTATGAAGAAAGCTGTGGACATTATTGAGAGAAAGCTTGAGGAGGAGGGCATAACGGGATTGGTTCCAGAGTGGTTTATTCCATCGTATGAATTAATTTTGAACGAAGGAGATTGCCTGGGAGTTGGTGGGTTTGGCAAGGTATCTCGAGCGAAGTGGTTGGACTCGGATGTGGTGGCGAAGCACCTAGATATGCTTGGGTCTGAAGTGAATGAGGACAAGTTCGAGGATTTATCATCTCAGTCTTACGAATCAAGTGATCCTCAAGCAGTCTACAATCATAGAGAGAAGCATACGAAAGCTTTTGAGATGATTCGACGTGAAGTGGGCATTTGGTTTGGCTTGAGCCACCGTCATGTTATTCGACTTTTTGGCGCCTTCCACGTTGGGATACCTTTCTTCGTATGCGAGTACGCCACCAACGGTACTTTGGTCGATTATTTGCGCTGTCATCCAAGTGAATTGTAGCAAAAGTTACATGAGACTGCGTTCGGTGTCCTGCATCTCCATGCGTGCAAAATCGTTCATGGTGATGTGAAAGGGAGCAATGTCGTGGTTGGTAATGACATGAAAGCGAAGGTGACGGATTTTGGTCTGAGCACGGTCATGACCGATGCCGGCAAAACGCAGATATCAGCTGCATCCCACTGGGTAGCTCCGGAGGGCTTGACAAACAACCCTGAGTTGACGTTTGCACCAGATGTGTACTCCCTGGGTATGTGCATCGTGGAAGCCATGAGAGTTGTGGGAGGTGAAGAATGCAGTTTGCCATGGAAGCCACTTGCTAATTCTGTTGTCCGAGTCAAAGTAAAGCGAGGTGAATTGACACCAAGGCCTTCCATCTGTACAGATGAGCAATGGGAGCTGATAACTCGGATATGCGTGTTCGAACCTGCAAAGCGGATCAAGATTTCGACTGTGGTTAACGAATTGGGAAATTCGTGCACAAGAAAGACGGACTGACAACCACAACTACTGAGGAAGCCGGCGTAGAGGAGTTTGTTGCTCCTGACATCATCGCTGCGGCTCGATCTGTACTTGCTGAACTACACAACAATGGAAGCGAGTATTTGCTGTGCGCTCGCGTATGTGATCGACTCGAGTGTGTGTACAATCGGATCACAGACATCAACAGTACCATCGAGTGCCGCGAAACATGTTGTTCTCTAGTGAAAAGCGTAGAGACTGCAACCGACAATTTTCAAAAGAAGTCGACGATGAGCTACTTGTCTTCGGCAGAGGCGACCATGCAAATATACTCACTGCATCGTCGATTGTCTAAGTTCGAGGAGGCGTACCTTGATTCTGACTGCACGCAAACCTCGACGATTGAACCACGTTGGTCGTCGTAAAAAAAAAAAAAAAAAGTTGGTGAGATTGGCAACGATAATACTCCATCAACCAATAGATACTAGAAGTTACTGCCTGAAGGCACGTGTAAGCACTACCTAGTTCCCGTCGTCTCGAACGTCCGTGCTTGGCCCCTGAAGGCGCAGCAGTGCTGCGCCAAGCAACTCCCGAGCATTACCGGCTTCTCCTTTTTTGCTCTGAGAAGAACCGGCGGTCAACGGCGCTCCCGAAGGAGTCGTCCCCTCCCTCTCTCAAGGTCGGAGCCACCCAAACCAGCACGCCATGTGGCTGGAAACTCCAACCCGACATGCTAGCGGATGGGCTGAGGATTGAAGAAAATTGTTGGAAGAATGGTTGGAAAACACGTTGAGCCGCGCGTGCAGTCAATGGCGTACGCCAGACCGCGTCCTCAGCATTGCTGAGGTCCAGATCCCTTGATCCGGATGCGCAGCACGTGGGTGATCTTGTTGGTGGCAACGTCCCCGCAATGGTGGTGCACGCGACCTCGCAGAAGAGGCGAAGCAATACTCCCACAGCGTACTTGACAAAGTCGTTCCAGCTGGTCAGGAGCACGCCGTGGACGACCTGCGTCCAGCGCTTCCTCGTCCGCTGCCGCACGCGTGCGCGTCGCGTAGCCAATTGCATGGCTACCTCGACTGGCTCGTTGCGCGCCAAATTCCTTCGTGGCCGATCACCGACGCCGCGGACTTGAAAACGCACACCAAAGATGCCGCGGCTGGCCTGGAAGGGTCTGGAGGTTTGGAGCGGGGCCCCGGGTCGTGAGCCGGGAAATGCGGCCGCTTAGACTCCATCTTGCAAATTCACGACTGAGAAGAAAAGGCTGGGCATCGAGTGGTGCAGCTTGCTCTGTCAGCCATTCGTTCGTCGCTAGGGAGCCCTCCATAACGGTCGCATCGAGCCGCTAGGATCCGGCAGAGCGACGCTGCGGGGAGAACTTGGGACTTTGCATTGGCATCCACGATGCGACCAATGAGCTCTCGGCAAGCCAAGCAAGGCAAGTTGAAGTGGAGCTGTCTGGCCCGATAACTGATTTAGTATAATTATTTTGACCAATAGTAGCAAAGTGACAACACGCTTCCAGACACGCACCCACTGGCCACACCTCTTTGGCTTAGTTTCTTGTTTGATTTGACCATTTACCGCAAAAAACGATGAAGAGCGCGGCCTCACCCGATGGCGCGCGGTTCCTGCTGGCGGCCGACGGCTGGGGAGGCGACGCGAGCGCTGCGCTAGTGCTGAGCCGGGCGAAGTGCATGGAGCAGCAGGAGCTGCAGGTGCAGCGGGTGGCGGTGGACGCGCGGGGAAAGAGTGTTGGTCTGCTGGAGTTTGGCGTCGAGGCGGCGGGCGGAGCGCTGCCGGAGGCTGCGAGGCTGGTGGCTGCGCAGTTCGTGGAGGACCAGGAGCTCGCGGTGTATGTGGCGGTCGTTGTGTTGCAAGTTGTGGCTGTGGTGGTGCTGATGGTGGAGTGACCGCAGGAGGTTCGTCCTGCTGGCGTTCCTGGAGGACCGAAGCGGAGACCAGGCGGGAAGCAGCGAGCAGACTGGGGCGAGGAGAAAGCGGAGGCGCTCGAGCTCTTCAGACTGCAACAAGACGAGCCATGCCACGCTGTGGTTTGCTCGACTCACGTGTGTGGACAAGCAGCGCCGAACGGCGCAGCTGCGGCTGCTGAACTGCGTGGAGGTTCCGTCGGTGATGATGGAGACAGCGACGGCCAATGTCGGTGACTCGGATGAGGTGCAGGTCCATCTGACAGACGGACCTTTCGCGGTGGTGTTCACGCCGAGGTCACAAATGGTGCTGGTTCTCACAATGATCCAAGAGGGCGATGCAGCCGAGTTTCACTGTTGGCGAAACCCCGTTGACGTTCGCCAGGATGGTGATGATACTCCAGTCAAACGGATCGTGTCGGTGAACCACATTAGCGAAAACATGGCGCCACACTCTCATTTGCTGATACACACTGTTAGTGAGCAAACCAGTGCGAGCAGGTAGCGTTATCCTTCCATTCAATCAAGTCTGTCCGAGTCTAATGGATCTACTTCATGCTCCCAGACAAGGAGAGCGCCATAGATGGCTGAGTTTCCCGACCGATGAGAGATTACCAGAATCTTTGTTAAAGCCCAGTCCCTGCTGTCTACGTTCCTACTTTCTCCGCTGACTCCTCACTTGTGGACGAGCAAGTGGTTTGTGTGTCGATTATGAACGGCATGGACGCCCCTAAGCACGGTTTTCGTCGCCCTCAGACTGGGTACAAACTCTGGCGGAGCTGCAGATTCCCGCCCGATTTGATGCCACACAGCGCATTGACCTTCTCTCCAACGCATTGCTCGTCGTCGGAACGACGACAAACTCGATCTACGTGTATACCAATGGACTTGTAGTCGCCTCGCTGGTGCTCCCGGCCACTCCGATCAGCATGTAAGTTTATTATTGCAGAGTCGAATTTCCGCTTCGACCTAATATCATTGCTATTGTGTAGCCACACTATCGGCAATGACAACGATGCAAGGCGCTCCGTGATATCTGTGCATTGCTCAAATATGAATCGTTCGTGGTTCCTTCTTTCCTTTGATCCAACAAACCCGAATGAAACCATCGAGATTCTCCAAGGTACAGTTCGTTTGTGAAGTGATCAGTTTGAATGAGTGACCTATGCTAATCAATAAGCAGGTTTCAAACACGTAGGTGATGTGCTCATTGGAGAGTTTTGCTTTCTCGAGGGAAATCCTAGCGTTCTCCCGGCTCAAGTATTGCTACTTAATCACGTTGCCACTGAATCAGCTGATGCAATTGCTGATGATCCAACGGTTTCCAATCAACTAGTGAAACGAAGCGTGCTACTCCATCAACCATCGGCGAGAGAAAAAACGGTGTGCTTGCGCCTGAGATTGCGCGAAACAGCCGGGTCGAAGAAAGAAAGGGGTGTAAAGCGACCAAGAGACTCCAAATCAGCTGGATACTCTGCACTCAAATACATTGAGCGCACTCATAAGGGAGTTTTCCACGCTGATACCAATGAAGACGACTCAAGTGGAGGAGGTGCGCTCTCGGCGTTGCAACCCCACCTGGACACGCTTGTGAATTCTTTAGAAAATCGTGTCGCGAACGGGCTGCTAGAGTTTGATAGACTCAAAGCTATCACACAAGATAAGAGAGGTCTGCGAGAACAATTGAACCGGTTGGTGATGGGCGAGTGGTGGACTTCCAATCGAGCACAAGCTGGCTTAGATTGCTCATTATTATCATGTGACCCTGCTCCTCCGTCTGTCAACGGTAACGAAGCATCGCCTACACTCTCCATACTCGAGGGACTCGAAGAAGTCGTTGGCATCTCGAAAAACGCTGACGACGATGTAATTGAAGAAACGGATGCGTTTATACCGTTTGCTACTCTCCCCGTGATATCTTGTGCTCTAAAGATGAAGCAGTATCGAGTGGTCCAGTACGTTCCACAAACATCCACAATTCGAATCGAAGTCTCAATAGCCAATACGAGCTCCAGGGTCTTGCTCGACACGTTTGCAACAATATCCTTGTCACCCGTACGTGGAGATGATAACACAACCTTCGGTGCTCCATTTTTCACAGCGCGATCATCTGAAGTATCGGCTTTTCAGCCGCAAGGCAAGAAGTCAAACGGCGAGATCGTGCTTATTCTCGACATCTCGCTTGACCAGTCACCGCTCGATCTACTTCGAGACGGAGAAGCGAGGCTAGTCGGAAAGATTTGGCTCCACTGGACCGCAACTTGTGATCCCAAATCTATCCCAGAAGGGGGTCGACTAGATACCGTACGCTTTGCTGGCCAAACCCCAAAGTCATTTCCCGTCGCATCGGTCAACATCACTGCGGCAGAATTGATGGTCCACAATTCATCATTGCGTGATAATCTAGACACAGATTGTACGGGTGCAGCCAGTGCAGAGCTTCTACTTCTATCAGCAGGTAGCAATATTCCCATGTGGCTCCATCGCTTGACGACTGTCAATGCTACCACCGCCAGGCGCATTACGCCAACACTCGTACGCCCAACGTTTGCGCTGGCAAACTACTCGGATCGCGATGAACAGCAATCAGCATTTTTCATGGGCCAATTTATGAAGGAGCTTCCCAGGGATGTGTACGCAATCCACAACCCTCTGCGCACAGTTCACGTTGTGGACCTATTGCGCTGTCTTTGTGGGCTCCGGCGCGAGGTGTTGTCAATACAGCGCCGCTCGCTCGTTCCACCTGATGAGAATGTTTCAGATTTCAAAGGTACGGAAGTTGATGAAGGCAACGAAGATTCCGTGTCCAAGTTTGTCAGGTCCCAACGCGCGATGCAACGGGAAACCGATCTGCGTGTAGTAGCATTGATACACGTGCTGAAGGAGCGTGCGGAGTTTCATGACACTTGGTTCGGCAATGCGAACGCAAAGAAGTGAAAAGCAAAGTTGCCATCAATACATTTTCGATCGGCCACAAGTTTGCTGTTCTCCTCGCTTGTAGTAAATATTGCCAAGTACGCAATCGATTCATATTCTCTCTGTTGGTACCAGCTTTCGATTTGGCTGTAATGGTTAACCCACTTGTATTCGATAAGTCCACAAACTTGATTGTGACTTTGCAAGTCCCCTGAGCGGTTGCTAATACAATGTTGCTGAGCGAATGCAGTCGTAACTTCATATGGTACGATGGAGACCCAACCATTACAACAACAACAACAACAAACAAGAGTGCAATTGCGAATGTGTCCAGTTCAGTCCCAGGACATGTACGAACTGGGCGTCTACTTCTCGCTTTGATGTCCTCGCCATGCTTCGTTCAAAATCTCGACACGCGTGCAAAACATGAACTCAAGCACTTCGAAAGCACCTGAAAAGATGACTTGATTGATGGGAAGAGAATATAACAAGGACGAGACCAGCTGCATCACTATGACGAAGCGCACTCTTTGAGATTGAGACGGGAACAGGTACACTCTGTTTGTACGGACTACCTGCGTTGTGAATGATTGTAGGTACTATGATTACAGCCGAGACTGTCATGTCGACGCAACAATAAATGTAATCAATCAAGCGAAAGAAAAGGCCCTTCTTGCGACCACCAACTTCAAATGCCCGCATCCTTCTGACACCAAAAAAACATCAATGGGATTTTGGAGCCTACTCCAGCTCATTACCAAATCGGCTCTATATTCAACACGCTACCTTCTCCCAACTCAAACCAGCCCACTCAAGAAATGATGACACCGAAGCACGGCGTGCACAAGAACTGGACCGTCGACTCCATCGAATCGCTCAACGGACAAGTCATCATCATCACCGGCGCCAACGCTGGCATCGGATATGAAGCAGCACTCGTGTTAGCCAAGAAGGGAGCCCACGTCGTACTCGCGTGTCGAAACGCCGAGCGAGCCAAGGCTGCAGCTGAGAAGATCGAAGGCGAGATCAAGGGCGTCGATGGCGCTGGTTCAGTGGAAGTGATGCTTCTTGACACGAGCAGTTTGTCGAGTGTTCGAGCGTTCAGCGCTGCGTTTCGAGCGAAGCACTCGCGACTGGATGTTCTCATCAACAACGCTGGTGTGTTCGCAGTCCCCTTTGAACTTACCCCTGATGGGACGGAACGCCACTTTGCCACCAATCATCTGGGCCACTTTGTGCTCACGTTTGAGCTACTTGATGTTCTCAAGGCAAGTGCTTCATCGCGTGTCGTGAGCATAAGTAGCAATAGCCAAAATTTTGCGTCGGTTGTCCCGAAAGATCAGATCGCCTTGACCAATATGATCAAGTACTCTGCGCTCGACGCTTATGCCCTCACGAAGGCGTACAACATTCTCTTCATCAAAGAGCTGGCACGCCGTTTGGAGGCTGCGAATATCAAGACGGTGAAAGCGGTTGCTTGTCATCCAGGGGCTTCAAAAACGAATTCGTTATCCAACACAGCTGCTTCAAATTCGGGTATCACTCGTTTCTTCTGGAAAATGGCAGCGTGGCTTCCTCTCTTTCAGAAGGCGTCAGCGGGTGCGCTACCGATGATTTACGCAGCTACAGCCGACAATATCCAGAACGCCGACTTCTACGGCCCACGGTTCTTCAAAATGTGGGGGACACCGGCGCTTGAGACCCCTGCAGAGACTTCGAACTCGGAGGACTTTGCGCGCGATGTATGGGAGGAGAGCGAGCGCATTGCTGGCATCAAGTTTCTTGTCGAGTAGGAAGTTAGATGGCAATCCCCTTCTGTTTTTATATCTTGGATAAGTTTGAACTCTCCGCAGCCTTGAGCGAGTTTCAATTACATTGATCTGTTCTGCATACGTAAAGTTTATGGCTCGGATGAAGCCGTCGAACTCGACCCCCAGCGAGCGACATCCCTGTTGCTCTCTCTCTCTCTCTACGCTACCATATGAGTAGCAATACGACTTTTGATGATCAAGCCGATCTGGTAGGCTTTGTGGGAGGCGCGTTCCTATTCAAATATGAAGTCATGTTTTCCTTTTATTTCTGCTTGACTTGTGTTGCGAGGTGTTTACCACTACTGCAAACATCTAGTCAACATGAAACGAGATCCCGGCAATACGTTCGCTTTCGTCCCATACCTCTTTTGCGAATTCCGTCGAGTCCGTCGTCGCCGCGGGAGTCTCAAGGACGGGGTAACCCCAAACGTGAAGAAACCATGGGCCAAAGTAGTCAGCGTTGTGAACGTTGTCGGCTGCAGCAGCATAGATAGTCGGCAGCGCTCCTACCTCAGCGTTCTGATAGATAGGCACCCACGATGCGAGCTTCCAAAATAAACTGACGATGCCCGAGTTCTCCGTGATGTTTGTCGAAAGCACGTTTGTCCGCGTCATGCCCGGATGGCATGCAACCACTTTCACTCCCACAACACCAGCACGCTCCAAGCGACGCGCTAGTTCTTTAGTGAAGAGGATGTTGTACAGCTTCGTGAGTCCGTATGCAGTTACGGGAGAGATCTTGGATGGGTTGTCCATAGCGATCTCCTCCCTCGGCACAATTGAAACAAGCTTGTGGTTGTTGCTGCTAACGTTTACAATACGCGAAGGAGCACTCGCCTTCAGCAACTCCAGTAACTCGAACGTGAGCACGAAATGACCAAGATGGTTAGTCGCGAACTGCCGCTCAATGCCTTCTGGTGTCAACTTGAACGGGGCGGCGAACACACCAGCATTGTTGATGAGAACATCCAGTCGCGAGTGCTTCGCTCGAAACGCAGCGCTGAACGCTCGAACACTCGACAAACTGCTCGTGTCAAGAAGCATCACTTCCACTGAACCAGTGCCATCGACGCCCTTGATCTCGCCTTCGATCTTCTCAGCTGCAGCCTTGGCTCGTTCGGCGTTTCGACACGCGAGTACGACGTGGGCTCCCTTCTTGGCTAACGCGAGCGCTGCTTCATATCCGATGCCAGCGTTGGCGCCGGTGATGATGATGACTTGTCCGTTGAGCGATCGGATGGAGTCGACGGTCCAGTCCTTCGGAACGCCGCGTTCTTGGCTTGCCATGGTGGAGACGATGAGCTACGAGGTCGATGGAAAACAGATTTTCGAATGAAGATACTCTAATGGTTTGAAAGGAACCGAAGTTCTCTGGAGTTCTTGATTACACCCAATACCGCTCAGTGACACTCCTTCAAGAGGTAATCAAAATGATATGGCAAGCACGTTGATGAATGGCCACTGTTGTGACTCGAGTAACAAGTTTGACGCGTGAGCGATAGAGGTCCAGCAAGCACTCGGAGCCACAAAAGAATCTGAAGGGTTGTGTTAGATGGTGCGAGTCACTCGTGTGTGTTCCCCAACCTTCGCCGCCGGTACCTTCATTTGAATGCTCGACGTCAGTTTCTTCAGTTAGTCAACGTGGCGAAAGTTCGATGTTATCGCAACGTGATTGGCCTCTTGAGCGGAGCTTGGTATCAGGAATGAACACGCTTGACTTTTACATCTTTTGTAGTTCACGACCTGCGTCCCTACACAGATAGAGGAGTCGCAAAAAAAAAAAAAAAAAAAAAAAAAAAAAAAAAAAGCACTCGAAACATTTCGACTAAGTCTAGGACCTCGAAGCCCTTGATTACTGCTTCGAACTTCTCACCTTTAGTCATGGATCACTCAGCAATGAGGTAAGAATGACTAACATGCCGGAGCCAAAGGAGTTTACGCTTCATTCTCACTCCAAATTCCTTGTTGGCACTTGAGGTTTCGGGTTGGAAAAAGTGAGCACGAGCTGCAGGCGAATCGACAGTGTAAAATCCAGAGTGAACTAGATCTTGCACATGGTCGGAGGTATTTCGCAGTTTAGTAGATGTTGATTACAGCGAAGAATGCTAGTTTGAATTGACTCAAACGGTAATCATATTGACTGCGCAAAATTTTTTGTCACTTCGCTTCACTTCACGCCAATTTGAGTCATTTAGTCAATTCCGGGTTTCCGGTGGCCC
Organism: Phytopythium helicoides; assembly: GCA_024867545.1. Lineage (NCBI taxonomy): Eukaryota > Oomycota > Peronosporomycetes > Pythiales > Pythiaceae > Phytopythium > Phytopythium helicoides. The sequence goes on along the minus strand of JANFNE010000020.1, from coordinate 1,096,319 downwards.
TTCTAACACAAGTGTTTCCTCGAAGCAGATAAACCTACGATAACAAGATACCAGAGCGATGACTTTGCGCGAACATCAGCAACTAGGATGGATCACAAAGCAGATCGGTCGACGTGACCGGAAAATGAGTGCAGAGAAGAGGGCGAACTGAGTCGAATCACTCTCGAATCCCTGGGGTGGTACAGCACAGCATCGTACCAATGATTGCAGCAGCAGCATGATTACAACCGCAGATATTCATGGCGATGCCTAAAAAAAGATCAATCCTACGAGTTTCACCTCCCCTCCAACGAACTGTCATCGTTGCAGACTTTCACTGCTCTGTAGCGCCCCTCCTTCTGACACCAAAAAGCATCAATGAGACTTGGAATCTCCTTCAGCTCATTACCAAATCGGCTCTACATTCAACACACCACATTCGCCCAACTCAAACCAGCCCACTCAAGAAATGATGACACCGAAGCACGGCGTCCCCAAGAACTGGACCGTCGACTCCATCGAATCGCTCAACGGACAAGTCATCATCATCACCGGCGCCAACGCTGGCATCGGATATGAAGCAGCGCTCGTGTTAGCCAAGAAGGGAGCCCACGTCGTACTCGCGTGTCGAAACGCCGAGCGAGCCAAGGCTGCAGCTGAGAAGATCGAAGGCGAGATCAAGGGCGTCGATGGCGCTGGTTCAGTGGAAGTGATGCTTCTTGACACGAGCAGTTTGTCGAGTGTTCGAGCGTTCAGCGCTGCGTTTCGAGCGAAGCACTCGCGACTGGATGTTCTCATCAACAACGCAGCCGTATTTGCTATCCCGTTTGAGCTCACTTCTGACGGCGTCGAGCGGCAGTTCGCGACTAACCATCTTGGTCATTTCGTGCTCACGTTCGAGTTACTGGAGTTGCTGAAGGCGAGTGCTCCTTCGCGTATTGTCAACATGAGCAGCAGCAACCACAACTTTGCGTCGATTATACCGAAGGAGGAGATCATCTTGACCAGCTCCAAAGGATACTCTCCGCTTGGTTCGTATGCTCTCACGAAGCTGTACATCTTGCTGTTCACCAAGGAACTGGCGCGTCGTCTGGAGGCTGCCAACATCACGGGTGTCAAGGTGGTTGCTTGCCACCCAGGCGCCGCTAAAACAAGCGCGTTATCAAACACGGCTGATTCAAATGCGGGTATCACGCGCCTCATCTGGAAAATAGCGGCATGGATGCCATTCTTCCAGAAAGCGGCGATAGGTGCACTGCCAACGATCTACGCGGCTACAGCGAACACCCTCCAGAACGCTGACTATTATGGCCCGTGGTTCCTCAAGGTGTGGGGGTTCCCGGCGCTCGAGAATCCAGCGCCGACCACAAACTCGAAAGAATTTGCGCGAGAGGTGTGGGAGGAAAGCGAACGCGTTGCTGGTATCTCGTTCCTTGCTAGAGACTAGCTCGGTGTGAGTTCCATTTTCAACCTAAGCATTTGCTATTTCGGTTTGATGGATGGTGAGATTGAGCTTGGCACAGAGCTCCAAAGTTGGCTCCAAGCTGTACGAACATCAAAAGCGATTTGTTAAGCCCTTGGTTCCCAACGTCGTATCATACGACATAAGTCCATGGACTGCGATCGATCGCTTTGTTTCTCATTTGCACGGAGAGCCTGGAACCCAGCAAGGAGCTGAACGTCATGTAGATTGTCTTGGTGGCGCGAAGACGCTGCTGGAGTCCTCGGTCACGTAGAAGGCTTGCCGAGAGCTCATTAGTTGTATCGTGGATGCCTACCCACAGGTTCGCAAGCCTGCATCTTCGCTCTGCCGCTTGCGACTGTTCTTCCATGCAATATCAAGTGTCGAGTCCTGGCTGCTCGCATGAACGATAGAGGCAGGAGGATGGAGTTCGTCTGACTTCATCCTCCTGCCTCTATCGTTCATGCGAGTTCGTCTGACTTTGAATTCATTTCGAAAGTGAAAAGGGAGGGATGTCACGAAAGTTTGAGGACTTCAACTTGCACTCTCGGCAAGGGCTAGCCATTCAAGTCCAAGCGTTCCTCTCTCAGTCGGGAATTTGCAAGATGGAGTCCAAGCGGCCGCACTTTCCCGACAAGTTCGACCCTGGGCCTCCCAAGCTGCCGGATCTTTCCAACGACGACGACCATGAAGACTAGGAGCGACACTGCATGTCACGCCTCGACCTTCCAGCTCGCAGCTGCGGCGACGACCGACCTGAGAAGCTCGCCAATCCTCTTTTCCGCGGCCAGACGACTCGACATTCCTTGCGCTGTTTCACCAGTTGGAGCAAGGCAGAGTCTTCGACAGCGCCGTGTTGATTCAGTTGGAGTCCCCCACCAGAGCGCAGACTCACGGAGGATGGCGAATGCTAACAGGCAATGGGCGTTTAGCCACGGCGCTAGCAAGAAGAAAGCGGCGGAGACTACAGAGACGACGATGATGAAGGACTGGACGGAGACGATGGAGACGACGGAGATGAGGACGATGAGGGAGACGACGGAGCCGCTGAAGCCTTAACCAAGCTAGGCGTGGGAGGAAACAAACTGGTAGCCTTCACACGCAAACATAGCCAATTTCCTAGCGAGCTAGTATGAGCACCGCGTAGGGAAATTAACGGTTAAGCGGTAATTGAGCTGACTGATTTCACTTCGTTACGCTTCAAATTCAAAAATATAAGTTGAAGTGGCATCTTCGACTAATCGGACCACTTCGGTGGTGGCAGACTGACTATCCAGCATCACATCTACTTGACAAGGAATGAGATGCCCGCAATACGCTCGCTTTCCTCCCAAAGCTCCTTCGCAAATTCCTTCGAGTCCGTTGTCGCCGCGGGCGACTCGAGCGCCGGCGAGCCCCACACATGGAGGAACCGCGGGCCGTAATAGTCGGCGTTCTGGATATTGCCAGCCGTAGCGGCGTAGATTGTTGGCAGAGCTCCATCCTCCGCCTTCTGGAAAATAGGTAGCCACGGCAAGAGCTTCCAAACGATGCTGGCGATTCCCGAGCTCTCGGCGGCTGTTGTAGGAAGTGCATTCGTGCGTGTAATGCCCGGGTGGCACCCGACCACCTTTACACCGGAGATGTTGGAGGCCTCCAGACGACGCGCCAGCTCCTTGGTGAAGAGAACATTGTAAAGCTTCGTGAGGCTGTAGGCGCCAACAGGAGAGAGCTTGTCGGGGATGTTCATAGCGATCTCCTCCTTAGGCACGATCGACGCGAACTTATGGTTGCTGCTGCTAACGTTTACAATACGCGACGGAGCACTCGACTTCAGCAAGTCTAGCAACTCGAACGTGAGCACAAAGTGGCCCAGGTGATTGGTGGCAAAGTGACGTTCCGTCCCATCAGGGGTAAGTTCAAAGGGGACTGCGAACACACCAGCGTTGTTGATGAGAACATCCAGTCGCGAGTGCTTCGCTCGAAACGCAGCGCTGAACGCTCGAACACTCGATAAACTGCTCGTGTCAAGAAGCATCACTTCCACTGAACCAGCGCCATCGACGCCCTTGATCTCGCCTTCGATCTTCTCAGCTGCGGCCTTGGCTCGTTCGGCGTTTCGACACGCGAGTACGACGTGGGCTCCCTTCTTGGCTAACGCGAGCGCTGCTTCATATCCGATGCCAGCGTTGGCGCCGGTGATGATGATGACTTGTCCGTTGAGCGATCGGATGGAGTCGACGGTCCAGTCCTTCGGAACGCCATGCTCAGGAGAAGACATCTCGATCGTGGCGTGAAAGCTGGCTCCGGCGTTGATTCTCGAATGACCTAGCTCCGAGGTCTCCGAGGTCCTGGTGGCGGTCCCTCAGTAAGAGTGGGATGGTTGATCGGACATGATGGCTGATGACCGTCGATGGCCATCTCGTCAACCTGCAAAGAATTCCGTCAGCCTGGGCGTGACGAGAGGCGAGCTCTCGAGTGGATTGGACCGCAGACCTACTCAAGTCTTGTATTTCATATCACTAGCTACTTCATCATGCATCGCTATTTTACTATTTGTTCTTGTGGGCTGGAAGCCACCCTGGAGTGCTTCAAGAAGGACAGGTCGACTGCTGGATGAGCGCCAGTTGCTGTTGCATCTCCAGCATGCGGAGCGACGTCAGCTCCAGAGATGACTCGATCGTCGACAGCGTCGCCTGCAACCGCACCACGATGAACAGCAGCACCAGCACCAGGATCCACGGGAACACCTTGACACGTGCGTCACGGGAGCGCACCGACATCATGGCACGGCTACTGCTGCGACCACGGCTGCGGTGGCTTGACCGATGGCGATCCTGTCCAATCGACTTGGAGCGTCCATAACGTTGACTAGCTTCGTCGTGCCCACTTGAGGGCTCGCGCGAAAGTGGCGGATTCGAGGAGGATGAGGAAGACGGCTGGTCCGTCGGCTTGGCAATAGCGGTAGCTTCTTTCTGGGAAGCGATGAACTCCTTGGCCATCACAACCCACTCTTTCCACTTGGCTTTGTTGTCACCGATCGCGCGGCTCTCGATCGTCGACTTCCAGAACGTCGACTTGGCAAAAACAACCTGTAGCATGGGGCATTATTAGTTGATAACCTCATTCTCCATACACAGAAGATTGAGACGGTCACGAACCTTGAGCTCGATGGTGACCTTGCACTGCTTCGGGTTGTTTACGTCAGGAACAATTGTCCAGCGATCTTCAACGCTAAAGTAGTCACCGTAGGGGATATCCACGACTCGCGTCGATGTTTCAACGACTCGCACATGACGCTCAGTTTTAAGACATTGGAGCTGCACATTTCAAACAATTATGTCAGCTGAGCGTACAAATTTGAGAGAGGAGAAAGGATTGCAACGCACCACATCCACTCGAGACGACTTGGGTCCAATAGGTGCTTCTACAGGCACTCGAAACTGCAATGAACGGGTCATCCCTGCGCGAGCATTGTAAGACTCTTGTTTGCCAGGATATCTCCGTTTCAAAATATTCATCACGTACCGAAGGATGCCTCGCTCTCTAGTGGCGTCATCCACGGGTTTACCGTGATCTCCGTCGACCCTGTCCGCTCACCATACTTGTCCATACCGAAAGGGGCATTGTCGAGGAAGAAGGTGCTCATAAATTCATCCACAGACATAGGGAACGTTTCGTCCAGAATATGCGTCATCGCGTCATCCTTTGGAGCGATGGAGTTGACATCCGACACCACACTGCGCTGGCGCGGAAGGCACGGGATTGTTCCTGGTGTGACATTGCTGGAGCCTGGAGTAATCTTTTCAGCTTTTTCAGAGGCAGTCTGCGCAACTTCAGTAGGGGTTGCTGGTTGCTCGGTCTGGTCAGAGGTGCTGGCTGCGTTGGCTTCCTGAGCAGGAGTCTCCTTTGGTGCATCCTTCGTGTGCGCTTCGTGCTCAACGCTCTGCATTGAGCTGCGGCTGCCAGCAGGAGAAGTTGGGGACTCTGTTCGGTCCGATTCCGGTGTTTGTACGGCTTCCTCTGTCCCGCCGCAGTTGAACGTCTGGGCACTCGGGGAGCCGCAGGCGATACGCTTGATACCTTGAACGACCGTCGGCCGAATTTCTCGGAGCACGCGCTCGCGCGTCTTGGCGATGAGGTCGTAGCAGCTGTCACGGTTGTTGCCCCAGAAGCTCGTGAATGTGTAGTCTTCCTTGCCGTCGGTCGTGCGGATGCGCAGCGCGCTCTGGAAGACCATGGTGGTGGTCTTGTCCAGTTCTGAAATGGTCTCGTAGGGGATCAAAATCTAGGAGAGAGAGAACGCGGCAGCACACAGCAGAGCGTTAGACGCGGATACAGGGTGGACCGACCTGTCAACACCGTGACCGGCCGCAGGGTAGAGACGGAGCGAGCGAGGATTCACTCGCCTCGCCGCCGCATAGAGCGCTGGGCTCGTCGAGCCACTGTGCACGATGCGACAGCGCTCGTTCCACCGAGTTCAAGCAGCCAGCCACGCGTCTGGGGGGTTGATCCAGCACGCGACACCTCGCTCGCTCCGGGTCAGCATCCAGCGGTGCAGGGCAAGTCACTGACCTTTCTCTCGCGGCCGAACACGTTCGAGTAGAAGCACACGTGTGAGCTCGTCGGGTACATGCGTCCGTGCATGGCAAGCGACGCCGCGATGGCGCAGGAAAAGTCTGCTCGGGCGTGTCAGCAGGCGGTCAGAAAAGGCAGCGCGCGCAATCATCCAGTCGCCCTCGCGGTCTGCAAGCGCACCTTGGTAGAACGCCGTGCACTCTGGCAGCTCGAAGAGCTTGCACAGCACCTCGCGGCGCAGCTCGTCCACGTCGTCGCCCGCGTCCTCCTCGTGCGGCAGCGGCAGGAACTCGCGGCCCAGCGGCAGGTTCAGCTCCGCGCCGTCGGCCGCCGAGCTGCCGCGCGAGCTGCCCGAGCGCGCGCTCTCGTTGCTCATCGTGTGCCGCCGGCTCGAGGAGGAGCCGCTGCCCGGCCGCGGCTTGCGGTGCCGCCGGTACGCGTCGCGCCTGTCTCCTCGCTGGCTCGAGCCCGCCGACGCGCTCGAGCCCGACGAGCTCGAGCAGGCCGAGCCCTCGCTCACCTCCGCGCCCAGCAGCTTGGGCCGCAGCGCCGCCAGCTCCATGCCGAGCGCCGCCGGTCGGCCACGACGGCGTCGCCCCGTCGGACCGAGATGGGAAGTGTTGCCCTTTTGCCCTCGGGGATAAAGCGGCGCTGGCTATACTGAAGACAAGTGAGGCGCGAACGCTCGCCGAATCCTTCATTTGGATCGGCAAAGAACCTGCAGAATGGAGTACGCGGCGCCGACAGCCATGGTGGATTGTATAGGAGTTGTATGGTTTTGGGAACTGCTGGAATGAATACCCTGCGTAGGAAGATGTTCAGTTGGTTTACGAGAACGCGACGGTTGAGGCGCTCCTTGCGAGTTCCGCAGGTCAACTCTTGCGACATGTGCGCCGCACGTACAAAAGTATCATTTTTTAAAAAGACAAATGGAAGCCAAAAAGAATTGCCATTTATCAGCCACCACGAAGAGCTACGCAAAAGCTGCATGACGACCTCCTCGAGCCGCGACGACCGGCGCCGCAGCCGCAGCCCACGAGGCCGCAGCGAGCGCCGACGCAGCCGTAGCCGTAGCCGCTCGCACTCGCGCTCTGCTGGTCGCCATGAGCGTCGCGGTCGCCGATCGCGGAGCCGCGAGGGCAGTGCGGACCGGCAGAAGGCGGCGAACCGCAAGGAGGTGGAGCACCGCTCGCGCATGTGGACGGTCGTGGACTCGGACTCGGAGGCGGACGACAAGCGGCGCAATCGCAGCAGCCACAGGCGCAAGCGGAGGAGTCGGTCGGTGTCTTCTTCGTCGTCTTCTGCTTCTCGACGCTCGTCGTCGTCGGATAGCAGCGAATCCGAGTCCGACGCTTCGTCGGAGGACAGTCGCCGACGACATCGCAAGCACAAGAGCAAGAAGCGCAAGCGTGACAGCAGTGACAGGAAGAAGAGCAGGAAGAAGAAGCACAAGAAGGAGCACAACAAGAAGAAGAAGAGCAAGAAGAGCAGCAGGAGCTCGCACGCTGTCAACCAGAACGAGTACGGCAAGTACGGCATCCTCCGCGAGTCCGACTTCCACGCCAAGAGCGTGTCCTTCCAAGCCTGGCTGCGCGACATCAAGAAGGTGCGAGCAAGCGGGCGTGTCTGCATATGCTAGGCTAGTGTTCTAATCCGGTGCCTACCCTGCTAGATCGCCGACTTCAACGGCCCCAAGTGGGAGGCCATGGAGCTCTTCAAGGAGTACATGGAGGACTACAACACGTGCACGCTGCCGCACGAAAAGTACTACGACATTGAAAAGTACGAGCTGCAGCATTACCAGAAGCAGCAGCGGCGCGCTCACAAGAAGATGGCGGCCGCGTCTGAGTCGCTCGGCGCGCTGGAGGACGAGGAGCGTGTGCGTCGCGAGCGCCGCGAGGCTCGTGAGAAGCAGGAGCAGGAAGAGTTCCGCCTGGTGCTGCAGACCATGGACAAGGACAAAATTGATGCCATGCGCCACCAGGAGAACTTGCGCGCCGAGATGCAGATGCACTACAAGTCGGGCAACGTCGCCGAGGCTCGCCGCCTCGAGCAGCTCCTCAACAAGGCCGACGAAGAAGACAAGCGCCGCTACTAGCCATCGATTGGTTGGGTGTGATGGCGGCATTGCCGACAGGCCAATCGCAGTCGATTAGATAGGAACAGGGCTAAAAGAAACTCTAAAACCGAAGAGCTACAAGTGGAAAAGGTGGTGACAACCATGGCAGACGATGGCGCAGACGACGCAAACTCTGCTGACGACTGGGGCCTGGAGGTGCGCGGGTACGCGTGCGAGGTATTTGACGACCCGTCAGCTGCGTGGGAGCTGCACCAGGAGCGCCATCTGATCCCGTGGCGCGGCGAGGACCGCGGATTGCTGGTCGACCGCTTCGACGCGCGCAATTTGCTGGACGACCACGCGCAATTCCGGCAGCTCAAGAAACGCAAGAGGGAGGGCGGTGGGCGTGACGGTGAGAGTGGCGGAGAGGAAGAAGATCGAGGTGATGGAGAAGTTGGTGATAAGTCCCCACGGTCTGAGGAGTTGCACCGACTGCGGTTTGGCGACTACATCGAGGAGTTTCCGGATGAGGAAGCGCAAGAGGACGTCAATGTTGAGAACCGCTTTCCGTACGAGTACCCCGAAGACAACGAGAAAAAAGTCAGAGACGACAGCACAGTGGATGGAGATGAGGAAGAGGCTGATGGAGAGCCTTTCGCAGTGTCATTTAATGTTCCGAGCGATGTTCGGGTGGTAAGGCAGACGCTGAGGACTAGGTATTGAATTGATGCTCACACGCTACTCCAAACACAGCCAAAGACACTGAGGCGCCACAACATCATTCAAGCGACAGCCGACAAAGTGCGCGGAAACCCCCAGCTAGAAGTCATGATGAAGGTACCAAGCGTGAGGTAATTCTTTTTAATGCATGGTCGAGTCTGAACGGAGAGGTCTTGCAGGTTCGCCTTGGAGACAACCCGAGGTTTGCATTTCTCAGCCCGTTAAGTGTCTTCTACGGCTACTTCTGCTTTCTACGCGATCGAAAACCTCTGGAGACGAGCTCTCGACCAAAGAACGCCCGAACTGGCGGTTTTTCTCTGCTTGGTGACGAATATCAAGACGTATGTGAGCATCGTGCCATCGATATTGACAGCATTCTGATTGTCCTGTGCATTTGCAAGCAGAGTGACGACGATGCCGACAGTCGATGACGAAGAAGACACCAATGGAGAAATCATATCAAAGTGCCGATATATTGTTGTGTGGCGCCGATCTAATGAGCGCACCGCACAGCTTTTGCAAGCAGAACCTACTAAAGACACCAGCAAGGCAACAACCACGAGAGTTGGCGATCGCCTTGCCGAGCACAATGGCAGCAACGCGTTTACGGGAACAGCCGCTTGGGGTCACGCGGGAACATGGAGGCCTTGCGAATGTTGCCCAGGCCGAGGTACAGCATAACGACACGCTCGAGGCCAACGCCACCGCCACCGTGAGGAAGGGCACCGAGGCGGAACGAGTCGATGTAGTTCTTGGCCGACTCCTGGGGCACGCCAAGCGCCTTCATGCGCTCCTCGAGCAGACCGGCGTCGTGCACACGCTGAGCACCCGACACGATCTCCTCGCCACGGATCATAATGTCGAACGAGTTGCTCCAGCGCTTGTCGCTCGGGTCCGGCATCGTGTAGAACGGACGCACGGGCAGCGGGAACTTGTCGAGGATGTAGAAGTCCGTGCCGTACTTCTCCTTGACGAGGCGGCCTAGCCACTTCTCATTCTCAGTCGTGAGGTCGTCCTCGAACTCCTGGTTGGCGCCAGCCTCTTTCAGCATCTTGACACCCTCCTCGAACGTCACAATGACCGACGGCTTCTTGTACTGAAGCGGCTCGAACGGGTGCTGCTCGTTAATGATGGCCAGCTCCTTCGAGTAGCGCTCCGTGAGGTTGTCAAAGATGTAAATGAACAGGTCCGAGAAGACCTCGAGCACCTCGTGGTAGTGCGCCTTGATGGTCATCTCGAGATCAAGACCCATGAACTCGCACATGTGGCGGTGCGTGTTCGAGTTCTCAGCGCGGAAGACTGGGCCGATTTCGTACACGCGCTCAAGGCCAGCGACAGCGCACGCCATCTGCTTGTAGAGCTGCGGGCTCTGCGCAAGCGCGGCGTCCTGGTCAAAGTACTTGAGCGTGAAGCAGTTGGCGCCGCCCTCGGACGCACCGCCAACAAGCTTGGGCGTGTGGATCTCGACAAACCCACGCGAGTCGAGGAACTCGCGGAAGAGCTTGCTGACGGCAGCCTGCGTGCGCATGATGGCCTGGTTGGCGGGCGTGCGCAGGTCGAGAGCGCGGTTGTTGAGACGCGTGTCGAGGCCGACGTCGACGTAGGTGGATCCCTCGGCCTTGAGCAGCGCGTCGGGGCGCATGGCGTCCTCGACCTGGAACGGCAGGTGCGGCAGCGCCTTGCTGACGACGAAGAGCTTCTGCACGCTGAGCTCGACATCCGTCTGCGTGGTGCTGAGCACGGGGCTGGAAGGCACCGTGAGCGTGACGAGCGCCTCGACGACCGACTCCTTGGGGATGGCGGCCGCGAACTTGATCATGTCGCGCGACACGGTGTCGCTCTCCTGCAGCACGGCCTGAATGGTGGCCGTCTTCTCGCGCAGCACGATGAACGCGATCTTGGACTTGGCGCGCACCGACTGCAGGAAGCCGCGCACCCAGAAGCTCTCGCCCTGCAGCTCAGCATGCAGCTCCTCCACGGGGCGGTACGTCTTGTCGTTCTTCTTCTGCGACTGGATGAGCGGCAGCTCGCCGTACTCCTCCGTCAGCTTTGGCGCGGCGGCCGCGGCCTGCAGCATTTCGGGTCCAACGCGCGCGTTAGTGGGCCGTTTCGAGCCGGAAAAGCGGCGATCGAACGCACCGCGGCCTTCTGGCGCTCGAGAATGCGCAGCTCCTTCTTCGTGAGCTTCTTGGGCGCTGGGGGAGCAGCAGCGGCGTCGGCCATGGCGGACAGGAAGATCGGCGAGACAGGCGGGGGGCCACTGGGCGGATCGGATAGTGAGCGCTGTCAGCGATTGGCTCGAAACCCACGTCTCCCCTCCTCGTCCCTCCCGAGTGTGGCCCACAAGAACGTTTCCTGCGACATGTGACGACGGTATTGACGCGTTTCAACCAATCACAAGAGGTTAAAACTGGGTTGACGGGATGGGATTGGCTGAAACTGAAAGCCACACGTTTTTATTGCCATTCGTGTGAGCCATCGAACCGACAGACAGGTAGACATGCGGGCGGAGCGCGCGGCGGCGCGGCAAGCGGCGGCCGTGATCGCGGCCAGCGCCCACGTGGGCAGACGGCGCTCTGCTCGACTTGCTGCGGGCATCTCGAGCTCCGCAGCGGCCAATTCCGAGCCTCCAGCTCCCTCTGTGAGCGACGAACCGGCCGCTCCCAAGCAGCGTCGCGGTCGGCCGCGCAAGGCTCCAGCGGCCTCAGGGGGCGGTGAGGAGGGCGTCAAGTTCCCGCACGGGACGCTACCGAGGACGTACGAGCTCGAGAAGGAGAAGGCCGGGTTTCGCTGCGTGGTGGGCGTCGATGAGGCCGGGAGAGGACCGCTGGCTGGGCCAGTGGTGGCCGCAGCGTGCTTTGTACCGACCGACGTGAGCATCGAGGGCGTGCACGACAGCAAGAAACTGTCCGAGCCCCAGCGTGAAGCGCTGTTCGAACAGCTCACGACCCACCCGCGAGTCCGCTATGCCGTCCACGTACGTGCTGCTCGCTTGTGGAGTTGGGTTGGAGAGGTGTTGACTGGCTGCTGACCGAAGTGTCTTGATGTTGTACAGGTCAACTCGGCGCAGCGCATCGACGAGATCAACATTTTGCAGGCGTCGCTCGAGTCCATGGCTCTGGCAGTCGACGCGATGCCGTCCGATGCACGGGCAGATTATGTGTTTGTCGACGGCAACCGTCTGCCGGCTCCGTTCGCTGACGGTGGCGCGGCGAACGTCAAGGCATCGTTCGTCATCAAGGGCGACTCGAAAGTGTTTGCCATCGCTGCAGCATCGATCATTGCCAAGGTGACGCGTGATCGCCTCATGCGCGAGTACGATGAGCAGTATCCAGGATACGGCCTCGCACAGCACAAGGGCTACCCAACGGCCGCGCACATGGCTGCCATTGCCAAGCTCGGGGCGACCGCGATCCACCGAATGACGTTCGCGCCGCTCAAGCCCAAAGAGCCAAAAAAGAGCAAGAAGGCGGAAACCTCCGCTGCAGCCTCGAGCAAAAAGCGCAAGACCGAATAATGGCAAATGCTTCATCGTGTTGATAATATGTTGATGCGATACAGGTTTGCTCACTCTACGAACACTCTTTTCCTGCAATTAAAAAAAAAACTACTTCACGCTTGATAAAGGGCTGTCCATGCTGCTTGTCTCCGTGTTGCGGCGCGTGCGGCAACCGTCTTCCATGGCAGCGGCCTTGGCCATTGCAATCGAAGCCTCTCGACGCTTGCGACGCCATAATGCAATCTCTGGCGATCCGCCACTCGGGCGTGTGCTCAGACCCAGCAGGTGCTCTTCAAAGCACGCATCGCACACTCGCTGAGGCTCCGTGTAGCCAAGATGCGGCAGCCGCAGCTTGCGCGTTGAGTGCTCGTAGCAGAACGAACGGCCGCACTGGCGGCAGTGGTGGCGTCGCACCAGCAGTCCGAACGAACAGTTGCACTCCGTGCACTGAGGGTCCTTCGACCAGCGAGGAACCACCTGAGACTCGTTCATGATCGGCTGCGATTGGCGTCGAGGTGTCCATGCCACCGCAATAACCGGGTGATGGCCCTCATCATCGATACTCGTCATACCACCACGGAGAGGTGGCAGACCCAGCGATACGGATCGTTTCGGGATGGGCAGATCACAAGCTTTCGCCTGGAAACTCCTGCCACTAAGACCTTCAAGCTCGTCCTCATCAGAAGCGTTATCATCCGCAAAATATGCCTGAAGGCCCCGGCTGTGCTTGGTTGACTGAGACTTTGAGACTGATGCGGCACCAGCAAAGTTCCACGCCGTGCGGGCGTTTCGAGCACGCTGAGCATAGCATGACGAAGACGTCGCTACCGGCTGCGCTGGCAGAGCATCAGAACGGGAACGGATGTTCAGAGCGTTCCCATTTCGGCTGATGGTATCAAGGCGGCGAACAGGAGTCCCATTACTAGTCACTCTTGAACTCGACATCGTGCTGCGACCACCGATGCACCCAACAGATGCTGGTGCCCGCCACTTGGCTTGGCGTGGAGTTCTTTGCCTGTGCACCCTCTCTGACTCGTCGTCCCCAACGGCGCCATCGTCTTCGTCTTCATCTGTGCTGCGGTTGTTGTCAACCAGATTCATATCAATGCGAAGACACGGACTCGAGGGTTCCTGGAGCTGCAGCTTCATCATCGTGGCCTTGATTTGTGATGCCACGTACTTCTTCATGACTTCTTTCTGGTCTTCTGGTGTAGGTGTTCGAGCAGACGGGGTTGCCGAAGAAGCGACAGCCAACGCTGTGGCTCGAACTTCCTCTCGCAGTTGCTGGAGTTCTTCTTCAACATGCTCTTGTCGAGCAATCCACAAATCAAGACTGTGTCTGCGATCACGAGCGCGCGGAGAAATCACCATGTCCATATCCTCATCCTCCTCAGGCTCGTCCGTTGGCGGTGAATATACATCCTTCTCACGGACCGTGTTGCACGGTGTCGAAGTAAAGCTAAAGTTGGTTGACATGTCGGGCAAGCTGTAGCGTCGAGGACGGCTAACCGAGCCAATAGGAGCTGCTGCAAGCGTCTTCACGGGCGATTCAATCTCAAGAACTGCCGCAAGATCCAAACCGCTCGATTTTTCAAAAGTCTCAGGCTCATCTGCAATGTCTGCAGGCTTGAAAACGTCATCTGAGTCGCAGCTAGCTGCCTCCACCGATTTGTCTGGAGGACAGGCAACCACTGGGATGCTGATACCTGCAGCTCGAAGCCCCGCGCAATCATTCAAAAGCTGGTTGTTGTTGCTCTCTTCGCACGAGTCAGATCCTGGGACTTGGTATGCAAACGACGGAATCGACATGCTCGTTTCGTCATCTTCATCATCATCCAAGAACTCCTCTTCCTCCTGTTGGCTGTGCTCCATGTCTTCTTGTGGCTCAGGTATTCTTCTCGATCTCCAACTTTATCTTTCTCAGGGAGAGGAAGATCATGTCTGGGATCAATGCAGATGCCACCATCACCGGCTCCATTGGGCGAAGGATCGGAGTTGGGGCCATTGGAAAGAAATTCACCTGCTGCTGTTGCAGTTGCATTGCAGCTAGTTGGGCTCGCAACAGTGCAAGTTCATTTTTGAGCGCCGAGTTGTCTTCTTGCAGCTTCATGATATTCCGACTTTCGCGCTTGAGTTCCATGAGTTTACCGCGAGCAACCCGTGCTCGGAAAGCACACTGCAGCGAAAGAATAGCCGACATCATACGGATAAACGCTTTTTGTGCGGCTGATCGTCTCCAGGCCGTTGCAATACGAGTCACCGCGCGGGTCTCACGCAAGAATTGCACAAATTGAGTTGCACGGTGCATGCGCACAAGGCTCTGACACAGAATTGTCGAAGATTTTAGCTTGAGGTACGCGTTGCGAGAGCAGAATCCTCGAACTACACGCTGGATTGTGATAGCACGCACATGAGCTCGGATGGATTGGGTTAGTCGCCGCGCGCAGTGGCCACGATAAGCACATTGAATGAAAAGCACACCACGAAGAAGTGCTCGGTAGCGCCGTCGTGCCAGGTATCCCCGGAACTGAGTCTGGGCAATGACCGCTGCACTGGAGCGAATAGCAGTACGCAACTTCTCAAGTGCTTCGTACGGCTTTCGACGGAAGAAGACGCGAGTCTTGCCGAGGCGAACACCATTGATCAAGGAAGATGATGACTCCCCACTCGTTTGTTTGATGAAAGCAGCACCAAGACGACCGAGACACGCCTTAATGTCGATACTGTCCAATTCCCGACTACTGCCGCCGTGACAACGCACAAGTTCACGGGCATACCGGTCGAGAAATTGATCGTGGGATAGCCGCACAGGGAAGCCAGCACGAGCGACTCGAACCGCCTCGAGTACACCACCACTGCGCAATTGCTCAACAACTCTTTGCGTGTCAAAAGCGGCAGACGAGCTCGAATCATTTGGCTTGATACAACGAACGTAGTGTGGCGTTGTAGCACGGATAATTTCAAGCAGTTCGCCAAGCTGCAACTTGAACTGCGTACCGACGCTTACGGCAGCGATGGAGGAGTTGGCACGGCGAATAGCAGTGCGTCGACCGCTGGATGGACCACTAGTGGCTGACACAGCCTTGGCTTTCGTCGATGCAGCAGACGTGACAGCCAGCGACTGGATTAGCGGGTTGCTGGATTCCGATAGCAGCATGGCAGCACTCTCACAAAACGCGTCCTTATTCTTGGCAAGAAAGCCTTCAGCATTGTAAAGTACACGACCGGCGTAGTGCGCAACACCAAAATGTGTGGATCGCTTTAGTGCACTAGCCAAGACGAAGTGAGAGTGCGTTCCAACTGTCGTGCTGTTGCTTCTACTTCTCCCGAAATTTTGTGGTTGCTGGCTGTTTCCAGAATTATCTCCAGTCCCAAAAGCCGAATAGAGCTTTGCCACAAGTGCGCGATCATTGCCTTGCGGGAACACGCATTCCTGGTCTGTTAGTGAGAAAAGACCCAGCGGCTTTTTCTCGAAAAGCTCCAGGCACGCCGAATTATCCGGGAACTCCATGCTGTCAATCGACATTGCGTTAGGGTCATTACTGTCGCCTTCTTGAGCCAGGATTCCCTCCTCGCGGTACAGCCGCTGCTCAGAAGCGAACACGTATTCGTTGAACTGATGCTGCAATGCCTCATTGGCGTAATTGATGCAAAGTTGCTCAAACGAGTTGGTCGCCATATCCTCAAAGCCAAAAATGTCAAGCAATCCGATCGAAAGCATTGAGGCAGCATCGATTCCTTGCGGTTTGTGGGCGTCCGGGTGAATCTTGGCATTGATTCGACCGACCAACCACTCAAACAGGAGGCGGTAACACTCCATTAATAGGGCATTTCGAGTATTCTCGGCATGCCCCACATCAAGAGCGACTTCGAGCGTTTCGTTGGCTGTATGCAGCCAGCGCTTTGTCAGCGCACGCTCCAATTGTTCAGGTTTCACTCCAAGCAGCGCTGCTGCCTTTGAAAAGTGATCAATAGCGCTTTCTTCTTCATCTCCAGACTCATCGTCCTCGTTGGCCGCCTCGAGAACTCGAACGACTTTGACAACAGTCGTTAACGGGCTTACGGCTTCGTTGTCACGATCGCTCTCGCTGACGCTCCGATTTCGGCTGTTCTTCCTCCTAACTGTAGTCTCCGCAAACTCTACGTTGCCCATGTGCAGCACTGCAGCAACAATCTCGAGCACACTTGAAATCTCCTGACTGGTCAACCCGAGCTGTTCCATCGCCCGCAAAGTCTTGCGGAATTGCACTGCATCGTCGATGCCATCACGACGTCGCATGCACTGGCTTTGATTGAGCAGGCGAAAGTACTCGGCACTTCGCAGCCCCCAGGATCGACGACGCTCGGCTAGCGAGTCTAACAGTGTCGATAGCGACTCCAAATCGACCTCGTGTTCATCGTCCTCGATGTGCACAGGGTTCGATTGACCTGAGTGAGCGGCCGTTGCCAAGAGTTCATAGAAAATGTGAAAGTTGCGCTCGTGCTGCGCCTGCTGAATGACGCGAATCTTCTCGAGCAGATATGTGCGGATGCGCGCGCCACGAAGCGAGAGTCCGCCACGCGAATCGAACTGCAGTTCGATGAACTTGCCAAAGCGACTACTGTTGTCATTCCTCACTGTTCGGGCGTTGCCGAACGACTCGAGGATCGGGTTGGACTGCAGGACTTGAGTCTCGATCGACGTTGTCGCCGCCTTGGCTGACGGCGGGGGAGATGCCCCTCCGCCCGAAGATTGCCCACACGTCAGTGCAAAGTACTTCATGACAATCTTGGTAGCTTCCGTCTTGCCGGCGCCACTCTCCCCGCTGATCAGGATAGACTGGTTGCGTGCATTGCGCGCCACGTCAACGTACGCTGCTCTTGCGACCGCAAACAGGTGCGGGTCCCGCTGTGTTGGCTGGTCTGCCCCGGTGGCGTCATCCGGCGCGTACTTTTGCATTCGGTCGCGCGTGTATAGCGCTGGGAGCTTCTGGAACGGGTTGACCGACACGAGGATATCCCCGATGTGCGTGTAGATGGCGTGCCGAGTGTACCGCAGCCGCAGCGCGTGCAGGATGGCGGCCTCGTGCAGGTGCGGCAGCGCCACAAGGTCGTCCTGGTCCTGCTGGTCCTCTGCATTCTGCAGCAGCACGTTCACGCACTCGCCCGCGCCGCCAGCCTTGAACACGAGCGGCACGACGGCCGTCTCCCTCTTCTTCCCCTCCCCCTCCTGCTCCTCCTCGTCTCCATGCTCGTCGCTCAGCTCGACCTCCACGGCCGGAGGCGCCTGGCGCACGCTCAGCACGCGCGCCGAGCGCCACACGCGGTCGTCCGCGGGGTCCGCGAGCCACACGCGCGCACCAACGTCCATGGCTCGTCGTCAATGCGGCCGATCTTGCTCTGGTCGACGCCGCGGTGCCCCCCGAGAGAGCGAGAAAGCCCGCGCCGAGCTTCAACTGGGATGCGCGCGCTGTTCCGGGGCGGAAAATCGCCGGAGAAGCGCCAAATTTCGCGCCCAGCGGCTCCGCCGTCCGTTCGTCGGCGCGCCTTTTGCAGACTGCGGCCGCCTCGGCCTGCAGCCAGCGCATCCGGGGGCTTCCATGGCGGCCTCACGAGAATAGCATTGAGGCGGTCCATATAGAGAGCAGCCGGCGGCCCCCGCCCCTTCGCGCCGGAGCGTCACAGCGTATCCAACGCTATTTTCTGCGCGGCTGTTTGAGGTTTCGGCCAATCCCCGCGAGGCAAGGGGTATATTTGGACCAATCGTGGCGCAAAGAACGCGATCTTTGTTTTTCGGATCCCATCCTCGCCGAGAAAGCGTGGGATTCAGCCATCCGAGCCGCCATCTGGACTGTATCCACGCTGGCCCCAGCCATCGCGTCAGTCGCCTCATGGCGTTTCAAGGCGCCAGATGAAGCCGCACGGAGAACAACGTCGACACCTGCATGGAGGTGTCGACGTTGTTGTTGTTCTCGCCAAGGGCATCCTTTTTTCACAATCCATCCAAAACGAAGGTCGCTTTTCAGCCAATCCCAACACTTTTGAAAACGATTTTGGACCAACCAGCGCGAGGTCTGGAAGTCCGTGAACTTTTTTCTTGTGTGGATGTGCCGCAGTTCTTCAAAGATACCTCCATACTGAAACGCAGTCACCGCTGCAAAAAGCTGCTCATTTAGGCGCTCCTCATGCATCAAAGAGGAGCCGCAACAAAGCGCAGGCAGCTTCAACTGCTTCATCTGCTGGCCGCGCGCGCGCGCACCGTTCTCGCCAAGCTGCACGTGTCACGCCGCCGATGAGTGGCCGAGCGGCGTGACGTCAGCGCCGCGTAACGTTCAATGCGAGCAAGCAAATTTTTCACTCACTCTGCACCGCACACTTTGAAAGAGCAAAAAATCTTATTCTGCCGCCTCCACCTAATGATTCACAGTCAAAGTGCCCGTGCTCCCTAACGTGGCTCGCTCGCCCCGGTTCCATCCCGCGGGAGCGCGCGTGGGCCCTACGAGCTCCACGAGTGCGCATTGCCCTCGGCGCCGACGTTGCCCGCCTGCGCGTTGCTGTTGCCGTACTGCCGGTACGACTGCTGGTGGTGCGCACCGCCGTGCTGCGCCTGCTGCTGGCCCTGCTGCTGCGGCTGGTGCTGCTGCGGCGACTGCTGGTACCCCTGCGGCATCATGTGGCCCCACGCACCCATGGGCTGCGCGCCGTACGACGCCCAGCCGTAGTGCTGCGCGTACGACGCCGCTGACATGCCGGCCGACACGTTCGGCCCCGGCGGCGACGTGCCGTGCTCGCCGCGAGCGCCACTCGCGACATTCGCGTAGCCCTGCGCGCCGGCGTTGGCGCCACGCTGCTGCTGGCCCGAGGCACCCTGCGATGCACCCTTGCCGTGGCTCTGCTGGCCTCCCTGCTGGTGCATATGGTGGCCCTGCTGGATCGGCGCCTGCTGCATGTACGCTCCGTTGATCTCGCCAAAGCCCTGCGGGATAGCGCCCCCGTACTCGTGCTGGTGCGCCATCATGTGCTGGTCCTGGTATCCCACCGGCATGCTGAGCAAAAAAAACACATGAGATTCCGCTGTTCTGCTTGTAACATTTGTGAGTGCACACGTACTTCGGAGGGGTCGAGAAACCAGGCACCGGTCCCTCAACACCATACGGCACGTTGCCACGCGGGCCGTACTGCGTACGCGGGCTGTACTGCGGGTACTGCGCAGGCAACTGAAAAGGTTAGAACAGAGTTCCCACAAGTTGACATGGTCAAACTGGTGACGCACCTGGGGGTTCTGGTAGTAACCGTAGCCTTGGTAGTAGCCAGGGTAGTTGTACGGGTTGTACGGCATCGCCATGCCCGGCGGCGGGGGTGGGGCGTAGTGGTGGTAGCCAGGCATGGCGCCATGCGCCTGCTGGAACTGTGCAGCCTGCTGCGGGGTCATCTGGCCCTGCGGGAGCTGCTGCTGCGCCTGCTGCTGCTGCTGCTGCTGCTGCTGGGTCTGCTGGGTCTGCTGCTGAGCAGGCTGGGGCTGCTGAGCCTGCGGCTGCGGCTGCTGCTGGGCTGGCTGCGCCTGCTTCTGCTGCGAAGTTTGCGACTGCGTCTGCGTCTGCTGCTGGATCTGAGCGCTTTGGCGAGCGGGAGACTGCGCGGTGGCAGCGGCACGTCCCGCATTCTTCGGCGTCTCCGAAGTCTGTGGGGCAGCCTGCGAAGCCGCACCGGTGCGACCAAGGTCAATCGAGTACTGGTTGTATGAGGTCTGGTAAATGTTCGTCGTCGTCTTCGCGAACTCCGAGCCGTAAGCAGCGCCAGAGCCAATCTTGGTGGCCTGGGTCTGCGTCGAAGTCTGCGCAACAAACTGCGCCTGGGCACGAGTAGGCGTGCCACGCTTCACCTCATCCGGCTTGGGCAGCGACGCCGGCGAAGGAGCCGAAGGCGCGAATCGCGGTGACTTGACCGACTTCGGGGTGGCTCCACCAGCCTCCACGGCAAGGCCAGGAGGGGCCGACGTCGTGCTCGAGGAGATCTTGGTTCCGACCTGGCTCGTCTCGGTCGCCGTCGAGCTGTGCTCGCTGCTCTCAAGCACCTTTCCGGGGGAGAGCGTTGAAGCCGTCTTCTTGGGAGAAGACGTCTGCTTGTTGCCACTCCAAGCACTCTGCGTCTTGGTAGTCTTCGTGGTCTTCGTGCTAGGACCCGACGAAGCCGTTGTCGTTGTCGTGGTTGTGGTCGTCGAAGCCCATCCCCGCGGCGAAGTAGGTTCCGTCGAGTCATCATCGCCAAGCGAAAAGCTGCCAAACTGCAGTGAGATGTTGGAGGAAACGGCGCTGTCCCAGCGGCCAAGCTTCAGGTACTGCTTCGGGCTCGCCGACGCCGAGCCGGTCTCGCGTGGGATCTGAATGTCCTTAGGCGATCCCGGCACAACGGTAATGGGTCCAGCAACGGGGCTCGCAGGCGTCGCAGGCTTGACGATCGGGCTGCCACGGCTCCACGCGTTCGGGGTCGTCGCCTTCTTGCTCTCGGTGCTCGTGGTCGTCGCCGACCACTCTTCGATCTTGGACGTGCCCACATCAAGCGAGCCCCAGCCCGCGGCAATCGACGTTGTCGAGGTCGTCTCCGTCTTCTTCTCCGTCTTCTTGGGGGACTTGACCACCTCCTTGACGACTTCAACCGTCTCGGTCACGACCGTGGTCTCTTCTGTTGTGGTAGTTGCGGTCGCAGTTGCTTCAGTAGCAGCAGTAGTAGTCGTGGTGGTGGTGGTAGCGGTGGTAGTGGCGGCGGCGGCGGCGGCGGCTGTGGTGTCCTTCTTCTTCTTCTCCTGCTTTTTCTTCTTCTCTTGTGTCTTTTTAGCAGGGCTTGCCTGTGTCGTCGCTTCGGTCTTGGCGTCCTTGTCGGTAGATTCGGTCGTGGGCTCCTTCTCCGAGGGCTTGTCGGCGGGAGCGGCTGCGGGCTTCGGGGCAGCCTCTACTGGCTTGGCCGGCTGCGCAACAACGCCGGTGAGGTTTGGCTTCTTGACCCACGCGCCCGTAAGGATGGGCGTGACTACTGGTGGGGTCGCCACGACGGCAGGCGGCGTCGTCTTGGCCACCTTGGTTCCTCGCTCCTTCTTGTCCTTGCGCGCCGACGCGGGCTGCACGGGCGCGTCGCCGGACTGCGCGGTCTCTTCGTTCGACTCGGCGTCGTCCTCTGGCTGCTCCTCGTCGTTCTCGCCCGACGCCTGTCCGCGGTTGCCACGTCCAGGGCCAGCAGGGCCGCGACCGCGACCGCGAACGGCTCCCCGGCCGCCGCGAACCGCAACGCCTCCCCGCCCTCCGCGGGTGCTGCCACGACCGCGCAGCCCGCGGTCCGAGGGCTTGCGCGTGGGCGACTGGTCGTCGTCTAGCTGCTGCTGTGAGTGCTGTGCGGGGCGCTGCGACGAGGGCAGCTCCTTCTTCTTGCCCTTCTTGGCGACCGTGGCCCAGTCGTCCTGCCCGCCGCCGCGGTGGTCCTCCCACAGCTCGCTGATGGCCGTCTCGATCTTCTGCGCGTCGTTCTTGCAGCGCTCCAGCAGGCGCGTGATCTGCGCGTCCTCGGTGCCCGGCGGACACAGATCGCGGTACTTGGCCACCTGCAGCACGCCCGTCAGTACCTCCCTCCCCCCAACCAGCCCAACGAGATCTCCGCGCCGCTGCCACCTGCTGAGCCGTCTTGGAGGCGCCGCTCACGGGCGCCGCGTCGGTCTCGAGCTGCTGCAGCTGCCGGCCCTTGGCCAGGTAGTAGTCGCGCTTGCTGCCGCTCATGGCTGTGTGTGTGTATGTGTTTTCTGTGTGTGTGTGTGTATGTGTCTGTGAGTCGCTCGCAGCCGCCGCGCTTCCCCCCTTCGTTCCCCGCACGGCCGTCGATCCGATGGACGGGGGAGCGTTGGATCGCACTTGGATTTTTGTGTTTGGGGGCGAGGCGGCTCTTGCCGTGAACGCCAGGGGGCTGGCCCCTGGTGTAATTTAAGCCAATCAGCGTCCAGGATTTATGTGGGGCGCTCCAGATTGTTCCATGGCGCATCGGCTGGACCGCTCCGCTTTGCCGACTTCAACTGCGTTTTGCTTTTCATGGAAGGAAAAAAGCTGCTGCCAGACGCTCGGTCAGCGGGATGCAGGCGCGCGATGCATCGACGCTGAGCCAACGAGGCCTCATGGCCACTAGGAATCGGAGCACCAGGTGAATTCATTTTCCACGATATCAAGCGTCTGTCTGTGACGAAGGGGCGAAGCGGCAAGAGGCGCGCCCTTTTGCGCCGACGCGAAGCAGCGTGGAGTCCTGGTAAGGATCTGCTAGACTAGAGCTCGCCGCACTCGGTGATGGTGACGGCGAGCTTGGGCTTGCTGTTGGCGCCCACGGGCACGCTCTCCATCTTGCGCAGCAGCAGCAGCGACGAAGGGTCCAGTACCTTGCCGAACACCACGTGCTTGCCGTCCAGCCAGTCGCACGGCGCGCACGTGAGGAAGAACTGGCAGCCGTTCGTGTCCGCCCCGCTGTTGGCCTGCCCAGTCGATAGATAGTGGTTAGATATGTGCCTGCCGAGAATGGATCGAGCAGCAAGACAGCCCGCCACGCACCATAGACAGCAGCCCCGGCTCCGTGTGCTTGTGGATAAAGTTCTCGTCCGGGAACTTGTCGCCGTAGATGCTGATGCGCCCCGTGCCATCGCCCTAACGATGAACATACTCCGTCAGTCTTCAGTTCCGTTCACGGTCGTCACTACCATCGCTCACCTTTAGAAAGTCGCCGCCCTGGGAACGCAACCACAAACGCATACCGTTAAATCCCCAGCTTCTTTGCAGTCGCCAGCACCTCCTGCTCTGAGAGAACGCACCTGCACCATGAAGTCCTTGATCACCCGATGGAAGCTGCAGCCCTTGTACCCGACCGGCAGCTCCGATTTCCTGCGCGCGTCCACCATCAGCGCACCGACCTCTCTCCCACTCTCTCTCATACACCGCCCACCTGTACTCGCCCGTGCAGAACTGCCTGCCCATTGCCACCGCCATGCTACCGTCAACGCTCCTGCCCTGCAGCCCCCGCCGCCAATCACCCACCGCGCTCCACGCACCGGAAGTTCTCGACCGTCTTAGGGCAGTCCTTCTTGAACAGCTCAAGTCGCAGCCTCCCCGCAGGCGCGCCGCCGATCGCCACGTCCAGGAACACGACGGGGTTCCCGCGCCGCAGCGCGTCTCCAAGCGCCGCGTCCATCAGGCTACTCGAAGGTGTCGCCTATCGACCCCGCGCCAAAGTCTACTATCGGCACGGACCCCCTTTTTGATACCGGCACCTCATTCTTGATCTTCAAGGGGGAGAGGGAGAACATGAAGCTGTACCCGGCGTCGGCGTTCGACGCCTTCCACGGCTCGGCGATCCAGTTCCCCGCGCATGTGGACGCGAGCGTTAAGCAGATCCATGAGGCCTGCAAGGGCATGGGCACGGACGAGAAGGCGCTGATCGCCGTGCTGGGCGCCAAGTCCCCCGAGACGCGCAACCTCATCGCGCTGCGCTACAAGGAGCTGCACGGCAAGTCGCTGCGCAGCCTGCTCAAGAGCGAGACCTCGGGCGACTTTGGCCGCCTGCTGGCCATGATCGCCACGCCGCTGCCCGATACGGAGGCCCAGCTGCTGCGCGACGCCACCAAGGGCATCGGCACCACCGAGAGCCTCATCGTGCAGGCACGTAGACTTGGCTTCTTGGGGCTGGTGAGGAGCGCTAACGAGGTGGGCACAGATCCTGGCAGGACGATCCAATGAAGAGATGAACCTGCTCAAGCGCTCCTACTACGATCTGGTCGGCCGCGACCTGGCCGTTACGCTGAACTCGGAGCTCAGCGGTGACTTTCGTAAAGTTGTGATGGCCATGCTCCAGGTAGGCCCAAGCACAAGGTGGATTGCTAGCCATGGAAGCTTTACTAACACGAACGATCTTTGATTCGTATAGGCCCCGCAGGTCGACTACAACCCGCAAGTGCACAACGCCGCCAAGGCGGAGGAAGAGGCAGTGGCGCTCTACAAGGCTGGACAAGGCCGGCTTGGCACGAACGAGGAGGTCTTTATTGGTATCCTGGTCAAGTGCCCGCCAGAGTTCCTCAAGATGGTGGACGCCGTCTACGTGGCCAAGTACAACAACAACATCGCCAAGGCGGTCGACAAGGAGTTTAGCGGAGACGCGAAGCGCAGTCTCAACTTTTTTGTTCGCCTGCAGCTCGACCCTTACCCCGCCATTGCAGAGCTGTTTGAGCGCACGATGAAGGGCTTTGGTACCGACGAGACGGGTCTCAGTACGGCGCTTGTGCGCTACCAGTCGGTGCTACCAGAAGTGAAGGCAGCATACAAGAAGATCTACCGCGAAGAGCTGCGCTCCCGCATTGCAGGTGAAACGAGCGGCGACTACAAGAAGTTACTACTAGAAATTTTTGACGCGCCTCAAGACCCACCCAAGCAAGCACGCTCCTCGGCTCCGGGTCAGTCTCCGGCCCAGCAGAGTGCTTCTACTTCGCATCAAGCTTATGGAGCACCGGCCCCTCAGCAGAGCTTCGCTTTGCCTGGCCAAGTCCCCGCTTCCGAGTCGGCTTACCAACATGTTCATCAGCAGGCCATCGCGTCGGGAGTGGCAACATCAACCGTTGCGTCCTCTGCAGTGCCAACATCGGCGCCGGGTGGATATGGTCAAGCCCCTCCAGTGCACGCCGGGGCGGCTCCTGCAACAGGATATCCTGCGCAGCAGCAGCAGCCAGGGTATCCTCCGCAACAACAACAACAACCAGGCTACCCTCCGCAGCAGCAGCAACAGCCCGGATATCCCCCTCAGCAGCAAGCGCCTCAAGGCTACGGTGCCCCTCCAGCCCAGCAACAGCCCGGATATCCTCCGCAGCAGCAGCAACAACCCCAGCCTGGATATCCGCCGCAGCAACAAGCCCCGTATGCCCCGCCGCCGGCCGGGCAGCAACCGGGAGGATACCCAGGTCACCAGCAAGCACCGCCACCGGCGCAAGCCCCAGCTGGTTATCCTGCCTATCAGCAGCAGGGCTATCCGCCTCAGCAGCAGCAGCAACCGCCGCCGGCTGGGTATCCGCCAGCTCATCAAGCCTCGTACCCACCTCCCCAGGGCTATGCACCGCCACCGCAACAGCCTGCGGGATACCCACCGTCATACCAGCAATATCCTGGGTACGGAGCCCCACCGCCGCAATCAGCGCCGCCGCAGCCGTACTACCCGCCTGGGCAATATCCGCCTCCGCAGCAGCCGGCATACCAGTACCCGCCCGGGCAATATCCGCCCCCGCAAGGTGGGCAGTACCCGCCACCGCAGCAGTACCAATATCCGCCGCCGCATGGAGGATATCCGCCGTACGGCTACTAAGTAGTCAGTGCCGGAAGGTGGGTGAATCGTGCGCCGCATGATGCGGAGACAGCAAATGAGATGCGCAAAGCGATCTTAGGCGCTGAGATGATGGTGTAAAACTTTGTTGAAGTCGTCTCTCGCGTGCAACGAACAATGATCACAGCTGCATCGTCCGCATCTGCTGTGCGCGGTCGAGCAAGCAGCTCTTGCCCATGATCTCTAACCTGCAAACCGAATGAGATGGCACGTGCCAGCAAAGTCCTGGTCTGGTTGAAGCTTGGCTGTCGCGGCTCGTTTGACCGTGGGTTGAGATTCGTTTGCAGCCAATCACACTGAAAGTATCCAAGATCTGCTTTAACAGTCGAAACAATCGAACGCAGGCGTCACTGACGACTCGAACCCGGTCGTCAGCGTGTGCCAACGAGTAAAGGTCCGGTGCCTGGATAGCAGTTTGCTCGCTTGCCGGTCATTGCCGCGGTCGTGTCATTCTCCAATTCTCCAGCTTCCGAGCAAGTCGAGCACCGCCCAAGCCAAGCCACCCCAAGCAGCAGCCATGCTGAACCTCTACCCGCCGTCTGTCTTTGACGTGTACAAGAAGAACCGCCTGCACTACCCGGCTTCAGTGGATGCTGCGTGCGAGGAGATCCACAAGGCGTGCGCGGGTATTGGCACCGATGACAGCACCCTTGTCAAGATCCTCGGACCGCTGTCGCCGAACGACCGCGGTCTTATCGCTCAGCGCTACCAGGAGCTGCACGGCCAGTCGCTGCGCGACCTGGTCAAGAGCGAGACGTCTGGCGACCTCGGCAACCTGCTGCAGCTCATCTCGATGAACCTGCCGCAGGCCGAGGCGTACATTCTATACCATGCCATGAAGGGTGCGGGAACCTCCGACCACCTGCTCTACACGGTGCTCATGGGACGCACAAACGAGGAGATCAGCCTCATCAAGAAGGCGTTCTTTGAGCTGTACGACACGGACCTGTCCGTCGTGATCAACGACGAGATCAGCGGCGATTTCCTTGCCGTCATCATGAAGGCGCTGCAGGTATTGTAACCATTCTGTTGCATGGTGTTCTCGGACTTTTTACTCACTGCGCTTGTCGTTTGCAACTGTTCTCAGGAGCCGCTGGTGGACTACAAGCCGACGTTCCACACGCTGGCCAAGGCCGAGGAGGACGCGGATCTGCTGTACAAGGCAGGCGAGGGCAAGTGGGGCACGGACGAGAACGGCTTTATCAAGGTCCTGCTCTCGAGCCCTCCAGTCCACCTGCAGCACATCGAGGCTGCGTACAAGAAAAAGCAAGGCCACGGACTTGTGGAGGCCGTCGAGAACGAGTTCAGCTCGAGTGACGCTGCTGCGCTCAAGTTCTTTGGTGGGTGGCGAGCATTGGTTTTGCTGTGAGCTTGCGTGTCGACGCTAACTCTGTTGATGCTGCCAGTCCAACTCAACCTGGACCCGTTCAACACGCTCGCGGATCTTCTGGAGAGCACGATGGCGGGCGTTGGCACGGACGAGACTGCGCTCAGCGCTGCCATCGTTCGCTACCACGCGTACCTGGGACGCATCAAGCCGGTGTACGAGGCCAAGTACAAGACGTCGCTGCGCGAGCGCGTGGCCTCCGAGACGGGTGGCGAGTACCAGAATCTGCTGCTGAGCATCATCGACGCGCCACGCTCGATCGGCGAGTACGCGTGAGCCCAGCAGCCGTCGTAGTAGTGAGCTGTTTGTAGCCATGCTCAACTCGTGAGCCTTCCCCCATTGCAAAAAATGCACCACCATGATCAGTTACCGGTTGCAGGATTGCGATCTTGTAAAGTCGCACTGAAGCGTGAGGAGCTCGCAGAATCCGGCGTGGCAAGAGTTCAGTCCTACGGTACACCCTGGAAAAGTGATTTGGTCTGAATCCACGTCCCACAACCGGATTGGCTGAAAATCCCTCCCAAATTCAAATCCCGCCCTGCGATTCGCCAAAACACCTGGGTACCATCCTGCCCACACCCGCATCTTCCCACACCGGAGCAATCACCTCCATCAAATTACATAATGTATATATTTATTATTGATTTTGAGTCATTGACATGTCATAATAACTCTTATAATGCATATATGTCGTACAACTAATCATGCCCTTCTGGCGACACTTCCTGCAAAAATGGAGCGCGTCGAGCAGCTCCACAATCCGTCGAGCTCGTCGCCAGGGACTCTTGCGGGCGCCGCGCCGCCTCGCCGCCCGCCTGCACGCCTCGCCATGGAGCTGTACGCGCAGCCGGTGCGCGACTCGTTCCGGCGCGCGCCGCTGTCGTTCCCGGACGCCGTCAACTGCGCGTGCGGCGCGATCCGGCGCGCCACGGACGGGCTCGGCGCGGACGATGACACGCTGGTGGCGGTGCTCACGCGGCTGAACCCGCACGACCGTGCGCTGGCCGTCATCCGCTACCGCGAGCTCTACCGCGAGGAGCTCAAGGACACGCTGGGCAGCGACCCCGAGGGCGACTTCCGTATCCTGCTGCTGCTGCTCACCATGCCCGCGCCAGAGGCTGAGGCCTTCCTGCTGCACATGGCCGTCACGCGCTGGCGCGAGCGCGAGAAGTTCATCTACACGGTGCGTGCGGTGCCTGCACTGCTACAGTATGTAGGTGCAGAGAGAGAGAGAGAGAGAGGAGGAGGAGAGCGCTGATGCGACGCGTGTCGCTGCCGCGTAGATCCTGCTTGGCCGCACGAATGAGGAGCTCTCGATCCTGCGCGCCACGTACGCCGACCTGTTCAACGAGGACCTCATGCGGCTCATGAAGCAGACGCTCGGCGGGGACTTTCACACCGTCATCACGCTGGCGCTCGACGTGCGTGCACTCACCGTTCGTTGGTGTGGACGTAGCGCACAGCCTCACGACTGATATGTTGATGCCAGCGATACCAGGAGACGTACGATCCGAGGGTGCACACGGCCGAGCGCGCGCTGCGCGACGCCGACGCGCTGTACAAGGCTGGCGAGGGCCGGTGGGGCACAGATGAGGAGACGTTCGTCAAGATCCTGTTCTCGAGCCCGCCGACGTACCTCGTGCTGCTGAACGAGGTGTACCGGAGCAAGTACCGGAGCGATCTCGAGGCCGCCGTGCGCTGCGAGTTTAGCGGCTACGCGACCGAGGCGCTGCTGTTCTACGGTGCGTCGTGGTTGGGCTGATTACCTGTTGACGCCGAAGGGCTGGTCGCTCACACCATCTACGTCATCTGCTCCCGCAACCTCGTGTCGCGCGTAGTCCGCTTGTCGCTCAAGCCGTCCGAGACGCTCGCGAGACACTTTGAGAGCACCATGAAGGGCCTCGGCACCGACGAGAAGCGTCTCACTGCCGCCGTCATCCGGTACCAGACCGCGCTTCCTGAAATCCAGGCGGTCTACAAGACCATCTATGGTCGGTCGCTCAAGGACCGCATCAAGGGGGACACGAGCGGCGATTACGGCCAGCTCCTGCTCGCGCTGCTGCACCATCCCGAGCAGCAACAGCAAGCAAAAGATCCAGACCCGGCCGACGGTGCATGAGTCTCACACCGTAATCGCGCTGGCGCCGTCATGGTCGTCATAGCCCAAGGAAAGGCTTGATGACTCCACAGCGGCGCGAGGCCTCGGTACGCCCAAGGCCACAATCACCCCCGCCCACTAGTGTCCATAAAGTAGCTTTCTCCCTAGACCACACAAAATGTACCGCTCGTGTTGAAAATCCAGTCCCCATGCATGAGCGCCGCGGAAGCGCTAGCAGTTGCGAGATGGTGAAACACGTTGGTGTCCGTCTGACTCAAAGTTTTTTGCGTGCGTGGCTTCTAGAATGTCATGAGAGCTTTGGCTCCACTGCGAGTGGCGAAAGTGCGAGCCCAAAGGCGGTCATTGATTGTTGATTTGATACACTCAGCAGCAGCAGGCGAAGTGCAGGAAGAGCTCAACGGGTAGGACTTCAACCTGAGTACCGTCGAGGTGCAACGTAGGTACCCCCCGTCACGTACTGTACGCGCTGTACGTAATCAAAGCGAGATGTGATTGGCCGTTACACGGATATGCAGCCACTGGAGCAGCCAATCCGGCGGCAGCACGTCCGAATGCGCGTCCGCGACGGAAAAAAGTGTCGAGATTCGATTTGTGGTGCCGCCAAGTGAGAGGAGTCGCAGTACTGTACCGCACACATTTCTTTGAAGACACACAAACGCGCCACCACGCGGTAGCCAATGGGATCATCGCACGTCCTTGTGTGCTGACTAGGATTGGCTACAGAATCACTTTTCTTGGAACGCACGGTACCGCTTCTCGACGGAAAAAAGCGTCGCAAAAGAGAGAGATTCGAGCATTCCGCCAGAAGACAGAATAATTCGTCTGACACTGTCTCACCTGTGCAAGCTGGCTTTAGTCTCTCGCTGCCGCCAGCATCGCCAGAAGAAGGCAACGCGCGTGTATGCGTTTAATTTTTTTTCTTTAGGAGGTGCCGAACTGGACAGAGCGGAGAGCGATCGTGTGGTGCTGGTGGTGGTCGACGCGTCGGTCGCAGGCTTGCGTTTTGCGGCCATCCAGATCACTCTTTTTGCGTGGTTCTGAAAAGTACGGTACGGCCACGGATTGCTCTCTCGCCGCTTCGTTGATTGCGCTCTCGGCTCAAGCGCGATCCTGTGCCACCACTCGTTCCGCCCGCCGCGCGGCGCATACACACAACAGCTCGAGGGCGATCACTCGATCAAAGTGTCGCGGGAAGGCATTCGTCGCGACTGGCCGCGACGGTGGCGCCCCGATTACGCCAGCGCACGCGAGACGGTGCGCTCTTGGAGCCGCATAATCGCTTTTGCAGAGGAATACGGCATCGAGCGCGAATATCTTCCTCTTTGTATACAGCTACCGTAGATGTCGTAACGACTCGCGAAATGTATGTAAAACTTGGAAAGTGTATGCCTAAGCCGATGATTTCGCCCATGACTGTTGACTAGACCATCACTCCGCACCGCTCACCAGTATTGGGTGAATGTACGGTACGGCGTCAACACGCCACACAGTCGCGGCCGACTTCTGGTCAGTATCGAATTTTCCGCCTTTCGAGCATAAGGGAGGTGGTTTTCGTAGTTGGTCGAAAAAGCTGCTCATCCATGGGAGCCGTCACTTTCGACTCGGACGGCGCCAAGGAGCAGCGCTCGTCGTTCCTGACGAGCCCGACGTGCTGCTCGGTGGCCAGCGGCATGGAGTCCGACCACGATATTATTAGCTCGTCGCGGCTCAGCAGCCTGTACGAAGTGAGCGTGCGCGGAGACAAGGGCGTGGCGCCCATCCTCGAGGAGGACCCGGCCGCGGGGATTGACGGCGCCGACGCCGTCGAGATGCAGAAGGAGATCCAGGCCAAGCTCTTCGACCGTTTCTCCATTCGCGTGCTCAAGCAGGTGCCGCTGCCCGACTGGATGAAGATTTTCGTGCCCAGAATTGTGCGCCTTCAGACTGGAGCTATGCCGTACATGGAGTACGCGCGCTCCGAGAACGGAGAGGTGCGCCAGCGCAAGATGATCAGCGTCTGGACGCGCGTCGACCGCCTGCCCAAGAACAAGCTTTCCATCGACTTCCGCATGCCCGACTCGGGCGAGTTGCCCACCGTCGTGTCCAAGGTCTCCGTCTCGTCCAAGACCGAGGAGCGCACTGCCTGTGACAAGGTCTCGACCGACAAGTGGATCCTCAAGTTCGAGTCCAAGCGCGAGCGCGACTCGTGGGCTCGCCTCATCCAGGACGCTGTCGACCTGCTCGGCTGGATCAACAAGTTCACGCTCGGCGCGGAAATCATCTCGACCGAGAACTCGGCACTCGTCGAGTGCTTCACGTGGATGGACCGAGGGAAGCCGTCCTACGTCCTCAAGTCTATGCACGCCGACTCCAAGAAGAAGTCACATTCGGCGCGCAACGAGATTCACGTGCACCGCCTGCTTACCAACTTCTCGACCCACCCGAACGTGGTCAACCTGCACGACTCGTTCCGCCAGCGGGAAAAGGCCTACCTTGTGCTGGAGAACTGCGTCGGCGGGGACCTCTTCGACTTTATCAGCCAGAACGGTGGCATGGACGAGCACCACGCCAAGTCGCTGTTCCGCCGCATCGCCAACGCCATCAACTACGTGCACGAGCAGGGCATCGTCCATCTGGACATCAAGCCCGAGAACCTCTTCTTTAAAGTGTCGTCGAACCAGCTGGACACCATCAAGCTTGGCGACTTTGGCTCTGCCATGGTGGTGGCCGACGGCTCCTCCAAGAAGGCCGTGAGCTGCACGGTCGGCTACGCGGCCCCTGAGGTGCTCGAGCACGGTCATGTTTCGTTCGCCGCCGACGTCTTTAGCGCCGGCGCTGTGCTGTACACTGTGCTGTGCGGGTACTCGCCGTTCAGCGCCCCCTCGGACGAGGAGATGCTGGAGAAGACCCTGCAGGGTGACGTGATTTTCTATGAGCTCGAGTGGCACCGCGTGAGCAAGGAAGCCAAGGAGCTCATCCTGTCCATGATGGATCCGGATGCGGCCAAGCGTCCTAGCATGGAGGAAGTGCTTGAGCACGCGTGGTTCAAGCAGTGGTAGGTAGTTGCTAGTGTCCGTCGTCGATGTCATAAGTTATTTTCCTCGGTTTCAAGTCTATAAGCCGATCGCAAATGAAGTGATGTGATTTTTCAATCTCCTTCCATCCGTCACCAATGTGCTCGTGATGAACTCCATGATCTCGGCAGAGACCGTGGCCTTCGATCACCAGGCGATCTAAATCAGGTCGCAGTCCCCATGCAGCCAACCCCACCGAGGAGGAGCAAATCCACCTTGCAGCGCCGGTTTGTTTGCCCGCCACCAACATCGAGAATGATTACTCTCTCCACCGAAGCGCAAGCCCACTGTGTGCGAGTAATCGAACGGTACTGTGTCGCAGCAACAGCATGAGCTGGCAAGCAGGACCTCCGTGAGACTCCCTCGGTTCCCAGCCTATGAAGCGAGTCTTTTCCCTTGGCAACTTAGCGTTAGACACTCGATGGAGCTTCAGCTGGGCTTGAACGATGTTCATCGGTGCAGGTGTAGGACAGACTCAAGTGGATTGTAAGCAATCTTGCAATGCATTGGTCCTTCTCTCTCTGCCTGCGTGCATGTAGCCGCCTCACTATCCAACTTCGAAGCCACCCAGCTATGTGGCTTCGGCAATGGCTGTCAAGTCCTCCTCGATCAATACATTCTGGATTACAGGCCACATGGACTGCATTCTGGACTCGACGGAGCGCAGCACAAGCTCCGACAGCGCACCTGCGTCCGCGTCGTCGGCGCAGTCGGGCATAACCTGAGTGACGGATCGCACAATTGTCGACGAGCCACTCGCCGCATCTTCTCGAGAAATGACGAGCCGGACACTCTCCTCGAAGCTTGCAGAACCAAGGGAGCAGCTCGCCGCGTCCAGCGACGCCCAGATGGACCGCGCCACGATCACTATCCGCTTGTCCTCCTGAAACTTGCATGCGACCTGACGGGTCTTCCAGCGAGCGCCACAGTCCTCTTCGAGCGGAATGATGAAGCTCCGCACAACCATGTGATTGCTAACGACTTGGTGCTGCTCGAATGGACAAGCTGTCAGCAAAATCCAATCTGCAGTCTGTGGATGGGGAAGTGGAAACGAACCTCGATTTGTTGGCATTCCATAGGCGGTTGTTCTTGTGCTAGGAAGCGCCACATGCCGCGGCTCGTAACAGCCCAGTCAAATGGAATGGAAACGTCGCTGTGCCATCGGACGATAACGCCGTCGCTGCCAGGACGAGCTAGGACCTCGGGATTGCGGATGGTCGGTATTGTTGTAACTTGGGCAGCAGGATGGATAACTTGGTCCACCGTTAGGTAGAGCTGCTTGAGCTCGGCCATCATATCGGCAGAGCTGCTGCCAGGTCGACTTGAATGCCCAAAAGCGTGGGCGATCAAAGGATCGTCGTAAGCGTCGATCGACTGCTCCCCCGTGGCCTGCAGCAAAGCCCCGCGTTCGGGTTAGACATGCATGAAGTGGCTCCATATTGAACAAGCCCCTAGTAATACCGGATCGAGCGAGCCGCAGAGGAAGCTCTCAAAGCGGCGTGCAATGGTGATCTGGTTGTGCAGCATGCGCTTGAGGCGCTGGTTCTCCTTCTCGGCCTGGAAGCGCGCGTCCTGCTGCCTGTTGGCGATGCCCTCCCACAGCGACGCCGCCTCGTCGGCCGCGCACTCTTTCAGCGTGAGCTGCGAGAGCTCGTCCTCGAGCTGCTTGGCCTTCTTGCGCAAGTACAGCAGCTCCTCTCGCTGGCGCCGCACGCGCTTCTTCTTGGGTTTGGGCGTCTCCTGCTCCTGCTTGTCCACCGGCGCGGCGTCCGACGTGGGCGACGGTATCTCGAGCACCGGCGACCCGCACGCCTCCATGGCGGCCCAGCGCTGCAGCTCGTCGTCCAGCATGCGCTCGTCGGTCTCCATGGGCTCAGGGACAAATGACGCCACGGTGGCCACCTGCCGCAATATGCCGCACCGCGTGTTTACGCCCGATTGCTCAGGCGAACTGCTTGCAATCAGACGCCCCAGCATCATCATGGAGGTCGTGCGAAGGTGAGAGAGACACGATGTTTGTGGTGTGAAGTTGCTCGTCGGTCAATTCTCGGCGTTGGTGCAGCGAGAAGGCAACGCTCACGACACGTTAGTCTTTAGCGTCTCGTCATCAGTCAACCCTCCGTGTTTGCGATCCTGCTGCCCATGCATTGAAAGTCAGTGCCGAGCACAATGCAGCATTGTCAATGCTCATGGCATTCATCGGGTCCCACACCACCACGTGGTCCCCATCGGTCGAGATGAGATCCACACACGTCGGAGCCCAGATTGGATCATGCGCTCTTACCGTAACTCGTCCAGCTGGCAGACCATGTCGATCGCCGCCAGCGGGAGACCCTCTCCCTGTAGAGACCACCGCAATCGATACGGATTCACAAGCGACACGATCGTTGCCATTGTGCGCTGCCTTCAGAGAGTAAACAGCTTGCCAACTCGAGCAGCATATTCTATCCGCGTCTGGGAGAATGTCGCCAACAAGTCGTAGCCCAAACACACTCTGCCAACTCGCTCCACTCCGCGTGTCCTCACGCTCCGCTTCTCGAGCATCGACGATGGTGCACGAGAGAAGCTCGCCCTTCCACAGCGAGCAAAAGCAGACCTGTCATCGCCGTCGCCGCCACTCGAAGCCAATTAAGAGGCTGTCAGCGCAGCAACACGAGGCGATTGGCCTCGCACATCTGGGTGATGCGTGCCGCCAATCATATGTCCGCGAGGGCCTTCAGCTTCGCGGCGCATGCTGGTCTCCTTTACAGCGTACGTGGCCTCTGAAGGTATCAGCCCTTCAGAAAGCGCTGCTGCTTGGCGTCGTCAGCT
Source organism: Phytopythium helicoides (assembly GCA_024867545.1). Classification (NCBI taxonomy): domain Eukaryota; phylum Oomycota; class Peronosporomycetes; order Pythiales; family Pythiaceae; genus Phytopythium; species Phytopythium helicoides. The sequence goes on along the minus strand of JANFNE010000020.1, from coordinate 1,061,311 downwards.
GGCGGCGTCCACCACCAGCGTCGGCCTCTCCCATCAACGCCCGATTCGATCCGTTGAGCAGACGAATCTGCAGCAGACACGGCGTTTTATGCCCTCCACTAGCCCATGGGACCCACCGCACTACCACGAACCATGAACCATGAGTCATCCAGCTGTTGGCAGCAGCAGCACTCGCTGACGCGACGCTGTGCTCTCAGCCTCCTCACCGCCAGGAGCGTCAGGTGCGCGCGACATCTCATGACACCAATAAGGGCACTTGCTACGCATGCAGGTAGCCAGCCAGGCGACTAGTCAGCACCTTCAGAGTCCCTCGGGACCTCATGACATCCATCGACAAAGCGTCGAAGCAGCCACCAAACGCCTGCGCTGAGGCGATGAGGCGGGTGATCGCGTCGCTTGGAGCTGTCGTGCGGTAAACACGCGATCTTATAGATCAGGTATAGGAGGTTGTATGGTAGTCACAACGTATGTGTATAGAATAGTGAAGCCATCGGATGCAGCACTATATTGACTCTCATAGGATATCTGGTTGTGGACGTCAAAACCATATGGTTTTTCACTATGGGTTTGAGTATACCACATGTCACACCAGCTGGGATCTTTCTCTAGGTCACCGGACGAGAACCTTCGTTAATACGAATCCTTCAGTAACGAGTGCATCCATTCTCCACTTGTTCCAACTAACCAACTCTTCATACCAAATAACCTGCGGAACCCCATCACTTGCCCTCCACTTGCGCATTTCCTCCACCCGCCCTGTGGTACACTCCAGAGCCGGCGAGTGCGTCAATGGAGATGGCGCGGCGACCGTCGGTTCATTCCCGAATTTGCGGCGGCTCCTGCACCCGACGACGCCGCGCCAGCTTCAATCCATCACCAGCGCTTCACCATGAGGAAGGAGACCATGACACACGCGCAGAAGTTCGGCGGCTACAACCCGCGCGCCATCACGCGGGCCGATCTGCAGCACGCCGAGCGCATCGTGGTCAAGATGGGCACGAGCGTCGTGTCGACCAACGGCGAGCCGGCGCTCGGGCGCATCGCGTCCATGGTCGAGCAGCTCTGCGAGCTCAAGCGCGAGGGCAAGGAGGTGCTGCTGGTCACGAGCGGCTCGGTGGGCATCGGCCGCAAGCGCCTCAGCAAGCAGATCCTGCTCTCGGCCTCGCTGCGCACGCACGTGCAGGGCCAGCAGCAGATCGCCGCCATCGAGAAGAAGAAGGGCGCCATGGCGGCCGCCGGACAGATCGGGCTCATGTCGCTCTACGAGACGCTCTTCTCGCTCTACGACGTCGCCTGCTCGCAGATGCTCGTCACGGCCTCGGACTTCAAGACGGCCAAGAACCGCGCCACCATGCGCGACACCATCCTCAACCTGCTTGAGCTCGACGTCATCCCCATCGTCAACGAGAACGACGCCGTCAGCGCCGCGCCGGACGGAACAGTCTTCAGCGACAATGACTCGCTCGCGTCGCTCGTGGCCGGAGAGATCGAGGCCGACCTGCTCATCCTGCTCACCGACGTCGACGGGCTCTACAACAAGCCGCCCAACCAGCCGGGCGCCAAGGTCATCTCGGTCTTCCGCAGCGACGCCGACAACTTTGAGATTGGCGACAAGTCGAGCGTTGGCCGAGGCGGCATGGGTGCCAAGATCGTGGCAGCCCAGGGAGCGGTGCAGCGCGGTGTCAATGCTGTCGTCATTGCCAGCGGATTCAAGTACGGCATCGTCAAGTCCATCATGAGTGGCGCGAATCTTGGCACACTGTTTGTCTCGGACCCCGGCACACCAGGTGCTGACGCCGCGTCTGCCGAGGAGATGGCGCTTGCAGCGCGCGAGGCCAGCCGACAGCTGCAGAAGCTCACGTCCGAAGAACGCGCCGCGATTCTAGAGCGAATTGCCAACGACCTCCTCGCCAATAGCGACGCTATTCTGCGCGCCAACAAGAAAGATCTGCACGCTGCCGAGATCTCGTCGATCGACGAGGGTCTGCTGGCGCGCCTCAAGCTGACGCACGCCAAGCTCGAGACGCTGGCGGACGGCATTCGTAGCATTGCGCAGGCAGAGGACCCGATTGGCCGCATGCTAAGCCGCACGGAGCTTGCGTCTGGACTGATCCTGCACCAGGAGACGGCTCCCATTGGCGTGCTGCTCGTGATTTTTGAGAGCCGCCCCGATTCACTCCCCCAGATTGCGGCGCTGTCGCTACGCAGTGGCAACGGCCTGCTGCTCAAGGGCGGTAAGGAGGCGTTGCACAGTAACGCGATCCTCCACCGCATCATTGTCGACGCCGTGGTCGCGGAGACGAACAGCAAGGTGAGCAAGAGCGTCATTGGACTCGTGACGACGCGCGAGGAGATTGCCGACTTGCTGCGTCTCGATGATGTCATCGACCTCTGCATCCCGCGTGGCTCGGGCTCGATGGTGAGCTACATCAAGAAGAACACGCGCATTCCTGTGCTGGGCCATGCCGAGGGCGTGTGCCACATGTACATTCACTCGGAAGCCGATATTGAGAAGGCCCTGAAGCTCGCGATTGATGCCAAGACGGACTACCCCGCTGCGTGCAATGCGCTTGAGGCGCTTCTAATCGACGAGTCGTTTGTCAAGAACGGGCAGGAGCGAGCTTTTCTGGTTGCTCTCGAGGAAGCTGGCATCAAGCTTCACATTGGCCCGCACGCTGTGAGCCTCGGCATTGCAACCCCGAACTCGACCACAACCAAGGCTCTGTCTACCGAGTACGGCACGACCGATCTGACGATTGAGGTTGTGGACGGTGTGGAGGCTGCGATCAAGCACATCAACGAGTACAGCAGTGGGCACACCGAGTCGATTGTGACCGAGAGTGCAGCTGCCGCCGAGGAGTTCCAGCAGAATGTGGACAGCGCGTGCGTGTTCCACAACGCGAGTACGCGTTTCGCGGACGGTTACCGCTTCGGTCTCGGTGCCGAGGTTGGCATCAGCACCGGTCGTATCCACGCTCGCGGCCCTGTGGGTGTGGAGGGTCTGCTGACAACCAAGTGGAAGCTGACGTCGGAGAGCGGCCACACGGTTGCTCAATTCGCTGCCGGCAACAAGCCTGAGCCGCTGAAGTACACCCACCGCAAGCTGGAGCTGATCCAGAAGAGGCCAACGTCGCCCGTCCTCGGAGCAGCCGACTATAAGCGCGCCAATAAGTGAGTGTCGCGCAATGATGCTCCAGCTGGACGATAAGGAGCTGCAATGGCAGAGCAAAACTTGAATAGATTCATGTGAGACCTAAGCTAAGGTGTTGGTTGCATTCTATGTTCATGAGCGTGTTGTGGCATCATCGATTAGTAGTCGGCGTCGTCTTCTTCATCCTCGCCGCGTTTTCTTCGCTTCCGGTTATTTTCTGCATCAAAACGAATGGCATTAGCGACCAGAGAATGCAGGGCGGAGCCCAACACGTATATGGAACGTACCTGACGATGTGATGGCCGACAAATCCTTGGACGCCTTGGCGCGCAACGTGTCGATGTCATCGGCATCCTGAGCCCACTCGAGCACCAGATGTCGACCGTACAAATGCGAACTTGAGAGCGCCGCAAATCGCGGTCTGCGCTTCCTGCTCGGTCAAAAACTCGACGAATGCAAAGCCACGGTGCGATCCGTCGAACTTCTTGGGCATGCGCACCCGCTTGAGCTGTCCGAAGGCAGCAAAAAGCTCGCGAATCTCGCTTGTGGTGGCCTCGAACGCAACATTACGCACGATGATCTTCGACTTGCTCTTGTCGCTCTCGACTTCAGCAGCGCCACGCTTGCCACCGCCTACTGCCTTGTGAGAAATCTTAAGGTTGAGCGCGTGGCCATCCACAATGGTGGACTGCAGCGACGCAATGGCCTGCTCGGCTTGCTTGCTGGTAGCAAACTCGACGAATCCAAACCCCATCGACAGCATACCACGCTTCGGATCCTTGCGTCTCGCAACGGTCACCTTTCTCACATTGCCGATCTGGCGGAAAAGCTTCTCGAGCGTCGATTCTGTTGTCGAGAAGTTGAGGTTCTTGACGCAGATTGTGTTGTTGGCTGCCTCGGTTGTGCCATCATCTGCACCATCGAGCAAGTCGGGCACCACTCCATCAGCAGTGCGCTTGATACCCTTTTTCTCAGCGCTGGCGGCAGGAGCGGGCTTTGTGAATACCTTGACAGGAGCCCACTCGAGGTAGAGCGGGACGTGCTGGTACTTCTTGTACGCGAGTGATCGGAACGCCTTGCGTGCCTCTGACGGCTCAAAGAATTCGACCAGGGCGAGCGTCTTGGAAGGTGGGAGAAGGAAGCGACCGATCTCTCCGTGCTTGCGGAACAGATGCGCGAGCTCGTCTTCATCCGTTGTGTGCGGCAAATTCTTGACAAGAATAACAGTCGAGCTACGCTCCACCTTCTTGCTTTTTGCATTTGCTGCCTCGGCACCCTTCTTCACCAGCGCCCCCTCGATCGCGTTGAGGTCAACGCCTTCACGAGCAAAAAAGTCTTTGTTCTCTTTGACCAGCATGGTCTCTCCGATCGCAAGTCGCACGGCCATGTTTCCGTTCTCCTTGTCCATGATCTCGCCGCGCTTCACACCCATACGTTCCGCAAGAGATCCGACCGGTCGCATCACCTCGGATATAAGACGCGTTCCAGCCTGTCTGCTTGCTTGCCTGCAACTGACGCTCCAGTTCCTTGCGCTGCTTGTATGTCAGGTTGGGATTGGCGAGTGCCGCCTCGGGGTCTGCCTTCTCTGGCTTTTCCTTGGCGTACAGGACATGCAGCAGACGTCCTTGAAACGGAGAGCCATTCAGCGCCGTCAGTGCTGCCTGCGCATCCACGGTCGTATTGAACGTGACGAAGCCAAAGCCCTTGCGGCGCTTGGTGTCGTCCAGCGGCATGTGTACCTCGGCGACCTGCCCATGCTTTTCGAACAGCTCCTTCAAGTCCTCTTCGACCGTAGTGAACGGAAGGTTGCGCACGAACAAGCGCTTTGTAGGGTCCGATTCACCGGTGAACGCGCCACCATTCCCCGATGGCTTGCTATCCGAGTCGTGGGCGGTCGCTTTGCTTCCACCATTGCTTTTTTCTTCTTCCTCGTCGTCGTCGTCCTCAATGTTCTCGGCGTACTCTTTTTCACCATCTTGCTCTTCATCCTCCTCCTCACGGTCGACATTCTTGGAGACTTTGGAGCGCAGGAAGTCCATGTCGGACATGGCCGCTTGCTTCTTCTCCGCCTTGGCGGGGACACTCGCGTCCAGGTCCTGGTACTCGTCGTCGCTGTCGCTGTCATCGCCGTCAGTCTTGGCCTTGGCAGCCTGCTCATCTGGCGCCTGCGCGTCGTCGTTAGCCCAGAAGCGCGTCTTGGAGCGCGCCTGCATAGTCTCCATGAACTCCTTGAACTCGGGGTTGCTCTTGATCGCGTCGTCCATATGCTTGGGCTTGTCCGTCTTCACGCCATCCGCCTTGGTCGTTTCACTAACACTGCTGGCTGCCGCACCGCCACCCTGCTGTTGCTGCTGGAAGCGTGAGCTACCCGCTGCGTACTTGCTCCATGGCCGCGCCTTGTCGTCCGACTCGCGCTGCAAGCCCAATCAAACGTCAGGCTCCTGAATAACGACCACCACCACGACCAAAAGACCACGCACCGTGAGCGCGAGGCGCACGCTGAGGCGACATGTGTCGAAGAAGGTCTTGTCGAAGAACGCGAGCGCCTGCTGCGCCTGCGCCGCCGACTTGTAGCCCACGAACCCGAAGCGCCGCGACTTCTTCCCGTCCTTGGTGCGGATCACCACCGCGTCCGTCACCTCGCCCTGCGCCTCGAAGTGCGCACGCAGCCGCGCAGAGTCCACGTACGCCGGCAGGTTCTGCACGAACAGCCGCGAGTTGCCAGCATCGCCGGCCGCCGTCGCCGTCGCCGTCGTCGTTGGAGCCATCGCCGCCGCTGCCAGTCAGTCAGTCGGTGGCAATGGCCAAGTGCTTGGTGTCCAGGTTGTAGTAGTCCTTATTGTGAGTTTGTGACTAGATTCTGTGTAGCGATTGTCTGTACAAAGTATTTAGTTTTTGCGGCCAACAACCGTAATATTCGTTTTATGAGGTCACTGTGTACCCCTGCATTGTACCCAAAATGTACCATTTATTCAAAGTGTCGGCTTGTGTGGTCCTCAAACTCATGTGTTCATTGCCATATATTACTCGCCTTCTTTTTTGTTGTTGTCTCTCTGATTGTTGCCTCTTTTTCTTCACTGCAACTTTTTTTTCCCTTAACGCTCACGTGTGCGCATGTTGTGTCCTCCCCCAACTTGAGCATGATTTCGAGAGCAGAGAGTCGTGCTTCCTCGCTATCAAGGGTGTACAACCGTGTACATAAGGATACTTTTACTCACTTCAGAATCCACACGAGCTTGCTTTTTATCTCAGTATTGACTGTAGCGTAGGTGTTGTCTGATTCTCGGATCACTTCGAACTTGTTGAAGTCGAGCGTGGTGGAGTGAGTAGGAAGTAAAAACCGAATTGTATTTCGTAGCAGAATGCAGTATCATGAACGACAACGGTGGGTCCCCCACAGCCACCAATTATTATTGACAGCGGAGCAAGTAATCGGATGCTTCAACCGGCAATGTGTTGGTTTGAGCTTTCACCAGAACTTCAAATCAGGTATTGGGGAGTACAAACGACGTTTCTCCGCCGTCTTCTTATATTCGTCCGATAATCCAAGGTGTGCATTTGGCATCAAGTTGCTCGTACGATTTCTGAAACGTGCGGTTCCTTTCGTGCAATTTGCGTGCAATAGCCTGTAATCAGCCGAACCATGCTTCTTTGCGTTTCTCTTGAAACCAGCTGTTTGACCTGTCCGAATTGTGGTCGCTCTGTAAAAGCTGTCACCCAGTTCTCGCCACAAATATCTATAGGCATGGTTCGGGTACAAGTCACTAATGACGATATCGGGGTTGAAAAGAACTGTACTGTAATGTATTTTTCACTCGCATTAAGGCGGAGGTGTCATCATGAGCCAGCAACGTTGATGTCCCTTTGAGCTGATATAGCTACCAAGAACGATCGATGCGCGAAGATGATACTTGTATTATTCCATTTTCCTTGAATCGGCCATGCATAATAAAAACGCACTGCGCTGTCTTACAGCGTGCGTTTATGTTTGTTGTTATTGTCAGTATTCTGGCAAAGTCGGGTACGTGCAAGCCACTCACTACTCAAGACGACCCCTCCAGGAACATGTGCACGTGCCAAGGTATTGTCTGCCTAAAATGCGAACTGCGCAAGCAAACCAAGAACTTCATGCCCCACTTCGTCAATGTGTGTCTGAACGGTGATGATACTTTATACGACATGGACATCCACCTCACGAAGTTTGACCGCGCGCTTGACGACTCGCGGCTTGCCGAAAGAGACAGAAACGCTTACATCGCTGCCTATCCCAGGCTGATATCAGCACGCCTGGCCGTGGTGGAGGCGCTGGCGCGGTAGGACCAAGATATGTTTCGCGCGATCGTCAAAAAGATGGAGATCGGGGCTATGACAAGCAACGAGAAGCGAGACGAGCCTGCTGGCACGACTTTCGACCCTCCTCCACCAAGCGACACACATGACGAAGGTGACAATCAGGGCGAGGACCAGGGCAAAGGTGGGTGCGAACAGAAGAAGGTGCACGCGCCGTAACGGCGTAGATGATAGCGACACAGACGGTGACCTCGACATCGACGGCACGGAGCAAGTTCTTCGTGCGTCCTTGTAGTTCCACCAATGTGCATGAGGGGTGCACCGTCTGTAACATAACAGGGAACAATTGGTTACACAGTACATTTTGAGCACAGAGGTTCAAAAAAATGGAGGCGTTTACATTACGTCCTCATAAAGCTGCAACTTGAGGAATTATACAAATTATATTAAAATTACAGTCCCAAGAGCGGATGTCCCCACAAAAGTAGTTGACAATCACCACTGCAAAAAAAATTGTCGCGAGTGTGCAGTCTCCAGTAGCAATTTTAACGGTAAAAATGCGACCGAATTTTTATATCGGCAAGAAGCAAAGTGTCACTGTTTTTCTGCGAATCAAGCAGGCAAATGTGATTGGCTAAAAATGCGTGCAAGGATCTTTATGTGATATAGAGTTTGGTGCTCTCCTGTGCATTACATCACCACTGACTCGCCGTTCACATCCCTCACAACTCTACGTTCAAGCAATTTTTTAGTAAGAAATGACTCAATACGTCGTCTGTTGTTGATCGAGGCCGAGAAACTGGTACCTCAAGGCTGTTTTAAGCGTTGCAGGAGAGAATTTTACGCCATTTTTCAGATGGGAGGGATCGAGATAGTAGATTCTGACACCCCCTCTTCTCTCAAATCATTCACCCACCTTTGTATCAGTCAGTACCGAACGATTAGTTAGGAAAGTGACAATGGCAATGGTCAATCTAATCACTCACTTGACAAGCCCGAGCTCCGTGGACTCGGCGAGGATCGTTGCGGTGCCGGCACGTCTACTCTTCATCTTAGCGGCCCCACGGACGGTCGCGCAGGCCGCAACCAGCTTATCATGCCCCCGCGCCCAGCGGTACACCTGGCGCTTCATCTCCTTCTTGGCGGGGCTCGACAGCTTGCTGAAGTCTTCAGGGCGCGCTTGCAACTTTTATCAATCGAGAACGAGTCATTCGGTAGCTTTGCGATGGTACAGAGTACCACAATGAAAAATACGTGTTGTGGCATACAACTAAAATGTGACTGTCCAGCCTATGATAAAACCGAATCGCAATATGATTGGCTAGAACGGCTGTGTGGCTTATAAACAATCGTGCATACAACTAAAAATTGACAGTAGTTTGATTTTCATTGTTGACAATTTGAATTTGACTGTGTAATGGTGTAGAAATGGACTTAGTATACATAGTATATGTGGTGTAGTACTGCACTGGCGACATCACTCAAGAACCCACGAGGGACACGGCAGGCGGGGACGCGACTAAGGCTGACGGGGTGGTGTGCATGTATCCAAGATGCTGCAAGCTTAAGACACAGAATTTGAAGACGTACTTCATGGCCGCGCACAAGAAGGGCGAGGACTGGCAAATGGCCAACCGGGATGGCTATGAAGCCGCCTTCAAAGACCCTGCCCTTCTCCACGATCCCGAGGGCCATAAGACGGTGATTCCTCGGTTTCTCAGTGAGCTGAGTAGCGAGATGTGCTCGTTTAGCGATCGTCTCAGCCGCCTCGAGGTGTGAATGGAATCGACGGACACGAATGTGATAAAGTGGCTAGGGTCTTTGGGGACACTAGGGATAGTGTCCCCAGTAGGTTTAATATACGGGACACCTTGCTCGAGGGACTTTTCCCTTGGTGCCCGCATTTTCCCCCTTGAGGACGACGTGTGTGACGGGTCACACAGCACTTTTGGCACGATGAAGCGTGCAATGCAAGTTGACTTGCTTCTAGTATAGGCTAGCAAACTAACCAAATACACTTGCGCCGGTTGAGGCAAAATGGAGACTGAATTTACGTATGCATTAGAGCGTTCATGAAATGGGTGGTTCCTAAAACACACAATGCAAAACTACTCGACTAAAGTATGCAAGGCTCATGAGAGCCACTCAACCTCCGGCTCGTACTTAACCGGAGGGCAATGGGTACACAACCCAGTGTAGCCATGGGCCGCACCCATGGGTACGTACCCGTGTAACCCCGTTACAACGTGGCTCTCACACCTTCAAAGAATGCGCAAGCACCCAGTCGGGATTGCTCTCCGAGGGTGTTAGAGACGCGCCCCAACTCCGATGCTACGATCCCCAGCGCCAGTTGGGTCGGTATACTTACGGGCGATAGTTAATTGAAACCATGTATCAACTATAACGTAGTTATTAAGTTTTGAAAGTTTACATCCAAGGAAAAGAACCAGAACAGACTTCCCAATTTGCCGCAAACCCGAGACCCGCCTGTCGGATGCGGCCTCAGTATCTTGTGCTTGCCTCTCCTGTCTGAGAACTGTGATAAGAATTGGAAGCAGTAGGTGTATTCATAGAATACATGTAGGATCGATGTGTTGGACGGAGTTGTGGAGGGGAGAACTCACTTTGAGATCAGCCTCCTCCTCTACAAGCCCAAGCCCAAGATCCCGGAGGCGTTTGCCCCGCCATCCCGCGTCCCACCGTTTCCGACTGTGATGTCTGTACAACAAAAAGTTTTGAGCCTAAATAGGGCATCCCGGGACTCATCAAGGCGATTGGATGAAAGAGATATTGAGGAAAAGGATATTGACCAATCAGAAGAGATCTCAAGTAGTGTAGCCATTCGAGCAGCACGTATACTTATGACAACTTCAACATCATTCACTCGGTCAGAAAGCTCCAGTGACAGCTCTGACGAAGACAGCAGTGAGTCTTCTTCGTCATCAAGTAGTAGCAATTTGGATCGGTCCAGTCGGGGCCACTCGCGCTCAAGACAACACAAGCGTTCAAGCGAAAGGGGCTCAAAGAAGAAGGAAAAGAGGTCTCTAGGTGTACAAGGAGCTCAGAATCTTGAAGTACCAAAGCTCACTGGAGCGGATGACTACGAGTTGTGGTGGAAAATGATTGAACTCAAGCTTAGAGTATCAAAATTATGGTCACTTGTGTCGAAGGAATCGACTCTTGATATGACATGGAGTTCACGCCGAAAGCGCAGGTGGAAAACTCGATGGTTGGCAGCCCAAGAAATTATTGCTGGTTCGCTTGAGCCGAAACAAGCGGGACGCCATAGACGACTACTCGTTTAAAACGATCTTGTGGCTCTATTTGATATTGAGCAAGAGTAAAATACTGGCAGTACAGCCAAGAACGATATCCTAGTGAAAAGTGCAATGTTCGCGCGAAAAATCACTCTGGGGAGAGTGTTGATACATATATTGACTGTGTGATACGGTGGCAAGAGGACCTGGTTACGCTAGGCTACCCATTGAACTAAGCAGCAGAGCTAGCACGATGACTCATGACCTATGCACCTGAAGTATTTCCTGACCTTAGCAGTGAACTCGTTGGTGCTAGACTGAAGCGCGCGACACTTGAAGTCGGACGAGTACGTGGCACACTACTTGCACGTGAACAAGAATAACAATCTGGACCACATCAGGAATTTCAGCGAGGTGGTCACAGCGGTCGGGGTGGGCGGGGTGGACGTGCCTCTACCAGAGAAAGAGAAGAAGGTCGTGCAGATCCCCCCGGGCCTGTGACTCTCGTTGTAGCAGTAGAATCATCTTGGATGCCTCAAGAATCTGGCCATACAGAATGGTGTTTGGATAGTGGTGCTCAAGTCAACATCTGTTGTGACCTCTCGTGTTTTATTGATATCTCGACAATCCAGGATGGGAAAACAATGCACTGTGCGAATGGTAGCCTGATCAATGTCAATCAAGTTTGATCCGTGGAACTGATAATCCGTAATGAAACTACTGGTGCCATGGAACGGCGTGTGCTGCCTGATGTCAACTATGTACCGGGAGCTGTGGCCAACTTGATATCTCTTGACTACCATCAGAGTTAAACTACTTTCTGACGATGTCACCAGATCAAGGAGCATGTTGTTAGAATTCGAACATTTGAGCACGACCAAGTAGATGTAGAACTACATGTATTTGCCGTTGGTTACCTAGCACTCGCGACCGCTCGCTTGCATGGCTCCTCACAGGACGACTCCTCGCGCTCCAGCGCGACGGTTTGCCTCACCGGTGATCGGTGTCGCTCTCGAATCTCAGATTGAAAGTGGGTGTATTAGATCTTACCTACCCTGCTTCGTGAAACTACCGTTCGCGGCAGCGGCGGTTGGGGCGGCAGTTAGCGTGGCGGCCGCAGGGCTGAAACCCCTGCGTCCGTTTCGCCAGCAGCTTCGGCTGCAACACTTCCCCCTCGGGTATTGCAGTGTTTGCGCTCTGGTCCTGTCTCACTGAATCCGCAGTGCTTTTGACATCTCCTTGATTATTTTCTGCTTGCTGGCGCGCACAAATGCGCGGGCGCGTCCGTTAGGAGCGTGGCCGCTGGTTCCCACGAGACCTCAATATCCTCGAGGCCGCTCCACTGTACCTTCATTTCGTACTGCTTTTGGCGGGCGTTGTAACGCGCCGCCAGAACATTATCAACCACATGGCCTTCACCATTTTGGGCCACATGCAGCAGCAGGTTTTTTGCTGACTGGGAGGTAGCTGTCAGCGTAGAAATTTATTCGGCCGGCGTGCGCTTCCTTCCGTTCGCCCGTTACTAGATTCTGGATCTCAAAAAGGCGCCATTCCGACAGTAGAGCGCGGTAGCACCGCAGCACCTCGCACATAACAACCTCGACGGTGCCATTCGCCCATGGGCACCGATCGGTGGTGAAGTGGTGGTGGCCGCCAAGGGGGTGTTGCAGCCCCTCAATGACTTTTTTCGTGAAGTGCGTCCCCTGGTAGCTGACCCAGGTGCGGCACACCACAAACGCAGCGAACCAGTCGCACAAGTGGCGAAACGTCGTGTCCGCATCGGCGTGTTCGCATGGGAGTAGCCTGACATATTTGCTTGCATCATCCTTGATGACTAGGACGTACTCTTACTCGTTGTCGCTCTTTGCCACGTATAGGTAGTCCCAGTGCAGCAGCTCGTTTGGTTTCTCGGCATGCATCGCCTCGCCCAGTGGCCGCGAGTGCGGCGGGCCTCCCGTTGTGCTCGCACAAAGTAGGCACCGGCTGACGAAAAACTTGACGTCTTGCTCCAGGTCTGACCGCTTGAGCTTGGCGGCAATGGCTGTCCGAGTAGCCGCTGCGCCACAGTTCCCAACTGCCCCAAAGCGGCCAGCCACGCAAATTCGCATTTATAGCTCTGATGCGTTATCGGGGATCCAAATTCGTTGCTCGCTATCCCGTAGTACGCCGTCGTCCGTCGACCGGACGATCTCTGCTGGCGGTGTCGCGTTATCTTGTGCCGCCTTTATATCAGCGATCATAGGCCAGACGGACCCTGAATCCAGCTGCGGTGACATCGACACCGGTACCTGGCGAAAAGCACACTGTCGCGAATGAAGAGCCCCACCTTGACAATAGATCCGCCCACACATTCTCTTCCCCAGCGATGTTGAAGATTTCATATCTGTAGGCCATCAGTAGCAGTGACCCGCGGTGCAGTTTGTCCGCAGTATAATTGGACACAGCGCCCGCCGCTCCCTCAGGATCGAAAATATAGCACAGATTGCGGTGGTCTGTGTACAGCGTAAAGCCATCCGGGCGTGCAGTAGGTAATCTGCTCGCCGGCACGTCTCCACGATCGCGTATGCCTCCTTCTCCACAATTGCCCAACGTCGAGCCGGTCCTGAGAACGTTCCGCTCAGCATCATGAGCGGCTTGTGGTGGTGTTTGCTCAGCGGCCTTGCCAAGTGCTCGTGTTCCACCTGTGTGATCGCGGCTCCCCAGTGGAGTTCGCTCGCGTCTGTGAATACGCATAGGCGCTTCGCTGAGTCGGGGTGTGCAAGCTGCAAAATGTTGCGCAGTGCCTCTTTGCAGGACGTCACACAGGTCTCTTCAGTGCCGCTCCACCCCGCCTCAGCCAACAGCACCCTTCGCACGTGGTTCATTTTGCGTCCACCGGCCAGCTTGTATACCGCCTCCATCAGTGCTGTCAGCGGCTGTGTGAGCTTGTTGTACGCGGGCAGTGACAATCTCATCCAGTTCAGGGCGCAGATGAACTGCTGTTACTCTTTTCCCGTCGTTGGTGACGGCAGATTCATCAACTCTCCAACTCGCGCGGGGTCATGCCGGACCCTTTCGCCCGATACGATCCGTCCGCACCAGAGTGCCTCTCGGAGGTAGAATGAGCACTTCTCCGGATTGAGCTTTAGCCCCTTGTCGTTGCAAATCTGTAGTACTCGCTTTAGCAGTCGTAACAGCCCGTCATCGCTCTGTTCGTAGCCGAGGAGATCGTCGATCCATATTAGCAGACCTTGCTGGAACAGGTCGGCAAACATGGCTTGTACCGTAGCCTGCACGTGCGCCACGCTGTTCTTGCCTCTCATCAAGACGCGCGTTGGCGTGATCACACCTTCCTCGGTCAGGATCGAGTATGCCTCTTGGTATTGCTTTGCCACCGCAAACTGCCAGAATCCCTTAAAGAAATCCAATGAGAAGTATCTTGACGACCCGCGTAGTAAGTCTAGAATCACTTCCAAGATGGGCATGGCCCACGCCACCTGTTCAACACTCTGATTTGGGCCCCGAACATCCACTTTCATGCGGTAGGACCCGTTGGGCTTCCGTACGATCACCGGGGGCGAACACTACCTGCTCCTTGGCTTCCGAAAACAGAGTCCTACGGCTAGCAGCTCAGCCACATGCTTCCGCATAAATTCTCGATGCTCCTGCGAGTAGCGCCTCGCGTGGCAACGTTTCGGCTCCGTCCCTGGCTTCAAGGTGAATTCCATCGGCGGCATATCGACTGGTGGATCGCGGCCTATATTCACTCGGAACACGTCACCGTGCTTCCACAGCAACTTCTCTAGCTGCTCTACCCAGGTGCCTGGCGCGCCGTGTTCTCGAGCCTCCTCCAGCTTGGTTTGCAGAATTTTCTCGACTTGGTCCCGATCCTCGGCGACCTCGATTGTGGGAGATGGAAAACGCGCCTGCTCCTCCTTGGTCCTTAGTGTATCCTCCTCTTCTGTCGTTGCTGGCCCTGGCGCGCTTCCTGAGTAGGCACAGACTGATCTGAGCGCACTCCTGACTCCGTCGTCCAAATCCCCCATGTCGTACTCCGGCTGGACCTGTTTGGCCTCCGCGATGAGGCGCTGGGGGCTGTACCCCAGCTTTTCTATCACCGGCCTCGACAGCAGCAGGTCGCCTAGTCCCGCAGGTAGCGGGCCGGCGGTCACCCAGCACACGACGTTTCGGAGTGTGAGTGGTCGGCCTGGTATTGAAAATCTTAGATTCAGCTTGACTTTGGTCTTGACGGGCACCGGCTTGGCCGATATACCGTGTACGGCGGCTGCCTCGGCCAAGCCCTGGTATGGCAGCCACATATTGCGCTCGGTCAATTTCTCTAGTAGCCGCGGCATCAGCACTGTGACTTCCGCACCACTTTCCGGGGTAATGCTAGTGTCCACTGCTCCCATAACCGTACATACGATAGACGAATCCGCGGTATTGCTCGTACCTCTTGGTCCAGCCATTGCGGCGACCGGCTTCACCACCTTCCTGCCCGTTTTCGTCTCGTAGAGTTCATTGGCTTCTTGTGCATTGGCGATCTCCGGGCACTGGAACACTCCGTGGGTCACATCTCCACATTTGAAGCATGACTTCACCGGCTGCCCCGCATGCGATCGTGCGCCAGCCCTCGCACTTGTCGTTGGTGCTACAGGGGCGCTCGCTGCCCTGTCACTGCTTGTAGCCGTGCTGATAGGCGGTCCGTTGCCTTCCCCCCCCCCCCCCCCCCGTCGCCTGTTGCGCTTGCCTCGGTCGCTGCGGTCGACCGTTGTTCTGAGGCTGCGGGTGCACTTGAATATGTGGTTCTTACTTCATGAATGCTTCAAGCTCCTGGCGTAACCATTTCAGGAAAGCACGCACGTCGGACTTAGTCTCCTTGTGCGCGCTGCGACTCAACTGGTCCTTTACCGTGGCTTTGAAGGCTGGCGGGCGCAAAGCTTCGTCTAGGTAGCCGACCACCTTGGGGTACTGACGGATCACGTCATCCATGTTGAGGCGGTCGCGTATTGCATAGAAGTCCGCCATCATCCTCGAGATGCGTGACTCCGGATCCTGGAGCTCCGTATCCATTCGTAGAGACGCCATCGCCGACTCGAGTTTCTTGTAGGCAGTTTGGTCGGGCGTCCTCGCCGAGAGAAAATATTCTCGCCAATCTGCCTCGCTCACCTCACTTCCCGCGCGAAACAACTCCGCACCACAGATGCGCGCCAGCGTTCCCTGCTCAATGCAAGCGCTGAGCGGCATCGCAAACATCCGCACTTGAGATGCTTGGTTGAGGGCTTGTATGCGTCGCATATAGACCATATAGCTGTCCATGAACGCGCGCTTCTCCTTCTTGGAGCTTCCGCGGTACAGCGGCGGTGTCAGTAGGTTCGTCCCCGCCGCCACCGTGACAACCGGTGCCTCCCGCTGTCGGGCATTCTCTTGCCCCGCAGTCGGGCTCTCCGCGAAGGCGCTCCAGCGCGCCTCTATCTGCGATCGAACAGCTTCAACCAGGCTGTCGAGTCGCTGACCCTGGATGCCGACAGCGGCTTGGGCCTCTCGCAGCAGTCGATACTGTACTTAAATGTACTGGCGGTGCGTCTCCATCTCCTGCTTCATGGCTTCCTGCTGCTCGCGCAGTGCAGCCTGCTGGTCATGTTGCAGTTGCAGATACTCCGCCGCCTGCGCCGCCAACGAGTGCTGCTGCTGCTGGACCTGGTCGATCTGTTCGGCCGTCCTCTGATGAGCCGCAGCGGCGTGGTGGGCGAGGGCCTCGACTTGACGTCTTGTCTCATCGCCGTTTCGCACCTCCACCCTTGTTGTCGTGACTCTTATTTGCCTCACGTCATGGTCGGGCGGTAGCGGTGGGTACACGGCGATTGGCATTCCGCCGTTGGTTGGAATCATGACTTCCTCGTCGTCTTCCACGCTTAGGCCTCTTGTGAACCCAGCTAAAGAATTCTTTGATCGGTGTCGCTCTCGAATGCCAGATTGAAAGTGGGTGTATTAGATCTTACCTACCCTGCTTCGTGAAACTACCACTCACAACAGCGGCATTTGAGGTGGTGGTTGGCGTGGCGGAGCACAGACGACTGACGTCCGCTATTGGTGTACGGGATTCGACCACAGCCGATACATCCCATTTAGTTTCACAAACTCGATCTGCGTTTCGTCCTTGGTAAGGTAAAATGTGTTGGAATCCGGTTGTTGCAGCCGAAGCTGCTGGCGAAACGGACGCAGGGGTTTCAGCCCTGCGAGCTATCGTGAATAAAAGCAACCAGCATTCACTTACGGTGTGGCCTAAAGTTATAACGCTGCTGCATATCACCAATCTACCTGACAGTCTTTGGGGAGAAGCTGCACTGCATGTGGTGTACACGATCAATGTGACTGCCTCAAGAGTGCTAGGATGTCGAACACCGCATGAACTGCTGTAGGAAAATCTACCAGATGTGTCATGCCTTCGTACTTGACGCTGTCTCTGTTACTATCACATTGCAGCAGCATCGAGGGCAACGAAGAAAAAGGTGTCTTCTCGAATGCGAACAGCAATTCTTGTCGGGTACTCACCAAGTACACGAGGTTACAAGGTGTTAGACCTCAATTCTGGCGCTGTATCGACGCATAGAGAGTGAAATCTTGTGTTTGCAGAAGACTACACAGTTGAAAGGAAGTATGTTGAACGCTTGCTCCAAAATGCCTACTCACACGGCGACCACGAGCTTCCCGAATGTGCCCCAATTGTCCACATGCTTATTCAGATTGAAGATGTTGTACGGCTTAACTCGCTACCGTACAGTGTACTTGTGCGTCATAATTCTGTAAACGCATCTGATAATCGAGATACAGGCGTGCCAGAGTGTGATGATGTGGCGCCCTTCATGACGGGTCGATAGGCGAGCTGAGGGAGTAGTCTCACCCCTCTCGCAGCGAGCTTCGGTATTGGTCTCCCTGAGGAGGCTCTTGGCTTGGGCTCGCTTGGTCAGTACCGGAGTGTTGTGATCCCCGTAGGCTCCGTCCGCGTGACCAGGAGCGCTAAACGCACGCGTAAGAGTCGGCAGTCGGCACAGGCGACGGCGCTTCCTCCCTCTTCTCCTGAACAAACAAACGATGTGAGTACACACAGGGGTGGTTTCACTAGCTGTTTCCGGCCAGGTAACCACAAAGGCAGATGGGTATGACGCTGCTGAGGCTCTGCCGGACCTCGCAGCCAAAACGCGGATCAATCAAGCCAGAAGGGCTCCGCTACACCCAAGCAAAGAATGAACCTTGTTCATTTGAGACAGGTCGAAACGAGCGCCGGCATCGCGCATGGAAGTGAGTGTAAAGTACCGCCGCAGCCGCAACGAGACGTTCAGAGGAAGAGATGAGGGGATGGGAGAAGGGGGCGAACTCACACACTGCGCTCGTCAGCGCGGCTTGTGCGAGTCCACCTAGACCTCACAGGTGGCGAGCTAGTTCTCAGCGGCTGGTCCTAAAAAAACGACGTACTGGCGAGAGGAAAGCAGAGCTACAGAAGCAGCAGCGGAGTGTGCGGCAGCGACGATATCGAGAGCGCCGGCGGTGGCTTGGTGCCATTGTCGCATGGCGTAAGTGATGCCGTCGCACCAAACGTCAGCGTCAGCGTCAGCGTTAGCGTCAGCGTCAGCGTCACCGTGACGAGACAGCGCGGGAGCGACTCGCATTGAGTCCTGACTGCAGTATCGCAATGATGACGTGGCAAAAAAAAAGTGGCTGGTGGTGCCTCGGTGTTGTGTTTGTTGGGCGTGGTGTCAGTGATGGTCTGTCGTTTATATCAATTGCCAGATCTGACAGCTGCTCTGCCAGCTGAAGCGAGGTTGTGACTGGAGCTGATGAAGCCCACGGGAATCCATTATATGCAGACAACGAGACGGCCCTTTGTCAGAAGATTTGATTGGGTATGGACCGATAGTGGTGGTTCTGCGCTGCATCCTATCGTGCAGCTCAAGCGAGTCAAATTCAATCCTCGACAAACTCTACCATGACCCGAGATGAGTAACCAGCAGTGTGCCTTGTTGGAGGGAGAACTCTTTCTTTTTTATTTGGAGTGTGAATTATGTCGTGCCTTGGAGGGATTTGACTGGCATGCCAACATAAAGACGAGCGAGTGCGGTGCAGTCTACTCCGCCGTCTTGATGCATCTGTTCCTAGCATGTGCTCTACCATTCTCTGCGGCTGAATGGTGACCAAGGAATACGAAGCCAAGACCGCCGATGTCATCAGTCGATAGGAAATGTTGACGAGTATGTGTGGTCGTGCAGATCGTGGCGACATTATTCTGGCGCTCTTTCTGTTCAGCGCTGCAAATGCAGTGAGTTTATAAGGCTACTCTATTGCGTCGTTGAGAGTTGTGTCGAGTCTAAGTTCCTGCCGCATATGCACGACAGAGGAACTCTGCAAATCGCTGCTGCAACACCGAGATGTCGAGGCATCAATGCGCCGGTTGATTGGTATGTCCAAGATCGTATGAGCTGAGCAGGCTGCAAGATTTTGCGTCACTTATTTCGGATGTGACGCAACGTAAGATGAGATGGCGGAGATGGCGACCTCCGCCGAGGTAATCTTACCCGCACGGATTCTTGAACTTCTCCAAGTGTTTGTGGTCAAGATGGAATGACTGGTCGCCCGTCTCTGGTGGTGATGCTGCATGCTAGCAGCAGAACGACAAGCTCCAAAGCATGCCGTCTCGTGTCGTGGAGGCTATAGTGGTTCACAACTTTGATGAGCGCTGAACGACAGAGGAAGCGAAGTCTCTGACTGCAAGGTGACCGAGCGACGCCGCAGTGACCGCATCGTGCTCGCGTTGATTGTGTTGATTGCGTCGATTGCGTCGATTTCAACGGCAGTAATGGCGGTGATCTGCCACTGCAGACGCTTCTTCATCCGATGGTCTTTACGACCATCGGTGTACTGAGTATTGTGGGTGTCGACGTGCTGCTAATTGAGATGCAACTGATCGGTGTGAGCGGTTCTGTGGCTCGCTCTACATTTTGGAATGGGAAAATTTGACGCTCGAGTGCAACAGTTCGAGACGTTCAGCTTGCGATACACATACATTACCTGGTGCTAGTCATTTTTCTTCTTGTTGGCAGCTACAGGCTGGCGAGGAATGGTTTGTGAGCACTTGGATATATTTTTCTCCATGTAGTGACCGTGAGCTGAGTACCAGATACGCTATTGAACCCGCCTCGATAGTCCCAAAGAGCCAGCTTGATACAAAATGAGCTTGCTCACACTTTCGTCTTCGAGCTCGTACAGCTGCTCAAATAAACGTCCCATCGTCTCCTTCGACTCTAGTTGCTGAATAGTCAAGGTAACACGCTGAACTAACGCCGACATTGCTGAGTTTTTTTTTTTTTGTTTTCGATCTGTCCTTGACAATTCCGCAAGCCATCTTGGTCGCTGCCGTGACTAAATGTGGGCTGCACCATTCCCAGTTAAGACCTAGCTCGACTTTCATCATGCGTTTTATATCTGGACCCCCGTCAGATGTCGCACCATGAAAATTAGTCGTTTTTAAACCGTAGTCTGCAAGCATAGCGCCTATCCACCATCTAAATGGCACGCGGACACCCGAATCATTTTCTTTGAAGTCTGGATTGAAGCACCGAAAGCCAAGGAGAACAGAGGAAAACATCCACGATGAGTCAATCATATACACCCGAACTCCATTGAACTTTGAGCCGGTTGTTTTGCACGTCCAAAAATCAGTTACCATCGAAAAGCTAGGTACCGCACCAGCACGGGACTGACGAATCGTGCTAACTATCTTTACTTTCATTGCTGCATAGATTACGAGCCAGCATTCAGGCTTTATTCCAACAGCAATGACGTCTTTTGTGTATTCGTTGTCAGCAAATTGGAAAGCTGCATTGCTGGTGACGATGAGAAGTGTTTCAAGAATAAGAAGGAGGCGGCCGGGATTTTCAGTAGCTATTGTGGATGTCAAAAGCGATTGTTCTCGCGTCTTGTGATTTCGTTTGTTTTCTTCCGCCACTGCTGTCTACTTCGATACAACCGCGCGCACTTGCTTCAAGTGCTTTGTTGCAGCCGAGGCTTTCTGCTATACATCGGAATTATAACCGTTCTTACTCGGCAGTCTTCGTCGCCCATACAAACCCATCCGACGAAAGAGCCATCATTTTTTTTTAACTCGAACTCCCCACTCGTAGATGACAGAATTCTCTGCTTTCCTCTTCTTCGGTAGGACTTGGTACCCGTCAGGAGGACGAAATACTAGTCGTGCATTCTTCACAGGCGAGGGTGGTGGAGGATGACGACGCATACGAGCTGTTGTGGAGGCTGCTACAACACAAAAAGGGAAATGAATGAGCTACAAGTATCTCACACTCGAAGCCATTGACTTTCCTCAACATAACATGCACAAGATTTCTATACATCTGACATTGCGCGCCGTTTCGAACCAAGCAAAAATTCAAATTTTCAAATAATTGGTAGAACTTTGACGCCACCTTGGAGGGGTGCTATACAAATCAAAGCCAAACGCCACGAAAGTCCTGTAAACTCTCACGACGTTACGACGATTCGTTACCACGCGTTTCACTTGCCAGGGACTGCAAAAGAAATTTAGACAAAAACGCCATCTGTGCTCACTGTGCTCAGTAACGGTTGCCGTTTTCGCGTTGTTTCTATTGCCGTTGAAAACTGCCAAGAAGATACTTTTGAATTCACTCAGGCGACCTGGAGCAAGCAATTGTTATATTTCATTCCAAGATTTGCATAGGAGCAAAAGCTACTATGGCGTCAAAAACAAGTGTTGAGGACGCTTGCTGGTGAGCTTCAGCGTCTCCGAGAGATGTTTGAGGATTCTGAAGCCAGAAGAGCTCAGAGTGAAGGGGCTTCATTTGCGTTAGCGTCCTCGAATGAAGTTCAGTCAAAACAACCATCGCAAAAGATGAAGTAGACAACGAGTACAGCCGCGGTAATGACTGCGATTACGACTGTTACGACGGCAACTACAGCGACGTATCCTGCGATGGCGATGAATGTGACAGCAATCTCCTAGAAAAATTGACAGTGCTTTCCTGCCGCTTGTCCGAGCTTGAAGCTCGCGATCAACGACCCATTAACAATAACAATGAAACAACCAGGGATGTGGTCCGGCAGTCTAATCCTAACTACGCTCGTATAATGGCAACTTTGCAGGTTCTGGAAGTCTCGTTTTCCAACCAAATAGACAGTCTGAACAAGCGTTTGGCTGGAATCGATCAACTAATGCGAGGGAAAAAATCTAGCCCAAGCAAAGAAGAGAACAACCATCCTCAGCAAGGTTGAGGGTTTAAACGTTCGCCTCAGCCTTCTTGAAGGGAATGAAAAGGCTTCCGCTGATGATCTACCTGTCAGTTCCCATACAAGATCTAGGGCAAAGAATGGATTGTTTTTACAGCTGCCAAACGATGCAGCCCTATGCAGCACAAAAGCGCAAAGCTCGATGCTGTCATTAGACAGGAGCGCCACCGCCTCCACAAACGATGCCAAGCTGTGTTGATATGCACTCACAAAGGAAGACTAAGAAGAATACATCCAAAAAGCAGTTAGGCCTCTCGACAAGCTAGGTCTTAACTGGGAATGGTGCAGCCCACATTTAGTCACGGCAGCGACCAAGATGGCTTGCGGAATTGTCAAGGACAGATCGAAAACAAAAAAAAAAAAAAAAACTCAGCAATGTCGGCGTTAGTTCAGCGTGTTACCTTGACTATTCAGCAACTAGAGTCGAAGGAGACGATGGGACGTTTATTTGAGCAGCTGTACGAGCTCGAAGACGAAAGTGTGAGCAAGCTCATTTTGTATCAAGCTGGCTCTTTGGGACTATCGAGGCGGGTTCAATAGCGTATCTGGTACTCAGCTCACGGTCACTACATGGAGAAAAATATATCCAAGTGCTCACAAACCATTCCTCGCCAGCCTGTAGCTGCCAACAAGAAGAAAAATGACTAGCACCAGGTAATGTATGTGTATCGCAAGCTGAACGTCTCGAACTGTTGCACTCGAGCGTCAAATTTTCCCATTCCAAAATGTAGAGCGAGCCACAGAACCGCTCACACCGATCAGTTGCATCTCAATTAGCAGCACGTCGACACCCACAATACTCAGTACACCGATGGTCGTAAAGACCATCGGATGAAGAAGCGTCTGCAGTGGCAGATCACCGCCATTACTGCCGTTGAAATCGACGCAATCGACGCAATCAACACAATCAACGCGAGCACGATGCGGTCACTGCGGCGTCGCTCGGTCACCTTGCAGTCAGAGACTTCGCTTCCTCTGTCGTTCAGCGCTCATCAAAGTTGTGAACCACTATAGCCTCCACGACACGAGACGGCATGCTTTGGAGCTTGTCGTTCTGCTGCTAGCATGCAGCATCACCACCAGAGACGGGCGACCAGTCATTCCATCTTGACCACAAACACTTGGAGAAGTTCAAGAATCCGTGCGGGTAAGATTACCTCGGCGGAGGTCGCCATCTCCGCCATCTCATCTTACGTTGCGTCACATCCGAAATAAGTGACGCAAAATCTTGCAGCCTGCTCAGCTCATACGATCTTGGACATACCAATCAACCGGCGCATTGATGCCTCGACATCTCGGTGTTGCAGCAGCGATTTGCAGAGTTCCTCTGTCGTGCATATGCGGCAGGAACTTAGACTCGACACAACTCTCAACGACGCAATAGAGTAGCCTTATAAACTCACTGCATTTGCAGCGCTGAACAGAAAGAGCGCCAGAATAATGTCGCCACGATCTGCACGACCACACATACTCGTCAACATTTCCTATCGACTGATGACATCGGCGGTCTTGGCTTCGTATTCCTTGGTCACCATTCAGCCGCAGAGAATGGTAGAGCACATGCTAGGAACAGATGCATCAAGACGGCGGAGTAGACTGCACCGCACTCGCTCGTCTTTATGTTGGCATGCCAGTCAAATCCCTCCAAGGCACGACATAATTCACACTCCAAATAAAAAAGAAAGAGTTCTCCCTCCAACAAGGCACACTGCTGGTTACTCATCTCGGGTCATGGTAGAGTTTGTCGAGGATTGAATTTGACTCGCTTGAGCTGCACAAAAGTATGCAACGCTTGCAACTGTAAAGCAACAGCTACGTCGTCAAATTTAACCACTTTAACTTCGCATTGCAACCAATCCATGCAGTATCAGCTCAGCTCTGCTGCTACCAGCACGTAGGGCTTAAAAACTGCCGCCCATCAGTCTGTCAGTTTGCTATTCGCGTCCGTGAAAGTCAGCTTTCGCTCAATCTAGTATATAAGATTGCACCACCACAACTGGCAAGTGCTTGAACCACTCGGAGACTTCCTGCTGGTGATTGCCGAACACGCCACAAGTTTGGGTCCCGGAGTTTAATACTTTTCTGCTTCACCTGGCTTAACTTTTGCTCCAACAAACACGCCAACTTCACGGTTAAACCGCAAGATGCATATCAAAACATGCACAAAAAAAAAATGACAGTACCAAACACTGGATCAAAAACACGCGAGTCAAGTCCAGGATCCATTATACATATTGAGAACGCTTAAATCGTGATGCGCGAGACCTGACAGGTAGAATCCGCTCTTGGACATGATGGCACGCGTGCACCTTGGAAGTAGATGCGTCCGCTTGAAGTTGACTGAGTGCAGCAAGTGGTTGCCGGCTTACTCGAAACTCGGCAGCATCACTTATCCCGTTCCTTCGATCAACAAGTAGCCGGGGTTGTTGACGAGGTAGACTGAGTTGAGCTCCGGCACGAGCTCCACCTTCTTGACCGAGATCGACTCTATCGGGTTGTCTGGCATCGCCTCGACGTTGTACGCGAGGATAGCGGCGCCGCTGATGCCGTCCACGTACGATGCCTCGATGCTCATGACATCCTCCGTTGGGTTGCCGACGCCGAACATCAGATGCAATGAAATCGCAATTGGCCTCAGACTGGAAGCGTGCAGCAGAAGAAAAAGCATCGTTAGACCGACGTGGGGTTTGGATAGTTGTTGATCAAAGAGTTGCTAGTGATGATGCGGTGGTTACGAACAAATGGGTTTTCACTGTCAAGATAGACAAGGCTGGGTTCATCAAGCGGTTCAAAGCCAGACTCGTTATTAATGGCTTCAAACAGAAGTTTCGAGAAAATTGCAACGAGACTTTAGCTCCTGTGATACGATTTCATACTATTCGTGCGGCTATCTACTTTGCCATGCAGCGAAACTGAGCAATTCTGCAGTCTGACGTGGAAACTGCCTTCTTGCATGGCGTACTGACAGAAAGAGTATGCATGTAGCTGCCTCAAGGGTGTGGATCGCCAGGTAACTCTAAATTTTTTTAACTAATCAAGGCACTATACGGACTCAAACAGGCACCACATGTGTGGAACAAACGCTTCACCGACATCTCATTGCACTCGGATTTGTGCGTCTCGAGAGTGATCATGGTCTTTACGCTCTCCACGAGAAGGGGGAAATTGTCATGCTCCTGACTGTCTATGTTGATGATTTACTACTCATGCGATTAACAGACCGATGTGAGAGAGTTGCAGACCAGCTAGCTGCAAATTTTGAGCTGGTTGCACTCGGCCCAGTGAAGTACTTACTGGGGGTCGAAGTGATTATTAATCGAGAATGCAATTGTGTGTTCTTTAGTCAGAAATCTTACATGGAGGAAGTGCTTCGACGTTTCCATATGCACCAGTACCATGGTATTGCTACGCCTGAAGCCACATCGCAAGAAACACACCTGGACGTAGCTGATCATGATGAAAACAAGGCACCAGCGTACCGAGAACTGATAGGAGCATTGGAGTATCTCGTGTCCGGCTCAAGACCAGATATAGCTCACGTTGTTCGACGACTGGGTCAATACATGTCCTCGTTCAACTCAAGTCATTACTCCCAAGCTAAATGAGTGCTGCGATATCTGCAATCTACAAAGCATTTTGATCTACATGATTATCACTCAAGAATCTAAAGCTCATCTTGCTTGACTTAAAGCGTTCAGTGATGCTGACTATGCGAGTGATCATACAGACTGTCAGTCAGTTAGTGGGTATGTCACAATGATTAATCGAAGAGTGACCTCTTACGGATCTAGGAGACAAGGTCTCAAGGTGCAGAGCACGATGGAAGCAGAATATGTTGCGATGAATGAAGGAGCGAGAGATATTATGTGGCTACGAGGTCTCTGCGACGAGCTACATTGGGAATATGAGTCTCCAATACTTTGGAGTAACAACACAGCTGCAATTGCACTATCAAACAAGCCCGGAAAGCATAATGGTAGCAAGCACATTGAAAATCGCTATCACTACGACCGTAACTTGTAAGAACGAGAGCGTATGCAGCTAAAACACTGCGGAACTAATGAGATGGTTGCGGACGTATTGACAAAGCCACTCGCACGAGTTAAGTTTGAGTTCTTCCGTTGTTTTCTCGTAGTTGTTCATCGAGATGAGATGGAAAGAATGGTGTCAGACTGGCCGTCTATGCATAGCAACATGATGCAGTTTATCATGATGAAGGAGTGAAGAAATCCTTAGCACGAGTACGAGATCCAAGCTGAACGAATGTCGTATCAGCATATCTCGGCATGATAGTCACATTCCAAGACCATGAGGATTGTTGATTCCCTGCATGACAGTCATGCACTTGATGTTTGCAAACACAACAACACGATGTTCGTGGCCAGCGATGGCTAGCTCAGGAGTTGATAGCACCGCCAGCGTTCCACACGTCCTCTTTTAAGGTTTGTGACGCATCGTGAGGAAGTCTAGCGAGTCTCAACCCCATCCAGCCCCATTAGACGGCAAGCGCGCAGTCGAGTGCTGGACGTGTGCGGTTGTGTGCGCCACGTCCCGAGCTCCTCCATTCCATATTGTGATACAGGGCATTGAAAACAAGTGAAGAAACAAGTGAAGAAACAAGTGAAAGCGCAAAGGACCTATTCTACGCCAGCGCACCCGTGGGTATGTGGTGCGTGTTTAGGCGGTATCTGTGTGTGCCTCAGAGTCCTGCGGAGCTCTGATGTGTAGTTATCTATCCGCTGGTTGGTTCCTCAGGAAGCGGACAACGCTCCTGAAGGAACCTTTGGATTTTAACGTTTGTGTGTGTTGGTCTGTGACAGGCCCGACTGCCACAAGTCTCGGGCCGGTCCTTGAACCGCCCGTTTAGATCTCCTGATCCCGAGCCGCTCAACGGGGATCACAATGATCCGAGGTATTGCCTAGGGGGTGGCTTTTGCGAGCCCTCTCTAGCTCGCTGCGGGTCCGAGTACCCTTTGGGAACTCCTCGTGTGCGCCTGTCGGCTCCACCACCACCGGTCTGGTGCGTGCGTGTAGAGGTCTGTGTGCGCGTGCGTATTGGTTGGTAAGTTCGGAGCGCAAGTACTTTATCACAATGCATGTGCTCCATATTGACGATAAGTGACGACGGTGGAGGTGGAGAGGCTGATTTGCTGAAGAGGATAACGGTATTGAGCGTGCAAACGATATTGAGTGCGTGATATGCGTGCCTGTTTAGTAGATCTTCAGCCACTGAGGACAAATGATCTGCATTGCTTACTCGTTGTCAATTCTTCTCGAGAGAAGATGAACAGCGCCAGCGACGAAGCGATCGACGGACCAGCTGCAAAGGTCCAATCGGACACCTCTGAGCATTTCTACAGCTCAAAATTGGATTTCGACTCGGGTTTGCCTCAAGACGAAGGAAGAAACGACCTGGCGCATGTGGACTATGAGCAAGTTGGCATATATCAGACTCTCCGCGATGCCAAAATTGAGATGGAAGCTCTGAGCACATATTTCTACACGTATGCAACACCTTACGAAACAGATAGCCAGTACGTCCGAATCTACTAGTGCAGATCACATGTCTTCTGTCAGCATCGAGCCAAGATAGCGACTGATATTACTAAGCTAGATCATCGCCTTCTCCAAGATGGGAACCACACGGTGCTAGCGACTGCTTTCATTCGGCGAGGCATTCATCCGTCTCTTGTATCCGAAGTTGATGCTCTTCTTCGGATGGGATGGGGATCCCAAGCACTCCGCGTGCTCCTTCAGCAGAAGTTGACCAGCACGCGGTTCATAAATTCCCTAGACGGTCGCGTTACTCATGATATTGTGGATGCAGAAGCTCAGCTCGAGCTTCTCTTCCTCCACCAGGTGAAGATCGTGGGCTCTCTGCCAATGGAGCATCTTCAACTAACACCTGTCTGACCATCAGCTATCATTGATTCGCTACGCGCATGACTGCGTTCAACACGGTTGAAGAGTTGGCTGAAACTGTCCAACACCCCCATGGATTGCACAATGCCAACAAATGCTCGAAGCTTTCCCATTTCTTCAACCCCTTCTTTATATCATAGAACACTTGTCGGTCGTGAGCAGGAACACTTGATTAAGTTCTCGGCGATGAATTAACGAGGTCTACTAGGTTGCTAACCAATACAAAAGCTCGACTTCGAACAATTGTTACTTGCTTGAAATCTTCGCGAGACACCAGAATCTTCTCGTTCCATCTCATTCTATTGGAGAGCCACGAAAGCACTCGTACCTCCTTGCGGGCTCTCAACAGAATGCAAGCGTTCCTGACAGGTATTCATAGACGCCAACACATTCTGCTAAATTTCAGTCTACATAGGGTTTCAGCGCGACCTCAACAGGTTCTAAATAGCAACCCCTTCTAATCTATTGGCAACCCCCCCCCCCCCCCCCAAAAAAAAAAAAAAAAAAAAAAAAAAAAAAAAAAAAAAAAAAAAAAACTGTCTGTAGCTTTTCAAATGAAACTGGCTTTTTCATCTTGGTCCACTTTTTTTTGTTGGTCTCCACGAGTTTCCCGAGAAAATTCTTGGTATTTGAGGTATGACACCACCTCGACCGATCTCAAACATGTCGCGTGCGGCTTTCAATGCGTTTCTGCGTCATGCAAGCAAACGAGAAGAACTCGAACGGAACGAAAATGGGTGGTGGTCATGTGCAGTTCGTGGGTAAGCCGTGATTAAAACATCTATCTTTGTTTAAAACATGTTTGGCACTCGCCCGAGCTCCTGAATTCACGCGCCTCCACAGCTTCGTGAATCACGTTGCAGCGACCCTTGCAGAACCTACATATGAATGAGACCTTCCGCATTGAGTCCCCACCGGTTCGACCTCTCTCCTCGCGATTTCCACGTCGCGCAAAGCCGTCTCCGCAGCTGCTTTTTTCATTTTTCCATGAGACATGCCAATAAAAAACACTTTCTCGATCTTGCCGATTGGCCAAAATTCGAATCGCGCGCCTGTTTTTGGCGGACGCTTTTTCACAGTCCGCGCCAAAGCACAAGTCGCTCCGCAGGTGCCAAGCGCAGTGCGCCCGGCCCCGCTGCTCGGTGCCCGCGGCCCCCGCGCTCGATCAGCGCACGTCGACGCTCAGCTGAGGTCGTCGGCCGCCTGCCTGTCGATTTTGGCGCTCGCCCGAGCTCTAGAAGCGCCGCAATGGCCGAAAGCGCGGGTTCCCCCAGCAGCGAAAGCCGCAGCGCCAGGTCCTCCAGCGGCACGAAAAGCGAGTCAACGGCGCGCGAGGAGGCGGAGACGACATCGGACGACGAGGCTGTGGCGGAGCCTCGCGTCACTCGCGCCAGAGCCAAGACGCCAGGCTCCGAGGCGGACGCGGTAGCTCCAAAGACGCGCAGGCCGCAAGAAGAAGGAGAAGTCGGCGTCGGCGTCGCGGCGTCTCCGTCGCCAGCTAGGAAGAAGCAGGGCAGGAAGGGCAAGAGCGCTCCCAAGGTGGAGAAGCAGCCTGTGAGCGCGGATGAGGATGAGAGCGACGCGCCAGGAGAGTACATTGCCGTGCAAGTGGGCGACACAGTGCTGCTCGACGCCGGCGAGGACGAGGAGCCCTACATCGCGCTAGTCAGCTCTGTGCAGACCTCCCAGCGAAGAGATAAACCCATTGTGTCGTTCACCGCCCAGTGGTACTACAAGCCCGAGGACGTGCCCAAGGAGGTGCTCGCGCTCGTGAAAGGAGGCGTCGTAAAGGACGAGGTGTTCCTTTCTCCTCACAAGGACAAAAACTCGATTGACGCCGTGATAGAGATTTGCCAGGTCGTCTCACCCGAGGAGTACAAGGAGATCCAGGACGAAATCCGCCGTGGGTTCCGCGAGAAGGGAAAGACCTACTTCGTTTGCCGGTATAAGTACTACCCAGGCCGGACCAACATCAAGAAAGCACTCGAAAAGGTAGAGAACGAGGCGATCCGGTCAGGACTGGGCCGACCCAAACCCAATATCGGCGACAACTACCAAGCAGTGGTGCCCGCATTTGTTGAGCCTGCTCTGAAGCCCAAAGCACGCGAGTCTGAGGCCGATGTGGTGCCATGGGCCGAGCGGCCAGACCCAAACGCTCGACCACGGCAAATCTGGTCGCCCCTCGCATTTGAAAAGCAGCAAGCTGTATTTTTCGAATTCCTCGAAATGGTTGACACGCTCCGGTTTGCCGTGGGTAACGTCGTCAAGATCTTCCGTCGAGAAGGAAGCCGACTGGCCACGTCCGCGGCATTATTCTCAAGAGCACAAATCGCATCGAGAACGGCATCCAGCTGTGCTTATCGACTGGCGATGTGAAGCAGGTCCTCATGACGGAGCTATGCTCGCTCATCACGGACGACGTCGCCCTTCAACATCTGTATCTCTCGCGCTTCAACGTGTGCCTCGCAGCGATGGAGTGCTCAAAACGTATACTAGACGCCCAGCAAAGCGAGCGAGACGCGTTCCGACGAGAAGTAGCGCTATTCAGGCAGCTCGCAGAGGAAGAGCGCCTTGAAAAGGAGCAGTCGGCAACCGTAGCAGCGGACAGCGCACGAAAGCGAAGAAAATAGCGCGCTCTTGCCACCGTAGATCGTCTTTTCCCCTCACGCCACTTGCAACAATCAACCCTCGTTTATTAGGTGGCCGAACAATTGCCTCATGGGATCTCTCTGCTTTAGCGTCACTGGAAGCGCTCGTACGGACTCTCACAGCCTCGAAGCGCAATCTGCAAGTACTGGTAGTCGTCGAAATTGTCGGGCGTCAAAATACCATGACGCACGAAGAAGTCGAGCAGCAGCACGCACACGTCGGGCTTGAACCGCTCGGGCTCGTCCCACAAGCACTGCAGCACCTGTTCGACGGACCACAGCTCGAACTTCTCGACCTTCGCCGTCTCTGTTCACGGGCGTCACGTCCTCGGGCAGCTCCAGGTCGTAGAAAAACATGGTGTTGTTCTTGAGCCCGTTGCGTTCGTCCAGCACATAGGTGAATGTGCCCGAGGCCACGAGACGGCTGCGTGTCCACTCTGGATCGAGTCCTGCTTCTTCATGAGCCTCCTTGACCATGTTGTCAAGCGCCGAGATGCCCACAGGAAGGCCGCCGCCCACCACCGAGTCGAGCAGCGACGGCCAGCGGTTCTTGCTGGCGCTGCGCGTCGCGATCCACACGTGGGACACCGGTGCGCCAGGAGCCCCCGACGCGCGCACGAATCCGTTGAGGTGCGTGGCGAACTGCGAGAAGCCAAAGAGCCCGCCGACTCCGCGGTGGAACTCGAGCAGCGCCGGCGAGGAGAAGCGCAGGCTTGGCCGCGTACAGCTCGTCCTGCCAGCGACGGAAGAATCCCTCGGCGCGCAGCTCGGCCTCCGCCTTCTGGAAGGCTGCAGCATCCTGTTAGTCGGCGGGAAAGCGCCCATCCAGCGCGCGCTGCTCACCTTTCGAGCGCGCCTCGACGGTGGAGAAGCGCATCAGATCTCGTCGTCACGCACGTCGAAGACGTCGGGGAAGCCGCGCAGGCGCTCCAGGTGGCGCCGCTGCACGAGCCCCGCAACCACCGAGGGCTCCGTCGCGGCCATAGGCAGCAGCTGCGTCCATCGCCGCGCCTCGTCGGGGCCGAGCGCCACGCGCAGCGGCGCGTACAGCTCGGGGCTCCACCCGGTGGTGCGGTCCACGAGCCGCCGCCAGCTCATCCCGTGACTCCCGTTCAGTATGGATAAAGCAAGGGGGAGGGACGCGTGCGTGGCCAAAATGCATTAACATGTGCTGTACTCTACGGGGGCCGCGCGGCGACGCGCCTAGTGCAGTATGTAGTTGATGGAGTGCGACTTGGCGTGCTGGCCATCGTCCGAGCTCGTGTCGTCGTCGTCGCCATCGGCCGGCGCGCGGCGCTCGTAGTAGTGCTGCTGTCCGGGGTACGGCCGCTCGGCGCCCTCGTCGCGCCGGTGGAAGCCGTTGGCGCGCGGCTCGGGCTCGCGGCGGTGCTCGTAGGCGTCGCCGCGCTCCATGCGCTCGCCGCGGCCCGGGGGCGGCAGCATGGGCGCCTGGCGCTCCACGGGGTGTACCATGCGCGACTGGTGCTGCTCCAGGAAGTCGTCCTTCATGGCCTTGAGGTCGGCCAGCGGCAGCCCCATGAACACGCCGAAGCCGTAGTAGATCTTCTCGTCCTCGTTCTCCTCCAGCTCGCGCCCCGCCGCCGGGTGGTGCGCGCCGTTGTCGCTGCCTGAGCGCACCGCTAGCTGGCCGTCCATACTCGTCCTGGAGCTTCTTCAGTTGTGAGGGAGCGGAAAGGCGCTGCGACTTGTCCATCGAACTTTGGTGGTATTTTGTATGGATTAAAGTATATGTAAAGGGGAAGGGGTGGAGGGGTATGGTACCAACGAAGGTGTAACCAACGCATAACCTGCATGGCTTCACAAAGGCAACTTCCCTGAACGTAGCCATCTCAATCCCAAAGCATTCTATTAGCTACAAGCAAATTGATCACCGCCGGCGGAAGCGCTTGTACGACTTTTTCGACTTGGTGACCAGGTCCTCGTTCGCGTCGCGCTTGCGGTACTCGCCGTCGCCGGTCAGTTGTCCGCCCAGCTCCTGGTGCAACTGACGGAACTTGCGCGCCGAGCCCACAGGGCGAAGTGGCTGCGTCAGCATGCGACTCAGCTGCGAACGCATGGCAGCCACCGACTCAGGACCGTTGCGGTTGTCGTTGTTCTTCAGGTTCGAGCCCTTGTTGCGCTTCTTGGCGTTCAGCTCGAACAGCAGGTTGTCGTCCATGTCCAGGTCGGCCGCCTTGGCCATCTGCGCGAACCACGTCTCCTCCGACTTGATCTTGCCGGTCTCGTTCTCGTCCTCCTGGATGCTCTTGGCCAGCCGCACGCGCTCATCGATCGGTGGCAGATAGCGGTGGTCGAACGGGAACTCTGACAGACCTGTCGGACGCTGCAGCATCTTGCAAATCTGCGCGTGGTACTTGGCGTCGGCTGGTGCCACAAACGAAATACTGAGACCCTCCTTGTTGGCACGAGCCGTACGACCACTGCGGTGCACAAACACCTCTGTGGAGCGCGCAATGTGGTAGTGCACGACGTAGTCAACGCTTGGGATATCAAGACCACGCGCTGCGACATCGGTCGCAATCAAAATGCCCCTCTCATGTGCACGAAACCCGTCAAGCTTCTTCAGACGTTGGCGCTGCTGCATCTCTGCGTGCAGCGCGAACACAGGCAGCTGGAGAAGACTCAGCAGAGACGCTAGGCGGCGCACCTGGTGAATGGCGTTCAAGAACACGATGGTGCGACCAGGGTATTGCGTCAAGAAGTAGTACAGGATGCTGTCACGTGTAGAGTCCGTAACTTCGTACTGGCACAGCTCTAGACCTGCCGGCAGCGACAACGCGACATTCTCCTGCTGCTTGCGCAGCTTCCGCATCTCCTCCTCCGTCATGTTCGAAGCAGTGTTCTCATCGATACTCATGTCCACCACTGCCGGCTTTCCACGCAATCCAACACGCTTCATCACACTTTCCAGAACTGTCAAAGCATGAAGATGCTTCTTCTTCGTGCCCTTCTGGAATCGTCCGCCTTCAGGAATCGTCAGTGTTGCCGAGAACAGGAATGTCTGGCGCATGCGTCGCACAGGCTGTACGGGGGCAGAAACAGTGTCTTCTTCCTCCTCCTCCTCCTCCTCCTCCTCTTCTTCTTCTTGCTTTGCCTTCTTCTTGTGCTGCTTCAGCACATCATCCAGCATCATAACCTTCGCACCAGTTGAAAATGCTGTGGCGTCAATGTCCTCCTCGTCATCGTCTACTTCATCTCCATCTTCATTGTTATCCTCCTCCTCCTCGTCAGACATGTCAACGAGTTCGGCGGCCGCACCCTTGGTGCTCTTTCGCAGCGCATCGAAGATCTGCTCGACCTCGGGGTACGAGCCCGTCTGCAGCATGCGGTCGGCCTCATCAATAACAAGGAAACGCAGTGTCTCCGATAGATCCTTAAAGTGAGCATGGTTCGAGTTGATCATATCCCACAGACGACCAGGAGTGCCAATCACAATCTCAGGCGAGTAGCCAAGCAGGCGCTGCTGCTTCTGGATAGCCATACCACCAACAAGCGTGACGATACCAATCTCACGGTGGCGAACCATCTTCTCGAGGTGCTGATGAATCTGCAGCGCCAACTCACGGGTCGGGGTCAGAATGAGCGCCTTGCAATCTTTCGTGTACCCCGGAGCGTCACGCTCATGAAGAAGCTGGCTAAGGATCGGCAGACCGAACGCAAGCGTCTTACCAGAACCCGTAGGAGCTGCACCAACCACATCACGGCTGTCTACCAGCGCAGGATAGATCGTCTTTTGCTGAATAGGTGTCGGTGCGTTGAAGCCAGCCAGATGAAGTGACTGCACCAGCACAGGATGGAGCTTGAACTTCTCCCATTTGGGCATGCGAACTTTTGGGTCGACAGCAGGCTCCTTGTCGTTACTTTTGTTGTCGCTCTTGTTCTTCTTCGGGGCCTTCGCCTTCGCCTTTGACTTTTCCTTCGTGCTTTCAGTCTTTTCTTTCGCAATGGCAACAGGGACCTCCGATGAATCCTCGGCATTCGCTTCGTCTTCCTCTTCCTCCTCAGCATTGGCTGAGATCACATTGCTCGGGTCGGCAGTCTCCTGCGCGTCCGCCTTCTTCTTGTTCTTTCTGCGCTTCTTCTTGGACTGCTTAGAGTCCTCCTCGCCCTGGTCCTTCTCAGCACTGCAAATACAGTCACATTTCAATGGTCAATGAGAAGCTCCTGACGACATTGATGAACGTCTTCGACACGTACGATACAACATTGGCTCTGATCATCTTGCCGCCGCCCTCTGTCGTCTCCAGCGTATAGTCTGCAACCGCCAAAGTCAGCACCACCACCTCCAATGGAGGGAGTCCCACTACCACGCACCAGTGAGCTCCTCGAGCTCGAACGCGCAGCCATCCTCAAAGCCCTCGAGCTCAATGTCCTGCATGTCGATCTTCTTCCAGCCGCCTTTTCCTAGCGGCCAGCGCCGCCATCACCGCCAGCAGCCGCGCGCTTCTTGCGCTTCTTCGAGGCTTTGCCCGCGGGCTTGAGCGCCGCGTCCGCGATCGCGTACGGCACCTGGCGCACGCCGCTCATGGTCACGTCCTTTAGCGTTTAGCGTGCCGCGTCCACACCCAATGTGCGCGTACAGTATTGGCCCAGGAGCTCCGCTGCCAGCCAGCCAATTTCTCCCAACCACACGATCGCATTTCCCATTTCCCGCTCTTTTTCAACCAATGAAAATCCTCAAAAGTGGGATGGAAGGGTATCAACGCCACTTCTCGCCTCCCCCACCGCCGGCACCATCATGCGCGCCTTCCGAGCCGCCGCCAAGCGCCGAGCGCTGTCCCGCGCCTCGCCCTGCATGACTGGGCGACGCCCGCGGGCTGCGGCGCTTCTCGGCGAACCCGAACACGTTCGTGTCGAGCCACAGCCAGGCGCTGGCCGAGATGGACCCGCAGGAGCTCGCGGGCTTCCTGCGGCGCAAGCAGCTCGCGTTCCGCGAGTCAGGACTCGCACCTCGTGGTGCGCGAGTGCCCGTTCTGCCACCCCACGCGCGGCAAGGCGGACAACCTCTTCAAGCTCTACGTGCACCGCACGCGTGGCGTCTACAAGTGCCACCGCTGCGGCGCCTCGGGCAGCTGGCTCGACTTCAAGGCCAAGGTTCGAGCGCTGCGGTGCATGGCGGGAGGTGGCTGTGCTGTTCTGACCTCTAGTGGTGGATGCAGCTCCAGCCCAATGTAGCCATCACGTCCAGTGCGGGAATGGGGCAGGGACACTCTCACGCGGCGCTGGCCGACGACCACCGCGAGGTCAAGATCATTCATGCACTCGACAACCGCAAGGCCATGGCCATCCAGCAGAACCTAACCGATGAGCCCGAGTTTGCATCAGTGCTAACCTACCTGACCGAGAAGCGAGGGATCTCCAAGGACGTGCTGCAGAAGTACTGCGTCGGCGCCATCGAGCAGCCGTTCCGTGACAGCAACGGCGACATGGTCGGCGTCAAGTGCATCTCTTTCCCGTGGATGGCGCGCCAGGAGGACCTGAATGCAATGGGCGTTCTAAACGAGACTGGTGAGGGTGATGATGAGGAGGTAGCAACTCCTTCGTCGATTGATAAAAACCAGTTTGGTGTCGTGCGCCTCAAAATCCGTGGGGTGGACGACAAATCCAAGCAGCGATTGGTTCCCAAGGGCGGCAGCTGGGGCCTTTTTGGATGGAACACGGTGTCTGCATCGGCTGAGGAGCTCGTGCTTACTGAGGGCGAGTTTGACGCGATGGCGGTGCATCAAGCGACAGGTATGCCCGCCGTCTCCTTACCCAATGGCTGCCAATCCCTGCCACCGTCAATTCTCCCGTTGCTGGAGCGCTTCAAGAAGATTTACTTGTGGCTCGACAACGACGCCCCGGGTCAATCCAGCGTTGAAAAGTTTGCATCCAAGCTTGGTGTCGCGCGGTGTTACATTGTTCGCCCTCCGCCGGAGCTTGCCATGTCCAAGATCAAGGATGCGAACGATGCGCTTCTGGCTGGGCTTGACCTTGGGGCGTTCATCTCCTCTGCAGAGCGCATCCCTCACTCGAACATTGCGACGTTCGATGAGCTCCGTCGCGAGGTGTTTGATGAGATTGTTAATCCAGTGCGTGCCTGTGGCGTGCAATCTCGTACCTTGCCCTCGCTGAACCGCCTGCTGAAGGGGCATCGCATGGGTGAGGTCACAGTATTGACCGGACCTACCGGTTGCGGCAAGACGACGTTGCTAAGTCAGCTGTCGCTGGATTTGTGCGGCCAAGGTGTTAATACGCTTTGGGGCTCTTTTGAAATCAAGAACACGCGACTCATTCACAAAATGCTGAATCAACTTGCTGGTCGCAGTCTTGCGGGCGACGTGAAAGGGTTTGAGGCTACTGCTGATGCCTTCGAGACGCTTCCAATGTATTTCATGCGATTCTTTGGAAGCACCGATGTGGATGAGGTGCTGGACGCTATGGAGTACGCGGTGTACGCCTACGATGTGCAGCATATTTTGCTTGACAACCTGCAGTTTATGATGTCTGGGCAAGGTCGCGGCTTTGACAAGTTTGAACGACAGGACGCAGCTCTCGACAAGTTCCGCCGGTTTGCGACGCAAAAGAACGTTCACCTCACCCTCGTTATCCATCCTCGCAAGGAGCAAGAGGATGCGGACCTGACACTCTCATCGGTCTTTGGAACTGCGAAGGCGACACAGGAGGCCGACAATGTCCTTATTCTTCAGCGCACTCGCGGACAGAACAAGCTGGATGTGCGTAAGAACCGCTTTGACGGATCGCTGGGGTCGATTCCGCTGCGCTTTGATGCCGATGCCAGCTTATTGAAAGAGCTCCATGACGAGGCGATGGATGAACGAGTTGCGTCTATCGATCTTGAGGCAGAAATGGCGCGTGCTCAAGAATTGAGGGTGAGACAGAAGCATCATCAGCACCAGCAGCACGCGCATTCAATTGTTGATGTCGATGACAGTGCTCCTCTGCACCTGGAGCCGATCGATTTTCACATGACTCCTGCAAGCGAAAACAACAATGGGTTTGGGCATGAAGACCTTGACTCTGCCAACAACCACACGGAGTTTTCGTTTTCGGCTTCAAGCGTTAACGGAGCCAACGGTGTCAACGGTGTCAATGGTGCCCTCTCGGGAATCAAGAGCGAGCGCACTGAAGACGATGACGACCGCCAATACCCGAACGGCAGTGCCTCAAGTTTGAATGGAAGCGGGCCAGCTCCAAATGGTGCGGGACGCCTCAACGGTGCAGGACCTTCCGCTAGCCACCGTGACCGCGAGCCGTTCTCCATGTTCACACCCATCATCACAAGATAGCTGGGCAATGAGTGCTCACAGACGAAAGTCATGCCACGTAATAAGTACTAAGTGTTTCCATGTCGATGGCCACCACGTGAGCGGCTCTGTTTTCGATTATACACACCATCAAAATGCCGAGTCTACTGTATCATGGCCATCCATCATCATCTATGTCTGCCACCGCGACTACCGGATAGAAAGCTGCTCGTAGATCGTCCACGTGACAGCAGTCGAAAGCGTGCGCTTGACCACCCGTGGAAGGATTCCCTTGGTAAACGCTCGCCACCCCTCGTCGTGCAGCATCTTGGCGACAGTTTGTCGCAGTGTCAACGAGTTTCGCACGTTGGTGAGCTCTCCACGCTCACCCGTGCGCAGGATGGAGAGCTGCATGCGTGTCTTGACGACGTCTGCCGGGTGCACGACTGTCGTGGCGAGTACCCCAGCCACAACACCGCTCGCAAAATGCAGTCCGTAGCCGGGAACGGTCGTAAATCTCTCCTCAAGCTGTCCCTTGAGCCGCGTGTAGATGAGCACGTACAGCCCCGAGAAGGGCACGTCGCGCACGAGCGTGGGGATCATGCCTCGGTAGAGTCCTCGCGGTCCCTCGTCCCTCAGCACGTGGCGGAACACGTCGAGGATCCGCGCGTGAGCCCCCGGCGCCTGCCACTCCATCCGCGCCTTGACGACCGTGAGCGGGGACATGACGCCACCCGCAAAGGTGCGCGCGAACGCGCC
Organism: Phytopythium helicoides; assembly: GCA_024867545.1. Classification (NCBI taxonomy): domain Eukaryota; phylum Oomycota; class Peronosporomycetes; order Pythiales; family Pythiaceae; genus Phytopythium; species Phytopythium helicoides. Next base: position 1,022,721 of record JANFNE010000020.1, on the reverse strand, counting down.
GGCCAGGAAGGTGTTGACCGCCGTGTGCGGGAAGAGCGCCATGAGGTGGTCCAGCGAGCCGAAGTAGAGCGCGGCGCCGCCCGACACGCGGATGAGCGTGGCCGACGTCCCTCGCCACATGGAGCGCACGCGCGTGGCCAGCGCCGGCGGCGCGCCCGGCCGCCGCGAGGCCAGCATGGCCGTCTGCGCCGCTGTCAACGGCGAGGGCGAGGGTGAGGACGTGGCCACGAACGCGCCCTGCTGCTGCGTGCGCAGCACGTCCAGCGGCTGGAAGGCCAGCGCCGAGAGCATGCCCGACAGCCCACCGGCCGCCAGCTTCTTGGTCTTGCGCGTGGCGCCCGAGAGCTCGTCCGACGCCGTCAGCGCCGCCGCCGCCATGGCGTCCGCAGCAATGATGGCGCAGCAGTCCGACGGAGCTGCTCGCGAAGGGAGTGATGGTCGTTTGATTTTTTGATAGATGGGGGGATCGGCTTTGGCGGGGCTTTGGGCAGCGGGTGGCTACGGCCACTTCAACTTGTCATGGCAACGACAGACTCCTCGAGGTGACCTGGAATCGACTCACGGCTCTCCCTGTTTTGTTTTTTTTTTTTAAACTTGCGGAATGATGACACTTTGATGCTATCGAACTCCATATTTCCTCACTCGTCTTTGCGGCGCGAACGAGCGCCCTTGATGCGCAGCTGGCTCCAGTCGGGGGCGGACTCGCCATGGTACCCATAGTCGAAGAAGAGCTCCTCGCCCTTCTCAATGTCCTGCTGAGCCCAGATCGAGATCCGGTGCTCGTTGTTAACGCGCATGACGCGCGCGTTGCACTTTTGGCCCACCGACGCGTGGTTCGCAAACTTGCTCTTGTTACCCTTGCGGATGGCGTCCACCACGGAGTCCTCGTTGGCATCGAACAAAAAGCTGATCGTCATCTTGTCGTAGATGTTTCCACGCCGCTCGGCTTCATCCTGGGAAATAAGCGCGCCGTGATACTCGTAGATGAACTCTCCACGCTTGATTGGCTCGCGAGCGAACGCTCCCCAACCGTGGGTAGTCGAGTACGCGACGCCGATCTTCTTGTGCAGCCCACGCTGGATGTGCACATTACCGCAGATACCGAGCTCCAGCGCAGATTTGTGCTTAAGGTTGTCGTTGTAGATGAGTACAGCTGCTTCGCTTGCTCCACAGGTTATGCATATATCTGGATTACACTCACGCATGGCGACAAAGCATGGGCATGCCTTCGTTCTGCAATTGCCGAGGCTGCAGCGGCAGCCCAAGAACCGGTTCGAACACTCCGGGGAACATGAGCATGCTTTGTCACAAGTGTGGTCGCGTGTCCTGCAAGAACATACGCCCTTGTTGCACTTGCCCTCATGGTTGCACGGTTCGTACTCGTGATTTGAGTCCATGTCCTTCATTCGTTTGTACCGCGAGCGCTTCAACTGGGCGAAGTTACTGTCCAATTTCGGTGCACGCCCACGACCGCGCTTACGACTATTCGCGGCAGGAGCTGTCGGGGACAAGGGCTCCGAATCTGCTGTCCCTGCTCGTGGCGTTTTCTGCATCCGCTCTTTTAAGAGGAGGGCGTGGATCTCCCGGCACGGAATCGCCTTGAGGACCGCGGCGATTACGCATGCGTTCTCACCAATGGTACTACAGAGTTTATCAATCAGCAGGCGCTCCGTCAGTGTGAAAAATGAGTTTGAGGTCTCCTTCTCGACAGCCGCGTCGCCGTCCAATTTCCAGCATTCATCCGAACAGGAGGCATTGCGGTCGTGAGATTGTTTCAGAGTTTCTGCAACCATTGCGAAGTGTGAGTCGTCCAAGTACTCGGATTCATCCAACATTATTGCAGTTGGCTTGGGTTTTGTAGTTCGAGGAGCCCTGGTACTTTCTGTTCGCGCACTCTGCCATTTGAGACTTGCGCTGGCCAGCGTGCTAATTCGCGTCTGAGACCGCGATGATCGTCGCCTGTTATCGTTGAACGTCTCTGAGATCTCCTCAAATTCTTGGGAGCTCACTATAATTTCTTCCTTCGCGTCTGATGTAGCTTCCAAACCTTTTGTTGATGCATCCACTACCTCGCAAGGCTGGACCTCAGGCACTTGGGGACCATCCACAGCTCCGTCTGGCTGAGCGTGGGCCAAAATAACCGGTGCATATTGAGCTGAAGGGTAGGTAGGGTCAGCGCGGTGACTACGCACAGGGTGCTCAATGCCATGCTCTTCGCAGTCATACCGGTAACACATTCGACAAAAAAGATCGCGGTATGTCACGCACAGCTCTCTGTACTCCCCCGTTGATCGAAGGCCAAGTCCGTGGCCGCGATCAGCAAAATTCCGGACAATATTTGAATCAAAGTACGAAACAGGTGGCGCGAGTCGGGCGGACATCTCTTTGCGCAAGGGTTTCTCGTCCTCCAGCAGCGGAATCTGTGCTGACAACTTTGCCGAGACACGAGGCAGAACCTGCTTCGCTTCTTCGATGCGATGCCTGTTAAGATGCAGGTAGTCGTGAAACTTTTTCAAGTCAGCATAGTTCGAATAGCCCTGAGTAAACCCAACGACATTTTTCAGGGCCGTAAAGACCTTGGACGAGTCGCCAAATCGTCGGACAATGACTCGCAGCAGATACTCGTCGATTTCCGAGTCGAGGGCACAGCGCTCGTTCTCGTCCTTCGATTTGATCCCGTCATACCGGTTCACATCGATGACTTCACCATCATCTTGATCTCCGAAATACGGCAAATACTCCAACATTGCAGCATCTTCGACTCGATAATTTGCCTTCAAGCCAATAAAAGCGGTCGATCTACTGAGTGGTCGCAGCGGGATCATATCGTACACATTTGCAGGCCGCTCGTAGTAACGTGCATCAGAATCGCCAGAACCGAAGCGGAATCGCATCTTGTGGGTCTGGATTGGACGAAGAAGTGTGGCACTCTTAATAGCAGACATCAGTTTCTTGTCAGTCGGTGAAACATCGAGTGGATGACTTGTAACTGCGTCACACACAGGAGTTAGATGGTCACCGCCAACACAATCCCAATTCAATCACACGTACGCTTGATACTTTGCTTGTTGAAAGTTTTGTGCGCCTCCAGGTACTTCAATGTCTTGTTTCGCGCCTCTGCAATAATCGCCCGTGCCTTGGCGTTGTAGAGAGACTCGATGTGAGGAAGCTCTTGCTCTATTGCCTCGCCGACATGCTTGTCCATTTCTTCTTGGAGCTGACTTTGATCGGACACATCAGCATCAGTTGAAGACTCAGTTTCTCCAAATGTAGATAGAAATCTCGACTTTTCTTCTAAATCCCCTGTCGAGTCTGTTCAAAAGGAGATCATGCAACAACTGCCGTTAAAACATTTGCTCTTTTGCCCACGCCCGCGCATTCATGATACCGAAACATTAGGTACACACCAAAAGTCGGAAGTGGACGCTCGAATGCGAAGTGAAACTCGGCGTCGACTGTTTCGGGGACAGGCAGTATACACGGGGGTACTTCATCGAATCGTACAGCACGCCAGCAGGTCGTGTTGATAACCGAGTCCTTGGCATCACGTGGTCGGGTGAGGATGTCCGACACGAGTTCCCCTGAGGCGGCAAAAGCATTGTTCCCGGCGCCTGATGCTCCATTGGTTTGCCTTTTATTGACGACTCGCCGCTTCCTCTTCTTTTTCCCCACCGAATTTTTCTTCTCTCCACGACTCGACTTGGCGACATCTGCCTTCGATCTCTTCACCTCAACGGGCAAACTCTTCGCCTCCAACTTCACCTCACTCTTGACCGTCACCTCATCAGGTATGTTCTTCATTATAACCTTTTTGGGCTCTGGTGAGTAGAAGTCATCGTCCTCGTCACTTGTACCGTCCGTGGTTTTCTCTGGCTCGGTAATAAATTCATCATCATCGTCGTCGCCGTCATCATCACTAGCGTCACTTGAGTCGCTGTCCGATCGTTTTGGCTTCTTTGGCCTGTTCACCACGGCTTTTGTCCATTTCCGGGGTGTATCCGCATTAACCTCGACTCCCCCATGATTTTGTTCCGGGTAGCCTTCTGGAAGCGCATCACCACGCGACTTTTTCCACGTCAAGCGCGAGTACTCCTGTTCCTGTGCCTGGAAGTCGCTAAATGAAGTCGGCACGCGGCGCTCACGTTTCTCCCTTGCACCTCCTTCTTGTTGGCGATCTTGAGAAGATTCACGACTAAAAGTCGACGGCGAGTTGGAGGGCGCAGTCTGTTTCGGTGACTCCAGTGGCGACGGGTGCGGATTCAGGAGCGCCGATACAGCTGCCTTTGTCTTTTGCTTTTCCTTCTTTACTGGACTCCGAGCCTTGTTGCGCTGCGCTGCCTCCTTCTGCAGTCGCTTGTACGCGAGCTGCTGCGCCTGCAGCTCCGCGACGGACAGCGACTCCTCGAACGATCTAACAGGTAGAGCCTGCTGTGTGGCCGGCGCTGGCGTCAGGATCTCAAACCCTTCGTCGCTGGACGAGTCGTCCATGTCGCTCGTGCGCACTTGACTGGAGCTGGCACCTCCTCGCGTCGTCGCTCCGCCGCCGCGCTGTCCTCGTCGCTCGCGTCCAGCACAATCAAGTCGTCCGCGGAGATGGCTACAGTCGCAAGCACATTCCGCGCGTTGCAGAGCGCCGCCAGGTCAGAAAATCGAGCTCCGCAGGCTTCAAAGGGCGGAGAATCAGGCGCGCCCAGCCTCAGAGGGCGACTGGTCGCTGCGTACCTCGCATCGCGCGCCACCGCGTCGGCTCCGGCCGTTGGTTTCCGCGTTTCCCCCCGCGCGCCAATTGGCCGGCCGACCTGTGAGGTCAATGGCGATTGGGGTCACACTATCGAGGGAGTGACGATTTGGCCGGAGTCTGAGAAAGGATCACTGAGGCACGAGGGCGCTCGCAAGGAGAACGGCCGAGATGAACTGGGTCAACAGCTCGCTGCAGCTCGCGGGCAACCTGCTCGAGTCTGTGGACCAGCACGCGGCCATGACGCTCTCGGGTGCGTTCCGCGCTGCTGTGTACGTCGCGCTCGTGGTTTTCCGGTCGCTAACCGAGCGTTTTTGGCTGCGATATCGGCGGATTTCTCGACCGTTGACAGGCGACGCTGAAGAAGACGATCCAGGGCTGCTGTCAGCGATCAAGCACCGCATTCGAGGCGAAGACAGTGACTTTGAGGCAAACGATGTAGATGGCGCCGAAGTTCGCAGCCAGGAGGCCGAGGGGGACGGCACGGAGAGCGACTCGACGCGTGGAAGCTCTCCGTTGCGGTCGACGACAAGAAAGAGCGCGGTGCGGAGTTCATATCGTCGGCTGTAAGGGCATTCTGCTTCGGCGCATGCGTTGCTCATTCGCGTCAATGATGTGGCTACTAGGTGGAAGATCCCGCGCGCGTTACCAGCACTCCACCGCACTCGGGATCGGGAAAGCTCGCGGGGTTCGTGAGCGCCATCTCGACGCAGTTGGAGAACGTGTCTTCTTCGCGGAGCGACTCATCTAATGCGACGCCCAAGTACGGAGACGACGACTCTGGGCGACTGCGAAAGGAGCTCTCGCGAATGAAAGCAGAGCTGCGCACCAAGGACAAGCAGCTGCTGAGCACTCAACGCAGCCTGCAGATATGTGAAGAGGAGATTGATGCGCTCGAAAGTGAGTGCAAGGAGAAAATCGCGCAAGTGCAGCACGAGGTATGTGTGTCACTCTCAAATCCTGCAGGTGCCCAGCTGACTCACTGAACTGGGACTCGGTATGTAGATGGCTGTACTTCGGCAGGAAAAGGACACCGACGAGCGAAACTTCATGCAGGCGCTCGAGCTCAAGGACACACAAATTCGCTCAATGAAGGATGAGATGGCAAGTTTATCAGCGACGACTTCCCTTCAAAGCGAGCAGCTGGCATCATTGAAAGCGGAGCTGGCAAAGACGGTTGAGTCAAAAGACAGTCCTTTGGACGACCGCCGCTTCTGCGAGTAACGAGTCCGAACAGCTCATTCACGCGCTGCGAGCTGAGCTTCAAGAGACTCTCAACTCTATGAATGCGTTGAAGCGAGAATATGCTGACGCCAAGCACGCCATGTATACTCGACAAGCTCAGCTTGAGAACTCGAACGCTGAACTTGTGAGCACGGTCGCGAACCTGGAGCGAGCGCTAGAGAAAGCGAAGGAGACAGCCACTGCTGCTGCGGCGGTAGGATCTACAGCAGGTTCTGGAGCAGCCCATGCTGGGGGCAGTGCGCTGTCGACGATGGGCGACGACTACCGTCGAGTGCAGCAGACACTAGTGCTGACGAAAGAAGTCTCTTCACGATGAATCCCGCAAGAACGAAATCCAGAAGCAAGAAATCTTGACGCTGACTGATGAAGTTCGTAGATTGAAGCAAACGATTGAGTCGTCCCAAGAAGCATCTGCGCGGGAGATCCTTGCGGTTCGACAAGAGAACGAGCAGCTCAAAGACCAGCTCTCGCAGGCGACCGCGCACCACAGCGCTACAAATATTGCCGAGAGCGAGGCTCGCATCCAGCGTCTCACGAATCGTTTAATTGAGAAGCAAGAAACAATCGACGCTCTGCGCAGCAAGGTCACGACACTGGAAGTTCGACTTCAAGATTCCCAGTTCCGCGCGCAGAGTGCCGAGGAGAACCTGGCGCGGATTGAGCGCAACGGAGGCGCGTTTGTTGACACGGACATTGCCACTCCGGTTGGGAAGCGGGGAGGTGGACATTTGCGCGCGCGTTCATCGAATCGCATGGCCACGATGCTGACGCGCGTTGCTCCAATGGTGGAGCGCAGCCACCGCGTCGTGAGTGCCCTCGATGTACTAGATCGCTGGCTCTTCTTCCTGGGTCGAGTGTTCCTCCAGATGCCCGTGGCGCGTCTGGCATTGCTGTGCTACATCCTGCTCATCCACGGCTGGGTGTTTGTGATCCTGAGTTTCCACACAAGTCATCTGAGCGAAGAAATGCAAGCGGGTGCAGCTGGAGGCGGAGGGCAACCACTTGACCCCGCCGCGCATCCACTGGCAGGCCAAGGAATTTGATCGCCTGATGAAATGTAACGGACGCAGCCTCCATTGGCAGTTTTGACTCGCTGGCTAGTTGCCATCAATCATCCACTCGATGCCCTCAATCGTCATTGGCATCCCATCGTGCTCCGGCTGCGCGGCGCACCTGGATGATGATTTGACAGCTTCATGGATACACTGTGAGACCGTACGTACCACGCCACCCGCACACAGGATCACCCTGTCCCGAACGCAATCCCATCTCATACATTCTCCCTGTCATCTGTCCCTTGTCATGCTCCAATATTCGGGACGCGTTCCGTCCCGAATGGTCGGAACTGAACCTGTCCGGCCGGTCGTCGTCTGTCCGAGCAGCTCCGTCGACGCAGACACCGACGGACGCGGCGCTCGCTCGGCGCCTCAGACCGGCACGACGGCGCAGCTTCACGCGCAACAGCGCGAGGACTTCGCGTACCTGGAGATGAGCGAGCGCGGCGATGCGACGTCGTCGGCGTCGGGCGCCAGCGAGGGCAGCGCCAGCGAGGCGGAGCTCGCGTGGCTGCGGCGCTGTTTGCCCGTGGTGGTGCAGCCCGAGATCGACATCCGCATCGGCAACGAGTTCGTCAAGATGTTCTTCCGCTTCGAGCGCGACGAGGCCAGCGGACTGCTCACGTGCAAGCTCTGCGTGGTCTTCGCGGGCGAGTCGTCGTACAACCGGCTGCAGGAGGAGATCGAGAACTCGGTCGCCACGCTCTGCTACCGCACGTTCAACCGCAAGACGTACAAGCGCACGGCCGACATCAACTACATGGAGTACCACGGCGTCGACCTGGACCCGGCCTCGCCCATGCCGTGGCAGTCCATCTTCAGCCAGGACCACGGTGGCGAGCAGCAGTGGGCACAGGGAGAGAAGAGGAACGTCGGCAACTGGTTCTCGCTCATGCACCACTACCGCGCAGAGGTGCCGCGCGCCGAATGGACCACGCTCGCCGAGACACACCGCCCGTACGTTTTCCTCAACACGTGCAACCACATGATCGGTCAGCGGGACAACAACCCTCGGATGGCCAAGTTCGAGTGGGTCGACTACCCGTTCGAGGAGGGCGACCCCGACAATGCCTTTGACTACGTCGTCGAGCACGTGCCCACCAAGTTCAATCTCTACTCGTACATTTGTTTCTGGAACGCGCGGAATGGCGGTGGCTGCTGCGACCGCCACCGGTCGGGCAAGATCCATCGAGGCAGCACAGCGTACTACATCAACCCTCAGCACAGTGCGCTACAGCCACCAGTGCTGCTTCCACCCCACTTGTGTGAGACCACTCCTCTCAAGGTCAAGAAGTGAAACTGGTATGTATTCCTCCATCACGCGCGGAATACGATAGGTCAGCGCCAAGGATAAAAGGTCTCATTACTTTGTAAAGACAACAAGATGTATTGCTCTTCACCTTTGTTCGAGACATCGAATGCATGCGCTGATAATTTCCCTACGCGGCTGCCACACCTTCAGCCGCTGAAGCATTAACTACCGCCGGAACTGGCAGTGCCTCTCGGCTCTCTTCTTCCGATTTGTCTCCTTCAGAGCTTGCGAACGGATTTTTCTCATCCAAAGACCCTGGAGCAAACAAGGTCGGCGTGCTCGAGCCGCCACCGAAGGCCTCTATGACGCTGCTAACGACAGAGCTAAGGCCACCGGATCGTTTTGCAGCATCTTGCTCGCGCACTCTCATCCAGGTCGTCCACATCTCCTCTACACTCCTAGGAGCCTGCTCCAGCAGCCATCCCATCTGACGCCGAGTAGCGTCGAGCACAGGTTGGAAGCCCATTTGAGTCGCCCCAGAGTGCAACCAATGCAGATCCAGGAGCATAAAGGCCATGGCATGCAACTTGCAGAAGGCGTCGCGGTCATCAAATACTCGCCAGAATGGAGCTCGGCTTACCCGCTCGGCAACGCGAAGTCGAAGCACGGTTGCACGCGTGGCTGGAGCCTTCGCCTCTCCATCCACTTGCTCATCTTCCTTGGACTCTTCTTCCTCTCCACGCATGATTTCCTCCTCCAGCTCCAGGTCGTGCCGCAAAACAAGCTTGCTGCTCACTGCTGGGGGTTCATCAAGCATCAACAAACGCAACATCATACGCAGAACGTTGATGCTTGCGACTGGAAAAGGATACCGCTGACCGCCCGGAAGTGCGTTGCGCTTCATCATAGCTGCAGATTTGTCTGGGTACTTTTCGAGAAAGAACACAAGACACTCGAGGGAGAGCAAGCCGCCACCACGAAAGCCACCGAGCGGGTTATCGGTGTGGAAGCCGCTTCGAACCCAGCGCTTGGACGCCAGCAAAGCTGTCACATCGATGGTCGGGTCTGACCCAGTGCCCGAGGAGCTCAAATCACTCACATAGAAGTCGCTCTCATCCTCTCCATCAGCCTCTTCACCTTCTTCGGCAGGTAGCAAGCGGCGCCATAGTCGAAGCAGGAGCGACGCATGCGCTGGGTTTTCTTGGTCAATTGACTCTTCGAGGCGAAATCGGAGCGCTTCCATGCCAACAACTTTATCCTTGAGCTTTCCACGGCGATCTCTCATCTCGATGCGGAAGTCGCGCATCACATAAATGTGGTCTTCAAGAAGTCGAGCTACTACCTGGGCTCCAAGCTCTCCAGTAGTCGCAGTGTTCTTGCTAGTACTTCCAGATCCTTCAAGATCATCAAGCATCCGACGACGCACAGACCGACGATGCTGGTATCCAACCGGATACTTGCGCCGACGTGGATCATCGAGCTCATCCCGGAACTGCCCAGCCTCATGACTTCCGCGAAGAATGACAGGAGCTAACGCGTTTGCAAGGGTGAAGATCGTAAGGCCGTTCTTTCGAGCGTGCTGAGGTTTGAGAGCCATTGCAGCCCAGTGGCAGAGACGTTCAAGCAGAGGCTTGCAGTACCAGGGAAGATCATCAATCAGCATCTTGAGCAAAGAGCGCCGGTCACCGTCGCTCATATCATTGCTCTTCGAGTCGACGCAAGCGAGGAAGTTGTCCAGGCGCTCGCTGGTAAGTAGTGGGTCAGGCAGCTCCCACAAGTACTGCAGTAGCAGTGCCGTGACCTCATGCGTATCCAGCGATTTCATCATGTCCTTGTGAAAGCCACCGAGCTCTTCAACAGAGTCTCGCAGCTCGATAACATGCGAGGCGTCGAGATGCACTTGGAACAGTCCAGGGGAGTCCAAATGGGCGTACAGGTAGCAAAAGCAAGCCTCTACAACGTCAGGTAGACCCAGTGCTGGCTCAAAGCGTGCCATCCCGCTAAGGAACGGGTTACAGAGAACCTCAATGAGCTCTGTGCCGAACACGTCGTATTCGGGATATCCGAGCTCAAGGAACCGCAGCACCGCCGTGGCTGCATCATCCAGCTTGCGCGACTGAGCTGCAATCTTGAGTGTATCAGACAGCAGGTTACCTCCGCGAGCTGAGTCAAACGTAGAGCGAAGTTCATGATGCGCAACAAGCTTTTCAGCCAGCATCGCCGTCTCTTCATCCTCCTGGCAAAGACGTACGCGTCCAAGCACCATGTCTTCTGGATCAATGAGCTTGGGAGCCTCACGCTTCCTGGCGACGGTCGTCGACGTCTGGCGACTCGAAGTTGAAGAGGCTGAAAACGGCATTGAGTCAGGCGTTTCGTCGAGTCGAGAGTCTTCGATGAGGAATGCGAACGGCAGCGAATCCAGTGCAGAGATGAGGCTAAGAAAGACCTTGACGTCATCGCGCTGGCGGAAGAGCGCGACCTCCGAGTAATATGAGGCCAGTAGATCCATGTTGCCTTCTCCGAGCACCATGCTCATGGCGGATGTCAGCACATGCATATTGAGCGCCTGCCGAACAAAAGCGCGTGCCTTGCCCTCATCTGTGCGGACGCTTGCAAGCGCACTGGCAGCTCGTGCGGCCGCCACAAACCCACGCACTTGTCTCGGTAAATCGGGCTCGACGCTCGTAGCCACGACCTCGTTCACCTTGGTAGCGTGCGCATGGTGCATGGCCGCTAGCATCTGTCGCTGGCGCAGCGCCTCAACCCTCGTGCACGTCCACTTGACCACTCCGAAGAACTTGACTGTGTCCTGCTCATTGACTTCATCCTCGTTGTTTGGGTCTGTAGCTACAACATCGTCTGACTCTAGCGGTCGCAGCCCATGGCGCACACAGCGGTCAATGTGGAGACAGAGCAAGTTGACGACTGTGAGCTCGTCGTTGAGCAGCAAACTGCCGGAAATGGAGCTCCTGGCAGCCGTCGCGTCCGACTCGGGGCGCCTTGCAGCGCCTTTCGCGTCCACGAACAGCGTCAGCGCTTGAACAGCGTGCTCCAAGTCCTCGAGCAGCACGGCGCGCTGGCTCTTGGCCTGCAGCTGGCGGCGCTCACGCAGGCGCTGGCGAGTTGCGCGCTCCTCCTCCGTCTCCTCCTCGGGCTCTCCGAGCAGGAGGTTGCCCAGCCGCACGAACAGCGAGTCCATCGTGGCGCGGGGGTGCGGGCAAATCGTAGAGTGAAGCTGCCACCTTAGTAGAGCTTCCCTGCGCCTGTAAAAGATCGCACGACCTTTCGCGAACAGTTGACTTGAAGTTTGTATATGGAAGTCCAAAAGATCTTCGAGCGTGGAAGGACTCGCGAATGGAGGATGGAAAAAGTGTGGTGCGGTGGCGATCGATCTACGTGGAGCTAGTCAAACTGCTGGCGCATGGCCATCTCGGTCTCCGACTTCCACCCGCGGAAGTCGCTGCCGATCCCCGCCTGGCCGCGCTCGCGCTGGTTCTTGACGCGCGCCTTGGCATCCGCGCGCTCCTTTTGCTGCTTGCGCTGTCCTTCCGCGTCTGCTGCGACCTCAATCGACCGCGGTCGTTTGCGACTCTCCGCCGACGGCTCCTCTTCGTGCTGCTGCTTTACACTTTGCGGTTGCTCTTCCTCTTGCTTCTGCTTCTCCTCTTCTAGCAGGTCGAACGCCTTGACAGCCACCTTGGCGCGAGTCGCGCTCTTTGGAGCGCGGAACGACGCCGAGGACGAGGACACGCTGTCCAGCACGCTGTCGGCCGCGGGCAGCGCCGTCGCGGGCCGCTGCTTTGGCTCCCCCTCCTCCTCCTCGCGTTGAGCTCCATCAAGTCGCTCCGCTTGCTGCTCGCCCTCGCTCTCCGACGAGCTCGCCGAGCTGTCGTAGGCGCCACCAAGCAGGAACGACATCCTGGTTGTCTCCGTCGTCGGACACTGTTATTACGGGACTGACCCTATTAATATGGGACAAACCCCCTACGCCACCATGGGTGGACATCAAGATTTTGGATCATCATGGCCGGCAACAACACGGCGTGGCTCGAGAAGGAGCTGGCGGCGGCGCTGGGCTTCTCCGAGGTGCGCGACATTGCGGCGTACGTGACCAGCAGCTTTAGCTCCAAGCAGGAGGTGGCCGCGTACCTCGAGGAGCTGCTGGGGCTCGCGCCGGCGCGGGCGGCGCAGATCGGCGCGCGGCTCTTCCCGTCCGCAGCCAAGCCGGCCGCGTCCACGCCGGCCGCGGGCATCGTGGCGCGGCCCGTGGACCACAACTCGCGGCTCAAGGCGCCGAGGAAGAGCGCAGCCGCGGGGCCGAGCGCGTCCAAGCGCTCGGACCGCGTGGCCAACTGCCTGCTCTGCGGCCGCATCGAGATCAACGGCGGCCGCAAGTGCGCGTTCTGCGGCGCGGCGCTGCGCTACGACACGTCCGCAGGTGCGGACGGCGGTGGATACGGGCCCTGTGCCATCGCGGACTGCTCCGGACAGCGCTGTGGACAGCTCTACCCAAGTTATGGACGGAATTCGGCGCAACCCGGACCTGCCCAAGGCCGCCCAAGAGCTGCTGGACCGCGCGAGCCGTCCGCAGTCCCGTCCGCGCGGGCGAGTGGACGCGGACCGGCGTGCGGACGCGAACGCCGCCACGCTGGCCCCGCGCGGACGCGTGCGGCCGGACGGCGCGCTGGTGCTCTGCTGAGCCGCGCTGCCGGCCGCGCCGCGCCGAAATATTGCGGAATATTTTGGGCGGTCAGCCTCTGTGCGCGGACGGATACTGGGCGGCGCTCGGCAGCTTCGTGGACGCCGCGAGCACGAGCATCCTCGTCCGCAGGCCTTCCACTCGGCCATCCGCGACGGTGTGGACGGCAGGCGTCGAACCGCCTGGGGCCAGTTCAACTGGGCTGGCTGTGCGACATCAGCAAGAGATCCGGTTCAGGGTATTCCTTTTGCGTTCCGAGCATCGCCGGATCGCGACCGCGTCTGGCACGCGCGACTTGGATAACATATGCGGACGTAATAGCGGGCGGGCCGCTGCCTGCTTGCGCGCGCTGGCTAATGGCATCTAAATGAGTACGTCACCCATCTGCCGCGGCCGCAACCATAACCGCCTTGCGTCCACGGAAGGGCTCGGTCGCATAGTGAGCGTCCATACAAATCGCGCGTGGCGTGCCGTCCGCGCGGGCCGCCCGGGTTGAGCAGCCCCACTTCGGGATTTGCGGCGCCGTCAGCGGACGAGACCATCGTGGGACGCGGCTCGGCGCTGCAGCAGCCCCGGCAGCAGCAGCAGCCAGCGAGCCAGCCAGCGAGCAGTGGCAGCGGCCGCAGCAGCAGCAGCAGCCATGTCGTCCGCACCCGCAGCCACCGCGACCGCCGCGGCGCCGCGAGGCCCGGAGCGCCCGGGCGACCCGCTCTGGGATTTCTACGTGTGCGGCCTGCCGGCCGAGGACGAGGTCGACGAGGACACGGACGACGAGATGGAGGCGCAGGACTGGAGCCGCTTCGAGCGCCGCCGCGCGCTGCAGCGCCTCGCCGTCGCGCGCGCCAAGGAGGCCCAGCTGCGCGTCCAGAAGTGACCGCAGGGAGCGCGATGTGGTTGTTGCGGATCAAGTCGTCGTCAGCCGTGTGGCCGCGGCCAGCGGCCAGCGATGGAGGAGTCGAGCGAGCCAGTGTAGGGATAGAGTATAATAAGCGAATAGAGGCGCGTGCGCGCCGGCCGTGGACGCAGAGGAAGAGGTGGTTCGCATGTGTGGCTGGCTGCCAGTGGCCGCATCCTCCTCTCCGACTGGACGAGTCTGAAGCTCAGGAGGACACCGGAACATGGTCGCACATCGCGTCCGTCCGTCTGTCTGCAACGCGCAAGTGCAGGGAGGGGGGTGGCACTATCAGCGTTTGCTGCAGATTGACTACTAGGTAGTCGACCGTCACTCACCCATCCCAAAAACGCTTTTTGTCAACCCCTAGTGGTTCAGCAAAAAAACGCTTTTGAAAAGCGCTTTTTGAGGGGGTGTCCATACCAATAAAATACAAACGACAAGTCGCTTCCAAAAACGCTTTTCCCAACCAAAAAGCGTTTCTCGAAATGTGTTTCTAAACGAATGATGGTTAGTGTTTCTTCTCGTAATTTTACGAAGGGATCTTGTGTAGCCCACATAAAGTATCCGCCGCCGCCGAGTGGCCCACACACTGCGGACACCGACCAGACATGCTCCGGAGCTGAAGAAACTGTGGCCGGCGGATAGAAGGGGCGCGCGAAGCGCTGCTGATTTTCCTGCCGCGGCCAGCCACCGCCGGGGCATCATTTCCCGCGTTCGGCCCGCCGCGAGAAGACCGTCCGCCTCCGCGTCCGCCTCGGCACCCCCGTCCGTCCGGTGCGTCCCGTCCACCGTCCACCACCACCGTCGTCTTGGAGGGGCTCCGATCATGGGCGGCTACAGCTACGGCGCCGTGGACGCCACGGCCGCACCGGTCCACGCTGTGGACGAGGGAGCGGACGCCGACCGCTGGAGCGCCGCGCTGTTCAAGTACCTGCTGCTGGTGCAGGTGGCCATGTACCTCGAGGCGGGCGCCGTGCCGTCGCTGCTGCAGCAGTTCACGCTCACCTTTGGGCTCGACCCGCAGGAGCAGGGGCTGCTCGGCGCCGTGGTGTTCATCTCGCTCTCGCTCACGTCGCCGTGGTGCGCCACGCTCTTCCGGCGCTTCTCGCCGCGCTCGCTGCTCGGCGGATCGCTCGTGGCCAACAACCTCGCGGTGCTCGCGTTCGGCTGCGCGCCCACGCACTCGAGCGGATCCAAGGCGCTGCTCATTGGGCTGCGAGGCGTCATCGGGGTATCCCAGGCCTTTCACTGCGTCTACTGCCCGCTGTGGGTGCACGACTACGCGCCGCTCGCGCAGCGCGGCAAGTGGATGAGCTTCCTGCAAGGATCGGTGCCCATTGGCATCACGCTCGGGTACCTCGCGGGCTCGATCACGCTTTGGCTCGCGTCTGGACGCGGCGACGGAGAGACGAGTCTATGCCACGGCATCTACTGCTGGAGATGGCCGTTCCTCTTCCAGTTCGCGTTCGTGCTGCCGCTGTCCGTATTGCTGTTCCTCGTGCCTACGCGTCATATCCGGCTCAAGTCCACGCGCCGCCAATCCATCGTTATCGTGGACGCGACCGAGGACGACGGACGCACGGCGCGCGACTACAGCGACGGAGACTCGAGCCCCAACGATCAGCTGCTGACCGACCACTCGGGCGCTTCCACCGTGTCGTCTACAGCTGGAGGTCCGCCGTCTCCGCCGCCCCCGTTCGATCTTGCAGCCGTGCGCGACTCGCTCGAGGAGACGGTGTCACGCTGGTCCAATCTCGGACTGCTGTTGCAGCAAAAGGTCTACGTCTTCATCGTCATGGGGCTGTCGGCGCTCTTCTTCGTCGTCGCCGGCGTGCAGTTCTGGACGACACTCTACCTCGAGACCAACACGGAAGACTCGTTGTACGAGATCCATACGTCGTATCTGCTCGTGAGTGGCACTGGCCCAATCATGGGCGTCTTCTTCGGCGGGTGGCTCATTGACAAGTGCGGAGGCTACGCTGGCGCTGCCCACCAAGCACGAGCTCTACGGGTTTGCATGGCGCTTGGTGGTGCCGGCTGCCTCGCTGCCATCCCAGTGTCGTACGTGCACAGCACACTCTGGATCGCAGTCTTCCTCTGGCTCATGCTCTTCTGCGGAGGCTCGCTGCTCCCTGCGTGTTCGGGCATTGTGATTTCATCGGCCCCCGCGCGGCTGAGGCCGCTCGCATCATCGGTTGCCTATGCTTGCTACAATCTGTTTGGGTACGCAGCCTCCAACTACGTCCCAGGACTCATCATGAGCTACCTCATCGACGACCAGTGCGATGCCGCCTGCACGTACCGCTTTGGGTTTCGCATCGTGCTCTTCTGGAGCGTGTGGGCTTTCTTCTGCCTCACGTGTGGCGCCATCGCGTCCACCCGCACGCTTGCAGCCATCCGCGCGCGTCAGGCCAAGTCGTTACTGCACACACGGGTGTAATGAAGGGAATTGCACCGACACCGACACAATCATACATGCATATGTGCATGCACGGACGACGACGTTTAGAAGGTAGTGAAGTGAAGTGTGTATTTAAGCACGACGTTGTCACTCTTGCTTGGCTTTCATGAGCTGCTGGATGCGTGGTGCTTTGCGTAGCAGTGAGTTGAGCATGCTGCCGACGAAAAACGCCACGACCGTCGACGTCATCGTGATGACGTTGTATGGCATGCTGAAGTCGGGCGTCGGAAGTGGCACTAGCAGTGGTTCCGTGAACCTCGTCTGTGGCTCAGGGATCGCCGCATCGTCGACGAATGTGAAGTGAGCGACACCTGACGCCACGTCAAATCCGCGGTTTGCATCAGGCGGGTGCTCCGACAGACGAAGAAACGCCTTGTCGAATTCCACCGAAATGACAGCAGAAGACTGTGCTGGCAGAATCAAATCGACCTGGAACTGGTTCGGTCGACCGCGCAACTCGGCAGGTTCAAACATCACACGCTCCACCTCGGCGCGGTCATCATCGCTGTCACGTGCAGCGTGCTGAAGTACATTCGCAGAAACCATGGGAGGACGTCGTGGTATTGCACACGCGCAGCTGAGTGCGGGTGATTGTTGGTGACTCGAACAGCTAATCCGCCGCGGACTTGACCGTAACCAGTCGCGAATCGGTGCACTTGCACGAGCTCTGTCGGCTTTGGTTGGGGCGTGGCTTCCGACCAAGAATTAAAGAGCGCGACGTCACTGAGCGAAGCTTGCGCTTGTAGGTCGATCACAGATTGCCCCGACGGCTCATTAATCAAAATCACGCTCTCGTCGGCCAGCGGACATGCCGCAACGCCATCGTTGACGCCGCCAAAGAGGTCGACAAGCGTCGGCGACTTGGTATCCACGTGCTGGACAACCTCTAGATGCTGATGCAGGGTCCACTCGCTCGTAACCGGGTCCTTGGCTGCGAACAGCGTGAGGGCCAGATACTCCCCTGACAGCACCTTGATCGGGTCAATGAGTCGTCCGAGCCCCGCCGCAGATCGGCACGGCAGCATCTTGAGCCACGGCGTGAGGTTCTCGGTACACAGCTCCTCCCGCGCGAGCGACGCGTGCAGGAACAGCGTCTCGTTGGAAGCGATGTGCGGGTACGCGCCAAGGTTCTCCCGCGAGGATCCGTCGAGCAGCCCCGTGACGACCGTGGCGTCCATCTGGCCGAGTGACGCCGAGAAGATGCCGCCGAGCTCGGCCGTGAGCCCTCTCCATCGCTCGTCCACCGCCTCGCCAACGCGCAGATCCACCTGCAGCCGAGCACCGAACGGCGCGTCCGCCCCCTCGACGTCCCCGAACTGCGCGTGGCTGTAGCGGCCCAGCGCGAACGACAGGCGCAGCGCCTCGGCCGCGTACTTGTCGAGCGTCTGCGCGATGGCCGCGGGCACCAGCGGGTCCGCGGCGCGCGCCGGCTCGACCACCGAAAACGCAAAGTGCGCCGCCACCTTGTGCGCCGACGGGAGCGCGCGCAGCGTGAGGCGCTCGCTGTGCCGCGCGGCGGCGGCCGGCAGCAGCGCCAGCAGCGCCAGCAGCAGTCGCGCCGTCGTCATGAAGACCCGATCTGCCTTCGTGCCGGTTTTCCCCTGGATAGATCCAGAGTGTATCCTTTGGATATATCCAGACATGTGTGGACGACGATGAAGTTGGTGTACAGCGTGGTGTGGCACTGAAGAAGTCAGCTGTTTGACGCGCGCCACGTCCACCCAGCTTGCGTCTACCACAGGGCGGGCGGTCAAGCCACCGTGGGCTGCGGCTTGGCGGCAGCTGCAAGAGACAAGCAGGCGGAGAAAGAAGGCGGCGGAACACGGGATTCTCTCCATGCGGTGGTTGAATCGTATGGCCTTGGGGTTCTCGTCTTGGGCCAACCCGTGATGGATCGATTGGCTGCGGACTTGAAAACGGAGTCGGATGGTCTCATGCTGGTGGGCTATATTCCTGCCCTTATGGAAACGCTGTCTATACACCTTCCTCTCCTCTGCTGCTCCTGCCGTGGTCTGCCTGCCAAACCAAAAACCAAAAACGAAAAAAAGCGACCTGAGCTGCCCGCCCCTAGGTGAAGCTGAGCAGCTGGCACAGCAGCTCCTCGTCCTCCTTCTTGACGAAGCGGCCCTTGACGCGCAGCCGCGAGTTGGCAAAGTTCTTGCGTACGTCGTAGTCGACCTTCTTGGCCCACACGCGGCGCTTGCGCTTCTCCAGAAACCGCTCGATGCGTTTCCTCCGCGCCTCGGGCGAATAGCTGCCAATGTACTTGCCTTCGCCGTTCGGGGGAGACCGTGACGGAGACATGGACAGACCGCCGTCCGAGTGGCGAAAGTTGCCGGGGTGCGGCTCGTTCTCGTTCGCGGCCGAAATCTCCATGCGGATGAACTCTTCGAGGTGCTGGCGTCCGAGACCGCCGTACTCGCTGCCGGCCTCGGACGAGCAAATAGACGCCAACCGCATGCGCTGCTTGTACTCGGGGTCGAACCATGCGGGCTCCTCGTCGTCTTCAACTCCCGTCGGGCTGCTATCGTGGGTCGTGTGGCTGTCGACGCTCGTCGAGAAGGCTCCATCCTCGCGCACGCGCGAGAGGCTGCTGCTACCGCCCCACTTTTGTTTCTTGCCGTAGCTGCCGCTGAAGCCGTCGCTATACCGCGAGTTGAAGCCACCACCGGGAGCGCGCGGGATCATAATGGGCTTGGTGTTGGACGACGAGTAGCTCTCCTCCTGGTCGCGCGCAGCGGCCACGAGTCCATCCAACGGAGAGCGGTAGCGCGACCACGATCTGCGGTCGTGGTCCTCGTCGGGAGAGGACGAGTCGTCCATGTCGACGTCGCTGTCGTCGTCGTCGTCGTCGTCGTCGTCGTCTCCGCGGTGGCGGCGCGGGATGAGCGACGTGAGCGGGCGCTCCTGGATCTTGCGGTGCAGGTCCGAGAAGGACGAGGCGCCCGCGAGCGCGGCCAGCGGCATGAAGCTGGCGTTCGGCAGCGAGCTGGCCATGGTCTGCGCCGTGTCGAACGAGCTGTTGAAGGAGCGCTTCTTGCTGTGCGCGTCCCGCGCGGGCTCGCGCACGTGCCACGGCAGGCCGCCCTCCGCATACAGCGGTGACGCGAACTTGCGCTCGTCGGGCGCCGACAGGCTCATGAGCGTCTCGGCCACCTCGTTCTCCAGCATCTCTCCGTGGGTTGGTCGGCTGGATTGGCTGGCTACCTGACTCTCTCTTCTTCGAGTGGTTGATTGATTGGCTGGCTGGACGGTCGCAACGCAACGCACTGCAAGAATGGGCGACGCCTGTGAGACTCAACTAGGCGCGAGTCGCGGATGGAGCTGGAGCTGCAGGCAGCGAGAGCGATCGCTGGAGCCGCTGGAGCTGCTGGAGCTGCGGGCGAGCGGGCGATTGCGCTGATGGCTCGGTGGCGTGTGGGGCGGAGGCAGGCCGGCCGCCCGCCCGCTGGCGGAAATTCTACGGTACGCATGGAGCGGCCCTGGACCTCTTTATTGCGAAAAGAGCCATTTCGACATTTCGACGTTTTTTGCGGAAAGCGTCCGAATGGGTAGTCACGAAAGGACTCTCGGGTAGTCACAATAGGGTCGTGGTAGTCACAAAAGGTAGTCCAGGTAGTCTGTATGCACCCTGCGACGATGCTAAAAATAGCGCACGTCGTGCAGTCGCACCGTGGCGCCGCGCGCTGCGATTGGCCGAAACGAGGCTTTGCGGAAGAGAGGGGCCAATTGTATGGGAAGTTGTATTCCTGGTCCAAGTTGAATCTGCGCAGCTTGGAGGTACTGTAGAGAAAAGTTTTGCGACTTTGGCAGGTCCATTCAGCAGGCAGGCAAGCTGGCATGCAGGAGGAAGAAGGCACCTCGCTCGCATCATGGGTGCAGATCGCTGCTTGTTAGCATCCGCTTGACTTACGTGGCTGCCAGTCCATGACGTGGTGGTGGCCGGGCATCCTCCACCATTGCTTTCGTTTTGGATTCGCCACGGACGGTGGTGTCGTCCACTGGAGTGAATGGAGCGCGCACGACCGTCCGTTTCCAGAGAGAGAGTAGGATCATCTCATCGACCGCCGACATGTTCTAGCGTTGAAAAAGCGTTGCCGTCCACGACAGCGTCGACGACGTCTCGGGGGAGCAACTGTCGCCACCACAAGGAGCCATCGCATGCTCGCAATGATATCAACTTTTGTCAAAACTCGCGTGGACCACATGACTCCCTCGAAGAAGGGTTTCCTGGCACTGGACTTGAAGCGACGCTACGCCGCCGCCGCATATGGCATGGGCGAGGCCGGCGGTCCCGAGCAGCTCAAGCCTGCGGTCGTCGTCGGGCGTCGCGGGGCTCGAAGCCGTCGAGCAGCGCGTCACGCGCTCGCCGTCGACCACCAGCGACGCGCGCAGCGGCGCCACGGCGTCCACGTCGACGCGCTCGGACGACGGACAGGACGACGGCCACGAGCGTGAAGAGAAGGATGAGCGCGGCGCGGCCGACTTCCGCGGGCTGCTGCAGTCCATGCAGCGCCAGCTCACGTTCCTGCACACCATGACGCGCACCATCGCGCGCGAGAGAAGGAGGGCTCTCCGCGGCGGCGAGGACGGCCAGAGGCGTCGAAGGAAGACGCCAAACAGCTGGAGATGCGTGAGCTGGATCGTGAGCCACAGGTGCACGAGTGCGAGGAGCCCGAGGCCGAGAGCGCGATCGGAGACTCGCTGGTGGACAGCCGAGAGACGCGCACGCTGCAGGTTGAACTCGAGCGGCTGCGTGAGCAGCTCGCCACCGCACGCCAAGAGAACGCGCAGCTCCAGGCAACCGTGCAGCGACTCCAGTCTGGCCGCAGCGAGTCGCAGCACCCCAGCGACAGCGAAACGGACGCTGCTGATGGTTCCAAGCATGGAGCGGCCGCTTGCGAGCGCATAGATGACAGCCGCGAGTTGGAAAGGGCGGCCTCTGGCACCTCCATCGACCACTCTGTCGCCCCACAGCAAGATGCCGATGAGGTGATGCGGCGTGGAAACGTCTTCATGGACTGGAAGCCGTCCGCGACGCTCAAAGGACACGAGCGCTGCCAGGAAAAGACGCGCGAGCTGTGCGAGACCATCCGCACGCTCGCGCTGTACGTGCAGACGTACTCGCAGGAGCGCAGCACGCTGATCGCGCAGCGCGACGACGCGATTCGGGAGGCGGAACTCGCGTGGGCTCATAACGCCACGCTCGCCAGCAGCCGCAACCCGCAGCAGAAAATCAAGTACCTGCAGCAACTCAAGAGCGACAACGGCGCGCTGCGCAGCAAGGTGCGCGAGCTCCAGGCGCTGCTGGTCGAGCGCAGCCTGCCCCGGTCTGCCAGCGACGCGTCCTCCTCCAACCAGTCGCAGTTGGAGCTACCGCAGGCCATCGAGGCCGCCCACACAGAGACCGAGGAGTGCCACGAGCGCAAGCATAACGAGCTATTGCGGCGCTTGTGGTCGAAGCGCGAGCAGCTCACCGCGCACCTCGAGCAGCTCGAACGCGAGCGGGGGCGCGCACGATCAGGCTCGTCCGGCGGCGCAGAGACGCCGCGCGCCGCGGCGATGACGTCCGCGCCGACGTCGCCGCGATCTTTGCGGTGACCGCGGGCGTCGCACTCGCGGAGAGACGCGCAGAGCGCGGCGTCGATTGCTCACGACGGCGGCGTTCGTATGGCGCTCAGTATGGCGGCGCGCGTGTTTCTCGTGACGACCAGTGTTCAAATGCATGTGCTAGACGATGTTGACTTGGAATTGACCGGCCGGTTGCGCGGCTATGATTCGCCAAAACTCGCGCTGTCACGCTCCCATTGGCTGAAATCACGCGCTCTCGGCGCGAAGCTCATTTTGGCGAGCCCAAGCGACAAGCAAGCAAGGCGAGGCGAGGCAACCGACGGGCCGGGCGGCGCTCGACGCTCGGCGCCCCACACTCTCGCTCTTGCAGCTCGCAGCTGGACGACGCGGCGCCAGGACAGGACGACCGAGCTCACGGGCGCGCAGACGCCATGGCGGGCGCGCAGACGCCCGAGAAGCTCGTGCTGCGCGGGTCCCAGGGCTTCCTGAGCGAGGCCGACGCACGCCGCGGAGACGAGCAGCAGCACCTCGACAGCTTCGCGTCGGCGTCTGCGGGACTCATGCAGCTCAGCTCGGTGGCAGCGGCGGCCGCCAACCCCGGCCAGAGCAGCGTCAGCTCCAGCGTGGACCTCGACTCGCCGCTGCCGCCGGGGTGGAACCGCGTCACCCACGCCTCGGGGCTGCCCTGCTTCGCCAACTTCCGCCTCGGCCTTGTGAGCTGGTCCAAGCCGTACACGCTGGGTCCAGAGGCAGCGATGCTTGCGGAGCCAGACTTCACGAGACTCGTCAAGCGGCACGTGCCGCCGCTCAGCATCTTTGTGCCTCCTGAACGCATCGCCACTGCTGGTGGGAAATCTGCGGCCGCAGGTGACAGTGCTGCTGTTATGCTAGCCTCGCCATCGGCACTAGGGGGAGAGCAGAGCGTGAAGGCTACGACGAGAGCTGATGGATCCGGTGCAAGTACTGCCTCAGCAGCTCAACCTGCTCGTCCGACCCAACCGAAGATTGACGAGCCGACGAATGTACGGCCGCGCGATGACTTCCGAGCATTGGTTGTTTTCTGACAGCAGTATGGCGGAAATTGGATGCGCGCGTTCTATGCAGGCCAAAAAGAGAAAAGTCGAAGCTGCGGAGCGAGCGGTTCAGCAAGCCCAGTCTCGCTCAGCAGACAAACCTTCCTCCATGGTTTGCAAAAGAAACGTGCTGGGTAAGGTTTGCAGCAAAAAGACTCACTGGTTTGCTCGGTGCTTCCACAGACAATGGAGGAGTTCAAGACGTTGCCAATCAACGATCCACGGGTCTTGCAAGCGTGCATGGAGCTATCTATAAAGACGCCAGCGCAGGTCCTTCAGGAGTACCAGAACCGGAACCGTGGTGTCTCGATCAACTACAACACCGTTCCATATGACAAGGATGGCGTCAAGCTTTTCAAAACAATCGTCACGGCAGGCAGCACTGTTGCCGAGGTAAGGGATTCGTCTTGGCTTCATCTGCAGCAGCCCTGTATCTCTAACAGTGCGGTCAAATCAGGGTATCGCGTCGACAAAAAAGATCGCAAAGCAGCTCGGCGCACAGCAGCTGCTTGCGCTGCTCCACGAGCGCACTGCGCGGTTGTATATTCAGGTGGCAGATCTCTACAGCGTCAGCAGCAAGGGCCAGCAAACTGCGTCCGAGCTGAAAGCATCTGCAGCAACGTCGTCCCCTGCAACTCCATCAATGACAGGGCAAGCTGTCTCCAACTCGCTTCGCAGCATCGGAACACTTGGACGCACCACTGAGTCTCGATCTGCACAGCCGCTTGAGCCCAGCACCGCTGATATTAGAGAGGCAGTCGACGCAAAATTGCGCAAGTATCGCCGACCGTCTCCGACCAGGGACTATCCTCAGTATGGCAGCTCGTACTCTGGAGGCTACGATGGTCCCAGTCACTGGGGAGGCTATGGCCAAAACGGTGGCTCCAGTTGGGTCAACGATGAAGCCCGCGTGGACAGTCCGGGAGCCGAGCGAATTGTGGTTTACTCGTCACCGTCGTCGACGCCAAGCACCAGCTACACTTCCCAATATTATAGCGGTGGACCAACTCCGTGGACGCACCCGCCACCTGGTGGAGGGCTCCCAGCTCCGCCTCCTGCTTCCTCCCAGGTAGTACCAACTAGCCACGGCAATGGGTCATACAGCTTGCAGCATTCAGAGGATGTGAGCCGAGGAGACACGGGGGCGTCGAGGCAGCACGGCTACAGCACCGCATCATATCACTCTCGCTCATCGGACCGGTTGAGAAGCAAGACCGCTTGAGCTAGGATAGATAGTGACGCTGCCGTAATGCAAACTCCGATTCGTGTGTGCACTACTCGCCGGCATTCGACGCTGAGCCACAGGCTAAAATGGCTTACTTTCCTTCAACCGCCACTTTCGCCAGCCAGCAAGTTGCTGTGATGGAGTGAAAGGAGCTGACTACGATCTGCCCGAATTGCGTCGAATTCATCTGTCATTGGTGAGAGTAGGGAGAAACAGTGCATTCGCTAGTTGATCGTTGACTGCGTTGCGCTTCGCCGATGCCTTGCGCGAAGTGATTGTGTCAAATGTCCGCATTGCTACTGCTGCAGCGAGCGCGTGCTCATCGACCCGCAGATCATCGAGCGATTTACCTCTT
The DNA here is from genome assembly GCA_024867545.1 of Phytopythium helicoides. Lineage (NCBI taxonomy): Eukaryota > Oomycota > Peronosporomycetes > Pythiales > Pythiaceae > Phytopythium > Phytopythium helicoides. Next base: position 998,152 of record JANFNE010000020.1, on the reverse strand, counting down.
TCACGTTGAAGGATACACCGTCAAATCGAGCGCTCATCAATGTTTGCACGGTCACAGGTATATTACTACCCGCGTTGCGAGCATCTGCACGGAAACTGGATGGAGCTAAATTGGTCTGCTGAGGGTGAACGCGTGGTGTCTTACTTCCCGTCCAAAGCGAAGCCATAACGGACTCTGAAAGAAACGCTCCAAGTTGAAGTATAGACGGTAGATATTATTCAGCTGTTATATTTAATATTGGGTCGACGCGTCGCGACGCGTCGACGGTTGAAAATGTATACAAAATGACTTGTCGCACACCCCTATTTCCACAATTCCGACACGCCGCGTTGCGCCAGCTCGTATACAGAAACACATGCATTGCCTAAACTAATACAAGCAGAAGAGGTGTGTCTGAATCTGAGGTTAGAGATGCCTGTCACACCGACTATGCAAAGCACGATCCGACAACCAAATGCGTCGCACTCGGTCCGGCTGTCGCCATCGAGACCCGCTGTACACGGTACATGTATGGCGCCGGAGACCGCCGCATGGCCATCTGTCTGCGCGCAAAGGCGAGGAAGCGCAACGGTCCGCCTCGCTTGGTAGCGACAGAATCATTTCTCTCGGGTGGCTGCCCGGCTCCGCTCTTCATGGAGGGCTACCTGCTGCTGCTGTCGCCCAAGCGCGAGCGCGAGGCGCGCCTGCGCTTCTGCGTGCTCGAGGACGGCCAGCTGCGCTGCCTGGAGCGCCCGGGCGGCGCGGCGCTCGAGTCGGTGGCGCTCACGCGGCACCAGGTGCGCGTGCGGCCGCTGTTCGACGAGGACGCGCGCGCGCACGGCCAGTGCCCCAACCGCTTCGTGCTGCACGCGGTCGAGATGCGCCGCAGCGAGGGCCGCAACGCCTTCGTGGTGCCGCACGGCGCGCGCGTGCACTCGCTGCTGTTCGCCGCCGCGCACGCCAAGGCCATGGCGCGCTGGGTCAACGCCATCCACAACTGGCGCCGCCACTCGTTCGAGGAGCCCGTCGGCGCCGCCGCGCACGGCCGCGAGCAGCTCATGCTGCTCGACGCCATCAGCAGATTCGACATGCGCCTCGTCACCACCCTGCCCGCCAAGAAGGCCAAGACCGCCATCTGCAACCCGGCACAAGACCCAGCGGCGGATGCAAACGCGCGCGCCGAGCACAAGAAACAGGCGAATGCGCGCCGACCGATGCGAGCCACCGCACGCATCACCTCCTGGCTGCCAGTGCCACGGCTGTCGTCGCTCCGGCTCAGCGCAACAAGCTGAGCCCTTCGTGGATTTTGATGTCGATGTCGTCGAGAGTAGCGTACGCTGGGGAATTCCGCCGGAATTATGGCAGACAGCAAGCAGTATCATACACACCATCCTTTCCGCACGTCAGGGTCAAATGAGTATTGCTTTACTTGGGATCTCCCATCGGCGGAGTCGTATCCTGCGCTGGTGCCCTACAGGTAGAGGCCCTCGGGGATGTTTGCCTTCTTCTTGTAGAGTGCCTTCTCCTTGGCCTTACGGAAGTCTGTCTGCGTGACCCGCATGCGGCGCTCGCGCAGCGCAAGCAGACCCGCCTCCGTGCACACGGCCTTGATGTCGGCACCCGACAGCTCATCCTTGGCCATCACAAACTCCTCCAGGTCAACGTCCTCTCCGAGGCTCATGCGGCCCGTGTGAATGGCGAAAATCCGACGCTTTGTCTTGATGTCCGGCAGCGGGAACTCAATCTGCAAAAAGCAAACAACCAGTCAGAGAACGCGTTGAGCTGCCATATCACGCAGAGCAAAGGCGCACCTTTCGGTCAATACGACCAGGACGGATCAGCGCCGGGTCGAGACTCTCGATGGCGTTCGTAGCCATAATCACCTTGACGTCGCCGCGCTCGTCAAAGCCGTCCAGCTGGTTGAGCAGCTCAAGCATCGTACGCTGGATTTCGCGCGTGCCGCCGCTGCTCGAGTCGTAACGCTTGGATCCAACAGCATCAATCTCGTCGATAAACACGATGGACGGCGCCATGTCGTCGGCCACGCGGAACATCTCGCGCACAAGCTTCGGACCGTCACCGAGGTACTTTTGAATGAGTTCCGAGCCGACGATACGCAGGAAAGTCGCCGACGTCTGGTTGGCAACAGCCTTTGCCAGCAGCGTCTTGCCCGTGCCCGGCTCGCCGTACAGGATGACGCCCTTGGGCGGGCGAATACCAATGCCCTCGTACAGCTCTGGGTGGGTCAGTGGCAGCTCGACCGCCTCCTTGATCTCCTGGATCTGCGACTCGAGGCCACCAATGTCAGCGTACGACTCGAGCGGCGCCTTGTCGACCTTCATGACGCTGACCATGGGGTCCGTGTCGTCCGCGAGGATGCCGACGACCGACATGACCTTGTTGTGCAGCAGCACCGAGCATCCGGGCTCGAGCATGTCCTGGTTGACGAACGACATGACGCCGACGTAGTACTCCGGCCCAACCGAGGACGAGACGATGGCGTGGTTGTCGTCGATCATCTCCTCGAGCGTGCCGACGCTCATGGGCGTGCCGCGCAGGTCGTCGACCTTGGAGCGCTCCTCCTCGTCCTTCTCCTGCTTGGGCTTGAGCACCTCCTGGTTCTGGATAAACTCCTGCTCCATGAGCAAAAAGTCCTTGATGCGCTCCATCTTGAGCAGGCGCAGCTTGCACTTGGCCGTCGGGTACACGGCCGGGATGCGCACCGCGGCCGACGGACCCTTCTTCTTCTTGCGCCGCCGCGTCATGGCCCCGCCGCGCGGCTCGAACTTCTTCTTCTTCTTGGCCGCGTCCTCCTTGCGCTTGTTGGCCTCCTCCCGCGACTGCCGCGGCAGTCCGCTCTGCCCCTGGCCCATGGCGACCGACGCGCAGCTAGCCGAGCTTCGCCCTCACCAAGTGGCCGAACGATGGATCTTTCGTTCTTTCCCAAAAACACTCAGGATCTCTCCCCCCGATAAACGCACCTCCCTAGATTACTATACACCACTGTAGTGACGACGTGTGCATAGTATAGTGCGGTGGCAGATATCAATTTGAACTTCTCTTCAAGCCATTCGAGATCCACACACACACCTGCCTACGAGAGATCATGCGGGAAGAGCGTGGTGAAGCAATCGTTTGAACAAGGAAAGCAGTGACCCTATGAAGTGATCGACAAGAATGGCACTTTTGCAAAAGAAGCGGATCCAGATGCAGTGGTATGTGAAATTGACTGCGTCTCATCATTTTGGCGCGTTTTCAGAAATGGAGGAATCCTGGCGCAGACCATTCAAAAAGAGGGGATCAACCTGCGAGGTCTCACACACGGACCCCGCCGCAAGTTGTGGTCGCAAGATGATGATCTGCTGGGAAATATCCGGCGTGAAAGTTGGGGCTCGTCGCGTTTTGCTGCAACTGAAATTTGCTTCAAATAGCGTGGCGGCGGCGGCGGTTCCGCCGCAGTGGCCGCGCTATTTCTGGTGATCAAGGAGTCGCAAGAGGCAAATGGAAACCGCGGGACGGGCTTCAACGCCCGTCGGGCCGCTCAGCTCGGCCACCGGTGGCCGTTTCCCCCGACTTAGTTCCACAACGCAGACTACTGCTACTCCTGTGTACGACGCCACCACTTTGCGCTGCTGACTAGTTGCTCGGTGCTGGTGAATCGTCTACCAAGGCTCCTCTGCAACGACTCAGTCTCGCAACAACAGATCGCAAGCTACTTCCAGTTGAGCCAAGTCGACGCTACTTTCCAGCGGCGCTGTTGTGAGTGCGGACGTGATCGCATCGAGAAGTGAGATCTGCCGCGGGCCTTTGTTTCTGCGCTAGCTTCCTCCATTGGGGCTCCTAAATTAGCGCTTCTAGTTGCCTCAAGCGCGTTGAAACTCTCCTAACGTCCCCAGCTGCCACAGATCTCGTCCCAAGAGCTGCTCTCAACCTGTGTGGAAGTCTAGTCCAAGCCCCGAGTTTGGGAGGGCTTGAGATCTTTTTTCCAGCGCAGCATTAACAATACGGAAGTCCTAGAAGAGAACGAGATTAGCGACAGCGATGGACACGCAACATCAAGATGAAGCATGCGGAGTGCCGGCACCACCGACTTATTCACCCGAGAACCAGCGTGCCTTTAGTCCTGGGCACCAAAACCAGGTGGCATCGACTAATCAGTCCCCGTTGAAGAATAATAGAGCTTCCCCTACATCGGCGGCCGTCACCTCCGCCCCAGGAGGTGCAGCAGCATCGATCGCAGCGGCTCTTGGGGCCGCTCCGATTGAGCATATTCGCCCAGGTACACACTCCTTCGTGGTCTCTGGCACAACCTTCCAGATCGACAACAAGTACAAGTTCATCAAACCAATCGGTCATGGAGCGTACGGCGTGGTTGTGTAAGTGCTTTGATAACGAGCAAAACCCGTGTACTGTTAGCGCTCCTTGCTCTTGAACTAACCAATTTGCTCAAACTTAGGTCCGCGGAAAACAACGAGTCGAGCGAAAAAGTTGCCATCAAAAAGATTTCCAAAGCTTTCGAGGATATCGTGGACGCCAAACGTATTCTGCGCGAGATCAAGCTGCTGCAGCATTTTGATCACGAAAACGTCATCACGATTGTCGACTTGCTACCGCCACCAGCGCTTGCGCACTTCGACGATGTATACATCATCTCAGACCTCATGGAGACAGATCTGCACCGGATTATCTACTCGCGCCAGCCGCTCACGGATGACCACATCCAATACTTTTTGTATCAGATCTTGCGAGCCCTCAAGTACATCCACTCGGCCAATGTGCTTCATCGTGATTTAAAGCCATCCAACCTGCTGCTCAACTCAAACTGTGACCTGAAGGTCTGTGATTTCGGGCTCGCTCGCGGAGTTGAACCCGATGAAGACAATATGGAGTTGACCGAGTACGTCGTGACTCGCTGGTATCGCGCACCGGAGATCATGCTCTCAACAAAAGAATACACGAAGGCAATCGACATTTGGTCAACAGGCTGTATTTTTGCTGAGCTATTGGGTCGCAAGCCACTCTTCCCAGGCGACGACTACATCCACCAGCTCCAAATCATCTGTGACAAGCTTGGAACGCCTCAAGAAGACGAGTTGCACTTTGTCACGAGCGAGAAAGCTCGGCGGTTTATGAAAAACCAGCCTGTTCGCCCAGGTGTACCCTTCACCAAGCTTTTTCCCGCTGCGAGACCTGAAGCAATCGACCTACTCCAAAAAATGCTTGTCTTCGACCCCGCCAAGCGGATTTCGGTCGAGGACGCTCTCGCGCATCCTTACCTAGATTCATTGCACAACGTAGACGATGAGCCGACCGCGGAGTCTGCCTTTAGCTTCGAGTTCGAAAAACAGGAACTGACCAAGCGCCGCCTTCAGGAACTCATCTTTGAGTGCGTTTGGCGCGGCTGGCAAGACAGGATCTGCCATTTTACTAAGCATTTTTCATTTTTTTTCGCAGGGAAATTTGCAAGTTTCACCCCGAAGCCCAGTATGCTGAGTACAGCTCTGTCAAGCCGGCTCCAGACGAAGCTACCGGTCTGGTGATGGCTGGCTCGGCGACAACGGACCCAAAGCTGGCACAATTACTCAGCCCCAGGTATATCGGTGGTTTTTGAAGATGTGAACGATTGCTTACTGACGTTGGGATGCTCAGCAACACGGGATCAGCGGCATCCAACTAGCACCCGTGCCGAAGTCACTTGCTGATTCACGGAGCGCTACAAAGTTTTCGAAATGTAACAACGCCAACCAGCATGAAAGCGCACAAATAAAGCCACACGCCTACTGCAACTTGCTCGCGATTTGTAGTGGATTACCATGCATCTACTTACGCAGTCGCCTCGAAAGATTTTGCATCATGATAGTTGGTCCAGGGGCCGCTGCCCTTAGCGTAAAAGTCCATGGGGTACTTGCCATCGGTCCACACTGCACGCTCAAGGCATACCTCGGCTTCATAAGGAGAAAGCAGGGGCTAGAACATTCAAACAATCGAATTAGCATTACGCAGGAACACTAGAGCAACGCAGCGTCAAATAGAACACACCTTCTTGAACGCGTAACCCCAATCGATGGAGAGGCGCGGGCAGGCAACCTGGATCCACGCGTCGACATCCTTGAATGTTGCCAGCTAAAGAGACCCGTCTTTGATCAGCCCAAGTTCAGAAACATCTAACCAATCGATATATCTCTTACCTTGTCGGGAAATATTTCCGACAGCAGCAGCACAAAGTACTGCTTGCCACGTAGCTCAAGAAGCTCCTTTAGGCGGTTCAGCACGGTCGGGTTTCCCTGGCGACCAAGCGTACCAAGGATGATACCAAACTTGTTCGCAGACTTGCTCTTCTCGATGGCGTCGTGGCGGATACCCATCATTTGCGGAAGATCGTACTGTTCGATGCTGAGAACCTTCGGGTATGGATCGTACCGGTATGCTTTCAATGTCGGGTTGGCAATCATAGCAGACTCGAGGTGGAATCTTCCGTCTGCGATGAAGACCAGAGCGTCGACTCCCTCAATGAGAGGAGACGTGCAGCCCAGCACTTCACCCGGAGACAGCGGCTTGACTTGAGGCACTGTCATGTGCGCGAAATGCTCCTTCAGTTTGTTTGCAATCAGATGCACCGAGCTGCTAAACTGTATGGTGCCCATGAGTGCGAGCTGAGCAAATAATGGGAATTGACGTAAGTCTTGATCAAGCGCATGGTCACTCAAGCCAGCACATTCATTACCTTTGTCTCCGGTGGAAACGTGAGCTTCATGCACTCCATCAGCTGCAACACACAGTTGGCATGTTATTTTCCTATCGCGCCTTCTGCAACTCTGCAAAGCCCAACGTACATGATCCACGTCGATGGCAATGTCGACAAACACGTAGAGCATCTTGATGGTCGTGACGTCGATCGGCACAAGGCAACTGTGGCCGTAATGGACCATGAAGTCGGCTCCAAGAGCCAGGGCCGTGAGATCGTCAACGCAGCACGCGCCGTATGTGACCTGCAATTGCGTACCCGTCAGATCCATGCCCAAGCAAACTACTAAGGCAACAAAGTGGGGAAACTCACATCGCCCAGAATGATCGTGTCGGCGCCCGTGAAGCGCTCAATGATGTCCGAGATGACGCACGAGTAGAGCAGCAAGCCCTCAGGAAACTGCAGCGCCACGCGCTTGCTGCCAGCCTGGCGGATGCGCCAGATCGTCTTGCGGATCTCAAAGTTGTAGTTCCACGGGAGCTGTAGACGCAGCACAACGTATCAGCTTTGCCTTTTTTTCACGAAACTGCAACTCCACGCCAAAACCCCACCTGCTCGATGGCCTTGGTGAGCTCAGGGTCGTTCTGGATGTCTTCGGGGATCTGGTTGGCCATGCGACGCCGACTCGCCACCGACTTGCGCTTCGGCTTTTGCGCCACCACCGCCGTGCATCTGAGTGAGGAAAATGGCGTCAGCACGCCCCTGGAAGTCCATTTGAGCGACTTCTAAGCCAACTCACCCGTCTCCACATGCAGCGTCCGAGCCGCAGCACGAAGCCTTGGCCGCCTTGCCTGAGAAGCGCGGCGGCTCCGCGGTCGACTGCTCCTTGACGTCCATCGGCTCGGCCATTCAAAACCAAATGGCTGCTACCTGTGTCACCTGTATAAATCGATACAGAGAGTGTCAAAATGCATATTGCACCTGCATAAATTCATACGACAACCTGCACTTGCAATTGTAGAGGGAAAGATGTACTGCCCCAGACAGATTGTTCCGAGCGGCGTAATCGTTCATGTCGCACGGCAGCTGCGTGGCGTGACTTGAGAAATGTATGACCGGCCAGCGCTGGCGCCACATACCGCGAAACTGCAATCAGATCCGATTTGCAGTGCGTAAATATTGGCCAATCCTCGTGCCGTCTCTTTGGGAATCCGAGCGGATTGGCGGGATTGTTTGGATATTTTGGTGAAGCTTTCGCCGTCCACCCAATCATCTCATTGCAACCGTCGCAATCTGATCGGATTGGCGGGAGTTTCCGGCCAATCCGGAGCGCTCAAAAATGACTGGCGCTTACGTAGTCATAGAGCTTCGTAATCTGGTCGCCCCGTTTCAGAAAGTATAATTACATAAATAGCCTGCACAAAAATGCACAGCGCAGTTCAAACAGGCGCTTTGTATGCGTCTATATCCGTGAAAACTAGTGGTGAGGCGTCGTCTCCGTAATCCCGCGCTCTTCCTCCGCTCGCCACTCCGTAATCGGCCCCCCGCCTCCCGCCATCAAGGCCCGCCGACGTACCGCCCCGCGTTTCCTGCGCCTCCGGTAGGTGATCCCGCCCGTCACTAGGCGAGAAAGGCCGGAGCCAAGATGCGCAGGCGCTCACGTGGTCGTGCTCTGGTGCTCGCGTAGGCTACGAAGACATGGACGCGTTCCACAACTTGCTGCGCGAGGCCACGAACCCGCGCAACGCCGCGAACGGCGCGGGCAACCCCGGCAGCCTGACGCAGGCGCTGCAGAGCGCCGGAGGCGGCGCCGCCATGGGCATGAACCCGGGCATGGCGCTGGGCGCTAACGGGCTTCCCATGGGCATGAGCATGCCGCTGGGTATGACGACCATGACGGGCGCCAACGGCTCGCTCGCCCCCATCCAGCGCATGAGCCCGCTCATGGGCGGCGGCTCCCCCATGTTCCCCAACATGAACGGCGCGGGGGCGCCGGTGATCATGCCCGGCATGACGCCGCCCATCACGGCCGGTGCTGCCGCGGGTGCCTCTGCCACGGCGGCCAAGGACAAGCCTGCAGCCAAGACCAACACCAAGAAGCGCAAGGCGCCGGCCACCACGCCGTCGGCGGCCAGCAGCAACAATGGAGACGCAGGGTCCAGCGAGGAGGGAAAACAGCCCGAGGAGTACCTGGACCCCAAGGCCAAGCGTCGCGCGCAGATCGCCAAGGCTGCGCGAAAGCATCGTCAGCGCCAGAAGGACGAGCTGATCGCGCTCCGCGCCAAGGTCAAGGACCTGAAGGAGCAGATCGAAGTCTTGCAGTCATCCGAGCCGTCTGAGCACAACACGGAGCTTGGATGGAAGCAGGAGGCCGAGCAGCACGCCGAGATCCGTGCGCGCGTCGACCAGGAGAACGAGTTCCTGCGCAAGACGCTCATGGAGCAGATGAAGTTCATCCAGCGGCTTCAGGACTATTTCACAAAGCAGCCGCTGCTCAACGTAAGTACTGGCGATTCATCGTCATTGCCTCCGAATCGCTTCGACTTACGCGCGATTTTTTTATTCGATGCAGATGCCGTCTCTGGACATGATCCTCAATGCTTCGTCGTCGTCGACCACCACACCATCGGCGCTGTCAAACACAATCGCGTCGGCGTCAGCGCCGTCCATGCTGCAGATCCAGTCGAGCTCGTTCCAGGACCAGCTGCTCGAGCTTGCCCGAGAGGCCATCGCTGGCGCGGACAAGCAGCTGACGCAGTGCGAAACTGCGTTCCGCAACCCCAAGACGTCTACTATGACGTACTTTGGTCTCCAGGTGCAGTACGAAATGAACAAGGACGAGATGGGCATCTTCTTCCGCCACCACCTGTATAACTGCGACGCCAAGGTCGTCATGGAGGACCTATGGGAATCGATTGGCGATGCTACTTTCGAGAAGAACTTCCCGTTTATGGAGACTTCTGAGGTGAGTGCATTCTAATGCTTGTGATGATAGCGTGCAATGTTGTTAACGAACACCTTTTTATTATTATAGATGCTTGAGGAGATCGACTCGAACACAAAATATGTGCGCCGTGTGGAGAACCTGACGATCTCGAACGACGCGCACAGCGGCGGCACAATCAAGGAGGAGAGCCTCACGGTGAACTCAAAGCAGGAGAACGCCGATGGCAGTGTCTTCTTCATTTCACGGAGTGTGCGTGATGACCCGACACACCCCAAGTCCTCGGACCACATTCGTCGCAACAAGACGACTGCGTACGTTTGCCACTTGTTGACATGTGGGGTATCGACGTTCAAGAAGCTAACTTTGTTTGGTTTCTGCTGTACAGAGCATCTCTGCGCAACTTCAGCGACTCAACCGGCAGCGGCTGCCTCCTTCTGTGGTCCGTCAAGGTCGTCGTTGACAAGGAGACCGACGAGCGCGAGAAGAACTTCAACGTGCCCGACATTATCCTCAAGAACCTCTTCGAGATCGCGCCTGTCTACGTCAAGGCGATCGTCGATCGCGCGCGTGGATCGATCCAGCAGACTTAAACGCATTTGAGGCTGTCAATCAATCAGTCCACATAATGAGTTTGTGCGCGATCTAGGTTAAGATGAGATAGGCGCCTCTGAGTAGGCGGAGTCAAGCGAGTCGCACAGGCGTGCAAACTCGATTCAAAGCATGGCGTGTCATGTGTGTTTGGCGGGAAATGCTACTTGATATTTGGATTCACGATCGCGTTCCCTTCCTTTGGTGTACACTCTACCTGCGTCTGTTGTCACGGTGTCCACGGTCTCGGCTTCGGCTCCGGCTACGGCGTCGCTGGTTGGAATCTTGGTCACGACCACGGTCTCGGTCTCGGATAGGGCTACGACGCTGGCGGTCGCGGCTTCGACTCCGCTTCACGTCGCGTCTGCCTCGCTCTGGTGATCGACTACGGCGACGCTTGCCATCTCTCGGCGCAGCTGGCGGAGGTGATACTGGGCGACTCACTTTTTCAATCTTGTCGAAGCTTGGCGGTGGTTCATGGCGGCTCGAAGTGCGGGCAGCGGGTGCCTTAGCATCTGACGACTGGTAGATGGCGCTACAGCAATAATCACAAGCGTCAGACCCGACACAGTCGGTAATGGCTAAGGTGACGAACCTGTAGGATTGGTGGAGGCGTGCAAGAGCTGCAGCCTCTCGCTCCGCCTTTGAAGCCTTGACGTTCTGTTCGCCATGCCAGCATCACATGAGGTCCTTGTGAGAAACCAAGACTGTCGAATCTCAAGTACTCCACGCCCAACCTTCTTCTTCATGCCAAAGTCATCGTAGCCATCCTCGGCAATCTCTGCCTTTGCTGATGCTACCCTGCGATGGAAGTGGCGTTCAGTTGCTAAAGAATTAGTCACAAGAACAATGCCGCAGCTCACCGATCTTGGCGCTCGTTGAAGCCTCCGCCAGCGCCGTCTCGCTTCTCGTCCTATCACAATAGCACCCACGCGACAGTGAGAGTTTGTGCCAATGAGGGACGCAACCAGACACTTCCTCACCAATCCGGGCATGCCAGGCTTGGAGCTCTTGCAGATGTTGCACTCGTTGCGCCGCTCCCAGTTGACATTGCCGCACCTGGAACCAACCGCGTCATTCCTCACAGCACTGCAGCTCGCTCCCACTCCCTTTAATCTCACGTGTTGCACGCCCAGTCGCCCGCCTGAAAGAGCCCTGGTGGACCGCGAAAGTCGAGGGAAGCCGCTGGCTTGGCCGCACCACCCGCACCTTCCGGCCTGGCCGTATGGCACCGGTTGCACTTGTCTCGGCGAGCAAAGTTGATGTTGGAGCAGCTGCAGAGCGTCCATCAGTGCGAGCCCTGACTCACAGTCACAGCAGCAGCATCTTACCCAGGATTCGGGCACGGCCAGTCGCCCTCGGCCGCCTGGAAGCCTCCACGGCCCCCGCCGCGACCACCACGTCCCGCCATCATCTCGACTCGCCTTTTTGAATCTGTTGGCTGCGATTATCAAGATTTGCAAAAATGTATGAGCTCTTCAGTCAGAGACAAGGTGCATGTATTTCTAGGACGCGTCGGTCTGGTCTGCTGCTGCCGTGCCCTCTGATGTAGTTGCCGTCGCTGCATCACCATCGTCCTCGCCTACAACTTCGGATGTTGCTTCGGTGGTTGTAGCTTCGGCTGCAGCCTCCTCCTGGGCGAGCTGGAAGAGGAAAATGGACATTTCAAACGCGAGCTGTCGGTCTTGTGCTGTTCGTGCAACCACTAGCCGCTCGAACGTCTGCTGTAGTTCGACAAGCCGGTGATTGGAGAAGCGACGACGTATCGTGGCCTGCATCTCTGCGTCCAATCTCTGGAAGTCGTAGGTCGAAAAGTCTGTCACAGCTTTCATTTGTCGGGCCGTGGTGCGCACACCTTGCGCGGCCTCCGAGGACAAATCCTGGAGTGCAACCTCGACAGAGTCCAGCACTTCGTCAAGCGCAAGCTCAAAGAACTCCTGCATACCACCACCCACAAATGAAACGTCAAGCTCAGCACAAAGCGCTTCAGCACGTAAGACTGAAGGCATTTACCTTGAGCTCCAGCCCGTCCATCTTTTCCAAGAGTTCAAAGGCGCCTCCTTCGCTGCTGAAGGCAAACGCGCCAGCCAGTGGGCTATCTTGACCGTCTTCAAGGCCACCAAGCATCACGGCTCCCTCTTCCAGCAGCATCTCGACGTCGACATAAATGTTGATCTCCTTGTCCTCGATCGCCTCCTCCTGCAGCTCGTACTGCTTGAGCACGCTCTCGATCTTGACGCGCTTGGCGAGTTCAGCCTGTTCATCCACCTACTCCATCCATTCGACTCCGTCAGCAACACCCAGCACTCTGACCAGCGCCACTGCCGTACGACGCCACCTGATCGTCTCGGTCGAGGTCTTCCGCGGCATACGGCGGCGTTTTGAACGCGAATTCCACGCCCAGAGAGCCGCAGAACGGGCCATTGAGGCTGCTGCACCTCTGCGCCGCAGCGGTCGGCGCCAGCGACGCGCCAGCGGCCGCAGCCGCGAGCCCCAGCGCCGCGACGCAGCTCTTCATCGTCGCTTTGGTCGCCCGCTTGCTTCTGGCTTCATGCGTGTCAACGTGGCAACTGCACGCACACGTGTCCCTTCTTTCTATCCCTCTATTCGGCACAAAATCCCGTGTATACCCTCTCTAACGAGGGACGATCCCTGGTGGTGGGTCAAGCGTCAACCGGTGGCCGCAAAGCACGGCCCAAAGCACCTCTCTCTTGCTGGAAGCATGCAGGCGCTGCTAGTGACGTCGCGCAAGGCGCAGACGCAGCTCGTGCGTGCGGCCCCGAGCCTGGCGCGTGCCGCGTCCACGGCGGAGGCCAAGGCCGAGCGCTCGCCCTTCGCGCTGGGCCTGCTGCCGCGCAACACGGGCCTCCCGCAGGTTCGCGCGGCTCCTTTTTTTTGCTGCGTGGTGGCGTTGGCGGTGCTGACGTGGTGGTGGTGGCGACGACAGCCCCAGCTGGACATCAAGACGGCTATTGCTAAGTGCAAGGAGAGCGCGCGCCGCAACTTTGACGAGGTGCGTTGCTGCGAATTGATGATTGAGATGCGTCGGGGGAGAACGGACTGTGGCTGACGGCGGTGGGCGATTGCAGACGGTGGACATTGCCGTGCAGCTCGGCGTGGACCCGCGCAAGCCCAACCAGAGCGTGCGCGGAGTCGTGAGCCTGCCCAACGGAACGGGCAAGGTCGTGCGCATCGCCGTATTTGCCCGCGGCCCCAAGGCCGGTGCGTGAGCGTTAACTTGTCAGTGCTGCCGAGGCTGCGTTGCTCACTACAGGCGACCATGACATACAGAGGAGGCGAAGGCTGCTGGCGCCACCATCGTCGGCGCTGAGGACCTCGTGGAGCAGGTGCAGAGCGGCAAGATTGAGTTTGACCGCTGCATTGCCACGCCCGACGTGATGCCGCTCATCGGCCGTATCGCCCGCGTACGTTGCTGCTACTTCCACTGCAAACTCTTTCATGTCGGCTGACGGAATGCCTTGTGTTTTTTTTTTTTTTTTTTTTTTTTTTTTTCTCAACAGATCCTCGGCCCGCGCGGCCTGATGCCCAACCCGAAGCTCGGCACGGTGACGGTCGAAGTGGCGGACGCGATCGCCGCGGCTCGTGGCGGCCAGGTGGAGTTCCGCGCCGAGAAGAAGGGCATCATTCACGCCGGCATCGGCAAGGCGAGCTTCTCGGAGGAGGCGCTGCTGGAGAACGTGCGCGCCTTCATGGTGGCGCTCGGCGACGCCAAGCCCGAGGGTGCCAAGGGCAAGTACATTAAGGCGGCGCACGTGAGCTCCTCCATGGGCCCGGGCTTCGCGGTCGACATCAAGTACATCGACCCGTCGTCGTCCAACTTTATGCGCTTCGACTAGGCCTAGCACTCGTATTCGGAGACCTCCTAAAGCAACACGGCTGCTGCTTGGCGTTAGAACTCAATCATCAGGACCACCTTGACCCGGTTGCAGTCACACCCTCGCACCAATGACCCAACTTGAGCGCTTCCCACCCGACAATCCACATTCCTCATCTCGAAGCCGGTCGATGCCTGGTGGCGCCCGTCGAATGGCCGAAGAACTCCGCTACTACGCGCGCTCGGAGCGCCATGCGCAGCGCCTGAAGGACTGGCTGGCGTCCGCGGCCCCTTCCTACCCGCTCCGAGCCGCCGACGAGAGCGTCGTGCCCTCCAAGCTCTTCCCGCTGCTGCGCACCGAGTCGCTCGGCGGCGTCGTGCTCTTCAGCGAGCAGCTACCGTCCACGCAGACGCTGCTGCACGAGACGCTGCGCCCGGCACCGCCCGCGGGCGTCGTGTGCTTCACGGAGCTGCAGGTGCAGGGCAAGGGCCGCGGGTCCAACACGTGGTCGGCGCCTGCGGGCTGCCTGACCTTCTCCTTCTCGAGCAAGTTCACGGACGGCAGCACGCTGCCCTTCGCGCAGTACCTCGTCTCGCTCGCGGTCGTGCGGGCGGTCGAGGCCGTCCGACCGGGAGCGGATGCGGTGCGCATCAAGTGGCCCAACGACATTTATGCCAACGGCGTCAAGATCGGAGGTATCCTGTGCCAGTCCGAGTACAAGGACGGCGCCTTCCGCGTGACGACCGGCATTGGCATCAACATCTCCAACAAGGAGCCCACGACGTGCCTCCAGGATGTGCTGAGCACGGCCGAGTCGCCATGCAACGTGACCAAGTGAGTGATCGATTGCGGCGCAAACGCCGTGGTCTCGACTAACTTTTGATGTGGTTTGCAGGGAGGAGTTCCTTGCTGCTTTTTTGAACGTGTACGAGCCGATGGAGACGCTCTTCCTCGAGAAGGGCTTTGAGCCCTTCACGAACGACTACCTCCAGCGCTGGCTGCACTCGGACCAGGTCGTGCAGGTCAGCAGCAGTGTCACGGGCGAGGACTCTGGCGCCAAGACATCGGCTGTCATCAAGGGCCTTACCAGCACGGGATGCCTGCTCGCTGAGGGTGTCGATGATGGCGCGCGCCTCGAGCTATACCCCGATGGTAACTCGTTCGACTTCCTTTCGGGCCTGCTCAAGCGTAAGCTCTAAGCGGAGGGCGGCGTATCCGACCACGGAATAGCTTGCAAATGCATCGTATATTTTCCCCAAAGGCACCCTTGCGCAGACTACTTAGAGCCAAACTCTTCTTCCCACTTGACAAACTTTTCGAGCTGGTCGTGTCCGACTGACTTGGATACGTTCTCGAGAGCCGTTTGAAAGTCAGACCATGTGACGATCAAGGCGCTCTTCTCGTGAGCTTGCAACTCCTCTTCTGAGGCCCCTTCTTGTTTCTTGCGATGCAGCTCCTTCAATACTTCTGGTGTGTACAGGCGCTTGACTGGCATCATTTTTGCTGTCTCGCAAAGCCCACAGATGTCATCACCGCTATAGCCCTACTCGACGCCACCAGCAAACCAACAAATGTGAGCTTCAACACTGACAAACGAACAAGCGATCGATTCCCCTTACTTCTGTTGCTTCAACGAGCTTGTCATAGTCGACATCAGGAGCGACATCGACTTTCTCTAGGTTCAGCTTGAATAGCTGCCGTCTTCCAACAGCTTCTGGCAGTGGAATGTCTGATGGATTTATCTCGGAAGTGTGAATATCATAGCAACAATCATGCAGCAGACGACTAAAACGTACAAACACGCTTTGTGAGTCGCCGACGCATCGCCTCGTCGAGCTCCCAAGGTAAATTCGTAGCCGCCAATACCATCACCCGGTTATTTGGGTCTGCTGGATCGCCCGAAGACACACCGTTGATCTGGACAAGCAATTCGGTCTTGACGCTGGAGGACAAGCCGATTAGAGAATAGTACAACCTCAATCTGCAAACATCGTACCGGCGACTTGATTCATGCTCTTGAGCTCCACCTCGCGCTCCAGCGATGGCATCCACTTCGTCCATGAAAATGATTGAAGGTGAATAGTAGCGCGCCATGTCAAACAGCACGCGCACCATCTTCTCCGACTCGCCGCGATATTTTGACGCCAACGTAGAAGCAGATACATTGAAGAATCGTTGAGTTGCACACGTTTGCTACAGCTTTTGCCAGCAACGTTTTGCCAGTTCCAGGTGGGCCAAACATGAGCACGCCGTTGCAAGGCTTCAGACGTCCATCAGCAAACAGATGCGGAGCAATCTGCGGCAACATTACAGCTTCTTGGAGAAGTTGCTTTGTGTGCTCCAATCCTGCAATCTGCTCAAATGTGATTTTGGTCGCCGAGTCCACAATGTCGCGCTCGATCATCTCGATCAGCTCCAAATCCACCATGCCTTCTTCACGCGCCAAGTCCGAGTATTTTTTCTTGCCACCAGGTCCTGTAGGTGCGGCCGTAGATGGTTTCGCCCCCTTCTCGTTTTCACGTCTAGCAGCACGGAGTCCCCCATCTTGCGCATTGTTGTTGTTGTTGTTAGTAGGCTTCGCACCATTTCCACGCCGAGGATTTTCCTTTGGTTGCGGCCGCCGACCTTCATCCCCAGGGGTTCGACGACCGGAGGGAGCTGCAGCAGCTCCTCGTCCTCCTACTCCATTGCCTCGCGGCGCTGGTCGATTTCCAGAACCCCCACTGCGACTACAATCACACATTTGCATCAAGTCAGCCCCCAAAGCTCCCTTCCAATTGCCTAGTGCTCGTTTCACCGTACGGCGGGTTTCTGTTGTTGTTCTCGTTCGCCCAAGTCGGTGGACCACGTCCTCCCAGACCGCGTCCGCGCTGAAGCTGCTCTGGAGAAGGCGGCGCCCACACGTCCGGATCGGACGGCTGCTCCCCGCTGCTCGGCTGCAACCCATTCCAGGTGGTCAGATGAAGAATATGAAATCCGCTCCAACCTTGCAACCCACCGGTCGACGCTGATCTGGCGTGTAGATCTCCCACCCAGGCGGCCCCGAGCGAGCATCCGGCTGACCTCGTCTCTGTGCTTGCGATGGCGACGGGTGAGGCTGTTCCTGGCGATGTAAATGCCGCGCAGCAGATCCAAGCGGCAGTTTGAAGGCCTGTGTGAGCTCCACGTAGTCCATGATGAGGCTCAGCTCATTCTCAAGCTCGATCTGCATCTGCAGCCAAGGTTGGCGCTCCGCCATCTTCGTCATGCGGCGGATGAACTGCGCGAGCGTCGCCAGCGTCGACTGGTACAGCGCCACGCCCTTTTCATACTGCGACTGCTGACACAGCTCCCTCGCGCTCGTGAGCGCCTCGCCCATGGCGCGGATGTCTCTCAGCTGCATCGACGCCATGGCCACCAAGGAGAAAGCTTACGTTTTCAAGGAAATCTTGAAAGGGCGTGCTTGGAAGGAGAAAACTTACGGAATGGTCAGGACAGTGGTTCGCAGAACAGTTGTTCATCCACATGGTCGAGGATGTTGAAGTTGCTGGCAACGAGAACGCGTTGAAGTGAAGTTGCGGTTTTATTGATTCCGCGATAGAAGCTTTATCATCATAGCTGCAGTTTTCCCCCTCTACTTTGCTGGGGTGACTTCGAGCGGGCGGGCCATTTGGTTCTGTACAGCGAGCCACTTGAGGTTTTTGAACAGACTTGGGGTTGGGATGATATCGGGCGAGTAGTCTCGCCCCTATTGGGGTGGCGTGGGAGGCGGTGGTGGTGGCGCACTCGAAGTTGATCGGTCTAGCTGAGCGGTTGCAATGGCTCCACTCAACTCCAGCGCTTGATCAAAGTAGTGCTCGCGGGAGGTTGTGCGGATGTGAAGCAGCTCCTCCTCCATGGCAGCTAAAATGCTCACTAGTGTCTCGTAGTCTCCTTGACATTGCTTCTGCAGTCCTCGCTGGATCCGCTCGCGTGTCTTGCTGCGGTCTCGCGGTGCAAGTTCGTGCCTCCATTGACTCGCGGATACCCGACGAGCGAGTTGTGGTGGCTCAGACGCAGGTGCACTGGATCAACGGAATAAAATGGTGAGTGCACCTCCAGGATTCCTTCTACCCCAATCAAGAACATCACTTCCGTACGTGCTACGAGAGACTGGTGAGGTAGATGGCACCCGGAATGTTGTGACTGCTCCAGTCGGGGGTGCAGCGACCACCGGGTTGAGACGCCGCCTTGAAGCCCCAGGAGGTGTCGGGAAGTCTGCTGCTGGCCATATTCGCATCATACAGTAAATGAGCATGCTGCTCGCCACTTGCTCGTAAGAGTTGAACAGAAGGCAAACCTGTAGGTCGAGGAGGACTTGCAGTCGGGTCTAACCGTCCGTGAGCGGGGTCTTCCCACTGCAGCCGCATCGGAGAACACTCCTGTCCTCTTTCGTCTCCTCTTTTGTTTTTCCGTCCCAGCAGCGACACAAGCGGGGGTGACGAGTGGGTCATCGGCGGTAATCGCTGATCCTGCATGCCTACTGCAGCGTGATGTGGCCGAAGGTTTGTTGAGTCGCCTACAGTGACTCGTCGCGCGATCAGCGGCGGCGGAAGCAACTGGGGATGACCCACTGCGCCGTGCTCCGACTTGATCGCCGCTGCTTCTCCAGGCACCAGCACAGGCGAAATGCGATGGTGGTGTTCCTGGTACGAGGTCTGGCGGTGAGGAATGTTGAGCGCCGGCAGCTCAAACGCTCGCGCTTGTGGCTGTCGCAGCTGCCCTGGAAACACTGGCTGCAGCGGCCTGGGCGGCGTGTTTCCGTCCGTATGAGAGGCGAGCGCCTTGAGCCCACTCACCGCGTCCGAGATGCTGGTGCTCTCACGCGGAAAGAGGCTCTGCGACGGGTACAGGTGCGGCGCGCGCGGAGCCTCGACCTTGATCCTGGCGCTCGCGTTCAGCGGCTGCGGCGGCGGCATGACCGCTCTGGGCTGCAATCCCGAGGCCGTGGCAGCAGTGACGGCCTCTAGCGAAGGCGGCGGCGGCGCCGGTAGCTGCATGGCGCCAGCAGAGCCCGGCATCCTACAGCGAGCAGCGTGAGTGAACTGGCTTACCCCCTCTGCGCTCGCGTGCGTAGCTGCTCGAGCAGACGACGGGAGTGACGGTCGCCCCACCCCATGCGAGGAACGCACCTGGGCAGCGCTGGCTGGCGGCCAGTGGCGAAGTGTTGGCGCGGGTCACGCAGCAGCGCGGGCTTCATGGCGAGCGGCGGCAAGCGGGCGGGCCTCAGCGCGCCTCGCCCTGCTGTTTTCTCAGTCTGCTGCTGTTTCTCCCATGGTCGCATTTTCCGCCCCGGTCTTGTATTCGGAGCGGGCGGGCGGGCGTACAGTACAGGGGCCGAAAAAATACGGTACAAACGGAGCCGGCTTCACTTTTACGTTCGAAAAATCAGCGCGACTGACCAAAAAACGTGGTGCGGGTGGCGGTCGTTGACTACTGAAACTTGCGGCAATATGCACCGCTTAAACCGGTCCGTGCGCCGGGATCGGCAGACGAACGGGAGGAGCCCTCATGCGAGCTTCTCCTTGCTGGCCGCGGCTTCTTCCGACGCTGCGGACAGTGGCTCCTTGCCGCCTGGAAGAGATGCGCAGCTGGCGCCAGCAGGCGCAGCGCCGGGCGCGGCGGCAACCGAAGCGGCGGCGGTGGGCGGTGGCGCGCGGCTGGCGGCGAGCTTGCGCGCGATCATGACGAACCACGCGTACTGCAGCGCGAAGTAGGGCAGGCAGCCGACGAGGTAGCGCCGGTCGCACTCGCGCAGCAGCCGCGGGATGAAGTAGGCCGAGTTGAAGGCGATGCGCGAGAGGAAGAAGCTGCCGGCGAACAGCGCGCCGGCCACGGGGTTGCTCGTCAGCCGGTACCAGTTGTAGAAGCCCGTGCTCACCTCGTTGGTCTGGATCCACACGTACGGGTTGCCCAGCTCGGCGCCGCACACGGTCGCCTCGTGCGAGTAGAAGACGAGCCCCCAGAAGACGCCGATCACGTGGTGCGCGTAGTCCATGGCGCGCGACCGGTGCAGCTGCAGCGATGACAGCTTGCGCAGCCCGTCGGCGTGCACCATGGCGCACAGGTCCACGAGGAAGAACCCCAGCGACACGGACACCGAGTTGGCCGTGTCCAAGCCCAGCACAAGCGTCGCAGTCGCAGTTACAGTGCACACGACGCCGTGCGCCGCGTTCAGCGTCACGATGTGGTTGCGTCCGCTCGCGCCGGCGGGCACGGCGTTCAGGCACAGCGTCCACACGGCGCTCCAGACGGCCGTGAGCGCCGCAAGCCGCCGCATGCGCTCGTCTAGCAACAGCTCCAGCGCCTCCATGTCTGCGTGGGTCGTGGGCGGTGGCACCGACTTCTGGAGGGGACGATCGCGCAGCTGAAGGAGTGCGGAGGTGGCTGCCGATCGGAGAAGGATCTGCCATGCGAGTCGGATGATTCGAATGCGCAGCCGTTTCGCAGAACCGGTACTCACCGGTATCAAGTTGAAGCGAGCGTGCGGCTTGACATGCAAATGGGCAACGTGCAAATCATCATCATCTTCACTACAGCCGATGATATTCGATTAAGCAATTGCACCCTACTACATCGAGCATTCGTCAGCGATTGCCGAGCCGTCGGCGTCAGGGTACGCCTCCATAAGCTTGAACAGACGACGACGCAGAGAGTAGATCTGCATGGTCACCTCTATGGAGGACAGGTAAGTCGTCGTTGCTGGCTTCGTTCGAAGATTGTCGGTGGCATTCGCTGCATCTCTCACTAGAGAGACAAACGCTTGGCAGCACTCGTTGCTGCTGACTTTGGCTTGGATTTGATTGTGTGTCGTCTCCAGTTGGTCCCATAGATCGACGTGCATCGGATACTCGCTTCCATCGTTACATAGTTCACTCAGGGTTCTTCGAGCTGCGATGATGACATCAGCGAATGTCATCAAAGTTGTTTTCAACCTGTCAGCTTCTGCAATGGTAATGATTGACGCGTCTTCCATGTGCGCTAGTTTCGCAAGCGTATCAACCACAGTCGAGATCTTAATCCGCTTTGATGGATCAAGAGCACACATCCGCGCCACTAGCTCCCACTGGGCATCTGTGCAGATCAGCGGCCTTGACGGCATTCCGCCCCGATTCGCCTCGACTTGCACAACAGCATTGTCGAGATTACCCCATGGCAAGTTACACTCTTCACCACCCACAATTCGCATGGCTTCCACAATGCACATACCCAGAGAATAAAGATCGGACGAAAATCCCAGCTGGGATTTCTCTGTGAAACATTCCGGAGCCACCCAGTGAGATGCAGTCGATATCAGCTTCTCACCGCCGTTACTATTGAAAGACCTCAGACAAAGGTTCGACACCTTCGCCTTCATGTCGCTCCCAACCACGACATTGCTCGCTTTTAGGTCAGCGTGGATGACACCGCGGGCGTGGAGATACTGAACACCCAAAGCAGTTTCATGCAACTTTTGCCACAGCTCGTCGGGATGGCTGCGTAGATAGTCAATCAATGTCCCGTTGGTGGTAGACTCGCACACAAAGAACGGCCTTCCAACATAGCAGGCGCCGAAGAGCTGAACCACGTGAGGGTGACTCAAGCGAAACCAAGTGTCCAATTTGCGTCGAAACATCTCGAGAGTTTTCTTTTGATTTTCGTCGTCTACATGAACAGTTTGAAGGTCATTCGATGTGTTTTCGGATGCGTTCACTGTTGAGGAGAGGGATAACGGATGCCAAAACGTTGCATAGTCGTAACCAGCCTTGCTGTCTTCGGAGATAAGCGCTTGCATTTGCTTCACCATCACCTCTGAATCCAGCCACTTTGCTCGGAACGTACTGCATCAGCCGTCAAACCCCAGAAAATCTCCTTCGTCAACTATCAGCTCATACCACGGAATGAACCACTCTGAAGCCAATCCTGATAAGATGTCCTTGTCGATCCTGCTCGTGATCACCTCGACTGCATTTTTCATTACTTCCAATTGTTCAGATGTGTACTTGGATCGATGTTCGGTCGTTTCAGTATTCAATGCCATCAAAAGTACAGCCTTTTCAACATTCGACTTCAGCTCATCCAGAAGATGATCTGCGTCTATCACTCCAGTCACAAACAACTCGCGACGCTGCTCCTCCCATCGGGCTCCTGCTTTTGGTTCTCCACCAGCGGATTGACCCAGAGCTGCATTCAGTGACTGGGTGCGTCGATGAAGTACGTGAATGCTGTTGGTGGCAGTATGCACTGATGACTGTTGTATGTCCAGCGCTTGCTGAGCATTCATCGAGATCTCGGTACAAAACTCGTTCAAGAGTGCGTGAAATCGTGTCAGATGCGCAACATTGTGAAAGGAGCCTTGCAGCTGCTCGTACAGTGTCATCAGCTCGCTAAATACTTCGCAGAATTGAGGACTGTAGAGATCTGTCAAAATGCTGTTGCACCTTGCTCTACAATTGGATCACCGCTCCGTGCATGTAGCTCTCAAGTGTGTACAAATGAAAAAGCTGGGCTCCGCCAGTGAATGATCCAAGCTTTCTTTTAACGCCAAACGGTCGAGCTCAGACACAACAGACTGGAGACTGATGCGCTTGGCAGGATCTTGACAACACATGCCCCAGACCAGGTCACGGGCATCACTGTCGGGACATTCGGGGACAAAGTTTGTGTCTCCATCTACCTCTGGAGTCCATTCTGTCTTCGCACTGTTACACACAAACCAATCGGCCTCACAAGCCCATGGCATCTCTCCAGTGATAGCTTCCAAAATGCACATTCCCAGCGAATACACATCCGATGCAAATGACGTTGGCTTCTTGTCCGACAACACCTCTGGAGACTGCCATCGCATGGGGCCAACAGTTGATGACGCTCGGCTACTCTTTGGCCCACTGAGCCTGAAGTTGGAGAACTTTGACAAACCATCGCTGCCTATCAGAACGTTGTCGCATCGAAGATTCCCATGCACTATCCCTCGCTCATGAAGATATTCGAGACCAAGAGCAGCCTCGTGTAGATATTTCCATATCGTCTGCTTCTTGTTCATAGTGGAGTTGACATATTCCTTCAGCGATCCGCCGCTCGCGTACTCACATACGAAAAACTGCAGTCCTGGACCAGCTTCGCAGGTCCCGTGCATTTTGAGCACGTTGGGATGTCGAAATTTCTGCCAGAGCCGTACTTCCTCCTCGAAGGATGAGTAGGCGGCATCAGGGATGTACAGCTTGACGACACCGTTACAATCAAGCCACTTGGCGAGATATTCATCTCCGACATTCTTCGCGTCGATGTTCAGCATCAATGGGTCGACTAGATCGGATGCAGTTGTGTTCAGCCTCAGGGATTGAGGATGAGACAAAAACGGCTTCAAAATGTGTATCAACTCGAGATCACCGCGATCAGCTGCAATTCGGATTGCAGACTTTGCTTGGTTGTTCGAGACGTTTACGTCCGCACCGCGTTCTTCAGCGAGATATCGGACGATACCAAGATGCCCACTATCAGCGGCCCGCAGTAGCGCCGTCCATCCCTCTTTGTCTGTAGCATTCACATCTGCGCCGTGTTCTTCGGAGAGATATCGAACAATGTCAAGGTGTCCTACCCAGGCAGCCATGATTACCGCCGTCCAACCGTCTTTGGCTGTGGTATTCACATCAACGCTGGGTTCTTCAGCGAGATGCTGTACAATGGCAAGGTAGCCATTGGTAGTGGCAGACATGAGTGCTGTCCATCCGTCTTTGTCAACGGCATCCACTTTCGCGTCGCATTTTCCGACGAGATATCGAACAATGCCGATGTGTCCATCTCTAGCGGCCCTCATCAGCGCTGTCTCTCCGTCTTCATTTTCTGCATTTACTTGCGCGCCGCATTCTTCAGCGAGATATTGCACGACGTCACCATGTCCATTTGCTGCAGCCATTAGAAGCGGTGTCCACCCTTTTTTTTTTTTTGCGTCGTATTCACGTCCGCACCACGCTCTCCAGTGAGATATCGAATGACGTCAAGATGCCCTTCTATAGTGGCACTCATTAGCGCTGTCCTTCCGTTCTCCATCTTGGCATTCACGTCTGTATCCATTCTTTGACTAGGTATCGAACAATCTCAAGGTGCCCATTTTCAGCAGCTCGCATCAATGTTGTCCCATTCACAGTGGCCTTCATCAATGTAGTTTCTCCGTACTTGTTCATAGTATTCTCATCTGCACCGTCACACACCAACTGCTTCACCAGACCGAGGTCGCCTTCTTCCGCAGCCTTGACAAGCTTGTAGTTAGCTTCACTTTCCATCTCCGTCGAGTTTGTCTTGATCGAAAATGCTTTGGTCACAAATGCACTTGCTCCCACCGTTCGAGGTTCACCACCCGCTTTTCACCCATCGCCTGACATGATACCCATCGCCTGCCATGATATGCTACTAGCATATCATGCCAGGCGATGGGTGAAAAGCATTGCTTGCCCTCGCTAGTCATACTGTGAGGGAATTTCACATTCCCTCACGTTCGTGGCAATTCACATTCCGAATGTGAATTACATGCACCACCACGAACAGACCCAATCGAATGCCAGAGAAATTAATCTGTCCATGTGGGATTGCTCTTGCAAGGTGCGCACTGGCGAGCACATGAGTGTGGCGCCACGCTGACAGTAAAAATACGAGCAAGCAAATCATTGAGAACCCGGCGAATGGCAAAGGGGTCATGCCACCAGTGAGTGAGACTCCGCTGCTTCGCCTGTTTTGTATTATCAAGGGAGCCGACATCAAATTCTGCATCGGCGTAGACCACCACCACCATACTGGTGCGGCAACTTTATAGACTGATGTGGTATCTGTCACAACCTAGGAGCCTCAATGCAGCTCAGCAGCCTTGGCAGCACCGAGAAGCGCGCTCATGGGCATCATACCGTATACACACTGGTAGAGGTGTTGAAGTGGCCGTCACGATCGTTATCGACGTTGAAGATAAAATGTTGGACGTCCCTGCACAGCGTTCTGATCGCTTACCGTGCAACAGTTAGCTCTCAAAAGAGGCTTGGAGTTGGGATCAAACTATCGTATCTCGCCGCCGATCCATCTTAGCTCGCTACCCGACTCTCACCGCCTGTCGCCACGTAGAGGACTCAGTTTGCAGCGATTGGCATGAGCCCGTGAATTGCTTCGAGGACGTTCGAAGTCGGCTGCGCCGAGCTCGTCAACTGCCAGCACGCGTGAACATGGCTACATTTGCAAGAGGACGAGGAAGACACGTCGCCTCCGTGACGCGTTAACTACGTTTAATGTCATTTAATTTTAACATACATACTTATATAGCAAAAATAATTCATCCAGCTAGCCAATCGTCATTGATATAAGTAGCAGTTGTAGCCAATCGAGTGCTGGCGTTGGCGCAGTGTGCGCATTTGAACATTTTCGCGGGAGCAGCCCATGGAGCTGGAGCAGCTCGAGCGCGTGGAGCGGCACATCCGGTCGCTGGAGGCCGCGTACGAGCGCGAGCGGCAGCAGCGCGACCTGGTGGAGAAGAAGTACGCCCGGCTCAAGCGCCGCTTTGCGCGGCTCGAGCGCTCGCACCACAAGCTGCTCGAGGAGTCGCAGGCGGTGGGTGGACCTGGCTGGTCGTGGCACATTCGTTGGTGGTGGGCTCAATGGCGTCGTGGGGTTTTAATAGGCCGGAGGTGCCCATGTTCATGGCGTGTCTTCTGCGCGCTCACCGGAGGTGGTGCGTGTTGTGTCGAGTTCGGATTCTCGCAGGTGACGGGGGCTAACGGGCGGAACTTCTTGTAGCCGTCAAGTCTCATCGACCTCACCAGTCCGGCAGTTGATGCGAGCCCACTTGATGATACTGGCGCTAGAAGAACCGGGAGAGCTATCTCTAGTGGTCGTGGCTCGCGGTCGATGGCTGGCCGCTCGTTGCTAGATGATGACATTTGTGCCGAGAGTCCAGGCTCGCCGGACCGAAGCGAAGAGCGACCGCTGAGGTTTGCGCGCACGGATTCGATGCAATCGGCGACTAGTCGGAGCCGACGCCAACTCGACTTCATCTGGGATCGAGCACCTTCCTCACCGGAGAATCACCCACCAATTCGAGAGTCTGTGTCACCTTCCGTGCCAACTCCATCACCGCAAACGACCCGCCCGCCACCTAGAAGAGAGGGATTGCAGACTCTTGCCTCTGATTGGCACTCCTCTCCGGTGCATGCCACGACAGATAGGCGTACTTCTCCTGTGCGACCCAGAGATGCGTCTTCTCTGCTGCGGACTCGCTCGAGGAGCCCCGAGTCCAACCAAACTGCTGAGCGGACATCTCTCCCCGCGTGGTCACGCCTAACAACTGAGACTCGTCGTCGTTCACCTTCTCCTCTTCGAGGACGCTCCATCTCATCTTCTTCATCCACAGCGCCAGTCTCTTCGTCGCCGTCACCGCCAGCATCTCCACGTCGGACTGTTGACGACGATGAAGCTGCATCCCTTGCGTTAGCTCAGTATCTGCAAGAGCAAGAGGTGCGCTCACTCGACTCCTTGTCTCCCGCCATTGATGTGTAACTATAGCCCGTCTTGTAGAACATCGCCGCCTACGAAGAATACGAAAACCGCCTTCGTCAAGTTCGAGAGCAGTTTCCTGTACAAGAAGAGAGATGGGTATCCAGTGCAGCGTTCGGGGCCGCTTATTCGTCGGATCACGCGCATTCCCATCAAGCAAATGATATAGACCCAGACAACATGACGTACGAGGAACTGCTTCAGTTGGGCGAGCAAGTGGGAGACGTCAAGAAGGAGCGGTGGCGTCAAATGGCTCCACAGATCATCTCGCGGCTCCCAACGCATCGATGGAGTGGCGACAACCAAGCGGATGTGTCGTACGTGCTGATTGTTGTAGCATCCAAGACCTTTTCGTTGCACTAACCCTTTCGTGGCCTTCAGGTGCATTATCTGCCAATATTCTTTTGCACACAACGACATGGCACTCACACTGCCATGCGCACACGTTTTCCACGAAGGTTTGTGTTCCACTGATATTTCAGCAGACTGATCAAACTCTGACGAAGTTTTAATTGGTTCAATAGGCTGTGTTGAAGGATGGATTCGCGAGAACAATAGTTGCCCGCTGTGCAAACTGGAGATTGCCTCGACGTAGTAGCATGCTGCATGATCACTGCTTCATGCATCAAATAGTCTTTCATTCAGTCGAACCAATGGGGTATGTGTGAAACATCGGACTATTGTACTCTTCATTGTGCAACGTCTACATACATCTACTTCACGCTTTGTAGCGAAAGCGATCGAAGAAGTTGCCTTTAGCGGATGAGACCTTGGTACACGTAACCGGCTCCTTTGGCAAGGGATCCGCCACATCTTCATCGGAAGGCTTGCCAACGTCCTCATTCTTGTCGAGCGGCTCTGCTTCGCTTTCTGGCTCTGACAATTTGACGGACGACTGCACAGGGTCTTCAACTTCGCTTTCACCTGAATACTGCTGCGGAGCAGGAGCCTTATACTCGAGCGTACGCAATTTTTTCGTGAGTACACGCCGGTCGGACATCATTGGAATCGGGTTTCGCTTCACGCCTCCAACCGTCTTTCCTTGAGCGCCAGCGCGCATCATTCGTGCGAAAGCGTTCTCCTTGACCAACGGCTTAGCAGGAACCTTGGCCGTCGGGAAGCTTCGCGAAGACACCGGAGGTCGGTTCTCCTTGTTTACTTTCGGTGTGGCGGTTTTCTTATCATCCGGCTCGAACGAGATGTTTTTTGATACATCGATCTCGCTGGGCTCTTGGCTCTCGTACGATTCCATGGAGTCGAGGCTGATGGAGCTGCTCTTTTTCTCCAGCTCGGTTGCAGGCGACATTTTCTTGGGAACCGCAGCGAAGAAGCGACTAATACATGGAGACGTTGAGGAGCTCTTCGAATCGGCGGAGCGAGCCGATGTAGACGAGGGGTGGTTTTTCACACGCTCCGCGGTAGCACGGCTACTAAATGATACTGGAAACTTGCGTTTTCCTGGCGGAGACTGACGGGCCTTCGGCTTGTCACCGGTTGAAGACGCGAACTGATTAAACATTCGCGGGTCTAGAAGTTGGGTTTGATGGCTGGCAGGAATTGCGGGAGCGGCTGGTGTAGCACCCAAAGTCGATGCAGAATCCTGAATAGAAGAGGTGGCGAAAACCTCCATTGTGATGGGATCCATATCGCCTACTGCAATGGCAGTAGCGATGTCATCTGAAAGCATCGGCCCAAGGAAGTCCATGTCGGTGGTCTCCACATCAGCTGATGTTGGTGTCAATGGAACAAGTCGCTGAGAAACAAATTTTGGTGAGCATAAGAAGCCAATGTTGAAACAAAAGGAATGAAGGAGGCGTACTTGCGAGCTCGGGTCATAAACGCGTTGGTGAAGAAATGTAAGCCGCGCGCGCTTGAACTCCTCTTCGTAGGTAGGTGGGATGCGAACCTTTCCCTCCAGCCGAAGTGCTCGAATGACCTACGGTCTCCCAGTTAGATCATTGTGTGGGTTCATTTCAAAAACTGTATGATACACTACCTTGGCGAAAGTCCCATGCTGTTTAATGGCGGCATACGCTTTCTTCAGTCCTAAACCAGGGATGCTAGGAAGGTAGTCGCAACCGGAAAGGATGCACATGTCGAGAAACTGTAAGAAGGGATCGTTAGTCTATGTTGGCATTTTAGAAAGGAGGAGTTTGTTAAATACATACCATCGCCTCGGTGAACATGTGGAAGATCAGCCCCTTGTTCTTTTTGAGGTTGTCAGTGCAGATTTCTTGGGCCACTCCGTCGCGATCCATCTTAAAGAGAACAGTGCGGCACCCGAACGGCAAACAATCCGAGTCTTCGGTGATGACACCGTCCACAACTCCTTGTTTCACAAGGAACGCAAGCTGGGCATCTGCTTCATACGGGGCCACGACGTACTTCACTCCGCGTGCTTTGAGAGCCTGTCGGACCAATTAGACCAAGTTAGTGAAAGATACGAGATGATAGTGTTGACGATGAGCGAACCTGGATGACCCGATGCGCCATGAACGGCGAAACGTCAGCAGCGCGAACAAAGCACTTGCGTGCCTCTGCGAAGTTGCGATTATTGTAGTGCTGGACGCCAAGCTCCTTGTTCTTTTGACGTGACCTGTCGATGCGCTGCGTTAGCAACTTCCTGCTCGCGCTCCAGGCCTCCACGGGCAGGCAACACAACGCACTTTCGTCGCTCCTCCTCGGTTCCCTTCTTCATAGGCAGCGGGCCGCCGTCAAACACGACATACGGCGTAACCTGGTTCTGCTGCAGCGCCGTGATCCGCTCCATAAAGTACCCAATGTACTTGTCAGTCGGCCGTCCGAGGCAGATCTCCTCGCTGCACGAGTAAATAGCCCGGTGGAGCCTACCCCACACACAACCTCCTCGTCAATAAACCCGGAATCTCCTCGACCATAGATCTCTTGAGGCATTCGCACCAGCAGTAGCCGTCGATGGCGAGCGTCTTGCCACGGTACTCGTCGATCGACTTGGTCTCCGTGATGCTCTTGAGCACCGGCAGCAGCCCTGAGATCCCCATCCTGCCGCCTTCTCTCGCCTTCCGCTGGGCTTCGACTGGCTTCCGCTGGGCTTCGACGCCTCGGCCTGGCCGTCCAGAGCGGGCGGTGTGGCGGGAAGTCGGCAATTTTGACTGGATATACCGTACATCGCATAATAATGAGCACGGCACGGAACTATTCACGCAACCTTGAAGTGGCCCACGAAGAGGCACGGGATCAACTCCTTGAAGCTGGCAACATGCACACGGAGCGGCGACATTTATCGTGCCATTGGGCGACCGCATTTGCGTTCTATCTGGTGGATGTTGCGCTCAATGCGACGGTCGAGTACGGTGACCTGACGGGCGGAGGGGATGGGGAGCAGACGGCCAACACGATCCTCACCATGTACGCAAAGGTTTGGAATTGCAATGCTGCGATCGCTCCATCTCTAATGCATCAACTGTGGTCTGATGGTAGAGCTCAAGTGCTACTGCAAGTCTGTTCGTTCATCCACTTTTTGTCGATGCTTGGGGCTACGTTCCTGTTTAGGAGCGGGTTGTTTGGCATCCTCTACAAACAGTTCCGACTCATGCTGCTGGTTTTGCCGGGATACATTCTCCACACGATCATCCTTGGAGCAGTTCGGCTCGTAAGCGTATCCAAATCCCCCGCCTTTACCAATTCACTATTCGATGCTGACATGTTTTCCATGCTTGGGGTGCGTACCGGATTAAAGCACTATCTCGGAGCAGGCTTATCGCTCACTGAGCTGTGGGATTTGGACGGCTATCATACAATATCATGCACGCACAAGCTCAGTACGTGCCAATTATTAACGGAGCACCTATCGGTGGCTAACTACGATACGTTTGGAAATGCAGGTGCCATGGTCTACTATTTCAGCAGCGTTCGCTCGATTGAAAAATTGCATGATGACAAGTTCTATCACCACAAGCATTGGATCCTACGCTGACGAGAGCTTTGATGCGACTAGTTGAGGAGACAACACGAGTAACGATAAATGCGCAACTTGTTGGATGGAGATTTTGTCTACAGCCTACTGAAGCACTGCTTTCGTCAATAGCTAGCAAATCCATTCTATCATGGGCGCTGCACCTTGGCGCGGTCCCACTTCATTACAGGCTCATCTTCGCGCGCCGTCAGAATCTCGTAGCCCGTCTCGGTCACAAGGATTGTGTGCTCAAACTGCGCCGAGCGCTTTCCGTCCGCCGTCACGGCCGTCCAGTCATCCGGCCACGTCTTGTCACGCCATGTGCCCATGTTGATCATCGGCTCGATCGTGAAGATTTGACCGGGCTTCATGATACCCACAGCCTTATTCTTTGCGTAGTGTGGCACGTTTGGCGCGCAGTGGAAGAGCGAGCCGATACCGTGGCCGCAGTACGTCTTGACCACCGAAAAGTCCTCGGCGTTCGCGACAGCGGAAATGTGCTTGCCGAGCTCGCGGAACATGGTTCCGGGTCGGACGAGGCCGACGGCCGTACTGAGGCAGTCGAAAGCGTTCTTGACGAGACGCACGCCGTCCTCGTCGACGTTTCCGACCAGGAACGTCTCGTTCAGGTCGCCGTGGTATCCGTTCTTGTACACGGTCACGTCGAGGTTGACAATGTCGCCGTCCTCGATGGGGCGCGAGTCCGGGATGCCGTGGCAGATGACCTCGTTCACCGACACGCAGACCGACTTGGGGAAGTGGTAGTAGTTGAGCGGCGACGGGTAGCAGTCGCGCTCGATGCAGGCATCGTACACGATGCGGTCGATCTCGTCGCCCGTGATGCCCACGCGCAGCGCCTTGCCTGCGATGTCGAGCACCTCTCGTCCTGCGCGGCAGGCCTCTCGGATGCCCTGGATCTGCTCGGCCGTGTACACTGGGATGGCCTTGCTGGCCTGCTGCTCCGAGACGGGGATGCCCGTCTGCCAGTAGTCTGGCTTGCGGATGTGGTCGGGCACGCTCTGCATCTCCGAGACCTCTCCTGGTCGTAGCTTGCCCGTGAACTCAAAGCCGCCGAAGGGGTTCTCGGCGGCCTCGCGCGCGGCCTCCTGCTCGCTCACGAGCGCCTGCTGGAACATCTTGTGCAGCGCCTTGTGCGTCGACCAGTAGCCCTTGAAGCACTCCTGCGAGCAGAACGTGCTCATGGCCGCGGGGATGCCCAGCTTCTTGCACGTCGGGCACACGAGGCTGCCGCTCTTGGAGCACGTGGGCGTCACGCACGCCGTGCCCTCCATGACGCCGCTCGTCCTTGCTGCCCGGTCTGGTTTCGAGATGTGTGGCGGAGCAATGGGTGCGACAGGCGTGGTGTGGGTCACACGAAGACGATCGCCTTTCGAAGGTTGAAGGGGCACTTCAACTGTTGAATCGACATGGCTGAAGCGTATGCTGCGGTAACGACGCCGAGGATGGAGAGCGAGGGGGAGGAGATGGAGGTGGGAGTGGGGCCTGTTAGTGCTGCTGCTTGGTCTCTGGAGGCACTGAGGAGCTGGTTTCCAGCTGCAGACGGAAGGGCGAGCACCGGGGCAGCAACGCGCGACTGAGACAGACTTTACGATCGGAGACGGGGGATATTGTTCCAGAGGAAGAGCACAAAGTGGGGAGAGTAGAAGGAGTCGACGTGCTACTAAGTCGATAGCAGGCCAGTCGGCTCAGATGGTGTACGAGCCAACGATGCAGGAACGAGCGCAAGAAGTCATGAAAGGACGGGTGGGGCTGTGTTGGGAAGGTACCAACTTTGCTGTGAGCATCCTCGTCTTTGCAGTATACGTGTTGGAGGTGAGGAAACACAGACGATATTTATCCGCGTGGAGCTGGAATGGTAGAGCTCACTTGTGCTTTGGAGAAGCTATACTACCCAGAGCATCGTGATTGGCCCGGCCATCGTCCTGTCGAGCTCGCGACTACTGCATTTTTCGTTGTGGACTTTGTGCGATGTTATGATTCTAAAGCTCGGTGGAGAATTATACGGACTGACAGAGAGTTGTCTCTTGTGTAGGCGCTGCAGCTTTTTGTAGCTCCACACCCGCTTCAATACTTGACGTCTCGCTACGGAATCATCGATTTCCTTACCATCATCCCAGCGCTTGTGATTGTACGCTTTTCTCAAGTTTCTGCATTGGCTTTCATCTAACGTCTATCGCCCAGTGGATTATCCCAGGGAACCACTCCAAAGTTGTCTTTGTGCTCCGAGTGCTTCGTGTGTTTCGCTCCCTTCGCATTCTGCGCCTCACACAGTATATTCGATTCAAGAAACACGGATTTGAATACGAGGTGATTCCACTTTTTCAGTTACTATCAAGCGTGTGGCATCTAACGGCTCTTAAAGCTAGGTGTGTTTGTGCTGTCTGCTGTTACCGTCATCTTCTGTGCGGCGGGTATCTTTCAAGAGATCGAGTCGAAGCAGTTTACGGGTTACAATGGTCTCAAATTTCATGATGCATTCTATTTTATCCTCGTCACCATATCTACGATTGGTGAGTACTTGTGCTATTGCTAATGGGATTCTCTATCCCTCGATTGCATAATTTTGATGGGGCGTGTTGTTTGTCGTTGTGATAGGTTACGGAGATATTGCACCAAAAACTAGCCTTGGCCACTTCTTCGTCATTATCCTGATTATCGGTGTGTTCACCATTGTTCCGCACCAAGCTGGGAAGCTCAACGAGCTTGCAAGAAAAAATCATTCATGGGACAAAGAATTTAACCCGGCATCAAGATCATCTGGACACATTATAGTTGTTGCTGACTACTTCTCTCCCGAAGCTGCTCTGGACTTCCTACAAGAGTTTTATCACCCAACACGGGGAGCAATCTCTCTATCGGTTGTATTCCTGACGGAGCAGCGTCCAACACGAGCGCTAATCCGTGCACTCGCAATTGAGAAATATCGACACAAAGTTTGGTGTTTGCGAGGGTCGCTAACGTCTTTTTCCGATCAACGTCGAGTGTGCTTAAGCTCTGCAACAGCTGTTTTCTTCTTGGTGGGAGGACAAAGAGCTCGCTTATCAAATCCAGATAGCTATTCCATACTTCTCCAAGCACTAAGTGTGAGAAATTGTGCCAAAAGCTGCGGCCAGATCATTGATGTGTATGCGCCTATCAAGTTACAAGGAGTTGGATTTGAATTGGCTCCACTGCTATTTGGAGCAAGCACTGCGGAAACAGATTCTCTACAAAACTTGCTGCTGAGTCAAGCCGCCGTTTACAAAGGACTCTAGCCTTAATATCTAATTTACTTCACTCGGCACAAGTTTATGATTTTCGCAAATTTTCCTCTGGACAGCAACCATGGTTTCAAGAGGTGATCTATTGCAGTGTTGGGAAGTGATGCAGACTGGGGGGTTATTATACTGATTCCGTTGTTTTATATATATAGTACGCTGAAGGAATGAGTCACCAACTATTTCCGATCGTTTTCTCTGCTCGGTTTGATTTTGAGAAATATGAGGATCTAGCGCGCAATATGTTTGAAAAATACAATGTACTTCTGATTGGAGTGCATTCCAGGCGAGCGCAGAATATAAGCAATTGCTCACAACACACTCACCCAAGAATTCGTCTAGCGCCCCTTCGTGACTGTGTGCGAGAAGGGTAAGTTGCATTCTCCTGCCTTGCATCGTTGTGGCTGTTTGATCAACGATATTTTGCAGTGATATCGGCTTTGTCATTGCTAAGACGGCATCAGATGTGCAAAGTATTTTGAACACCTATGGCTTATGGAAAGAAGACGTTATTGATGATGGACGCAATTACTCATTTTCGTCGTCGACTTGTGCCGTTCGAGTTTCGTCTGAGAACTTGCTACGTCGGCACTCGCCTCGAAGCCAATTTCGCCGAGTTGGAAGACTCCCAGCCCTACGTGATATTTCCTGTTCGGTAATTCCACCCGAGCTGCCAAATCGATCAGCAATGTGCGGCAACAAAATTGTTCCGCAACATAATTGCCGCACTGATTCGACTCCAGTGCCGACCATGATAGGCGAAAACACCAGTGGGGGTCCAAATCATTCAGAATATCGATCCAACAGGCGTTCACAGCTCATTGAGAAGGCTGTACTATCCCGAGAAGTGAGCAGTCTGCAGCGAATTTTTGAAGAGGAGATGCTGATCCGTGAAAGTGTCAACTTTACCAGCCATTGTATCGTGAGCGGAGGAGATCTTACCCAAGCGTTATCAATCGTATCGAATATGAAATCAACAGCTTCAACCAGACTGCAAAAGAAGACATCGCAGCCCTCGCAATATGTTGTCATGACGAAGAATGCCCCGAGCATGTCAGAGCTTATGGACGCAATAAACGAGCGCAGTGACTTTGCACTGCTTGACCACGTCTTTTTTCTTGTTGGAAGCTCAACCAGAGCAGCTGACTTGTTGCGTGCTGGAGTTCAAAAAGCTCGGTCAATTGTAATACTCCAACAAGAACTGGTAGCTGATGTTCACTGTGCTGAAAATATCGAAGAGAAAGACGGATTGGTAGACTTTGCTTCGATCAGCTCTCTATTGGCACTGGAACTTGCTTATCAGCACGGAAGTGGATCTAATCAGCGTATAGGCCGCTTGCTAAGTCAGCGTCTTGGAAGCTCCGCGCGTGTCCGATTCGATGATGCATCAGATTCGATCCATGCACTTGATAACGAATCCTCTTTCTATCAACGCGAGATTAACCAGGGTATTCCACAAGAAAGCGTGAAGCTGCGAGTTCTCGAACGCTTCCCTGATCTGGATCCTACCATTCTAAATGGGAATCCAGATGAGGTTGGAGATGCACTGAAACGCTACGGTAGTCAGAATTTTGATGATGACGATTGTCGAGCTGCGCTACGGCATCTCGAGAATGTTGTAGTGGTGCTAACTTCTTCGTCAAGCATTAAATTCTGTGGGCCATGCGATCGATTTCTCCAAGAAAGATGCAGTCCGTACTTTACCCCGCTCTTCGCTGCTGGCCAAGTGCTTGTATTGAATCTCCTGGACCGTATTATGTGCCACTCGTTTTACAACCCTTACATGCTCGATGTTGTGGAAGCATTAGCTGGTAGTGAAGATCCCTCAGAAAGCTTTGGGCAAACGCCTAGATGTGATTGTAAGCAAATCCATCGTAGCAGACTCTTCCTGCTTCCAGTTCAGAACTATCAGATCGGCATGCAATTTGGTGCTATTTTCCCAAATTTACTGAAGCAGGGGTGGCTTGCGATTGGGATCTATCGCTCACCAGACGGAAATCTCGGAAACGTACTACCATTTGCGTACACATGTCCAACTCCAGACACGATTTTAAACTATGGTGATGAACTATTTGTTCTTGGCGAAGTATTTGGTGGATCAACATAGTGCTAGGGAGATGAACCAAATAGATCTATTTCTTTCTAGCGGGTGCACGAGAGGGCTTTGCAGCTGGGGCAGCCGCAGCGCCTCCTTTCTTCGGTGGTCCAGCGCCGTTCATTCGCTGGGACTTTTCCCGACAGAACGGTATGTGTCGCTCAGCTGCCTTCTCGTTAAATCGGCGAGTGCAAAACTCGCACTGGATAAGGCTTGGATCAGGTGCGGATGGTGCCACAGGCGGCAATTCTTTGCCTTCCTTGAGAGCTTTCGTCACATCTCGACTGGCCTTCATTGCATTACGGAACATCTCGCTCTTTGACTTCCAGTCTACACCTTTAGCTTTGATAGGTTTCTCTGTCGCTGACACTTTCTTCCCTCCACCCGCACCCGTTGCTTTCGCCTTTACTGCAAGCTTCTCAGCCTCTGTCCCCTCCAATCTCTTGGCCGCCATGTTGAAGACTTTCCGTTGCCCTGTGAACACCTTTTCACAGATTTTCTGGTGTTTGGCGAGTGACATTGCGTTGAACCGGCGGCTACAATTTCCGCATTGGATGAGGTCATCTTGGTCGCCACCATACTCGTCCTATGGTTGTCGCAACAAACTGGATGGTCAGTGACAATCTCACTTGTATCGCGGCCAAAACAGATGATCGTACCATGTCGTTTGTTTGACCCGACGAGATGGGAGGCGGATAGCGCGTGTTGCTCATACGAGCATCTTCATAGCCGTCTTCATCGTCGTCGTGATCGTTGCGAGAGGGCTGAGTACGGCTCTGCGTAGATCCTGATGGATTTCCTCGTCGAGGTGGTGGCTGAGGTGGGGCCTGTCGATCAGGCGGAGCACGAGTTCCGCTGGCCCGAGAATTCGGCTGAACTTGCTGCTGTTGTTGCTGCTGCTGTGAATATCGTGGTTGTTGTGAGGAAGCCGACGAATGAGCTCGTGCAGTCTTTTCAATAAAAAGAGACGCTGATGGATTTGTTGGGGCGCTCCGAGACTTTCTCCGAGACATTTTGGACTTGAGCAATGTCAGTGAGCTCTGGCCAAACACGTTCAACCAGTTAGTTTTTGTAGCTGTAGAGATTGTCTTCTTGAAATTAAACTGCTCACCTCCATGTCACTCTGGGAACCGTACGAACGCGCTGAGTTTGATTGCGGCTGTTGTGTGTATGGATCGTCATCTGGTGGTGAAGCAGCTCGTGATTGGCGACGACGCACAAGCGGCTCGGCACGCATTCCACTGCCACCACCAAAGTTTGTTGATGAAGCGACACCCGCACTACCTCCACCCCCACCTAGACACTGGGGGCATCCACAGCTTGAGTTCCGCAGACATGGGCCAGTATGACGACCTGGAGGAGGCCCAGTTGACTTTTTGATGGGCAAGTCATCCAGCTCTTTGCCCGTTGCACGTTTCACTTCTCGAAACAGCGTGTCATGCTCTGAAAGCACACACGCGCTCAGCACGGTAACTGCATCCTACAACCGCATCCGAAATCCAGAATGGAAGGCGCACCTGGCTCGAGTGGTGCGGTCTCGAGATCAGCGGGGTCCGGCGAGGGCGGGGCTTTCTTCTTTGGAAACCGCCGTGACAGCGCATCAAGAGAGTCGGCCTCTTCCTCGTCATCAGCATGATTGTTATTACCATGCCGGGACGAAGGAGCACGAATACGGCTACTCGCCGTCGCCCCGGCCGGCTGCCGCTTGGTGGTGCGGATGGGCACGTCTTCGGGCGACGGCTCTTTCCGCGTCGCAGTCACAGACGACTTACTTGGACGGATGGGTGTGTCGTCGAACGATCGAGGCTGAGAGTTTGTCGGGTTGGATTCGCGCTCCTCGCGGTTGGATGCCGGCGATGCCGGTGCTCGCGGATTGACTCTGTCGACAATGCGAGGACAAATATGACATAAGTACACCTGAAGCACCATCTCTAAACTGCAACAGGTCTCACTTTGGTGTGAATGTGTGCTCATCGGAGCAAAAGCCTCGTTGCCTCTGGTCTCGCAAATCCTTTGCACGGTCGCGCTTTTCCTGTTGCTTGCGTGCGTACTCGGTGGGGTCACATCGCAGTCGTGTGGACTGCTGCATCCTACTGCTGATTTCAAGGGATGCCGAGTCCCGCCGAGCTAACCTTTCTGTCTGCCGCAGAAGATACCAAAACAACAAGGCGACTTATGGGTGCCGAGCTCAAAACGGATGCTGCTCGAATCGCTAAGTATGGACTTCAAGAGTGCGGCTATCTTTGAAGAGCCGTTGGGGCACAGTGATACAAACACATCAACAAAGCAAACTGAAAGCGTATCATGTTTTTGAATATGCCGTACCATCGCTTCATGGTGGTCCTCTTCAGCACTTAGATTGGTCCACGAGGTGCAGTAAGCAAGTCGGATGCGACTTCACGCACCCACGGTTGGGAGAACTCGTGTGCAGGCGGCAGGATAGATTCATCTGCTCCTGTCTCCGCTGACAAAATCTTTAAAGACAATAGCGTCAGTATTTTGAAGTCCAACTCTTGGTAAACCCACAGCACCATTTGTAGTACCTGCTCGTCGGCATTCTGGGACTTGAGGACGGCGGCAGTGAACCCGCATGGATCGCTCGCAAACTGTCGCATCCATTCGTGCTTGAGTGCAGCTTGGTGAAGGCGATCAACGAGATCGCGCTCCTGGCGCTTAAGCAACAGCAATTCCTTGCGCTGTTCTTGTTGTAGTTCATCCCACTCACGCAGTGCTCGGGTCTGCACTCTGGAAAGCTCGCAGGCGTCGCTCACAGAAACATCGAAAAACTTTTCCTCCAAGATGACGTCTTTCTTCTCACCATCTAGAGCCAATGTGTACTCAAGGTCGACCGATCGCACAGGCGTAAGGTGCGGCTTCAGTGCAGGGATAATTGAGGAGAACGGCAGCGAAACACATTCGAGAACCTCGGCGAGCGTGTAGTCGCACACGACCACGCGGCAGTCGTCTTCTTTGATAAGGTTCCGCCGCTTGATATACTCCCATGTTGCCATAACAATGTCTTGCTTTGTAAACGCTGACGACGGGCCGAGATACTCCCTGATTGCGCTGGCGAGCACAGGGGAGATGGAGTATCGCTCAGGGGTTTGAGCAGGCAATAGTTTCACGCGCACTGTGTGTGGCGACGTTGCCTGTTCTCGAGATCTCAAGTCCATCGACGTCGTGATGTGCCTTCTGAAAGCTGGTCCACTTTGCGTTGAGCTGAGGTTAGCGTCCGCTGCTTGGATGGGATACCGCGTCTCCGACACCTACCTCAATAACCGAGTCGGCGTAGATGCGCGGATCTAGCTCGATCGTCGCCTTGCGAAAGTAGCTCGAAAAGTTCTGTGTACCAAGTTAAATTACATGCGCACACGCACAGGGGTTAGCTCCACGATTGTTCGCACGCATCAAGTTCGTCGAGAACGTACCACGAGGGTGGGGCGGTCGGCTGTGGCGTCCACTCCCTCGATGCGCAACGACCACACTCCAGGACGTGCGGTTGCCTCGTCTTCTCCAGCGACCGGTGGGGTGTACGAGTGAGTCACACGCAGCTTGAGTCGCTGGGCCTCCTTCTGCATCAAACACAGCGGCAACCACGCAACGCCACCTGTCAGGAACATTGTAGGAGCCCTTCTTGCATTCCGCAATGCAATATCTCACGCGGCGCGGATACAGTGGCTGGCTGCGAAGCTCGCGCGTCATGGAGCGGATACGGGTGTCCATGGCGCGTAGCACGTCC
The DNA here is from genome assembly GCA_024867545.1 of Phytopythium helicoides. Taxonomy (NCBI): domain Eukaryota; phylum Oomycota; class Peronosporomycetes; order Pythiales; family Pythiaceae; genus Phytopythium; species Phytopythium helicoides. Next base: position 958,543 of record JANFNE010000020.1, on the reverse strand, counting down.
CCCGCGCGCTTGAGGCGGTCGACCTCCGCCTGGAAGGGCCACTCGCCTTCCAGTAGCTCCTGTGGGGGCATTCCAAGGGAAAAAAAGGCGGGAGATGGCTCGTTAGTTAGCTGAGCGAAGCTCCATGAAGTGCGCTAGTGACAGGGGGAAGGAATGCAGCGCTGAGAGGCGCAGGCACCGGCGGAAGAGCGGCGTCGACCACGTACCAGCGGAAGGTCATCCATGATGGCGGCCAGCAGCTCGGCAAATGGCACGTTGTGGAACGCTCTACATGAATTTTATGGAGCGCTCTACACGGAAAGGTCTGGGGCGATCCAGATGACTTATGGAGCGCTCCACATGGGGGTGGAAGAAACTGAACTGTACACTTGCGCCAGACGTGTGCAAAGTGCTCCGGCTGGTCGCCTGGCGTTCAGCGCTCTGCCAGTTTGTCCCGCCGTTGAGTCATCGCTATATCATACAAGATCCCCATCACCTTATTCGTTTCAGCAAGTTTTTTACTGCTCAATCCACCCATTAGCACCCATCTGAAATATACCATATATCACTTCCCACAAGTTTCCAACGCTCTCTCAGGCCCCCCTTCCACCCGGCGCTCCAACGCCACCATTTCCCTCGGCGCAGAAGCCCGACGCACCGCAGGCACCGCCGTCGGTCGCTCGATCGCTTCGGCTCCTTTCCCCCCGCAGCAGCAGACACTTCCGCTCCTCTCGGTCTCCAGGCGCGACACCATAGGCGCGGGCGCGATCCCCATCATGGAGGAGCGCGATGGCGGCGGGACTGGCGAGCGGCGCGCTGGTGAACCTGGCCAAGGTGATCCTCATGCTGCTCAACATGGGCTTCATGGTGCTCGGATGCCTGCTCGTGTACTTCGGCCACCGCGTCCGGTCCTCGGGCTGGCTCGACGTCTTCGAGGGCGACTACGACTGGATCGGCACATGGACCTTCATCTTCCTGCTCGCGCTCGGCGCCGTCGTCATCGCGCTCGCGGCGCTAGGCTGCCTCGGCGCATGGCTGCAGCAGCGCCTGATGCTCGCGCTGTATGCAGGCGTGCTCGTGCTCACGGCCCTCGCGTTCGTCGTGCTCATTATCGGCGGCTCGTCGGCGCGCTCCAAGGCGGAAGAGTGGAGCGCAGAAGAGTACCCGGCCACCGACAACGAGGAGTCGCTCGCCGCGGGCTTCAACACCATCTACTGCCTCGCGCAGGTGCCCTACTACTGCGAGGACATGGCCGTCAACGACGTGCTCACCATGTTCAACATGTCGCTCTCGGGCTACTTCAGCGACTCGACCACCAACTTTACCAGCATTTGCGGCTCGGTCGACGTCGACGCGGTCAACACCATCTGCACAGTCTGCGAGTATGCGAGCGAGTACGAGACCTACGACGTCGTGCTCGACTGGACAAACTCCAACTGCCCGCGTGACAGCGCCACCGACGTCTACTGCGGCGGACTGCTGCTCAACTCCACGTCGGCCAACGACACGGCGGCTGGAGGTGCTCCATACACCGAGTGCCGCACCGAGGTTTTCGACTTGGTCGAGAAGTGGGCCGGCGCTCTCATGGTCGGCGCCATCGTCATCGTCATCGTCATCGCCGCTGTCTTCGCGCTCACGATGGTACTTTGGTGCTCGGCCAAGCGAGGCCTTGGTGTTGGTGGCTTCCACAAGTCGCCGCCGCCCACGCCGCTCTACCAGTATGGAAACCAGTATGGCAACGCCATGGCGCCGTCGACAACGACAAGCAGCGAGGTGTATGCACAGTCGACCTCCACCACCAACAGCTACGGTGCTCCAACACAACAGCAGCCCAACGTGCGCAGGTACAACAGCCCGTATTGATCGGTGTGAAGACTGTGTATGTGTGTCGCACCGGTGTGAGTTCGCTGTATTTCCCTCATCTGCGGCTTTCTCGCTTTTTGTCTTTCTCGCATTAGTATCTAAAAGCATGTATTCAACGCGTCTAGGAATATGAAATGCTAGCTTTGACGTTGCCATCACTTGACGCGCTCAAACTCTTCCGGCTCCGTCGCTGCCATCTCAGCAGCTTCGATCGCCGTCCACAGTGCCGATGGGGTCCGGATAGCGTCCACGTACGGGTCACGAACAAACACGGGCTTGCCGTTACCACGGGATCGATCACGCTTGTTCTTCTTCTTCCTCCCACTGTCCTCAATCTTGCGGTACAGCGGGTTGCGAGGAGGTTGGGCCACCTTGGGGGTGAATGCGAACGTCTTTGTGGTCGAGTACCGAGTCAGCATGGCGGCTGGTCGGTCAGAAGGCAGGGTCGGCTCAAGTGCAGCCGTCCCACGAGCAAATGAAGCCACCGCTGGGTGCCAGTGGCGAGCAAGGAGCGAGAGCTCCCATGCAGAGCTTGCAAAAGCGTTGGCAAAGTCTGGGTCGTCCACATCCGCACGATACTCACCGGACGCCACACGATCCGCCTCCGAGTCCACAAGCTGCTGAAGCTTGGCGTACCGATGAAGCAAGGAGCGGAGCAGAGACAACAGGGCCAAGGCCTCGGCAGGATTTGCTCCACCACGAGCCGTTGCTACCAGCAGCAGACGACGAACAAACGCCGCCACGCGGTCACCCACAAGCTCCTTGCGACGCAGCAACACAGCTTCAACGCACTCGACAGCCGTGTTCAACACCTGCTCGTCCGCCCGGCCACCACACTCAATGCTCGATGGAGCGACGGCGAGCTGTCGTAGGAGACGGTACAGCACGTCAATGAACTCCTTGTCATCAACGAGGAGTTCCTGGCCGGCAGGGCTCTGGAGCGTGCGCACGCCGGTGAGCACAGCCTGCAGTGCCGCAGCAAGTGGCAGCGAGGAGTTCTCTGCGTTCGCCTGGAGCATGGCCTTCAACACCTTGAGTAGGTCAATCAAAATGTCCAGGTTGATGAGGAAAGCGAACTTTCCTAGTCCCTCGAGGACTGCTGGTAGTGCAGGAGAGTTACCAGCAGCGGGACTCTTGAGCACGCGGAAGTAGATCAGCACAAGCTCGTGCAGAATATCTGCTTGGGTCTTGTCACGCTCCGATCGATCCACCACAGCCTCGGCCTCTTTCAGTCCAGCGGCGATAGCATCACCGCTTTGCTGCTGGCGACGGCGCTTCTTACGATCAGCCTTCGCTCGCTTCCGAGCACTTTCTCCCTGCTCCATGGTGACCTCGAGCGGCAGAGATAGTAGAGAGCGCAACACAAATGGCCGCACACGGTGCTCCTTTTGCTTGACGTACGATGCGATCTGCTGCACAATGGCCAGTGAACTTGCGAAGGACTTGTCCGCGCGAAAAACGGCACTGAATGCGTCACAAGCTGGGTTGTGGATGGAGGCCAGCGGCGAGTCAGAAAGCGGCACGAGGGCCATAATGATGTTCAGGTGGAAGTTGAAGGCGAACTTGCGTTGCAAAAGCTCCGATAAACAGCGCGCGCCAGTCTCGGCGAGTGACAGCGCGCGCCGATCGCTCGTAGATAGCTCGCTCAGAGGTAGTTCCAGTCGCTTACCCTTGGTACCAGCCGCAACGACGGATGCACAGTGCTTGAGGAAGATCTGGTAGTTGCTCAGCAGCGAGGCCTCATAGTCCTGCAGCTGCTGCACCTTCTTCTTCTGCGGTCGACCGCGGTTGTTGGCCTTGTTGCTGTCATCGGTACTCGAGCCAGTAGGTGCACGAATACGGTAGTCCGGAAGAATATCCAGAAACACGGATAGCTCAGACAGCATACTCAGCTTCTGCACTGTCACGTCCGGATCGTGCGCACTAAGTGCATGGAGCTGCTGAATCTTGCTAAACTGCTCGGGATGCTCCTTGTTCTTCTTGAACGCGTCCTCGGGGTTCTCGAGCACGCTCTCGCATAGCTGCGCAATTTCAATCTTTTTCGCCACCAATCGCCGCTCGCGCTGCTTTGCCAGGTCCACGGGGTTCGTCGGCTTCACAACGACTGGCGCCGGCACCGGTGCTTTCTTCGACTGCTTCTCTTCATCATGGATCTCCTCAAACTCGAGGTCCGAGACCTGCGAGTCAATCTCATCGGCGTCAACCTGCTCTTCCTCGTCCTCTCCATCCTGCTCGTCGTCGTCTTTATCTTCGCCTTCCTCCTCCTCACCTTCAGCCGGCTCAGCCTTTGGCTCAGTCAGCAGCTTGTTGGGGCGCACACTGCCGTCCATGAACTTGACGGGCAGCTTGTTGGCCAGCTGCACCTTCTTGTCGGTCTCCCACGCGGCCTTGCGCGGGCGCGCCTCGAGCTTCTCGAGCGGCTCGTCGTCCCCTTCCTTGGGCTGTTCCGGCCGCGCGATGGGCTTCTTGTCCTTGGCGAACACGGGTTTCTCGAGCGACCGCGCGTCCATGCGCATCAAAAAGGACGAGAACGCCGCATTCTCCTCGAAGAACTCGACGTCCTCCTCGGCCGCCGAGTCCACATCCTCCTCCACCGGCTGGCTGCTCTGCTTCTTGCTGCCGCTCTGCTTCTTGCCGCCGCTCTGCTTCTTGCTACCGCCGCTCTTCTTCTGGCTCTTGGCGTCCACGCGCTTCGCCTTCTTGCCGCCGCCGCCAGCGGCCGAAGGCGCGCGCCGCTTCTTGCTCGTCGTCGTCGGCTTGCCCATCGTCCGCTGTCGCCAATGAAGTGCCAATGGTTGGGAGACGCGAAGGAGGCAGAGAGGATACCATTGGCTGAAACCATGTTGAATTCTTAACGATGATTGGCTAGGTAGGTGCTATACTTTACGCTGGTTGTTTTCAACTCAAATGTAGCCATGACAGGCTTTGTGAACTTGGACACGCTTGTCAATGCCAACGGCTCATACCTTTCTTGTTTGTTTCACACTACACGCAGGACATGCAACTCGCGCGCTCACCAGAACGGACACCAACCGTAGTACAGCTGACACAGGTTTTCGTGTGACGTGGCCTGGTGGATGAGGCGGTCGACCTGCGCGTCGACCGTGAGCACGCGACTGCCGCCGTCAAAATCTCGACCCGCGAGCTTGCTCTTGACGCGCTCGATGACCGTCAGAGCCTTCTCGTTCAGCTGCGGATGCGCGTCCGCCATGACCGACTGGCCGATATTTTTCGAGTCGTAGTCGCGCTGCGCTTCCTGGATCGAGTTGCGTGCAAGGCTAGATGGGTCCAGCATGTCCATGTTGAAGCCGCCAAACATGGCTGCCTCTGAGGACGAGTGCCGTCTCCGACCGGGAGGCTGCTGGTTTGGCGCCGCTGGCGAGCTCTTTTCACTCGTCGTTGCCGCCGTTCCAGTGGCCGACGCTTCATCGTCACCGTTCTCGTCAATGTCGTCCCCAGCCGCCGCATTCCCATTCGGGTCGTTGTCATCTGCATGCGTAGTACCGTTCGCATTCGCCACAGCACCGCCTCCAGCTCCAGCACCATCCACGTCATCGTCGGCGCGCGCATGCGACGGCACTGCATCCTTCTTGAGCAAACGCCAGTTGATAAGTGGGTCATACACGAAGGCCTCCAGCACGGCCATGAGCGAGTCGCGATTGTCGCGCAGCACACGCATCGACGCCTCGCACGTGTACCGGAAGTTGCCTTCGATCCCACTGACTTCCATCGCCTGCGTGAGCATACGCGTGAGCCGGAAGGGGATCTTCTCGGGGTACTTGTCACGCTCCATCGCGACCTCGAAGCAGTCACCAAAGTCAATGTGCACGATCTTGCCCGACACACGATCAAGCATGAGATTACTAGGGTGGCGGTCACCGAGACCAAGGATGTAGCCAGCCATCGACATGACTGCGAGCGAGCGAGTGTAGTTCCTTCGGCGATCGAGCCACACTTCCGAGTCTTGGCTCTTGAGCCACAGGACTCGCGACAAGTCCTGGCCGGTCGTCTCGCCCAGAGCATACTTGAAAGCCTCAACCTTCTGCATGAGCGGAAGTTTGTCGTAGTCTGGTGCCATCTGCACCATCAAGCGATGCTCGACATTGAGCTGAATTTTGCGAGCTTCACGATAATCGCGGATGAGCAGGTGCAGAGTATCACAGTTCGGCACCCAGCCGATAAGACCACTCGTATGGGACAGCGGCAGCACCGAGTACCGCTCGATCGCAAGGTTCCGCTTGCTAGTGTCACTGTCATTCGCCAGCAGCGTGTTGATCACACCGAAAAGTTGCATCACTCGCTCGTCCTGACGAAGATCTTCATGACCCTTGAGAAGGAACGGGTATGCACGAGCATCGCTGCCGCGGATCGTCACTCGTCGCGGTCGCTGTTTTGACGTGAGAACAGTAACCTTCGGATCGAACGACTGGATACGAACGATGGGAGCACCCGCTTTGTAGGTGCCGGGCACAGCCAAACTCAGGCTCTGCACAGCCAGCAGTCTTGGGCCGACATTAGCAAGCTCGAGTGTCGACAGATTTGCAAGCTGCTTGCGAATCTTGGAGAACACATTGTAGTAGATATCCCACGCCTGGTTCAGGTCGTCCAGACTCTTTGTACGTTCGTACACGTCAGTCCATGCCTTGGCGAACCTGAGATCACGCGCGAACGCTTGGTGGAAACCGACTTCACGCAACGTTGGTGCATCGCCATCTGTACCAATCGCGTCCATTTTTTCATGCAGAGGCGCCAGCTCGGCAATCATAGCCTTTACGTCGCGGTTGTTGAAGAAATGTTTACTAGCTTCCTCCAGCGCACCATGCCACAGCTCATTCCACAAAATGGCGACTCGAATGAGTTCCCGTGAAACCATATCAGCTTCAGCCACAAGCTGTGACGAATGGCGTCGCACAGTGGCGAGGATGCCCTCTGCTGCTCGCTTTCGCGGCGCGTTAATTGCATTAGAAGCGACCGTGATCGGGTAAATCAGCGCTTGTGGGTGCGAGAGACCGATGCGAGACAGCAGATCGTGGAGCAGATCTCGCATCTTTTGATGTGGAGAATCGATGCGCGCAATCAGCTGTGGGATCACATCCAGCCACGTATCGATGGACACGTCCTGGAATCCAGCACTCATCGCTGCATGCACATCGCTACGCGCTCCATGCGCGAACCATAGAGTGAGGAGTCGAAGCACGTCCTTCGTCACGTCGTAGTTCTTCGAGTCGCCAAATGAAATCGACCGGAAGAAACCCTGGATAGCTGGCACTGCGTACCGAAGCAGCTGCTTGTCGGTGACTTGCCCAGCCATGATACTTGAGCTTCCAGTGGGGTTATTGTCTCCTTGCTGTGTGCCGCGTTGGTCACCTCCCTTCATCGCTCCTTCAAGCGCACGGAAGTTCATGAGTGCCCACTCATGCCAAGCACGATGGTTGGTTGGGTCAAGACGAGTTGCTGTCTCTAGACAATCCAAAACCTGGTCGAATGATACGCCATCGTCCTCGTCGTCACTGTCGCTCAGTCCACTGTTAATGCTGCTGAGGCTAGTGCGATCACCCTCACCGTTCATCGCACCCTTCCGAGGCTCGGCAAGCGCCATCTGCCACTCACCAAGCTGGATGTACACTTGAACACGCAACTTTACTAGTGCAGCCTTGCTCTTCGGGTCGTTGTCATCAGGTTGATGCTGTTCGAGAGCCTCAATAAAGTACGCCATCTGCTTTAGTGCAACGTCCTCACGGTTTTCAGCCCACAAGTGCTGCAAGTAGCTCAGCGCTACGCGCGGGTCTTGCGCGGCGCCATCCGCGAGGGAAAGCAGTCCGTTCGCAAATCCTTGGCTGGCACCAGCATTTCCACCGAGATTGATTGGAAGTGGAGCATATTCGTCACGTTGGATACTACGAATAAAAGGCTGTGCACCAACACGCCAAAGTGCACTCGATGCAAGGTTCAGATGGCCCGACTTCCGACACAGTCTTGCGTACTTGAGCCAAATATCGACATCTTCACGAGCATCGAACACAAGAGACCGAACTAGCATGAGGCTCTGCCACACTTCAAGGTTTCGCTCGACACCAAGCATACGTCGCGTCCAGATCTGCTGTAGCTTCTCCAGTGCGCGCTGCTTCTCCCGTCCGTACGATGTCGACGACAACGAAGACGATGCAAAGTTGAGGCTACTAATGCTTTGCTTGCGTCGAGACGCGCTAGACGACGAAGACGATGATTGAGATGAAATCGACAGCAAAGTAAGCTCACCGTTGTTTCGGTGCGCAAACGTCTTCAGGTAAGCCACGATTTCTTCAAGCTCTGCGAGTGTCTGGAGATTAACGATTGACGGCCAGTACGCACGCCCATACGATTCGCTCACCAGCGAGCGAAGTGTCGGATCCATCACTTTTCGGCACTTAGAGATCGACTGCATTGCATCATCTAGCTCCATCTTGCGGATTGCAACGACCGCCTGGAACAAATGTGTCTCCGTCTCATCCATGTCCGAGTTGATGTACTTTGGAATAGCATCCCAATTTTGAAGGGAGAAGGCCACACGTGCGCCACTGCTGCAAAGCTCCTTCTTCAGCGCTGGCGGGACGTCGAGCAACGTATCTCCATTGGTGTCGTTTGCTCCGTTCGCCGAGTTGTGATCCCCACCAGTGTTATCGCTTGTGCTGAGGTTATGAGGTGCGTCGCCGTAAATCTTCGCCCAAGTCTCCTGCACGTGCTCGTCAAGCTTTTGCCACTCGCCGATTGCCCACAGACAACGCATCTTGCCAAAGATGGCTTCAACATTGTTTGGGTTATCACGCAAAACACGGTCATGCGTCACAAGTGCGTCATCCCAACGCAGCAGCTTTTCATGCCAAGAAGCCTTGACTTCGATGCCAGAGAGATGCGCAAGCGCATACTTTAGAATACCGCGAGCGGCTTCAGGTTGCCCAAGCTTCGAGTTGATACTGATCAAAGCCTGGATTCCATCAGCGCTAGGATTCGTGTTGAACTCAAGCTCCTTGTAGTGCAAAGCCTTCGCATACGAATGGCATTTATCAGCCAGAGAGCCCAGGAGTCGAATGTCAATAGGTAGCGGCTGGTCGTCATGCTCCATGAACTCTGCTAGATTCAGCAGCGTTTGCAAAATCTCAGACGGCAAGTTTGGTGACTGGAACGCTGACTCGAGCGATCGGATCAAGTTGTCCTGGGTGGGGGGCGATAGGTGCGGCCACACGCTTACAAACGAGGCGTTGAACAGCTCGCGGGCCAGTGGCTGATACACCGAAGCGAGCTCTTTACAAGCTCGCAGTACAGGGGACGGGGATTCACGAAGAAGTTCGACTGAGAACGCAAGAATCCACTCGTTCCAGTCCTCTTTTGTGGAGCGCTGCGTGGCTTCCCATGCTTTCATCAGATTCTTCTGGTCGCACGGCAGGCTCTTTGTTTCCTCATAGGCAGGAGTCGCTGATCCAGAACCGGAGCTTCCACCGCTATGCTTGTGCTCTGATTTGAGGAGATCTTGAGCCCACGAGGCAACAGGCAAAGGCTGGTGCTTCAAGATCTTGGAAACGAGCAAGTCATATCGCTCGAAGATATCGTTTGCGCGAGACGAAGAGTGACGACCTAGAACTTGGCTGATCACTGGGACAAAGATGGCATAGTCATCACCCATAATATACACCATGCAGCAGAGGCAGTCCATTGCAAGGTAGACAAGCTCTTGTTGAGATGAAATGACGCGGGCGAGCATATGGATTATCTTCGACGCATACACACCGACGTTTAGCTTCTTGACGATCGAACCCAGCGAACCAAGAGCTTGCTTCCGCGCGTTCAAGTCAGCATCGCTCTGAATCAATGAAACGAGTGCTGGAATGATCAGGTGGAGATAGCCATCGAGTAGACGACCAAGTGAAACGACGGCCTTGAGAACTAGTAGTGTGCGTGGGCGGCTATTACTACTGCCACTTCCTGTTCCACGCTCAGTGCGCATTACACGCAGAAGTTGCGGGATCAAGTCGGGCATGTAGACGCGAAAGTCTTCACCGATCGAGGTTGCCATCTTTTTCACGAGATTCAGCACTTCTTCAAGGTGGTCGTTCCAGTAACGGGTGATGATCGACAGCATCGCCGTGTGATCAAGATGAGGTTGGATCTTTTCCTCGACAATCTCCACGAGGTCGCATAGCTGCTCGAACAAAAACCTTCGCAGCGACGCATTAACCTTGTCCATTGCATACAGGAACGCAGGAATAATCTTGTCCAAGTGAGGTGCGATCCGTTTGCGCTGGCTCTTGCAAATGTACATGATAGCAACAAAAGTCGGCTGGTAGTGGACAGAGTTACGGGGCTCGAGCAGAATGCGCGTAAGCGCATTCACAGCAACAGTTGGGAAGTACTGCGTCGAGTCTTCGATCATCGATGGCAATAGATCCACCGGAGGAGCCTCGAGCTGCACCCGAGTCATCGTGCCGCTCGTTTGTTTGTCGTTTGTTGTGACCTTCCGAGGTGGCGCCAGCTCAACCGGTCCATTGTTTTCTTCATCCTCAGTGAGTACGCCTTGAAGCATCCCAAGTGCGCCATTGGTTGTGTTGCCAATCCGAATGCCAAAGCCGCCATTTTCGTTTCCCTTTCCTGCGGTCCCTGTCGTCGCTACACCGCCAAAGTTGACGAGTCCCACGTTACCTCCAGCGTTTGCAGGACCACCAGGCGCTGCTTTCTCCCCGTATCCCAAAGCAGCACTAAATGAACGCAGCTCCTTCTTCTTGCCACCTGTCAGTTTGCCCTGCTTCTGCAAGTGGAATAAACGGAGGTTGTATGGATCAAGAGCGCCAAGGATGCCGATTGTACGGCCGGCCTCAATGCGCAAAGACTCAAAGGCATCACCAGACTTCTGCAATGCCTGGCATAAGAGATCGAGCAGCTCGGGATATTGGTGGTATGGAAGCACAACGCAACCAGTCGACGACACAAGCTGCCCAAGAGTTTTGATCGCTACCTGTAGGATCTGGGGATTGTTGGAGTCCCGCATCTCATCGATGATATCAGGAAGCAGTTGATCGAGGTACGGCGTGAGATCTTGGGCTCCAACCTCAGCTAGATCTCCCAGAGTTGCGAGAATCGCCTTGCTCACACTAACAGTGCTGCGTGAGTGGCTGCGGCGCTCCGAGTCCTCGCGGAGATTCTTCATCAAGACTCGCAGGATCGGCAGAACATAAGGCTGTGCGAGCTGGGATGCCGAGCGCAATACGCACCCAATCAATAGCGCACCTTCCTCTTTACCACGAGCGTCACCGCTAAACTCTAGCTCTGCGAGTAGTTGTACAAGTGTTTGTCGAAGTGAAGGCAGCACCACAGATGGGTTGTGGTGTGTCAACCGGCCAAGCATACTCATGGCAGTTTGGCGGATTTCGAAGACCTCATCGTTCAGCGCAATGAATAGACAGCGCAAGTTGTCGTTCTGAGCAAGAAGCGGGTCGAAACGTGTGTCGAGCGATGCAAGCACCTTGTAACGAATGCTTGCCTCTTGATCTGCGATACCCACCGTCAGGAGTCGTTCCAGCACAGATGTCACTGGACGCGTAAACTCATCAACTTGGCGAGTAATGGCGTTGCTGCTGCTGCCGTGGCTGGCAATGCTTGGACTGGGCCCACGGCCACTACTTCCACCGCTACGCGAATCATCCGACGGTAGCAAAAGCTTACAACATGTGATTGCCGCACTCTTGCGGATAACAGCAACGTCATGGTCCAGGAATTTCACCACCGTCTCGTGAACAAACTGCATGATAGGGATTGACCGGTTTCCTTGGAAATCGAAGTTTGCCAGCGTCTCAAGCGCCAGAGACTGCATAGCGATCATTTCCATGGCTGCCGACGAAGATGACGACGAGGTGGAGGATGACGAAGACGAAAGCAGTCCTCCATCTGTACGGCCGGAGCTCATAGCATTCGAAAAGATCGAGAGCAGATTGCTTGACGCGACCGATGAAATCGACGGGGCTTTCAGCTTTCGACTTGGAGGCGTCGTAGCTGAGCTACCACCATCCACTCGAGTGCTCAGAATACCGCTGAGTCGGTCGAAAAGCTTTTGCTGGATCACGTTCTTCAAATCCGGGATCCGCTTCACAATTGTTGTCAGCGTTTCCACCAGCGGGGCATCCAGATCATTTTGGAAAAGAGGGTTCACCATTGACTCCAAGTCAACGCGGACCAGCGCTGGTCCAACCGTCTCGGCCAGCATTCGCAAGCATGCGAGCGCCTCGCGGTGCGTGTCAAAATCCTTCCTTCGCACTTGAAGCCCGCTCTTGATGCCGTTCATGATTGCCAGTAGAGCCTGCTCGTCGCGCGCAAGCAACGGTCCAATGGCAAGTGACAGCTTTCCGATCGACAGAAACGCATCCGGTCGCGTTGTGGTCGTTGCTGAGAACAGTACTTCAAGGAGGTGGTTCATGCACGGGCGGTAGCATTTCTCGACGAACACGGACGTATTGAACTTGGCAAGTCGTGGAAAGAGGTTAATCACTGCGGCGCGCACTGACGGTGATTTGTGGTCCTGGTGGCTGAACACCAACCGGCACGCGCGGCTGTAGTGCGAGTGCATAAAGTCTCCTGTGTTGCGCAGAAGCTCATTAATGATGAGCAAGGCGCCGTGAGTAGCGTCGGAGCTATTGCGTTTAAACGCGCCCTCGGCCTCATCCAGCGCGCGCGAATACCACCCCGTCTTCCTGTTGGATTCTCGCTGCTGAATAAGTGAAAAGCACGACTGCAGCGACTCGGAGGCACTGACACGGACCACGACCTTGGAATCCCAGAATGCACTCCAGATGAAATCAAAGTACTTGTCCATGTATCGGAAAGCGGTCGACGGCGCATTCACCGACAGTTCCTTGAGGATCATGACGGCTGCGTGGCGGCGCACGTGGAAAGTCTCGTTCTTGAGCCATTCGAGCGCCGGCTTGACGTGGTAGTCTTCCACAAATTCAATGAGACTCGTGCCGCCCGTGGACACGATGTGGCCAAGTGCCTTGGCCGCCAGCCGCAGCGTGGGCGTGTCGGCGGCCGGAATCTTCTCAAAGACCTTGGTGAGCGAGTGCGCGAACTCGATGATGGTCTGGTCGTTGCGCTCGGCGATGAAGAGCTCGACGAGCTCGTCCATGGCCGCGATGCCGCCCATGCGCTCGAGCGTGTCGCTCGAGTTGCACATGTCCATGAGCTTGGCGCTGATGTCGGTCACCCACTTCATGTACAGCCCATGGGACAGATCTCTCGACTCGGACTCGATGAAGTGCCGCAGGTCACGTGCGCTGCGCTGCCGGTAGTTGCTGTTGGAGCTGCGCAGCCCCGGCAAGAAGCGCGACAGGCTGTCCGCCATGGTGCCGCCTGCGTGTCAACCAAAGGGAAACCTGGCAGCGAGAAAGGCGGTCGCGTGAAGCTTCGCCTAGTGACGCGACGCGAGCCCCTGGAGAGCCGAAGGCGACCGGAGCACGGCGGGAAGCTCCGGATTAGCGCGCAGCTGACGCCTGGCGGGGCTTCCCCCTCGACGGACGCACACACGGAGGGGGGCGGGGATCCCCAGCTCGCAATGCCTCAGGTGGCTTGATTTTCTCCCTCTTCACGTCACCACGAAGCAAACACTATGGTACCATCCATGTGGTACGGTGTACCACATGATGGTTGTCACTTCAACGCTGAGCGCCTTTGATGGAGGGCTTCGATCTACACGAAAATGCATGGTAATCTGCTGCTTGTTATTGCTTCTTTGGCAGCTACAGCGCCTTGGTGCGCACGACGAGCTGCTCCTTCTGGGCCTGCTCGTAGCGGACCTTCTTCATGGAGCACTTGCCGCTGAAGTGGCCTGCCTGCTTGCAGTAGCGGCACGGGTTCGGACAGTCCTTGGCCTCGTGACCCTTCTTCTTGCAGTTGAAGCACTTCTCCTTGCGGGGTGGCGCCTGCATCTCGCCCGAGCTCAGCGCACGCGCAATCTTGTCCCACGCCTCCTTTTTGTTTTCGAGCCGCCGCTTCTTGCCGGCCTCCTTCTGGTCGCGCAGCAGGCGCTGGCGCTCCTTCTCGGCCGCGTCCATCGGCGGCTTTCGGTACCGCTGTGGATCGTTCTCAAACACGTCGACGATGCGCGTGAACTGTAGCTCGAAGAAGAACAGCAGGTCTGCGAGCTGCGTCTTCTCGGCGCGCGGCGGCAGCGGGGCTCCAACCCTCTGCATGGCGTCCACGTACTCCATCAGCATGAGCTGGATAGCTGCAATTTCATCACCAGAGCTCATTTTAGCTCCCACGAGAACTTGCCTGAGAGAAAATCAACTGCATGACGCTCACCTTCAATGGTGGACACGCATCCAGCCCCAGCTTGGTGGTATCGCCAGAAATTACTCTCATGGGGAGGCTTGGCCAGCTTGACGCAGCGCAGACCTTCCAGCACGGGGTCCAACAGCACCACTGGCGCCTTTTGCCACGGTGTGTCGATGAATACCATGTTGCGGATGCCCTCTAGTGTCTCTCGCGGCAGGTCGGCCATGACCTCCGCGTCGGGCGTCGGGTACACGACCACTGTGTTCTCGCGCGTGTAGCTCGCGGGCTGCGGGGTCTTCTCAGCGTCGACCGGGAAAGGAATGACGTGCACGTCGTCTGGCGCCACCACCTTGGCGTGCGGCGCCGTGCTCTTCTTGATCTTGTCCTGGAACCACACGTGCACCTGCACGGGCAGCGCCAGCGACGGCACCTGGACGTCATCGGGCACGCCGACTGGCACAAAGCACACTGGGCAGTAGAACTTGTAGCTGCGCGTGCACTTGGGGCACGGCTGGCGCTCCCAGGCGCTCACGGGCGCCGCCTTGAGCTCGGCATCTTGGCCGCTCATGGCCGTCGAGAATGGAGCCATCGAGGACAGCGAGACGTTCGAGCGACGTTCGGAAGACATTGTGCTGACTATTGCGCGCAGTGGAGGCGCAGTCGGAGCGACACCGGAACGGGCGAGGAGACCATGGCGACCGTCTACTGCGTGAGGCACGGCGAGTCGACGTTCAACGAGTGGCGCAAGAAGAGTCTGCGCGACTTCTCCTGGCTGTGGGTGCGCGATCCGATGATCCTGGACGCGCCGCTGAGCGCCAAGGGCCGAGCACAGGTGGAAAGATGCAAAAGAAGAGGATGGTGGGAGATGTTGGGCTCATGAGTAATGCGTGAGCATCAGGCGGCGGAGCTGCGGCAGCAAGTGAAGGACAAGCACTTGGATGAGGCAGCGCAAGTGGTGAGGTGTCTGATGAGAGTAGCTCAAGTTGGGACTTTCGCTAATCGTGCTGGCTGAGGTTTCAGATCATCACGAGCCCACTCACGCGCGCGATCGAGACCATGCTGGGCGGGTTTGCTGATAGCCGCGCACCAATCGTCGGTGCGTTTGATGGTTTTGTAGTGTTGGTACTCTGTTGTTGTCGCTAATCCAGCTGGCTGTGTCTGGTGTAGTTGACGTCATGTGCCGAGAGATGCTCGACACAGCGTGTGATGTCGGACGCCAGCCCGACGAGCTGCAGGCGTCATTTCCTGCGATCGACTTTTCTGCTTTGCACCCAAACTGGTGGGTCTCCACTGAAAGCAACAAACCAACACCCGCAGTGTTGGTGCCTACCACACCAAAGGAAGTGTTACCACTGCGAGAGAGTGAAAGCCAGCTGGATGCGCGAATCCGTGAGTTTGTGCGCCATCTCGTAGCGCGACCGGAGCAGCACATCGTGGTAGTTGGACACAGCTCCTTCTTTAAGCGCATGCTCGGGATGACCCGGAAACTTCACAATTGCGAACTGCATGAAGTACCGTTGAGTGAATTAGCCAAGCGATGGGAATAAAGCAAACGAGTCGGGACAACGCGAACGTCGCATCGGCTATCTATTGACGAGATCTTCGCATCTAATCGTCCATGGCACTTTACTCAGCTTTCTTCTTTCCATGGCGAACGTACACCAACGAGGACACCAGCGCGGTTCCAAAACCCATGATCATCGTCGGCACCATGACGTTCATGAAGATGGGCTCGCCACCATGGTACTCACGGCAATACAGCACTGCCTGCAAAGGAATGCCGACGATCATTCCAAACCAGAAAATGTAGTTCCCCAATCGCGTGCCCTTCAGCCCGCGGCCGTAGAGAATGAGGACCAACTGAAACATTTGCAGGAAGAAGAAGTACATCTTGACCGTGCGGAAGATGATGGCGAACACACACTCGTGCAGAGCTGCCGACACCAAGAACGTCAGCATCGTCGCACTGCGCCGCGTCAACTTGTAGTTCTCAAGCGACTCGAGATACACATGTCGAAGGAGGAACTCGTGCACAGGCTTATTCCACTTGCGCGCAAACTCGTCAAAAGTCGTCGAGTTCCACCAGTCTTCGTAGAAGTCGCGATCTGCCAAGTACGTGATCTCCGCAAAGCCGTTGCAAATGCACTCGAAAATGATGAACCAGATCATGAGGTAGCACCCAAGGAACGGGAGCAGCAAATTGACAATCACAATGACGGGGTTCTCGAGCCCCGAGTTCTCGAGCTGCGGCATCACATGGTCCGTCACGATGATATAGAAAAGCGCAATTGCGAGCGAGTTGGCAAGGAACTTCTCGGCTACATATCCCCAACGAATGCGATCAGTCCTGGGAAACTTGGGCTCGTACACAAGTGTTGGGTGGAATAGATACACCGTGTAGTCCTTCAAGTCGGGCTTTGGTGGGACGCCGTCGCGGCGCGAGATCTCGAGTTTCGTGCGGATGTACGAGTGCATCTTCATGAGCAGCACGAGGCACTCGACGAATGCCGAGACAGCGTGGATTGTGCCCCAATCGCGGTAGATGATGAACGCCGACGTGAAGAAGAAGAGTATGCTCTGGAGAATGTGGTGCACGATGTTGATGAGTAGCCGGTTGCTGAACCACCGCGTGCCCGCCATGTAGACCGGCAGCAGCGCCGTGTACGAGTACGCGCCTTGACACGCAAACGTGGCGAGCACCTCGAGGAAGTGCGAGGAGCCGAACACCGCGATCCACAGCTTTAGGTCCGTGATGTCTCCTCTCGACCGCAGGTTCGACACCATGGTGCTGAACGTGTACAGCGCGCCGCAGATGAGCGCGAGGTTGTAAATGCCGCGGAACTCGCTCGAGTGCACGCCCGAGCGCGAGTCCGCCGGGTCCAACGGCGACACCACGGCGCGGAACTGCCTCCCTCTGCGTCTGGCGCCGCTCTTGCTCTCCGGAGACGACGAGGGCGGCGACGCCGACGGCGTGGGCGACGGCGCGCCTTCCACTCGCTCGTAGCGCACACTCTCGGTCTCCACGCGCTTGACGCGCACGCTCTCGACCACCACGCGCTCCGTCATTGTCAGATCTGCGACTGCAGCGGCAGAGGAGGCGGGCGGTGGTGCCGCGGCAGGAGGAGACTGCCCCACCGAGAGAGGAGCAGACAACGGCGCAGAGAATGCGGGTGTAGTACCCACGCGCCACGCTTCGTCCGATCTTGTCGTCGAAACGAGGGACTGTCCCTCGTTGGAGGTGTCGGGAGTGGACCCGCTCACCGCATTGAAGTTGCCAGGTGTTTTTTTTTTTATAGCTGATGTAAATAGCATGCCTGCTTCCCGCAGTTTTTTTTTTTTAGGGAGAAGAATGCGGTGCCGCACGTGCGGCACCGCATTATCGATTCTTCCTTGCAGTCAACGCTGAAAGACTCCATTTTACTTTTTCTCCTGGAAGAATATGCGTGGCACGCCTTCAGTCAACCAGCAGCAGTTTGCGGTGGACACGACCAAAGTCGCAGCCAAAGGCACGCTACGAAATGAGATTGAGTTTGGCAGAGTGCTGACGTTGTGGTTTCGTACATGAACAGATAGAGACGACGCGCAGCCAGCACAAAAGTCGCCGATAATGTTCAAGTCGTGGAAAGACTCGGCCAGCAGATGTGTGGAGCAGTCGGCACAGCTGCGCAAGATGTGGCTAGAGCCCGACTGGACCGAGTTCAAGCTACGGTCCAAGACGTATCTGCAGGACCACATCAAAATCTTGCCCGAGCCGCCCCGTACGTTTTCCCTCTCACATGTACTTTGTCAAGATGACCTTGACACCTAACACATTTTCTGTTGCAGTATTTGAGCTCATTTGGTTTGAGATTTTCAAGGGCGAACACGACGACTTGCTACATATCTCCAAGTCCAAAAAGAGCTTCCTACAGAAAGCTCTCGCAAAATATGGCAACGATGTCCCACAGATGTTTGTCGTCACACTCATCATTCCCGGCTCGCCTCTCGTCGCGTGCGTCCAATATTTTGCGCTGAAGAAGGAGACTCCAATTGCTCGAGTCAATCGGGAAGTGGAGGGATTATGGAAGCGGTTCTTCAACGGTGACGATGGGTTTCGGAAGGAGCGGTTCAAGTTGGTGCCAAACATCCCTGAGGGTCCGTGGATCGTTAAGAAGAGTGTTGGCAACAAGCCAGCAATCATCTCGCACGGACTTGAGTCGTTCTACTTCCGCGGCGACAATTATCTGGAGGTTGTTGTTGATGTGAGCTCGGACCGCGTCGCCAACTACGCTGCTGCTCTTGCTCGCTCCAAATCCACAAATCTCAAGGTTGACATGGGCTTCGTTATTGAAGGTCGCGATGAGTCTGAGCTTCCGGAGGCGCTTCTAGGTTGTGTCCAGTATGACCACCTGGACCTTGGGTTAGCACCACCCATCGTTGGATAACAGCTTTACTAAGACCTTACAGAATCCAAAACAGATTTCGTTGCCTTTTGCTTCTTGCGTTTGTGACTTCTTTATTGATCGGCTTGGAGACAGCAACCTTGTATGCACAGAGCGTTTTTTCCTTCAGTTATCAGCAAGTTTCTCGACCATGGTGAAGCGTCCGAACCTTGTATCCTTGGTGAACGCCACAGATCCTAGCCAATAATGTTCGCGCAAACTGCATCCAGTCGAGCAGGCTTCAACTTTGGTTCAGCTGGAGAGACCTCATCATCTGCTGTATACTGCTGCATGCACTGAATGAATCCAACCACACTCCCATATGCCAGTAATAAGACTCGGATGTATCCTCGTCGGTGAAAATAGCTCACAGTGATTGCTTCTTCAACAACCAACGATGCAAATTTCTCTGACCGCACGTGCCTCCCACGCTTGCTGGCGCACTCGAGTTCTTTCAGCCAAGAGCAACAGTGGAACACGATGCACGGATCGACAAGCATCAGCAAGAAGTTTGCTCTTGACACGGCACAGAACGAGGGAGTTTTGAAAGGTATTGTTACGTGATTCCGTGTCGATCTTGGCCCGTGACTCTTGACGATGATTGAGCAATGCTACAGACGCACATCCAGAGCAAAAATCCCCAGTGACATTCAAGTCATGGAAGGACTTTGCGAGCAAATGCTCCGAACAGTGCCCTCAGCTACGCAAGATGTGGCAAGACCCTGACTGGTCTGCGTTCAAGCTGCGATCGAAAGCGTACTTGCAAGACCACGTGAAAGCAATTCCAGAGTCGCCACGTACGTGATGTGATTTTTAGCGACACACTCCTTCTATCTCGCTAACATCTCAACCTTGGGTAGTCTTTGAGCTCGTCTGGTTTGATATGATCAAAGGTGAGCATGCTGATTTACTACACATCTCAAAGTCCAAAAAGAGCTTCCTCCAAAAAGCTCTCGCAAAATATGGCAAAGACGTGCCCCAGATGTTTGTCGTCACACTCATCATTCCCGGCTCGCCTCTCGTCGCATGCGTTCAATACTTTGCGCTCAAGAATGAGGCACCAAACTCCCGCATCAACCGGGAAGTGGAGGGATTATGGAAGCGGTTCTTCAACGGTGACGACGGGTTCCGGAGGGAGCGACTGAAGCTAGTGCCGAGTATCTTGGAAGGTCCTTGGATCGTAAAGAAGGGTGTTGGCAACAAACCTGTTATCCTTTCAAGAGCTCTGGAATGCCACTATTTCCGTGGCGACAACTACCTCGAGGTTGCGATTGATGTCGGGTCCGATCGCGTTGCCAACTACGTCACCGGTCTCGCTCGTACGTACTCGACGTGTGCTGTCGCCGATCTGGGCTTTGTTATCGAAGGCCGCGACGAGTCTGAGCTCCCGGAGGCCATGCTAGGCTGCGTGCAGTACAACCACATCGACCTTACTTATGCCCAGTCCTTAGACGAATGAACTCTTTGGGTTGGCTTGATCAAAATCCTCATCAATAGAGTTTCGAATACCATGATTGTTGTCGTTGACTTTTTCATTTACTGCTGAATAAACTTGACGGTCATCGTGCTGGGAGAGCGTTGGGAAGATGACTTGGCCTATACTTCTCAGCCTCAAGCAACAACACCTCGGCGAGTGTGGAGACAATTTGGCAATGACCGCAACACGCTCGTCATTTACGTTCAAAGTCCATATATTAAGACTTGACAGTCCACTGACACACATCGCGATCCCCCATCATGTAAGGTGTCGCGCTCGCTTCCCCCTGCTCCAACGCACTCGCCACTCACGCTTTGCTGCTCCTGTAGGTCTGCGCGCCAGGCCAAGAGACTGAACCAGCTGACTGCGAGCGCCCAGCGCGGCGACGTGAGCGACGACAGCGGCAGCGACGCGGACGTGGCGCCGTCCCGTCCGGCGGCGACTTTCGCGTTCCTCGCAGGTTCGGACAGCGACTCGGACTCGGACTCGGACGCCAGCGACAAGGAGGAGGAAAGTAGAAGAGCAGCGAGAGAACGAGGAGGAAGAGGAGGAGGAAGAGCCAAAGGTTGTCGCTCCGGTGCAGCAGGCGAAGCCGAGCGGTGGCAAGAAGGGCAAGAAGAAGAACCAGAAGAAGAAGAAGAAGCAGCAGCAGACCCGCGACCTGGGAGATGAGGAAGAGGAAAAGCCCGCAGCACAGGAGGTGGACGATATTCTTGATGAGCTGCTGGCTGCGGAGGCCGACGGACTGCGAGTTGACGGAGCAACGTCCGAGTCGGCGGCTGCGAGGGACCAGTACGAGAACTCGCTGCTCGGGGTCGACATGAAGTTCATCAATGCCGACAAGGAGATGAAACGCATCTTTGGAGTGGGTGGTGTACTGGTGTAACAGGGAAGCGCATAAAGCTCACACTTTTTTCTTTGACCATGACAGGTCAAGGAAGGCGGGTCTTCGGCAGGAAGGAAGCGTGCCGATCCTAGGTTCGCTTGCACCTCTTTTGGATGCTCCTCGTACGAACTCAAAACTAATCTATCCCTAATTGTTTCAGAAATGCTGCGCGGTTGACTACCAAGAAGGTTCGCATTGTGACGCCGCTGGACGACTGGCCTCGCCCGCCTACTTTTGTTGGTGGAGGGATCCGGTGGACGCGTGCAAACAAGCCAAGCGGCCCAGAGTGGAACAGCTTTTGCAATTACTTCGAGATCACGTGGTCAATCGCCTATAAGAAGGTACGCTGGTATCGTTGATCGTACCGTCTTTGTTGCTGTGATAATTAAGTGGCTCGACTCGTATTACAGACTCAAGAAGAGTTTGAAGTCCTGCAGCAGACCCACGACCCAAACCTTATCGGACACTTCCTGATGCGGTACCCGTACCATATCGACGCGCTGCTTCAAATGAGCGAAGTTTTCCAGCACCACGGCCAGATGGACCACGCTGCAGATTGCATCAAGCGGTGTATGTATGTCCTCGAGCTTGCTTGGGGCGACCAGTTTGAAGTGTCCAAGGGCAACTGCCGAATGGACTTTCGCTCTGAGCATAACGACGGGTTCTTCGTGCCTTGTTTCTTCTGATGAAGCAAGTTGGCCGTCGCGGGTGTATGCGCAGTGCATTTGAGACAGCCAAGTTGCTGCTCTCGCTCGATCCATGTGGTGATCCGATGAACGTGTTGCTTGCGATCGACTACTACGCTGTCACATCTCGCCAGTGCCAGTTCCTGATTGATCTGTTCGAGTCGAAGACCGCCGCTGTCGATCGGTTTGCAAGAGAGGAAATAGCAGCAGCGCCGAAGGCTCGTGGAAAACGTCGCCAGGACGCAGTTACTGGCGAAGACGTATCGGCACTCCCAAATCTCCAATTCTCGGTCGCGCTCGCCCAGTAAGTCTTTCTCTTGAATCTCTTCGCTGTTGAAAACGCTTCCTAACACATGTGGCATGTCCTCCCGTCAATAGCTTCTTTTCCGGCAACGAGCAGAAGGCAAAGGACATGTTAGCGAGGGCCCTTCTTCGATTCCCAACGATTCTTAAGCCGCTACTTGAGAAAATAGCGGCCAGCACCACCTCAGGTACGTCAAACTTGATCCTGATTGCTTCTATACCTCAACTTACGATGGGTGGTTCTTGAATCGAACAGGCTCGTGGCTCCCGATTCTTTCCAGCCGTGTGTTTGCGAATGCCAGGAGCGTCGATGGTGAAGGCAGCGTGCTTCAGCATCTGCTTAACATTTACGTGATGCGGAACCACACAGTTTGGAAGGTCAACGACGTTCAAATGTTCCTGCTGCGCAGTGCGCAGCATGCTGTTGCATCTCCAGACCTCGTGGCGGCGAATCCTCAGGTCCTCGCGCTTCCGGCTTGTCTCGACAAGTACATTCGCGCTTTTGCCAACGGTAAGATACTGTGGCTCTGGCACTTCTTTTTTACGATAAAGGCTCATTAGCCTACTGTTCGTGCTGCAGACTATTCGGACGAAATCACAACCCTGCCGCCTGACCACCCGATGATGCAGCCTCCGCAACTACCGAATGGACCAAACGGTCAGCCTCTGGATGAGGCTGCACTCGCAGAGCTTGCAGAACAGGCTCGGCATCTTCGTGACGCGGACGGAAATCTCCCGGCTGACGCAAATCCGCTCCTGCTTTTCTTGCAGACGTTGCTGCCGTGGAACCATGTCCAAGGTGCACGACCACCCGCTCCCAACGAGGATGGTGCTGAGTAGTTAGTTGAACTGCACATTGTGCCGGTTAGGACTACAACTACGAAGTTGTCAACCTACTAGATGCAGGATGGTCTAGGCTTTGCTGTAATCGCATTGCATCTCAACATTGCAGCAGAGTTCAACGGCATCAATTACTCTACACTTGACGATGCAGCGCAGCCTTGTGCACGTAGAACTCGTCGATCCACTTGCGGATATGCGCAAGCTCCGTCGCGCGCGCAGCCTTTAGCGAAGGCGTGTCAAGCGGGTTGCTGAACATGAGGTCAAGGTGGTGTGCGCCGCCTTCAACTGTGACAGCAACGACAGAGTCACCAAAGTCTTCGAGGACCCCCGTGCCCGACCATGGATCGAAGTTGCCATTGCTAAATACAATGTTGCTTGCCGCTCGTAGAGCCTTGCGACCACCGTATTGGGTTGTGGCCCAGTTCGGACGGATCTCAATCCCCCACTCGTTCTTGCAGTTCTCGTTGTCGGCCGTGAAATTCCACGGGATTGACCAGAACATGTCGTTCACGCCGTCAACGTTCTGGGGCTGATAGATCTCAGAGCAGAAAATGTAGTCCCAAAAATCCGAGTCGATGGCCGACTCATCGGAAGATGCAGCAAGCTGGTAGCATTGTTGGTCGAGAGTGCTGTTGTAGTACACCCCTAGACTCTTGGAGAACGCCGTCAGCAGCGCCAGATCGCCTTGCTCACCCTCATGAAAATCATCTGCAACGTAGTCGCAGGCCACGCGAACGGGGTAGGCGGGCAGAACGCTCACACCGTTCATGATGTAAGGCGAAGGGTACGGGTAGTTGCCCATGGCCATGTAGTCGAAAGCGGACTTCCCCCACTCTAGAACACCCTCGACGTCCTCAGGCGAGTTGAGCTCGACGTCGTCGCACAGTGACAAAGCCTGCTTGAGTGCTTGGCGTCCCTCGCTGGTCTTTCCTAGCGAACGCATGGCCGGCCATGTGCGACGGATGTTGGGGATACAGTTGGGGGCCGAGCCCGCCTCCTCGGACGCGTCAAACGTGACGATGTGGGCGTACGAGCCCTTGTCCAGCGGCACTTCATCGCCGAGGAACGAAAGGATAGGCGCCGAGCCAGCGATGACACCGTCGATAATGTGCGGGTACTTCATACGGAACCACGAGCCAAGCATGCCGCCGTAGGATCCGCCAAAGCCGACAACAGGGATGTCGCGCTTGTACTCGACCTCCTTGAGGTGCGTGATCAGCACAGCATAGTCAGCGATGGCCTGCTCCGTCGACAGGTACTGCATGTGGCTAAGCATTCCCTTCTCCCCGAACGGGAGCGACTTCCCGAAGTAGCGGTGCTCTGCAAACACCATCATGGCGCCAAACTCGCGCGCGTTTTCCCACATGAGCCCGGTGTTGTTCAGGTAAAGCTCGACATCCGCCTCGTTGCCGACGTAGAAGAACATGACGCCGTCTTCCTCGCGGTAGTTCTTGTCGCACACAAAGTAGCGCTGCTCGTACGTCGGCGCGCCGACGTCAAAATGGTCGAGCGTCTGCGTGAAATACTTCTCCTCGCACTCAGCCAGCAAGTTGCGCGTGCCATCCGCATTGATCTCGTACGCCGGAGGTGGACTCAAGTACTGGAGCATTCCTCATCGCTCTGCCATGCCGAGCACCCGAGAGCAGCAGCAGCGGAGCTGCCACCAGACTTGCCAGTGCCAGCGCAGCCCCCGATCGCTTCCACACTCTCTCTGCTGCTCGCTTGGGCCACGAAGGCATGTCCGCCACCTCTCGGCCTTGGAGCTCGCGACTGGGAGACCGCATTGGACTTGCGATAAAGCTGGTGGATTCGGAAGTGAGCGATCCAAGCAGCTGAGCGGACGCGTTGAAGCCCGATCAGGCAGGCACACGCATCCAATCCTCCTCCTGACTGCAACGTGAGGCGGCCGTTCTTTGCAGGCACATCCTCCAGAGTCGGCATTTTCGTGATGTGTGTTGCCGGTGGTGAAGTGGCCGCCAACAGATGGAGCAGCAGGCGCTCTCGGCGTCATGCAGCGGCCGTCGAAGCCGCCGTGAGGCCGGCAGCAAGCAGCAAAGCAGCAAAGCAGGAAAGCTGAGACCGTCATGATGCCGCATCAAAGAGTGCAGCCATGTGGTGACGCGCCGTGCGTCACCCCTACCTTCGTCACCAGGATCCCGCCACCTTCGCGCAACATCTCCTCCCTTCACCTTCGCGCCACCTTCCAATGCCGCGAGGGGGGAGGCGGTGCTTTTTTGCCGACAACTCAACGCGCGTCGATCTTCCCTCGACGTGGCGCGCTCTCGGCGGCCGCTCGCGTCGCGCTCGCTCCCCCGCCCGCCATGCAGCCGTTCCAGTATGGCGCGCGCCCGGCTCAACCGCAGGCGCCGCCGCCCGCGGGCCAGCCGCAGCAGCCGGGCGCGTTCCGGCCCTTCAACCCCGGCCAGGTGAACCCGCCGTTCCACCAGGGCCCGCCGTCCTCTGGCGGCGCCGCGGCCCGCCCGCCGCCGCAGCAGCTGCAGCGCGCCATGTCGGGCCCGTCCAGCCAGCCGGGCGCTCCCCCGCAGCAGTTCGGCGGTCCCCCGCAGCAGTTTGGCGCGCGCCAGGGGCCACCGGCGCCAGGCTCGGGCCAGGGCTTCCAGCCGCGAGGACCGCCCAGCGGACCGCTCTCGGCAGGGGCGCCGCCCATGAGAGGGGCGCCGTCGTTGGTGCAGCACCAGTCGATGCCGGCGATGCGCGGGCCGCCCATGATGGGCGCGCCGCCTGCTCAGGGCGTCAACGGACTCAGCGCGCAGTTCAACAAGATGGGGCTTGGCGGTCCGCCGACTGGACCGCCGACGGGGCCGCCTGCTGGACAGGTGGGAGGCATGGCCCCTCCGCCTGGACCTGGGCTCCAGCCGCCGATGGGAGGACAGCCAGGACTGGCACCGCCGCCGATGGGAGGACAGCCGGGGCTGGCACCGCCGCCAATGGGAGGACAGCCGGGGCTGGCACCGCCGCCGATGGGAGGACAGCCTGGCATGGCGCCGCCTCCGCAGCAGTTCCAGCAACCCCCACCGCCGCAGCAATTCCAGCACCAGCAGTACCAGCAACAACCTCCGCAGCAGATGCCGCCCAAGCAGCACGGATCGCTGCCGAGTGGCAACTTCCAGCAGCAGGATATGATGGGCGGTGCGTCTCTTGGTCTCCTTGAAGCCTTGGACAGGTGGTTTCTCTAACAGGTGTTTCCGGCATTGATGCAGACGGATACGGCCAGCAGCAGTACCAGGGCCAGCAGCCACAGATGCCATCGGTGCAGCAACAGTCTGCTCTCTCGGAGGAGATGATGGCATCACAGTGCGACCCGCGGTTCATGCGGCTGACGGTCGGCGTGCTGCCGCACTCGATGGACCACGCCAACAAGTCCAAGCTCACGTATGGTGTGATTATGCGCCCGCTCGCACCGCCAGAGGAGGAGGGTGACGAACTCGACGTTGTCAACTTTGGCCCGACTGGAGTCGTTCGCTGCCGGCACTGCCGCTCGTACATTAACCCCTTCGTGCAGTGGGTAGACAACGGTCGCCGATGGCGCTGCAACTTCTGTGGCGTGTCAAACGACGTTGCGAGCTCATACTTCTGCCACCTTGGTGCCAACCAGCAGCGCCAAGACCGTGACGAGCGCCCAGAGCTCAACAGCGGCAGTGTCGAGATTGTTGCGCCGTCCGAGTACATGATGCGTCCGCCGCAGCCTCCGTGCTACATGTTCGTGCTAGATGTCTCCGCCACCGCTGTCGCCTCGGGGACTCTGCAGATCGCGGTTGACACAATTAAGGCGCAGCTGGACAACCTCCCAGGCGCTCCGCGAACCCGAGTGGGTTTCCTCACGTACGACAGCGCCATCCACTTCTACAACCTCAAGTCGACGCTCAAGTCTCCTCAGATGATGGTTGTTGCTGATCTTGATGAGCTGTTTATCCCGATCCCCGACGAGCTGCTCGTGAACCTCAGCGACTCGCGCGAGGTCATCGAAACGTTGCTCGACACTCTGCCTGCGATTCATCAGAATGCGCGCACAGCCGAGACTGCGCTTGGACCCGCTATCGTGTTGCGTTCAAGCTCATGGTGCGTTCCGACACGTGCATGATTATAATTCAACTGAAACTAACATTTGGATCGCGACTTGGTAACAGTCATCTGTTGGAGGCAAAATGATGGTTTTCCAGTCCACGCTGCCATCGACGGGTCACGGTGCGCTGCGCAACCGTGACAACCCGCGTCTTTACGGAACAGACAAGGAACACACTCTGCTCAACGCTGCCGACACGTGAGTTTGACACTGCTTTCCCTTGTACCGTCGACGTGACACCCTTGCTAACAACTTTGTTTGTACACGGACATCAGGTTCTACCGCACAAACGCGATTGACTTCTGCCGGCAGCAGGTCAGCGTGGACATGTTCCTGTTTTCATCGCAGTATACGGATGTGGCGTCCATTGGCGCGCTCTCCAAGTACTCGGCGGGACAGGTCTACTACTACCCCGCGTTCTCTGCCGAGCGTGATGGCGAGAAGTTCTCGAAAGAGTTGGCTCACTGCCTTGTTCGCGAGACAGCTTGGGAGGCTGTTATGCGCGTGCGCTGCACAAAGGGCATGCGGTTGTCCAACTTCTATGGCAACTTCTTCTTGCGCGGACCTGACCTTCTCGCGCTGCCGACTGCAAATGCCGACTCCACGTTTGCGATCGAGATCACGCACAGCGACGCGCTGCTGAGCTCATCTACAATTTCGGTACAGGCTGGACTTTTGTATACCAACTCGGGCGGTGAGCGCCGTATTCGTGTGCACACGGTCTGCATTCCTGTGTCGAAGCGTACGTTTTCCTCACTTCTGCTAGTGCAAGTTCCTTGGGTGAATTGCTTACTGACATTTATGCATTGGTGCGATCAGTGTTTGCGGAGCTGTTCCGTGCGGCAGACGTTGATGCGTTGTGTAATATTATGGCCAAGAACGCACTTGAGGTGGCGCTGAAGACCGGCCTCGACAGTGCTCGCAGCCGCATGCAGGCCCAGTGCGCAGATATCGTGCGCGCCTACCGCAACTCTGGTGCTTACGGAGCAAAGCAGGGCTCGGGCTACCAGCTGCACTTGCCTGAGTCGCTCCAATTGCTTCCGCTCTATGTGGTAAGGCATCGTTGGCATTTTGCATGGCGGAGTTTCTCTGGCAGATTTTAACCTTCTGTCGCTTTGTTGTAGATGTCGCTGCTGAAAAACTCGGCGTTCCGTGGCGGCACTGATCTGAATGCTGACGAGCGCACATTCTACCAGTATGAGCTGAACAATATGCCGACGACGCTCTCACGCGTATTCATCTACCCTCGGCTGTTTGCGCTCCACAATTTGCCACCAGATGCTGGTCTGCCTTTGCCCGAGGGAGCGGACCCGTCCGACAAGACGGTTGCAGGCAAGCAGAAGATCGTGCTCCCGCCAGTTATCAACCTCTCCATCGAACGGCTGCAGTGTGATGGTGTCTTCCTCCTCGACGACTCGCTTACGCTTTACATGTGGGTGGGACGCTCGGCGCCGGCCGATCTGCTCACAAGTCTGTTTGGCATTCCGACGATGGAGGGCGTTGATTGCAAGCAGGTACGAAACCCTTGCTTTCTATCAGTGCATTGAATCGTTTTCGCTTACAATGGGACTTGTGGACTCTAGGTCAAGCTGTTGGCGCCGCACGACGATGCAAGCCGACGTGTGCACAGCATTCTGTCGGCCGTGCGAGACGAGCGCCTGCCGTTTGCAAACTTGGTCATTATGCGCGAGGGCGACCCGGTTGAGGGTCGCTTCTTCTGGAAGCTGGTTGAGGACCGGGCGAGCTTCAGCGGCGGCTCGTACTCGTACGCCGAGTACCTGGGACAGATTAGTCGCCTGAGCCTTGCTGGCGGCAATGGCAGATAGAGCGTCAGTTGGGCAGGGGTAGTGAGGTCCGGCATCGTTTGCGTGCCGGTCGGTTCTCGCAGTTTTCAGTCCGTGGCGTCGTTTGACGCGGCTGTAATCACTTCATGTTCAAAGTACCAGCTAGAAGATTTGCGCCTGGCTTTCGTGGCTTGGGAGCGCTCGGTTTGCATTGCTCCGGTGCTGCGCCGAATCCGGCGGTGATAGTGGGTCTGACTCATGGATTCGAAGCAAAAGCGTCCACACATGCACTCGCACATAGATAGTAAGCTACCGATACCATCCTTGCTGTATGGTTTGCTTGTGCCGCACCAATAAAGCGTTCCGACGGCCGAGCACTCGACTAACGCCGAGCCAAGTTCAAGCTGCAGATATCCCATGTGATTGCGCGGAGACTCCAGCTCGCAATCGTCGACCTGTGAGTAACTCGCTCTGCAGCTTGGTGGCCCCACAATGGCTCCGCCCACACCAAGTCAGATCTACATATACACGCGATGGCATTTACCGCCACGACCTCCGCCACACAAATGCTTCAAGAGCTCGGTGCCACGAGTTTCTGCGGCTACAACATGGCCAGGACACAGCACCACGATGGCAGGATCAAGCACTTGCCAGTGCACGTGGATCGGCAAGGTGGCTCAGAATATCTCACTTTGAAGGCGTCCGTCACTCACATCATCCCAGGCCTCTCATTTGACATGCTGACCAGCCGCTGGCTGATGTGCCAGGCTGAACCAGGTCTCGACACCTCGAGTCTGGCCATGGGAAGGCGTGGACACCTTCAATCCATCGCCTCATCGCGTGGAGCCTCACTTGGTCTTTGAGTAGCATCCCAGCTGCCATGTTGGTCCCAGAACGGCCCAGAGGCGCTCCGGACTGCTTGATCCCATCTCTCCACCGTCGCGTGCTGACTCCTAAACTTGACATGCAGCGTGACGAGGAACGAGCTATCAATACGTACATGCTCCATCCACCCAGATTGAAGCTGCCAGCGTAGCAGAGAGCACGGCCATCGAGTGAGATTAGCAACGCCCCGCGTGCGAGGGCGGACCATCCATCTCGCTGCTTTTTAAAGCTCGAGCACGCGCATTACTTCCACTTCGCCCTTCCCTTCCATCCGCCAAAGCCACGCCGCATCTTTCTTGGGGGCTTCCAGCATTCACTAGAAGCACACGCGACGGCGCAGCCAGGCTACTTTAGTTGTCGAAAACTCGTCCCAGGCGCACTTGGTTCTGCTGCTTGTCTTCTCGCTCCACGCGAAGGACAACCCTGGCAGAGTTGGCTCGCTCTATCCACACACGAGGTTTCCTCAAACAGCGTGGATGGACGGCCCGCCTTCCAAGTACTCGCTCTTCTCCAAGCACTTCTTCCGGTCGCTGGACGGCAAGCATGACGCTCCCCGGCGCTCTCGGCGATTTGCCAATGCGTCCTTTGCTGGGAGTTCGCCAATCACACCTACAGAGAGCTCCAGCCGTGACAACAAGACCTTCGGCGCATGGACGGCCCCTTCACCACTTTCTCGCTCCTCCAACGATACCATGATGTCTTTTTGTAGCAGTACCAGTGGCAGCTTCGGCTTCACAGACGACGCGGCAGGTAGCCGCGTGCTCTTCTCGCCGCTGTCGCACGACATCCGTGTTCAAGGATGGATGTATTGGGCTCGCGGCGATGACAAGGATGAGCTGCTAGCGAAAGGAACAAGCGAGCAGGTTCACCAAGGTGTTCGTGGTCCTCCGAAACGAGTTTCTACTGCTGTATCGAAGTAGCACTCGTGGCTCAGCCAAGCTCCCTAGTCCGCTTGTACAGATTGCGGTGGCTCATGCGAATCGAGCTGATGACGGAGCACTGCATGTGGTTGACCCGTACGGCGAGAGTATGGAGCTGTATCTGTACAACCGTGACGACGAGGCGGCAGCTCAGCGTTGGGAGTTGGCTCTAGAGCAGGCAGCTGAGCTTACGCAATGGCACTTCTCGGCCTTCGACGTCAAGGTTGAGGATCTCTCGCGAGGTAGCATGTACCGTGGCACTCTCCACGACTCAAGAGTGCACAGTACTCGCAGCACCGGATTGCGGAAAACGGTGCATAACAAAATCAAGACCTGGTCATCGCTGCGAAGCGCGCTACAACCAGTCACTCGTCTCGCACACCTCGGTCGCCGATCAGCACCGTGAAGATGCGGAGGGCGAGACCGTTGTGTAGAAGCGTCATGACCAGTGCTGTGTACTTTTATACTTGTACCAATCTCCCGAGACTACGTTCTCGAGACCGAAGCGATCGGGAAACAGCCACAATTCCTTCGCATTGTAACATAGCGTGCGCGTTGCTCCGTTGGAAGAGCACCGCATAATATGTTGATAAATATCAATCCCATACCCTTTTCTCGTTCGGTTACTATTGCTATCTACGCATGCCATTGACTCAACAACCAACACTTCATTTTGCTCACGAGACAACACAGCCGCCGCCACCACTAGACTTGTGCTTTGCCTTCTCTCGAGTACGTTCTAACTGTGGTGGCTGTGATGCTTGCCCAGTCCTTTGTGTAGTGCTTAGGTCTTCTAAAGGTTTTGATAAACATTCATCATGATGCTGATTCTCTTGATGATTCTTGCCAAGGAAGGCGATGGCGCTGCACTAAGCTCCTGGGAAGGTCGTCGAACAGGAGGTGGATGAGGTGAAAAGCTTAGCGCTTTGTAATCAATATTGCTAGCTCCGTTCGGCTTTTCATCGCCACGAATTTTTGACCCTCTGCGAGGAAGCGGGTCGTGCGGTGGCACTTCCACAGTATTTACCATTTCGCTTTCACCACCGCTCAATTGTTGGCGATGATCAACGCGGTGGTCGGTCATTTCGGAGACTGTAGGAATTCGGGCAGCATCGACAACGGCTTGTAGTTTTCTCTCAGTTGGAGCGCTCAATACTGCATCTTTCAAGATTTGTTGCTGAAGCTTGGTTTGGATAAGTTTGTTTGTGCGCATCATGTTCTCGAGTGCTTCCTCGAGTTGTCGACGAGCTGCTTGCTCGTTCTCAAGCGCTTGCTGCAGTTCAATCACCTGCAAAGTCTTCCGCTCTAGCTCTTGTGTGTTCTCATCAAGGGTTTTGGTCTGGATGACAAGTTGTTCCTTGCACTGCTCCAGTAACACAGACACGTCTTCCTCAGATGACAAATATCTGCCTTTTCGACGACGCATGGATTGCTTCTTGCCGCTAAGCTTGTTTTGACCACTCGAGTCCGCATCAAAGAACATAATATTAGTGTTCTCGTCGCCGGTATCACTCGTTGTTGGCGTCGAATCACTTCGCATATCGATCGCTCGAGATGCCACTTTGTTCAGATTACTACTTGGGACAATTCCAAATACACTGAGCTCCAAGGGATAGCTTAACAGACAATCTATCAGCTCCATCGTTATTTGTCGCTCCAGAATGACGTGAAAATTGATCTGGGGATCCACTGATGGCGACGAAGCCGGGTCCGAGGCGTACTCCTCGCTTTGCTGATCAAATTCGTCCAGCTGACTGTCAAGTCGCGCATTGGTCCATCGGAATTTGACATGGGCATCTTTACAAAGCTTCCCCGGAATACCGCGAAGCTGCTCAATAAAGATGTTGATTCGCAGGTTAGCACCCAAGAAATCCTTTAGAGTAGGTAACTCAAGCTGGGATATATCAGCTGGGCACTCGTCCACCAGTCGATGCTGCTGAGCTTGCCACTCATGCGATAGCACGCTTGGAGTGATCTCACAGCGGAGATTTCCATTTTGTTGACCCTTGATATCATAGATGGGGGTACTCTCTGTGATTTTGCACCCATATAGGAGGTTGTTGAGAAAAACAAAGCTTTTTCCAATCATTTGTGGCTGTGGTGGCTCATAGAACGGATCGGAGTCGATCTCATTGTCCACTTGCCATTCTGTGACAGCTGTCAATGTGCGGTTATTCTCGATAAACGCTTGATACATCTCTCGCATCGTATACAGATTGGCATGGAACAGGTCGATATCCCAGAGGACACTGCGGAATGTGCCAGCCTCTTGGAAGTTGACCTGGACTTTGAGCTCCGGTATGATGTTCTCGACGATGGCATCCTCTTCTTCGTCGGCAGTTTGATGCTCAAGCGCGAACGCGGACAGGTGAGGGCCGCTAGTGATGAGCTGCAGTGAAAAACATGTCGACCTTTCTAGCTCCTCTGCAATGGAGTTGGCTTCATTAATGAGCGGGATTGCCGGTCAGAAGCTGGTCATCAAATTTGAGTCTCTCTAGCCTTTCGCGATCTTTTCTTCGGCTCAATAGCTTTGCTTCCCACATCTGCTTCTGGAGAGTAACCTCAAGCTCTTTTTGCCGCTCGACCATCTCAAGCTGCTTTTTCTCAAACAAAATTTCCGCTTTCACAAGCTCTTCAGCTAGTTTTGCTTCTTGGAGTGCCAGTTGCTCCGCCAGGCGCTTCTTATCTTGCTCTTCTTCAGATTGCATTTGGCTCTTGATCTCGTCTCTTTGACTTTCATTTGCTCGTTCAATTGCCGTACGTGATCTTCCCACTCCTTGCGCTGTTGCAATAAGCGATCCTCTGCCTGCTTCTTTTCTTCTTGCATCCTACAAACAACATAACAAAAGTCAGCCAGATACTACTCGCATGCCAAGAGCCTAAGTGCACATACTTCTCTTCCATTAGTTTCACCCTAGTGTCCATCTCATGCTTCTCGCGCTCAGCGATAGCCTCGAGTTCCTGACTCGCTTTGAGCTGGCTATTGTGAAGCTCTTTAATTGCAAGCTGCCAATCAAGCTGAGACTCTTTCAGCAACTTCTTCTTCACTGATATTGGGCAACCGCGCAGATGGAATCACCACCTGGATACAATACAACAGCCCCATTGGATTTAGTCGTTTCTTGTCATTCTGCTTGAGCAGGCAAAAGCGTCAATAAAGCAAACTAACCCGGAAGACGTTTGAGTTTCCTAAAACGAGTCGATCGTTGTGATGGAGCTCAACAGATTGCCCTCATTGACCAAGACTGCGTTGATAAAAACTTTCGCTGCACCTACCGGCCGAATGAGCAAACGTTCCTTCGTCAACAGGATTTTCGAGCACTGTGCTTGCTTTATCGACCTCTTCCTGCATCGGGATTGTGTGCTGACAGAGTAGCGCCTTCACTTGCGATTACACAATGCTCCTTCAAGATCCCAAGTCCACCGATGACTATGCGCTGCTCTGTTTCCGCGTCGACTCGTCCAACTCGATTCTCTCCTTGCCGAATGAAATATCGCAGCTTTTCGGACATTACTTGATCTTCGTGAAGGTTCAGCAAGTGAGGCTCCTGGATGATTCAACAATCATCACCTCAGGATCATAGAATGGTTTGACTATAATCCCAATCGCACGCACCTTTGCACAACGCTCTTTCAAGTCTTCGGCGTTTGTGACAAGACCAAGTAGTTTCAGCTGCTCTTCGCGTTGGCGCGCAAGGTCTTCCGTTTCTTTGAGTCGCTCTGCCCATGTTTTCTATCAAGAAGGGTGAGTCGTTAGATGGTATGTCTACCAGAACCGCGTGCTCGAAACTTGTGCTCTCTTTTACCTCACTCTCTTGAAGTAATCGTTGATGCTCTTCAAGCTGCTCACGGATGGCGGCAACCTCTTGTTGTCGTGCCGTATCAGGTGGCGGCGTGCAAGCGCCTAGCTCCCCACCCAAACCTTGTGCGTCCACACCTCGTGACCGAGGGCGAGCATCGGAGTTTTCCATCATGGCCCTTCTCAAGTTTTCAAGCTCTTCCTTTAGCTGCAAGGACGCACGAACGTAGAGTGTCAATAGGTTTTAATCGGAGCAGATACACGACTAAAAAGACACACCTGTCGAATCAGCATTTGATTAGGGTCCTCGTTCACAACTGCTTGGTTCTTGATCTGCTTTGCTCGATCCGCATAACGAAGCGTGCTTAGGGTTTCCTGCAGGGTGGAAACAGTCAATGTCAGCTGCACACGACGGGGGTGGGAATAATTATCGCCTACCGAGTAATTCACGCTGGCTGGACTTAGCGCGGCGATCATAATAGTTTTGGAGTTGCCGCCAAGTGAATCCTTGAGTAGATGGGTCTATAACAGGGAAGGGTTCCTGTCAGTCTATTTGGCTCACTGATCTAGGACGCTGCTTTAGTGGGACGTACTAATTTCGAGTTGCGGTAAGGCACTAACACCTTCTTCTTCCCATTGGCAATGTCGGCTAGAGCTGAAATGCAGTTGCCAAGTGCTGAGAGTGACTTTTATGACAAACTATACAGTTAGTAACTATATCCACACCATCTAGAGGCGGAAGCACTGTTGGGGACCTGGTTGATTGCCGCTCCTTCTTTGAGTCTCGCTCCTGTCGCACCAGTGCTCGTAGCTCGCTCGCTTCCAGCCAAGTCAATTAGGTTGATCCGACTAACTTTTTCCATCACTTTCCCCGTCGATGGATTTGGCTCGGATTGGGTAACAATGATCTGGAATATTGTGTGCGCGCGAGAACTTGTGGCGTTCATGTTGGTGGATGCTGTCGTTCTTGCGAGAATACCTGCATCCATGAGCTGCTCAAATGAATGAGACACAAAGGCAAAACCGCACTGGAATCACAATGCAGAGCGTACACGATTGATTTCGGCATGTGAAGCGACTGCACTTCGCGTCAAACCTTCAGCGTATGGCCCTTGTCGTGGATGGTCGCGGACTTTCAAGTTGTCTAATGCAGGGTTGAATAAATCTGGCGCACAGTGTCAGACACGGTTGTGCTCATGTCCTACCGCAATCAATGAGCTCACCCTTGACTCGCTCATTGTAAATCTCCATCATGCTTGCCTCCACTTTGAAGGTCACTTCCGTGTCGTTCGCATCAATCCGCTGGAAAATTACCTCGGATGCTCGAGGAATGATTCCTTTGTCGCTTCCATAGCCCACCATGGAGAATGATTTCCCAGCTCCTGAAAGACGTGTATCGAGTCAGACGATTCAAACGTGCTCCACCCTCGTCGAGGTTTCTTGTATATACCCGTTTGGCCATAGGCAAATAAGCTCACGTTGAAACCATTCCACGCGTGCTCCAGCACCTAGCCGTGGCGGTAAAGTTTATCCATTTGAAACGCGTCTATACGGATGGAGTTGCATTGCTCACCTTGATCCCGATATCATCCCAGACTGTGTCCTGGGAAGCATGCTCGGGATCGTCGGGCGAGGCAAAGCTGTTGTAGCTGTTTGATGAATCAAAGCGTTTGTACGCGATCCCAGCATGAGGGTTCGGAGCATTCGCAATTGGCACCTGTAGTCGAACGTGAAGACCTTGTCGGCGTTGGTCTCTGGGTCCGTGATGATGGTCTGCTGCGTCTCCTTGACCATTCCTGCATGCCAATCCAAATGATGAAAAGCCTCGCCCCACTTGATGTTTTTTTTGCTTTCTTTCTTCCTTACGAATGCATGGTGTGCTTCCGAGTGCCTTTTCTCGCTCGTTGAACGGCCGGACGCGCACCGCGACCTGCACATTCTCCGTCATGCTGCTCCCGGCAAGGCGTCCATGCAGTCCCAGCCTCGGGTAAAGTCACAATCTCGTTCGAGCTAATTCCGGTTGGGCGTAAACTTAGATCTGTGCGTGGATTTAGGAGTCCTCCACCTTCCTCTCCACTCCACTCCACGAACACCTCCCGCCCATGTACCTCCCCCCTCCTCCCCCACCTCCACGGCCACCTTTAACTCTCGTGCCCACCAGCACGTTTCCCCCTTGAAGTTGCCCTTGAAGTGCCCCTTCCTGCAAGCCAAAATGCCAGCTGATCCTTCGTGATCCATCATTTCTCGTGGTGTGGTCCACATGACGTCCGCTGCGGTCCACACACCTTCGGAACGGCGGCGGGTCAAAGCAAAGACACGCGCCTCGCTCCCCCATCAGCTCGGCTCGGCTCTCCGGCGGTGCCATAGCTCAAGCAGCGGCGGTGGCGGTGGGTCACTCGTCTGCTCTGCCAGCTCCAGTCGACGCGCTGCTGCAGCATGCTGGCCGTGGCCCTGCGCGCGCCGCGAGGCTCGAGATGCGCGCGCGCGAGCGTGTTGCGCGTGCTGTCGACGCACTCGACGGCGGAGGTGGCGGCGCTCAGCAGCTCCAAGGCGGCGGCGACGGCGGCGCTGGACGCGCTGGACGCGCCGGTGGCTGAGGCCTCGGCGCTCTCGCTCAAGCAGCGCGTGGACGTGTACTCGCAGCTGTCCAAGGCGCGGCTGAGCGCGCTGGTGGTCGTGACCACCGGCGCGGGCTTCCTCATGGCCGGCGGACCCATCTCCTGGGGCACGTTCGCGGCCGCCACAGGTCGGCACCTTCGCTCGCCGCGGCCTCCGCCAACACCGTTCAACCAGGCCTGGGAGATCGACCTCGACCGCAAGATGCAGCGCACGTGCCGACGACCGCTGCCCTCGGGCAAGATCTCGCGCGCGCATGCCATTGGGTTTGGCGCCGCGACGGCCACCGCGAGCACGGCCATCCTGGCGGCAGGGTGCAGCCCGCTCGTCGCGTCGCTGGGGCTCTTCAACATTGGGCTCTACGCGCTCGTGTACACGCCATTGAAGCAGCGCAGCGAGTTCAACACGTGGGTCGGCTCGGTGGTCGGCGCCATCCCGCCCATCATGGGCTGGGCGGCCGCCACCGGAACGGTCTTGGCCCCCGAAGGCCGCGCTGCACGCCTACCTCATGTTCTGCTGGCAGATGCCGCACTTCTTCGCGCTGAGCTGGCGCTCGCGCAAGGACTACATGCGCGGAGGATACCAGATGGTGGCGTGCAACGACCCCACGGGTTCGCGAAGCGCGGCGCTCGCTCTGCGCTACTCGTGGTACATGGCGCCGATCCCGATCGTGGCGGCGCTCACGGATGCCACGAGCTACATGTTCGCGGTCGAGGGCACGGTTGTGAATGCGTACGCAATCTACCTCGCGCACAAGTTCTACCAGAACCCGACCAACGCGACGGCGCACAAGGTCTTCATGACTTCTCTCTGGTACCTGCCGGTCCTCATGGGCTGCATGGTGCTGCACAGCCAGAACTGGTTGGACGAGGAGGAGCGCGAGGAGAAGAAGAAGGCCAACCCGTGGCGCGAGGCCTTCCTCGGCGAGATTGAAAAGTTCGAGTCGCACTCGACCGCCCTCGCTACCAGCGAGGAGAGCACGGCGTCTGCGTGGGTCGTATCTAAGGTGCGCAGCATTCGCCATGCGCTCAAGGAGGCGTGCATCCACGAGAACTTGTGGGGCGTGAAGGACGGGAAGCACAACGCTGACGAGAGCAGTGTGCTGTGCCCGGTGCACGTGGGCAACTCGGCCGCGAGACCCTGGCCATCACTGCACAGGGATCCTCCAAGGGCCTGTGAGTGAACTTGTCAGCACGTGTAGCAGAAACAAAAAAACAGAAATCAAAAACCATCGATCAAGTCTATCAAGCGCTCATTGTCTCTATATAGTTATCGGCTTGGACTCTTCTGGTGGTCCCAATTACCACTTGATGCCGAGCGGATTCGACAGCTCCAGCTTCGGCACGGCATGGTACTGCGTGTGTAGCGCCTTCCGAGCCTGCTCTGAAAAGGGCTGACCTCCAAAGTACGTCTCGTACACGTACTTGCACGCCGGGTTATCAGTCGGTGCACGAACGTCCAGCTCCTGGAAGCGGGTCGTGACACTCGCAAGCAGCTCCGAGGCCAACAGGGTACTCTTGGGCTTGATCTGTCCGCCGCCGTTCAAGCAGCCGCTCGGACACGCCATGATCTCCACGTAGTGGTACGGACACCGGTTGCGGCGGATCTTGGTCATGATCGACTGAATGTTGCGGAAGCCGTACGCAATAGCAAACTTGAGCACTTCCTTGCCGTCCAGTGTGAGCGTCACCTCACGGAAGTCTGGGTTGCGACCAACAACGTACTCGAGCGGACCAGTCACATCAACCCCAAACAGCTCCTTGGCGGCATAGCGGAAGATGTGCTCGAGCTGCCCGCCTGATGAAGCGTTGACGCTGCTGCCAAGCACGCGCTGGCCATCCTGTGAGATTCCACTGAGCATGATCTCGTCGGCGGAGAGCTGCGCAGGCTCCGCTGCGAGGAAGTCGATATTCAGCGCGTTCATCAGGTCGATGACTTCTGTGGTTGCGAGCACGCAGTCGACGTCCTTGACCTGCGTCTCTGCGTCGACAAAGTCCTTTCGAGACGCCTCGAGCTTCTTGTCAAAGCACGGCATGATGGCCACGTGGTACACGTCGGTCGCTGGGATTCCGTGTTCGCGGCTCACAAAGTGCTTGACGAGCGAGCCAGCAATCTGCTGAGGCGACTTGGTCGTATCAATGAACGGGATCGCGTTCGGCTGTGTCTTTTCCGCGTAGCAGATCCATCCTGGGCATGCCGAGGCCAGCATGGGCATGGCGGTCAGCGGGTCTTGCAGCGGGTTCTTGGGCGTGCTTTCTTCGAGGAACTGCGTCTCGGTCGATGACACTGCAATCGAGGACGGCGGGCGACTCCACAGCGTCTTCTTCTGGTTGCGGAAGCGGTGCAGGAACTCGGCGCGCGACTCGAGCAGCGCAAAGTCGCCGCTGCACGTCGAGTCAATCACGAGGTGCACACCGATGGAGCGGAAGACGCCCACGAGCTTGCGGTGCACGTCGATGACCGGCAGGTTGTAGTGCGCCGCGAGCGAGGCGCGCGACTGCGGGGACAGCGTGACGACTACGCGCCGGAACGAGCGCTTCTGCAGCACGTCGAGCAGCTCCTGGAAGCTCTGCTGCGAGATGAGCACGGCCTCGGCCGACGTCACGCAGCCGCTGCAGGCCAGGCAGTCGTCGAGCGAGATCGTGGCCTTCTCCTGCGCCGTCGTGCGGATGATGTTGGGCTTGACGGCGCCGGCCGTCGGCGGCGGCAGCCCCCAGTCGTCGGCCGCCAGCTCCGTCTCGAGCGTGAGCTTAGCCACGCCAGGCTGTGCGCTGCCATCAGCTCCAGGAGCCGACGCAGGCGTGAACAGCGGGTTCACGCACGCCTGCGACGGCGTAATGTAGTCGTCCAGGTCGCCCAGGAACACGGACGCCATGGTGCCCGATCCAGAATGTGGTGGATGAGCGAAGCGGTGTTGGTGTCCTTCCGACGACCATCATTGTGGCGACTCATGACGCAATCACCTTTAAAGGTTGATACACCTATGGTAAAGAATATACTTGGAGAATAGATGTGTATTCGATCCGTCGTCGACGAGGATAGAAAAGGAGTTGTGCACGGTACACTCCTGTCTGCAGTGCCCAGCATGATTCGAATCGCAGCCAACCTTCGCTCGAAGCGCTTGGGCTGCTGCATGGGATGTACCCAATGGTTCTGCGAATCAAAGAAGCCGATGACTCGAGCCACCTCATTTGGCAGGCACTCGCTCTGGGATGTGAATGGTGGGAGTCCCGTGGTGCGCAAAGCACCCATCCACGCCCATGTTTTCCTGGTTTTTAGAGGGAGGGGAGATGCTCGCCTCTACCCATGTGCTGCTAGCGAATTAGCGCCGGCTGCGCCGGGAAACATCCATACAAATCGCAAGATCGTCGATCCAATCGACGGCGCTTTAGCGCAACCCTCCGGCTTTTAGCCAGCTGCTAAAAGCACGATGTTCCCCCCTCGACTGGCTCTCTCTGCCGTCCCATGGGCGCGGCGGAACTGCCTCCATTTGAGCGAGCGCACAACGCCTCGGCTCGCTCGCTCGCCCGCTCGATCGCTGCATTCCCGAGCGCCCGCCCGTGCGTGTGAGGGAGGCGGTCGGCGCTCTCTCTTCATCGCGCGCGCTCTATCTCGCTCGCTCGGCGCAAGTTGCGGCCAAAGTGACGGCGAGGCTGGCGGGCCAGCCGCGCAGAGGGCGAGACGACGGCGAGAAAGGACGGCGGATCGCATCGCAGATCATATATTAGCGGACCAGAGGGCACGCTGGCGGACGCTGCAGCGCACTCGAGCGCGCGGCGCGCGGACTGCGCCATGGGCCCGCGAGCGCGCAGGGGCCTGCGGGCTTGGGCGGCCTCGGCGGCGCTGCTGCTCCTAG
The DNA here is from genome assembly GCA_024867545.1 of Phytopythium helicoides. NCBI lineage: Eukaryota > Oomycota > Peronosporomycetes > Pythiales > Pythiaceae > Phytopythium > Phytopythium helicoides. The sequence continues at coordinate 917,847 of JANFNE010000020.1, read as the reverse complement.
CGGGGCAGGCGAGCGCCGAGATGACGGACTTTCCCGACTCGGTCGCGTACAACTGCGAGTCGAGCAAGTGCGTGTACGCGAGCGACTCGAGCACGGCCACGTACTCGGACGGACTATCGTGCATGAAGGCGTGCGGCGACTCGGACCTGAACAGCGTGGACGAGGGCAGCCAGCTCACGGACATCCCGTCCATGACGGTCGCGTCCTCGCTCAACGGCACGTGCACCAACTGCTCCTACGTCGTAGAGACGTCCTGGAACTTCCCGCAGATGCTCGACGCGTACGACCTCACGGCCGAGTCGCTCGCCAAGAGCACCTGCAACTTTACTTGCGAGGCAGAGGTCAACATGCCGGCGCTGTGGATGCTCATTGGGACAGAGTCCACGTGCTACGTCGGATCCAGCGACAACACCGCAGACTGCTCGCGCGATGGCAACACGACGACGATCACAATGGACGCCGACGCGCTCGCGGCGCTCATGGACGTACAGAACAGCTACGCGTTTATCGTGGACCATGTCACGACGCGACTGAGCCCCGGTACTTTCTCGGAGGAGACGACTTTCAGCATGAAGTTTGACGGAACAGGTTGCCTCGCGTCGACCAATTCGTCGTCGTCGGACACGCGCCAGGTGTTTGATTTGGAGCTTACTTCGGATTCGTACGAGCTTGTCGGCATGTTCTCCAACACCTCCATGACGGCGTCCAACTCGGAGATTTTGAGCACAACTGACGTGACGATGAGCTTCCGGAGCGGTGCTGTGCTGACTGCGGGCGCCTTCATTTTGCTGCGTGTTGCGTCGGATGTCGAGCCTCGATTTGGCGAGCTGATCGCAAACGTCTCGTCAGCGACCATGGCGCTCGACAGTGACGGCGATGGAACCGCCGAAGTGGTTGATATGGAGCTTTATGTCGGCTCTGCCAACATTTCGTTCACGATCCCGGATACGTACGAAGGAACCATCCAGAATGGCGATGAGATCAACATCACCTTTTCGTCCTTCACCAACCCGGCCAACGCCTCTGTTGCTATCGAGAAGGGATATTTGTCTGCATACCAAGGTCTAGCACCGGCAGTTGACAACTCCGTGATCAACTTCTACGAGCTGAGTGATGGTGAGATTTGTGATTTTTTTTAAAGGATGTCTGCTAGCGCGGAGCAGGACTAACTACTTGCTGTGTGCGCTTACAGCGAATCGGACACTGAAGGCGGCAGGACTGGATATTGCGACAGTTGTGGTATTTGGCACATGCTTCCTTGTTTCGCTCGTCATCATTCGATGGGTAAGTGTTTGGAATGCATTCACCCCTATCCAGTTGGAGCCCGCAAACTAATTCATGCTCGAACTTGTGTTTTTTTCTTCCTTTCTTTCATGACAGCACGGACTGCCACTTACTGCCAATACCATTTGGACGGACCTGGTCGCAATCACTGCGCTCTTCTCGTTCGCAGCTGGGTGCGCTGGCTACATTGTCTGGGTCATTCAGCCTTCCAAGATGTACCTGTACTGGTACACAGCGCAGTTCTTCTTCAACGCCGCGATGCTTTTATCGCTGTGCTTCCACTGGGCGACAGTACTGTCATTCCGTTGGTTCAAGAAGCTGACTTTCAAGTCTCCTGCGGTTTTTGCCTACATCATCATCAATGCGAGCGTGCTCTGCGGCATCACTGTTTTCCTGGCGACGCTGGAAGAAGAGATGAAATGCGTCTACGACGAAAAGTCCCTCGAATGCTCATCTTTGTCGGAGTGCTCTGCTTCCGTTGCCGCAGAAGGTGCGATCGTGCGCCAAGCTGTCCAGGACTGCAATATGCAGAGCTTCTATCTGACCTTCGGTTCAGGGCTGATTGTCTACACGCTGATGTTGATGGTGCTCGGATGTATGGTCATGAGTCGTGGCCGCTCGCTGATGCTGAACGAAGATCCATCTGACGCTCGCATCCGCAAAGCTCTTACAATCTTCTACATCATCATCGCCACAACCTGCGTGCTCTACATTTCAGCGCAAGTGATCTACCTGGCACAGTATGTTTCCACCGAAGATTCGGCTACCTCGCTCTCTGACGGAGTTTGGTACGTTTTTATCGTCTGGCTCCCGCACGGCGTGCCGCCCATGCTGCTTCTCTTCCTCCAATGGAACCCAAGCACGGAGACGTATCAGCCTGACGAGCGCGTGTCAATCGAGCATTCTACGAAGGAAGATGTGTTCAACTACACGCCACGATCGTCCGGTTCGTCATCGCACATGCCGTACTCGAAGATCTTGCGAGACCGCATCAGTATGGGAGAAACGATGCTGACTCACGATGAGCCTGGTAGTCGTCTACGATTGATTGTTCGCTTGAAGCTCCCTGCAAGTTTTGATCGAGCATGCTTTGTGTCTCTTGACTTCTACTCATCAAAGGATGCCATTCCAACGACCGAGACAATCAGTACGATTTCAAGCATCGCCGCATGGAAGTGCGTTGGTACAACTGAGCCTGTCGGTGTCACTGGTGAGACGGAGTCGGTACTCAGCAGCGGCAATTCTCACGCAATCTTCCCGTTCGTAGCAGTCCTAGAGGTTCCAATGATTGGCGCGGCGTCGAACACCCTGCTTCGGTTTATGGTTCACGCCAGTACCTTGGGGAAGCGCGAGACTTCATCACACTACCTGGATTCGCGTTCAAGCTCTGGTCGTGACACTTCAACCGGCGCTCCGCTGTCGTTCCAGATGACAATGTTCCACCCTGTGCTTGAGTTCGTTACGTCTGCGCAGGCCGTGCTGGATGCGGCAGCAAGTGGGCATTCACTGAATGTGCATCCATCGGATGATCACACGTGTGCGATTTTGGAAGAGTTCCCGTCTCTGCAGAGTGAAATTAACAGTATCCTGAAGGGTAATGCGAAGAACGCTGAGTTGAGCGTTCAGACCGTCATGATGCCAGGTGAAATTCCCAGCAAGGACGATCCATCTTCCCACAAGAACATCGGCAACATCATCCGCTTTTTCCAGTACGACACAGAGGATGGTTCGGGTGGTTTGGTGGTCGAGGATCTCCAGGAGAGTACCTATGCAAACGCAATTCCGCGACAGTTGATCGAGCTCATTGCGACGGAGCGCCAAGAACAGGTTGATCGAGCACGCGAGGATTTGCACACCTACTTGAACCAGAAGAAGGGCAAGCAAAACCACGGCTTCTACGGCACGCTGATCGGTCAGATTCAGGATGATACTGACTCGGCTCTTGCCCGCGAATGGTTGGAAGAGCGCGTGCGCAAGCGCAAGGAGTATGTGGCACTGCTGCGGCGGAACACCCAGTATTTGGTCAACCGCGACAAGCACAAGAACTACTTCAAGGCAAGTGTCGAAAAGAAGTCCGACGACCTTCGGTTTGTCCCTATCAACTTGCACATTCAGGATCTACTCATCGGTCCAACGAACGCATTTATCAACGACGAGAAGCGTCGCGCGTCCAAGGAGGTGTCTGCATACGATTTCACAACGTTCGGCGCCCCTGCCGCGCACGTGTACAAGTTCACAAAGGGCGGTATCTTGTCGTTCCAGAACCGGCGGAAGAAGATGGAGGCAAAGATTGCTGAGATGGATCTTGACTTGACGAAGTGGCCCGAAGAGGTGCGGGAGTACGACGACTTGAAGTGGGATCTGCAGCTCCGCATGGATGTTGCGTTCGCGCAGGCATTGGCCGCGCTTACGTGCAGCTTCGTTCGTAAGGTCGAAGTGGCGTTGCAGAACCCGGATATCGTCAAGGGCGAGGATATGTTGCGGCAATTCTCGAGTCTCGGATTTTTGTTCCAAGTGGAGTCCCTGCTCTCAACCCACGGCAAGGAGATCGGCATGCTTGAAGACATGGCAGGAGCGATCGAGTACTTGAGCTGCGTCGCCTTCGTGATTCAGGACGTACGTGACAAGCCCTCGAGCCGATTCTCCTTCCGTATGTCGCGACGAAAAGATGTGGCGGACGAGGCCGGTGTTGTCAAGGTATCCGTTAGCAACAAAGCGGGCCGCGATGCGAAGCGGTCACCGATCAAGTACATTGTGACGGTTCAAGTGACAACGAGTGAAGTTGAGTTGCCCGAGCGACTGGCGTCGGGAGGCGAGATCCATGTTACTCCAGTCCTATTCACACAAGGAATCAACGAGATGCAGACGATCGCGAACAACACGGAGCGCGCGAAGACCGAGTTGCAAGACATCATCAACTTGCGAAGCTTGAAGCCACTCAAGTCATACTGCGACAAGTACAAACGCTTGACGGTCGCCATGTCCACTGGAGCTGCAGCGAGCCTCTCCCATGGTCGCAACCAGATGCGGTACAAGTCGATGTCACAGGCATCTTCTCCGACTCATCTGACAGCAGACCAGGTTACACAGGAGCTCCGGCTGCTTGAGGCAAGCATCAATGATGCGGCACAGAGTCTTGTCAAGACGAAACGCACAGATATCCTGAAACGGTCTTCAGATCTGTGTCGTGAACTTGGTGGCGGTCGTGTGACGGTTTGCAAGAGTGCTAAGGATCGTACAGCCATGTCGGTGACGCTGGAGCAAGGTGCGCATCCTGCAGCGACACCACGACCTCCCTGCGCATCGCGTACCAGCAACTGTGTCAGTGATGCGCAGTCATGGCGTGCGTATCGAAAACGCACTCAAGAACACCGGCAAGCGTATGTTCGCGTTCAACAAGCTGCAAAGATCGCTGTTGCCCGAAGAATACCGATGCCCGGACCAGGTTGGTGGTACAGGCAATGTCAGCTAAGCGCGAGACAAGTTGTCGCGCGACTATCTGGCGCGAGTAAGTTAGCACAATAAATAAACAGTGCGTGTATGTTTGCTGTTTTTCGGAAGCTCGGTCATGATATTACAAGTCTTGAAAACTCAACTGCGTCACGAAAGCCAGCGATGAGCCTATATCTGATGTGTTGGCAGCTTCTCCCTGCGTTTGAGTTGTGTTGCTCGGAGCAGATCAATACCCTGTGCGCCGAGGCGGAGATGTCGCTAGTCGTGCGTCTGTTTCTTGCTGCGTTCGTTTCCGCTGCTTGGATAACATCTCCTCGTCTGAGATTCCTTTCTCGGCTGCTGCGCGCTCTTTATCAGCCATCTGCGCGAGCAATTTATTAGAAACGAGAATTGCAACGCTCTTTACACAACTAAGCGGGGTCTCACCTCTTTTCTCCGCAACACCTCAGCGCAATGTCGTGAGCTACTCATTTTGAGAATGTCCCTGGACGGCACGAATAACGCGTTCACCTCGCCAATATCATCGACTCCAGTCATTCCACTGCTCGAGGCGTCTGATCGGGCAGAATCGAGAGATTCTGCGCTCGGTTCACCACGTGGTGGAACAAACACGAGCGCAGCGCCTCGTTGTGGTCTTCCATCAGGCCGCACACGAATGTTGTTCTGGTGGACGACTGGATCACTGTTGTCTGTTGGTGACCAAATGGCGTTTCGCTCATCTGCAAGATCGTAGCGAGCGGTGCTACTCATATCCTCGCTAGATCCAGGGCCAGAAAGTCCGTCGCTGCCGCTCTCAGCATCTCCTGCGTAGCCGAACCCGCTCGACACGCTTGGTTGGCCCACAATTTCAAGGATGCGAGTGAGTTTAAGCTCTGCCAATGCTAAAAACTCGGCGCTCTCTGCTCGCATTGCAGCAGCGCCTGCACTGATAGCCCCAGGTCCAGCCATAGATCTGTCCAGTGTCACACCTCGGTTCTTGAGAGCGTTGAGGCCGTTGGATGGGCTGCCAGGTAGGCTTGACGATGGTCCTGGCGACGAAGGAACGATGCCGTCTCCAGCTCCTGATCCAGTCAGAGTGATACCATCCAATACATCATCAAAAGGCTGAAGTCGCTGAGCAATGCCGAAAGCACCTTGACGAACAGCTGAAAGAACACCATCAAGGCGCTCAAATGCGGACTTATTCACCTTGAGCATTGTCGTGCCTGGTGGATCTCGTTCTCGAGGGTGTTGTACACTTCCCGATTGAGCTCAATACCACCAATACCTGAAGCTTTGAGATCATTCAGTGCACGTACTGCCTGTTCCTTATCAACACGCGCAGTTGCAAGTCGCGTCTCGGCTTGAGCTTTTTCTCGATCAAGAGATAGTCGCGTACCGGACTGAGCTGCAACCTTGTCAACGACTTCTCGCAACGATGCAGCCCCAGTCGCAAGCTTCAGCTGGCTTAATACGTCTTCGTAGTCAGGCTGCACGTTGCGATTTTGCTAAATTGGCTTCGTGGAGAGCTTCGTTGGCACGCTCACGACTTGCAATGCAGCGCATGAGCTTTGCCTCTTCATCAGCAGATAGATCTCCGCGAAGCTCAGCGGCCATTTCAGCACGCTCTTGAGCCCGTTGAAGTCTCCACAACTCCATTTTATGTGCATTTCTTGCGCGAACTTCGTGATCGCCGAGCTCTCGAGCACGCGTCTTCCTTTCCACTTGAAGCTGGAGTTGGACCCTGACAGACCACAACAAAATGAAATCATTATGTGTCCATCCTGTATAGCGTCATGCAAAGCAAACTTACTCTTGTAGGAATTGTACGGCACGACTCTTGCCAGCTTCAAGTTGGCGACAAAGCAACTTGACTTCATCGGCCTCTTTACCGCTAAGTTCCACCGTCTGTGTCATCGCTGCAAGTTGAGCATCCACGCGGAGCTGAGAAGTTTGAAGTCTCCGAATCATGTGTTCGAGCTGCCGCCTCAAGTGCAGTTGCTCCTCCATCGACGCTGTGCTATGGTTGATCTCGTTGTGAACTCTCTGACTCTTCTTTGACAGTGGCGTCTCTTGGTTTGCCATGCGACTTAATTCATGGGTCTCGAGCTGGAGGGCTCGCAGCTCATCCTACAAACCAAAAAACACACACACAAAGACGTGAGGCTATCTCGAAAGGAGCTGTGATTGATTGTTTGACTGCATCCTCACCAACAACGCATTGATCTCACGTTGACGCCGCTCCACCATCAGTTTGTGCTCATTGTACTTCCTTGCGTTTGCATTTACTCCGTCTTCCAGGCATTCAATATCTCGCATACTCGAATCACGTTCGGGCATCTCATTGCTGGTGCTGCTCAAACCCCCGACGCTACTGGAGCGCATTAATGATCCAGGCTCGCGGCCCGCCAAAGAAATCGGCGAATTAGCTTTCCGCACGGCTTCTATCAGCTCTCGCTTCTGTGTAATTACTTTAAGCTTGGATGAGGTCAGGGTGCTGCTACTAAGGTTGTTATTGTTGTTGCCAGGAATCTCATACGCTGGAGCAGATCCATCTCCAAGTGGAAGAAGCCTCATTCGGCCGGTGACGCCACCACGCTTGCGAGCTTTTCATTGTTTTTTCCTGTCGACGTCTTCAAGAATGAAAAACAAATCAATGAGTTGGAATCCGTACTAGTCGACGTCGCTACGCACGCACCACTTTCGAGAGGTCCGTGAAGTCTGCCATGGGTGGAGTCTGGGACCGTACCAAGAGATACGAGGAGAAGAACGTCGGGCTCAACTCCCCATGACGCCGCAAGCGGCCAGTGAATGCCAAGAGCAAAAGGCTGCCAGATTTTTTGCCCACTCTTGCAAGGTAACGACTCCACATATATCCTTTTCGCCAATAAAAATAACTCGCTCGTCTTTTTGATGAGCAGCAGGAGCAACAATTCCTTCATGAGGATTGAAAATGGCGTCACCCAATGCATCACCAGGGAAGAAGACAGCGATCCAACGTGCAACAGCCGATACCGTCGACATCTGGACTATCTGGTATGCTGCTCGCTACGGAAAGTGCGAGCGTGTCCGCTCGATACTGGATCGGAAGGCAGTTGCTTCAATTGACGTCCAGGAATACGTGCGTAGTCGCTACGCTCCAGGTTCTGGTTAAGTACCATCGACTCACACCGTTTCATGATAGCGGACTCGGTGGTCAGCACTGCATTTTGCATGTCGGTACGGCCAGAGCGACGTAATTGAACTGCTAGTCCGGCGTGGTGCTAATCTGGACTTGCCAGACTGGGTATGGCGTTTTCAGGGCATGGTTACAGCGGAATTTACGCTGACAAGATTTTCTGCAGCAAGGAAATACACCCCTTCATTTAAGCGCAGGATGGGGCAATCTCAAGTGCTGCGTACTGGTGCTAGAAGCAGGAGCCACAGTTGTAGCACAAAACCACGCAAAACAGACACCGGAACAACTGGCTAAAGCTTTAGCAAGAGAGGATCTCCATGCCCTTCTTGTGAAATGGAGACCGGTTAGTCGGGTTGATGAAGGCAGTGTAACGAATATGTGGTGTTTGTTTTCTTGGGGATGGTAGACTGATTGTGAGCTTTAAACACTGCAGATACAAGAACACTATCACCCCCGACCAACATTGAATCTGGCGCCAACGACGGTCTTGCTCGGCTGAACCAGTTGCTTCTAGAAGTGAAAGATCAACAGGCCCACCAAGAACTCAACGCTCTATATGTTAAGAAGCAATCATTTGGAGACACCCATCCAGGTCTTCTCGCAACGTACGCGAAGCTCGTGGATTTGCTGAGGTTTGGCTTTTCTTGTTGCGGTAGAAATCAATCAAGGACTCACTCCATTATTCGCAGAGATAACTCAGAAACCCTATCGGTGGCTGCTGACTTTGCTGATGAAGCTCTGACATTGTGTGACGTTGTCAATGGGCGTCCGAACACTATCACCGCACATTGGCTATCGATTGTGGGAGAACTACGACTACGTCAAGGCAGATACGACGAAAGTGACGATTTGTATCGAGAAGCGTACGACCAGCTGGTCGAGTGCGTCTAGCCATTCGTTATCGGTCCTGGCGTTTTTCTTACATGCTATGGCAGCAGGTTAAAGGGCGAAACAGATCACGAGTGCTTGGTGGCGTTAGAAAACGCTGCCATCTCAAGTCTCACAGCCAATCGTCTCGACGACTGTCGACACAAAATTCAAAAATTGCTTGAGCGCCTCGATCAAGTGTACGCTGGCGGAGCAAATACTCGAACGCTAGAACTTTCCGTCCAGCTTGCTCGTCTGCTCCTTGTCGACAATCAGCCCAATGCCGCTCTCGAGGCGTACTCATCCTGTGCTGCTCTCAGCTCTCGCCTCCTTGGAGAGACCAGCGATACAGCATTATCCTGTTTGGACGGAATGGGGAAATGCTGGTTTCTTCTCGGAGACTTTGAGGTAATTGTAGCTACGCCCCGCATGATGGTAGACGTATTGCTAACAATTTGCCCATTTTCTCCGACAACAGCAAGCGGACAAATGGTTCCAGCACTCGCTGGATCTCCATTCATCCACGTGCAAACTCCTTCAGGCGAACAATACCCCAAGCAGCTGTCCGACCTGCCAGCGGTCCCACAACAACGTTGCGCTTGTCGCCGTTGCGCGACGGTCCTCGAACGCCGTCCACCTGCGCCTGTCGTCCGACTTGAAGTGGTCGGGCGGGTCCGACTATTGAAATCGTGCATTCTTCAAATAATTTAGTTTGATAGGTCATCCCCTTTATACAAACCGAAATGGTATGTAACCATCCCCTGCATTCACTCTATATAAAAGAGGTGCATTATGTTACAGAGGTACACTTGTTGAAATCATTTAAATCATTTGAATAACTGTTTATCGATATTGATTTGAGCCGGCCGACGTCGGTGGCTGGCAGTGAAGCCGAGTCCACTGGAAGAAAAGCAGCCAAGCAGCCAGCAGGAGAAGCTCGGACTTGCGCTCGACTCGCTGCAGCATGTCGGAGAAGGCGCCGCACGTGCTCGGAGGCACGCGGCCAAACGTGGAGAAGCGCTTCGACATCCTCACGGAGTCGCGAGATGACGAGGAGCAGCGCAGCGCTCAGGAGATTGAGCGACAGGAGGAGGAGGACGACGACGACCGAGGAGCACAACCGGCCGCTCATGTACACGCAGCAGGCCGAGGACGACGTGCCCGAGGTCACGACCATCGAGAGCCTGTGCATGAACTGCCACGAGAACGGCTCCACGAACCTGCTGCTCACGCTCATCCCGTACTTCCGTGAGGTCATCCTCATGTCGTTCGAGTGCGAGCACTGCGGCTTCAAGAACAGCGAGGTGCAGTTTGGAGGAAAGGTGCAGGAGCAGGGCGCCAAGATTGAGCTCAACGTGACCGACAGCGAGGTGGGTTGACTCGGCTCTGCGGCTTTCTGGTGGTGCTGCTGCTCGTGACTGACGGACGATCCATTGATGTGTTGCAGGACCTCAACCGCCAGCTCATCAAGTCGGACACGGGCAGCATCTACTTCCCGGACCTCGACTTTGAGATCCCCAAGGAGACGCAGCGCGGCACCATCAACACCATTGAGGGTGTGCTGCAGAAGGCTATCGAGGACCTGCGGCTGCACCAGGAGGACCGGCGAGAGATCGACCCGGAGACCACGGCCAAGATCGACGAGTTCATCATGAAGCTCGCTATGATGTCATCGGGTATCACGCTTCCTTTCCGGATAATCGTGGACGACCCGGCTGGCAACTCGCATATTGAGAACCCGCATGCACCGAGCGCAGGACCCCAAGACGAAGACCACGCTCTACTACCGCTCCGAGGCGCAGGACCTCGAGTGCGGTCTGCAACCCGACATGAGTCACGATGCGCCGTCGCAGGCGCCGCGTGTGCTCCCGCACCGCAACGAGGGCCTCGACAAGTTCGTGGAGGAGGCGAACATTGCCAAGAAGGAGGTTATCCAGATCCCTGCGAATTGTCACGCCTGTAGCGCTCCTGGCATGTCGTGCATGTGCATGACAGGACATCCCGCACTTCAAGGAGGTCATCATTATGTCGTTCAACTGCGAGCAGTGCGGCTTCAAGACGAATGAGGTCAAGGCTGGTGGCGCCATCCCGCCGCAGGGCGAGCGCATTACGCTTCATGTGGATGCGTCCAAGGATCCGGACGTGCTGGATCGTGATGTGCTCAAGTCTGACTCGGCGTGCGTCAACATTCCCTGAGATCGAGCTCGAGATGGCGCACGGCTCGCTTGGCGGTCTGTACACGACGATTGAAGGTCTGCTGGACAAGATCCGCCAGAACATTGAGGAGGGCAACCCGTTCGCCATTGGTGACAGCGACGGCGGCCGCTCTCTGCTCAACGCATGGCTCAAGCGTCTGGACGCACTCAAGCGTGGTGAGGAGCCGTTCACGCTCATCATTGAGGACCCGCTGGCGAACAGTTTTGTATACTCGCCACTGGGCAGCGCGGAGGATGATCCGAACATGACGGCTGAACTGTTCACTCGCTCGGAGTACGAGGACGAGGTGCTGGGTATCTCGGACATGAAAGTTGAGAACTACTCGGAGGATATTGAGAGTCTCAACCCCATCAAGGAGGAGGGTCGAGGAGGCCCCGATCCGCAGTGACAAGGAGACGATGGGTGGTGGCCGCGCCATTGACCCATCGAAGTACCACCCGAACCCGCTCGCGGTCATGGAGGTCAAGCAGCAGCAGCAAGAGCAGCAGAAGACGGAGCTGTAGCCCCGCGCGTGCCCCTTGCGTTTCTTTTCTTTTGATGCGTCGAGGCGGCGCACAGGTGAGAGCTGCGAGCTGCCTCGATCTTCACGCACTAGTAAATAGAAGACCTCTGTGTGCACTACATCTGTTCCTTCCTTCCATTCGTCGCTACAGTCGATTGCCACGATTGGGATGCTTGATTTTCTGGGAGTTCTTCTCGGTAGACTGCTTAGGTGGAGAATTATCGCGGACTCAACATGTACTTCAGACAAACACATCACAACTTTTTTCCAGACAGGTCGAGCTTGCTTTCTCAATCGACGAAAATGAAACCATTCACTCTATCGATCCCGTATGCGTCTGCATCTTGCCAAACACAGCACAAAGCAATGCTCTAGGCACTTCTTTTGGTCGGCCCGCGCTCAAGCTCGAGAAGTTCACTTTGCCCGATCTCGACACGTGCATGTCATTGGTAAAAATTGACGCCAAAAGCTCGGCCACATCATCCACAGCGCCAAACGTACCCAGTCGAGAAAGTGCGACGATGGCGTGGATGCCGTCCTCCTCCGTGGGCGACGCCGCCGACTATGGCGACTGGAGCTCCGCCGACGCCTCCGATCGCTGGGTGGACGTGCGCACCGACGCCGCGTTCCTGGAGCGCAGTCGCCGCCGCAAGCCTGGGACGCTGCGCGCGCAGGAAAAGTATCTGCGTCGGGATATTCCGTGCGGCTTCGCTGGGTGTCCGGTGTGTCCTCGGGACCAGGTGAAACTCGGGATCCAGCCGCTGCTGCGTCGAGATCGCGAGGAAGTCGTGGTGCCGGACGCCATGGGGCTGCTCCAGTGCATGGAGCTGATCGAGGAGCCGATGTTTGCGAGGGTGGCGCCGCAGCTGCTGGTGCTGCAGTCGGTGTGGCTCGAGGCGTTGCGCATGGCGCCCACACGAGACGCTTCGAGACTCAGAAACTTCTTTCGCGACGATCGACGCCGCGCCAACACGGATTGTCGCGTCTATTGGTTTCCTGATAGGCATCATGCTGACACGGCCGTGGAGCCGGCTGTTGTGCCCACGAACTCAAGCGGGAGCGACGCTGGAGCTTTGACGCTGGAGAATCAAGATAGCCGCGATCGACGAGGCACTTCTCCAGACTATGAAGTGGTACGCGGAGAAGGGCATTTCCCCGGCACAACTCGTGTCGTGTTCGTGACGCGCGATGTCAACTCTCCGTTGAGTGTCGAGGTGGTAGGCGACGCTCGCAGACGTCTCGGGCGTGGCTGTCACCTGCGAGGAGTTCTTGGAGGAGCGCCTCCGACCTCTCGAGAAGAAAGGAAAGCTGGATGATGACATTACCGTGGATTTTCTGGTTGAGCTGGCGACGAATACAGCTGAAGCGGTGGAGTGGTGGGTGGCGCAGCGGCAAGTCGCCGAAGACGGAACTTGCTCAACTATTGCGTCCGAGTTTGCCCCACACTGGGCACAAGCCAAAGTTCGGGAGGGAATCGAAAAAGGTAGTGTACTGGCTGGAAAGCTCGACGTGAGCACTCACAATCCTATGGAAGCATTCGTGAGCGTCAAGCCGACTTCGCCGATGTTCGCTTCGTTCGACAAGGTTTTTGTTTTTGGGCGAGAAGCGATGAACCGAGGTGTTCATGGTGATGAAGTTGCGATTGAGATCCTACCTCGTTCAGTCATGGAAGGCTCCTCAAAGCGATCGTCTGTTAGTCCACTACGTTGTTGATGAAGACGGCAATGAGGAGGACGAAAAACACAAGAACAAGCAGAAGAGTGATCAAGACTTGGCTTCAGTCCACCCAAATGCCATTCCGACCGGCCGTGTTGTTGCTGTAGTCTCCCGATCGCCGCGGTACCACGTCGCAACAGTTCTTGCAGCATCAGTCTCTCCTTCTGATGATATTGCCCTCGCAATCCCAATGGACATGCGTATACCGAAGATTCGTATCCGCTCTCAGCGCATGGATACTCTCGGTGATAAAAGGTTGAAGGTCGTTATTGATCACTGGCCATTAGACTCCCAGTACCCTCAAGGGCACTACGTTGGAGTTATCGGCGCACCAGGGCAATTGTCAACTGAGCTCAGTGCATTGCTGGTGCAGAATGATATTGAGGAGGCGCCGTTCAGTGAGAGTGCACTTGCTTGCCTCCCAGAGTGTGAAATTGAGCGCTACAATATCGCTGAATGCTCGACGTCGAAGCGACCTCGTTTTGTTCCTCTTATGGACTGGAAAGTCGATGAAGATGAGGCAGTTCAGCGACTTGACCTGCGCAAAACCCGCCGTGTCTTCAGCGTCGATCCACCAGGTTGCCAAGATATCGACGACGCCATGTCAATCCACAGGCTTCCAAACGGAAATCTTGAGTTGGGAGTCCATATTGCCGATGTGTCGCACTTTGTCACACACGAGTCGCCTCTGGATTATGAAGCTCGAAGTCGTGCTACTACCGTCTATCTCGTTGGACAGCGACTTGACATGCTGCCTGCTGTGCTTAGCGCCTGACCTTTGCTCGTTGCACGAGAACGTTGATCGTCTGGCGGTAAGCGTGCTGTGGGAACTCGACGGCAAGACTCTACAGATTTGCAATCAAGGCCGGCCAACCTGGTTTGGACGAACAGTGATCCGATCTTGTTCTTCAATGACCTATGAACAAGCGCACCGCTTGCTGCAAGGTGCGACAGCTGATAAGGTGCCGGAGAATACTCGCCGAGGTAACTCCAAGGAGCTTGATACCCCGCACCAACCTGGTGTCGCAGGAGGACCGATCCATTAGAACTTCAAAAAGTTCTTCGAGGAGACCTGACGCTCTTGACCGATATTGCGCGCCAACTTTCCCGCACTCGTGGTGAACAAGGTGGCTTAGACTTGTCCAAGCACGAAGAACTTCGGTTCTCTCTCAATGTAACAGAGCTGGGAGAGGAGGGTGTGGAGATCATGGTAAAGGAGAGCCTCGAGATCCATAACACCATTGCGGAGCTTATGATTCTGGCAAACGGCAGTGTTGCACGCCAGATCATTGAAACGTTCCCAACTCACGCGCTACTTCGTCGTCACCCTCCACCTTCCGGAGATCGGTTCACGCAGCTGGTAAAGCTGGCAAAAACCCGAGACCTTACGATTGATGCGACCAACAACTATACTCTCCAACAATCGCTGTCGGCAGCCGAGCGTTCAGGGAAAGTCGACTCGAAAACGATGTCGCTGCTGAAGTCACTGGCTGTCCGAGTAATGACTGAAGCCGAGTACGTCTGTACGAGCGACGTTGAAGCGCCAGGGATGCAAGGCGGCGACTCTGGGTCTCGTTTCGCGCACTATGGCCTTGGATTGCAATATTACACGCACTTCACGTCCCCAATCCGTCGATACGCGGATGTTATCGTTCACCGGCAGCTTCTGGCATCGTTGAATGCGTCTAAAGGTGGTCAACTGCAGCCATCGAAGCAGGCTGCAGCCAAGTCACTCCCAACTTTGCCGCAGTCTCTCGCACCATCGGTTCTGGACGATGATGAAGATTTTCTTGATGACTTGATTTCTGGAGTGGAAAGCAAGCTGCAAGTCGAAGAGGTCACGAGGCAGCAAACACAGAGCACACCAGAGGAGTTGGGAAAGCCCATCTTCCCCCCAGACGAGCTAGGTTCCCCTCGCAGCGCATCTCAACAAGAAGAACCGCAACGCCAAGCTAGCGTCGCGTGACTGTGATGAGCTCTTCTTGGCTCTTTACTTCAGCACTCATACTGTCAAAGCCCCTGCAATTATCACTGCCCTCAAGGCGAACGGGATTCATTGTCTACATCCCACTGTATGATCTGCGCGCGCCAGTGTATATTCGCGACAAGGATGGCAACGTCCAAATGGATCCTCTGCTCTTGGGAGTACGCATCGTCGACACGTTTCCAGCTACAGGAGCCTTCGCCAACTCGGATCGCATCCGCCTCATCCACAGGCAGACATCGATTGGGAGCCCGATAGCGATAGCGACACCCTGACGTACGCGTAGCGGATGGAAACACTTCTGCGATCGGAACGACTTTTAGAATCCTTGATGAAATTGAGGTGCAGGTGTCATGTGACTTGACCGGCATCGGCTGCTCGCATTCCACAGCTGCAGCTTTTGATGGTGGGTCGAGCAAAAGGGCGACGAAGCAAGGTCGTATCTACAATGTCAACTGGAGGCAAGATCAAGGCGGACAAGAGCTTGCTCCCAGAAGTGCAGCGAGTGGTTCAAACGAGGAGCCGGGAAATGCTCGAGCGGGATCAAGAGCAAAACAGTCGCCCATCCTCGCCCCCACTAACACCGCCGCCACCGTCCGGCAATCTCTACACTACACTCACGTCTCCATCTCTTTTGTCAATGTCACCGGCAGTCAAGAAGAACAAAGGAAACAAGGCAAAGGAAACGCCTCCCGCTGTCAAACGCTTGGGGAATAGCGGGCGATTGATGTTTGGTGGCTACGACCCACCCAAGCAAAAGCACTACCAACAGAAGCTTGCGCACTACATGGGGACTCGATCGGAAGAGTTAGAAGCTGAGCTGAGCATCGATCGCTACGGAGGTGGCGGTGCTGCATGGGAAAACGCACAAACAGCAAAGCAAATTGAGCGCGAGGCAATGAGCCGCACCCAAAAGTTGGCTGCGGAAAAGCGCCATGACCGCATCAACAAACGCAACAAGGCAGGTAGGTAGACCAGGTACAAGTCCAAAATGCACGTACATAGCGTGAAATCCATTACGGTAGTGATTCAGCCACTGCTGCCTTGGTGGAGAAGCCACCAGTGTTCGCTAGCATTGCAGTCGTAACTCATCACAGACTTCTCCTCCACACAAACAAGCCATCGAGGGCTATATCGCTCACGATGGCTACGCCAAGAGCGTTACAGCTCAGGTCTCCTTGTAGACCGGTCGCTGCTGGTTGTTTGCCGACGGGAAGAGGTTGGGAGTGAAGCTGCTGAGGTCATCCATGCTAGCAGCAGACTCGGAGTCGTCGCCGTAGCCCTTGCGGTTCATCATGGCGACGAACTCTTCAAAGCTGATGTGACCGTCGCCGTTCGTGTCAACCTCGTTGATCACCTCCTGAGCCTGGTCCTCACTACCCATGAACTGCACGAGGTCAGCCTTCGTGATGATGCCTTGTCCCTTCGTGTCAAAGTAGTTGAAGGCGTTCAGGAGGTACTCCTCCTTGTTCGCCAGGTTACGCTTCATAGTGGCAGCCAGGAACTCCGGGTAGTCAACCAAGCCATCGCCATCAATATCGATACCGTTCAGCAGATCCGTGACTTCCTCCTCGATCATGCCGAGGCCCATGTCGCGCAGAGAAGCCGCAAGCTCCGCCACAGTAATGACGCCGTTGCCATCGGCATCGATCGCCATGAACTGCTTCTTCAGCTCGGCAATCTCGCCCTCGGTCATCTGATCGGCAATAACACCAAGAGCAGCCTTCTTGAGCTTGTTGTGGCCAGTGAAGCGCTTGAGACTTGTAAAGATGCCCGAGTTGATCGAGATCTCCGTTGTCGGAGCAGCACCAGACAGCCACGGGTGGCGCAGTGCCTCGTCCGCCGTCAATCGCTTCGCCGGCTGCAGCAGTAGCAGGTTACTGATAAAGTCCTTGGCCTCGTTGCTCACATACGTCCATTCGGGCGAGTCGAAGTCGTAGCGACCAGCACGAACGGAAGCAAAGATCTCAGGATCAGTGTCGCCGTAAAACGGAGGGTAGCCGCAGAGCAGGATGTAGGTGATGACACCAATACTCCACAGGTCGCACGACTTGTCGTAGTGGCGACCAAGCACCTCGGGAGCAATGTAGTACGGCGTACCAACGCGTGTCGTCATGACGCCGGCAGAGAGCCCGTCGTCCATGCGCGAGAGGCCAAAGTCAATAACCTTGAGCTCGGCTTCCTCGGCCTTGGTCTGGAAGAGGAAGTTCTCCGGCTTGAGGTCTCTGTGGCAGATGTCACGGTCGTGGCAGTGCTTGACCGCGAGCAGGATCTTGCGCACAAGCGCGGCAGCGTCGTGCTCACTGTAGTGGCCGCGCGCAATGATGCGGTCGAACAGCTCGCCGCCCGTGCACAGCTCCTGCACGAGGTGGAGGTGGCGCGAGCCCTCAAACACATCGTACAGCTTGATGATGTTCGGGTGGTCCAACGTCTACGTCAAGGCAGCGTTAGCGGCGTCCTAGTGTACCCATTCGCACGCATGTGCACTGGCAACGCACCCGCAGGATGTTGATCTCGCGACGCATGGTCTCGGGGCGGCTGACCTTGGCCTTGGGGATGGTCTTGATGGCCACACGCTGTCCCGTGGCCTTGCTGATGCCCACGCGCACCGTTCCGTAGTGTCCTGCACCACTCATGGCCGTCAGCCTTCTCCCCCTCAAACCCCTCGGCCTCTGCGCTCCTCACCATGGCCCAGCTCCTTGTGCTCAATGTCGTAGAACTCGTTCACGTCGCGCAGCTCGCCCGTGATCTACCAAATCCCAGCGCGAGCAAACCCAATTAGAACCTCGCTCGCCAACTCGCACTCCGCCGCCAATCGCACCAGCTCCTTGAACGGCTTGCGCTCACGCGACTGCGGGTTCGCGCGGCGCTGACCATTGGCCGAGCCTGGCGCCGCCGCCGCCGGCGCGGGGGGCGGCGCGTTGTGGCGAGAGGTCGGCGCCGTCGTCGGGGGCCGCCGGGACCGGCGCGCCGACGGGCGGCAGCCCCGCCGCCTGCTGCTTGGCGCGCTTCTCGGCCGCCGTCATGCGCTTACCGTGAGGCCGCACGTTGCCGCCGGCGTTGCTGCTGCTGTTGCCCATTGCGAGAAGGGCGGGGGGCTTCGCTTCGGAGGGGAGGAGAAGATTGGCCGAATGGCGGCAATGCCCAGCGGGAACCCAGCGGCGTCACGCGGAAAACCGCGGGGGTATACTTTGTTCCAGTGAAACGCAGGAGATTCCCCTGACGTGGTCCACGTCAGGTCGTAGACGATGGGTTCATCCGCATGGTGAAGATGACTGTGGGTTCAAGCGCGGAGGAGACTGATAAACAGCGTCATGGGACACCTTTGCACGTGGATGTTGTTGGCAGTGGATTCGCCACATCAGCACAGCGCCGGGATGTGTTGTTTTTTTTGCCTGTCTGTGATGACCCTGGCTTCATGAACATTTTTTCGACGATGTAGTTTACAGTCACGCGGTGGATGGGTGCCACCACACACATATCACTCCGCACCGTCGACGCAGTCGTAGAACTCACTGATCCACTTCGCAACGTGCTCGAGCTCGGTTGCTCTCGCGGCCTTGACCGCGTCCGTGTCGAGAGGATGGCTGAACATCAAGTCCAGGTGGTGAGCGCCGCCGTTGACCATGACCGAGACCACCGAGTCCGAGAAGGTCTCCAGCACACCTGTGCCCGACCACGGATCGAAGTTCCCGTTGCTGAACACGATGTTGCTGGCAGCTTTGAGCGCCTTGCGGCCCCCGTACTGCATGTGGGCCCATTTGGGCTGCACCTCGACGCCCCACTGCGCCACACAGCTCTCGTTGTCTGCGGACTGGTTCCACGGAGACGGCCAAAACATGTCGTTGATGCCGTCGACTTTCATCGGCATGTACAGCTCCGAGCAGTAGAGGTACTGCCAAAAGTCTGCGTCGCGTGCAGACTCGTTCGAGGAAGCGGACAGGTCGAAACACTCCTTGTCCCCCGTGCTGTTGTAGTACACTCCTATGCTCCGCGCGAACGATTGCAATAGCCCATTCGAGTCGTCGGCGTCAAAACTATCGTCGAGGTGCGCACAGGCAGCGCGCATCGGGTACGCCGGGGAGCTCACCCTTGGCCGTTCAAAATGTACGAAGAAGCATAAGGGTAGTTGCCCATGGCCATCATGTCGAACGCGGCTTTGGCCCACTCCATCACAGGAAAGCACGTCGTCGCTCGTCTCGACCTTGGTGTCTGCGCACAGACGAAGCGCCTGCTTTGTCTTCTCGCGGCCTCCTGCCGTCGCCCCCATCGACGCTATCGTCGTCCAGACTCTGCGAACGTTTGTCACACAATTCCGTGCAGCCCCTGCTCCGGGCGTGGCATCGTACGTGACGATGCGCGCAAAAGCCCCCATGTCGGCACGAGGCGTGTCACCCAGAATGCCAACACAGGAGCTGAGCCAGCAATGGCGCCGTCCATAATGTTGGGGTACTTCATGCGGAACCAGGAGGCTAGCATGCCTCCGTAGGAGCCTCCAAAGCCGATCACGGGGATTTCTCGCTTGTAGTGGCGCTTGATGTGCGTGATGAGCACTGCGTAGTCCGCCAGAGCTTGCTCCGTCGACAAGTACTTCATGTGCTTGGTCACATTTCCCCCAAACGGGAGCGACTCCCCAAAGTACCTGTGCTCCGCGAACACGAGCATGGCGCCGAATGCGCTCTGCGTTTTCCCACATGAGCCCCGAGTGGTTCAGGTACAGCTCCACGTTCGCCTCGTTGCCCGTGTAGAAGAACATGGCTCCGCGGCGGCGAAAGAACTCGTCGCACACAAAGTATCGCTGCTCGAACGTCGGCGCGCCGACGTCAAAGTGGTCCAGTCGCTGCGCGATCCACTTCTGCCTGCATCTTCCCAGCAGATCGCGCGCCGCCAACTGGTCGACCTCGCTGCTCCATGACGACCAGCGGACTGTGCGCGCGTGCTCTTCGCTGCGACGGAGCGAGAGCGCTCGGTGCTGATGCAGCACGTCCAGCACCACAAGCGCAGGCGCCACGAGCATCCCAAGCACCGCGAAGACGGCCGGGAGGCGTCGCAGCGCTCGGTTCAGGGCTCGATCGCCGCCTGCATGCATGGTGATCTTCGAGTCAAAGGTGTCAGGGAGGGAGGGATCAGACTAACACTCTCTAGCCACGCTGACACGACAGTTGCCGCTGGATGGGTACACTCATCTTCCTCGAGGCGAGCTTCGGCATCGTTTGAGCTTGGATGATTAGCATGGCACTTCCAGAAAGAAGAGATCGAGAAGAGGCCAGACACACTGCACAGTGAGAGAATGGGGGAGAGCTCGGGACTGCTGGGGAACAGACGATCGCCCGCAGTCGATTTTCGGTCACAGCGACGATGGGTTGTTCTCGCGGTCTCTGGTCTTGGACTTGTGCTGGCAGCTATGGGAGCTGTTAGACTCTACCAGCGAGACTTGGAGATCGTCAGAGACTCTATTGCACAGCAGAGGACGACCGACGTTGACTACGGAGCTAGCTCGAGTGCGAAGCGCGATCTCTTGTCGGAATGTGAGGAGTTGTTCTTGGAGCAGCGATTGGACCACTTTGACGTTGGCGCGCCGACTTATCTCGAACGCTTTTTCGTGTGCGATCGCGAGTATCGTCGTGGTGATGGCGTGATGTTCTTCTACGCGGGCAATGAAGCAGATGTGGAGCTGTATCTGAACCACACGGGGTTGATGTGGGACAATGCTCGCGAGTTCGGGGCCATGTTGGTGTTCGCGGAGCATCGTTACTTCGGTCAATCCATCCCATTCCGCGACCAAGTTCGCAGTCACATGAAGTACCTGTCGACCGAGCAAGCGCTGGCCGACTACGCGGTGCTGATCACCCACATCAAAGCCAAGTACAAGCACGACATCCCCGTGATCGGCTTTGGGGGCTCGTATGGCGGGATGCTCGCCGCGTGGCTCCGCATGAAGTACCCCCACGTCATGGACGGCGCGATTGCAGGTTCCGCTCCCATTTTATCGTTCCTTCATCAAGACCCGCCAGTGGATATGGGCTCGTACGCTCGGATCGTGGCACGCGATGCATCACCGGAGACCGGAGCGGCGCCGCTTTGCACCACTAACATTCGTCGAGCATGGCAAGCAATGCTGCATCGGCGTAGTACAGAAGAAGGTCGCCAAGAGCTCAAGTCAGCACTGAGAATCTGTGACCACACTCCGTTCGACTCCGAAGACGATGTCATGGCATTCATGATGTGGGCGAAAGAGTCGTTCGATACACTCGCGATGGGGAACTACCCATACCCGTCATCGTACGTCATGAATGGCCGAAGTGTTCTCCCTGCTTACCCGATGCGCGCAGCCTGTGGCTTCGTGCAGGATGAATTTGACGACGACTTGACTTTGCTCGACGCGTTCGCTCAGAGTATCGGTGTCTACTACAACAGCACCGACGATCAAGCTTGCTACGATTTCAGCGCACCGCCAGACGAGATCTCACAGTTTGATGATCTGTGGGAATACATCATCTGCGCCGAGACATACCAGCCACAAAGTGCTGACGGCGTGCAAGACATGTACTGGTCGATGCCGTGGAATTACACCGCAGACGACGAGCATTGTAGGAGCAAGTGGGGAGTCGGAATCCGCCCTCGATGGGGAGTTATCCAGTACGGTGGCCACAAGGCGCTTCGCTTCGCGAGCAACATTGTCTTCAGCAACGGAGACCTCGACCCGTGGTCAGGCACCGGCGTGTTGGAGTCAGCCTCGGACTCTGTCGTTGCGCTCAAGGTCGAAGGTGGAGCTCACCACCTTGACCTCATGTTCTCGACGCCACTGGATCCGCCAGGTGTAGTTGCTGCTCGTGAGGTCGAGAAAGAGCATATGCGGGGATGGATCCGTCAGTTCTACGAGCACAAGCGCGCCTTCAGTCCGTCGGTGCGCACTTGACCACGTTGAAGTGGCCACCTGATCGAACAAATAAAGTCGTGCAGGTCTTTGCAATGTCTATGCCCCGCGCAGCTGGAGAAGATGACTGCGTGCAGCGAAGGTGATGATCTTCTTTGCCAGCGGAATCCTCGTGATGTGCGTGTTCACGGCCGACACTCATCAAGATCGGTGCTGAGCAAGCATTGTCAGCTCATCACTTGTAGAAGCTTGAGCTCAATGAGCCTACATACGCATTCAGCTTTCGACGCGCTGCCGAAGACTAGCTGGAAGATGCAGTGGCAGGAGGAAAGCGCCAATCCTGGGAGCTCCTGCTCAACGCAACAAGCTTTCGTGGCCTCGCGTGTTGACGGGTCTTGGGGTATTGCTTGTTGGTGGAGCAGCATCGATAGCTTTTATCGGCCAAGAAGCTCGAGTTACAGACCCTCTGGACGCTTTGACCTTGAGCGAGACATTCGAGATGAACCCGGACGGATCGCCCAATGTCCTCAAGCTGTGCCACGAAAAATGGTTCACACAGACGCTCGACCACTTCGACGTCGGCGCACCCACGTACGAGCAGCGGTACTTCGTGTGCGACGAGTTCTATCGCGAGGGTGACGGCGTGATGTTCTTCTACGTGGGGAACGAGGCGGACGTGGAGTTGTATTTGAACCACACGGGGTTGATGTGGGAGAATGCTCGTGAGTTCGGAGCGATGTTGGTGTTCGCGGAGCACAGATACTTTGGCAAGTCAGTCCCGTTTGGCAAGTATGTCACCAAGCATATGAAGTACCTGTCTACTGGACAGACCATGGCCGACTACGCTGTGCTCATCACGCATCTGAAAGAAGAGTACAAGCGCGACATCCCGGTCATCGGCTTTGGCGGCTCGTACGGCGGCATGCTTGGCTCGTGGTTCCGAATGAAGTACCCTCACATCGTTGATGGAGTCATCGCAGCCTCAGCTCCTATCCTGTCCTACTTTGGCGATGAAGTACCTCATGATCTTGGAGGCTACTCGATCGTGACGACGTTTGATGCTTCGCCCGCTGGAGGATCAGCTGAGAACTGCGTTCCCAATGTACGCCGCGCGTGGCCAACGATGCGCAAATGGGGAGCGAGTGCCGAAGGACGCAGCCAAATTGAAGCGCGCTCTTTCATTGTGCGAGAGCACACCGCTCGAGTCGTCTGAGGACGTGGAAAGCCTGCTTGCTTGGGGTCGAGACGCGTTCGACTCGATGGCCATGGGCAACTATCCATACCCGTCGACGTACATCATGAGTGGTCAGTCAGAGCTGCCAGCCTACCCCATGCGAGTTGCTTGCTCACACGTGGCGGACGATTTCCCAGAGACCGAGCAGGGCGATTGGGATCTGCTTCAGGCTTTTTCGAAGACTATCGGGGTCTACTACAACAGCACAAAAGATGTTTCGTGCTACGAGCTGGCGGAGCCTTCAGAGGAGTCTGCTGTGGACGACGACTTCTGGCAATACCTCTACTTGCGCGGAGCTTTATGGCCCTACCACGACAGATGGTGTGCGGGATATGTTTTGGGATGCACCTTGGGACTTTGCTGCCGACAACGCGAGTTGTCAGGCTATGTGGGGGATTGATGCGCGCATTGCTTGGCCCACGATCCACTACGGAGGACGGAAGTTTCTTGAGGTGGCGAGCAACCTCGTGTTCTCCAATGGCAACTACGACCCGTGCTCCGCGACGGGTGTGTTGGAGAGTTTCTCGGAGTCGGTCGTAGCCATTCACATTGAAGGTGGAGCGCACCACCTCGATCTCATGTTCAGCAACCCGCTGGACCCGCCTGCGCTTATTGCCGCGCGCGAGGTGGAGAAGAAGCACATGCACAAGTGGGTGAAGCAGTTTTACGACCACAAGGCGGAGCTGCAGCGAGTCTCGGCATTGAGTCGGCATATAGGAGTAGAGATCTTTGTTGGTGCAGCCAGAAAATCGCGATCTCACTGTAGTGAAAATCAAACTCCAGCTGAACGTTTCCACAAAGTCGTTGACCGAAGGACCTGCGTGGTCGTGTGCATTGAGATCAAATATTTCTCGAGCATTGCTCCGATGATCAACATGCAAGTTGCGAGAGGTTCAGCATTGACGATTGTGATGAATTGGCGTCGACCCGTCTCTAACGAGCAGTTGCAGCTGGGCAGATGACGGCGACAGTGTCACGACAAATGGCGACGAACACTCATCCATGGATGCGAGATCCTCCTTCACGCGCGCACTTTAGCTTTCGCCAAGGAGGACTCAATCAAGTGCATTCGGCATGTCATCGTCACCAGTGCCTGCGGATACATCGCCACTACTCGCCATGCCGCGGCAGCCGACAACGCCAAGCCATTGGAGCTCCAAGTTGCCGGTCGCTCTCGCTGCCATTGGACTCGTCGCTTATGCAGCGATCTCCAGTACCGGAGTCAATGAAGACGCACCCCAATTTACCACAGATGCTGCTGTGCATGCCAACATATCTACTACCGAGCTAGGCTTTGAGCTGAACCCGGACGGATCGCCCAACGTCCTCAAACTGTGCCACGAAAAATGGTTCACGCAGACACTCGACCACTTCGACGTCGGCGCACCGACGTACGAGCAGCGGTACTTCGTGTGCGACGAGTTCTATCGCGAGGGTGACGGCGTGATGTTCTTCTACGTGGGCAACGAGGCGGATGTGGAGTTGTATTTGAATCACACGGGGCTGATGTGGGAGAATGCTCGTGAGTTCGGAGCGATGTTGGTGTTCGCGGAGCACAGATACTTTGGCAAGTCGTTGCCATTCGGTGGTGGCGCGCAGATGATCAAACATATCGAGTACCTTTCGATCGAGCAAACGCTAGCAGACTATGCTGTGCTCATCACGCATCTCAAAGAAGACGTAATTGGAAACCGAAATTTACCGGTCGTCGGCTTTGGAGGCTCGTACGGTGGCATGCTTGGCTCGTGGTTCCGAATGAAGTACCCTCACATCATCGACGGAGTGGTTGCTGCGTCCGCGCCAATTCTGCAGTACCTCGGCGACGAGTTTCCCCCAGACATTGGCTCTTACGCGCGTTTGGTAACTTTCGACGCGACGCCAGCGGCTGGATCAGCTGCCAATTGCGCTCCGAACATCCGACGTGTTTGGCCGTTGATTCGCAGCCTCGGAGAGAGTGAAGGAGGTCGCGACGTGCTCCGATCCTCCATGTCTCTGTGTGAATCAACACCGCTTGAGACCCAGGAAGACGTGGAGAACCTCATCGGCTGGGCGAAGGGCTGTTTCGACTACATGTCGATGGGAAACTACCCGTATCCGTCGACGTACATCATGAACGGCCAGTCGGAGCTACCAGCCTATCCCATGCGAGTTGCCTGCTCGAACTTGGCTGATAACTTTGACGACTCCGATCATGAACTGCTCCAGGCTTTCACGAAGGCCATCGGTGTGTACTACAACAGCACAAAGGACGTCGAGTGCTACGAGCTTTCTGCATCGTCGGACGAATCAGCGAACGATGCCAACCTCTGGGACTTCATTTTTTGCTCGCAAGCATACGGACCGTTGAGCCAAGACGGCATTCCACGACATGTTTTGGAACTCGCCGTGGGACTACGAAGCCGACAACGCGAGCTGCCAGAACGAATGGGGCGTGGACGCTGACCGCGAATGGCCAACAGTGCATTTTGGCGGACGACGCGCACTACGAGCTGCGAGCAATTTGGTCTTTTCAAACGGAGACTACGACCCGTGCGCTGGACTGGTGTGCTTGAATCTGTGTCCGACTCGGTTGTTGCTGTGAGGATTCCTGGAGGTGCTCACCACCTCGATCTCATGTTTAGTCATCCGTTAGACCCAGTGTCGGTGACTGAAGCCCGACAACTGGAGATGAAGCACGTTCGGAAGTGGATCAAAGAAGCCTACGCTCATAGCAAGAGGACATCAGCAAAGGCCTGAAGCCTAACACGAGTGGTTGCGGTGGTGGTGATGAAGAGCTCGATATATATTGTACGCGAAGAGGTTCGATCCCCCTTCTTGCTCTCTTTGATAAATATGCTAGTGTACATGGTTGTCTCTGCCTGTGGGTTTACTTGTCGAGTCGGTCGACGATCTTCTCGAGGCGCTGGCGCCACTTGTAGCGCAGCTTGCGGAGCGTGAGCAGCTGGCGGAGGCTACTGGGCTGCTGCTCCTCGTTGTACACGACCTAGTGTACCGGTGTAGACCTTCTCCACGGCCTTCCATTGGCGCCGTGGGAGCGGCTGCACGGCGACGGCGCGCTCAAAAGTGAGCGTGAGCTGCGCGGCTTCTCGCAGCGTGTCGAGCCAGTAGCTCAGCGTGGACTGGTCGTACGGGAAAAGCTCCATGGTCTCCCCACTAGGGGCCGACGGCGCTGAGGCCGCCAAGTTCTGTCTGTTCCACCTGTGCGACGGCGATTTGCACGAGCGGCGCGCGCTTGGCCTTCCTCGAGTCGCTGCGCGCGAGCCACAGCAGCTCGTTGCGCAGCACGGCGTAGACCTTGAGCCAGCACCCCGTGTCGCGCTTCCAGTACATCCATCCCTGGGCGGCGACCATGGAGCCGCAGCCGAGTTCCGGAGGCGGCCTCGGAGCCATTGAAGGAGGCCGAGAGCGACGAGAGCGAGCAGCTCGAGCCGCTCGAGGCCGTCGAGTTGCTCGAGAGGAAGCTGAAGCTGTTGTAGCGCAGCGAAAAGCTCATGGCGGCGGCGGTAGGGGCGAGTACCGCGCGGGAGGCGGTCGGCGGCGCCTTGCGGTCGCGCGCGACTTGTTGAGAAGTAAGCGGCGCGGCGCCATGGCCCGCGGGGCTGGCGGCCAGCGGCCAGCGGCTACATGTGCTCAGGTCGATATCCGCTCCCTATAGCGTCGTCGGAATGTGGTGGAAAGGCGGCTGCTGTCACCCTTTGTCCGGACTTAACGGTCTCCTGAAGTAGTTTAGATGGGGATGTGTACTGGAGATTTGTAAGGAGGTCGCTGGATCCGGGCGGAAATGGGGCTTTATCAGAAGTACAGAGAGAGCCTAAGATGTCATTATCGTTGCCCGGTCTTTGGCAACTTGAGTAAACAGGGTGCACCTGTAGGATACTATACCCCGATGTAAAAGGTACATCATCTTTGCTTAAATGTAGTCATTTGAACCTCTATCAAAGCATAATGATTTCGCGTAAAATATGTTTCGTGGAGAGTGCTTCCACGTGGAGAGGAGCACGCGACGGGGCGATCGTGGGGATCTTTCCGAACGTTTTTCGTCGATGGGTACGGTACTCGCTCTTTACTTGATTCCAGTATCCACCCGCAAAGCTGAATTTTGCCTCCGATCAAGATGGCCAATGGGTATATGCACTACGCCGCGCCTTGCCATGAGCATGCGGCTTGACATATCAGTCGGCCCTTGTTGCCGGAGGAAGATCGCGCACGACCGCTGTGCGCCAATGGGTTGCTGTGTGATTCTCGCGAGGCTTTCTGCCCTGTCCAATGGCTGCTTCAAGCAGCTCTTTCGTCATGTGCCCAGTGCCGCGAGCACCAGTGTTCGTAAACGAAAAACGCATAGGAAGGTCGAGGTGGTGGTGGTGGTGGTGGCATGTAATGACAGCGAGTCAATGCCAGACGGCCGTGATTGCCAGCGCGTGGCTGGTGTGTAACGTGTTCAAAGGATCACTGTCCACCATGAATTTAGTGTAGGTTGTTAAATATGCCACGTACTTGGTGCGCTACTCTACATGAAAGACTCCAGCCAACATCGAATGTCTTCAGCCAGCCAGCGTTCACAGCGTGGCAGGTGGCGGCGGCAGGAGCAGCTGCTGCCTGTGCTTGAGGGCCGTCATCTTCCACTTGACGGCGAGCCAGTCGAGGGCGGCCCTGCAGCGCGCGCGCTTGCTGATGCGGCGGTAGGTGACGAGGCTGCCGCGGTAGGCGTTGCTCCTGGGCAGGTTCTTGACCTCGAGCTCGGTAGAGCGAAAGTATTCGGTCGTGAGCACCGCGGCGTCCTGCAGGCGGTTGCGCCAGGTCAGGAAGCTCTCTCGGTCGAGCAGCCAGATCTCCATGTCGAGTCCGTTGGGGTCGACGATGCGCAGCTGGCGCTCGCCCGACTCCTCGACGCTGGCCACGGCGATCTGCATGAAGAGCGTCTTGGGCGACTTGTGGCCCTTGAACAGCCACAGGAACTCGTTCTCGAGCACGCCGTAGACCTTGGTCCAGCATGTCGCGTCGTTGGCGTCGCGCTGCCAGTACATCCAGTCCTCGAGCGCCTCCGACAGCGACGTGGCCGTCGTCATCGTCGAGCCGCGTCGACGATGGACCCGCCGCGGCCGCCGCCGTCGCCAGGCACGTGAGCTCCTCCGACGTCTGTGAGCGCCGTATCCGGTGCAGGATGGAGGCCGCCATGGCTGCGCCCGACCCTGCCTGCAAGCACCGCGCGGAGAAATCCAAAGTGACCGACTTGGCTTGCTGGACGGTGGGTGCCCCGCCCCTCCTCTTTTCCCGCGAATGCGTACTGGTACCGTACTGGTCGAATCGCGCCAGAGACGGGACGCTCGGAGCTGTTCAGTACGGTACGGTACACTGTGGCGCTCACTATACCCACGCGGGACACGCCGGATTCGCCCTCCGCCGTCTCACCATTCGCGTCCGTCTGTCGATATACGTTTATGAAGGTTATTTTAATACTGTGGAATATGTGTAGATGATTCATGGACGAAACCATGTTGAGCCCATATATTGGATCAAGCAGTATTGGCGCCCCTGAGGCCCTATCCCTTGACCAAACGTTGCCAGCCAATCACAGCGCGGTGATCGGCGTCTTGTCATCGCCGAAGCGCGCAATGCTCGACGCGGATGGCGGCGGCGCGCTGTTGGCAATCCAAGCAACAACTGGGGCGGAAAGACTGGGCGGCTCCTACCATGCGGCGACTGGAACTCTGAGCCATCGGGTGGCTCGCTCGCTGCGTCGGCCAGTCGATGTGGCATGTGTGCAGCGCTCCAGATGGTGGCTGCTTCAGCCTCGGCGCTATCTTTGGTGGGGAGATAGATAATGGAGGATGCTGCAACGACCGACCGAATCTGAAGTTGGAACATCCACGAGAAGGTGAACCCAGGGCTTCTCCCAACTGACTGGAATTCTGTGGCAGCAGCAACATCTCCACGCGAGTTCCAGCGAGGAGATGCAGCGTCAGTTCATTGGTGCGACGCGCTCAGTGTGTGCTCCCGAATCTGAACCCTTCCGGCCGTTCGCCTCACGGTTCATGAGGGCCGCCACGAAACGGCCTCCCGTCGCCAGTGATTCTCCGTCAAACCGCCCAAGGCCATGATGTCGACATGGTACCGTGAAACGAGTAGATACGTTCAAGTGTGCGTCTTTCGGGCGACGTGGTACATCGGCTATAGTGGAACTGGCATGAATGCGAACGACGAGCTTTTCGCTTCGTGCGTCGTCACCTTGAGCACGTGCCGTGCATTTCAAAGGTGTGTTTGTTCAGAGGAGACCCCGACTCTTGCCAGCACGTCCAGTGCTTTACGGAGCGAGGATCGCCACTCCAGCTCGAGTTCAGAGCTTTTTTTGCTTCGAGCACACGAAAAGTATCTTTGCTCCGTCTATGCGTTGCGTATCGCTGATAAAGCACAGGTGGGTGGTCGGGAGAGGCCATACGCCCGCCGGCCGGTGTTCGGTAACACAATCGCCATGGGCAGCCGCTTCAGCGGCGGCCGGATGGTGGAGATTTTCGTAGCGCGTCGCAATCATGAGAGCAGCGACCCTCGGGGATGACGAAACGTAGGCGGCAGCATGGCTCAGCCTCGCGTCCTTTGCCCGAGTTTCTGCTTGGGAGTGAATGGTTTAGCTTCACGGCATAGCGTGCGGCTACACATGATGGCAAAGCGAATGTCGCCCTGCTGTCCGTCTGATGAACCCATAACAACTCAGCTGCTGGCGCTGTATCCATTCGTCCTGCTGTCCTCGGCGCCGCCAGAAGGAGATGAAAAGTCTGCGACTTCATCATCGACAGAGCAGCGTCACGTCAAACGTAGCAAGCCTGGCAGCCTAGAACACTTCAAGTGCGTAAGTACCCGGGCAGATCCCGGCGTCGCAACCAGCCTCAACAAACACGGCCCGCAATGTGGGCGAGCGAGCAGCCTTCAACTAGTACTAGTAGCCTAGATAACCTCTTCTCGCCAATGAAGCAGCGGCATCCTGGATTAGGATGACACGTGTCGCTTCAACGCGTCACAGCGCGAGGTGTCGTTTGGCATGAGCTCGGGATGTCCGTTGACCGGCGAGTCGTCGACGAACGCTTGCTGCAACCAAAGCAGGTCGGAGATTTTTGAACTACAACTACGCATGGCTGCGCATTCACAATCCTGACGAAAGCTGGCTACCTTCGTCACTCACGCCACCCCTTGCGCTTCACCTCCTGCCTCCAAAGTCTACGTCCACAAATGCAACTCAGACTCACCGGAGAGTGTCGATACGTGGGTTCTTGACCCCTGAAGACATCTCCGTGCGCCAAGCAGCTCGTAGCATTCTTGCTTTCAGTTGGATTGGCGGTCATCGGCACTTCGATGGAGCGTCCCCCATCGCAAGCCTGGATGTTGGAGACGATACGAATGCACGTAGACCAGCGCATGAAGGCCTGACCACTTCCTCAGCTCGGCTGAAATCCAGAACCCCCGACTGATGTGAAGCACGTGGATGATCTGGCAACGCCCCCGCAATGATGCACGAGGCCTCGCGGAACAAGCAGTGCTACGGTAGCACAGCTCGAAAAGCATACTGGACGTTCTTCGCTCAGCGCTTCCTCGCTCATGCGCGCCGTGTAGCCACGCGAGTGGCTACTAATTTCGACTGGTTCGCCATGCGCGACACATTCCCGCGTGGCTGACTGCCGACCTCGCAGGCTTGAAACGCACCTGGAACGATCTGGTGGCAAGCCACGAGACCCTGGATTGTGAGCCGGGAGATGCCGTCAAGTGGCAATTTCCAAGATGTGAGATCACTTGGCCTCCATCCTGGAAATCGCCAACTATCAAAAGGGTACGTGGATGTTGGCGACTTCAACGCGATCGACTCGCCGGATATTCCCCACCCTTCTAATAGGGTCGACTTCGGAATCCATTACACCTTCGTTTTGTATATGGGTCCACTATTACCGCCTCACTCATTTAAATCATCCACCTTCGCGCAACAGTGGACCTGAGTCAAGAATCCACATCCACATGACCTGGATCTTCACTCGACTAACGCACTTCCAGCGCCGCAGCCTCCATGGCGAGCGCCGCCCCGCCCGCAAACGACGCTCTGACGGCTCGCGTGCCGCTGTCGCGCGACTACGGGTCCATGGCGAGTACCGTGGACGGCATGGGCCGCTGGGACTACGTGATCGTGTTCCCGAACCCGCCCAAGGAGACGCGCGAGGTCGGCGACCAGCGCGATACGATCGTGAGCAAGCTCATCGGCGCGGGCCTGCGCACGCGGCTCTTCTACTCGGTGGGCCGCGAGCTCGTCTTCTGCAAGATCCGCGCACCCGAGGAGCTCATGCGCAGGGAGGCAGAGTTCCTCAAGATGCACCTGCAGCTCGACCCGGACGAGCTGCGCTTCGCGTCCTTCAACGGCATCCCGGACTGCGGTATCGCGCCATTCCCCATCCGAGACGTCAAGCAGCTGTACCGCTACTCGCCCTTTGACTACATCTACGCGCCGTACTACCAGGCACCCGACATCCAGCACTACTACCTTCGCAAGGGCCCCAACGACTCGCTCTTCGCGAGCACGGAGCGGATTGCGCTCATCGAGCACATCATCACCAACCACCAGACCGGAGCAGGCGTCGACCTCGACAGACTCATCTACGAGGGCATCATGATCGAGAGCTACCCGCTGCACGAGGAGGAGGAAAAGATGGACCTCAAGGAGCGCTGGATCACGTGGTCCACCTGGCCCCATGAGCCAGCCTTTTGACCGCGTTTGCAAGTACTTTGGCGTCAAGGTCGCGCTGTACTTCCTCTTCCTCGGCCACTACACCAAGTGGCTGCTCTACCCGACAGTCGTCGGCATCATCACGGGTACGCTCAGCTACATCATCCCGCAGGAGGACTACAAGACCGTGTTTGCGTACATCTCGCCGGTCTTTGGAGCGTTCATGATGATCTGGATGACCATCTACCTCGAGAACTGGAAGCGCTTGAACTCGCGCGAGACGATGCGTTGGGGAACAGCGAACTACGCGCAAGTTGCGAACCTTGCGTCCGCAGTTCCATGGCGAGAAAATCCCGTCCCCCATCAACGGAAAGGCTACGCGGTTTTTCAGCCCTCGCGAAAAGCTCAAGCGCGTCGCGTACAGCTGGGTCGTGATTTCGTTCCTCATCCTTGTCGTCTTTGCGCTCGTGTCATCGATCTTCATGCTTCAGTATGACTTGACCAAAGGTCATGATTCCCAGGCGCTGACTGTGGACAACATTCCGCTGGGTTCGATGGTTGCTGCGTTTGCAAACGTCGTGCAGATTTCCATCATGACCAAGATCTACAACTCGGTCTCCAATTTGCTTGTCGATCAGGAGAACCATCGCACGGATGTCGAGTACGAAAACAGCTTGATCGTCAAGACTGTGATCTTCCAGTTCGTCAACAACTACGCCGGTCTGTTCTACGTAGCTTTTCCTGAAAGAAGGCTTCGAAGGTTGCACGATCAGCTGCATGCACGAGCTCGAATACATGCTTGCGATCGTCTTTTGCTCGCGTCTGTTCGTGGGCAACATGACAGAGGTGGCCATCCCTCGATTCTTTGTCTACTTGTCGAAGTACCGTCTTCTCGGACGCTTCGACGACCAGCTCAAGTCGGCCGCGGAAAAGGAGCTGTTCATGGCAACGTACGACTGGAGCGGCACGTTCGACGACTACGCCGAGATGGTCATCCAGTTCGGCTTTACGACCATGTTTGTCGTCGCCTTCCCTTTCGCGCCGCTGCTATCGTATGTGAACAACTACTTCGAGATCCGTCTGGACGCATACCGCCTGTTGTACGAGTCGCGACGCCCGCGTCCGAGAAACGTGCGCAACATGGGCTATTGGTACCAAGTGCTGCAAGCGTTTGCGGCCATTTCGGTGTGCACGAACGCAGCGGTGGTGATCTTCACGGGCGATTTCTTTAACGACCTGCCGAACGCCAACCGCGTGTGGATGTTTACGGCCTTCATCAGCGCGATGTTCCTGTTCAAGTACCTGTGCGAGATCGGCGTTGACGATGTGCCTGATGACGTCCGGGCTCAGAAGCTTCGCCAAGAGTTCCTAATCAGCAAGTGTCTCTACCACTTGCCCGATGATGACCTGGACTCGCCCATCGGATGCGAAGATCCTGGAAACCCCGAGAACGCGCTCACCATCAACGAGGAAGACGACGACTTTGTCTGAAGTCGTCGTGACGGTATCTGTCTGGAGGTGAGCGAGCACCTGGCAAGTATTCGTGCTGTTGTCCACAGTGTAGGGTAGTACATGTAGGTGCACAAAACAAGCGTGTTAGCTCCGTGTTATCGGGGACGCCGTCGAGGCAGCATTTGTATCGTGTGCATCAAGCAAGCCTCCATCCACCATTCACTTGACAGACATGTTGCTGCCATGTCACATGCGGAATCCAAACGCATCCGGTCATCACCTCGAACGCCATGCCCAACTCCACCAACCAGTGCATGAAAGTGGCGGGCACCAGCGTCCAAAACGATCGTCGTCGAGTCAAAGCATGACGAGTGGCTGGCCCAAAGTCTCATTTGGTGGCCGCGCGGCCCACTGGTTGCGCATTGCTCCTCCTCCGCTTCGTCTCTGCGTAGGTACGACAGCGGGCGGGCGAGGTATCCAGTGCGAACCAGTGGCGAACTTTTCCGCCAATCTGGCGCGCACCCGTCCTTTTTCCGCCAATCAGCTCGGCCCGAATCTTGTCGAAAACGCCGTGTTCGGGATCTCGAAACGCCGTGTTTCCCCAGGCGCTCTATTCGGGATACGTGCAGTACCACTCTTCCCCGCCACTCGCAAGGCCTAGCAGAGACGCGAAGAAGCCGCGACTTCGCGACTTCCCCCGAGGCCTCGCGCGGGCTCCGCAGGCCGCGGCCGCGCTCCGTTCCGCCGCTGGAGGCCGCGCGAGTACCGTGAGATGCTCAGCTGGGCCGTCGACGACGCTCAGAGCTCGCAGATGAAGCGCAAGGCGCGGCCGGGCGAAGATGCGCAGCCGGCCGGCGCCGACGACGGAAGCGACGGCGTGGGGATGCAACTGCAGGCTGTGGCGCCCAGTGGCGCGTGGTTCGCGCAGGGGACGGCGCTCCCGTTCCAGCTGCAGCTCTCGGCGACCAGAGCGCCCGGGCAGATCGAGTTCGCGTGCCCGATCTGCCTGCGACCGAGCCAGCTGCCAGTGCGCCAGGACTGCGGACACGTGCTGTGTTTGCACTGCATCCAGCAGGCGTTCGTGACGGTGGGAGGCTGTCCGCTGTGCCAGACGCGCCAGATCTTCTCGGCTCAAGGGAACGCAGTCGCGGTGAGCGCAGCCATGGCCATCATGCAGAGCAACGCGGACGCTCAACAAGCGATGGTAGGATACGGCAACGGATTTCAAGACCCCTTTGGAGGAACGCCGGCGGTCTCGATGGGGATAGATACTAGCACTGGCATGAGCATCGGAGCGAGCCCCGAGCCGACAGACATCCACCTCGAAGCGCTGAGTGACTTCAGCGACATGATCGACCTTGCGGATTTAGTGGCGTCGGATAGTGAGTCGCAACGACCGCCTCTTCGGCATATCCCACGTCACGTCAATGCCCCCAGTTGGTCTAGTACCACACCGACACGGACTTCGCGATCATCTCAACGAAAAGTTGTTGGCGCACGCCCTCGCTCGACTTCGGCTGGACCTGTCACCTCCAGAAAAGTTGTAGTTCGAAGCAGCTCTGCGAACCCAAACCTCGGTGGAAAGCGGAAGCGCAAATCGACCGAGGAGCCTGCGATGCTAATGCGCTGGGAAGAGCTTGAAGTTTCGGGAACCCGACCCGAGCAACGATACGACTGCGGCTGCACAGTCTACGGCAGCCACATGTTTGTCGTCGGCGGAATCGTTGGCAAACTACGATCGAATGATCTGTACTGCGTTGATCTCGCAGATACGTCGTCGCCACCGCGATGGACCCGGCCTACAATCCTTGGATCTCCCCCACCGACAGGAAGCCTGCTGCAAGTGTTTGTCGTAAATCACACGCTATATATTATTGGCGGCACGAGCGACGGGAAGTTCCTGTCTGAGGTCTATGCGGTCAATCTAGGTATGTCCGAAGGTGTTGCGATGTGGCCACTACTCATTGCTAGTGGCGGTCGCTAACGACTGTTCCTTGATCTCTGTAGCTTCAGAAGAGTGGAGATGGGAGAAGATTGACGTGGCGGGGCGTCCACCGTCAACTCGGTATTGGTACTCCGTTGCAGTTATCGGCAACGTTGCAGTGCTCTATGGCGGCTATGGACACCCGCATCGTCTGAGCGATACGTTCGCACTTCGATTTGGTGTGTTGCGATG
The DNA here is from genome assembly GCA_024867545.1 of Phytopythium helicoides. NCBI lineage: Eukaryota > Oomycota > Peronosporomycetes > Pythiales > Pythiaceae > Phytopythium > Phytopythium helicoides. Next base: position 882,230 of record JANFNE010000020.1, on the reverse strand, counting down.
ACCCTGGCATGTGTTGATCTGGGTTCTCTAACGCTCGTACGCTTGCTGTGAAAACAGATTTACCCGTGCCAACGTGGGTGGAACTCAACCCACGTGGTGAAATTCCTGGACCTGCCTCAACCCACTCGGTGTGCGTGTATAATGGGAAGATGTTCATATTTGGCGGTTACGATGGCAAGCTTCGCCGCGGCTCACTGCATTCTTTCGAGATAGGTATGGACAGATGTAGGAGAAGCACGATAGTTGGTTCTCATCTCCTCTCACCGACCTGCGTTCTGATTGACGCGGCAGATCAAATTACCCAAGACAGCATTGAATGCACCTGGCAAAAGGTGGAGACCCGCGGCAAGCCTCCCGCGCCGCGGTACACGCATTCTGCTGCTGTGATCGGCTCGAAGATGATCGTCTACGGCGGCAACACGGGGTGTCTGAAGGGCGACGCTACCATACTCGAGCTAGGTGGGTGCTTTACAATTCTGCGTACGATGATGGCTGCTGAAGGCTCATCACTCGTTCTCGTGATTTGCAGATGCAGAGGTACCCGTGTGGAGAGCCGCAAAGTGCGATCCAGTGCCAACGCCTCGCGAATGGCACCGCGTCGGCGTATTCAACGGGGCGATGTACGTATTTGGTGGGCACATCGCCAACGGGAACGACAACGGGCTCTACCGCCTGACGTTCCAGTAAAAGTACGATAGAGTGGCTCGCAGAAGGAAGGTCGCGAGTCGTACACTACAATCCTGCATCCGTCATGAGGGTTGTCTCCACAGTCACGTCCGAATCTGATTATGATTGCTGATAGGCAGTTAACACGACCCAAATATCGATTTTTCTGCCAATCAAATCGTGATAACTCGCTTAACAGTGATTGATTGGTCGAATATTGTAGACCACCTCGTCCTTCCTCACAATGCGAAAATGCCCCGGGCCAAGTGGCGCCATCCTGCTCGCGCCGGCGCTCGTAGCGCACTCCAGGCGCCTCGGATCGCCCCGTGGCTCGCTGTGGTCGTAGTGGCCATCATTTTTTCTATGTCTTCTGCTTCTTCGCCTTCAAGGGAGCCTCTGGTCGTTGGGAGCGGCAGTAGGAGTGCGAGTGTCTCGATTGAGGCAGGTATCGTCACGCCGAGCGGTTCAAGCGTGTCCAGCTTCACAATAGGAAACAACTCAAGTGCTCTTCTACCTGCGATTACCCAGAAACAAGGTGGAGGCACTAGTGGTCAAGCGGCGAACGCTACGAGTCTCTTTAAACTCGATGGTCAAGCGAGCTCCTTGCAAGGCAGTGGCGGTGCCGAGGACCAAATTCAGATAATTCCGGACGCGCTCATCATGGAGGACGGCGTGGGCTCTTCTGGGTCTCTCGCTTTGCCTGAAGTCATGCACGGAGTGCCGTCAAACCCGACGCTTGTGACAGCGGCGGCCTTCGACGGAACTGCCGAGGTGTCGTGGAAGACACCGGATGACGACGGCGGTGACCCGATCATCGAGTACGAAGTTGCGTGGTTTGACGAGGAGGAAAATGCCCCAGCTGGTACCCAAACAGTTCCAGCTGCGCGCTTGGGGGCAGATGAGATCCTCATTGCCCACCTCGTGAATGGTCGATCGTACACTTTCAAGGTGAGAGCGAAGAACAAGAACGGATATTCGGTATGGTCGGCCAAGTCGCCAGCTGTGAGCCCATTGCACCCGCCCGATCTCTGTGGGCGTCTATCGTGCTCCGGCCGAGGTGCGTGTTTCCCAAACTACCATCCAGCGAAGGGCACTTGGCTCGATGTTGGTGATCGTCGGCAATTACAAGTTTCACGCTCGAGCGTTTTGCCCGTCAGCGGAACTGCAATCGACGACGATGATTTGGTGAACGCATTCTGTATCTGTCGGCCAGGATATTCTCCTCCTGACTGCAGCGTGAAGAGCTACCCTCAAAGTGCCCGTTACGTGTGGAAGACAAGCGAATGGAGTGACTGTAGTAGCGGCTGTGGAGGTGGAAAACGTACCCGCGTTGCTACTTGCTATGATACCGAAAATGACGAACCTGCCCCAGGCGAGCCACTATGTGCAGACAAAAAGAAGCCAACAACGGCTGCAATCTGCAACAGTATGGAGTGTGGATCACGTCGTGTGGTCATCAAGTACGAGATTGAGATTGGCTACGACGAGATTCTCTTCTCGCCGGAAGCTCTCGAAGCCTTCGAGCTTGCCTTCACCACTGAAGTCGCATCAGCGCTTCAGGTGCCGCGAACTCGATTGGAGGTCACTGCAATCCGGCGTGGAAGCATTATCGTTTACTTCCAGATTCTCCCGGCTTCCCGCGCAGGAGAAAAATCGTTGAACGACATTGTTGGGAATCTGCAAGATCAGCTAGCAAACAGCACGAGCACCTTACGCACTATGGGAACATTTGCGCGTCGGATCGAGCCGACAGGTGTCAAGTTGAGTTTTTCAATCGCTGACGATACGGTTGCTGGAGGCGCAGAAGACATTTCAATCATGGGACTCATTGGCACCGTCATGGTATTGTGCTTTTTCGTTGCAGCATTCGGCTGGTTTCTACGTCGGCGGTATCATCGATTGATGGCCGAGGTGAAACGGCAGCAACATCAGCACCAACGTTTGGTTGACCCAGACGAAGACCCAGTAGAAGATGCAGCAGCAGGAATGAAGCGTATGGGGATCAAGACCATGGCTTAATGTGAAGGTCGCGTTCTATTACAACAATAGCGTAGTTGCGTGAGACTCGCCCTCGATGGTGTTTGTGGGAATATTTCGTCTTTTTGGCTCCTCAAATGTTGTCAGTTGTCGTGGCACAGGTTGTGCGATGTTGTTGGAAGTGGTGCGTTGTGTTTACTTGCGCGAACGTTCGACAAGTCCAACATCCTCGACAAAGTCGAACTGGCCAGATAAGAGTCGATTGCGGTACTCCTCAAGATATTCAGCGAGTGTCGGTGCAAGCTGGCGTCCTTTGCCGTCGTCGCCAAACTCAAACACAGCAGTTTTAGCTGCGACATCAGAGATCAGCGCTGCCCCATCGACGTTAGCCGCGAATGGGACAAATGATGCTTTCCAGCCCTTGACTTGGCTAAGCATCTCGGCAGAGCTGATTATTCCCTGAAAGACAAGAGGACGTCAAACTCGACGCCATTCTCAATACCGAAGTGCTCGGATGCGTACATCGGCCGATAGCGACTGCGTAATACAACAGTCGCGATGCATATTAGTTGAGAAAGCAAGTCTATGTAAATCAAGCAAAGCAAGCACCAACCGTATAATCATCGAACCAGATACCGCCACTCTGCTTCGTCAGTAGACTGCTCAACGCCTGCACGTTGCAGATCAGGACAATAAACCCTAGCAACACGGTTAATCAATCATAGCGAACCTCCGGGATCTCCATGCCGAGAGTTTTTTCCAGAGCTTCAATGTCTTAAGCCGCCGACAACACGAGGGTGTTAGTCCACTTTTTCAAGTCGTCATCCATCAAATGCCCGTATCTACCAGCATTCATCTCCTTGGCGTTGTCAAGCTTAGCCTTGCGCTGAAACCAGCTCACAATATCTGCGTTTTTAATCAATTGTAAGCAGACTAGTGAGTCACTAGCAATTCAATCGTGTGCCCACCGTGGATGCACTGGTCGCGCTCGTCCTCGCTCATGCCTCCTTGACGTGGGTTGCCGTCCGCGACAACCTGAACGCCCGACATGTTCGCACCACCTTCTCTGTCAGTCGATATCTCTAACTAATTCATCGCAGCTCCTTGGCAGCGAGCAGCTCGGCGCCGCTTGGCGTCCAACCGCGATCTCCAAGAGGCGTAACGGACCCACCCGCATGCGTTGACTTCAACTTCAACAAGCCTCCATGATTGGCGCAAAATTCTCGCTCCTAGCATTTTCATGTGGGCCACACAGATCCCCGCCATAGTGGCAAAGTGGCATCGGGAAAGTCCATCGGAGATCAAGACCGCTGGGGACGATGGCGAGCGCGCCGGCGGCGTCTCCGACGGCCACAGAGCCCCGCGAGGCGCCTGCGCCGCTCGAGAAGCTCAAGCAGAAGCTGCGCGAGGCGCTGGGCGCGCGCGAGCAGCTGGCGGGGCGGCTGGAGCTCGGGCTCGCGCGTTTGCGGGCGGAGCACGTGGAGCTGGAGGCCGTGCTGGCGGCTCCAGAGGCGGAGGGCGGTGATGAGATGCTGGAGGAGACCAAGAAGCTGCGGGACAGCGTGGCGATGGAGATTGAGGTAGATGGATGGCGACTTCGCGCAGGAGATTGAGAGGTGGAGGCTGAGCGGCAGTTGGAAATGTGCAGGAGAGGGAGAAGGCGTTAGGAGCCATGGTGACGAGCGCAGCTCTGACGTTCGCAGCTGACGAGGAAAGCGAGAGCAAGGCTGCTGGGAAGCGGAAGCGGGAAGAAGAGGTGAAGCCAATGGGGCAGCACAGGCCAGACTGATGTGAGCAGCAATGACGTCAAGCGAGGCCGCGGTCCAACTTGCTGATCTCGGAAGTAAGTGACCCTCTGCTGCTGGATTGCCTCATTGTCATCATCGTGCTCACGTTGGCATATTTTGCTGTTTAGTATCTGCTAGCTCGCTTAACGTCCGTGGAGAAGACAGCGAAGCACGAACGTTGGCTGCAGGCGTCCGCATTGCCTTCCGATACGCTGTACTCACTGGACAGGTTAATCAGCGCATATATTCGTCAACGCAAAGCTTAAGAGCGATCTTCTAACAAGTCATGAATGTATAGATGATGCCTGAGGCGATGCTCCGAGAAGCGTTCGAGGCATACACAAGCAAGCCATTTGATGCAGAATCGTACCAGCGCGTGCTGAGCATGTTTTTCGACCTCGGACTTGTAACTTCTGATGACATCGGGGACATGAAATGCAGCAGTGACGCTACGCGGAATCAGGTCAAAAGTCGATGTGGGTTGTGGTCTCCAGCGGTGCAGTACCTGGAAAGCCCATCTTTTTCACTGCCAATATCGGTTGAGCGCCAGAATGATGCATCCATTCAGGCAAAAGCTGCAGTGATCCAAGCTTTTGTCGAAACTGAAAAACAGGTGCTTGTGCAATTGCAACAGTCAATGCGCGACGGAGTTGCAACGTGTAAAGGCACGGATAGCATGTGCTCCTTAATTACTCAGACATCATTCGCCTCTCACGTTGGGACCTGCGAAGTGCATGCTCCAGACTCGCATGCTTTTCTCATTTCACTGTTCGATCGACACGCAAACGAGCCGCGGAAGATGTCGTATCGGACCTTTCGAGAGTTTGCAGGCCTGTTTCTGGAGAAGCAAAGTTTCTTACTCTGCTTAGCTGAAGAACCAGGAGCGCTGGCCCCTGCTCAGTTTCGTTCGGGAAATCCATCACATTCTACTGAATCTACGGCGTATACCAAGCCATTTTCACTAGTCCACGATTCCATTTCGAGGCAACTTCGCACAAGATCAGAGAGTGGACTACGCGCAGTCAAGCGTCCGCGGAAAACTGATCCGATGAAGTAAGTGCACAAACTTCCTTGTTATTATGTAATGTGGCCTTCACTGATAGTGTGAATGATTTGATGTCAGGACCATCTGTCCGTACGAACTCAACGGTATATGCAAAGATACCAATTGCTCACATTTGCACGCCAGAGATTTTGCTGACAATGACACTCAGCTATCACCCAAAACTGACGACAATTATTTGGAGCTATCGGTTGATCGCAGAGCGTTTCTTGCTGATTTTACTGCCATGCGAACAAAATATTTAGGAACGTGGCCTCTAGTACTTCCAGATCCTTCTACATCATTGGTATGCTGCAGAATTCTGGGTGTAGGCCGCAATTTACTACAAACGGCTGATACTGACAAGTTCTATGTCTTATGCAGGAAACCGTTGAGCATCCAGACGCACTTACGCATCAGTCAAAAGACCGTAGTACACATGTTATTGGTGCCATTACCAGTCGAGCAGAAGAAAACACTGCCGAAGAAGGTGTTAATGATGACTTTATCGCCCTGGTTGAGGCGGAGCAAGTTAACGAATCATCAAGCCAACGGTATTATGATCAAGACTGCGATCAAGAGTCTAAGCTGGACGACATCACACGACTTCAACAAGTTGTAAAAGAGCACCCAGACAACTGCAATGCTTGGATTGAGCTAGCGATAAGGCAGCTTGATCTGGATTTTCCACTGAGTGACGATGTTGCTCATGTCACAGAGCAATCCCGGGTGCGCAAGGAATTGTCTGTGCTTAGCAAGGCAATTGATGACAAACTCCGAGCAAGTGGCGGAGACACCATCTTTGACACAGTCAAGTTGAAGAAGTGCCTACATGTTTTGTCGCGTGCCCTAGAAGTCGAGGTGAATTCCGAGCACGAGGAGCTTTGGCTACTGTACTTGCATATGTGCCGTGTATTTGGTGATCGACAGCTCGAAGTCGAAAGTGCGGAAAAGGCCGTGCAGTTTGTTCCTGATTCTCGGCGGTTATGGCTATTCTACTTGTCAGGATATGATTTTGAGTCCGTGGCGAAGACTGTTGCTCTCCACGGACGTGTAGTGCGGTTACTCGTTGAAGAATCCGAGACATTTCCTGAAGCGAACTTAGTCGCTACAACGTCACGGTCGGAGCTGTTGGCTGCTGTAGCGCTTCGCTTGTGCTTGTCGTTAGTTGTTGCGGAGGCGTTTGATGGACTTCTCCAAATTTTGGATCTGATCGTGTGGGGGAAAGGTGGTAGCAAAGAGAAGAATACTACGACTGCCCTTGGATGGTGCTTAACACTTCGCTCTCATCTGGGTGCGATCGAGATCGTTGCTTTCCAGTTGATCTATGCACATGCCCTAGTGTTCAACCGCCTGCCGCCACATGCGGAAGCCTGGGTGACGCTGGTTGGCGCGCATAGTATGGAGCTCGGCCGATTCGCCTACACTATTGAAAGTTTTCGACAAGATTTAGCGGATAGTCGAGGTGGAGTTCTTCCTAGTGACCTCCGCGGCAAAGTTCTTGCAGTCTACGAGTATGCGCACTCATTCGTATCGAATGAGATGCTTGGAACGAATAAGTCAGGCGGAGAAGTGGTATTGAACAACTGGATGATTCTGGTGGGTGAGCTCTACTTACAAGACGCCGAGGATACAGTAGAGATCGAGAAGTTCTTCAGCAAGCAGATGTCGGCGATTCAAGCTCTCCCTTCGTCTGCCTTCACTGCTTCGAAGCTTCTTGCGTATCACTTGGAGTCCCCGAATAGGGCTGTAGAGCTCATGCTTGACGTACTCTCAAACAGCGCTGATGACCAATTCCCCATGGCTCTCCATTATTGCCTGTGCGCAAGCCTGTACCTTCCAGACTTGACAGTGGGACTGGATGTACGCTTCGCGCATGTCATGAGCATCCTAGCTTCCAACCTTGGCGCAGATTCTGGAAAAGTGAAGGCGGCAATTCGTCAAATCAAGACTCACCAAGATCCCATTGCGAAGTCAAAAGAGCTCGAAGAGCTTTTGTCAAGTCTACTCTCGATTTGGATGGATGAGCTTGCAGCTTCCACGATAAACCTTCCCAATATTTACAGTGCAATCGCGCTGTGCCACCTTATGACTCGACTGCACCAACCTGTGGTTGGTATAGCTGGGCTTGAAAGAATTCTTCGATCGTCGAATTTCTGGAAGTTGGATGCAGACGCCAGGAATCTAGCTTGGTCTTTCCGGTTTTACCTCCAGATTGTTCAACTCGAGTATGAGTCGAAGTATGAACGATCAAATCAATGGGATTCAGTGGAGCAGCCCAATCTCACGAGCCTCTACAAGCGTTATATGACAGAGATGGGAGAAAGCAGCGAGCTTCATCGTCAACGTGAGCGACACATTTGTTCCGGGAGGATTTTCAACTAGCTGTTATTGAGTGCCTTTATCCAAGGCAACATTTACTGCTTACGACTGAAGTCCAGCTTGAGCTCTTCCAGCTTTGTCAGGTGACAATCGCCAATCGACAAAAACCTCACTTCTTCGCTAGTTTTGCCCAGGATCTAGCATCAGACCCTCGATTTGCCCTTTGGTTTTCAGGTGCGTCGGGAAAGCTATTGACCCTGTCATGAATACAACTCATTCTTTTCGTAACCATTCGAACAGACCTGGCAGGAGGTGGTTGGGAGTGGCGCGCAGCTCGAGACTCCCTGAAACGTGCACTGATTGTAAATACTGCGACACCATCACACGCGCTGCTCGTTCGCGCCGTTGTGCTAGGAGATATCAAACGCAAGCGAATGAAGGCAGCATCGAGTGTTCTCAAGTTTGGTCTCTCCGCGAACCCTTTCTCATTAGCTGTGTGGCGGCTTGCAGTTGGCTTGGAAATTGTCTTGGGTGACCCGTCTTCTATTCGATCGAAAATCATTTCCGAAAAACTTGGGAGGCTGGGTCTGCCTCTTATCTGCAACATGTATGGCGATGCTTCTGTAGTGAAGCACAATGGCGTTTTGCTAAACACTCCAACCGAGAAGATTGCAATGCTAAGCTGGCAATCGCTAAGACTCCCAGTCGTTCCGCGCTCACTCTTTCTGCATTCTGAACTTGTGCATTTGGACTTGAGTGGAAATTTTCTGGTTGAGCTGCCATGCGAGCTTGCCAGCCTGAAGCGTCTGAAGACACTGAATGTAGCGGAAAATGCGCTTCTACGACTTCCTGTCACACTTGCAAAGCTGTTTGAACTTGAAACGTTGATCGTTGCGCATAATAACTTAAGTGCACTGCCTATCGAGTCGTGGGGGAGTCTGTCGAAGCTCAAGATTGTCGACTGCCGATTCAATATGATCCAATCGGTAACAGGGACGGCGATGGAAGCACTTCCAAGATTGGAGATGCTCGAGCTAGACGGCAACCGTATCCCACCAGCGGAACTACATGCTATACGCGAGATTTTGCGGAATCGGTGTATTGCTGTAGCTCCGGCTCCGTCGACCGTTCGTGGAGGAAGAAGCATCGAACCCTGCAACTAAAAAGGACACAGGTGGGCGAATGGGTTCAGGAGAACAAATTCTAGTTGAGAATGTGACGAGAGAGCCAAGTGACCACATTGATTTGACCAACGAAGGAGACAGCGATTACTCCTTTAACCACTCAGCCACTGGTGCCCTAAATGCGGGGTTTGTACCTAGCGCAAACCAAAGTCATAGTGTTATCGACTTAGCCAATGTGCTGGGCATTAACGATAACGACAACGACAACGGCGAACTGATCATAATGGACAGTGCTCCTGCTGCTGTCATTGAAATGGATGGAAGTGGAAGTGCAATTTTACCCAATGCTCCTGCCGCCGACGCGTGGGGCAAATTAGCAGAGTACATGACCTCTCACACGATGGAGACCCGTCGCAGTGTTCGAGACAAAAACCCGAAGCTGTGGCAGGAGTTTGTCGATGCAAACGTGACGATCCACCACTCACTTGGTCCGTGTATTCTTTGCGAGGCTCCAAATCTTCAAGGGCGACACCAGCGATTCAATGCGGTGACAATGTGTTTGGACTGCATCAACGATTTGGTGACGCGATTGCGCAACTCGTGAGAGTGCGAAATTTCAGGTTGTGGTGTAAGTATGTGAATATCTGTTGGGAATATCATGATCTGCTTGTTTTTCTTGGTATTTTTCACGTTGGAGAATTCCACGTGTTATCTGCGGGTGTCTTTGTTTGGTGTGCTTCCTCGACTACATCCAGTCACAGCTACCTTGTTTGCTACCAACCACGTCCGTCATCGTTCCATACACGTATTATCGCTACACCAAACTCCGCATAGCTCGCTTAGTAGTCTGAGTCCGAGCTGTAGTCGCCCAACTCGACCATCTCCAGGAAGCGGAAAAAGTTGGTGTAGTTGCTGAGCAAGTCGGATAGTGCTGCACCATTGATCCCACCACTACCCCTGTTGTTAAATCCTCGACGTGACTTGGCAGACCGCTTGGGGCGGTCCAGATGCTTGACATCGCGTCCATTAGCGTCCCGGTGGGCGTAGAAGCAGTGCGGGCCAAACGGACAGCTCCCAAACGCACCGTTGAAGTACTTGCACTCACGCTGCGACAGGTGTTGTTTATACGCTTCAACCACTTGCGTCTTTGCTTCACCCGTGCAAAAGGTGAGTGACGGCACCACAAAATCACTCGGCTGACGACACGCAGGACACGCGCGAATCACTTCCGCTTCCATATCCTTTGACTGGCGCCATGAGCGCAGGCAGTCCAGGCAGTAGCAGTGATCACAGGCTGAAAAAGAAAATATTAAGCGCTGTTCGTTAGAGTCCCCACCCCAGACCACGACGAAAAGCGCGGCGTACCAAGTAGTCCGAAGTGCTTCCCAGACTGCACAATATCTTCGAAGCAGATACCACAGGTGAACTCCTGTTGGTTTCCGTCGTCAGTCGAGCTGACAGTCGTTCCAGTTGCGCTCGCTTGGTTGGAAGCAGTCCGGTTCTCCGCAGCTCTGCTTGTGGAAGACCCAGTTGCATGGCGGAGACGGCAAAAGTCACCATACTTGCAATTTCCTCGCTGGAAGAACGGGCAGTCAACAAGCGCTGCCGCGGCTGTAAGCCCCTCTTCCGTAGTCACGGCGCAGTCTCTGGCAGCGTCCGGTAGCGAATGCGAGTATGTGCAGTGGCTCCCATAACGACACTTTCCGAGCACGAAGAAGCGACAAAGCGTTGGCTCTGGCACAGTGGTTCGAGGTGGCACTCTACTCACGGTCGTAGGAGCTGCTCGAGCTGGAGGCTTCCTCGCTCCGCGGTGAGCTCGAGCTGCAGCCCGTGCGTCTTCCTCCAACATGTGCATCTGGGCAAAGAACATGCTATCCGACATGTCGTCGTCGTCGCTGAAGTAGTATCTGCTTTCAAAGTCCGCCTCGTAGTCATACTCCTCTTGCTCTTGCTCATCTTCCTCTTCGGCAGATTGCTGTTCCTGCCTCGCGAGTTGCTCCGCAAGCGAGTCGAACATCCACTCCTCCTCGTACTGCACGCGTCCACCAGATCTGGTCGCCGCTCGTGAGCTCCTCGAGCCCTGCGCTGCAGGAGCCACAAATTGCGGATCCGACAAGAAGAACGTGCTGTCTTGCACATCGTCGTCGTCGTACTCGTCCACGCCGCTGCTGCGTCGAGCGTCGCTGCTGCTCGTTGCGTTTGCTGCTCGACGAGCGCCGTACGGACTCCTGAGCGCGCCATTCAGTCAACGAGTGAGCCACCTCCGGCCCACACGACCAGAGCGTCGTCCAGCGCGCTGGCGCACCCGTCGTGTGCGCTGCGGCCTCTCGAGCGCGGGCGTTGCGAGCGTCGGCCTCCGCGTCGACCGCTGCTTTCATCGAGCGTTTGGGGGCGTTAGAGCGCGTCTGGAGGCCGCGAAAACGCGAGCGCGGCCGCACCGAGAGCGCCGAGCAGCTGGTTGAGTCGTCGCCTGCATCAGGAGCGCGTGGAGCGCGTGGCGAGCGCGTCGAGAGGGCTCGCAGCCGCAAGCAGGCGAGCCGCGATGGGATCTTCGGTGCTTGACGTTTCTTTCTTCCGTTTCCGTTTGAGAGCGTTTGATTGGCTGATTTTAGAGATTTATAGGACTATGATTGGCTATAATACAAGTTTTTTTTCAAATAGAATAGATAGGTGGTCCACACTATTTCTGATACCACTTGATACTTCAACTGCTGATGACACAGCTTTGGATGGTTCGATCGATGATGGGAATCGCAAGATGACGGGGGATCGAGGCGCCACCTTGCTTGCGCCTGCTTCATGTGTTCAGTCGACGATCCTTTTGCTCCTGGTTGCGACCTTCCTGAGTGAGGCGCGAGTCAAACGCAAACGCTCTCGACTCGAAGGGGAGGAAGGCGGTGCTGCAACTGCTTTCTGAACAGCGCACACATTCTCGTGTGGGCGACTGGGCCAGCGGACGTGTCCAACAGCAAAAAGGCTCGTAGCAAAGGTGCGAGGTGTCCATGACAAGCAAACCGAAAGAAGTCGGCACCTCACATCACCTCACCAGGCTGGCCTCGCAGGCTTCCGAAAAATTTTGATTGGTCGGCGGGGACCTCAGCGAGGTGATCACTTTCGAGCGAGTCCAACGCACGCGCACCCGCTCGCCCAGCAGACCGGACCTCGCGCAGGTCGGTTATTCGGACACCACAATGCGTGTCTCATTATCATATCTCCGAGGTCAGTTTCAATCTATTCAACTACAGTCATAACATAATAGTATAAAGAACATGCGATTGCACGCACAGTCGGACCGGACATCTCGCCTTCGAGATGAAACAGAGGTGCGAAGCGCGCAAAATGCGCAGAGCCGAGCCGCGCGATTGCGCCCCTCGCTCGGCTCGTGGACGCCGCAGGAGCGCACTCGTGAATTGTCCAAGTCGTCCGCATGAACTCGCGCGCTTCCAGGGCCTCCAGGGCCTCCGTGCCGGCCTCGTCATCTGCCGGGGGCGACGCGGCCAGCGGCGGGCTCTTCGTGGTCCCGCAGACGCCGCCGCGGTCCTGGTCGCCGCCTCCGAGCGCCAACTTCGAGAGCATCCGCACGCTGGATGCGTCGCTGCTGCAGCGGGAGGACGCCGGCAGGGAGAACGCCGTCAAGAAGGCGCTGCGGCGCTTCCGAGTGGCCGAGTTCGCGCTCACGGCCGTCGTGTGGCTGCTCTCGCGCGTCGTGCTCATAGTGGTCGACGTGCACAAGCGTACGACGCGTCTGAGCTTTTTTTTTCATCCGAACGTAGCCTTCCACTCACGGTTAGTCGATTTGCTGCAGGTGACATCCCGAGCATCGAGATCCAGCTCAACGCCACGGCCACCTACTGGGCTCGCGACCCAGTGATCAACCACAAGGAGCTCACCGAGCAAGGTGCGTGCACCAACTACCTCCCGGTCCACGGGTGTCGAGAACGTCTTCCTAACCTACTTGTTTTGTCGTCCCCAGTGACCAACCTCACGCTCGCCGTCTTTGCCTTGGGCGGTACCACTCTCATCAACGTGCTCGTCAACCTCGTGCTGCCGCTGTGCAACCTCACGCGCCGCATCCCGCACGACACGCGGGACTTCATCCTGACGCTCGCCCAGGCCGGTTAGCATGGAGATGTTGGTCGTCAACTTCATCAAGCGAACTGCGGGTCGGCTCCGCCCGTGCTTCTATGACATGTGCGGCTGGCAGTTTGATGTCGTCTGGGACGGCGTCAGCAACCTTTGCACGAGCGCCAAGGGAGAGAAGGAGGCTCGCCAAAGCTTCCCGTCCGGCCACTCGTCCCTCGCGTGGTCGAGCATGCTCGTCCTTACGGTGCGTTGTTGTCTCGTCAACAATTGGTCATGATGACTCGATGTTGATTGTTTTCATTCTGTTTTTCTCAGCTCTACCTGTTGGGCCGTGCTCGGCTGAACTACACAACTCGCGGCGACTCGATCCTCGCTGGAGCTTTGACGACACTCAAGCTGTTCCTTTGCTGCATCCCCACGCTCGTGGCCACATGGGTGGCCGTGACTCGCACGACGGACAACTGGCACCACTACAGCGACGTGCTAGCTGGTAGCATTATTGGTGCTGTGTGCGCGCTCTTGGCGTACGGCTACAACTTTGGATCAGTATTCTCACGGAACGCGGCGGGATTGCCGCTCCAGGAGTATCACAACCGCTGCAAGGTGCGTAGAGATGCTGAAGCCAGTCGCATCATGCTACAATTCCTCTGACCTCTCCGTTTTGCTTTTGCTTTGAACAGAAGAATCTGTTGGAGGCGAGAGTTGATGAGGATGATGCCAAGATGCAGCAGCCTTGACAGCCCAGCGCGGGACGCCGCAGTACATTATGCTCGTGTTGTGTAAAAGTTTCAACACGAACAATAAATAGACAGCGTGGTTTCGATACTTGGTCAGCAAGCGCCGAGCGCAGTGATGGCATGGCATGCAAATCTTCAAAGTGATCATTCCTCTGAATTTCTCAGGTGGATTCTCGATAGCCAGCGTTGCCGCAGTTGCACCTCCGCGAAGTTTGAAATGATCTATGGTCGGCTGGCCACCTCCTGGCGAAACGACTATTATAACAATTGCAATCTACAAATTAATATCGCAAAATCTCAAACTTAAATCTAAAAATATCTCATGAATACATGTACTGCCCATCCTTTGTCAGAGATGGGAATGAATGAGTCGAATGATCTCCTGGCGCACTGCCGCGCATCATTCACACAGAACACTTCTAGCAGCGTAAAGCGCACCACGACCTCCAGCTCGCCACGTGGGCCAAACGCGTTCAGTACTCAAAAATGGCGTCGAGTGAGAAGCCGCAGCCCAAGCAGGATGGAAACGCGCTCCATCGTTTCGCGCACACCACGCGCGTGTTTGAGTTCCTCGTGGCCGTCGGAGTGCTCGGTGTGGCGCTCGTGTTCGCCCTCATCGACGTTCATGACCGTGCGAATCGCGCATTCGATGCTTCAACCTTAAATAAAAGTGCTCATGCGAATTGATTTTTTTTTTTGTGGCAGGCGCAATCCCGAGCATCAAGATTCAAATCAACTCTACAACGATCTATTGGGCACTTGATCCGACCATCAACCAGGAGGAGCTGGCGCAGCAAGGTGAGGTGGATACATTTGTGATTACTCCGCTTCGTGATGACTCATGTACTGGAGCATCATGCAGTGCCAATGTGGAGCCTTGTTGTTGGTGGATCACTGCTCCCCATCGTCGTCAACCTACTCATGAACTACGTTGTTCCACGATGTCGGCATATTACCGTCGTTCAAGGAGACACTCGCGACTTTCTCCTAAGTCTTCTACAGTCGATCGCACTGTCGCAAGCGCTTACACAATTCATCAAGAACCAGACTGGTCGCTTTCGCCCATCGTTCCACGACATGTGTGGCTGGAAATATGATGTTGTGTGGGATGGCGTAACCAATCTGTGCACCAATTCTGCTGGAGAGAAGGAGGGCCGCAAGAGTTTTCCGTCCGGCCACTCGTCCTTCGCGTGGGCTACAATGCTGCTTCTGACTGTAAGAGTGCACTCTCTGGTTTTGCTTAGTGTTCTTAGCAATTCCTATTCCTAATCCCTCTTGTGATTGTTCGAAAAGCTTTACTTGCTCGGTCGCTCGCGTCTAAGCGCTATTAATCGTGGTGATACGATCATGCGTGGAAGTCGAAAGACGTTCAAGTTGTTTGTTTGCTTTCTCCCAGTGCTGATTGCAACTTGGGTCGCCATCACGCGGTCAATTGACAACTGGCACCACTACAGCGACATTCTCGGCGGCAGCATCATCGGTGCTGTGTCGGCATGCGTTGCCTACGACTACAACTACGGATCCGTGTTCAGTTGGGATGCGGCTGGTATTACTCGCGAGGAGTTGAGTGAGCGTCACAAGGTTTGTTTACTCTGTTTTGCTTGTTGTGACATCTTTCATGTTTAAATTGTTGGTTCTGGCGTATGGCTTGCAGGTGAAGCTGCGGGAGGGCCAAGTTGTCGCCGTATCGTCCCGGACGCAAGAGAATGGAGAGAAGTCGCAGGCTACGTCATCTCAATGGGTTGTGGAAGTCGGCGAGTCCTAAGGTTGATTTTGCCTGCGACGAATGAGTGGCTCTGTTCAAATCGGTATGCAGCGAGAAATATGTCCAGAGCACTAGCTCATTTTGTTGTAGCTACGAAAGTATATTCTGGATCCTCAGTTTTGGTGTCTTTGGACATTTCCCATTTTTGTGTTTTTCGTACACTTTTCATACTCGATGGTAAGATGCCTGCCAGCAAAAGTCCGCTCTCAACCAATTCTGTACATTTTGAATGGCCTTGTTCTCATCTTGTGCATTTTTTTTCTTGTGTGGTGCGCGCCCGGTTCAGACAACTTTATTCAAGCGCTCGCAAGTCAAATTGAAATACAGCTGTCCTATACTCAGCAAAACGCGGAGAAATTATCGGTGACTATATAGATTTAGGAAGCCCAGCCGTTCGGTCCAGTACAACGCTGAGTGAACAGATCCACTCAAAGCGAAATATCATGAACCCTCGGACGATTCTCCCAGCATTCAGTTGAATTTTTGATAAATCAAGCGCACTGAAAACCACAAAATGATAGTTGAGAATTTATGAAGGATACGGAACTGAAGCGACTTCAACGTCAACGTGATCTACTGCTTGACATCATGCCATGACAATCATTGCACCTCAGCAATGGACCCGAATGGATACTCACCCGTGTTCAGCGTGAACGTCGCACACAAAGGATTGTTGATCGCGGTCGAGTTGTACACATCGCAGTCGGTCTCGGGCTTGATGGCGATGACGTAGTCCGTGTCTTCGGCCACAAGCTTGAAGCCACTGCCGATCTGCGGGTAGTACACGCTCCAGTCCTTGTAGGTCAGCGAGAAGTTGACGACCGTGGATGCACCAGCGTCTAGATAAATCTTGGTGAACTTCTTGAGCATCTTGACCTCCGGGACCGAGAACGAACGGTACGGTTGCGTGAGGAACAGCATCACAGTCTCCTTGCCACCCATCGATCCAGAGTTTGTCACGGTGACAGACACATTGATCGAGTCCGAACTAGACGTCACGTTGTAGGTGCTGAGCGTCAAGTTGGAGTAGTTGAACGTCGTGTAGCTGAGTCCGTGACCAAAGTCCCACTGCATCTCGCAGTAGTCACCCGACGCACACTGCGTGGTCACACGGTGGTTGTAGGGGATGGCGACATTCCCCGAGTCCTTTGGGTATGTGATTGGCATGCGGCCACTCGGGTTTACCTTTCCGTAGATGATCTCTGCGACGGCTTGTCCACCGAGCTCACAAGCAAGCAAACCGTTGATCACAGCGTAGACGTGCTCGGTGAGTCCATTGAGAAGTCGCGGACGGCCCTCGAAGAGCACCAGGATCACCTTGGTCCCCGTTGATGCCAGCTCCTTGACATACTCAATTTGTCCGGCAGGCAGGTCCAGGTTGTCGATATCTCCGGTCTTTTCCACGTAGGTCTCCTCACCAATAACCGCGATGGTGTACTCAGACTGCGCAGCAAGTTTCTTGGCAGTAGCCAAATCGTCATCCGAGTACGAGCCGTTGACGTAGAGACCGTTAAAGTAGGTCACACTCGAGTTGCCTGCAATTGCTTCAAGTCCGTCCTTCACCGATACGCCATGCAGAAAGTTTGACTTTCCTGGAACACCGCTGCCAGTGACGGTCCACCCACCGCACTGGTATCCAATGTTGTCAGCCGAAGAACCCGTCAGGAAGACGGACGTGCCATTTTCTAGAGGAAGCGTGCTGTCGTTGTTCTGCAGCAACACGATTGATTCACGGGCGAGCTCTAGAGCAGCGGCAACGTCGTCCTCATTGCCAACCATGCTGAGATACTCCTCGCCAGGAACAGGATTGTCATAGAGTCCCATCTTGAGCTTCATCTTGAGGATGCGACGCACAGACGTTTTCAAGCGATCAAGAATTGAAGGTTCAGCTTCAACTAGAGCCAATGTCCCATTCGTAAACGAGGTGCCAAAGCCAACCATACTCATATCGAGAGAAGTGCGTTCGAGGGCGAACTTGGTCGCTTCTGCATCCGTTCGTGCCGTGCGATGGAAGCTTTCCATCGCGTTCACTTCAGCAAAATCGGACACAGCCATCCCCTCAAACCCCATATCATTTCGTAGCAGAGTCGAAAAGAGACGCGTGCTCTCGATCGTCGGTACACCATTCACCGAAATGTAGTTTTCCATCGTGGTGTCTACTCCCGCTGCAATTGCAGCGATAAATGGTGGCGCAAAATAGTTGAGCAGATCAAAATCGCTGATGGTCACGTCTGATTTGTCATGACCTGTTGGTGTCTTTGAATACGCAATGAAGTGCTTCATGCAGGCGGAGGTGATATTGTTGCTCTGAAGACCACGGATGACTGCGTCAGCCATGACGGAGACCGTGTATGGATCTTCACCAAACGTCTCGTACGTACGTGGCCATAGCGGGTTCGATGCGATTTCGAGAATCGGACCAAAAATCCAAGTGATTCCAGCAGCCAGGGTGTCTCTTGCCGTGACTTCGCCCATCTTGTACACCAAGTCCGGGTTGAAAGACGCCGCCCCGTTGATTTGCTGACCAAACAACACAGCGCCGCGGATGAGGGTAGCTCCATGCACGGAATCGAGACCATAGACGATTGGATGACCATCATTCTCCTCCATCGCGATCTGTTGGATCCGCGTCACAGTGTCTCGAAATTGCTCAGCAGTCCACGCGTAGACACCACTTTCGTTCGTGTACGTAGCAGAAGAGAGTGCCGCCCCAAGATAGGAGCCGACCTTAAGCTTGGCATACGTTAGTACGCTGTCATCGTCGAGCTCGTTGTTGCTATCCACAATTCCGTAGATGGCGATCTGAGTCATCTGACCGACGATATCTTCAGTCGTAAAGTTGGCCATGATGGCGTCGATCTGGGCATCCCACTGATCGGCGGCAGCAAGCTGGGGATGCAGCACAAGCCCAACCGTAGCCGCCACGAGCGGGACGAGCCAAGAAGTGAACATGGATGATGACTTGCTGAAGGGTGCCTTGTTCTTCTTGTGAGCTGCTGTCGAGGCGGTGAAATGAAGAATGAAAGATAACACAAAGGTGGCGCGCGAATGCAATAGCTGAACAACGATCCCGACTATCTTGCAACCAAAGGCTCATGGAGGAAACCACCTCTCTAAGGCAAGGTGGTTCGGTTGGCATTGCTTTGCTGCTGAAGGCGCTCATGTGTCTACTGTAGCACTCTACTTGATTTCAGAATTAAACTTCAACCAGCGCGCCATGCAGCACACATCTTGTAGCATCATCATACCTACGATATTGATGATGCTCCAACCTTGAGGAATGGTAACGACAGGTTCTTCTGCAACAACGTGCATCTTTGCTGTGAGGTACGACAACTCCCAACGTCAATAGTGCGGATTGAAACCCAGGGATTTGTTGACAATACTGTCATTGTTACGACCCTTGGCCTGATCAATACATCACCGATCTCGTGACCCCACAGTGATGGTGAGTCATAGCGAAGGGCAAAAGCTCCGAAACGATCCCTTGGTGGATTGATTCGTGGGCATAGCTGAAGTTACTTCAAGCTGTGCATAGCGATGCTGAACACATCACACGCTACGATCTGTCTTGCAGTACTAAAGAACCACGCGGGTTTGGAAATCAAATAGCTTGTATTTCTGCAAAGAGCGCGACGCCTTCTCTCCTCGACATGGCCGTAGCTCGGTGAATAGATACTGCAATACGAAAGACACCAAAGAGTGGGCGCTTCAGACCAGGATGCCTGTTGATAGCAAGCATTAATGTGTGTAAGCATGCCATTCCGCGATACAACCATAACCGCTCAAGCTTACCTATAGACGGCTCGGGGCGGCTTCTGGCAGTGTAGCTGAGCGAGTAATCGCCGGTGATGCGCGAGTGAGGGAGTTCGTCTTGCGACCCAACCGTTCCGCTGCTGCTAGACGACTCCAGGAGTTTTTTCTGTCCATGCTGTGAGAAGTTAGCCGGTTATCACTGAATGCAGCGCATCTGCCAGTAAGCTCACCCGGTAGCGGCGACAGATTTCCTCACGCGTCGACCCCGCCATGTCTCGGCTGAAGACGGACCCGTAGTTGTGGAAGTAGCCCACACATGCCGAGACAGCACCGATGATACTGCCAGCAAGGATGTCGCTGTAGTGGTGCCAGTTATCGACGGAGCGAGTGATAGCGACCCACGACGCCACAAGAAGCGGGGCGAAGCATAGGAAAAGCTTGAAGCTTTTCTTGCTTCCACGAGCGATGCTTTCCCCACGGTTTGCGGCATTCAAGCGCGCGCGACCGAGCAAGTAGAGCTGGAACAAGTGTTACGAGTTAGCTCATAGTCGAATTTGCCAATCGTAAAGCAAGCCAGAGCATCTAACCGTCAGCACCAGCATCGTTGACCATGCGTATGAGGAATGGCCGGACGGGAAGCTCTTTCGCCCCTCTTGCTCATGCTTTGAGTCCGTGCACAGGTTTGCGCGACCGTCCCAGTCGGCGTCAAATTGCCACCCACACATGTCGTAGAAGGACGGGCGGAAGCGTCCTGTCTGGTTCTTGATGAAATGCGTCAGGAGTTGGCCCAGCGACACGGACTGCAGCAGACTCAGCAGGAAGTCGCGCGTGTCGTGGCGCTCGACCGTAATGCGCGAAAAGCGTGGAAGCACGTAGTTGATCACCAAGTTGACCGCGATCGGCACCACCGCGCCGACAATGACCAGCGTCATCATGGGGACTAGCATTCCACCGTTCACGTCAGTCTCCCATGTAAAAAAGATCTGTGAGTGTGGAAAGAAACCCAAGAGTAGATTGTTCGCACCCTGCTCTGCGAGCTTGGTCTGGTTGATGCTCGGGTCCAGCGCGTAGTAGGTCTCATTGGTGCTCAGCTTGACCTTGATGTATGGAATTTCCCCTGCAACACATTCCCAAGAGTTTCCCTTAGATTTCCTTTTGCCCCCATTTTCCCAAAACCCAACAAAATTCACGAACTCTCATGCACGTCGATGAGCGCGAACACGAGCGCGCCGGCCATCATGGCGGCCGAAATGGCGAACTCGGCCACGCGCAGCTGGTGCACGACGCGCATCCACCGCCCGTCGTGCACGCGCGAGGTCGTCGCCCGCTCGATGATTTTGGGCGGGTGGTCGTTCATCTGGGGCGACAACTCGTCCGAGTCGAGCGTGTCGGCGTCCGAGAGCGAGGCGTCGACTAGCAGCGGAGCCTCGGCGGGGAACCGCGGGGCGCCGGGCGGGTCTATGAACGGCCGGAAGCGCGCCATTCCCCCCTGCTGGCTACCTCCCCCCGTCATGTTGGCTTGGCCACCAGCCGGGGGAGGAGAGACCGGCCAGCAATGGGAATCCAGTAACATGCATTTTAGGAGGATATTGCTAGATGTTGTAGAGGGCATTGATTCTGAATTGTGAATAGTTTATCAAGAGAGGTATGTGAATATAAAGGCTGCCAATCCTACGATGCGGAGTGGGAAAGATCGTATCGTTGTCACAGACAGACGGCCGCGCACAGATGGCTTTAGTCGAGGGCAGAAAGTTGAAATGAACTGTACCGTAGGGTCATCATCACAGCCCCACCGAACGGTGGGAGCATCTGCAGCAAGTTATCACTCTCCACCCACGGAATGAGCTTGGGCTCTGGGCATATCAGGCTCATTTATCAATCGCTGGAGATATAGAGCTAAATTCATGCTAACTAATGAAACTCAATCTTTGGGCTCGCCGACTTGCACCACCCACTGAGTTGACGCAACCTGCGATTTCTCTCCGTTCTCATGCGTCCGGGACGATACGGCGACAATTTGGCGGTCTCGAAGCTTTACCTGCAACCCGTACGCACGCCAGAGCCAAAGATTAGATTATGAGTCAAAGCAAGCGAATCAACAGAGTAAACCTTCTGACGCTCGCTCAACTCCTCGCGAGTAATACCAGCCGCATCCCAACTGAACACGGATCCGTAGTTGTAGTCGTAGGCAACGCATGCAGACACAGCGCCGATGATGCTGCCGCCGAGAATGTCGCTGTAGTGGTGCCAATTATCAACTGACCGCGTGATGGCGACCCAAGTTGCAATCAGCACTGGGAGAAAGCAAACAAACAGCTCCAGTGTTATTCGCCTTCTATACGTCGTCATTTCTCCTCGATTGATGACGCTCAAACGCGAGCGGCCGAGTAAATAAAGCTAGTAAACAAAATGTTGATAGTAAAACGACGGTGAAGTCACCAAACAAACACAGAAAATACACTCGTACAGTCAGAAGCAGCATTGTAGCCCACGCGAAGGACGAATGACCGGACGGAAAACTCTTGCGGCCCTCCTTCTCTCCAGCAGAGTTGGTGCACAGGTTGGTTACGCCATCCCACACAACATCATATTTCCAGCCACACATGTCGTGGAACGATGGGCGAAAGCGACCAATCTGGTTCTTGATGAACTCCGTGAGCACTTGTGATAGAGCGATCGCCTGTAGAAGACTCAAGAGAAAGTCGCGAGTATCTCGTTTAACTTCTACGATGTACCGACATCGTGGAACAACATAATTCATGAGTAGGTTGACGATGATGGGAAGCAGCAATCCACCAACAATAACGCTCCACATTGGTACTGCGTAATACACAAGTTTATGGGGTCGTCTCCTTCTGTAGCCGTGGGCAAACATATCAAACTCACCTTGCTGATTTAGCTTTTCCTGGTTGATCGATGGGTCAAGTGCCCAATAGGTCGTTGTGGAGTTAATCTGGATCTTGATTCTCGGAATTGCACCTGACATTAGTACAAAAGCGGCCGTTGTTCAGAATAATGTGAGCCAGCAAATATATCAACCGCGAGCTTCGTACGACGATGCACGTCGATATGGCTGATCATATTCGCTACAATGAGTACTGCCGCGGACGCGAGGAACTCAAACGCGCGTGTGGTGTGCACAAAGCGCTGGAGCGCGCTTTCATCCTGTTTCATGTTCGGCTTCACACTCATATAAACAATCCACTAGAGCCGAGGCAAGTGCTGAGTTGGCTTAGCGCACGATCTTCAAGCAAGCAATAGTGTATTCTGGGCGAACTGATGTGCTTGCCGATTTTTGGTTTTGCGGCATATATTTGGTCACGAATCGTGCAGAACGGATTTTACAATACTGACACTGAATATTTTTTGCCTCCATGATCACATCTCGCTGGGTGCACTGAACAGAGTGTGCTCATGCATGTACGACTGGTTTTGGCGGCGTGATGTGTATCGGGATATTCCACACTGCTGGAGAGGTCGTGATCTTTGGTAGCGCAAGCTCTGCGAGCACGGCATGGACGATCTTGGTAATCTGTGGCGTCCTATGTTCTCGTGATTGGTATCATAGTGTCAGAGTCATCTCAGAGTCGGGCGGTAGCTTGCGTTAGATTGGAAGAAGCATGGTGGTAATGTCTGGAGTTCACAGAATGAGTGGTGGTGAAGTGAGGTGAAGTCTTGTTGGAATCGTTACAGGTGATGGCGTGTGGTTAAATGTAGTTGGAGCGGTGAGTAGATGCGCTGACAGCAGCAGCAGTGAAGCGTTCGGTGGCATGTACATCGTGAATAGCGTCACAACGGCCAGTAGGACAGAGAGGCCACGAGTACAGTTTATATTTTCGAGCAGTGGTGGAGGCGACGTATGTGTGGTAATCGAAAGTAGCTACATACCGATAGGATGTGTGGGATCGACCGTCTACATGTCCTCACTCGATCGGACATTGTTATGAGGCTCTATTGCGATCATTTTCGTTGAGCGGTCTCACACTGTGTAAGATCGCTCCACGAAATTGTCATCGAACCCTTGACGCAAGGGTATTTGCAGCAATTCAAGCCAACGCATTGTGTTGTCGAAGAAATAAGCACCTTATCGTGTTGGCCAAGACAACGCCATACATAGCACCGCAGAAGTAGGTGTAGTTTGTGGAAATCCAAGCAAGCGGTATGGAGCGTTGAGCACCTGCTTTTGAACACCGAAGGGCCTCGGGCTAACAACAAAAGCCGAGCAAAGATATTGCACCAAATTCGAAGAATAAAGAAAGAGGCCTGAGTGGCTGGGATGCGGCTGGTATTACTCGCGAGGAGTTGAGCGAGCGTCAGAAGGTTTGTTTAGTTTATATTGCTTGTTGTGACATCTTTCATGATCAAACCGTTGGTTGTGGCGTATGGATTGCAGGTGAAGCTGCGGGAGGGTGAAACTGTCGCCGTGTTATCCCGAACACATGAGAACGGAGAGAAATCGCAGGTTACGTCGGCTCAATGGGTGGTGCAAGTCGGCGAGTCCTGAGGTTGATTTTGCCTGCGACGAATGAGTGGCTCTGTTCAAATCGGTATGCAGCGAGAAATATGTCCAGAGCACTAGCTCATTTTGTTGTAGCTACGAAAGTACATTCTGGGTCCTCAGTTTTGGTGTCTTTGGACATTTCCCATTTTTGTGTTTTTCGTACACTTTTCATACTCGATGGTAAGATGCCTGCCAGCAAAAGTCCGCTCTCAACCAATTCTGTACATTTTGAATGGCCTTGTTCTCATCTTGTGCATTTTTTTTCTTGTGTGGTGCGCGCCCGGTTCAGACAACTTTATTCAAGCGCTCGCAAGTCAAATTGAAATACAGCTGTCCTATACTCAGCAAAACGCGGAGAAATTATCGGTGACTATATAGATTTAGGAAGCCCAGCCGTTCGGTCCAGTACAACGCTGAGTGAACAGATCCACTCAAAGCGAAATATCATGAACCCTCGGACGATTCTCCCAGCATTCAGTTGAATTTTTGATAAATCAAGCGCACTGAAAACCACAAAATGATAGTTGAGAATTTATGAAGGATACGGAACTGAAGCGACTTCAACGTCAACGTGATCTACTGCTTGACATCATGCCATGACAATCATTGCACCTCAGCAATGGACCCGAATGGATACTCACCCGTGTTCAGCGTGAACGTCGCACACAAAGGATTGTTGATCGCGGTCGAGTTGTACACATCGCAGTCGGTCTCGGGCTTGACGGCGATGACGTAGTCCGCGTCTTCGGCCACGAGCTTGAAGCCACTGCCGATCTGCGGGTAGTACACGCTCCAGTCCTTGTAGGTCAACGAGAAGTTGACAACCGTGGATGCACCAGCGTCTAGATAAATCTTGGTGAACTTCTTGAGCATCTTGACCTCCGGGACCGAGAACGAACGGTACGGTTGCGTGAGGAACAGCATCACGGTCTCCTTGCCACCCATCGATCCAGAGTTTGTCACGGTGACAGACACATCGATCGAGTCCGAACTAGACGTCACGTTGTAGGTGCTGAGCGTCAAGTTGGAGTAGTTGAACGTCGTGTAGCTGAGTCCGTGACCAAAGTCCCACTGCATCTCGCAGTAGTCACCCGACGCACACTGCGTGGTCACGCGGTGGTTGTAGGGGATGGCGACATTCCCCGAGTCCTTTGGGTATGTGATCGGCATACGGCCACTCGGGTTTACCTTTCCGTAGATGATCTCTGCGACGGCTTGTCCACCGAGCTCACAAGCAAGCAAACCGTTGATCACAGCGTAGACGTGCTCGGTGAGTCCATTGAGAAGTCGCGGACGGCCCTCGAAGAGCACCAGGATCACCTTGGTCCCCGTTGATGCCAGCTCCTTGACATATTCAATTTGTCCGGCAGGCAGGTCCAGGTTGTCAATATCTCCGGTCTTTTCCACGTAGGTCTCCTCACCAATAACCGCGATGGTGTACTCAGACTGCGCAGCAAGTTTCTTGGCAGTAGCCAAATCGTCATCCGAGTACGAGCCGTTGACGTAGAGACCGTTAAAGTAGGTCACACTCGAGTTGCCTGCAATCGCTTCAAGTCCGTCTTTCACCGACACGCCATGCAGAAAGTTTGACTTTCCTGGAACACCACTGCCAGTGACGGTCCACCCACCGCACTGGTATCCAATGTTGTCAGCCGAGAAACCCGTCAGGAAGACAGATGTGCCATTTTCTAGTGGAAGTGTGCTGTCGTTGTTCTGCAGCAACACGATTGATTCACGGGCGAGCTCTAGAGCAGCCGCAACGTCGTCCGCATCGCCAATCATACTGAGGTACTCCTCGCCAGGAACAGGATTGTCGTAGAGTCCCATCTTGAGCTTCATCTTGACAATGCGACGCACAGACGTCTTCAAGCGATCAAGAATTGAAGGTTCAGCTTCAACGAGAGCCAATGCCCCAGTAGTAAACGTGGTGCCAAAGCCAACCATACTCATGTCGAGAGAAGTGCGTTCGAGGGCGAACTTGGTCGCTTCAGCGTCCGTCCGTGCCGTGCGGTGGAAGCTTTCCATCGCGTTCACTTCAGCGAAATCGGACACAGCCATCCCCTCGAACCCCATATCATTTCGCAGCAGAGTCGAAAAGAAACGCGTGTTCTCGATCGTCGGTACACCATTCACCGAAATGTAGTTTTCCATCGTGGTGTCTACTCCCGCTGCAATTGCAGCGATAAATGGTGGCGCATAATAGTTGAGCAAATCAAAATCGCTGATTGTGACATCTTCTGTGTCATGACCTGTTGGTGTCTTCGAATACGCAATGAAGTGCTTCATGCAGGCGGAGGTGATATTGTTGCTCTGGAGACCACGGATGATTGCGTCACCCATGACCGAGACCGTGTACGGGTCTTCACCAAACGTCTCGTAGGTACGTGGCCATAGTGGGTTTGATGAGATCTCGAGCATTGGACTGTACGCCCACGTAATCCCGGCTGCCAGAGTGTCTCTTGCCGTGACTTCGCCCATCTTGTAGACCAAGTCCGGGTTGAAAGACGCCGCTCCGTTAATTTGCTGACCAAACGACACAGCGCCGCGGATGAGGGTAGCTCCATGCGTGGAATCGAGACCGTAGACGATTGGATGACCGCCATTCTCATTCATCGAGATCTGTTGGATCCGCGTCACAGCGTCTCGAAATTGCTCAGCAGTCCAAGCGTAGACCCCACTTTCGTTCGTGTACGAAACAGTAGAGAGTGCCGCACCGAGATAGGCTCCAGCCTTGAGCTTGGCGTACCCCAGTACCATGGCGTCGTCGAGTTCTTTGGTGCGGTTCACAATTCCGTAGATGGCGATCAGAGTCATCTGACCGACGATATCTCCGACCGTAAAGTTGGCCATGATGGCGTCGGCCTGGGCATCCCATTGATCGGCGGCAGCAAGTCGGGGGCCCGACAAAAGTCCAATCGCAGCCGCCACGAGCGGAACGAGCCACGAGGTGAACATGGATGAGGGCGTCTTGTTCTTCTTGTGAGCTGCTGTCGAGGCGGTGAAATGAAGAATGAAGAATGAAGCATAGCAGTCAACAAAAGCCCTCAAACGGGATTAGGAAAGCGCACAAGCACATCGAGTACTTCGTAGCCAATCGTTACGAGGACTCCGACTGACAAAACCCTGGAGAGCTCGTGATGATGACTGCAACTTCACAAGGAGGCTTGCATCATATTGCAGTGAAAAGACGCTCATCTAGCTTCTACTTGATTTCAAGCCATGGTACTTCAACTTGTGCACCATCACTGAAGTGCTATGCTACCGTAGCATTGCTCCGTAATGATTTCAAGGTGTGATAGGTTGTACAGTGACGAGGACTGGTCCATCTAACGCCTGCACCTCATCGAGCGAACGATGACAATAGAGTAGTGTACACGTTGCAACTCCCCATCTTCATGCAAATTCCTCCACGAAGCAACAAATACCCGGCGAAATTGCACGGTGTCGTATTTTATTTGGTTGTTGTTGTCATTCTTGCTGTTGCTGCACGAGTTATAACAAAAATAGCGCAGTTGACTGTGTGACGAATTTCAAGAAATCACTTGGATGGCCGTTTCTTCTTGTGGTGCCGATCTGGCTCGCTCATATGGTACCTATCTCAAATTCGCACTGATGTCGATAGTTACTGAGAGATGGTTTCATGCTTCAGCGGGCGCTGCGTGTATCAGTGCCACGACTCATAGCTTTTGGAGTGCTGAGAATGAAGAGGATCAATTTTGAATGTGTGATGGAAAAGAAAGATTTCTCCCTTGCGAACTGCAGAACTCTTCTCTTATATAATAAAGCTGATACGTGGACATTATGTACCGGTGCTGGTAAGTGGATGCACTGCGTTTGCGGTCGACGACCACCATTGCCAGAGGGATGCAAGTTGCAGTGCCAAAGAGTCTCCAATAGTTTGCGATTGGCACTCGATCCCTGATGTTTCCAACTGCAGTTGCAGCAATTCTGTAGTTTCAGTGTTCATCTCACACCAAACAGGGCGTAATCAAATTCAAAAGAAGTGGTTACGCGTTTCCACATTGAACTTGGGTTACGCTGTCACGCTTTTCTAATTATCTGATCTGTGACTCATAGCGAGGAGCTCATGACAGACCTCCTAGTGGATTTATTCGTGCGCTCAGCTGTACAGTACAAAGTGTTGCATTGCGCGTGTCAGACTGTGGCGAACGATGTGTGGAGGCAAACAAGCGGATAGCTTGTCGAGACGTTTTCTATCCACTCGGTGAAGATTGCCTCGGGGCCTGTCTTAAAAGCAAACAATGATGTGTGAGCAAAATGGTGTGCTTGCAGCTCAGAGACAACTGTTAAGTCTGTGGCGCACGAGTGAAGGATCTCGTCCTGAGAAGCAATCGTTCGTAGCACTGCGGCTTCTCCTGTCCACGCAGCAAGACCTCGCTACCATACCACAACAAATAAAAGCGTCACCCGCTCCTAGCTGCGCCGAAGCTCTTCTTGAATCGCTGGGGTTCTTCGCAAATCGCTGGGCCTCTTCCTTTCCTATCTCGACTAAAGATCGACCCTAATTGTGAAAGCAGCCGGGAAAACTGATACACTTGGACACGATTGCTTACTCCATTGACTGGTGGTACGTCAACTCCAACTTCAAAGCCCAAAGGAACATACAGTAATCCGCTCGACCGGATGTGGTTACGCGTTCAGACGCGTCAGTGTTGCGGTGTTGAGGAGAGAAATGTCATACATTATTATACTGCGGCGCTGTGTCGTATTTTTCTGGCGCGAGGTCCCTCAGTGTTCAAAAGCAGGTGCTCAACGCTCCATACCGCTTGCTTGGATTTCCACAAACTGCACCTACTTCTGCGGTGCTATGTATGGCGTTGTCTTGGCCAACACGATAAGGTGCTTATTTCTTCGACAACACAATGCGTTGGCTTGAATTGCTGCAAATACCCTTGCGTCAAGGGTTCGATGACAATTTCGTGGAGCGATCTTACACAGTGTGAGACCGCTCAACGAAAATGATCGCAATAGAGCCTCATAACAATGTCCGATCGAGTGAGGACATGTAGACGGTCGATCCCACACATCCTATCGGTATGTAGCTACTTTCGATTACCACACATACGTCGCCTCCACCACTGCTCGAAAATATAAACTGTACTCGTGGCCTCTCTGTCCTACTGGCCGTTGTGACGCTATTCACGATGTACATGCCACCGAACGCTTCACTGCTGCTGCTGTCAGCGCATCTACTCACCGCTCCAACTACATTTAACCACACGCCATCACCTGTAACGATTCCAACAAGACTTCACCTCACTTCACCACCACTCATTCTGTGAACTCCAGACATTACCACCATGCTTCTTCCAATCTAACGCAAGCTACCGCCCGACTCTGAGATGACTCTGACACTATGATACCAATCACGAGAACATAGGACGCCACAGATTACCAAGATCGTCCATGCCGTGCTCGCAGAGCTTGCGCTACCAAAGATCACGACCTCTCCAGCAGTGTGGAATATCCCGATACACATCACGCCGCCAAAACCAGTCGTACATGCATGCACCCAACAAGATCAACATCGGTCCGTAGGCACCTCCAGACGACGAGTCGCTTGAAAGGCGCACAACTCCTCTCTCTACTGCACTCAGCACAGCGTTAGAATCCCGCTGACCGCAACACTTGTCGTTGACTTGATCACACTGCTCGAGATGGACATGCTACCACCCAATCACTCGATGACGCGGCGCTCGTTGATGGCCCCATTCGACAATGAGATAGATGCGCCGCTACCGCTCACCAAAACCCACTGACGACCCTGATCTCTCCTTCCACACGCGACGTTGACGACCCGCTTTCGATACGCACGAATCCGACCGACGCTTTGTATAGCCTTTCGTCAAAGCCATGCTGCTACTTGCTGTTAATCGCAGTGCTAAACGTTGAAATCACAACTGAGCCGCTCATCGATTAGCCATCACCACGCGTCGGACATCGAACTTGACAGACACAGAACAGCTACCTCAACCTGCCGACGACCCATCACGTCGCCGTCCACATCCTGTGGGTTGTTGACTCTGCTGGAGAGAAGGAGGGACGCAAGAGCTTTCCGTTCGGTCATTCGTCCTTTGTGTATGATACAATGCTG
Source organism: Phytopythium helicoides (assembly GCA_024867545.1). Classification (NCBI taxonomy): domain Eukaryota; phylum Oomycota; class Peronosporomycetes; order Pythiales; family Pythiaceae; genus Phytopythium; species Phytopythium helicoides. Next base: position 852,355 of record JANFNE010000020.1, on the reverse strand, counting down.
CTTCTGACTGTACGAGTGTACTCTATTGTTTTGCTCAGTGTTCTCAGCAATCCCTAATCCCTCTTTGTGTTTGTTGGAATAGCTTTACTTACTCGGCCGTTCGCGCTTGAGTGCTATTAATCGTGGTGATACGATCATGCGTGGAAGTCGAAAGACGTTCAAGCTGTTTGTTTGCTTTCTCCCTGTGCTGATTGCAACTTGGGTCGCCATCACACGGTCAGTTGACAACTGGCACCACTACAGCGACATTCTCGGCGGCAGCATCATCGGTGCTGTGACGACATGCGTGGCGTACGACTACAACTACGGATCCGTGTTCAGTTGGGATGCGGCTGGTATTAGGGTGTCTAAAAATTTGTTCAGCTGAGTCTTAGATTTTGTGCTTCGCATTCTAATCATTTGCTCTCGTGTATGGATTGCAGGTGAAGCTGCTGGAGGGTGAAACAGTCACCGTATCGTCCGGAACACACAAGAACGGAGAGAAATCGCAGGTTACGTCCGCTCAGTGAGTTGTGGAAGGCACCAAGTCTTATGGTTGACTCTCGGTCTCGATGAATGCGTTCTACTAAAATCACCATTCAGTGAGAATGGAGCCTTATACACCCCGAGCACAAGCTCGTCCTATTGTACTTATTAGTGCGTTTTCAGGATCAAATTGATGTCATTGGCAATTCCCCTTTTGTATTTTGTTTTGGTTTTGTTTTGACAAGTGTTCTACTTGAGGGTTAGAAGACTGCCAGCGAAGATCCGATATCAATCAACTCTACTCTGCTCATTTTGAATGACCATCCATTGTTCACGTAATTTTTCTTGTTTGCTTTGTGGGGCGCCACTTATCCGAGCGCACAAAAAATATGAAACAGACCCTAGCTAAAGCCAGAAAGACGTTGAGAGATAGGTTTGGTCTTTTTTTAATGATGAGAGCATCTAAACGCTAGGGGAATTTTGCGAAGAACGCCTGGACGAATCTCCCAGCCTTCAATAGGACTTTCGAAAGTGTGTGGTTCCTGAGCACCTGGCTGAAAGAGGTCGCTTATCTTCGGAGAAGATCTGGAGGTGCCTACGGACCGATGTTGATCTTGTTGGGTGCATGCATGTACGACTGGTTTTGGCGGCGTGATGTGTATCGGGATATTCCACACTGCTGGAGAGGTCGTGATCTTTGGTAGCGCAAGCTCTGCGAGCACGGCATGGACGATCTTGGTAATCTGTGGCGTCCTATGTTCTCGTGATTGGTATCATAGTGTCAGAGTCATCTCAGAGTCGGGCGGTAGCTTGCGTTAGATTGGAAGAAGCATGGTGGTAATGTCTGGAGTTCACAGAATGAGTGGTGGTGAAGTGAGGTGAAGTCTTGTTGGAATCGTTACAGGTGATGGCGTGTGGTTAAATGTAGTTGGAGCGGTGAGTAGATGCGCTGACAGCAGCAGCAGTGAAGCGTTCGGTGGCATGTACATCGTGAATAGCGTCACAACGGCCAGTAGGACAGAGAGGCCACGAGTACAGTTTATATTTTCGAGCAGTGGTGGAGGCGACGTATGTGTGGTAATCGAAAGTAGCTACATACCGATAGGATGTGTGGGATCGACCGTCTACATGTCCTCACTCGATCGGACATTGTTATGAGGCTCTATTGCGATCATTTTCGTTGAGCGGTCTCACACTGTGTAAGATCGCTCCACGAAATTGTCATCGAACCCTTGACGCAAGGGTATTTGCAGCAATTCAAGCCAACGCATTGTGTTGTCGAAGAAATAAGCACCTTATCGTGTTGGCCAAGACAACGCCATACATAGCACCGCAGAAGTAGGTGCAGTTTGTGGAAATCCAAGCAAGCGGTATGGAGCGTTGAGCACCTGCTTTTGAACACTGAGGGACCTCGCGCCAGAAAAATACGACACAGCGCCGCAGTATAATAATGTATGACATTTCTCTCCTCAACACCGCAACACTGACGCGTCTGAACGCGTAACCACATCCGGTCGAGCGGATTACTGTATGTTCCTTTGGGCTTTGAAGTTGGAGTTGACGTACCACCAGTCAATGGAGTAAGCAATCGTGTCCAAGTGTATCAGTTTTCCCGGCTGCTTTCACAATTAGGGTCGATCTTTAGTCGAGATAGGAAAGGAAGAGGCCCAGCGATTTGCGAAGAACCCCAGCGATTCAAGAAGAGCTTCGGCGCAGCTAGGAGCGGGTGACGCTTTTATTTGTTGTGGTATGGTAGCGAGGTCTTGCTGCGTGGACAGGAGAAGCCGCAGTGCTACGAACGATTGCTTCTCAGGACGAGATCCTTCACTCGTGCGCCACAGACTTAACAGTTGTCTCTGAGCTGCAAGCACACCATTTTGCTCACACATCATTGTTTGCTTTTAAGACAGGCCCCGAGGCAATCTTCACCGAGTGGATAGAAAACGTCTCGACAAGCTATCCGCTTGTTTGCCTCCACACATCGTTCGCCACAGTCTGACACGCGCAATGCAACACTTTGTACTGTACAGCTGAGCGCACGAATAAATCCACTAGGAGGTCTGTCATGAGCTCCTCGCTATGAGTCACAGATCAGATAATTAGAAAAGCGTGACAGCGTAACCCAAGTTCAATGTGGAAACGCGTAACCACTTCTTTTGAATTTGATTACGCCCTGTTTGGTGTGAGATGAACACTGAAACTACAGAATTGCTGCAACTGCAGTTGGAAACATCAGGGATCGAGTGCCAATCGCAAACTATTGGAGACTCTTTGGCACTGCAACTTGCATCCCTCTGGCAATGGTGGTCGTCGACCGCAAACGCAGTGCATCCACTTACCAGCACCGGTACATAATGTCCACGTATCAGCTTTATTATATAAGAGAAGAGTTCTGCAGTTCGCAAGGGAGAAATCTTTCTTTTCCATCACACATTCAAAATTGATCCTCTTCATTCTCAGCACTCCAAAAGCTATGAGTCGTGGCACTGATACACGCAGCGCCCGCTGAAGCATGAAACCATCTCTCAGTAACTATCGACATCAGTGCGAATTTGAGATAGGTACCATATGAGCGAGCCAGATCGGCACCACAAGAAGAAACGGCCATCCAAGTGATTTCTTGAAATTCGTCACACAGTCAACTGCGCTATTTTTGTTATAACTCGTGCAGCAACAGCAAGAATGACAACAACAACCAAATAAAATACGACACCGTGCAATTTCGCCGGGTATTTGTTGCTTCGTGGAGGAATTTGCATGAAGATGGGGAGTTGCAACGTGTACACTACTCTATTGTCATCGTTCGCTCGATGAGGTGCAGGCGTTAGATGGACCAGTCCTCGTCACTGTACAACCTATCACACCTTGAAATCATTACGGAGCAATGCTACGGTAGCATAGCACTTCAGTGATGGTGCACAAGTTGAAGTACCATGGCTTGAAATCAAGTAGAAGCTAGATGAGCGTCTTTTCACTGCAATATGATGCAAGCCTCCTTGTGAAGTTGCAGTCATCATCACGAGCTCTCCAGGGTTTTGTCAGTCGGAGTCCTCGTAACGATTGGCTACGAAGTACTCGATGTGCTTGTGCGCTTTCCTAATCCCGTTTGAGGGCTTTTGTTGACTGCTATGCTTCATTCTTCATTCTTCATTTCACCGCCTCGACAGCAGCTCACAAGAAGAACAAGACGCCCTCATCCATGTTCACCTCGTGGCTCGTTCCGCTCGTGGCGGCTGCGATTGGACTTTTGTCGGGCCCCCGACTTGCTGCCGCCGATCAATGGGATGCCCAGGCCGACGCCATCATGGCCAACTTTACGGTCGGAGATATCGTCGGTCAGATGACTCTGATCGCCATCTACGGAATTGTGAACCGCACCAAAGAACTCGACGACGCCATGGTACTGGGGTACGCCAAGCTCAAGGCTGGAGCCTATCTCGGTGCGGCACTCTCTACTGTTTCGTACACGAACGAAAGTGGGGTCTACGCTTGGACTGCTGAGCAATTTCGAGACGCTGTGACGCGGATCCAACAGATCTCGATGAATGAGAATGGCGGTCATCCAATCGTCTACGGTCTCGATTCCACGCATGGAGCTACCCTCATCCGCGGCGCTGTGTCGTTTGGTCAGCAAATTAACGGAGCGGCGTCTTTCAACCCGGACTTGGTCTACAAGATGGGCGAAGTCACGGCAAGAGACACTCTGGCAGCCGGGATTACGTGGGCGTACAGTCCAATGCTCGAGATCTCATCAAACCCACTATGGCCACGTACCTACGAGACGTTTGGTGAAGACCCGTACACGGTCTCGGTCATGGGTGACGCAATCATCCGTGGTCTCCAGAGCAACAATATCACCTCCGCCTGCATGAAGCACTTCATTGCGTATTCGAAGACACCAACAGGTCATGACACAGAAGATGTCACAATCAGCGATTTTGATTTGCTCAACTATTATGCGCCACCATTTATCGCTGCAATTGCAGCGGGAGTAGACGTCAAACTTTCTGCATGGCGTGTCGGTGAAAGACGGACTTGAAGCGATTGCAGGCAACTCGAGTGTGACGTACTTCAACGGCCTCTACGTTAACGGCTCGTACTCGGATGACGACTTGGCCACTGCCAAGAAACTTGCTGCGCAGTCCGAGTACACCATTGCGGTTATTGGCGAGGAGACCTACGTGGAAAAGAACGGAGATATTGACAACTTGGACCTGCCTGCCGGACAAATTGAGTATGTGAAGGAGCTGGCATCAACGGGGACCAAGGTGATCCTGGTGTTGTTCGAGGGCCGTCCGCGACTTCTCAATGGACTCACCGAGCACGTCTACGCTGTGATTGACGGTTTGCTTGCTTGTGAGCTCGGTGGACAAGCGGTCGCAGAGATCATCTACGGAAAGGTAAACCCGAGCGGCCGCATGCCGATCACGTACCCCAAGGACTCGGGGAATGTCGCCATCCCCTACAACCACCGTGTGACCACGCAGTGTGCGTCGGGTGACTACTGCGAGATGCAGTGGGACTTTGGCCACGGACTCAGCTACACGACGTTCAACTACTCCAACTTGACGCTCAGCACCTACAACGTGACGTCTAGCTCGGACTCGATCAATGTGTCTGTCACCGTGACGAACTCTGGGTCGATGGCCGGCAAGGAGACCGTGATGCTGTTCCTCACACAACCGTACCGTTCGTTCTCGGTCCCGGAGGTCAAGATGCTCAAGAAGTTCACCAAGATTTATCTAGACGCTGGTGCATCCACGGTCGTCGACTTCTCGCTGACCTACAAGGACTGGAGCGTATACTACCCGCAGATCGGCAGTGGCTTCAAGCTCGTGGCCGAAGACACGGACTACGTCATCGCCATCAAGCCCGAGACCGACTGCGACGTGTACAACTCGACTGCGATCAACAACCCTTTGTGTGCGACGTTCACGCTGAACACGGGCGAGTATCCATTCGGCTCCATTTCTGAGGTGCAGTGACTGTCGTGGCATGATGTCAAGCAGTAGATCACGTTGACGTTGAAGTCGCTGCCGTTCCGAACTCTTCATAAATCTTCAAATACCATTTTTGTGGCTTTCAGTATACTTGCATTTTCATGTCGGCATACAAACCTTTAGAAAGGACACCGGCAATGGCGCAGCAAGGTGATGACCACGATGCCGGCCACGGAGAAGACGACGCCGCCGCGACGCTACTGGGGCTTGCGCCTTCATCATCTGCTGCTTCTGCGCCTCGCTGGCTGCCCGTTCGAGCGCCAGATCGTGCGCGAGCTGCACGCGCAGGACGGCGTGTTGGTCATGGCGCGCGGTTTGGGCCTCTCGCGGCTCTTTGCCTGCTTCGCGCGCCTCTACTGCGGCTCTCCGCACGCACTCGTGCTGTGCCTGAACGCTACGGAGCAGGCAGGCTGCTGTGCATGCGCAGCTGCTCGCGCTGGGGCTCGACCGCGCGTTCCTGCCCAAGGTTATCGACGCTCGAAGCCACCAGGCCGAGCGACTCACGCTGTATAAGGGCGGCGGCTGCTTCCTGGTCACGTCGCGCATCCTCGTTGTTGACTTTCTGACGGGCCAGCTGGATGCTTCGATGGTGTCGGGGTTGCTGGTTAATGACGCGCATCGAGTTACCGAGACATCAGTTGAGGCGTTCATTCTGCGGTTGTATCGAGAAAAGAATCGAGAAGGCTTTGTCAAGGGCTTCTCCGATGACAGCAGCGGCCTTGCCTCGGGATTCAACAAGATGGAGCTTGTACTGAAGCACCTGTATGTCCGCGAAGTGCTGCTTTATCCGCGATTCCATGTAGAAGTTGACAAGTGCCTTGGAGCGCGCGAGCCAGATGTCTATGAGATTGAGGTGTCGTTCTCTCAATCCATGCGCACAATGCAAGAGGCACTGCTGGTGGCACTCGAAGCTACCATGAAAGAACTGCAGCGAAGTACTAAAGCGTTGGACGCTTCCGAACTGACCATGGAGCGAGCACTCATGAAATCCTTTGGAAGCTCGATTCGCAGAGAGCTAGATCCACTTTGGCACAAGCTTCCAGCCAAAACCAAACAGCTTGTCAACGACCTCACAACACTTCGTCAGCTGCTTACATACTTGCCGCGATACGATGCGATCTCCTACTACTGCTTTTTAGTCAACCACGAAACAATGAGCGGTCAACAGCGCTTCCCATCACCATGGTTGTTCACGGAGGCTGCAGATCGACTGTTCACAGCCGCGAAGGAACGCGTTTACCGGGTAGTCGACAAGAAAACGAAGGCTCCTATCAACTTGCGGAAACTTGGTGCGAACAGTGCTGCAATGAAGGCGTTCACTGTCAAGAACGCCGAGCTGGAACTTGTGTTGGAGCGTAACCCTAAATGGCAAGCTCTCTCGCAGACATTAGATGAAGTCCATGAAGAAATGCAACAAAAACACGCAGCGACCCAGTTTGTTGGTGGTGCAAGAGTCCTAGTTATGGTCAAGGACGAGCGAACCCGCGCACAGCTTCGTGAGTTTTTGAGCCTCGGGGATCGTGAGATGATGAAGCGCCGTTTTGTTCACTTCCTCTTGCAAAAAGAGGCTGCCATCAAGAAGAAGGGCACTCCGGCAGCTTCACTCGGTATCGAGCAAAGTTTACTCCTTGACGCAGCTGCGCAATATCGAGCGAACACTCTTGATTTCGAGACAGCACAACCTACTTCATCAAATCGTCAGCATCAAGGCAAAAGATCCAAAAATGCAACCAACGGGAAGGGTAAGCGACAAGCTCCAGTTGGACCAGGTGATCACATCCATTTCAATGGTGACAGTGCAGGCACCTTTGGTTTGTCTATGGATGAACTGGAGGTGATTGTATCGAGTCAAACAACCTATTCTGAGCGGAATACAAAAGCTCGGAAAGGTGATACTCAACTGAAGGTTGCGACTAGAAAGGCCGATTCTTCACCGAGGACACCAAATCTATCGCTGTCATTGGTGGATCCGTTAGAGAGCATCGTTCTCTGTACCTATGACCAAGCGAATGAGCACTCCGGAGAAGGCACGTCCGCACTATTGCGTGACTTGATGCCTTCATGTGTGGTGCTGTATGACCCAGACATGGCATTTATCCGTGAGTTGGAGGTGTTTCACGCTACTCATCACGACGACGGTCAGACGCTTGAAGTGTACTTCATGCAGTACGACGAAAGTGCTGAACAGCAAACGTACCTGAGCGAGATAAAGCGCGAAAAGCGCGCCTTTGATGCTCTCATCCACCAGAAGGCGAATCTCATGATGCCTGCAAACGTGTATGATGTCCCCTTCCACGTCAAGATGCAGCAGCAGCAGCAACGCAATGCACGATTTCAGTACAGCATGGATACACGAACTACAGGCAAGAAAGCAGTTGTAGCTGGCGTTAAAGTTGTTGTCGATGTGCGAGAATTCCGGAGTGCGCTGCCTTCTATGCTCCATCGCGAAGCTATGGTTGTACAGCCGGTGACTCTCGAAGTGGGCGATTACATCCTCACACCAGATATTTGCGTAGAGCGAAAAAGCATCAGCGATTTGTTTGGATCACTTAACTCCGGTCGACTCTTCAACCAGGCTGAAAACATGAAGCGCTTCTACAAGCTTCCAGTGCTGCTCATCGAGTTTTCTCCTGGCAAGTCATTCTCGCTCCAGGATCCGTCCGAGATCGGCTCGGAAATCAGTGCCTCAAGCATCATCTCCAAGTTGTCGTTGCTTATTCTTCATTTCCCCGCTCTTCGCATTTTGTGGTCGCGGTCGCCACACGCGACAGTCGACTTGTTCAAAGTAATCAAACAAAACCAGGATGAGCCCGACGTGGACGCGGCAGTCGCTGTTGGCACTGGCAACCTTGTGCCTGGTAACGGTGAACAGGGCGAAATGGCATCAGAATCGATGTCGTCGGCAAAAGGAGACTCGTATTACAACACCAGTGCCGTTGACGTACTCAAGAAGTTGCCTGGCATCAACGAGCACAACTTCCGCAAAGTTCTAGATAAGGTCAACTCGCTTGCCGACTTGAGCAGCATGAGTCAAGAAGAACTCTCTCAGCTGCTCGGAAAGGGAAACGGCAAGAAGCTGTACACGTTTTTCAACTCGAGCATGTAGAAAGAGATACAGTTGGCAAAAAGGGTTATTGATTTTGAGTTGTGAAGCAGCAAAACCCAGTTGTCTGCCGTGTCATTCCGGCGAGCAGCAATGCGTTCGAGCTTAGAACTTAAAAACCTGCGTGGACGTGTACTGCATGCTCTTGAGCAGGCCTTGCAGCTCTCCCTGCGTCCGGTCCTTAGCCTTGTTGCCCGACACATGGAACATCATTGGCGGCGGGCCGCAAACGCACACAAGGTTATCGTCCGACGGCTCCGGCATGGTCTCCTGGATCATCTCCTTGGAGATATATCCCGAGTAGCCCTTCCAGCTCTCGGAGGGCTTGTCAACGACGTAGTAGGCCTTGAACTGTGGGTACAGGTACTGCAGCGCGTCGATCTCGTCGCGCAGGATGATGTCGTCCTCGGACACGTTGGCGAACAGCAGCGTGATCTTGGTGTTGTCGGTCACGTCGCGGCAGATGGACTTGGCGATCTGCAGCATGGGCGTGATGCCCGATCCGCCAGCGATGAGTCCAATGTGCTTGTACTTGTTGGGTGTGAGCGGCAGCTTGACGAGCGGGCCCTTCATCTCGAGCTCGTCTCCCGGCTGCAGCGACACAATGTGCTTGCTCATGCGGCCGTTCGGGTAGCCCTTGACCACGAGCTCGAGGTAGCCGCGGTCGTCGTTCAGGTTGGTGGGCGTGTAGGCGCGCACGACCGTCTTGCCGTCGATCTTGGCGCGCGCGATGAGGCAGCTGGCGACCGGCAGCCCGATCGACTGCTCGGGCGACGCCAGCGCGAACGTGATGCGCTTCGTGTTGCCCGTCAGCGTCTCCACGCGCTGCACGCGGAACGGCTTGAAGGCGGCGGCGTCGAGCGCTGGGCCTTCGCTCGACGGCGAGGCCGCCGCCTTGACGGGCGCGTCACAGCGCGAAGAGGCCGACTGGGGCGACGAGAACGCCGCGAAGGCCGCGAGTCCCGCGGCCGCCAGCGCCGACGTCGACGCGAAGCGCGCGCGCGACGGGAAGCGCAGCACGTACGTCCACATGGCGGCGCTGCTGCTAGCTGGAGAGAGAGAGAGAGCGGAGGAGCTGGAGACCTGGCGAGGCCTGCGCGTTTCGCGAGATGACGGGTGAACCGGAATTCCGCAACGGCCGACGTGACAAGTTGTGTGGACCACGCGAGTTGATGCGGAGTGTCGAAAAGGACGGTGGTGACGAAAGTCGATGTGGAGCGAGCTTCATGTGGTAAAGATAGTGGTGGAGGTATGGCTGCGAAGGTCGTGCTGGCGATGCTAATGTGCTGCATTTGAGAGAGGAAAGTCAGAGATGGATTTGCTGTTTTCCTGGTGGATCGAGAAGTTTGCGAGGACGAAAATGTAGGGAGGTGACGGATGCGACCACGACTTGGACCACGACTTGACCTGTGCGCATCGATGCTGAATGACTTGGACAGCTTGATCACACCCTTCCCTGTTCATGTGGACCTGTTGCAAACTCCCATAGTATACCTCCGCGACGGAAACAAGCCCACACGGCGAATTTGTTTCCTTGCCCGGAAAAGCGGGGAGGGCTGAGGTGGTGGCATTATACGGTTAAATACAATGGCCAGCCGCAGGTCCCCAAGGCTGTGCTCGTCTCATCGAAGGTCGGCTCGACGGCTGCTCGGCGATAGCGTGCGGAGACGCTTAGGCCGAGTCGGCGATCGTGACCTCGACCTCGACACCCGGCTCGATCGAGATGGAGGTGATCTGCTTGACGATGTCCGAGGGCGCGTGCAGGTCGATGATGCGCTTGTGGATGCGCATCTCGAAGCGGTCCCACGTGTTGGTACCCTCACCGCACGGCGACTTGCGCGTCGTGAGGCGCAGGATCTTGGTGGGGAGGCGCACGGGGCCCGAGACCTTGAGGTTCTTGTCGACGGCGCCACGCTTGAGGTCCGCGCACACCTTCTCGAGGTTCTTCACGTTGCGGCTGGACAGCGTGATGCGGATGCGGTGGATGCGGACATCCTCCGCCTCGACGGTCTTGGTGGGCTTGGTGACGAGCGACATTTCTGGATAGAGGGCTGCGTTTTCGACGCGGAAAACACGCACAGCACCGTCAGCTCCCGCCCCACACGCCCATCGCACTGCCACACCCGCCAGGGCCGCCGCTGCTTGCGCCACGTACCAGAGAGAAAACTAAATTTCGGACTGTCGGTAACCTGAATCCAAAAATTGAGTGCGCCATCATGGCGTTGGGTGGTGGCGGCGCTGGAGCCAACCAAGCCCCGGCGCCTCGTACTTACCGCGTTCGCATACCAACGCCAAGTCACCATACAATCTACCGCAACTAGCACCTATCTTCCCTTAAAATCACACATATAATCACACACTCCCCAACTAATCACATTTGTCGAACGACGCCGGTGTGCATTGCGCAACACTTGATCAGCTCGCTCCACGTTCAACCGGGGAGAGAATGCTGGCTCCTGGCGGCGGCGCGCGACCTGCGGCCGTGTGCCTGGGCATGGGCGTGGCGCTGCTGGCCTCCGTGTCCTTCTCGCGCTCGAGCCCGCGGCTCTGGCGCGCGCTGCAGCGGCTGCAGCTGTCGACGGCGCGCGCGCCCACGGTGCTGCGCGGCCGGCCGAGCCTCGCGGGCGACGCGGACGCCTCGGCGCAGTTTCTCCCGTGCGCGCTCGAGCTCGAGGGCGTAGCGCCGTCGCGGCTGTCCAGGCACAAGATCACGGTCGTGCAGGTGCGGCGGCTTGATTTGGGGGCGGTTGGATGAGGAATGGGTGGGCTGATGGGGGGCTTGAGCGACGGCAGCTCAACATCCTCGCGAGCAACCTGGCCACGCGCAACCACTTTCCCTACGTCGTTGAGTCGAGCTTGAACTGGGAGTACCGCAAGATGACGCTGCTGAGACAGCTTGAGGAGCTCGACGCGGACGTCGTGTGCCTTGAGGAGCTCAGCGACTACTGGACGTGCGTCGCGTTGGCGAGGAGCGGTTGACGTGGATGCGTTGCGAGAAACTGACGATTGCGCGTCTGCCGTGAGCAGATTTTTCAAGCCGGAACTGTATGTGCGCGGATATGATAGTGTCTACGTCAAGCGCCCGTCCATCAATGTGTCGAACTGGTCCGGCGAGAAGAAGCACGACGGCTGCGGCATCTTTTACAAGTGCGTATCTCGTTGCGGCTGACGCAAGTGACGATGCTTGCAGCGCTAACTCGATGTATTTCCAGGAAAGACAAATTTGAGCTGAAAGAGTGCGAGACGTTCAACTTCCACGACCCGCATGACCGCGTCGCCATCATGGCGCTGCTCAAGATGCGCCACTTTGCGCAATTCGTGCTGGTCGGCTGCACTCATCTGTGGTGGAATGCCAAGTAAGCTGCTGCTTCTGCCTATCTCTCCTGCGCAGAGTCAGGTCTCACTGCTCGTACGCTCATTCTACAGGAAGGTAGACCATCAGATGGCGGAGCTATTCGAACTCGAGGAGGAGGTGATCCGAATGAGCAGCGACGTCAAGGACAAGTACGAGCGCGACATGGCCAACACCTGCAACCGGAGCGAAGAATCTACCCGTATGTTTTGCTTCTCATTTTTTGATGCACTCCTCCTTGTCGAAAGTAACCTTTGCCTGCTCCTCAGATCGTGCTGTGCGGAGACTTCAACAACTCCCCTGACTCGGCCATTTACGAGTACATGGAGAACTCGTTCATGCAGAAGCCAAACTTAGAGGGCATGCACGAGGCGTTCCGAAGCGCGTATGGAGCGTACCGGCCGAACAAGGCGGCAGCAGCACAGGCCGACTCTTCTTCTCCTCCACTTCCTTCTTCTGAACCCCCACTCATCGGACCCAAGGGTGAGCCACCTCACACAACCGTCAACTTCCGTCGCTGCTGGACGATCGACTACATCTGGTACTCTAAGAGCAGTATTGTGCCGTCGCGAGTGCTGCAGATCCCGCCCGAGAGCGTGCTGCGAAGCGAGGAGGGCCCTCCCGACTGGCTCAACCGCATCGCGCGGTCCGACAGTTATAGCAAGGCCGGCCGACTGCCTAGCGGGCTGCACGGCAACCACAACGGCATCCCGAACTCCAAGTTCGGCAGCGACCACGTGCCAATCTTGGCCGAGTTCGAGTTCCTGAGCCCCGTCGAAGCCAGCGACGAGGAGACCAAGCAGTAGCGTTGATGTGCCACAAATCTACGTACCAGTTCAGTTCATTTGTGCCACACCATACGATTTTCACATCAGTTTTTTTGTCGACGTCATTTCTTCCGCCACCCAGCATGAAGGCGACCAAGGCGAGGCGCTTCGCTGGTACATTGCGCGCGTCTCGCTCGTCCGCAGCGCCCGCAGGAGCCCAAGCGCCTTCTCTGCGCTTCGGAGCTGCGCTTTCGACGGTCAACGCGGGTCTTCCGTTCGCTGTATGTGCGCTAGCAGCTGCATTTCGACCAGGTCAAGAATGTGTTGACACAAATGCATCCACGAGAAGTCGCAGGTGCGAGAGCGCTCGACGTGGGAGATCGCTGCGGGAGGCCTGCAGCGCAAGTGGAAGGGCATCAAGCAGGTTGGCAGCCGCGGTAATAGCAGGGTGGCTTCTCCAGCTACCATCACTGACTGGCACGGGTGTACTCTTTGATAGCGAACGGCGTGGAGATACAAGACGCTCAAAGACAAGGACGTCGCAATCGTCTTCAGCGCTGAGAAACAGAAGGAAGTACATTTCAAGGTTGGTGTCGTGGTTTGTGCGTAGCTACTGCCCTTGGGAGTAACCATGAACCCGTCGCTACAGCCTCAGAACCGCAGGGTCGACGATCCGCTGGCGTGTCATAATGTGCTTGCGACTGTCTCGGCTGCCAGCCTGAATGGCATCCTTGCAGCGACCTCGCCGGAAGACTCAAACCAGTTTTGTAAGACCATGGCAGGCTTCATGCTGCTGTCATGCCCGCCGTCGATGCGGGCAAAGGTGCTGGACGTCCTCACAAAGCAGCGCCTTGATGAGATCACGTACGTTACTGGTAAAGTACGTTGAATTCTGCTTACCATTGGTTCTAATCGTATTGACAATAACGAGCAGGATTTCAAATCGTGCGGTGGTGATTCGAGCTATCCAGCGGTGCTTGATGTCGCCGCTTCACACCGAGAAAGCAGTCTTGTACTCTGCTGCATGCAACGTGATTTGCGGTACCTATGGTCGCGATCTTTCCCTACTGAAGGAGCAAGTTCACGCAGACGAAGAGGCCTTTATCGATGAATCTGGCAACCTTACCTTTGAAGAAGGTCCGGCACCAGGGAAGATCGCGATCAAGGGAGACGGTGCAAGTGGTGGAGCATTTGAGAAGACGCCGCACTCGGGAGACCTCATTCATCTTGTCTACAACAACAAGAATGTCACCGAGGTCGTCAAGGTGGTGCAACACATCGCAGTTGAGAGTCTTAAGGTGAAGCAGGAACAGCCGCATTTGGTGAAGGTGGTGAGCGACATTGATGACACACTGTTTGCCGGGTACGTCCAACTTTTGCGTGACAGCATTAGGCATGTGCTTATTATTCGGTTTCATTTGCTAGTTGGATCGATCGTCGCTACCCACTGCACATCCCTTATCCTGGCGTTTCCGAGTTGTACGCACGTGTATCCCGCGGTTTCAAGGAAGATGCGAAGGGAGATCCTATTCGCCCGTCTATCACTTTTCTTACGGCTCGTCCGCGTGGCTGGCTCAGTGTCGGCCGATACCTGACGTTGCAGCACCTCAAGAGCCTTGGCGTGCCCAATGTAACCGTGCTCACAGGCTCCGTCTCTGGCCTTGTCAGCAATGAAAAGATTGCCAAGTGAGTTTTCCCTGTTGATAGAGCATTGGCTCTCGTCGATACTAACGCTCATCTGCTCTATATTCTATCAGGATGAAGCTCGAGAACTTCACTCGTTTCGCGTCCCTCTTCCCGGAATTCAAGTTTGTGTTCTTCGGAGACTCAGGCCAAGGTGACGCCTACCTAGCGTCTCGATTGCTTGAGAACTTCCCGTCCCAAGTGCTCGGCACGTTCATCCACGACGTAACGCCGTCATCGTCTACAACTGGCGACGGCAAGGAGAAATCACTCTATGCTGCGTACGTAGCTATACTACAAAGTGCGTGCGTCCTAACCTCACTGACCACTGGAATTGTGTCGACTTTCACAGCGAGGGAGTTACCTTCTTCTCGTCGTATGCTGGAGCCGCGCTTGCGGCGCACAAGAAGGACCTTATTACTCGATCGCAGCTGATGGAGGTGGTCGCAGCGGCTCAAAAAGAGCTCGACGACATCTTGTTCGTTGGCCCTGACGCTGAATTCAAGAAGAGGAACCGGCTGGAGGAGCTTCAGCGCGACGTTGAGGAGATCCATGCCTATGTGCACAGCGAGCCTTAGAAAGATATAGAGCAAAGCTGCTAGAAACATCTATGCCACGTTGAAGTGGCTCTCAAGTCACATTTTGCAGACCCATCCCATCGCATCATTTCCAGCCAATTGTATTGCTCGACATCCATCCAACCATTGGTGGCGACACACCCATGGATCCAGAGGTGGCACGCGTGCGCATGCTGCGGCTCTGGGCAGCCATGGGCATTTCTCCCTGGCGCCCCCGTGTCTATTGTGACGACCCAGCAGTGCGTGCGCCTCAGTTTTCGCTCCAATTCATATCGGTAGTTTGTTCTCATCCGCTTTTTGGAGCAGCACGGTGTGCAGGCAGATATGGTGGTGACAAACTCCAAGCAGACGCTGCTTGGCGCCACTAAGCTCCAGACGCCGCTCGGAACGTACCCGCACGCAGTATTGCGCGACTACGAGGTGGCGAGCGTTGAGCGCGAGATGTCCATCGACCTGCTAAGAGCTCTGCTTGAGCTGTAGACGGACATCGAGGGAAGTCCCAAACGGACACCTTCGATGCTGCAAGGAGGTGCCTAAGTGATGAATGAGTCACGCCTACGTGAGTGTACAGCAACAACAAATGGGAATCACCTAGAGAAATGTTTCGTGTCGAAGTTTCATATTTTATCGTTGATGGGAGCTTCGCCTGCCGTGAGCTCAACCCGATCGGGTGAAATAATAACTTAGGACTTTTTTCCCGCAAGCGCCAAGGCGAGGCGCACGCGGACGCAATAATACAGCGGTGTCTGCACAGAGATGAGGGTGAGCGGAGAGTGTCCGTGATCTTGGCCCACGAAGTGACGAGCGCAGGCTTCCGTGCCTTATGTGCAGCCGTGCTCGCCAAAGGAAGCAGCAGGAATCACTGTGAGCTGGAAAGCTGACTAGAGACGCAGGATCCTCGGTGGAGACGGATGTCGAGACGAAGATCTGACGCGTGGAGACACTCCGTTAACCAATTCACCGTTCCCGGCTGCAATGCCATTGCTGCTGGTGCCCGAACCATATCCTCCACGCGGGGAAATGATACTTGGAATCGTCGGAATTGCACCGTTCACGCGAAGAGAGCTTGCAGGAGGGAGGACCACACGAGGAGACACTGAGGATGTCACCGACGAAGGTGTAGACGTTGATACTGTCATCGCCATCGAAGATGAGGTCATGGAAGTGGTCGTGGTTGCTGCAGCAGAAGCGGGCACGGGCCCGAGCTGCTGGTAGAGAGCATTCACTGACGGTAGCGGCCAGTCTTTCACAAGATGCCGGATCGATCCTTCTACACGCGACCGGAACTTGCGCACAAGCTCGACAACATCTTCCTCCGACAGCTCAGATCGGTGATTGAGCGTCGCCCGCTGCAAAAGATCAATCACTTCCTTGTAGCTCATGAGCACACCCAAATCTGCTCGGGCGTTGATAACTCGGATGAGTCCAGCCTCGTCCTCGAAAGGGATGTAGCGCGGATCATACGGCATTGTGTCCTTCTGCAGCGAGCGCTTCTTGAGACGGCGGTGAAGGGCTGCAAAGTGCACCCCGTGAGCCTTAGCTGCACTTCGGAGACTCATCCCGTGGATCAAAACGTCTTCCATTGCGCGATCCCACACTTCAGCTGGCACTGTGTTGCTCTGGCGGTAGTGCTTGGGCTCGCTAGAGTTCTTGGCTTGTTTCTTTTGCTGTTTTTGATCTGAGGTTGACTGAGCCGCATTCTGCCGAGGCGAGGAATCGTTGCTTTCACTCTCAGAAGTGCTGTAGTTGTCATTGCCGAACTCTTGGGACGTCTGGCGACTGCGCATTGGCGACGGCGTCGAACGACCAGGATGGGGGCTGGCGCGTGTCCAATTCCCAGATTGAGCCATCGCGTAGTCTCGGTCATTGCCACCGATCGACGTTGCATACTGAAACTGCTGATGGAAGTTGTCTTCCTGAAACGGGCTGATGCCGTCGACGAGTCCGTTCTCGCGCTTGAAGACCGAAAGCCACCGTTGGCTCGGGAACTGTGGCGGCATCTCCCGTCTTGAGTCACGTGCCACGACATACCGCACGACCTCGCGGATGTCATCGTCGTCGTAGCAGTAACTGTTGTCCGGGGCTCCGTCGCGGCGGTGGCGGACGATGGACGGCCCGTACTCCTCGTACAGCATCGTCATGGCCTCGTCGTTCTGGTCGTCAGTCATCCTGATGCTCTCGAGCGTCATGGGTCGCTCCGGCAGGCGGGAGGGCGGCTCGAACCGCTCCGTGTTGGCCATGAGGCCGTTGTATCCATTGGGAGCTCTGGTCGGTCCATTTGCGGCGGCCACATCCACGTTAAGTCCTGCTTGTCGGTGGAGAGACAAGCTTTGGGCTGCTTGGCGAGCGCGGACGCGGCGATGCAGCGCCATGTAGTGCAGGCCGTAGAGCCTCGCGACGCTGCGAAGACTGAGCTTCTGCTCGGTGACGGCGTGGATGGCTCTGGCCCAGACGCGTTCGCTGACCGCGGCCTCGTCGAACACGTTGGCGGCCGCTGCGGGTCCGCCATTCTTGCCGCCGGAGCTGCCCATGCTGTTGTGGTTGTGGTTGCTGGCGTTGCTGCCGGAGCTGCTGCGGGTGCTGGCGCCCGACGACGACGAGCTGTTTCCAAGACTCGCGGTCGGACTCGACGTCCCGCCCAGGCGTGGCGTAGTCATCCGGTCGGCCCTCGTGCTGTTCCGAGTCGAGTCGGGTGCCGAAGCCTCCAAGGGGGAGCTAAAAAGGGGAGAATTAGCCGCTTCGAGAGGCGACGCGAGGTCGGTCGGCTCGTCGGCTTGCAGGTGTTTTGCGTTGTGTGGCGGCGGCGAACACAACGAAACACAGACGAAGTCGCCGGTGTTCTCTGGCGGTCCTACGGTAGGATCCAAGTGTCTTGCCGAATGTATACGACCGACCAGGTCTTTGCAGCAGCCATGGGAGGGCGAGGAGGAGGGGCGACTCGGCACCGAGATGCTTAATATTGTATGAACCAAGGGAGGGGCGACGCCTCGCCCGACTCGAGAGGAGCTCTGGCGCATGGGCTTTGTTCTTCCGCGTTCGCTACGATCGCCCAGACACGCAGTCTCATCCTTATGGAGACGCCTGGTAAGGTGATTGAAGGAAAGAACGCACCGAGCGCGAGGTTTCGTCACCTTCAACTGCCCCAAGGCGCTGTGGTGATGGATTCGCGGCGTTTTTTGTGATGCCTTCGAGGACGTTCTTTGATCTCGAACAGGGGGCTCTGAAGCACAGTGCGAGCGTGGTAGGGCGGGCCGAATTTCGTCATCTTCGGTCGAATGAATAGGTGGGTGCCACTGTGCGAGCAAATCGTTCGTTTGGCGCCTCACGCACAGCTCATTGCGTCATTCGCAGTCCATGGCGCACTCACGCACCTTGACACAGTTCACGTGCGGCCACGGCACTTCAACCTGCGCTGCGCACACGGTGCTCTCGTGGTGGTCTATTATCGTCGGCAAAACCATCAACAGAACGTTGCATGTCGGTTTGCTTTGATCAAAACAAAAGGTTGCGATGGATAGCCACACATGACAGTTGTGGCACAATCTCACCTCCCCTGGAAAGAAGTGCCTTCGTTCAAGTGCTCTCCTCGTTGTTACTACAGGAAGTGTCGCCTCCGAAAACTTCGCATCGAGTCTGCAACGACGAGTGGCTGCCCCAACGATGTCGCCTTCATGCATATCATCACCTTCCGACGTTTACCCGAGCGATTGACGCTGCAGCTCATCGCACAACATTGAACTGTCAATGTAACACCGTCCGACAAGAGTCGGCTGTCAAGTCGGACGGAACACCTTCGCGCCACTTCCTCCCATCTTACCACCTTCGCGCAACCTCTCAATGGATTTTATTGTGCCGCACACAGAAACGGTCCGAAAAGTGATGTGCTTCAAGCTGCACCCACATCACATTTTAGTCGAGAAGCTACGATCTCGAAGACAGGCGGCTCAGATCGCCATCTTCTCCCTCCCCCCGCAGCTCCAGCGCCCTCCCCCGCCACTAGTAGCAGCATGTACGGCGCGCCGACGCACGCGCCCAGGCCCACGTCCATGGTGGAGCTGTCGCTCAGCGCCAAGAACCTCAAGGACCGCGACGTCATCTCCAAGTCGGACCCCTTCGCGGTGCTCTTCGCGCTGCGTGCGTGGATGTGTTGTTTGTGGTTGAGAGGGCTTGGTTGGTCAGGCTAACTGGGCTGTTTGTCGGTCTGCTCGCAGAGGGGCACAACTGGAATCGCATTGGGCAGACGGAGGCCCGCAAGGACGACCTGAACCCGTCGTGGACGCAGCTGTTCGTGGTCGACTACTTCTTCGAGACGCAGCAGCAGTTCAAGGTCGAGATCTATGACCAGGACACGAGCAACCCGGGCAAGCTCTCGGACCAGGACTTCATCGGACGCGCAGAGTTCACGCTCGGACAGCTCATGGGAGCGCCAGGGGCAGAGCGGCACCTTCCTGCTGGCTGGGAAGAAGCACTCGGGCGGACACCGCGGGTCACTGCTCGTCAAGGCTGAGGAGACCAAGGCGTCGAGCGAGGCCGTGCGCTTTCCGCTTCTCGGCGTCCTCACTCGCAAACATGGATGGAATGTTCAGCAAGAGCGACCCGTTCCTCGTCATCAGTCGACTGCGCGAGGACAAGTCATCGTGGACGCAGGTCTTCAAGACAGAGACGATCGACAACAACTTGAATCCGAACTGGCGTCCTTTTGACATCCAGTGCAGCAGTTGTGCAACGGCGACCACAAGCGCGCGCTTAGTTTGCAGGTGTTCGACGAGGACCACGGCGGCAAGTCGCAGTTGATCGGACACGTCACGACGACTTTGGAAGAGCTGATTGCCAAGCGCGGAAGCAACTATGTTCTGCACAACGAAGAGTTGCAGCGCAAGAAGGGCAAGAAGTACACCAACGCTGGTCTCCTCGTTGCGTCTGAGGTGTCGCTGTTCAAGGAGCACACGTTCATCGATTATCGTAAGTGATGCAATATTTGTCGGCTATGCACTTCATATAGGATGGTCAGCTGACATACTATTCCACAACAGTGCGCGGCGGACTTGAGATGAACTTGGTGATTGGGATTGACTACACGGCGTCTAACGGGCCACCTTCAGATCCCAGGAGGTATGTTGACGACTGGCTTTACGAACAGTGATGTGCGGAGGTTCGCTAATTGCTTCTGATTCGAAAAACACGTTCAGCTTGCACTTCATCAACCCCAGTGGCCCGAACCAGGTTAGTATGAAGGTCGCTTATTTTGCATCGCATTATGGATCTAACTTTTGTGTTAGTATCAACACGCAATAAGTGCAACGGTGGCGATTCTTCAAGAGTACGATTCGGACAAGAAGTTCCCAGTGTACGGATTTGGAGGCATCCCACCAGGAGCGCGGGACGTGGATCATTGCTTTGCTTTGAACCTGAACCCTTCCAACCCAGAAGTTGCTGGATCTTATGGTGTCCTTCAGGTGGGCTTTCACGAAGTTGTAAAGTTGATCATTGCTACTCTAACGGGCATTCTCTATCGATCTTCCACAGCTTTACTCTTCGTCGATCATGCATATCCGACTGCACGGCCCAACTTGCTTTGCACCGTACGTTGATATCCCGAGCCTTCCTGGGAGAGAATGCATACTAAAATGGAAGCTGTATTAGACTGATTCAGCAGACGATGGCGATTGCCAGCTCCATGTCGGATCCTCGCAAGCAGAAGTATTTTGTGCTGTTGATTCTCACTGGTATGTGCTCTGGATGTAGCTGGTGTGGTTTGACCCCGTCTGCAAGGGCTCATCAGTGATTCCGAATGCTCCTTAGATGGCGCCATCATGGATATGGAAGCAACTATCGACACGCTAGTGCATGCGTCAAACACCGTGCCTCTCTCGGTAAGATAATTGGTGGCGTGACGGTAAACGAGTTTTTCCTCACCAGTTTCGTCATTCCTTAGGTTGTTATCATCGGCGTTGGCTCGGCTGACTTTTCCTCCATGTCGGCTCTTGACGGTGACGGAAAGCAATTGCGTAGCCGCAACGGACAGCGTGCGAGTCGTGATATGTACGTTTGGGCTTGACAACTCGAATTCCTCACGGTCTAATCCCTGTTCATTTTGTGCTGCAGCGTTCAATTTGTCCCGTACAGTCGATTCGCTGGCTATCCAGATGCACTTACGCGTGAAACCCTTGCCGAAATTCCGCGCCAGCTCTGCCAGTACATGAAGGTGCGCGGCATTGCGCCGAACCCTGCGCTCCCGGCGACTTTCCAGGAGTTTGTGGAGCCTACTGGCCCAGCATCGACTGCGTCTCCAGCTCAAGCACCACCTGCTCAGGCTCCAGCTCAGGCAGCTCCAGCTCAGGCACCCCCTGGTCAGGCACCTGGGTACGGAGCATCTGGCCAATATGGTCAAGCTCCACCCCAACAACCAGGATATCCACCCCAGCAGCAGCCCGGATATCCGCCTCAGCAACCGGGATATCCACAGCAACCAGGCTACCCGCCTCAACAGCCTGGGTATCCCCCTCAACAGCCTGGCTACCCGCAGCAACCGGGCTATCCTCCTCAGCAGCCTGGCTACGGTGGCTACCCTCCGGGCCAGCCGGCGCCTGGAGGGTACTACGCGCAGCCAGGCTACCCTCCACAACCTGGATATCCGCCACAGGGTGGAGGTGCAGGATTCCAAGCTGCTCCGGGATACCCTGGATATCGTGGTTAGGAAACGCCATCAGCATTTGCATGTAGTGATGTGATTCTCGCTCAATCGTTTCGTGTATTTCAAAGAGACGAACACAGTTGTGCCTGTGCCTAATTGCTTGCTGTGGACAATGTCACAGAAACTGCTTTAGCAGCTGCCGCTTGTAGCGCCACGCCTCGGATTTGGATGAAGCCAGTTGCTCATGCAACTTTTTGATCTCCACTTGTAGTGACTGCGTGCTTGCTTCGTCCGTTCTGCTTGAAGCACTCAGAGCGACAGGCTTTTCGGGGGATCTTGCAGACGCTGGAGATTCACTTGCTTGTGTATTGGTGCCTGTCATAAGTCTCCACCGACGGAAGCTTGCTGCTCGACGCTTCATCTGCTCAACCACACCATGTTCAGTTAGTTGCAGTATGCATTGACAGATAGGTGCGAGCGTCAACAAACCTGGATCACTCGAAGCACATGGCATAACCGCTCGGCCGCCAGCATACGATTCCAGCAATTCAGAGCTCGAGCCTGGAAGGCAAGTGCTCGTGCTTCACATGTCACTTGTCGCCACTCACCAAACGCTAATCGAGCTGCTCGAGTCTGCATTCGGCACATGATACGAACCACCATGAGCGCCGCTTGTTTTCTCTCTGTGAGGGCGGCTTCAGCTATACGATGCCAGCGTCTGAAGAGCTTTAGTCCAGCCTTTGCAATCTGTGCTCGACGAATGAGCAGTGTTTTCTTGATAGCTTCAAACCGTCGAGTGCGCAAGAGCTCAAGCTGCAAGCGGACAAGTACCTCATCTAACGTCCAATGGAGAATCCACTCTCCAGTTGAGTCGCTAACACGCTACTGTTACCTGCTTGTCGTGATTGGGAAGAGAAGCGTTGTGACCAGCTAATTCCACCAAAAGTCGAGTCAGCTTGCAGTCGAGCAACGTGCTGGTCGATTTCAGCTCGTTGCACTGCATGCTTGAGCTCCAGACGTATACTGTAGCGATCTTCCTCCAGCGCTGCCTGTGCCTCTTTAGCTCGAAGCGCCTCATCATGCTTCCAATCATTTAGTCTTGTTTCACACTCGAGTCGGACGCGCTCAATCATGGCGTTCCTCTCCAACTCAGCATCGCTTAGTGCTGCTGCAACTGCTATTCGCTGTTTTTCCGTTGCTCGTTCGTCGGCAAGCGCGAGTTTCTGCCGCATCAGCTCCATCTCGCGCTTGTATCCCTCTATTCGCTCACTGATTGAATCGCTTTCAATACTATTGTTGCGGCCAGTGCGTGATGGTTCCGTCGACGCAACGAGGCTGTCGGAGTTAGACGCAGCAATTGTAGACTGGAGCGCACTGAGCTTGAAAACTGCGAGTTGTCGAGCACGCTCTGCTTCTTCATATCGGCGTTGGGCTTCCTCTAGAAGACCGACCTAGTGCTGCGGTTCGCTCTCGCTCGCTGGATTGCAGCCCAACCACAATGTCTTTCTCTTGTCGGAACGCGTCGCTCGTTCGCATAGCATCAGCGAGTGATGCCTCCAACAGACTGATTCGTCTTTCACTTGTCTGCAGCTGCCGCAATCGTGTTGCGTCTTGCTCTTGCAGCATATGCACTTGATGCTCTAGTACTCTTTTGTCGGTCTCAAGCTGTTGTACATACTGACAGAGTTCTGCGAGGCCCGAGGTATCGACAGATTCAGTCCAGCTCCAACGGGGTGGCTTGTTGAGCTCCGCTGCCAAAGGATTGGGGGACGAATCGCCCAGCTCAGACGAAATAGTCAAATCTGCTGACTTGGGTGATAGACTACGTGACGAGTATTTATTCAACATTGCCCAAGGAGATTGGGAGACAGGAAGTAGTCGAGCTGGTTGAGCTGGAGAGTCCTTGTCGTAAGGCTCTACATTCAAGTCGAGGGTTGGTTTGAGAACAGAAGTAGTGCTGGACGCGAAGTCGTAAGCCTTGACGTCATCCTCGTCAGTAGCTCTGACAGCCGATCGCACATTGGCGGTCTTCAACAAGTTCATCTGCGCTCTGCGCAAGCAAGGCCAAGCCACTGAATTGCTTTTGAGAGCACAATGACGAGATATTTCGGTTCTGACAGGAAGCTAGGAGTTTTGAAACCGCTAGTCGATGAGCACTAAGCTGGCTCAATTGGTCACCAAGTTTTGGCTGTGATTAAGTCCAGCGAGGTGAGCGTAGTGAGGCAGCATGGTTGTGGATCTGCTTGCCACAGATATGTTGTCATCACTGCCATGGTCGATTTGATGGTTGTCCTACCTAACAATGAGCGACCAATACTTCAGGTGTCGAGAGCTGATACGGAGCATAAGAACACTTTGGATCAGATCGGCTCTTTGTTGCTTGTTGGGGAACTTGCGCACATTCAGAACCTTCACAGAGGACCGCTCGAAATAGTCGTTCCTTGGATTCAGCGTTCTATCATTAGCGCGCCAATGCTAAAATGAGCAGCTTTTCGAGTCATGTGGTGCAACGATGCTCGCGATCTTGCGATCCTACTGCAATGCAAGGGATCAGACTGCGAGGCCTCGCTATGCGGGTGCATATGAGGTCTTTACAGCGTCGGCTTTCAACCATTGCAAGCTGCATTTTTCAAAGCATATCATTCAACATTCGGGGCAAGGTGTTGAAGTCTCAACTCCGCACTCGTGGCATTGGTGAGAAATCATGGGATGCATCAACTCGGTCCCGTCGAAGCCGGGTGGTGCGGAAGCTGCAGCAACCAATGATCTGAAAGCGGCTGAAAATGTAGCTGTCGACCAGAAGATGAGTGTTATCATGCGCGAAAAGCGTGCAGCTCAGCGCCGCCATGACATTTTTGCTGAGCCTGTGCATTTTGATGATCAAGTCTCCGCCCAAGATGTGACTCTAGAGCCTGTAAACCGAGTCGAGAAGGCACCTGAGACCAAGGAGCTGATCGTACAGGCATTAGTGGGCAACTTCCTGTTCTACTCGATCGAGCGTTCTGACGTTGAGGCAATTGCAGATGAAATGTCTGAAAAAGTCGTTGATGCTGGTGACGTTGTCATCACAGAAGGCGACACGGGGGATTTCCTGTATGTCGTAGAGAGCGGACAGTTTTCAATCACGGTGAAGGGTGCTATTGTCGGGGCTGCACAGCGTGGGGCGTGCTTTGGTGAGCTCGCTCTCATCTATAACTGTCCTCGCACTGCGACAGTATCGTGTGCAACTGGTGGCAAACTTTGGGCCTCTCAGCCGCATGACTTTTCGTCGGCTTGTAGCTCGACTACAACGCGAACAACTTTCTGAATGCAAAAATGCATTGCGCAAAGTGACACTCCTTCATCCATTGACCGAGTCGCAGCTCGGACAACTGGCTGAAGCTGCACAGCTTGTTACCTTTGCTCAAGGTGAACGCATTATCAAAAAGGGTGAGCGCGGAAACGTGTTGTACATCATCAAAGTGGCACTGTAGTCTGCACCGACTTTGAATCAACCAGTCCTATCGTCGGCATCTTCATTGAAGTTGACCGAGAACGACTACTTTGGGGAGCGGGCACTAATGACTCACGAACCCCGTGCGGCAAATGTGACAGCTGAAACTGATGTGACACTAATCGCTCTTGACCGGCAAGCATTTGACGATCTACTTGGTTCACTTCGTGAGGTCATTGATCACAACTTGAGCGTACGTGTGCTTCAATCTATTCCGCTTCTTCAACACTTAAGTGAGAGTGAAAAAGAACGTCTGTTTGAAGCTCTCGAACCTGTGACGTTTGCCGATGGCGAGTATGTGATTCGCGAGGGCGAGCAAGGATCAACCTTTTACATCATCAAAAGCGGATCTGCTATTGTAAAGATCAGCAGCAGCAATAGTGAGAGCGGCAGCAGCGGCATGACCCAAAGCAAGCTCAAGTTGCAACTCTTACTTCTGGGCATTTCTTTGGAGAGATGTCACTCCTGCGTGGCGAGCCGAGGAAAGCAGACGTAATAGCCGAGGGTGGAGCCCTCGAGTGCTTGAAGCTCGACCGAGACAAGTTCGTTGAGCTGCTTGGCCCTGTACAAGCCGTGTTAAATCGTGAAGCAGAGGAGCGTACTCGAGAACTAAAGCAGCAGCAATCAAGAATTTCGTTTCAACAGCTGCAAGTGCTCCGGACCCTTGGATCCGGTACTTTTGGCCGCGTGAAGCTTGTGAAGCACTCCGTATCAGGCCGCCCGTTTGCTATGAAGGTTATTCGGAAGGCAAGAGTCGTGGCTTATAAGCAACAGAAGAATGTGCTGAATGAGAAGCGCATTATGGCTCGTTGTGACCACCCGTTCATTCTCAAGTTGTTCGAGACATACAAGGACGACAAGCAGCTATATCTCCTGCTCGAGTTTGTACAAGGCGGTGAGCTTTTTACGTATCTCCACTGCACTCCTAGTTCACCTGGACGGCTGGGCAACGACCATGCGCGATTCTACGCAACCCACGTGCTCATGGCACTAGAGTATCTCCACGACCGCAGCATTGTGTACCGGGACCTAAAGCCCGAGAATTTACTTATCGACCCCGATGGGTACCTCAAGATGGTCGATTTCGGATTTGCAAAGGTTGTTGAAGACCGCACGTACACTCTCTGCGGCACTCCGGAATACCTCGCGCCAGAGCTAGTGTTGGGCAAAGGCCACAACCGGGGTGTCGACTACTGGGCTCTCGGTGTGCTTATCTACGAAATGGTCGTCGGTCACTCGCCGTTCTCGGGTGGTGGCAGTGCCGATCAGATGCAGATCTGCCGAAATATCGTCAAAGAGAAAATTGAGTTCCCAGCGTGGGTAAACGATGGGTGTCGAGACATTGTTACCAAGCTGTTAGAGCGTGACTTGACCCGGCGACTTGGGCTCACAAAGGGCGGCGCTCGACTGTTCGCGCCCATCCTTGGTTTTCCAAAATCGACTGGGACGCAATGCTGCACAAGAAGGAGGCAGCGCCGTACAAGCCGAAGCTGTCGGATCCGCTGGACGCGTCCAAGTTTGACACGGGCGACGACGGCGAGGACGACGGGGAAGACGCGGAGTACGTGGACGACGGCAGCGGGTGGGACGAAGACTTTTAGAGGCACACATGAGTTTAGTTTTGAAATATTGCCTGCAGCTGTTGAGCGCAGGCGTTTGCTATTAAGCTATGTACAAACCGCATGATGAGATCACTCAGCTGCCTTCTTCTTCTTGGCCCGCACTTTTTCTTGGTCGGCTTCTTCATTGACAGCGGGTTGGGTCCCTTTGCACGATGTTTCTTGCGCGACGGTTGCAATTTATCTTCATCACTTCCAGCGCTCGCAGCCACAGCATCCAGCTTGCGCTTCTCATTCTCATCCAGCTTCGCGAGCTTGGCCTTTTCCTCGTTCCGAACAATCGCGAGCGTCGCGCGAGAGATCTCCTCAAACACGAGCACCGATCGGTTGAGGTAGATGAGCGGTACGCCAGGCACCGCGCGCAGCGTCTTGCGCAGCTCGACTTCCTGCGTACACACGACGAACTTGCGGTCGTTGCGGTCGCCCACGAGCGCTGCGACGACCTTCGTGACGTCCTGCTCGTCGCCCAGCTCGTCATGCTCGACGACCTTCAGCTGCTGTGCGACTTGCAGCGCCTCGCGCGTGGCGTCGCCAAGCAGCTCGAGCTCCTTGAGTGCTGCGCGCGGCACCAGCAGCTCGCACTCGTGTGGCTTGACCTGCAGCAGCTTGGGCATCCGCTCGCGCACGTCCACCTTCATCTGCACGCACATGGCCAGGAAGTTGCCGTCTAGCAGCACCTTGTACGGCGGCTTGATGCCGCACAGGAAGTGGAACTGCCGCAGCGCCTTGCGGATCGCCTTAGTCCGCAGGATGCGCATGCTCGCTCGCTTGTTGCCTCGGTTGCCCTTTCCAGAAGTGAGCACTGACCCGCCAGTCAAGCCGTTCACGCGCTGTGATTCGTGGAAATGGAGGCAGGAAATGCTATGATTGGATGAAAAGAGAAACAGAGTGATGGGCGGGAGTGCAGGTCAGCGTTTCCCTTCGCCGCGTCCTTTCTCGGGCCATACTGGAACCAAGTGTCGAGCGCTTGAAGCTTGCTGCAAGCGCTTCATGGCTACGCGCGACCGCCGACGACTGCAGACGCGAGCTTCCAATGGCGTCGCGTGGGAGTTGCTGTTCGCCGGATCGCTACTGGCTCCGTGGACCAGTCGCCAGGCAGAGGCTCCGCTCCCGCCGAATTTGCGCTTTGGGGTCGTCCAGTACCTCGAGCAAGCGCTCGACGTCGCCAAGTGCCCCAATGGAAGGTACGCGACCACTTTCTTCTTTTTCACCGTCTTCTTGGATAATCCCCACTAATCGTGGATATGTAGTTCGCGTTGATAGCGCGCGACTGAAGGAAGACTCGCTTGTGCTCGTCACCTATGGGGCCAATTTCTTGTCTCTGTTCGGTCATGTCGAGGAAGCAACAAAGCGCGTCACGGATCACGAGCACGCGAGAAGGGAGAGTCAAATGTACATGAAAGAGCGCACAGCTAGCATCCGAGACAAGTGGCGTACGCTAAGGTTTCCCACACGATCGCTCGGGTCGCTCAACTTAAAAGCCGAGGATTATCTCATTGCGGAAACTCAAGGAAAGCCAAGATTTTCAAATCAAGGGAGTGCTACTCTCGGGGGAATCAACAACCACTTGCCATGGTTCCTGTAGAGATAAATGAGCATGAGCTGCGAGATCAAATTGATGCATACTCGAAGGAGCTCCAGATGCGGGTGGACGCGCGCTATCACAGAGCTGAGCAAGAGCGCTTGCATTTCGAACGAGAGCAGCGCAACCTAGAAGAACGAAAAAAGAAGTTTGTACGTTTGAACTTTTGCGTCGTGTATATTGCGCAGGCTATGATGACTAACGTTATTAATCTTATGACTGGTAACACCAGTATATTCAACGAAAGAGGCGGCGAGAAAACGCATGCCGCAAGTGGAACTATTTTACGGAGCGAATACTACAGCGCTACCGAGAGATGGAAGAGCTTCCAGAAGGTATGCGCGATCGGCAAGTCAGTGCTCGGTTGCAGGAAATCCGCAGACTGAGTATGGAAAGAAAAGGGCTGATACCGAAGCGGACAGTGATACCTCGCGCATTTATTCGTCATGTCGTTGGTCGAATCATATCTCGAGGACTAAGTCGTGTGCTGTGCAACAATGACTTTACATTCACAAGACAGCGAACTCCTTTCGCCGGTGTCATTCAACAGTCGATATCGTCACGTTCGCAAACTCCTGCAACGAGTGCTAGTGGAGTCCCTATAAGTGGAAATAGTGCTCTACGAATTGGACTACTTCTCTGTGACTTGCACTTTGGAGAAAAGTATAGCGGATTGTACCAGAAATATTTGGACCGCGCAGCCGCCGCAAAGGGAAGAATAATTCAGTGGCAAGTGTTTGACTGCGTCAAGTCTGAGTTTCCAACTCGATCGTATGAACGACAGGCTGTTGGGTTCTTGTAGCTGGTGGCCCAACATCAGGCCATTCAAAGTCAGCCAATTGTTCAACAGAATCTCTAAGCGAAGCCAAGAGCGTCGAAAGCATAGACGAAAGAACCTGGATGGAGACGAAGTCTTGTACGGTTATTGCGATATCTTCACTCAACAAAACAGCCTCTTGCAGCTCTTGGGCTCGGTCATGTAATTCTCGCAGAAGCTTTTGGCGGCACATGTGCTGTGACAGGCTGGCAGGACGGTTGGAATGTCATACCGGCTGCTTTATGTGGGCTAGGAAGTTATCATCACCATGGATATCCAGAACCGATGAAGCTAGGTATCAAATATTTGCATGGTGAGTACGTCAAGAAAATGCCGCGAGCTCGGAAAGACTTGGAGAGCTGGCGAAGCTCGGACGATCGTCATGTTGCTGGCTTTAGAGATCGAAATACAATATCCTTCGACGGATTCCCGGAGTGTGGGGCTTTCATTTTTGAAGCGATGAGTGATTTTTATGACCAACAAGCGTTAGAAGACGGTGATGGTGACTCCCCAGACTCTGCAAATGACTGGGTGCAAAGGTGAATCGGTTCCAGCTTCTTTAGAGCAAAAGAAGCGCATGATGAAGATCAAAGATGGATCGAACACGGTTGCCGACTTAATCCTAGACCACTTTGTCGCGCTGTCTACATCGCCTAAAACGTCAAGCATCAGCAGCAAAACAGTTGAAGTCATTGCATCCATATCCTCTGACCATATCCTTGATTCAATTACGTCTTGTTGGAGCCATCCTGATATTGGTGGAGTTGTCATCCCACTGATTTCTACAGCTGACGGGCATGCGCTCGTACTCTCGCGAAAAATTCTTGAATCAAGCACCCTGTCGGCGGCTCCTCGGTTATCATCTTCTCGCCGAAGCAGCTTAACCAGCGAAACGAAGCCATTTCATTTGCCGACCTTGCACGAGTTGCACTTTCAACTGTCAATACTAGGACAAGAGTCGCCAATAGAAAGCCAAAGGCGTCTTCATCGAGGGTCATTTAAAGAAATCCGAGCAGCTTCACAGCGTCGTCTCAGTGGAGGTAGTCGCCGAAGTATCACTTCGCTGCAAACAGGCGATTCTGAGTCACATTGTGGTGAACATTTACATTCAGCCGATCTGAGCGCAATTGGGTTGGTACGCTTTGCACAAGCGATTGCCTCATGTACAAACGATTCGTCAGTACGAAAAGGAAGTGGCCGTTTTCGTGATGATATAGTTGATCCCTTCGTGCCAGTACCAACGGTTATAAAACATCCCCGTGTCGTTCTCGAGCTCATGGATTACAAAATCGGAGGAGAAACCCCACAGTTTACTTTCATTCGCAAAACCGAGGTCGAGTTACGCACACTTTGGATCCAATTTATTGCCTCGTTCCGTTTGCATAGTTTTGGCGATACCAAGATTGCAATCATATCATGTCAGGCGTCGTTGCTTGCCTACTTTAGGCAGCGTCAACCTCTGTGGAAGCTCATCAAAGATTGTAGAGTCGGTGTGAGCGGTAAACCTACGCCGGCTCGTTATCTAGTATCGAAGCTTGGGCAATACACCACCTTTGCGGATGCCATTTTGCTGCATCACGAGGTCGTCCTAAGTTTTTCCGCGCGAGAAATCGAAGTTATTTTTCAGCAAGCGCGAGTGACTGGACTTCGTGTGTACGTTTCGTGGTCTTCAGCCCAGTCTACGTCCCTAGAAAGCCCTCGGCGCATGTCGATTTCATCCGCAAAAGGATCTTCGATTTCGCATCGACGAAGATCATCAGCGAGAATGATTCCGCCTTTAGCGTCTTGTTCCGAGGAAGATACCACAAAAGCAAAGCTCATCGAGTGTGTTCTACTGCTGCTTTTGGGTGTTCATGGGATCATTTCAGCCGAGGTGGACATTGTTATGGATGCAAAGCGAGCCATCGCGGAAAAGTCAGAGCTCGTAAGAGACGCCCAGCAGCTTCTCTCCAAGTGGCAGGGATCTGATGCAACGACTGGATTCGGACCCAAGAAACGTCCGTCGTACAGCCGCCCAACAGCGAACGGCACCAGTGGATCGCTGGAGATATCACTCGACGAGCTGGATGAAGACTACATGGGTGATATATCCCAGCACGACGATGACTACAGTGTGGTGGAGAAGGATGTGGCAGCGGAGATCCTAAGGCTTCGCTCATCCGAAAATGCAACAGACGCAGCTAAGGGTGTAATGAAACCCATCGAAACCCCCATCAACGATGATCGGCGAAATGAAGAATCTCCAGCGTCAATACTGAGGAGTGACGGATCTTGGCGAGGTCCGCTGGTCCTTCTCGTCAACAACTCGGAGCGAAACGTGGCCGGCGACACAAAGACGGCGCCAAACCAAGTTCACTCGCTCATGATGAGCGGATTGGGCACAAAACGCCGATTGACGCAACCAGCAATAGTCAATCTCCGACCGCATCCTCCACCGCCCGATAGCAGTAGAAGGAACAGCGCCAAGGTCGCGGACGACCACTTGAACGACATTCGACCGGCTGAGCTCGTGCTCGGCAGCGGCGTCCGCATGGGCCATCGCCTATCCATCGCTCGCGGCAAATCGAGCGGCGCCTTCCATGCGACGGGACAGCCAGCCGTTCGGCCCTCTCTGACGCAGCGTATTGAGCCGTTCGTGCCAGGGACCATTCATCGCTGGCCCAATGTCCATTTTGCAGAAGCCAGCAGGAACGTACGTAATGGATGTGAACCTCATAAACCAATATGTGTCTCGTGTTGACGTGCTTGTCTCCAATTTCAGCTATACTCTACATACCTTCATAACCGATGAAAGCCACTGTCCAATGCGGGTAGGGGAATCGCCGAGATTCGACCCACTTCAACTAGGTGCGTTATCATGGCGCATCTCAGTCGCGAATCTCGCCTCGGAACCGGACATCAACAGCCACTGAGCTGCTCAGTCTGCAATGAGCCGGCCGCTCCTCACGCCTGCCTCCGGTCTCAGCTCCATTTGCCATCGCCTTCGCTCGCCATCGACTTGAGCTCCGCGCTGGGTATGCACGGGGAGGGCAGCAGGCGGCTGGAGAGCCGCATGAGCGCGAGGACCGAGGCCTTTGAGCCGCGGAGCGAGCAGCCGAGCGACTCGATCGGCGCGGACGACGAGGACATCGCCATCATGTCCAACTCGCTGCAGATCAGCGACCACGAGCAGAGGTACGGCTGCGTGCTTGTTGCTTGCAATAGGTGGGGGAGGTTGGGTGGTGACGAGGTTTGGTTGGCCAGCATCACGCTGGACGACGACGACTTCGAGTCGATCGACTTGCTCGTTCGACGCGCGATGAGGAAACCTGCTAGAGGTCACAACAGGCACCACGGTCATCACGTGCCAGCAGCGTCCAGACGCCGAGTCATGAGCACGGGAGGGTTGCTCGCGCTGTGCTTCTTCTGTGTCAGTATATTCGTTGCGGCGGACTGGAGTGCTCGGCACTGACCCTTACACGGTGAACTGCAGGTTTGCAGTGGGCCGCTCAACCCGAGCGAGGTGATAGCGGACGATCCCGTAACCGGGACGCTTTTCCTGGTTCTTTTCCCACTGCTCTGCAGCGGTCCTTACGCGGCCATCATCGCAGAGCTGGCCTCGGCGCTGCCCGAAGACGGTAACTGCGAATTCGCTGAAGGCGAAGGCCATTTAGGCATGAGCTGACCTGCGTGAAATGCCACAGGCGGCTACGTGGTGTGGGCGTTGAATGCGTTTGGCCCAGCCTGCGCGTTTCAAGTCGGCTTCTGGGCATGGGCCGCGAGCATCTTCTCTCGCGTCTACCGAATCGCGCTAGCGTTCAACCTCGTAACCTCTGCGCTGGGCGTGGCGGTCGCTTCGGGTGTGACCTTCCTTGTCAAGGCCGTGATCGCCATCGTGTTGACTTTACCAAGCTTGCTCGGCACCAAAGCGTTGACTTGGACACTATCCTTCGCACTTCTCGTGTGTGTTGTCGCGCCGTATGCCGTGCTGACTGGTTGGGGATACTCTCAGGAGAGGATCACGAGTGCCAGCTCAGTTAAGACGTCATCAGGCGAGGGGATCGACTGGGTTGGCCTCGGCAGCACGGTTTTCTGGAGCTTCGACGGGTTCCACGTGGCATCTACCGCTGGCGGTCACGTACTCAATCCGGCGCGCACGTTTCCGCACGCCATCTACTTCACGTTCCTGACAGTGTACATGCTGTATCTGCTGCCACTGTTGGCATCCTTCAGCGCTACACGAGACCAGTGGAGGCAGCTCTCCGACTGGAGCTTTCCGTCGCTCGCCGAGCAGATTGGTGGTACCGGTCTCCGCAGCCTCATCATCGCCGCGTCGGCGATCGGGCTGCTAGGAATGTACACGGCGCAGGTCTTCTGTGAGGGCTACCAGCTCACAGGAATGGCCGACATTTCGCTCGCCCCGAAGTTCCTTCGCGCGTACGTCGCGAGTCGCAACTGAAAACGTAGCCTACCTCATGACTAACACACGTTTCGCGTACTTGCAGACGCACCAAGCGCTTCGACAGTCCGCACTGGTCGATCATCGCTAGTCTCGTCGCTGTGCTGGCCGTCTCGACGTGCAGCTTGGAGTATCTTCTTCCCGTGGCCAACACTTTCGCTGCACTCACTCAGCTTGTGGTCCTCGCTGCTGCGCTCGAGCTTCGTCGCTCGCTCCCTTACATGCCGCGACCGGCGAAAGGTTGGTGCTGCTTATATCATTCTCACAAAGCTCCCGTCACCAACACCTTGGTGTTCTTGCTAAATGCCATCAGTGCCAGGAGGAATCCCGCTCATGCTGCTGCTGTCGCTGCTGCCGGCACTGCTGCTCGGCTACCTCATCGTGAAGACCTTCATGGAAACCGAGACCGCCATAATATGCGGGTCGCTGCTCGCTCTAGGCGTCATATTAGGTGTAGCTCGTGCCTTCCGCAGTCGCCGGCGGTACTTGTAGGTGTAGTTCGTGACGCTATTTATTTCCTTGGCTCCCAACGTCGTATCTTACGACATAAGCACATAAACTGCAAGCGATAGTCTCTGCATGACACGCTTGATTCTCATTAGCATGGGGTGCCAGGAGCCCTGAGCGTCATGAAGACTTCCCTAGGCGACTCAAAGACGCTGCTGGAATTCTCGGACACGTTGAAGGCTTGCCGAGGGCTCACTGGTTGTGTCGTGGATGCCAACGCAAAGTCCTAAATTCTCCCTGCAGCGTCGCTCCACCGGATCCTAGCGGCTCGATAGGACCGTTAAGGAGGGCCCCCTCGTTGGGAGGAACGGTTCGCTGGCTGAGCAAACCCCAGCACTCCACAGTCCCTCAGTCATGAATTTGCAAGATGGAGTCCAAGCGGCCGCATTTCCCGGCTCACGACCCGGGGCACGCAGCTACTCCAAGCAGTCGGAATCTTCCGACGACGACGACAACGATGATGAAGACGAGCAGGAGCGGTGCTGCCGAGTCTTTCTTCGACCTTGTCAGCTCGCAGTCTCGGCGACGCCTTGCCTGTAAGCCTCGCCGATCCTCTTTCCACGGCCAGCTGGTTCGGGTTTCCTTGCGCTGTTCCCACAGTGACCAAGGCCGAATCCTCCCGAACTACCACAGCGCCGTTGATTCAGTTGGAGACCCGCGGGGTTCGCGGACTCAAGACGGAGGACGGCAATACGCAAACAGGCGACGGGCGTTCAGCCCTGGCGCCAGCGAATGAAGATGGAGATGATGGAGACGACATAGGCGAAGGAGACGACGGAGACCAAGGAGCCGACGGTGACGACAGACAACCCAAATCGCGCGACTTTCAAGCATTCCGTGAGTGGAAAGATCCACCGGCGTTCGCAGGCGGGTGCTGGTGGAGTTGCATAGCCATCTCACGTCCCGGGACGCGTGCCCATAGCCACTGCACCGAGATGCCAGTACGGGATACCTCATGTGCACTAAGGGTTATCAATCATGTTGAAGTGGCTCAATGTTTCCAGAAGCCAATATTCGCCTCAATAATCGCGTGGTCCACACTTCCTTTGAAGGCGACCCTCCTCCTCCATTGCTCCCCTTTGCACTCCTCCTTTGTATCATTTCAGGACGGGTGGCGGCGTATCCGTCGCCCAGCACCAAGGAGTCGCGAGGATTTCCGGAAAGTACATCGAGCTAATGGACGCCGCCGCCGCACCGAGCGCCGCGCCTGACGCGGCCGCCGAGCAGACGCCGTCGCCCGTGGAGACGCTGAGCGCAGCCGTGGCGCAGAACCCGCTCGACTTCAACTCGTGGGTGCAGCTGCTCGCGCACTACGAGAGCGACGTGAGTGGCTGTGGGAGCAGCGGGGGGAAAATGGAGAAAGCGCTCACGATTTTTTTTTAATTTGATGTTATTGCTGGGCTGGCAGGCGGAGGCGCCGGTGGAAACGATTGAAGCCACGTACGACCGCTTCCTGGCCGAGTTTCCGCTGTGCTTTGGCTACTGGAACAAGGTGTGTCTTCATGAGACGAAGGATTGCGGGGCGGGGAGATCTAACCTGTGGATGGGGTCTTGTAGTACGCGCAGTACGAGTACGCGCGGGCGACGCGCACCTCGGAAGATGTGGCACCTGCGGTGGACCTGGTGGAGGCGGGGAGCCGCGCGCGCGCTGTGTATGAGCGCGGAGTGGCGGCCGTCGCCCACAGTGTCGACATGTGGATCAAGTACCTCGAGTTCGTCATCCACACGCTACGAGCGCCGGTGGATGAGTGCCGAACGTGAGTGCAATTGGCTTTGTTGTGATTGTGATGAAAAACTGACTTGTGAGGGTGATGCAGGGCTCTGGAGGCTGCGGTGCTGCGGTGCGGCAGTGACCCGTTGGCCGGAACGATCTGGGATATGTACATCCAGCTCGAGACGATCAATGTGCGTCTTTGAATCCGAATGTCAAACTTGTAGCACTGGCTAATGGTGCCTTTCTTGCTGCAGAATGATATGTTGCGGCTGAACCAAGTGTTCAAGCGCATCATGCACCAGCCGCTGACCAACCTGGACGAGTTCTGGGAGAAGTACAACCAGTTTGTGCTCGCGCAGCCGCTAAATGTCCTGGCGACGAGCGAGGAGCTCAAGCAGCTTGCTGGTGAAGATGATCTGATGGACGAAGGGCTGCTGCGCGTCAAGATCGTGAACGCGCTGGAGGCCATCAAGAAAAAGACCGCAGAAGGGGTGTACCGCCGCCAAGCGTTTGAAGCGGGCATCGACCGCAGCTACTTCCACGTTACACCCGTTGCTGATTCTTCGATCCGCAACTGGCACAACTATCTCGATTATGAGGAGGTGGCTGGGGACAACTTGCGATGCGAAACACTTTACGAACGCTGCCTGATTGCTTGTGCGAATTATGAGGACATGTGGGTACGCTACGCCGAATGGAAAGAGAAAACCGCGGGCTTTGACGCAGCCAACGCTATTTTCCAGCGTGCCGTGACCGTGTTCCTCAAGTACCGCGCGTCGATCTACCTTGAGTACGCCACGTTTCTGGAAGCTCATGGCAAACTGGAAGAGGCTTCTAGCACTTACATGACCGTTTTGACCCACGTGGCTCCCAAGCTCGTCGAGGCTTACCTTCGCTATTGCAACTTCGAGCGTCGATGCCAGAACTTTGACAAAGTGAAAGAATGGTACGGACGTGCACTGGATGTTAGCAAGGATGATGCAAGTGTTCATGCCCATGTGGTCACGACGTATGCGAACTATGTTCTTCGCTCTCTGAACGACGTGGACCAAGCCCGTGAAATCTTCGAGCGTGCCATCGAGCATGCAGGGGGTGCGTTGTTGTTCTGGCTGAACTACATTTCATTCGAGACAAATGCCAGCATCGGCTCAGCGGAGCATTTTCCCTCCCGAGTAACCCAGCTGTACGAGCGCGCGATTGCAGACAGCAGCCCGCTGGGTAACGACGAGAAGAGCGACCTGTGGCTTCAGTACGCTGATTTTACGGAGATGTATGGCGGGTCTATCCAGAGTGTGCGCGAGATTCGCCAGCGCGAGTTGACGTGGAAGCGCAAGAACAGCGTAGCTCGGGACCGGACGATGAAGCTGTTGGTGTGGAATGTGGATGCACGTCGGTTTCTTTCGACGAGAGCTACGAGGTCGGCAGCAAGCGTCCGAGAGTCGAACCCCAGCAAGTGGCAGCTACTACTGCAGCTCCTGTTACGTCTGCTGCCACAACATCCGCTGCTGCCACTTCCCAAGCATCTGCGTACGCGCAGCAGTACGCCGGCTACTACCAGGTAAAGCCTTCGTGTCATGCGTGTTTTTCTTTCCCGCGTATTGGGAAAGAGATCGCTGAGAGCGTGCTCGCGCCAACTTGGCGTGTTCGTTTATGTTGAGGGAAGCTTCGGGAGCTTTTCCTCTCGGACTGCGCCAAGGGAGAGAGAAGTGCTGCGATACGGGCGATGAGGCTTCGGCTGCGTCCTTGCACATATTAGGGTGTCTCTTTCTTGGCGCATGCGTATCTTGCTTGTGCTGAGTTAGCTTTTGTTCGTCGTCAACTGACAATCGTATCTGTATGCTCAGGGATATGGAACCCAGGCGTACACACAGGCGGCTGATACCACGACTGCTACTCCAGCGGCTGCCTGCCTACTCCCAGGCATACGCTCAGCAGTACGCCGGCTACTACCAGCAGTAAGTGTCGTACTGTAGGAGCTTTGTCATGGTGGAGCACTCTTTTTTTCAGTTTGAGATTTACTGCATGGAAATCACATCAAAGAAACGAGTAGAATTGCATGAACGACCCGAAACACTGGATTGATTTGGGGTTGCTCGCAATTAGTTGTGGTGCTGTTGCTGCTGCTGCTTGTGTAGCAAGTCAAGTGCTTGCTTGCTTTTGAGCGTCTGCACTTGCGAGAGGTGGACGAGCCGCAGTTTAGAGAGCTGCTGTTGGATTCCGGCGAGCGCTCCTGGATTGACGAGTCGACACTCGGCGTATTGCTGCTGGAGCACTTGGATCTCACGATATTGCTGTTGCATCAGCCGGTGCAACTGGAAAGAGTGTTCCATCTTTACTTGGTCAATTGTAGGTCCTTGCGTCCCAGGTTGCGGTAGCCGACGAATTCATCGCGTTGCTAGCTGCGGTCAACATCGCGCTGCTCCCCTGGGACTGCTGCTGTAACGTGCTAGTGTGCACCGTTGTTGAAGTGGCTGTGGACGACCCCGCGCTGGCGTTTGAAGTCGAAGACTCCGCAGCTTGAGGTCGCCCTACTAGTGTCAGAGCGTTGAAAGGGATTTGGAACAGCGCCTCGTGCTCGTCAATGTACACCGAGTACAGTTCCTGGCCGTAAATCTGTGGTGACGCGACAATGCGACCCTGCGGAAGTAGCGATGTAGTTTGTGAGTTAAAGCATGATGGTTTCGTGACAACTAGAGGTAGCATTCACCATTTTGCCTGCGAGGTTTCGCGCACCGCATGCGACCAAGTCTGCAGTGTTCTGCCAATCATGGATGTCAACCTTAGTTTGTGTGAACATGGAGCTATCAAGGTAGTACCACCAAGAGCTTACCCGAATCAAGACAGTTGTGCCGACGGTCAAGTCCGCTCGCTTCGGAACTTGCGGCTGAATGTAGCTTGGAGCTGCAGCGGGTTGTGCAGTGGTTGACGCTGCAGGTTGCGTCGACGGTGCGGCAGCTCGTGGTTGCTCCCGTGATCGCCCTCACATGAGCCTGAGCCTGCTGTTGCTGGATACGCTGCTGCTCTTGCTGTTGTTGCTTGATTTTGGCCTGCTGCTGCTGAATTTGTTGGAGCTTTTGAGCTGCTGCAGCTGTTGCAATTGCTGCTGTTGTTGTTGTTGCTGCTGCTGCTGCTGAATTGATAAGGCTGGCTGAGCCGGCTTGGCTGGCGTAGACTGCGTTGGCTGGTTAGCCTGGCCCGCAGGCAAGAGCGTGACAGGCTTAGCAACTGGCTTTGGAGATGGAAGCGGCTTGGCCGCTGCCGCCTGCTGCTTTGCATTTCGCGGCGGCCACCGCGGCAGCAGCTGCCTGCAGCGAGCTCAAATACGCGGCAACGCCTGGCGCAGTCGTCTGCACACCAGGCGTCAACGGGACTCCCGCGGGCCGCGCCACCAGCAGCGAGCTGCTCGCGCTGGCCTTGGACTGCGTCGTGCTGCCAAGCCCACGGCGTGAGGTGGCGTTCAGCAAACTAACTCCGCCAGTCTCCCTCGCACCTGACTTCCGCGCGCTTCTTGCGGTTGAGCACCGACTCGTACCCCTGGTGCGCGACCTTCCAGCGCCGCTTGAGGTTGTACGCGCTGC
Organism: Phytopythium helicoides; assembly: GCA_024867545.1. Taxonomy (NCBI): domain Eukaryota; phylum Oomycota; class Peronosporomycetes; order Pythiales; family Pythiaceae; genus Phytopythium; species Phytopythium helicoides. The sequence continues at coordinate 813,025 of JANFNE010000020.1, read as the reverse complement.
ACCAACGCACCCGCAGCATGAGCAAACTCGGCAGCCACCTCCTCGGCTCCAGCTCCACGCACCGCTGCTTGGTGATGTCTCCGTTCGCACGCACGGCGTCCGCCACGTGCCCAAAGTACGCGACAGGGTTCGCAGGGTCGGCGGGCGTCGTGCGCCGCGCCATGAGCCCCTGCAGGTGCTGCTGCGTCGCCGGCGCGCCGGTCGACAGCATGGCTCGTCGATCACTATGCAACTGAGTATGCTCCTTGGTTGCCGCGCCACTTGGGCTTGCGTACTTAGTAGATAAGTGCGTGTCGACCTCATCGAAAGAGCCGAAGTGCGAATCTAAGCGGTGGATCTTTGCAGCGAGCGGCGACTTTGGACATCTCGCAAGCCAATATGAGCGACGGCACCAAGCTGATCGGCGTGATCGGCGACGAGGACACGGTCACGGGCTTCATCCTGGCTGGCGTGGGCCACCGCACGGCCGAGGGCACCAACTTCCTGGTCGTCAAGCAGTGTGCGTGGGCCTCGAGCGGAGCAGGCGGAGGCGGGGACTGACGCGGTTTTGGCGCTGTAGCGACGCCCATCTCGGCCATTGAGGCGGCCTTCCGCTCGCTCACGAGCCGCGACGACATTGCCATCATCCTGATCAACCAGCACGTGCGTCTGCGTGGGCTTTGCTGAGCCGAGGGGTGTGGCGTTGACTGTGGCGGGTGAACAATTGGCTGCTGGTGATTTTTAGATCGCGGAGGAGATCCGCCACCTGCTCAACACGTACGAGAAGACCTATCCCGACGGTGCTCGAGATCCCCAGCAAGGACTCGCCGTACGACCCGTCCAAGGACTACATCATGAAGCGCGTCAACCTCATGCTGGGCGAGCCCTGAGCTGCGGCGGGGCGAATAGGTTGGAGCTCGACACCCAACCCCAGCTCTTGTATTCTGTGGCTTTTTATCGCGTAACATGCTCGCTCTTCAGGCACACAGCACGATTTTTTTTTTTTTTCTCCGCTGCAGTGGGCTGGAGGGCTTTGATCATCATGTCTGCTTGTTGAGCTCTTCCCTCCCCTATGATAACACAACAGTCAATGCAACGAACGAGGATAGTGGTGGTTTCATTCACTGAGCTAGGCACGGAAGAAGAAAGCAAAGAGCATGATACGCAAGCGCCTCCTATCGAAAAACCCGCGGACGCAGCTGAGCTGCCTGCCGGTGCCTCGAGTGGGCATCAGCGCAGACGCCTCAACTGTGGTGGTATCCATGCACTCGACGGGGGCCGAGATCTTGTCGTAGGATTCAGTAGACGGCGCTCATGAAATCATGGCAGCCACCTCACTTGGCCTTCTGGAGCGTGGCAGACAGCCAGTCGAGGCCCTCGTACAGACCGTCGCCCGTCGTCGCGCAACACGCCTGGATGAACCACTGGCGGTGGCGGAGGCCGTGCAGACCCAGCTTGTCCGTCATCTCGGCCGCGCTCATCGCGTTCGGCAGATCCTGCTTGTTGGCGAAGACCAGCAGGACCGAGTCCCGCAGCTCGTCCTCGTTCAGCATGCGGTGCAGCTCATCACGCGCGGCGTCCACACGGTCGCGATCGTTCGAGTCGACGACGAAGATGAGGCCCTGCGTGTTCTGGTAGTAGTGGCGCCACAGCGGACGGATCTAAATGAAGGAGGAAGGCAGGGGGAACCGGTCAATATCCTCGACGCGACCTCAAAGATCATCCCCGTCGGCGTGATCAGCTCCATCACGGGGGCTCACCTACGCCGACGGGGCCTCCACGCAGCGCAGCCGCACCTTGTCCTGTCCACCGACGTCCCACACGGTGAAGCTGATGTTCTTGTACTCGACCGTCTCAACGTTGAAACCTGCCAGTCGCGAACAGCGGGGGGACGCGTCCGTCAGCCCCCTCATCACCTCAGACCAACCAAACACCACAAAGCAACGCACCGATCGTGGGGATGGTCGTGACGACCTCGCCGAGCTTGAGCTTGTAGAGGATCGTGGTCTTACCGGCGGCGTCGAGGCCGACCATGAGGATGCGCATCTCCTTCTTGCCGAAGAGGCGCTCAAACACGCGCGAAAAGGCCATGCCCATGGTTGCTAGAGGGGCTGGGGGCGCTGGGGGACTGGGGGAGGAGGGGGAGTGGCTTCTCTCGCTCGGGCGGCGCGGCGCGGGTGGAAACGGGTCGCCGAGTTTTGCGGAGTGACGACGGGAAGGCCCCACGGGGGAGATCGAGAACGCGGTTCGTAACTGCTGCGCTGATACGAGTTGAAAAAAAAACACGAGGCGGCACGCTGATTGGCTCGATGGTTTGGATTGGAGCGCGGATTGGCTGGAATCTCTGCCAGACGGCCTGTAAGAATAGGGCGTTTGAGTTGACTTCCAGGTAGTCGGAAGGATGGCTTCGATTGTTCATGGTGTGCTGGAGACGCCGCATTGGACGATTTCGGACACCTGGCCGCAACCGCATGGAGCCGATGTGCGCTGGCGGCGTCTCGGTGGATCGATCATTAGGGTTTCCGTTGGGCGGACATGTACTGGACTGGGTGGGTGATCAAGGCCATGCGAAGGAAATCAATCGAACGGACTGTTGAATTAGAGGCTGGAATTTTTTGGCACATCATTTCTTTGGAAGGCCAAAGATATGAAATTGCTGCGGAGCACGAGTGGACTGGTAGTAAAACCCACTGGATTGACATCCTTTGTAGACGCAGCAAGATTGCTCTCACCATCAAAGATGTAGTCGCGCTTTAAACTAGCTAAAGCAAGGCAACGACAAACTTACAGCTTGAAAACTATAAAATGTCGTGTTGATCGTACTACACAAAGTCCTAAGAGGAAAACAGTATGCATTCATGCAAAATTACACCCCGCCAGCGCCGCGGCTTCGTTTTACGGCGCCTTTTGAAGTGTGCGGGACAGCCACTCAAGTCCCTCGTAGAGACCGTCACCCGTCCTCGCGCAACACGCCTGGATGAACCATGAGCGGTGGCGAAGGCTGTGTAGACCCAGCTTGTCCGTCATCTCAGCTGCGCTCATGGCATTCGGTAGATCCTGCTTGTTGGCAAAGACCAGCAGAACTGAATCCCGCAATTCATCTTCAGCCAGCATGCGGTGCAGTTCTTCACGCGCAGCATCTACGCGGCCACGATCATTTGAGTCGACGACGAAGATGAGGCCCTGCGTGTTCTGGTAGTAGTGGCGCCAGAGTGGGCGGATCTGCCGACGCAAGCACAAAGAATGTAATTAGTAGTCTGGGCAGATCTGAGGCACCGATGAAAGGTGCAGGTATGTACCTTGTCCTGTCCACCGACGTCCCACACGGTGAAGCCAACGTTTTTGTAGTCAGCGTCTCGACATTGAAGCCTGTATGAAGATCGTTAGATCACCAAACGCTTTGGGCGAGGACGCAAACATGTACGAAAGTGTACCGATGGTAGGGATGGTCGCAACAACCTCGCCGATCTTGAGCTTGTACAGGATTGTTGTCTTGCCGGCGGCGTCGAGGCCGAGCATGAGGATACGCATCTCTTCTTGCCAATGAGACGGTCAAACACTCTCGAAATGACCGCACCCATGGTTGTTGATTTGCTTGGTGCTTTACTTCTGGGAGATGAGTTGTAGAATGGGTGATTCAGCGCCTTAATAGTTGTCGTGATTAGCGAGTCATTGTGGCATTCAACCCGAGGCGGAACGTCGTTTCTTGTGATTGTGTGTGAGTTGGAAGGATCGTATTGGCTACAAATCCAGCACCAGAACACATGGGAACTGACCTTCATTTAGGATTACCAGTGTGTATGCGCTGGCTGCGTCTGAGTGGACCAACAAGGTTTGTCTGTTCGCTTGTCATCTGCTTCGTGAGTTATGCACAACATGACGCAACAGAAACGAATACAACATGCACAGCTTTTGTGATGCCAGCCGAGTCTATTTATGCCACGAGGTGGCGAGAACGCGGATTGAGCATTCGTTAAGGGATTTGGTTCAATAATAGTCGATTGCATGAGCTGAATGTGCTTCGACCAAAGTCGGCTCTATGAAAATGTAAATGGCAGCACAAGTGAGGAGTTGACAATCGCATGCAAATTTTGTGCAGATCTCTCTTTCTATTCGCCCCTTCTTACATTTTCTGTACGCTGCGCTGGATGTTTGAAGATGAGGGCCACAGCCACGCATTTGATATGCGCTTTGGATGCGATTACATGACCTTCTGGAGAGCGATAGGCAACCATTTAAAAACTTCACGTGCAGCGTTCACACGCTCGTGATCGGCTGAATCGACGACAAAGATAACGCTCTTCGTATTCTGGTACAGTAGTAGAGTCTCGTAGCAAACCGATCTTTGAAGTAGGACCGAAAACGAGCAGTGTGGCGTGAGGGCCGGCAGTTTGAATGCAAGGTCGCACGGGGAGACTATGTAGTACGTGTATAGCTCAGTGGTGGTACCTTGCTCTTTTCACCGAGGTCCCGTAAGGTAATACTCGTGCTCTTGTTCCCAACCGTCTCGACTTGAAAGCCTCTCAACGAAGGAACTCTTGTAATTCCGAGCATCAAACAACTATCAAGCGGTAGGAGAGGAAGGCGCACCAACGGTGGGGATGGTGGAGTCGACCTTTGAAAACTTGAGTATGTGGAGGATCGTGGGTTTCCAAGCGCCATCGAGACCCACAATGATGATGCGGGTGTTTCTATTGCCAACTAGCCACGAAAACGCTGTGCCCATGGCTGCTCCCTTGCAAATTGACTTCTTTCCATACGAAACGACGAGAACCCCAGCGAATCAAATGACCGCGTTGAAGTCACCGTGTGTTGGCGCCTTTGTATTGGCTACCGTTTTTTGGTGGAGGCTCTTCAGCGAGTTGATGTACCGGTATGCACTGACAAGACGCACTCAGTCGCTCGTCCACATTCAAACATGTGTAGGGGAAGGCGTACTCATGGCTACAGTCGTGATCACCAGCCGAGGTGGATTGAAGCCGAGGAGCGATAAAGATACGCATTGATGGCTGCACCGCTCGACGACCCTCGCAGGACGGACGCCGAAACGCTATGCTGGACGAGCTCGAAGTGTGTGTCGATCGATGCGCGTGAGAACGACAATCCGATTGACAACCTGTCACCTGATGTGCAATAAATCATGGGTACGTGATTTCATTCCTGCACTTGATACTCGCTGTGCGACGGAAGGTGGCAAGAGGGGATCGAGTAGACGGGCAAAACGATGCAAGGCGTCGCGTTGATCTTCCATACAAGCTGTCCACGGAGCGCGGAGCAGCGACATGCAGTCGTCCTTGAGCCGAAATGCAAAAATTACAGCCAGCAGCGCTCCTCGTGATATATAGACCGTCTATACCTCCCCTATCGGCCGCGCGCGCGAGCTCGCTTACTTGGCCTTCTGGAGCGTGGCAGACAGCCAGTCGAGGCCCTCGTACAGACCGTCGCCCGTCGTCGCGCAACACGCCTGGATGAACCACTGGCGGTGGCGAAGCCCGTGCAGACCCAGCTTGTCCGTCATCTCCGCCGCGCTCATCGCGTTCGGCAGATCCTGCTTGTTGGCGAAGACCAGCAGGATCGAGTCCCGCAGCTCGTCCTCGTTCAGCATGCGGTGCAGCTCATCACGCGCAGCGTCCACACGGTCGCGATCGTTCGAGTCGACGACGAAGATGAGGCCCTGCGTGTTCTGGTAGTAGTGGCGCCACAGCGGACGGATCTGTGGGCATAGAGGACAAGCACGCGTTAGCTCGATCTCAACTCCCCAACAACAATGACCGCAGTCGCACCTTGTCCTGTCCACCGACGTCCCACACGGTGAAGCTAATGTTCTTGTACTCGACCGTCTCGACGTTGAAGCCTGCCGGTCGCGCGCAGCGGGGGGAACGCGTCCGTCAGCCCCCTCGTCACCTCACACCAAACAACCAACAACGACAACGCACCGATCGTGGGGATGGTCGTGACGACCTCGCCGAGCTTGAGCTTGTAGAGGATCGTGGTCTTACCGGCGGCGTCGAGGCCGACCATGAGGATGCGCATCTCCTTCTTGCCGAAGAGGCGCTCAAACACGCGCGAAAAGGCCATGCCCATGGTTGCCCGCTGGAGATGAAGAGGTCGCCGCGGCGTCCAGACTGAAATTCCCGAATGAACCCGCATGAGCCATCTGAACGAGCGCGAAGGTTGGGGGAGCGCGGCGGGGCGACATCTACTGCGTGACGGTCGCGCGCCGATCCGATCGCCCGTCCGATCGGATCCGATAGTGGGTAAGGTTGCGCCTGGGTCCGATCCGCGATCGGATCTGCGATCCGGCCCTGTTCAGATGATACTTAAGGCAAGAGTGCGTGGTCGGCGCGCCACGTCATCTCTCCCCAGCGGTTTCCCTCGGCCCCGTCGCCCCTCGTGAACCCCCTCAAGTTACAACGACAGGATCGCAGAAACCTGCGGGAATGGATATTGGGTCGCCAAAGAAACGGCTGGTGCAATAGACGGGTATTCCCTCCAGACCTCCTTAAATGCATTCCTAACATAGGAAAGGTTGCTCAATCAGGGATTCGAGCGAGCCAAAAATATATCGAGCCAATCAACGCCTGCCACCATTTCCACCGGACCGTTCAGAGGCTAAAATAGCCAAGATCGCTGGCACCGCCTGATTGGCGAAAAAAAAAAACAAAACCGCGACCTCTCCATTCTACGCAACTTTCACAAGAAGATCCTTGGTTACAGGCATATCACGTCTCACAGGCTTTCCTTGCCAAACCACTCGAACCTCCTTCAAAACCATCGAGAACGCGCGCCGAGCGCAGCGATCCTTCCTCCGCTCGCCCGCCAGGCGTCGCCGCCGCCTTCTCCCCCGCCGGTACGTGCTGCTGCTGCTGCGTGTGCGTGTGGTGGCGCGTGGGCAACGCGCGGAGCTGCGGTGTTGCGGCTCGAGGGGCCGCCGAATGGTCTTTTGTGGGCCGCCGCGACCCTCCAGCCGACCTGCTTAACCGTTCCAACGCGTGCTGCGTCCACTCCGCTGCTGCCGTCGGCCCGATCGTTGGTCACTCGCTCACGGCGCGCTCGCTGCTCCTGCCTGGACAGCTCCGCTGGTGTACTTTGCCTCCATCCAGACTATGAACCCCGGGATCGGCATGAAGCGCGACTTCGAGGACGCGTACGGCGCCCAGCCGCTCAAACGCCAGCGCACTGAGTCCAGAGTAAGCTCACTCGCTTGATCCGTCTGCTCTGCCATGAACCCTGCCTTAATCCCTACTGCTGCTAATGCCCCTCCTCTTGCCCAGGTCGTGTTTGTGCGCGGACTGCCGCCCGACTGCCTTGAGAGCGAGCTGCTCGCGCTGTGCTGCCCATTTGCTGTGGTCGAAAAGTGCCTGCTCATCCCGCCAAAGCGCTCGGCGTTCGTCCAGCTGCCTGACGTCGCGTCGGCCACGAACCTCATCTCCTTCTACCAGTCCCGTGACGCCATCATTCGTGGAGCCAAGATCACGTTCGAGTTCAGTAACCGCGACGAGATTTCGGTTCGGCCTGAGTTCGACCACTCGTCCACCGGCGCACCAATGAGTGCGCCGCACATGGATCAGCTGCAGCAGCAGCAGCAGCAGCAGCAGCAACAACAACAGCAACAGCATTCCATGTCGTACGCGCCACAACCCCAACAGCCAGTGTCGTACAGACAAGCAGGTAAAGCCACCACCGACGTGCAGTTGTTGGATTGGACTAACAAAATGCTAGGTGTGCTCCATGACGCCCCTCCGCCGCGCCGCGGAATTGGCGCACCGAATGCCATTTTGATGGTATCGGTGTCCAATATCCAGTACGACGTGACAGTCGATGTTCTGCAGCAGGTACGGTCACCCGACTTTCCTGCCTAAATCACCTTCTGACGCTTGCATTCGAATCGCCCTGCTGCAGGTTTTCCAAAAGTTTGGCAATGTTCAAAAAGTCGTGTGCTTCTGGAAGAATGAAGAGTTCAAGTCTCTTGTTCAGATGGAGACTGTCGAGCAGGCCGCTGCTGCTCAGGCTGCACTGGACGGCCGTGATATCTACACTGGATGCAACACTCTCAGCATTGTGTTTTCCAAGCACGATGAACTGCGTGTGCGCTTTAACGGCGACCACTCTCGGGACTTTACCAATCCGAATCTGCCATCGGCTGGAGCACGCGAGAGCGACAGCGCCAGTGGCGGCTACCAGGACAATGACCGCCGCGACTACGATCGCGCTCCATCTGGCCGCTCCGACTATGGCTCTGGTCCCGATCCCGTCAGCAAATATGGCACGCGCGAGCGTGGCGACTCGTTCCAATCGGACAGCCGAGACCGCCGCCCACTGTCCCCACGCTACAACGACAACCTTCCTCCCGGTCGCGATCGTCCTCGTGAGTCTCGCCCAGTCACTGGTGGCGTGCCGGTGCGTGATACTGGCCGCACCATGCGCAACGACATCCCTCCGTCGCCCGTGCTCATCTGCAGCAACATGGACCGTGCTCTGGCGGTAATGCTCGTCCCTGCATCTCCTCCCGTCCGCTTACTTCGCATGACCTGCTAATCCTCACCTCGTTCCTGTGCTCTGCTGTTCCATGCGCGCCTGGGTCCTCGATCCTCCATCGATTGCTACCAGACCCCCGACCGGATTTTCACGTTCTTTGGGTGCTTCGGCGACGTCCTCCGTGTGAAAATCATGTTCCGCAAGCAAGACACCGCGCTCATCCAGTTTGCCAGCGAGGAGCACGTAAGTACCTTCCCCATTGCTCGAGCTCTTGCCCCGCAAGGACTTGCCTCTCGGTCTAAATTTGCGAGCTGATCGTTTCGTCGCATGATGTCTGCCCTCGCCATGACGTGTTGATTAGGCTACATCCGCTCTCGAGCATGCTGACAGCGTGGTCCTATTTGGCCGCAAGCTGCGCGTGGACTACTCAAAGCACACGAGTGTGTCCATGCCTCGAGGAGATGTGGATCGCTTCGAGCTCGAGAATACGGTCGACTTTACGAATTCGCCGCACCATCGCTACCGCCGCCGCAGTCTGCAAGAGGCCGTCTCGCCGTGCCCGCTGCTCCATGTGTCTTGCATCCCCCAAGAGCTCCAGCGCAACGAAACCGCACTTGTCGACCTGTTTGCGCGCCAGGGCTTCGTCAAGTCATTCCAATACCTGCGCGACCCCAAGATGGCTCTGGTCGAGATGGGAACTGTCGATGACGCGGTCATGGCCGTCTTGACCCTGCACAACCTCCCATATGCAGACTCCAATCTTCGGGTGTCCTTTTCGAATGCCTTCAATGTGTATTCAACTCGCGGAGGCGGGCCTGGAGCTGGCGGAGCTCGTGACCGCCCGCGTGATCGCAGCCGTGACCGAGGTGCTGTGGATCGTGGGATGCGTGACCGCAGCCGAGACCGTGGTCGTCCCATGGTTGGCGGCGACCGTCCTCCTATGCGAGAACGAAGTCGCGGTGGTCGTGACCGCGGCCGCTTCTAAGCGCTCGCTCTTGCTCGACTTGGAGCACGTTCAAGTTGTGCTGCGTTGCCCCCACATTGCTGCCACTGAAGGCCGAACGTTAAAGCTGTCGACCACGTAAACGATAGGAATGCCATCTTCTTTCTCACTCACAATCTCATTCGCCTCGCACATGGATCCATCGCCTACAGAGCCACAGATGGCGCCGCTGCCGTGGCCAACCTCGTGTCCTCCTGACGCTGAGCGTCGTGGCCATCCTCTTGATGCTCTAATAGTCCCGGCGCAAACGGAGAGCCTTGTGCTGGTGCTTCTTGGGCCTGCTCGCCATGGAGCGCTCCATCCATGACCGTTGGCGCAATCGGCGCCGGCAGCAGCGCTGGCGTGGGGTCCGCCACTGCGCAGCCCATCGCCTGCTGCAGCTTGCGCTTCTTCTTCTTCTCGACACGCTGCACCATGTCCTTGTCGACGTGCAGCACGTTCCAGCAGATCTTGGGGTGCTCCTCGCCCGGGTACGTGCGAGGTCGGATGCACACTGGTCGCTGGCAGCACGCGCAGTAGTAGCCCGTGTTGCACCTCAAGCCCCGAAAGTAGCAGACCGAGCAGCGCGCATACCGCTTGCCGCGGCCGCAGCTCCCGTACAGCACGGCGTGTCCGTCCTCGTCCACCTCTGCGCCGGCCGTCGAGCCCTCCTCGCCTGCGTTGTGATGAAGCTGCGACGGGTTGTGCGGGTTGGCGGTCGCCGGCCGCAACTCGCGCAGGCGGTGGCCCTCGAAGCTCCAGAGCGCGTTCACCGGGTCCTTCCCCCCGTTGCGCGGCGCCTCGGTGTCCCCCGCGGCCTCTGGCGCAGCATCACGCGCCTCGAAGGTGACGGCCGCCATGGCCGCGTCCGGCTCGTAGTCGGCGAGCGTCGGGCCCGCCGCCAGCTTCTTGGCGGCCGCGAACACGCGCTCGAGCCGCGGCGCGTCCAGACGGTACACCTGCGCGGCGGGAGCTCAGCTACGCGGTCAGCACGACGGGGAGCGGCGCGCGCACCTCTGCCAGTAGCCGCGTGAGCGCGTCGTCGCCCATGCCGAGCAGGAACTTGCCCAGCGACGCGTCCCCGGCGTCCATGGTGGCGGTCGATCGGCGCTCGCGCTTTATTCAAAACTGGGATGTGCGTACTTAGGAGGTTTTCCCCCATTTTTCAAAAACGCCAGGGCGAACTTTGGGGGGACGGCAGCCTGCGAACCTAGACCGGCTTCTAGGAAAAAGGAGCCAATCAGTGACGCGGAAAAAGGTCACGGCGACACTACTGTAGCCATTATTGCTGCCATATTGATCGTCTTGAAAAGGTGTGCACGTCATGACTGCAAACGAAGCTGGCAGGTAAGGCAGCCACCTCGCGACCCACTGTTGATCGAAGGCAAGGTGCAATTTACAGGATTACCGATGGATTAGCAGTAATTCTACTGGCACTAGGACTAGAGGCATCCAGTGGGGCCGACATTTTCGTCTCGGAGGGTAGTCCGGCACCGGGATCAGTATGGCCTCTTGATAACCATTACCGCCGCTCAAACGACCGAGTCGGCTACTCGTCCGCCGATGTGACCCGGTTGCAAAGGGAAACCCCGCGCCTTCCAGAATGTGCGAATAATAGCTACAGGCCCGCGCGTGGTCAGCGTCAACGGACATTTTACAACCCAATTGTTGACTTGAGTCACCCCGCAATGATCCATCTTGATGTCGAAGTTGAATTGAGTCTGAAGAGAAACAAACTGTTTGACTCTTTTTATAGCCATCCCATGATCGACCAACGGTTCCAGTCGTTATCACTTGGTTACGCAAAGCAACTCATAAAGCCTTCATTCGTTGTCGACCATGCCAAAGTTTTACAACGCCATGTTTCAATCTTGATTGCTTGGCGGCAAATACTTGTCCTTGAAAGAGCTCAGAGTGGATGGCACTAGTCGCTCCGTGATTTATTTATTCGTTGTACGATGAATCCTCACATCGCGTCACAATGCTATGTGTATTTTCCGCGGGCTTGTGTCTCGTCAGTCACGTGATTGCATTTCCACGTACGTCTGTAGACCTCGTCAAAACCAAGTTATACACAGTTTGACTTTGCAAGATTCTTGAGTCGAATTTGAAGAAGCAGCTGCAACAGAATGTTGATGGAATCGAGCAACGACCTGGAGGCAATGCATCTATTCACGATTTGAACGTATTCAACTCTTCATTCACTACAGCAGCGCCTAATTGATTGGTTACCATGGTTATAACGGTCGCATACGTGACCTTAGTCTTGATGAGCTGAATAACTCTACAAGCAAACGTGCAGTGTGTGAAACCTATTCTTGAAAAAAAAAAAAAAAACACTACTTTACGATTCCCAAAGCGGATAGTTCGGTAGTTATTGCAGTAGCAGTTGGTGCCGTCACAACACGATAACAACACGGAATCGGGGTTGATCAGAAAATATACCTCATTAACCGGCGCCAGGGTTTCAATCAATAACGGTTCCATATAATTCGATCACTGTGGCACCCATCCATTGTCCTTCTTGCTCATTGCCAGTTGGTCAGTGGACGTGTGAAAACTGATGAGGCCTCTGCGTTTGTCCAATACCAACTCATCACTCGTGACACCAGATCGATCGACATATTCGCTTCGAGGAGCCTGGACAACTACCAAGAGCAAATACAAGCCAACGAAAGGTTCAGGTTTAAGGCGCCAAAGACTCACTGGTTCACAAACGCTCTTGCTGGCTCGCCGAGTGTTGATCATTGTGGCGGCAGTCCACTTTGCGTATGTTGAGTTTGCAGCTGTGAATCAGGCGGCAAAAGTTCTTCGGCAGGATGGAATGCCAATTGAATCATTTGGCAGTCATGATTCCCATTTTCTGGCTGGGCATCTTGGCTCTGGCTTAATTCGCGACAGTCCTCTCGTTGTAGATGCACTCGGGAATAGCACATCTCCGCGTAGCTCTACACTATACTTAAGGTCCGAAACCCAGGCCGAGTTCGAGCAATGTGAAGCATCTAAGACCAATTCGTTATACGCCAGCTCCGTTCTGTTCCCGCACTATGCTGCTTTCATCAGAGTTACATCATACAATTTGACATTTATGAGAGATCTCGAGCTGATTGTACCAGTTATCGATTGTTCGTTCGACGGCATCGCAAATAATGATACGTCAGTAACACGCTTCTACATGCTTGTCCGCTCTCAACGAGATCCCGATGATGTGTACATCATGACCGTGGTATTATCAATGCAAGAGTATGAAATTCCAGAGCAAAGCCGCAGCGGACCGGCTTACCTCGGCACGATGTCATACGTGAACGATGTCAGCGCGAACAACATTCCAATGTACTACTTCATGGCAATGGACTATCCATTTGTCGCTGTTCCAGTGATCTTTGTCTACGAGTTTGTTGGCTATGATACTGATGGATCCTGGATACTTCGAAGTGTTCCTAGACCTGACATGTCTACCCCAGCTACAGTTGTCTACACCTCAAGAAGACGAGGATTCTACTTTAGGTCCGAAACCGAGCAATCCAACATCGTAACCATGTACAGAAGAGTTATTCTAGACGACCCACTCCGGACTCTTACACAGATTGAGTGGGTGGGACAACCAACAGCCATTGACTCATGGGCTTGGGTGCACGGTATTCACCTCGTCTTTGGTATCCAAACAGTCTTCTCGATTATTGTGCTCTTCATCATAATGTTTCGGAACTGGCAGCAAGGAAAAATCTGGATTGGTGATGCGTTTTCTTCCGTCTCGAATGAGATGCTGATTGCTCGGGTGATTTTGGTGCTTACTTCGTGGCTGATGAATGACTACTGGGTCTTGACAGAGTTTTCTCTATCGAGCGCAAGTACACTCGCAGGAACACTCAAGATTCCAGTACGACCAGAATTTGTTACCGCCGACATGCTTGTGATAATGCTCGGATTATTCAGTCTGATTGGGTGGTTTACCAAAGAGCGCATAGATCCAGCGTTGGGGTTCTATCTTTTTGTGATCGTTCATGAAAATCGGTTGATGGTCATACGGTGGGTGCCGTCATTGGTGTCCTACCTCACTGACTGGGCTGAGACCGAATATCTTGCTGGGATCGTCAGTGTGCCCGAGGTCATTGCCAGTCATCTTACAATGAGGCTTTAGACAATACACGAGCTGGCGAAAGCCAGTGCAAAGATCGTTTTTGCATCTTTCTTTCCCAAATTCATTATCGCATTGATTGTTATCGCATATGCAATTGCTCGACGAGTGCACCACCACTACCACCCCGATCAAGCCGCCAACTACTCGGGTCGGAGCAAAACGGCCAAATCCTCCAACAGCAGCGAATCTGAAACCATCGAAAAGAACCACCTCACCATTTTTGAAATCGCCACCGGTGCGCTCATGCGTAGCCGCTTCGGACTCATCTCCGACTACAAGAACTACGTCTTCATCAAGGGAATGCGGTACGCAAGTGCCGACGGCATCTACTGCAGCGGCTACGTGATTGCGAACGGCAAGTTTTTGGTGGCGACCGACGACATTTTCGCCATCGTGCTAATGAAGTTGGTTCGCTCGCGCCTGTACAACGTGTACGTGTACGAGGTGGATGGGAGCAGCGTGCAGCAGACGGCAAGGCTTGACACGCTGTCGTGGAAGGACGTGACCATGCTCAATACCAGCATCTTGTCATAGCTTTGGTATTTAAATTGGTTTAGCATTATCAATATAACATCGAATAGTGGTCTACCTAAGCTAAGTCTGAGATTCCAGGCTCCATCAAATCTCTCCACGTGATCGTACTAGGATACAACAACCGTGCCGTCTGACTCGGCGTGTCGCCATCAATAAGATCGTACACGAACACATTCCTGAACCGCATCCGTGTCAGCTTGATGATGATAATGGTGATAAGGTCGTCCGTCGCGACGAGAAACTTGCGGTTGAGGATGATAAAGCCGCTGCTGTAGACCGCATCAGCCGTCGCACAGCGACGTCCCGTACTGTCTGTGACGTAGTTATCATAGTCTGTGATGACACCGAAGCGACTTTGCAAGACGGATCCGGTGGCTGATTCGAAGAGAGTGAATTGGGGTTTGGTAGTTTGTAGTAGGTGTCCGCTGCGTGTTTTGTTTTCGTCGCTTGGTAGTTTGCCGTCGCCACTGAATCTTCTGCTTTCGAGTCGGTTTGTGGGAGCTTTATCAGTTTTAGCAGCTTTCTTGTGTTTGATGTAGCGATGAAGCTTAAGGATGGCAAAGTGTACAAGGAACCAAACAAAGAGTGCAAATGTACTTGTCATGGCCGCAAAGACCGGGTAACCGCTATTGGCTGTATCGATAGCGCTGTATGTTCTTAGGTTGAATGGAGATAACTTATCGATGTCAGAGCTAACTTTTGAAACTCCTGCCTCATAGTCATTGTCGGCAAACGTAACAAGAAATGTTCTCATTACTGGAGTATATTGTGCGATGTCGGTACGAAAAGCGAAGGACACAATAAAGCAGCATGCAGCAAGCAAAGGGTGAACACGTTCTTTAAAAACGTAACTGAGAACACTTGCAGCGTTGAGATATATCGTTAGAATGTCCGAGCAGAGTAGATCAGGTTTGTAGTACACGATCTGGTGAGAATCCCCAAGAGAATAGCCAACAGCAAGCGCGTATTCTGTCCAAGTATAGTATCCATCTAAATAGTTGGACAATATCACCAAAATTCCGCGATAGAGCAGTGAATTTGAAATGGACGAGAACGCGTCACCGATCCAGATACTGCCGGATCCAAGCTTTTTGAATACAATAGTTAGCAGTAGGATTATATTCGTTGCCGTGCTCAGAGCAAATATAAGATGGATATAATGTGTCCATGCCCATGACTCTCGAAGCTGGGTGTAACCTCGCCATCGCCACGTTGACAGCTCGGACACTGGGTCATCTGGGAACTGTTCCCAGTACCAATTCCGAATATTGGACTGAGTGTTGATGTCGTCAACATAGAATCCATCACGCCATGCTGCAACGATCACGCGCTGATCGTCGGTCAGCGGGTTTATTGGAATATCCTGAAAGTGCCAGAATCCATCGCTTGTTTTCTCTATCACCTCACAAACAACATAAGTAGGCACCGCCTCATAAGGGTAGTTGAGTGCAATCGCAAAACTGTAGTTTACAGAAGCGGTCATATCCTCAATGAAACCAATAGATACCACGAGTCCAGGGCCGCGACGGCGGTGTGCATTAATGTAGTAGTTTTGCGCCGACATGGATGTCGATAGCAGCAGCAGCTTGGTCGGGTCGATAACTCGACGAACAAGATAGTAGACCTTTGCACTTGTGATATCGTTAGTAGCAACCAACAGATTGGTGCAGTCGACAACGGGGACAATCAATTCGAGGTCACTCATGGTAGTGACATTGTACGCAAGCTGTGTCTTCAAGTGGCCGAACATGAAGCGCAGATATTCTGCGCCGTACATTTGTGTGTTGAAATCCTCGTATTCGCTGCAATTTGTAAGGGATACAGTGAAGTCGGACTGGAGATAGACAGGCATCCAAGCGGTTAGTGTTAGTGTCGCCGTGGAGTATCTCTTGAAAAAGAGGACTGTCATATATGGTGCCATTCCCTGCGTAGCTGGCAATCAAGTAAGAGTTAATGTCTAAGGGATCGGCCACGCGACCTTCTTTTTCTCGTAGCATATTCCCCACTGCACTTGCTGTTATAAGCGAAAGAACCACGTATCCAATCGCAGCCATGAGCACGAGGACTCTTGCCCCATTATGAATGATCCATCTCCAGCCTCGCAATTTGCTGGTGAAATTGCGAGGTAATTCTCGGACCCTCTAGCTTCCCACTGAGAACCGCATTCGGTTTTCCCGGTTCCCGTGCCCGAGCAACGTGAACATGTGACACGCCTGCATTGGTAGACCTATCTCCTTGGCCCAAGCTGGAAGTAGCCTCAACACCATCTTCACGCGCGTCCTCCATGACAAGTCAATGACAAAGCAGAGCAACCACAAGTCTCTTCGAAACTGCAGTCACGCCCTTTCATAGCTACCCACCTAATTGTCTCTTTGCTGCAAAAATAGTTGTCTCGTGTTATTTTACCACCTTCTCTCCACAAGATCGGAGATACCAGGCTCCAACAACTCTCTCCACTGGATCGTACTAGTCTCCTTGTAACCAGTCAACTGAATGGCTATTACATCTGGACAGAGTATACACTAGCGATCACATACTCGATTGCCGAGATCACTTCTCCGATCGTATACACTCGGATATTCGAACGATGTACCTCAACGCAGTTAGTGTGCTCAGTCACGTTTTCAAAGAACGGATCTATCTTCATTTGGATTCATCACAGCATTTAATTTTCGCGAGCTGACGCCGACTTTGATTCCTGCGGTCAAAAACACGCTACGTAGTATGTATGCAGCCACATTTGCCCAAGACAATTTATCAAATGCGACGCGATCGCATACATGCAGCAGTTACTTCGTTCAAACCCCACAAGCCGTGGTACGCATTCCAGCATGAGAGCGAAGCTGTGGTTGGGCTTTATTCCATCGAGCAAGAGTGGTCATTTTGAGGAAGCTCAACACTGATGTCAATTTGCTTGACCTCGTCATTCGGCTTATTCTTTACCGGTAGTAAACCGGTTTTATGGTTGCCAGCTGGTGTGAATCTTCGTTGCGGCCTCGCGACTAACGCTGCGTCACCGCTCTGCACCGTAGTAGAGTCGAGCCAGGCGGCATGGAGCGTCGACGTCAATGTGTTTGACGACGTCGGACCGTCGCTCAACGCGCCTGCAACCTGCTGAAATCCCAGCCATCGGTGCGCGCGGGATCCGCAGAAAGTGTCGGTGCTGTTTGTAGAATCGGGCCTTCTCCTATGGAAAAAAAAAAAATCGTGTCATATAGTAGATAGAAGGTGGCCGTGGTCGTCTTTGCCCGCTGTGAAGACGCAGGCCATGACTCTCCTCGCATGCAGCTCGACCCCCACCCACCAGCTTCAGCTTCAACCTCGCCGCTCCTTTTTGCGTGCACTCCTTCACCGGTATACCGGTTCCCCACCACGTAAACGAGCCGCCGAGGTGTCGGGACTTTCCAGCAACCAACGCGCACTGTGCACCTCGGCAACATCCGGCGCGGCGCTCGGCTCGCCTCGGCTCGGCGGCACTCGGCGCCGAGAGAAAGAGCGCGGCCGTCGCCTCGCCGCTCGCTCGCTCCGTCCGTCCGTCACTCCGCCACTCACTCGCGCACTTTCCGGCCATGCCGCGCGTTGCTGTGCTGGGCGACGCTGGCGTCGGCAAGGCGAGCCTCGCACGCGCGCTGGGGGCCGCGCGCTCGCCGCTCAAGGCGCGGCGGCCCTCGAGCGCCGTCGAGCGGCTCACGTGGGCGCCTGGCGGCCGTCGCGGCGCCGCGCGCGTGCCCGTGGGCGTCTACCGCGACGCGCAGCAGCGGCGACAGGCGCTTGAAGGACGCCGCGGCGCCGGGCGACGTCGTGCTGCTCGTGTTCGACCTCACGCGGCGCGCGACGCTCGACAGCGCCGTCGCTCAGGTCGGTGGCGTGCGCGCGCGTATTGGGCTTTGCGACTCGTACTAACGGGAGGTGGCTTTTTGCGCGCAGTGGACGGAGCTGCTCGAGCTGAGCGGACGACCAGAGGACTGGAGGCGAGACGTGCGCGTGCTGCTCGTGGGCAACAAGGCCGACCAGACGCGCGACCGCGACGTGCTCGAGAAGCACGGACGAGAGGTGGCCGAGCAGCACGACTTCTACGCGTACGTCGAGGCCTGCAGCCTTGAGGGAGAGTCGCACGGCGTGCCGCTCGTGCAGCAGCTGCTGGCCGAGCTCACGGGCCTCGACGTCCCCATGGAGCAGCTGCGCAAGACCATCGCAGGACCCCACGCGCTCGCGCCGACTGCCGGCCGGCTGCTGCGCGGCTGTTCAACCGCAACTCGAGCAAAAAGGCGGACGACAAGAAGTCGAGGAGTGTCTCGCCACCGCCGCGCCGGCCGTACGAGCGCGCAACCAGTTGGCTGTACGACCCGACGGAGGACATGCCGTCGGCAGTCTCGGGCGTGGAGGATACCGCCATGCCAACTGGCGACGTCAAGCTGCGCGCCATCTCCAAGGCCATCTACGACATTCGAGGCGCAGGGCGCCGAAAAGTGTAAGGCCATTGCCAAGTACCGAGAGCGCGAGGTCAGCCAGTGGCTCAGCCGCAGCCGGTACTTTGGGCCGACCGAGAGCAGCCGGCACAAGCGGTGGCAAGAAGACCAGAAGCGCAAAAAGCAGCAGCAGCAACAGCTCGCCATGCAACAGCAGCTGCAGCAGCGAATTCGCCAGCGCATGGATCCCACTGCAGCTGCGGCAGGCTGCGCTTCAGCCGCCTCTGCTGGAGCGACGACGAAGCATGAGTCACCCAGGAAAGTTCCCGCCCAAGACCAACGCCTGCGACGAGCAGCTCTTGCAGCTCCTGCAGTGAGCTGAGCGACACAAACGAAGAAGCCACCGCTCCTATGAATGGAGAAGGTGGATCAGCTACAACTGCCGAGATGGAGCGCCAGCTACAAATGGAGGTCGAAGCTCAGCGACTACGTCGAGCTGCCAAGCGAGCGATGCGAAAGAAGATTCGAGCGGCCTCGGCCGACATCTACGAGCGCCACTCGTCGTCGTACTTGTTCAGTACGACTCCTCCACGCCTCGAGGCTGTAGCGCCAAACTTGTGGGCAGCGCATCAGCGGCGGCCCGCAGCTCCTGTCGGCTCGGAACTAGTGCCACCCCGACGATCCCGAGCCGGATCTCATTCAGTGATGCGAACGCCAACGTCGCAGGCCTCTCCGTCTGCACGTGGAGCCACTCCTACTTTCAAATCGCCAACATTGTCGCCAGCCCCGTCTCCAAGCGGGAGGCGGTCGATCTCGTCTCGTTCGCCTCCCCACTCGAAGTCCCCACCTCTCAAGCCTCGACCTTGCTCGCGGCGACAAGTCGCCTGCAGCAAGCGTGGTGATACCCGAGGATTTGGGGATCAATAACGACGTTCTGGATCTGGCTGCGAGTTCCATCGCATCGGACCCAATCACATCGCCACCCGCGAAGGCTCTCGCGCCGGCTTCAGGGAAACATTGCGCTCCTCCAGTCGACAACCAGCCCGAGAAGCCAAGCGCAATCGAAGGCAAATCCGGACTGACGCCTGAGCTGCATGCGATATCAGCGGGGCCTTTGAAAGCACCGATCAGAGCTCACAGGGCCGCATGCTGGCGACAGCACGACGTCGGAGGAGCTCGACTGCGCCGATATTGATGACATGCTGGACTACTTTGACAACGTCAAGCTCTCGCTTTGAGGCGCGCTCACCACCCCAGTCTCCAGGGTATACTCACAAACACAATGCATCAGTAGGAAAACGACCACGGCTTGCATGCATTACACCACCATCCGCTAAAGTAAACAACAATAGCCTGCACTCCGAAGCCTCGACGTCCGTGGTCATCTTTTCATCAGCTGCTGCGCCTAGAGGGAGACGGTGACGCCCAGGATGACCTCTGCCCAGAGCAGAAAGTCCGAGATGAGGGAGTAGGTAGGGTAGATGAACGTGGCCGGGCGGTTCTGCTCGTAGAAGAAGTGGCCGGTCCAGGCGAACGCGTAGCCGCAGACGAGCACCGCCACGGCCATGACGAGGCTCCCCCGCAGGAACCGCGTCGTGAGGAAGAAGATGGCAAGCACCACCAGCGCCTCTGCAAGTCCGCTGTCCAGGTGTCCGGAACGCCGCGAACGCCACGCACCCGCACTCGGCTGCGTCGCGCAGCTTTTCCGTTAGTTGACGCCCGCCAAGCAGCTCATTCTAAAGTGCCTCCCCACCTGCTAGCACGCCGGCCATGATGATCTCCGGGTGCTGCAGCGCCATGAGCAGCACCATGGAGGTACCTGTCACATGCAGCTTGACCGACGTCTCGTCCTGGTGCTCCTTCTCGCTGCAGTGTTGCCCTCATCAGCCCCATTTCCCCCCAGCCGCAAGCAGAAAACTCGGCCTACTAGTGCCCGCGGAACGTCCGGAGGTCCGCAAACGGCTTGAGCGGCGACGGAGCGCGCGCCCCCAGCCCCGCAATGGCCGCGGGCGATGCCAGCGCCACGGCCGCCACGAGCACCGCGACCACTCCCCACGCAGGCGACACCAGCGGCTTGAACGCCATGCTCAGTCGACAAAATCGACAAAATGTGCCGATGATGAAGTTCAACCTCACCCGTTATCATCACCAGATATGAGTAAACCTGATGAAAAGCTGAGAACTGACTGATAATGTGCGGAGTATGCCTGTTGCCCATCCAGAAAGTGCGCATTGCCAAGACCAAGAAAGATGCTGGTGGCCACGAGGTGGCGGGTCCGCTCGGTGGCGGCGGCACTGCGGCGGGCGCGCTTCAGCGGGTTCGGGCCCAGCGACATGATCTTCGCACTGTCATCGGCACAGGGCAAGGCGGGCGTGGCAGTGGTGCGCGTGTCGGGAGAGCGGGCGGACGAGTGCCTTGCGCGGTTGACGAGCGCCAAGCGCCTGCCAGAGCCGCGCGTGTGGGTGCTCTGCGCGCTGCTGGGCGTCATCGGATGGTGGACGTGCGGCTCATGAAGGTGTTGGCGGATGCGCAGGGCCGAGACGAGGAAGCTGTTCCACCCCGTGACGAGAGAGCACCTGGACGACGCGCTGGTGCTGCGCTTTGCCCAGCCACGCAGCTTCACGGGCGAGGACGTGGTCGAGCTGCACGTGCACGGAAGCACGGCGGTGGTCTCTGGCGTGCTGGAGGCGCTCAGCCACGTTCCGGTGCGACTCTGCTGTCGAGTTGGCGGTGATCATGCTCTCGCTGACGAGCCTTCTACAAACAGGACTGCCGCGCAGCCGAGCCTGGAGAGTTCACAGAGCGAGCGTTCGACAACCACAAGCTGGACCTCGTTCAGGTTGAGGGGCTGGCAGACCTGCTGAGCGCCGAGACGGAAGCGCAGAGGAGTCAGGCTCTGCGGCAGCTCTCGGGTCATGTCGGCGAGATCTACGAGCGATGGAGGGGCGAGCTCGTGCGCTGCCTGGCATACACTGAGGCCATGATTGATTTTGGCGACGACGAAGACGATGTCACTGATGCTGCGTACGAAGTCGCCATCAGCAGGTACATATTCTACTTCTTTTGTAATTCTCCTTTTGGCTGTGTACATGCTCACGATGTTGCACCGTCACCAACGCACAGAGTGGGAGATTTGGCAAAGTCCATCCGCACCCACCTGGCAGACAATCGACGCGGCGAAATGCTGCGTACTGGCGTTCAAGTCGCCATCCTTGGCCCGCCTAATGCAGGCAAAAGCAGTCTCCTCAACATCCTCGCACGCCGACCGGCTGCTATCGTTTCGTCCATCGCTGGCACGACGCGCGATATCGTGCAGGTGCCACTCAACATCGCAGGCTACCCCGTGATTGTTAGTGACACGGCGGGACTGCGGGAGACGGAGGACATCATTGAGAAAGAAGGTGTCCTGCGCGCACATCAGACGGCTTCTGCGGCCGATATTCGTATCGTCATGATGGACATCCAGGTACGTACTTTTTCGACAGGGCAAACAAGAGGCTATGGTCTGTAACAGCGTGATCTTTCAGAGTGCAAGCTCGCTCGGCGACCCAGAATATAGCTTCGTATATCGATAGTGGGGCGTTAATCGTTCTCAACAAAAGTGATCAAGTGGCTCCAGCCGAGGTGGAGCGTATTCGAAGAACGATGCCTGCCTCAAATGACGTACACGTTATATCTTGTACTGACGGAGAAGGCATCGACGCGCTAATAAGTGCGTTGGCGGACACAGTCAAGCACAGGTCTGTGTCGAGCTTGACATTTATTGTATCTCGTCCTCAAGTACTCAACTACTATATTCCTGTACAGAGTGGAGGTAACCGGTAGTGCTGGCGACGCCGCTATTATCACGCGTGAGCGGCACCGCCAATGTCTCCAGGATTGCGTCGTGTCACTTGAGCAATTTTTGGAGAACCCTTATCAGAGTGAAATTGCTGCAGAAGACCTTCGGCGTGCAGTGACGGCAATTGGTCGTATTCTTGGACGGGTTGACGTGGAAGATGTACTAGACGTGCTTTTTGCCGACTTTTGTATCGGCAAATAATGCCAGATTAGTATGCTAACAAGCATGAAGATTGTTCAAAAGTAGACTTCATCCATATCTACCGAGCACTATCAGGACAAAATGCTGGTATTGAGCATAGTCACGTCCTTCCACGACAGCGTGTCGGGGTACACAAGCCTTGCCGTCTGCTGCACGCTGCTCCCGTCCACCTCGTACACATAAACGTTGTATAGTCGCGAGCGTACCAACTTCATCAGCACGATCGCGAAAATGTCGTCGGTCGCCACCAAAAACTTGCCGTTCGCGATCACGTAGCCGCTGCAGTAGATGCCGTCGGCACTTGCGTACCGCATTCCCTTGATGAAGACGTAGTTCTTGTAGTCGGAGATGAGTCCGAAGCGGCTACGTAGGAGCGCACCGGTGGCGATTTCAAAAATGGTGAGGTGATTCTTCTCGATGGCTTCAGACTCGCTGCTGCTGGAGGATTTGGCCGTTTTTCTTCGACCCGAGTAGTTGGCGGCTTGATCCGGGTGGTAGTGATGATGCCGAGCGATTGCATATGCGATGACAATCAATGCGATAATGAACTTGGGAAAGAAAGATGCAAAAATGGTCTTGGCGCTGACTTTCGTCAGCTTGTGTGTTGTCCAAAGCCTCATTGTTAGATGACTGGCAATGACCTCAGACACACTGACGATTCCAGCAAGATGTTCAGTTTCAGCCCATTCAGTGAGGTAGGACACCAATGACGGCACCCACCGTATGGCTACCAACCGATTTTCATGAACGATCACAAAAAGATAGAACCCCAATGCTGGATCTATGCGCTCTTTGGTAAACCATCCAATCAGACTGAATAGCCCCAGCATTATCACAAGCATGTCGGCGGTAACAAATTCTGGTCGTACTGGGATATGGAGTGTTCCTGCGAGTGTACTTGCGCTCGATAGAGAAAACTCTGTCAACACCCAGTAGTCATTCATCATCCATGAAATCAGCACCAAAATCATCCGAGCAATCAGCATCTCATTCGAGACGGAAGAAAACGCGTCGCCAATCCAGATTTTCCCTTGCTCCCAGTTCCGAAACATGATGATAAAGAGCACAGCAATCGAGAAGACTGTTTGTATACCAAAGACGAGATGAATACCGTGCACCCAAGCCCATGAGTCAATGGTTGTTGGTTGCCCTACCCACTCAATCTGTGTAAGAGTCCGGAGTGGGTCGTCTAGGATAATTCTTCTGTACATGGTTACGATGTTGGATTGTTGGGTTTCGGAGCTAAAGTAGAATCCTCGTCTTCTTGAAGTGTAGATGAGTGTAGCTGGGGTAGACATGTCAGGCCTAGGAGTACTTCGAAGTATCTAGGATCCATCCGTATCATAGCCGAGAAACTCGTAGACAAAAATCACTGGAACAGCGACAAAAGGATAGTCCATTGCCATGTAGTACATTGGAATGTTGTTCGCGCTGACATTGTTCACGTATGACATCGTGCCGAGGTAAGCCGGTCCGCTGCGACTTTGCTCTGGAATGTCATACTCCTGCATTGATAATACCAAACTCATGATGTACACATCATCTGGATCTCGTTGAGAGCGGACAAGCATGTAGAAACGTGTTACTGATGTATCATTATTTGCGATGCCGTCGAACGAACAATCGATAACTGGTACAATCAGCTCGAGATCTCTCATAAATGTCAAATTGTATGATGTAACGCTAATGAAAGCAGCAAAATGCGGGAACAGAATGGAGCTGGCATATAACGAATTGCTCTTAGATGCTTCGCATTGCTCGAACTCGGCCTGGGTTTTGGACCATAAGTATAGTGCAGAACTACGCGGCGATGTGGTGTTCCCGAGGACATCCACAACGAGAGGACTGTCTCGAATCAAGCCAGAGCCAAGGTGCCCAGCCAGAAAATGGGAATCATGGCTACCAAATGATTCAACTGGCGTTTTATCCTGCCGAAGAACTTTTGCCGCCTGATTCACAGCTGCAAACTCAACATACGCAAAGTGGACTGCCGCCACAATGATCAACACTCGGCGAGCCAGCAAGAGCGTTTGTGAACCAGTGAGTCTTTGGCGCCTTAAACCTGAACCTTTCGTTGGCTTGTATTTGCTCTTGGTAGTTGTCCAGGCTCCTCGAAGCGAATAAGTCGATCGATCTGGTATCACGAGTGATGAGTTGGTATTGGACAAACGCAGAGGCCTCATCAGTTTTCACACGTCCACTGACCAACTGGCAGTGAGCAAGAAGGACAACAGGTGGCCTGGCACGGTGATCAAATTATATTCTATGCCTATTGGTCAGAGCGAAAGCTCCGGCGCCCATTTTTGAACAAGAGCTATTTTCTGATCAGCATCAATTCTGAGGTGTAACGGCAGCAACTGCTACTGCAAAGCTTTTCCTACTAAATTAATGATTGGTGAATTTTTTAAGAGTACGTTACACTCGCTGCATGTCCGAGTGGGTCGATTAAACACATAAAACACGGCTTTTGCCACCAAGGTACCAATCAAGCGAGCGTCGAGGCTATGAATGTGCTGTTGATAAATTTCAAAGTGTGATCACACTGTGAATAGATGCATCGTCTACTAGTACAGAGCGTTGTTTGATTGCATCAAGTTTCTGTTGTATTCAACGTCCTCTTCAAATCAACACTCCAACGTAAGATCAGTGGCGAATTCATACATTTAACTGTTTTGGGGTATACGATGCTATATTTTGATACAGGTACAAGCGTTAGAAAGGCATAGTGACGTGTGAGACGCTAGCCAGCAAAATGAGAATCTCTGGGTCAAGATTATCGCTGTGTGGGAAAGTAATTCAAGAAGCATCACTTTCAGAGCAGGAGAGAACTAAGTATTCGTTGTGCCGCTTTGAAGGTCTAAATGAATAGTGGAGAAGATCACCAGTTGTAACCATTTCTCTTTTACGATTGGTGCTGTAGTGTCAATATTTGTTTACAAGATCACAGCTGGATTCAAAACTTATTTTCGTCGACAAACAATCCAATACGTCGTCGACAAACTTAGCTTAGCTGCTCTCCTCGAAAAGGTGAGTTTGGGTCGCTTTGAGCAGCCAAACGATGATGGACTTTATCCCAGTCGACGTCTTCTCGTACGATGGCGATGAAACTGGCCATCCAACAAGGAGTGAGGTCAGCGAATTCACTCCTTCTGCTGCTGGGCATGAGGGCCATCCGAGAAGCAAACCCTGGGATAGTACTTCAGCCCGCCTTGAGCAGGTAAGCCAGGAGTGTGGATGCTTATTGATGTATTTACTCCATACCGAAAGTAACCATTGATATTTCATCAGTTGCCTTGTAAAAGCCTCGCATGCAGATGCTTCTTCATACATGGCGAACGGGATTTGTTCGGAGGACGGGTAAGCCACGTGGCATATATACTTTACTCACTGCATTAACTCCTCACGTTCGATGTCACTAGCATGACGGAGTAATTGCGCACTGGATGATTCGAAACACGGCTGAGATCAACTCGTACCCAGTATGTTTAGGCTGAATATTTGAAAGCTGAGAGCTGCCATTGACTTTTCGGATGTGACTTAGATTAATCTTCTTCGGGGCCACTCAGGAGCTGTAACTACAATCGACTTTGGAAAAGAGCTAGGGAGATGCGGACTGCTTTTTTCAGGCTCAACAGATCGCACAGTTAAAGTTTGGGACCCATGGGGTGCCAAAGAGACACGATTCCAAGGAGGTCAAAGTACCCAGTCAAGCTCTGCTCGCTCCAAAGGTGAACGGATTTGCGTTCAGACTCTAAATGGACACACTGCTGGTGTGACCTGCGTCAAGGTGCTGACTAATCAGCACAATGGGCTGGTTACCTGCAGCATGGATCGATCTGTACGAACGTGGTATTGTTCGGAGGGACGCGCGCTATTGCTATACCCTTGGTTTGTTCCTGGTCAAAAATTGATCTCCCTGGAGAAAGTTGGCCAACTTCGCTCAGTATTCGATGTGGGGCCAATAGTTCCCTTTTTGTCGCCGACTCTGGAGGATGTATTTCATTCTATACAGCCTGCTCTCATTCAAACCTAATGTCTAGTGACTTAGGCAGCATGGGTGAAAGAGGTGGAAATGATAAAGCATGGCATTCTGCTGAAAGTTTCACGGTTCCCCAGTCAGATGGCAATTATACTAAACCAAGTGGTCATAGCAATGCTGATGAAAAAGTCAGTCAGTTTAATTTCCATCTTGTTCGACGCTTTTCACACTACCATGCACTTCGGAATCTCGAGCTTGCATCTTGTTGCAGACAATTGCTTCATCGTGTCGTTGGGATTTGACGAAAAAGCACAAATCATTGACGCGATCCATGGATCTCTTTCTGCAACTATCTCGTGTACGCCAGGCTCGCGATTCACAAGCTGCTGTTGGGACCAACAAGGAGGATTCCTACTACTTAGTGATACCAGCGGGTCGATTCATATGTGGTCCATGATGGAGGATAAAATTGTGGCCAAGAAATCAAACCTAGAAATGCAAGAAACTTACGGTGAAAATGAGTCCCCAACAGCTGAGCCAGGAATAATATCGTTGACGATGGTGGTCTCGTCAGTTATGGACTGTACTTGGATCTTTACAGGATTCTCTACCGGAATCAAGCAGTGGCTGATAAATCGAGACATCGGATACACTGACTTTCTTGGCCACACCCAGGCTGTTGTTTCTGTTGCTGTTATGGATGGTGAGGAAGATGACGTGCTTTCGGTGGGTTCTGGAGATGGTGACGCCAATGAGTCAACTTCAATCGTGAGATCTGCAAAGTTTTTTAGTGCATCGATAGACAATACTATTCGCTGCTGGGACTCGTATGAGCAAAAGGCTGTGTTCGGGTTTGAGGAGCGCACAAGCGAGATCACGGACATGGCTGAATCTAAAAAAACGCGAAAACTCTTCACGGGTCATGATAATGGAACTGTAAAGGCGTGGGGCGTGAGTTCAGGGGAATATTTCCAAGCCTGTTCGTCTACAAAGAGTTCGGTCACTTGCCTTGATTGTGCGTCACTCTAGCAAGAATAGCAGGGGTAGTAGTTGGGTAAGAAGCGAACTGACGGGAAATTTGCTCTGTAGCTGGAATGGTTCGAGACCAAGAGTTTCTTGTCGCAGGGGATGTTGACGGAGCGATTTGGGTGTGGGAAGTCAATTTTGATAGCCTACATGAAGTTGGAGCGTTGCGCCTCGACGACGATGAAATTAGCGGCGAGCGGTCAGGGGAGGTGACATCACTTTTATTCTCAGAGGGGAAATATCTGCAATGGAGCGGGTCTGAGTTCGTTGTTGCAGGATACGCGTCTGGCATCGTTTGTGTACGTCGCAGTACTCACTGTGGTTGCCATTGAATGCTAAAGTAACCTATCTGTTTGTAGTTCTGGAGTGTGGCTAGGAAGGCCGTCATCTGCACCCTCAAGGCCCATGTTGACGCCGTATCCAGCCTCGTTATGCATGGATGCTTCCTCTTTTCAAGCTCGGATGATTTGTTACTGAAGATGTGGAATGCGTTTGATCCGAACGATCCTTATGAGCTTAGCGTCGTTCGCTCGCCGTCTTCGACCTCTTCCTCTGGCTCGGACTCGCCCATAGTTGGTCTTGACGTGGTCCAGCCGCTAGGGCTCATATTGAGTGTCTCGGTTGATGGTGTGCTCTTAGTTTGGGACTACACCACGTGTGAGGATGAGAATGTGTTCGACGCGTGTGGTAAGATCGTGTTTCGCGCCAAGTAAGTGTAGCAGTGAACCCTCTGTTTTCCTGGTGAGCTCGAGCATGACTTGGTTGCTGCAGAGCTGACGACCGGATCCAGTGTCTCTGCTACTGGCCAGCAACTCGCTCCGTCATCTGTGGCTCTGTCGATGGTCGGCTACTCGTGTTCGCGCTTCCTCCAAAGGTTCGTGCAAGTCAATTCGGCTCGTTTGTGTCAACCTGTGGGAGCTTATATGGCTTCACTCGTCCTTGTCCAACGTAGCTCTTCGGCCCATCTCCATAAAACCTCAGAGGTTCCCAGGCTGACGAGGACGTCCCGAGTGCGTGGCGTCGGTCTCCGCATCGTTCAGTCCAAAATAGCACGAGCCGAGAGCAATCGAGCGTTCTCATGAGTGGAGTCAAGTTCGCGGTGGTGGGCGACACTTTCGTGGACGTCGTGGCGGGCACGCTCGCACCCGACCAGCTTCCCAAGTGGGGCGGTGACGTCGAGTGCTCGCTACCCATCCAGCTGCAGCCGGGGGGTTCGGCGCTCAACACGGCCACGCACCTGGCCAACCTCGCGCGGGGTCACGCCGAGGGAGATCAACTGAGCGTCGCTCTGCACACTGTCGTGGGTAGGAAGCAATGCGTCATTTTGAATTTAGAGGACATGAATTGATCCACGTATGTGGGAATGGCGCAGGAACCGACTCGTTTGCCGACGTGATCAAGGGGCACTTGGCCAAGCGAGGAGTGACGTTACACTCGCCAGTGGTCGAAGGAGCGCCGACGGGTGTGTGCATCGTACTCAGTGGGACGGTAAGAGATTGTTTGGTCCTAGCTTTACCTGATTGAGCTCAAGGTCTGACAGGCCCACGAGTGCAGGAGGATCGCAGCTTTCTGACGCATTATGGAGCGGCGCGCAAATTCAGCGTTGAAGTAAGATTTTGGATTATATCTTTGTCGTTTTGGAACTATGGTGATGACAGTTTTCTCTCTGGTTGTTCAGCATATTGACGAGAATGCTGTACTGGCAGCTGATCATCTCCACATCGGAGGTGAGAGCAGGTATAAACTCGTAATGTGGTTTGAGGCTAATCGCCCTGTCGACCCGTTCTTCAATTAGGCTTTTACAGCTGCTCCAACCTTCAGGCAAAGCTGAAGCCATTGTTGGAGAAAGCGCGCGCAAAAGGCATCTCAACGTCCCTGGACACGAACTACGACCCCACCGAGACATGGGGAGGCCTCGATGAGCTCTACCCTCTTCTCGATGTATTCATGCCCAATGAAGTCGAGGCGATGAAGGTATCGGGCACAAGCACCGTGGAAGAAGCCATGAAGTTCTTTGCGGCACGCGTGAATGGAACCGTCGTCATCAAGGTGGGCGAGGCTGGAGTGGTGGCTCAAAACACGAAGACGCACCAGACGTGGAAGCAAGGCTGCTATCGGACAACGGTAGTGGATGTCACCGGTGCTGGTGACTCTTTTGACTCCGGGTTTCTGCTCGCTTGGAAAACGAATGGCCACAATGTTGGGGAGGCGCTCAAGTGGGGCTGCGCCACGGCATCCAAGATCGTCGCAACGCTTGGCGCGTGCTCGTCGCCCGTACAGTATCACGACGTGCAGGCCGTCATCAACAGCGGACTTTGAGGTTGTGAATGGACGATTATGTTCAACTCATGATGCATAAATTCTGTCTCCAGAAGCAGGACAAGGTCCACAGGCATTTATTCAAAATGCATTACGACGATGTTGCTTGCTCGATCGTGTTTGCGTCTTCCTCCTTGATGATATCAGTTCCCACGTTCTCTTCACTCAATGCGGCACGAATCGTTTCCTGCATAGGTGTGATTAGCGCTTCTTCTTGGTCGCCGCCCTTAATGCTTAAGATTGTGCTTACAGCTATTCCCTTCTTCGCGGGATCTCCGTACCAAAAGATGCGGTTGTCCTTTGCCACAACGAATAGTTGCGGAACCTTAAAAAGGTCGCATCGAACAAGGTACCTGCACTCGATTGTTAGTTGTTAGTTAGAGTAAACCACTTCGACGAGTTCTAAAACGCACTCCTTGCTCATGAGCCCGTCTTCAATCGCGATACTGAAAGAAAAGTCCTTAAGCTCCTGGAAGTTTGTCGCCTGTCGTCCTTTGACTTCGTACATAGCCAACTCTTCGCGTGCCTCTTGTGTGAGTGCAAGGAACTGTACGGCTGTATTATCAACAAATTCTGTCAGTCGCTGCCTCGATATGTGCCGTGAACCAACATTTCACTTCACCTCCATGCGTTATACACTTTCGGAGCAGCTCAAATTGCTGCAAAGCCTCACGCGACTTCGAGCACCAAGTTCCCTACCGCAAGGATATCAACCTTATGCACAACAACGAGCGTGTACGCCTACCACAACTTACGAAGAACAAAATGCACGTGACCTTGTTGGTTTCAAGTTGCAGCGCTTTCCCATGCACGAACTCAACTCGCTCGAGCAGATGTGCTGCTCACCGAACGTTCAAGCCATAATGTGTCAATGCTCTATAGAGTCGAGCTCCAAAGACAACTCCTACCGTTCTTGAGCCGCTGCAGGTGGTCTGTCTGTACGAGCTCCTCGAGTTTCTTGCTCTTGATGCGGTGGTAGAAAACGGCGGCCATGACGGCGAGTACAAACCCCGAGTCTCTCGTGCTCCACTCGATGCCCAGCGGGTTCGTGAACGACAAAGTCAGCCACGCGGCCACGGCACCAAGCAGCGCTGCTTGGAAGGCTGCAGAGGCGACGTCGGATGTGCGCATTCTTGGTCAAAGTGATCTTTCGTGGCGTCGCTTCAAGATTTTAGATTGGCGATAGATTGGCGACTCTCACCTTGCTGGTGTGCGATGTTGTTCTGTTCAGTACCTATAATAATGCAGCAAATCTAAGTATTCATCACTGTTGTCAAAGCTCACGATTTGAATGATGCAACTGCGGTCCTCTGTTCCTCTCACTCTCGTTCACAGTGCACAAGAGTAATGGGTATGGTGCTGAGAAGGAAATAATCGGTGGAGGCGGTCATTTGTGCGCCAAAGGCGTGCAAGAGCTTGCGGCAAATCCTGGTGATAATCCCCAAGGGCACGACTTGCAGGCAGTCTGGCGCGCTTGCCACCCACAAAAACATCCTTGTCTTTTTCGTTGTCAACGCTGTCGCAAGCTCCGAAGCCACGCAAAAGTTCTGCCGGGACGCAGGCTCTGCTGCAATATGACCGCCGCCTGCTGGCAACAGTTTTCCAGCTTCTCTGCGGTCAGTTCAGATGCACTTTTTGTACCAGCGGTGGTGGGGACCTGACTTTGTCGCCAAGTTGAAGCGACCTGGAGTTGTAAAACGGCTCCTCTCCATTGGCTTTAGTCTGCTTCACACTGCTTGCTTATCGTATCAGCTACTGTAGTGCTGAGCGTCATGTAGACTAACCCTTAATGCCTTAATCGCTGGTCAGTCTGAACGCAAGCAGCTCTCTTGGATGTGACTGTTTTCGCTCCGTACATAACATGGCTCACTGTTCCTCATTGTTCTCCGCGTCTCGCACGACTCTGGAGCCGTCCAATGCGTGCAGCTGGAGACACTGCCCACCATGGTGCTTTGACGTGCCTCATCACCACGCCATCACCTCTTTTCTCCAGTTTTACGGGTCGTGAGTGCAGATGATCGTGTAAAACCGGGTTTCGAGTCCTTGCGCTCCACCAGCTGCGCTCCATGAGCGCCGATTCGGTCCGGTTGTAGGGTCAGCTTGGCATTTGTCGGCACGGCCCATATCTATGTTGTCGAGCCCAGCCAGCCGACGAATGGCGTCTGGAGGTCCGCCCTGATGCGCATGTGACTCGTCCGAGGCACGTGGCAGCTCTCCAATCGTGAGATCCAAAACGGACTGAGCCGTTGCAGCTTGATCAAACATCCTTTGTACGGGCATTGTTGGATAGCGTCACAGAGCGCTCCCCGTCCGTGACACAGACGTGGCACCGCAGTGCCAGTATGGCAGAAGCTTTTCTTGTCTTCTCCACCCCGCCGAGCCGCTGGCTTGGTTGGAAATGACCCAACTTGCCAACATAGAGATGCGCCGTCATAAGGTATACCTCGACCGTTCCAAGGCGCTTCGCATTCGGCGGTTGGGCAGTCGACGTGGGGCTTTGCGATTAGATCGAGTATTCCATTCCAACATTTGCCACCTTCCCCGCAATCTTCCAAGTAGTTCTTCTTCTCGTCTACTCTCGTCGACATGGTTCAGACCGGTCACGAAGTCGTGGTTGCGTTCTCGCTCAATATCGCCGCGGGATTCGCGACGGTAATCGGCGGCCTCGTCATCTTCCACAAGCGCCTTGTGCACTTAGCCAACCCAATCAGCCTTGCCATCGCGCTTAGCGTATCGGCTGGTGTAATGCTCTTCATCTCACTCGTCGAGATCTTCACCGAGTCGGTCCACGCATTCAAGCTTGCCATCAAGACGGACAACCTCTCCGACGATACCGCCACGGGTCACGGGTGGCTTGCAGCAACCGCGTGCAGCATCCTTGGCATAGCGCTCATCTATGTGATTGATGCCATTGTGACGATGATTTCACCGGCGCACGAGTCGACGGAGCTCGACAACCTGGAGCACCTCCGCGAGTCATTTTCACAGCAGGACCCGGAGCAATATGCCAAGTCGCGTGAACTCCCCGGAAACGTCATTGACTTGGAGTCTCCCGCAAGTCCGGTGACGCCTGTTGTGAACGACTCGAGCTCAAACACCATGTACATGAAGATGGACGACATTGCAAAGCGCAACTTGCAACGAATGGGTGTCCTCAGCGCTTTGGCCATCGGAATTCACAACATCCCAGAGGGCATTGCGACATACGCTGGGTCGATCCAGAACTCCTCAGTCGGGTTTTCGCTTGCTGTCGGTATCGGTCTGCACAACATCCCCGAGGGCATCGCCGTTGCTGCTCCGATCTACTTTGCAACTGGCAGCCGACTGCGAGGAATTGTGTGGTGCATCATCTCGGCAGTTGCGGAACCTCTTGGCGGTGTGATTGCATGGCTGGCTATTGGCAACGGCATGACGCACATGTCTGAGGGTATTCTGTACGGTCTCGTGTGCGGCATCATGATGTGCATTGTGCTGAAGGAGCTCATCCCGATGGCCTTCCGCTTTGCTCGCGAGAAGACGCACCTTGTGACGCTCGGCATGTTCTTCGGCATGTTTGTCATGGTTGCGAGTCTCACGCTCTTCGGTTATGCCGGCGTGTGATCCTTCCCGCTTGAAATCAATGCGAAGCCCCATGGCTCGTGATGACACACTGTCAGTTTTGCGATTGTGCAGCTAGTTACGACAGGAGAATTTCCCCCCTTAACCTTAGTAGTGAATGCACAAGACTTACATAAGCAAAGCAGTTGTACACAAATGCCAACGAGATGCGAGCAAGCGCTTGCTTGCAGCGCATCCTGCAGAAATTAAATTTCTAGGTACCAAAACTGAACTTTCGGCTCACTTCTTTGGAGCTGCTTCCGACTTGAACGATCCTGGTATCGATATGCATTCGTGCAAACAACGAACGAAGCTTGCTTGAAGCCTGACCTTCAAGTGAGCGTCGTAGCGTAAATGGTTCCGGCGCGAATCATCACGAGATTAATACGCCCCCTGGACCGAACTTGCCATTTGCACACCGGCAAACCTGCGACGGAACGGCTTCCATACAGATCTGAATGATCTCCGATCATTGCGATTGGCGAGTGGCACGCGTTCTCCACTTTAATCGATTGTCCGCGGCCTCATTACTGGCTTCAAAGTCGGCCATCCCGAGACTTTTCCTGGTGTATAGTGCATCCAGAGCTTGCCAGAACGCGTGCGCCGAGTGCCACGATTCCACAAAGCTCACAAAACAGGAAACTCGGAGCTAACCGAGGGAAAGTACAGCGCCGTGAAGAAGATCTTCTGCAACTGCCCACACGCACGCGCCTTGCCCTGTTGGCACGCTCAACACTTCGTCACGATACGTAGGCTAGAGCCCCTTCACGTCTGACCTCGGCATCGACTTGAAGGGGACGGGAGTGAGCAGTCAAAGTGAGTCCCCACTCTTCAATCTACTGAAGACCACGCAACCCGCCCGGCCGTCTACGCTACGCTAAGGTCACTCACCTTACCGTCCACTCACACGCGCCACGAAGCGTGCGAAGCACCGGAATTCGTCATGGTTAATACCGGAAGCGACGTAGGGCACTGCCTTCGCGCTCAACATCGCCGCTGGCTTTGCGACCTGTCCTCGGCGGTTGCGTCGTGTTCAACAAGCACCTTGTCCACCTCGCCAACCCCCTGAGCCTCGCAATCGCGCTCAGTCCTCTCGGCTGGCGTTATGATCTTTATCTCACTGGTGGAGATTTTCAACGAGTCGGTGCACTTGCTGACGGAGGGTATCAAGACCGAGGGTATGTCTGAAGAGACTGCGCTAGGCCACGGTTGGCTTGCCGCCACTGCTTGCTTTGGCTCTGGAATTCTGCTCATCTACCTCATCGATATCCTCGTGCACAAAATCTCTCCCGAGCACGAGGCGACCTGAGATGGAGAACTTGGAGAACCTCCGTGAATCCTACGACATCAACGAGAGTCGTAAATCAGGGGCTTGACATTGAACGCCAAACGCCGGGCTCGAACGGCGAAGGGTACTTTATGAAGATGAACGAAGAGTCGAAGCGTCAGCTTCAGCGCATGGGTGTGCTCAGTGCTCTCGCCATTGGCATTCACAACATGCCCGAGGGTATTGCCACGTACGTTGGCGCCATTCAGAACACGTCCGTCGGTTTCTCGCTGGCGATTGGTATCGGTCTTCACAACATCCCGGAGGGCATTGCGGTTGCTGCTCCGATCTACTTTGCAACCGGCAGTCGCTGCCGAGGCATCATGTGGTGCTGCATCTCTGCCTGCGCCGAGCCGCTGGGTGGTCTCATTGCTTGGCTTGCGATTGGAGACGGCATGGACCCGATCTCGGAGGGCATCCTGTTCGGCATTGTGTGTGGCATCATGGTATGTATCAGCGTCAAGGAGCTCCTGCCGACTTCGTACAAGTTCGCCCGCGGCAAGACGCACTTTATCGCGTTTGGGATGTTCGCTGGCATGTTCATCATGGTCGGGAGCCTCACGCTCTTCGGCTACGCAGGCGTCTAAGCCTGCTCGAAGCGGAGCTCGCACCCTCGAACGAGAAGCCAGCTTCTCGCGAACTCGTCATCTCTGAACGAAAGAGTATACTCCGGAGTACACCGTTGAAATAGAGAGTGGAGCGTTGCGCGAGAGCAAGACGAACATGTTGCCTTTCTGTACCCATCCAGTCCTACACAAATCGCCGCTCACATTCTTTTGCGTTTCCTAAAATGGTGACGTCAGCTGATTTTGGCCAATCCCACGTCTGATTACTAAACCGTCACCCATTTTCGCGCCTCCCATTGGCCAAAACCCCTGGCGATCTTTTGTCACACACTCATCCACCCTTGTCAGCCGTTTCCTGTAAGGTCGACCCCCGCACTCCTCCACCGTTCCTCACAGTCAGAAGTCACGCAGCGCAACCACCTCCCCCACGCGCGCGTAGCTCCTCGCGCCTTTCCGACAACCAGTAGCCGCCGTCACTTCAAATCTTGCCACCATGCGCGCACTCGCCGTGCTGCTCGCGCTCGCCTGCGCGCTGCTGCAGCTCGCCGCCGCCACCCGCGGGCCCATCATCGGCATCTTCGCGCAGCCCATCTCCCAGCACGGCGAGTACATCGCGGCCTCGTACGTCAAGTGGGTCGAGAGCGCCGGCGGCCGCGTCGTGCCCATCCCGTACAGCGCGCCGCGCGCGTACCTGCAGCAGCTGCTGCCGCAGCTCAACGGGCTGCTGTTCCCCGGCGGCGCGGCGGTGGTCAACGACCGCGCCGAGTTCCTGTACCAGCTGGCGCTCGAGCTGAACGACCAGGGCGTCTACTTCCCGGTCTGGGGCACGTGCCTCGGCTTCGAGTGGCTCGTGCAGCTCACGTCCGAGCGCCACGACTCGCTCAACCATGGGCTCGACTCGATGAACATTACGCTGCCGCTCAACTTCACGGACGCCGCACCCGCCAGCAGGCTGTTTGCTGCTTTCCCCAAGGAGATCTACGAGACGCTCGCGACCAAGCCCGTGACCATGAACAACCACGAGC
This sequence comes from Phytopythium helicoides, assembly GCA_024867545.1. Taxonomy (NCBI): domain Eukaryota; phylum Oomycota; class Peronosporomycetes; order Pythiales; family Pythiaceae; genus Phytopythium; species Phytopythium helicoides. The sequence continues at coordinate 776,620 of JANFNE010000020.1, read as the reverse complement.
AGGGCATCACGCCAGAGCGGCTCGCCACCTTCCCCAAGCTCACAGAGTTCTACACGGTGCTCTCGACTAACTACGACCGCCGCGGGGTCGAGTTCGTGTCGGCGTTCGAAGCCAACAAGTACCCGGTCTACGGCGTGCAGTTCCACCCGGAGAAGAACAGCTTCGAGTACGGAGAGTACGACGACGGCACGCCCTACGAGGTCATTGACCACTCCCCCGAGGCCATCACAGCGGGTCAGCACTTTGCCAAGTTTTTTATCTCCGAGGCGCGCAAGAACGACCAGCACTTTGCCGACCCGCGTGCCGAGCGCCGTGCGTTGATCTACAACTACCAAACGTCGACGGTCACGTATCCGGGGTTCGTGCAGTCGTACCTGTTCAAGCATGACGAGAATGAGGTCTTCTGGAGCGTGCTGTAAATCGATCGTTGCTATCAATAGCCGCGCTGCAGTTGTGAAGACAAGGTCATCGCTGTCCAAAAACAAAAATATAGTTCGTTTGACCACAGACCTTCTCGCGCTGCTGTGAATCTCACCCTGGAGACTCGCCCAACCCATATTGATCTCGAATAGAATTGCACTCCATCAAGCAAACTGCGAGTCGGACGTACTATGATCGAAAACCGAGCGAATGCTCTTCCGTTGGCGACAGGAACGCATGTTCATGTCGAGCCGCACACCGTCAGAGCAAATCTCGTCGGTGATCCAGATCGAGAGGCGAGAACAAGTACACTTGAGCGCTTTGAGCAAGTGAAAAGTAAGGACGGGTGCTTGCGAACACTCCGACGGTTTTTTGCTCTCATCACTGCAATGCTTTACGTGCTCATCTCAACCATGAGCGCTATCGCGGCTATCACAGTACTCAGCGGTCAGGAATTCGATGTCCTCCCCCCAGAGCCGTACAACAATGACCTTATGGCTGGCTATGCCGGGTCTGGAAGCTTCTCCCGTAGCCCACTCGTGCAAGAAGTGCTGCAAGGAGACTCTAGTACCAACCGATCAGATGCGGTGTATCTTGAGACTAAAACGACGTACTCCTTTGTCGGCTGCACAAAAGTCGAAGCATTTGATCCGCACTTGTACGGTGCGAGCTACCTTCGGTTCTTGTTTAGCCAGATGAAAACTCAGCTTGCCTACAACGTCAGCCTAATGCATGACCTTGAGCTGGTCGTGCCTGTGGTCGATTGCACCTTTAATCTTCTAGAATGGGGAGATGTGAGTGGTGCTCGAGTGTTCTATTTTACTCGGAAGATCAGCGACCCGAGCACGATTATCCTGTTATCAACATCCATGTCGGTTCAGAACTACTATATCACCAAGCACCTTCGCCGCGGGCCGGCGCTCTTTGCCTCCATCGCCATCATTGACGATATGAGCGCGGAGACGATAGACTACAAGTACGCCATCGCGCTTAACTATCCGTATGAAGCGGTACCTCAGTTTGTTGTGTGTGAGGTGATTGAAAGAACAGTGAACGGTTACTGGCGCCTTCAAGATGTGCCAGTGAATCCGCTCACTGACGATCAGCGGGAGATCCTTTCTTCGTTTCTTGTCGGATTCTACATTGATTCGGTGATCTCCCAATCGAACGTTCACAATTGGTATTGGAATGTGTTCCCGCATAATCCAACTGCAGAGGTAGCAAATTGGAATTGGCAGGGATTCACAGAGTCTCACGATTCGTGGGCATGGGCTCACTGTGTCCATGGAATACTCGCATTCTATACAGCATTCGAACTCTATATCCTTCTCTTTGTCATGTTTCAAAGATTTCGTGCCGGTGAATTCTGGATCGGCGACGCATTTTCGTCAATTTCAAGTTCACTGCTATATAGAGGAGTGTTCGTGCTGGCATCCAATCAATTGAATGGATACTACACGTGGACTGAATATGCTCTATCCATCGGGTACACGATTGGAGACGTTTCCAGCACGGTTTACTACCGTTGGGACCTCATTCTTACCGACATGCTGACTCTTTACATCAACGTCGTGAGCGTCATTAGCTACGCGGTCAAGGAACGCATCGATCCTACGTTCGCCTTTGCGACGTTCGGCACCACATTTTACTTTCGAACGAACACAGCAAAACTGGTTCCCTTTTTTCGCAAAATGCTTGAAGAATATGCAAGCAGCAACTACGCACTTGCGAAGTCGCAGGTGAGCAGCGCGATTGATGCATTGGCTCCATTTAGCCTGTACACAGTACAACTCGTCAAGATGGATGGTCGATTCATGGCTATAGGTATCGTAATTGCTAGCTTGTTCATTGGGCTGAGCAACATCGTTTTCTACATCATTGCACGAAAACTGTTTCGCTGCGCGAAACGATCAAAACAAGGCTCTAGAAAATCCTCGATTGTTGCAGAGAGATCAGATAGGCTTCATCTCCACCGACGTCCTAGCAAGCGTGTTGACGACCTACCAGAACGTACAACGTTTGAGTGTGCAACAGGAGCAGTACTCTCTAGTCGATACGGTGTCATCACCGACTATGAAAACTACGTGACTGAGAACGAGGTGCGCTACGCTACGATGGACGCCGTGTATGGAAGCGGCTTCCTTGTTGCCAATCACCGCTTCTTGGTTGCGCGGGGCGACTTATTGACGATAGTGCTCATCAAGTTTACTCGCATACGCTTCAAGAACGTGTTTGTCTACGAGTTTGTGGACAAAGAAACTCCGAAGCAGACTTCGCGGCTGTTGTACCCGTCGACAATTCAGTGGAGCGATCTCTTTAGGCTAGACGTGTGCAAGCTTAGATGATTGTAACGAGCTCAGTTGTATTCCTTACGACTCAGCAAGATGATAGCGCGGCAATCATGTTTAGATCAAATAGGCAGGCTACACCCCCAAGCTTGAACGTGGGCGACTAGTTGTTGGTGCCGGTGCCTGTCTAGTAAACTTCCGACAGCACGAATTGCGCCTTGGAGGCGTCCACGCCGGACAGCTCCAGGTGGCACTCGCCCTCTTGGAGCACGACGTCATCGCCGATCTTGAGCTGGTGCACAGTCTCGCGCTTTTCAACCGAGCTTGAGTTTGTAGTCACCGTGAGCGTGCAGTCGTCCAGGACCACGAGCACACTCTCGGTCGGCAGCACCAGGTCAATCTCATGCACAGCCGCGTCGAGCGTCAGGCGGTAAACACGGCACTCTGGCTCGTCGTTGAGCAGCTCGACGCCCTTGGCGCTGTGAGTTGGGACATCTTCATGCGGCTTGATGTCCACCTTCTTCTTGAGTAGCTCGACCTCGACGATGAAGAGTGGCTGCGCCGTCGTGGTGATGACGTGCAGCAGGTGGTCCTTGGTGTGGTCTCGGCAGAAAACCTCGCCCTTGTTCTTGACCAACGGCTTGACGGGGTTCCCGTACGACTGCTCGGCCACGTCCAGCGGCGCCATGACCACGTAGATGCCGTAGTTGAGGTGCTGGTGCCATAGGCTGCTCGTGTGCGGAGGAAAGTTGACGCACACGAGTCGCACGGTCTCACTTCGCCACCGCTGGACGTGCAGCGGCTCGTCATCCACAAGCACAAAGTCCACCGTCGGGTTCTGGTGCTCCGGGAACACCGTCAGGCTGGCGTTCGTTGGGGCCATGGTCTCCGAAGGTGATGGGTGAGGCAGGAAGCTGAAGCACTTGCGTCGAGCAGAGCGAGATGTGAAGTGTGCGTGTCCATGTCGGTGACCACCAAGCAGCCCATGAGACATGCGCTACCCCACCACTGCGCAAATCACAGCATCTCCGCCTTGTGACGGGAACGCAACGATCTGCTAAATTCGGCGGCTTGAAACGAACGCGTCTTCATGAGCTCTGGAAATCTCGCGACGATTATTGCTGACTGATCTTTCATAACTCCGTTGTTGACAACGGGGACGGTATGCTGCAAGACGGCGTGGAGACGGAAGGTTCCCATGAGCAAGAGCTCGTGGCCGAGGGAAAGCCATCGTCTCGAAGAGTGCATGTGGCACAGGCTCGACGCTCACTGACGCACGAGAATGGCGCAGCGCAAGTCAAGCCAGGAGGCACAAGTTTCTTTGTCAAGCATACGGGTCGACTCAAGATGCAGTCGTGGCGGATGATACTCCACAACACTGCCAGGCTTCTCGTCCTCGGGCTCGCTATAGCATATGTGGTGCTCGCAATCTTGACGGTTGTAGCTGCTCTAACTGTGCTACAGGGAAAGGAAGGCCGTGGGCTCACTCCCGTCACCCTCCCCTACTTCACCATCGCTAGCTACACTGGCAATGGACTTATAAACCAAAGCCCGCTCGTACAAGATGTACTACAAGGTAACACAGACACTAGCCGCTCGGATGCAATCTATCTCCAGTCCGACGTGTCTCCATCCTTCACAAACTGCAGCGAATATCAAAACTTTAATCCAGCCATGTACGGAGCTCACTATCTTCGCTTCATATTCGGCCACTTGAAGACACAGCTTGCGTACAATGTAACGATAATGGATGACCTCGAGCTGATCATCCCTGTCGTTGACTGTGTCAACTATTTGGTCCTTACAAACGACATCACAATTGCTCGAGTTTACTACCTCGTTCGTCGATTGAGCGACCCAACGAGACTGCTGCTGCTGTCAACCTCCATGTCGGTGCAGAATTACTATATTAACGCACACCATCGTCGTGGTCCAGGGCTGCTGGTATCAATTGGCTTCATTGAAGACATGACAGGTTCAGTCGACTACACCTTAGCGATTGCTCTGAACTATCCGTATGAAGCTTCACCTACTTTTGTGGTGTGCAACGTGATAGGGATGTCAACGGATGGTTTTTTGCAGCTCCAAGATGTCCCGGTAAATCCATTGACGGACGACCAGCGCACTATCGTCACGGCGCGTCGAGACGGCTTTTACATTGATGATGTAGACTCACAATCTAACATCAGAAACTGGCATTGGCTGCAATTCGAGGATAGTCCAGCTTCGGAGCTGTCAACGTGGCAGTGGAGTGGATACACTCAACTACAGGATTCGTGGGCATGGACACACTGTATTCACGCCATTTTCGCCTTTAACACTTCGTTTCAGATCGCTGTGCTGGTTGCGATAATCCACAAAAAGATCCATAGAGGGGAGGTTTGGATAGGAGACGCTTTTGCATCTATCTCTAATTCGCTACTATACCGAGGAGTTCTTGTGCTTGTAACCAACCAACTGAATGGTTATTACACCTGGACGGAGTACACACTAGCGATCGCGTACTCGATTGCCGAGATCACTACTCAACCAATTTACTATCGAGCCGATCTTATGCACTCGGATATGCTAACGATGTACCTCAACGCAGCCGGTGTGCTCAGTTACGTTTTCAAAGAACGGATCCATCCTTTACTGGCAGCATTTGGATTCATCATAGCATTTAATTTTCGCGAGCTGACGCCGACTCTGATTCCTGCGATCAAAAATACGCTAGTCACCTTTGCCGAAGACGACTATTCCGCTGGTGTTGCTGTTGTCAGCGCCGAAATTAATGTGCTAGCCCCATTCAACTTGCGGACCTACAGCGCAGTGGACAAATCCAAAAGAAGTCGACCATTGGCTGCATCGTTAAACAGCATCACTACAGGTCTAGTGTGGTTCTTCCTCTTTTTTGCGGTCCAGAAGCTTCGCCGCTACATGAAACGCAAGAAAGCAGCTAAAGCTGGAAAGGCTCCCACGAGCCGACTCGAAAGCAGAAGATTCAGTGGCGACGGAAAACTACCAAGCGACGAAAACAAAACGCGCAGCGGACACCTGCTACAAACTACCAAACCCCAACTCACTCTCTTCGAATCAGCCACCGGATCCGTCTTGCAAAGTCGCTTCGGTGTCATCACAGACTATGACAACTACGTCACAGACAGTTCTGGACGCCGCTGTGCGACGGCTGATGCGGTCTACAGCAGCGGCTTTATCATCCTCAACCGCAAGTTTCTCGTCGCGACAGACGACCTTATCACCATTATCATCATCAAGCTGACTCGGATGCGGTTTAGGAATGTGTTCGTGTACGATCTTATCGGTGGTGACACGCCGAATCAGACGGCTCGGTTGTTGTATCCTAGTACGATCTCGTGGAGAGATTTGATGGAGCCTGGGATCTCCGACTTAGCTTAGATTGATTTCTCTTCAATATCGCGTTATTATCCGAAGCTAAGTTTATTGTAAAGCTATGATAAGATGCTAGTGTTGAGGATTGTCACGTCCTTCCACGACAGCGTGTCCGGGTACACAAGCCTTGCCGTCTGCTGCACGCTGCTGCCGTCCACCTCGTACACGTACACGTTGTACAGTCGCGAGCGAACCAACTTCATCAGCACGATGGCGAAAATGTCGTCGGTCGCCACCAAAAACTTGCCGTTCGCGATCACGTAGCCGCTGCAGTAGATGCCGTCGGCACTTGCGTACCGCATTCCCTTGATGAAGACGTAGTTCTTGTAGTCGGAGATGAGTCCGAAACGGCTACGTAGGAGCGCACCGGTGGCGATTTCAAAAATGGTGAGGTGGTTCTTCTCGATGGCTTCGGATTCGCTGCTGTTGGAGGATTTGGCCGTTTTGCTTCGGCCCGAGTAGTTAGCGGCTTGATCGGGATGGTAGTGATGATGCACTCGGCGAGCAACAATATAACAGATCGCAACCCAAAGGATCAAATACTTGGGGAAGAAAGAGACAAATATAAACTTTGCGTCGACGGTAGTAAGGCGATGAATTGTCCACAACCGCATACTGAGAATACTCGCCAAGACTTCTGACACGCTTACGATCCCAGCAACGTATTCTGTGTTAGCCCAGGCTGCGAGGTACGATACCAGGGAAGGCACCCATTGTATGATAGCTAACCTTTGCGTATGGATAATCACATACAAATAAAAACCGAACGCCGGGTCGATGCGCTCTTTAGCAAGCCATCCAATAAGACTAAATATCCCGAGCATTATGACGAGCATGTCGGCTGTCACTAATTCTGCCCGTACCGGAATATTGTGAGTTCCGGAAAGGGAACTCGCATTTGACAATGAAAACTCTGTGAGGGACCAGCAGGCGTTCACATACCAGGACACGAGCACTAGAATCATATGTGCAACCATTCTGCCATTTGAGAGCGCTGAAAATGCGTCACCGATCCAGATTTTGCCTCGCTGCCAGTTCCGAAACATGATGATGAAGAGCACAACGGTGGAGAAGAGGGTTTGCACGCCGAAAATTAGGTGAATGCCATGCACCCAGGCCCAAGAGTCAGTAACCATAGATAAACCTTCCCATTCCATCCTCGTCAGTGTCCGTGTGGGGTCTTCAAGATGTGTTTTCCGATATAAACTGACAATATTGGATTGATCAGTCTCCGTGTTGAAGTAGAATCCTCGTCGACGTACTGTGTAGACGGTTGTTGCAGGAGTCGTCATATCGTCGCGAGGGATACTTCGTAGCTCCATCGCTCCACTAGATGTGTATCCAATTCGCTCGTAGACAAAAAATACTGGCACGGCGACGAATGGATAGTCTAGTGCCATAAAAAAGTACATCTTCATTTCCGCCGTTTGCATATCGTTCGTGATGGCCATGGTGCCGAAGTACGCTGGCCCCGCTCGGCTTTGGTCGGGAATAGTATATTCTTGCAAAGAGAGAGCAATGCTCATGACATACACATCGTCATGATCAGACTTGGACCGGACGACAAGGTAAATGCGAGTAACGGAGGAGTCGTTTTTCACGATACCGCCAAAGGAGCAGTCAACAAGTGGGACAATTAACTCGAGGTCGTTCATAAATGTCAGATTATACGAAGTCACTCGAGCGAAGCGAGCAAACCGAGGAAACAAGGTCGCATTTGAATAAAGTGTACCGCTCTTGGAAGCTTCACATTGTTCAAATACTGCTTCAGTTTCAGACCATAAGTAGAGCGCGGCACTCCGAGGTGCTGTACTGTTTCCAAGAATGTTGACAACGAGTGGGCTGTCCCGAATGAGTCCAGCGCCGAGATAATTTCCAAGCAAATTAGAGTCATGACTTCCAAATGACTCCACTGGGACATTCTCGCTTTGAAGCACTGAAATCGTCACGTGAGTTGCAACGAATTCGATATATACGAAATGAATCGCTGCAGCAATGATTAGCAGGCGACGAGCTAGTGTAAAAGCTTGCGCAAATGTGAGGCGCTGTTGTCTCATGTTGGGGGACTTGGCTGGCGTGTATTTGCTCTTGACACTTGTCCATCCTTGCCGCTTGGCGTTTAATATCGGGCTTTGTGGGGTGATGCTCGACGAATCTGGCGCCGAAGTACGTGTAGTATTTGCTCCTCCTCTACTGTCCATTTTCAGTTCTTGAGAGTAGCCTTGTGAGTTTGCCTTGTGATAAGACAGAATGCTCTGAGAACGAATTTGCCAGATCCCAGATGCTTTTTATTGCCACTAAATATAGTGTACACCATTCCTCTTTTAGCTTTTTCGGGTAAACACGACGCCCAGGGGTGCATTTGAGTTCTCTATTTCCACCAGCATGAAACGGATCAATGGCAGCAAGTCGTCGTGGCTTGTCTGAACTTTCGATCACGCACTCTTCGAGCACAATGACTGGTATCGGAGAGGTCCACCCTGTCAAGGAGGCTGACCGATATCCTCAGAATGAATCGCACCCAGATCACTTCGACTTTTATTCGAGAGGAAGCGTTAGGGCAATCCAAGAGTCAATTCAGACGAGCCTTAAAGGCTTTCGACTTCTTCTTCGCGTACTGGCACTAATAGTTGCGTTGGTGTACGTGTTTGTATCGGTCGCAAGTGTGTTTGCTGCTACATCGGTGCTGCGAGGTCAAGAAGGTCACGAGTTGACCCCAGAAGTATTTCGAACGAACTTGATGTCTACAGTTGTTGGCTCTGGGAGAATCACTGATAGTCCGCTAGTTCGACAAATACTTGGAGGAAACATTTCGACGAATCGAACCGATGCGGTCTATCTCGAGACGAGCTCAAAACATTCATTCACAGGGTGTTCAAGGGTTGCTGGCTACAACAAGCAACTCTACGGGTTCACTTACATGCGCTACATGTTTGACCAGATTAAAGTGCAACTCGCGTACAACGAGCCTATGATGACGGACCTCGAGCTAATAGTTCCGGTTGTTGACTGTTCTTTTGGCTCTCTCGTAGTCGTCGACAACAGCTGCTCAAAAGTTTTTTACCTAGTTCGGCATCGAAACTCGTCTAAACTCATGTTGCTGTCTTCATCCTTCTCAATACAAAACTATTACATTTCTGCGCACCACCGCCATGGACCAGCACTGCTCCTCTCTATAGCGTTCATCGAAGATATGCGAGTTTTGAATGTCGATTATCGCTATGCAATCGCGTTAAACTATCCCTATGAATCGCAGCCGCTCTTTGTGGCGTGTGATATCGTCGATAAAACGAAAAATGGGTTTTGGGTACTCCAAGATATCCCAGTGAATCCAATGACCGAAGACTCGCGTAAAATTTTAACAGCTTATCGCACTGGGCTTTTACATCGATGATCCTGTGTCTCAGTCCAATATCAAAAGTTGGAACTGGGAACAATTTCATTATGACTCCTGCGTCCGAGATAGCAATGTGGAAGTGGCATGGATTCACTGAGTTAAGAGACTCGTGGGCGTGGGCTCACTACATTCATGCCTTCTTCGCTTTCCACACAGCGTTTCAGCTCAGCGTGCTCTTCCACGTAATGTTTCGCCAGTTTCGCAAAGGCAATATCTGGATTGGCGATGCATTTACTTCGATCTCAAGCTCGTTACTGTATCGAGGCGTTTTTGTGCTCATTTCGAACCAGCTGAATGGGTTCTACACGTGGACAGAATATAGCCTTGCCATCGGTTATATCGTTGCGATATCCCCAACGATGTAATTTACTACCGCTTCGACCTCATTTTGACCGATTTGCTGACTCTGTTCCTCAACGTGACAACCGCAGTGAGCTATATCTTGAAAGAGAGAGTGGATCCAGCTTTAGCGTACGCAAGTTTTGCACTGGGGTTTTATTGGCGTGTTGAGCAAGCCCAATATTTTCCAACTGTTCGGAAAGTCCTCGACAATTATGCTGAAAGCAACTACGAGCTCATTCGAGCGCACGTGACCGATGCGATAGATAGTCTAGCACCGTACACCCTCAACACCGTGTATCATATCCGAATGAGCGATCGAGGCCCAACCATTGTAGTCGCCATTTTAAGCGTGATCACAGGACTAGTCTACGTTGGTGCCCTCATATTTGCACGCAAGATTCATCGTATGATAAAAAAGAGACAGACAAGTGCTCATAGAACCGATTCCTACAAAACCGAAGGACAAGAACGCAAGCGCCGCTTCTCCAGCAGAAAATATGAGCCAGAAACATTGTTTGAAGCCGCAACTGGCGCTACTCTTCAGCGCCGTTTCGGTATCATGACAGAATACGATAACTATGTCGTTGATGGAGGGCGTCGCTTTGCCACTGCTGACGCTGTATATGCGAGCGGTTTTGTCGTTGCCAACCAAAAGTTTCTGATCGCGCGAGCTGACTTGCTTTCAATTTTGATTATTAAGATCACTCGAGTTCGATTCAAGAATGTGTTCGTTTATGATCTAGTTGACGCCGACACACCAAAACAGACCGCACGTCTTGTATTCCCTCGAACGATTGAGTGGAGTGATTTGATTCGGTTAGATGTTAGCAAGCTTGGCTGAAAGCATTACACTCCTTGGTATCCTATGAGATTAGCACGTGAACTGCAAGGGATTGTCTCTGCATGACGCGCTTGTTTCTCATAAGCATGGAGTGCCAGGAGCCCAGCAAGGAACCGAGCGTCATGAAGACTGCCAAGGCGACTCAACGGGCACTACACTACTTGACTGGATTTTCTCGGGCACGTTGAAGGCTCGCCGAGAGCTCATTGGTAGCATCGTGGATTCCAACGCACAGTCCGAAATTCTTTCCACAACGTCGCTCCACCGGATCCTAGCGGTTCGATGGGACCATTATGGAGGGTTCCTTCGTAGGGAGAAACGGGTCGCTGGCTGAGCAAACCGCAGCACTCGACGCGCAGCATTTCTTTTCTCAGCCGTGATTTTGCAAGATGGAGTCCAAGCGGCCGCATATCCCGGCTCACGACCCATGGCCGCGCAGCTACTCCAAGCAGCCGGAGGTTTTCGACGACGACGCGGCCAGGAGCGACGCTGCTCAACTGGACGCAACATTTTCGGCTGCCTTTTGCGGCGTCACCTAGCTTGTGAAGCTCGCCTTATCCTCTTTTTCGCGGCCAGATGTCTCGGCAGGACTTGCACTGTTGCAGATCACAGTCGAAGCAAGGCCAACCACCCAAGTCATCAACAACGCCGCATGGTTTCAGTAGGTGTCCTCCACCGGAGCGCGGATCCACGGAGGAAGGCCATTGCGAGCAGGCGACTGGCGTTTCGCCTCGGCCCTAGCTGCGCAGGACGCGTCGACGTCAAGAACAACTTCAATATCGTGGTGGTGAGGGAACACCTCCACACGTGGTAACCAGTCTACGCCGTGGACTCAGTGTAGAGTATGCTGGGAGTCTCATATAACCTACTGTAGTGGAGAGGGCAGAGGGTAGGAACCTCGGTGAAACAAGAGTTAACAAAGGATATTTACGAATACACTGGTGTGTCCAAAAATTGCTTCGATGCAAAACCAACGCTGCAAACGACTCGAGGACTCTGCAAGGTGGATTGAACTTCTCAACTTACGAGCTCGTCATAAAGGAGTCTCTTTATTACGAGTTAACTGGGATGCCGAGACCCACCATGAGCGCCAACAGTTCGGGAATTCGAATTCGCGTCGGCCCACACATCGAGCAGTCAGACCTTCGCGTTCAAGGCGAATTCCAACAATCTCAGCTCAAGAACGCGTCAAATGACGTTGGAGAGAGTTCGAAAGCCCACATTTATCAAGGAGAACTTCGCTTGATTCTTCGCTTCCTGTCGCTGATTGTTGCTGTGTTGTACGTCGTTGCCTCGATCATGAGTGTCTCCGCAGCCTTGTCCATTCTATGGGATAAAGAGGAGCGAAGTTTACCTCCAGACGACTATCCAAATGATCTAATCCTCTTTTATGCTGGGACAAGCACTATTGGAATCAGTCCGCTGGTTAAGGATGTTCTCGAAAGTGATACTAACACCAACCGCACAGACGCCCTGTACCTTGAATCCGAGGCTTCACATTCGTACTCTGGATGCTCTACAGTGCAAGACTTCAATTCTCATCTGTATGGAGCCGAATTCCTCCGCTACATGTTCATCCAGATGAAGACACAACTGGCATACAATATTTCTATCATGGGCGAGCTCGAGCTAATTCTCCCAGTTGTCGACTGCACCTCTCTCTTGCTTTTGCAGAATGACTTTAGCTCGGCCCGAGTGTTTTACCTTGTCCATCAAGCAAGTAATTCAACAAAAGTATTGCTTGTGTCCGCCTCTTTCGCAATCCAGAACTATTACATCTCACTCCATCATCGCCAAGGCCCTGCGTTGTTCACCTCAATTGCATTTATTGAAGATATGAGCGCATCAACTGTCGACTACAAATTTGCAATTGCCCTAAACTACCCTTATGAGAATACCCCAAGCTTTGTTGCATGCGATGCCCTCGAAGCAACAAACGAAGGCTTTTGGGTGCTTCGAGATATTCCAATAAACCCTCTAACGGATGATCAGCGAGAAATCACCACATCCTGGCGAGAAGGATTCTACGTTGAGGATCCCCAGATTCAGTCCAACATTAAAAACTGGAACTGGGTGTTATTCAAGAATGATCCAAAAACTGAGCTATCAACTTGGCGCTGGCGGGCACACACATCGCTCAGCGATTCGTGGGCTTGGACGCATTGTGTACACGCTGTGTTTGCCTTTCACACAACATTCGAACTTTTACTGCTTTCTTTGGTAGTATTTCGACGATTACGCGCCGGACACATCTGGATTGGTGACGCATTCTCATCGATCTCAAGCACATTGCTGTATCGCGGGGTGCTTGTGGTCGCTTCGAACCATATCAACGGATATTACACTTGGAACGAGTACGCTCTTGCCATCGGGCATGGTATTGCTGGGAGGCAGCGAGTATTTTTCTATCGATTCGACCTCGTCATGACTGACTTGCTTACTATCTACCTCAATCTAGTTAGTGTCGTTATCTCACAAAGGAGCGAGTTGACCCCGCACTGGTTTTCGTTAGTTTTGTGGTTGGCTTCTACTATCGCACTGAGCAAGCCAAGGTAGTCCCTATCATTTGCTCGACGCTTGAAGCTTATGCCAATCACGATTCTCAGCTTGCACGAGCTCCTGTTAGTGAGGCGATAGATCGATTATCTCCCTTCAGTCTTTTCTCCGTCCACCATATCAGCATGAAGGGCCGCGGTCGAGTCATTATATCTGTTGTTGTGTCGGTCATTGCAGGACTGATCGCTGTTATCCCTTTCATTATGAGCAAAAAGCTGTACCGTATAGCAAAGACGGCAAAGTCGCAGCTACGAAGCGAGTTGATTCAAACGACCTCACGAACGGAGTCACTCATCACCAGGGCAACTGATACGTTTCGGCGCCAAGCTAGTCTTAAAGCAGGTCACCAGGAGCCAGAAATGACAATATTTGAATCAGCAACAGGTGCATCCCTGAAGAACCACTATGGAATTCTGACCGACTACGATAATCACATCATCGAAGGGGGACGCCGCTTTGCTTCTCTAGATGCCATCTATGCAAACGGATACATCGTTGCGAATCGAAAGTATCTAATCGCACGAGCAGATTTGCTCGCGATTTTGACTATCAAACTCACACGGGTGCGTTTCAAGAATGTGTTTGTGTACCGACTGATCGACGAGGTCACCCCAAGTGTAACAGCACAGCTGTTATACCCAAGTACAATATCTTGGAATGACATCATGTCACTCGATGTCAGTAAGCTCGCTTGAGGAAACATGCATTTCAACAATTTGAGGTAGCTAATAAATGAACATGAAAATCCTGTGGGGGGCTTCCAGGCATTCTTTGTGCAAATTTACAGCTTTACCAGCGCCTATAAATGTCGCCTGAGTCGTTGACTACGCTCAGTGGCTATTGATAGACATCTTGTAGTTTGGTCACAATTGCCAACTCATTGCCTGCTGATCATCACAGTTGTCGAAGTGCTGAAGACCAGAAGTCTATACAGACTGATGACCGGAGAAAACGCGAGAGCAAAGTCAACGAGAGGCTCAGTGGATGACTCTGCTCGAGTGGCACCAGCCTCACCCCACAATCACCGCATGCTTGCAGGGTGGCTGCGAGTCAAAGACAAGTATAAGCAACCGACCAAACCCCATCCTCGTCGTAGCAGACTCACGCCAAGTCAATTCTTCACGTTGATGCGCCGCCTAGCGATCATTCTCTCGGCTATCTACTTCATGGGCGTCGAATTTGCTGCAACAAGCGAAACCGTGTCAGTCCTACAGAGTATAGGAGTTCCTCTGCAATCTTTTGGTGTGTACAGGTCAACAAGCATCGGTGCGTTCCTTGGTTCAGGCTCAATTCGAGATAGCCCCCTCGTTCTCGACTTGTTAGGCAACGACACGTCGCCTCGCAGCTCTGCACTATACTTCTGGTCCGAGACTATGGCTGTCTTTGACCAGTGTGAAATCTCCAAGAATGCAGGTATTTATTCAAATGCGTCGCTTTTCATGCGCTTTGCTCGCTTTGTTCGAAGTACTTCATACAACTTGACTTTCCTGAATGACCTCGAGCTCGTTGTTCCCATGGTGGATTGCTCGTTTGAGGGGATCACTGAAGGAGACATCTCCGTCAGCCGTGTGTACAATCTGCTGCGCTCGAAATCCAACCCCGAGGAGCTTTTCATCATGAGTGTAGCGCTGTCTGTGCAAGAGTATACAATTCCAGAGCAGAGCCGAGGAGGTCCTGCATATGTTGGTACGATGTCAATTGTGAACGACTTACGCGCTACAGACATGAAAATGTATTACTTCATGGCGCTGGACTACCCTTTCGTCGCGGTCCCAACCTACTTTGTCTACGAATTCAAAGGCTACACCTCGTCTGGTGCATGGCAGCTTGAAAGCATTCCTCGAGACGATATGACGACTCCTGCCACAACTGTATACACTGGAAGACGACGAGGATTCTACTTCAACGCAGAGACCGCCCAATCGAACATCTGTACGATGTACAGAAAAACAGATCTTTCGGATCCCATCAGAGTCCTTACAGCATGGGAGTGGGAAGGTCAACCTGCGATCACCGACTCTTGGGCCTGGGTGCATGGCATTCACTTCATATTTGGCGTGCAAACCCTTTTCTCCACCATTGTGCTCTTCATCATCATGTTTCGGAACTGGCAGCGAGGCAAAATCTGGATTGGTGACGCATTTGCATCACTCTCAAATGGTATGATGGTCGCGCGTATGGTACTGGTCATAGCATCCTGGTACGTGAACGAGTTCTGGGTTCTGACAGAGTTTGCACTTTCAAATGCAAACACTCTTTCCGGAACTCGGATAATTCCAATTCGGCCTGAGTTTGTGACTGCCGACATGCTTGTTGTGATGCTGGGCTGTATTAGTCTAATCGGATGGTTGGCACGCGAGCGCATTGATCCAGCAATTGCAGTGATGCTGTACGTGGTTATACATAGCTTTCGACTAGATGTGATCCGGATGTCACCATCGCTTGTAAAGTACCTCGCCAACTTCGCCAAAACCGAATACGCTGCTGGGATCGTGAGCGTATCGGAGGTCTTGGCGCAGATTACTCCATTGCGATTATGGACTCTTCACCGGATCAAAAATCTCGACTTCAAGTTTCTTTTTGCATCTTTCTTCCCCAAGTATTTGATCCTTTGGATCGCCATCTGTTATACCGTTGCTCGCCGAGTTTATCATCATTACCACCCCGATCAAGCCGCCAACTACTCGGGTCGAAGCAAAACGGCCAAATCCTCCAACAGCAGCGAATCCGAAACCATCGAAAAGAACCACCTCACCATTTTTGAAATCGCCACCGGTGCGCTCCTGCGAAGCCGCTTCGGACTCATCTCCGACTACAAAAACTACGTCTTCATCAAGGGAATGCGGTACGCAAGTGCCGACGGCATCTACTGCAGCGGCTACGTGATCGCGAACGGCAAGTTTTTGGTGGCGACCGACGACATTTTCGCCATCGTGCTGATGAAGTTGGTTCGCTCGCGACTGTACAACGTGTACGTGTACGAGGTGGACGGCAGCAGCGTGCAGCAGACGGCAAGGCTTGTGTACCCGGACACGCTGTCGTGGAAGGACGTGACTACACTGAACACCAGCATCCTGTCGTAGTGGCGAGACGGAGGTCTGAAGCGGTTGTGGGATCGATAAAGTATCTACTAGCTATGTACTATTTTGATTTGACGGGGCTGACCGCGTTGAAGTGGATGGCTGGGAGACATGGATACATTGACTGCAGCTTTGTATCCGTGTCCAATGCTTCTTCTGAAGTAGCCATTTATGCGGTGGGTATGGCATACATTTTTCAAGTAATCGGCAGTTGCCGCGCAGCTGACCCGACCCAGCCGTAATTTACGCTCTGTGCATTTTTTTCGGACTGTAGTTTGTTTGCTCAAGCCTGGTTTGGGCAGCCGCCTGTTCGTACCGTGTAACGCGCTTGTGTAAAGCTGTAAAGCGGGCGTGGTGCGACACAGTGAGTAGAGCAAGCGTTGCGACACTGTGATCGCACCCTCACGCTGAGTCCATGGTAGTAGTATGGTGGATGCTCCCGTGCAGAAAGGCGCCTCGCACAACAAACAAACCAAAAAAAACAAAAAATCTCCTCCCCTGTCGTCGTCCTGATTTCTCTTTCAAAAAAATTCAGCCTGCCTCCACGTAGTTTACCTCTGCATCCCGCTCCAACGTGTGCAATTCGCACGAAAAAAAAAGAGGCGGTCGGGCGGAATCAGTTGCTTTCCACCCACCCGCGCGGCTCCATTCCCGTTCCTGCCCTGGAGAAAGGCCGACGGTCGCTGGCGATGGAGAAGACGCAGCCGGAGGAGCACGAGGTGCTGGCCGCCATCCACTCGGTGATCCGCGCCAATCCAGAGTTCGGCGTCAAGCGCGTGGCCAGCAGCGTGAAGGGCCAGAACCCGCACTGGGCGCTTGGCGACAAGCGAGGTGCGTGTGCTGCGAGCGGAATCGGAAAACCAGGCGAGGAGAGGGGAGAGGGCCGCTCCATGATCCGGGGGAGAGAGTGGAATAGACACGCCTGCCTGGGTGGGGAGGGGATGTGCCCGCGGCCACTTGACGCTGACCGCAGTTTCTCGTTTCCGCCCGGATGTTCACAGTGAACAAGCTGCTCAAGAAGGCGCGCTCGGCCAGGGGCGACGGCAGCTTCGACAGCGACATGAGCTCCCCGCCCGACAGCGCGGCCGGCGCCTGGAACGTCGCGCCGCAGGCGGACGCAGCCGCCAGCCCGTGGGCAGTCTCGCCCTTCCAGACCAGCAACCCCTTCCTCAAGCCCACGGGGTCGGCCAAGACCATCGAGACGACCACCACCACGACAACCACCACCGCCACCACCACCGCCGCGTCCTCGGACGAGGTCGAGCCAGAGCCGGCTGACGACCACGAGATCGTCAACACGGTCACCATCGAGGAGATCGCGGCCACGGAGGAGAAGGCGGCCGCGGCCGCGTCGGCCTGGAACGTGGAGACCACCACGACAAGCCAGACCTCGTCCGCGTGGAACGTGACCGCGACCGAGTCTAACCAGGCCACCGAGGGGTTCGTCGTCGTGGAGGAGAAGGCGCGTAGCGAGCCCGAGATCGTCGAGGCTGTGGTCTCGTCCGAGGAGTCGGCCGAGGAGGTCGAGGAGCCCGTCGAGGAGGAGCCCGTGCACGTCGCCTGGAATACGGCGGCGACCGAGGAGGCTGCTGTTGTGGAGGAGGTGAGTGTTGCGAAGACGCAGGAGGTCGAGACGGTGGTTGAGACCTCCAGCGCGGTTGTTGTCGAGGAGGCCAAGAGCGAGGAGAAGGTCGAGGAGGTCGTGCAGGAGGCCAAGGTCGAGGAGGTTGTGCACTCGGCCTGGAACACGACAGCGGTTGAGGAGAGCGTTGAGGCGGAGGAGAAGGACGAGGTTGTCGCTGTCGAGGCGAAGCAGGAGGAGACGACTGCTGTTGTGGCGGAGGTGGCTGTCACATCCGAGGCTGAGGTGGTCGTTTCTGACGCTGCTGTCGAGGAGACTGCCGTGGTCGAGGAGGCTGCTCCGGTCCAGAGCGTTTGGAACACGGCTCCGGTAGAGGAGACTGTCTCTGAGGCTGTCGTCGCGGAGGAGACTTCGACCATCGCTGTTGCGGAGTCTAGCGTTACTGAGGAAGCTGTTGCAGTCGAGACATCGACGGAGACAGTTGTCGAGGAGGTCAAGACGGAAGTTAAGACTGAGACGGTTACCGAGACAGTCGCTGAGGTCGCCACCGAGTCTGCGACTGTGACCGAGGCAACCGAGGAGGCTGCTTCGGTATCTACATGGAACGTAGAGCCTGTTCAGGAAGTTGCGGCGACTACCACTGAGACTGCCACTACCTCGCAGAGCGTTACAGTGGAGGAGGTCGTCGCCCCTGTTGCGGTTGTTGAGACGGAGGTCGTCGAGGTCAAGGCTGCGACGGAGGAGGTGGATACTGCCGCCGTCGTCGAAGAGTCGGCTTCGTCATCGGCATGGACTGCTGCGTCGACCGACGTCGTCCAGTCTGTTGTTGTCGACGCTGCTGCCGCAGTCGTCGAGACCAAGGATGCCGTTGTCGAGAAGACGGAGAATACTTCCTCCAACAGCGTCGCGGTGTCCGAGGCGCAGAGCTCGTCTACCGAGAAGGTTACGTCGACGGTCTCGAGCACTGTCGCATCCGTGACTGCTGCCGTCACGGAGGATGTTGCAGAGGTCAAGAAGCAGGCGGTTGTAGTGGAGGAGACCGTATCTGCGTCCTCCTCCTCGGTCGTGGAGGAGACCAAGACGACGATCGAGACCGTCACGGCCGCCACGACGACGCTCGCCGGCTACCAGAGCGCGAGCGTGTCGAAGACGGCTTCAACCAAGAAGACGGAGACGAAGCGCACGACCGAGTCGGAGGCCACGGGCGGCTGCTGCCAGGGCTGCTCTATCATGTGAGTCGCCCAGCGCCAAAGAGCTTTTTCCCTGTTGCATGGGCTTGCGTAGGACTCGCGAGCTAAGGAGAATGCGTCGTGATTTATCATCCGTTCACCGTGAGTTCTCGCCCAAGCAGTTGTTGTCGTAGTCGCCGTGATTGATCCGTGTTTTGATGGCCTCTTGTGGATGCAAATGAGCTCGGCCACGTGTGGAGGCCACGAAAAGATCCACCATCCGTGCAGTACCGTACGGTTCGGGTGTTGTTGAAGCGCGATCCACGATTTAGTCGCTGCTTTACGCTCGCTAGTCACGTTTTACCTCCCGACTTCCACATACAACGCCAAGTCAAACGCCCTCATTCACACGGAATTAGCGCGTAGCCCAGCGCGAGTTGCGCGCGGCTGGCGTGCACCTGATTTGCCTGTCGTTCAGCTCACCACCTGGGTTCGATCGCGGCGCGATCGCTTTAGGCGGGGCGCAGCCCCCGCCGGATCTTGCGGCTCGCTCACTTCCGGATTCGCCTCCAGCCAGCTCCAGCTCCGTCTCCAGCTCCAGCTCAGCCCCGCAGTCATGTCGGACTCGCCGTGGAACGTGGCGCCCGTGGAGGGCCAGAGCCTGCCCAAGCCCGCGGAGGCGGCGCCAGCTAGCAAGCCCAAGAAGCAGCAGAAGGAGGAGCACGTGGTGTGGAACGCGGCGCCCAAGCCCGACGCCAAGACGGCCGAGAAGGTCAAGGACAAGGCGCGCAACACGGTCGAGGACGTCAAGGACAAGGTGGCGCACGTCACGAGCAACGTGGAGGGCTACGCCAAGGACAGCGTGCTCAAGGTGCAGCAGAAGAAGGAGGAGTTCGAGGCCAAGCGGAAGGAGGCCAAGAAGGAGAAGAAGGAGGCCAAGAAGGAAAAGAAGGAGGCCAAGAAGGAGGCCGAGGGCGGCGCTTGCGGCCTCTGCGGCCTCGGCTGCACCGTTATGTAAGCGCCCGCGATCTTTTTGGATGCTGCGCGCTCTCTTTTCTTTTTTGATTTTTTTTTGGGCTAGGTGATGCCGGCCACGCAATGTAAAAAAAAATGGCAACGGTATCCTTCAGATGATGGTGGCCAATGTTTGTTGTGTTGCTGCTGGCTTGAAAAGGGCGACGGCATGAGCGGCACCTGCAGCTATCCGCTCCACTCGAAGCCCTCGCAGCGCTTCGACCTCGACCCAGCGCTTGTCGGAGGTGGTTCCAGTGTGCAGTCCGCACCAAATGGCGGAGCCGTTCCGACGTACTCCAATGGTGAACCTTGCACCACACGCCAAGCTCGCCAGCTCTTGCGCTTCATCGCCTTCACCTGCCACAGCAGGCAAATCCACCACTCTTGGCAGCGGCTGGGAGGTCACGCCGTCTGCATGCCCCTGTTGCAACAAGTAACTTGCGGTCAGGAAGGGCTGGCAGCGCCTCAATGCAGACAAGCGATGCTATGATACGTGCCAGCTGTCCATCCGGCCCCCAGCCCCAAGTGTACGCATCTCCTGACGCCGTCCGGGCTGTCAGTTGAAGATGTCAGTCCAGACAACACCTACAGAGCCACCAGACTGCACTCACCTGCGGTGTGCCAAGTGCCACAAGCAACATCCACGATACGGTCACCTGCAGAGTTGAGACCTTCGAGCGCGTTGACAGCGAGTGGAACTCGCTCATCTTGCGTCGTGCCGTGGCCGAGTTGGTGGTAGAGCCCCCAGCCAAACGTGAGCACTAGTCCGTCCGTCAGCACCAATGCCGAGTGGGCCCAACCAGCTGCTGCAGACTTCGCGACCGCCCCCGTTGGCAGCGCAACGCGACCAGGAGTCCCGCAGCAGTCGTCAATGGCGTGCGCTGGCTCACGTCCAAGCTGTCCATACTTGCTGCAGCCCCAGGTCCACACTTGTCCCTCCGCGCCAACCGCGATCGAGTGCATCCCTCCCGCCGCAACGCTCTGGATTGGCACCACGCCATCGAGCGGCACTTGAACAGGCATTGGCACTTTCACTGCGTCCGTCATCTCTCCGACCTGCCGGAAGCGGTTCCATCCCCACGCGAACACCTGCGCTCCTGTCCGCTCGGTCAGCCGCTTGCCCACCGCCTCGCTTCAGAGCCGCCACGCACCTCGCCGCCTTCAGACACCGCGAGCACGTGGTTCCGTCCGCAGGCCACCTGCGCGCAGTGCATGGGCAGCGCCAGCTCCCTCAGCTCGCGATTGTCGCCGCTCTCGTCGCCCAACTCGCCGTAGAAGGCGTCGCCCCAGCCGAGCGCGTGCCCGTCGACGCCCAGCGCCACGCTGAAGCCGTCGCCCGCGTCCGCCGCCACGAGCGCGCGCGGCGCCCGCTCGCAGCCATCGCCACCCAGCGCCTCGACGCAGCGGCACTCCATTCGACTTGCGCTGAGTATGCAACAGCGGAAGATCGCGCTTGTCGCAGGCGTCGACGCTCGCTTTTCGCCCAAGTCACACAGGGCAATTCGCGCGGAGAAGGCGATGTCGCACAGCTGCCAGGACGAGCACGCCGCGCTGGGCGGTCACGGCCACGACCACAGCCATGAGCATGCCCATGAGCATGAGCACGACCACGACGTGGAGGACGCGAGCGGGGACTCGCTGTTCCCGTACGTGGACACGAGCAAGCTGCGCGTGCTGAACGCGGCCGAGCCAGCGCACGTGGCGCACCCGTTCAAGCCCTTCCACGACCGCCGCGACCACGATAAGTCGCTTGCCAGCAACGAGGACGACCCCGAGATGATCCTCTTCATCCCGTGCGGTGGCTGGTGGCGTTGGCGCTGACTGATGGGGCCGATGTACTCACGCAGTGTTGTTGGTGACCAGGTTCACGGAGGCGGTGAGCATCAAGTCGATCTGCATCTCCGGAGGAGAGGACGGGCGCCACCCGAAGATCGTCAAGCTGTGCGTTGAATGCTGCTGTAGTCTAGGAGTGCGCGATGGTTGACTGGTGAGATTGCGGCAGGTTTACCAACCGCGACGACATTGACTTCTCAAACGCCAACGAGCTGCCCCCGCAGCAGAAGCTGGAGCTCATTGAGGACTTTACAGCCGACGTCGACTACCCGCTGCAGTACGAGATGGCTTTGCCGTTGTGGTGGCTGAGAAAAGTCGTTGCTGACAACGCGTTCACGGCAGAATTCGCAAGTTTCAGGGGGTTAGCAGCCTCACGCTCTTCATCGAAGACAGCTTTGGCGGAGACGAGTCGCTGCTCTACTATGTCGGCCTCAAAGGGGAAAGCAAGAAGGTATCACTCCACTTTTCACCCACACTTAACTCGTCACATAACTTATCGCTACTTTTCCTGCGGCAGTGGCGGCATGGCGTCGTGGAGTGCGTCTATGAGGCAGCACCTCAGCCGTCCGACCACAAGGTCAAGGACCTGCTAGGCTCTTCGTCGATCGTGTAAAACGCCAAGTGCGTTTCAAGAGCCAGGAGAGACCCGTAACCCTTGCATGTCACTCTCCATCTGCTCGAACTCGAGCAGCGCCTGCTCAGCCCGCGCTGCCTTCTCTTCTTCCTGTTTGCGTCGCTGCTCGAACCCATTCAGCAGCAGGTGTAAATCTTGAACAAGATCGTTGGAATCGTCAATATCGTGGTGCTCTTCCTTTTCTTCTTCCTCCTCGAACGCGTAGTCGAGCTCGCGTGAGGCATCCTTTTCTAGCTCGAGCAAGGAGCGATCTGCAAACGAGCGGTATCCATCCATGTCGTCACTTGCACTTCCATCCTCGCTCCTTAAAGGCGAAGCTTGCACACCGGACAAATGGTCGCTCAAGTGACTGCTGTGAAGATTATTGGAAGGGCTTAAGACCCCAGCAGAGAAGTCGCTGCTCCCTGACGACATTCGCCTGGTCCTTTTTGCGTCTGGGAATGACATCTCTGACTCGCTCTTGATAAATGACTCCCAGTTGAATGGCGTTGTACCCTTCGAGGGGCTACCGTCACTAGGACTTCTCAGAGCATAGTCGCCAGCATGCTCCTCTTGGTCAACATCGTCAAGATTTTGGTCGTAGACAACACTACGAGATGCATTCATCACTTGCTTTGTTGCAGGTGATGAGACCACCGAACTTGACAGCTGGCTCCGCGATAGCGACGATCCCATCGCCTCACTCTTGGAATAAATACTTCTTGATCTATCGTGGCTCCATGAAGATACAGCAGGAAGCGAAATGTCGTTGAGTGCGGGCCCTTCGCCTTCCGTAAGCACCTGCACTTTGTCTGCTGTACCAGTTCGTAGCACTGCGAGTTCGTCGTTCTTTCTCTCCACCTCGTGCCGAAGTCGATCGATCTCAACTGACATATTGCGTTCCAATGCAACGGCATCGTCTTGAAGCTTTTTAATCCTTGCCAGATACTGGTCACGAACATCGTCCAAGTCGTTGGTTTGCAGGATTTGAATCTCGGACTGCAACGCCTCAACAGTTGACTCTAAAGCAGAGCACTTCACGTTAAGCCCGTCGATCCGCGATGCATACTCCTCCTTCGTCTGTGTTGTCTCTACAAGATCTCTTGCCACTCGATCATGATCTGCCGTCAGCCTCGCGACTTGACCACTTAGCTGCTTGTTGTCCCTCTGGAGCTTCTCAAGTCGGTCTCGTGCGTCTTTCAGTTGGTTTTCGAAGGCTCCAAGCTCGTCAGACTTGGCACTGTCGAATCGAGCCAGCGCCGACTCGACGTCGTAGAGCTTGCGCTCGAGGCTCGAGTTGAGCATCGATCTTTGCAGCACCTGCTTCTCGAGGTGCTGAATCTGCTTGGAGCTGGCCGCTAGCTTGCTGTCGTGCTCGCGCTGCGTTTTCTTGAGCATAAAGTCGAGTTCGCGTCGCAGCATCTCGAGATTGTGTACTTCTTCCTCCAGCGTCTGCACCTGCTTGATCCGCTCCTGCAGCTTCTCGCCTCGAAACGCCGCCATGGATGGCGTGACGTCGAGCGTGTGGTGCTGGTTCTTCTTACAGCAGGCGTGCCAGACAAAGTGCGCGGCGGCTCCCTTGCGCTTCCCGGCCTTGGCGTGCAGCAGCTCGTTGCGCTCCTTGACCACCTGCGCCGCGTACCGCTCCAGGAACTGCCGCTTCTCTCGCTCGCCGTCCAGCTCCCGCGCCAGCGTCTTGGCGTGGCTGCGCGCCTGCTCCAGGTCCTGCTCCAGCGACGCCGCGTACAGCCGCAGGTGCGTCGACATCATCTCCATCTCGCAGAAGCGCGGCAGCACGCCCAGCACGTAGCCCAGCAGCCGCTGCGGGTCCGACGTGGGCGGCACGGGCGGAAGCTCCAGCGCCGCCAGCTGCCGCTCGACCTCGAGCCACCCGGCGTCACCGTCCGTCACCTCGGCCATCCTGTCTCGCCGAGCTTGTCCAGTTCCCGCGCACTTCAAACGTGTCCATGTTGTGGTAGCTCCAAACTGGACATCCGACCGAGCCCGCGTCCGT
This sequence comes from Phytopythium helicoides, assembly GCA_024867545.1. Classification (NCBI taxonomy): domain Eukaryota; phylum Oomycota; class Peronosporomycetes; order Pythiales; family Pythiaceae; genus Phytopythium; species Phytopythium helicoides. The sequence continues at coordinate 752,078 of JANFNE010000020.1, read as the reverse complement.
GTTTTTACAGTAAAAAGTGGACAAGGGTGAACGTTGAAGTGACCATCATTGTCGTGTCGGCTCGTTGACAGGCAAAAGTACTCATTTCGCAAGTCAAGGAGAAAGGCGCAGGCTCATGAGCGAGACGTCGAGCGTGCGCGGCCGCAGCAGGCGCGCGGAGAGCGTGGGGGCCGCGCCGGAGGACGCGATGGACGAGGAGGCGGGCGCTGCGCTGCTGGGCGGCGGCGTGCGGCCCCAGATGCGCTGCAACGCGTGCTGGGAGCCCATCCTGCCGGACGCGCAGGCCGCCGAGACCTGCTACCGCACCAGCTGCAGCCACCTCTTCTGCGTGCGCGGCGGTTGTGGTTGGTGGGTGGTGGACGCGGGGCTTACGGTGGATGAGCGAGCGAGCAGGAAAAATGCGCCTACAAGCACTTTGGCGGCGGCCGACTGATCTGCCCAGCGTGCAGCACTGGTGGGTCTCTTTGCGATCCTGCTCGTGGATGGGCTGGAAGCTAACGCCTCCATTGAAGATCTCAACAGAGAGTAAGTGCTAGAGAGGAGATTTGTGGTAAGTTACAAGTCGTTCGGTATGTGATGAGTGATTTTGTTTTGCTCCTGTATCAGACCCGGAGGGATCTGCGAGACGTACGTTTTGCGGGCTGCACGCTCAAGTCACTGGATAATTCATTGTGCATCACGTGTGAATTTTTGGAAATGATATTCAGGACGATTCACGGACTGGCAGACCCGAAGGTTGGTGTGTGGACGTGGTATTGATCGATGAACTCGTCACTCATTTGGTGATCGAGTGTTCCTAGCGCGCCGAGGTAACAAAGTTTATTATCTTTTTTCGAGGGGTGTTTGGTCCCTGTTTATCCTCTGCATCCTCGGATGATCAGGCAATTTGGGAAGAGATGCTTGCGAACCCAACCAACTGCTTCGGTAGGCGCACGCTTTCAACGGTGCTTAAGTCTATTTTATTCATCTGAGTTGTATGATGATCACTCTCAGACCACTTCCAGCGAGCTTTGGGTTTGATACACATACTTCACTAGATATATAGGTTTGGCGAAAACTGACGAGTCTGAATGTCGTAGACTTCATTATGGTGAGCTACCTCTATTCTTTGCATTGATTGCCGAATTGCTGAAAGAACTGGGCTGCAACAGTTCCAATTGGCCCAAGACTCGTATCGGTGAGTGGATGATATATTCAGCGCTCAAAATCTACCGACATAACTTACTTGAGAATCAAAATTGTCAACAGACAGGTGCCTAGTAGTTCTTAATGATTGCTTTACTGCTCATAGCAAGAGCTCATATTGGTTAAACTCAGGAGGAGCTCAGAAAGGAGCAAGGTGCACGAGGCAATGTACAGAAAACCTAATTCGAGCCAGAGTTTGGCTGACATTTATGCAGTCGAAGAGCAGAAGGCATTTCAAGCTCAACACGGCGAAAAGTACATCCAGTTAAAGAACTATGCAGATCAACTAGAAGCAGAGCTTCGCGATACCAAGTCGAAAGTCCAGGCACTTTCATCATCAAATGAAGAGCTGCGCGAAGTAGGTGTGAGGTCGTTACATGATGCAGTAGAAACTTACATAATTTTGTGTATCGGCAGGCATACAAGGAGAAGTCCCGAAAGTGCCGCAACTGGGAGAAAATGGTACTATTTGCACTGATAGTCTATGCGCTTCATGCTACTAGCGTCGGGTCTGAGAGCGTCCTTAATGCTGTACGACCGCAGTGCAAATCGCTGAAATCTCAACCTGGAATGCTTCGACACCCGCCCTCACCTAGTGGCTCAATCTCGTCTGCGAATGGGATCTCGTCGGGCGGAAATGCCTTAGTTCTGGCTCCCCCACCAAACCAATTCGCTCGAGCTTCTCGCCCCATGCCTTCGAGATCGTTCGTACAGAACACGGGAGTCCCCATCAGTCGGCCGCGCATGCACAATTTGACGAGGTCTGACACTCCATCCGGACCAATCCAGCGTCCGAATATTGCAATGTTTGACCGTTTTTCGCGTCCGCAAGCGGGTAAGGCTTTATGAAGTGTTTTATAGTGGTCAAGCCTTCATTCAGCATGAGTGCCTCTTTGTCAGACGTGCCTCATTCAGTGGTACAGCAAATACCCAACAGCAGAGCGCGCATTGTTCGGCCAAAGACACCGTCGCACATCTCACAGCAGCGAGGATTTTTCTCAAAGCGGTAATTCGCTGCATTTGAACTCGTGCTGATGTTCCTGAGCAGATACTGAGGTGTTTGATTTGCAGACCTCACTTTTGATTCAAGTTTTGGAGAACTCACACCGGACCAAGTCAACGTGCGGTCGATTTTTGGCACCCTATATTTGTCGTTGGGACAGCATTACTCGGTTTCAGCAGCTCCGTCATTAATTAACAAGCACAATGTGCTCGTCATTTGCTCCCAAAAGCGTCATTGCAAGTGCAGAACCTCTGTTTGATCTATCTGATGAAGACGAATGCAACAGTCCACAAGGATCTGCTGGCCCACCCACCAATCCGCTGCCCGTTCCTCTCAATCATCCCCTTGAAGCACCGTTTTCGTCCGATGCAATCTTTGAAGTGCACTCACCCGTGAAAGCAAAAAAATTGCGTCCGTTTGAGCCCTTCACTAGCCAAGCAACAGGACAAACCAGCCCGCTCGAGCCTGCTGACAAAGGATCTCCACTGTTAGGTACGTTCAAGCTGCTACTGAGAGCTCAATCGTTGGTCTACTGTAGCTTTTCTAAAACTGATGCTTCTGTACTACAGCGTTTGGTCACGTCCCTCGAAATGTAAGACACTCCTCTTTGATGGGAAGGCCAACTGGCTTGACTTGTGATTGCATACAAGTCTGTGTTAGCTCCCATTGCTTCGCGTTCAACTCAAAAATACAAGTACGTGCATCCACTTGCATTAGTGCGATCTTGGTACCAACGCAATTTGCAGAGTGAGAAGCCCATCTGAGCGCATAGCCGCCGCCGATGCCCGGCGTCGAGCAGCAGATGAGGTGATGGACTTCAATACCCTCACAGTTTGCTACGATTTCCATCTTACAGCTTGTACCTTGTGCTGTCCAGCTTGATCGACTCGCTCGTCAGAGGAAGCGCGAAGAGCTTGAGCTGGCAGATTTTGTCGGCAACAGGCAATCGAAGCTCGAGCAGCCGCCAACAAGTGTCAAACCCCAGTGAAAACACGCCGGAAGAAACTGGTTTCGCTCCGCGCAACGTCAGCAAATGCACAGGACTCGAAATCTGGCGCCAACATCTCTGGTCAGCCTTCCAAGGACTGTTTTCTTTGTCCCCAACTGGTGCTCACATTCAACTTCGTGTTGATACAGGGAATGCGACAGACTTCATCGTCAGGGTAGATAGAGAGCTCATCAATGTCCACAAGACACCACAAATTGTTGAAAATCCCTCTTCTTTTTTTTTTTTTTTTGTTTTCGGAGGCAAATGTCGGTTGAATCCAAAGAAACGTCCCAGTCACTAGCACCGTGAGGGCATGTGGTCTTGCTGCCTCGGACAAGACGACTAAATAGGTTACGATAGGTGGCTCAGCCGTCATCGCTAGGACCTTCAACACCGGTCCCAGCTCCGGCGAGCAATACATACACTCTTGAGTCTGTGAGGTGTCACATCTTCGGCACTTCAAGCGGCCGATTGCCGAACGGCGATCGTGAGCTCGTCAATGTGCTTCTGGACGGCAACTGCCCTCGTTACCAGTCGTCGGAGCGCAAACGCAGTCTGCACAAAAGGTAGCGCTTGCTGTGAGTCATCCATCTATACAAAACACAGAGAGGACAAATCGCAACATACCTCGGTCTGGCCCTGCTGGCGCGCCACCTCTTCCAGGATCATCGTTGTGCCAGTCGAGCGAATCTTCTGCGTCGAGTCTCGGAGGAGCTCAAGCTCGCCAACAATGCGGGCTGCAAGCGACGAGAACGAGGCAACAGACATGCACGTCTCGATGCCATCCACTAGCGACTCGATCTCTCCTAGCTGCGTCGCAAGCGTCGAGTGGGTAATGACAGGAGCTACTGGCGCCGAGCGGTCTGGCATGACGACTGCGCGGGAGACGCGAGGAGCATCTTCATTTGGCAATGTTGAGCCGTTGGTGAGAGCTAGAGCAGGTCCGCGTGACGACGAATGCGGCGGGCTGGCGCTCGATCCACCGTAAAAGTGGAACGACACGCCGGCATTGCTTCCATTCGACTTGGACGACTGCACGTCCCGCTCCGCGACAGGGTCTTCACGGAAGGTGTCCAGTCCGCGCGTCGATCGTTCCTTTGCGAGCAGTGCCATCATCTTGCTCTCGGCGGAAACAGGCTCGCGTCCGCCATCAGAGAGCCGCGGGTCGCTCTTCTTGATCGACTCGGCCGGGTAAGTCCGTCGGCCAGAGTAGAACGCCGACATGTCATGTGGCTCGTCCGGGTCGGTGCCGACGCTCTCCTGCCGCGACAGGAAGCTCTTGGAGATGCGCGCCTCCAGGCGGTCCGTGCACGAAGACGACTTGCGCGAGAGCGCCGAGTCAAACACGTCGCCCACGGGATTGCTGTGCGCGCGCGTCAGCCCTGCTTCCATCGTCACCGAACCACCACGTCAGCATTGCACCTCAGTTAATCCAAAAGCATCGCGTCGCCGCACCTGGCTCGGCGACCTTCTCCTCCACGAGGCGCGTGGCCGAGGCCGACAAGTAGCTCGATGTAAGCCCCGCGCGCGAGTTCTTGAGCTTGGCCTTCTGCAGTGACGACAGCATGCGCTGCGACATGGTCGGCGCCGCCGACGGCGCTGCCTCTCGGTGGGTCGCGCGCTCGCGCGCCTCGATCTCCGCGTCAATGTCGCGCTCCATGACGTCGTCATCCGACACGTTGCACACGTAGTCGTAGTCGCTCTCGGCGCCGTCGCCGTCGTAGATGACGTAGCCTCCCGCTGGCCGCTGGCGCCGGTACTGCGCCGACGGCAGGTACGCGCTCATGCTGGTGCTGGTGCTGGAGCTAGTGGTGGAGCTGGAGCTAGTGGTGGAGCTGGAGCTGGAGCTGCTACTGGAGCTGGAGTGCTGGAGCTGGAGCAAGCGCCGGAGCTCCTCGATTGCCAATGACGGAGCTCGTCCGTCCTTTCCTCGCCGGGAAAATGGGAAATGGCGACATCATGAGGGCGGGCGATGCGGGTCGACAGGACGACGGCGGACCAGGGCTTTGGATTTTTAGCCAATGATAGCTGTCTCGTATTGTAAATTATCCAATCAAATGGACGCATTGCCTGGAGGAGCGGCAGACGGTGCGTAGGCGGGACGTTCACGAGGGGCACGTATAGTGTTGCCGTATAGTACGCGCGCTGTCAGTGACGACGCCACGCCGACTGGCTTGGAGTCAGTTCGGATTATCCGGACGGCGCGAACGGCCAAGGAGTGCGGAGCGGAGCTCGTCGATCAGGGCCGCAGTGGCCATTCGAACGGTGCCAAGCTGCCTCACTCGATCCATCACCATCGGTGCACTCCTTGTGACCGTCGAGGACGGAGATCGCGGCAGTGGGCCGTTACTCTATATGTAATGCGGTCATCGCTTCAACACAGGTGGCGGATGTCACCAGGTGCCGTAAAGGGCACTCTGGCGGCGTGCTGTTGTGTGCAGAGTATGTCTGTCGGCTGTAGGGACAGGATCGAGGTCGCCATGTAGAATCTGGCGCAGCTGCCTCATCGAGAGCTCCAGACCAACAGATCGACTCGATCTGGACATTTGGCAGCACCGAGGGGCGTGCCTCACTTCACTTCTCACCGACCGTACGTATCATTGAGGCTCTATGTTGGCAGTATGCAGTGGATATCCGTGCTCGCGTCAACGCGCGTCTCCATGTCAAAAGCGACAAATTTGAACCGCACGACTCCACACACCTCGACCGTAGAGCCCCCAATCCAAAATAGTCGCATCTCGTCCGATCGGCGAAGCCGAGAATCCTGGGATCGGTGTCACGCCCACCTGCCCATTCTGCTTTCAAAGCTGCCATTCGAGATGGGATCTCGTGGCAAAAGCCCCCGCGCTGCGTGAAGCCGTCGGCGATTCCCGGCCACTCCCGCCGAATGGACAGGGCCGAGTGGCGTCGGCGCTGCCTGCGAGCGAGGAAGACACCAAGCAGTCGGCGCCGCACATTTCAGCTCCGACAAACCATCCGGCGTCCATCACCCCAACCTCCGCACATCGCGGTGTATAGTCCGGATAATTGAAATGTATACGTGAAAATCCGTTACTCGATACGGTGCGAAGGTCGTGGCACCTTGACGGTGGTATGTCGACGGCATTCGACGCCGAGTGCCAATGCTGCTTGCGCTTTGGGATGCAGTCGCACGAGGCAGCACCTTTTCAGCTTTGATTGTTGGGCTTATTGGTGGTGAAGAGGTTGCTAGTGGTTGGTATGCACAACGGTTTGCGTGTCTGTGTCTAGTGATGGACTTCACGGGCTCTATAATGCTGAGAATTATCAGCTCGTCGATGGATTTGGATCGGGTAGGACGTGACGTGATGGCACATCGAGATCATCCCAACCTCCCTTCTCATCGGAGGGCTTCGCTGCACCTTCCGATTGATAGGCGGCAGCTGTGGCAACCGTACATGAATATGTACCTCCAATGGAGAAGAGACTCTCCGAAATGCATCTGCATCTCCACCGAGATCACTCATACGATGTGCACAGGACACTGTTACATCTCAAGATCTCTCGAGGTCAAGGAAGCCGGCGCCAGCTGGGAGTGTGAGCGGGATTGTGGTTAGCGCAACCATTGATGAAGCGCACCGGTCACGCTTCAAGTGGTGTGATTGCAAACGTATATTTCTGTTGTTGCAATCGCAGTCAAAGCAATGAGTTGCCAGCTCTGCGCTGCGAGCCGAGAAAGCTGCCACGTCCTCATTAATCCATGATACGTTGGGAAGCTCCGTGAGCCCTTAGCGGACGTCACACGAATTGCCAAGTACACAACCATCCAGGCTCTAGGTCAATCGGAAATATCGCTCAATGGTTGGTTGAGGCACTCACTACCTTCTGTGGATAGGCATGATCATCTCGGAGCGCGGTTCCAGTGACGGGGACTACCCCTTGATGGATGTATTGGCCGAGCCCGCATGCAGATCGCAACGATTGCTCAGTCGATCCATTCGGCGCCCGACGACCAGTGCGAGAATGGCCAGAATGCCCTTGAAGGGCACCAATTGCGTGGCAAAGTCGAAGCAGCGGCTGGACGCCACGAACTGTCGTAGTACAGAAAGGCGCGGCCAAATGCGGTAATACTGGCGATATAAACGACGAGGCACGTCTGTCCACCGAGAGGTTGGTTATGGGGCATCGACGTGGATGCAAGCTATACAGAGCCACTTGCAGTTCCAAATGCGCTATGCGCTTCGAGATTGTTGTGGTGAGTGGCCTTTTGTGGGGTTATATTGAAGGAATCGATTTGCAGCAAGGGAGTGTGTGCAGATGATGATGAGACTCACAATCATGTGCACGAAGGCAAAGGTGAGATTGCTACAGCAGAGAAGCTTTGACTCTTCACTGAGTTGCTATTGTAAGCGCTGCCCTCGTGATCGATTCCACTCTTCAACGTCCTGAGAACGACGTATGTGCTGAGTCATCGCCGCAGTTGCTACAATGTCACTGTCGTCGCTGCGGGGGATATGAACGACCCGATGGAATCAAAAGAATGTAGGAGGTGGAGGTAGCTCATAGGAACAGCGCAAGTCGTGGCGGGTGACTTGCGAAGGGCGGCTGCTGGCGGTGGTTGTGGTAGTGGTGGCACTCCACCTTGCATTTTATTAACAGTGCGTGTTGTGTGCTCACGGTGTATGTCATCATGAACGTGGCTTTGGTGCGCAACAACCTTCCGGCGTCGATGTTGAAGACACGCAGCATCCAACGCTCGTCCTACCAATCTGAAACCTGATTCAAGCTCCCGCGCAGCTTTCGGTGCCCAGCAGACCCGCAGCTCTGCCCTCCCGAGTAGTGCGCATGTACAGTAGCCTCGTTTGGCTCTCCACCTCCAAGCAAACCGCCACGCAAGCACGTTGAAGTGCGCCTCGACGCTAGCAGCCAGCCATCCATCTGCGCGTCACCCACCATCCGCACCCCAAACGAGCAACCTCTTTCCGCCCCCTCCCCCCCTTCCTGCAGGTCTCCGTTGCCAAATGACAACCGCATTTCTTTTCTATCCTCGACCTTTCTATTTCTAATTCCGTTGGCTCTGAGCCCCGCAACACGGCAGGGGAAAGCCAAACACGGCTAGTCGTCACTCGAGAACCCGCCAAGCTGCACCTTCTCGCCTTGCCCATGGCTCCGTCGCCGCTCGTCGTGCTCTGCGGGGCCCGCGCCGCGCCCGCGCTCGTGGAGGCCGCGGCGCAGCTGCAGGCTGGCGGCATGCGCGTGGCTGTGCTCAGTTCGGCGGCGCTGGCCGCGGCGCTCGTGGCCGCCAAGGTGCCGCACGTGGCCGTGGCCGACGCGGCCGACGTGGCGCGCCTGCTGGCCGACCGCGTCGAGGCCGTGCTGGCGCCCATGCCCGCGGCCGAGCGCCAGCCCGGCGAGTCGCCCAAGCAGCTGCACGCGCGCCTGGACCCGTGGGTGGCCGGCGCCTACGCGTTCGTGCGCACGGCCGCGTGGAACCACAAGCAGGTCAGCGTCGTCGTGGACGAGCAGGACCTGCCCGCGGTGCGCGCCAAGCTCTCGCGCGACGGATCGCTCGCCTTCTCCGTCAAGGAGAAGCGCCAGCTCGCGGAGAAGGCCTTTGCGCGCTTCGCGGCGCTCGACGCGGCCATCGCCGCCACGCTCGCCGACGACAATGGTGCGATGGGGTTGCTGCTGTCGTCCTTGGCTTTTGACGCTGACGCGGGCTGCCTACCTGACCGACAGAGGAGCTGCACGACGTGCTTGTTGTCGGCAACGGCGGCCGCGAGCACACGATTGCGTGGAAGCTCGCCCAATCGGCGTCCACGCGCCACATCTACGTGGCGCCGGGCAATGCTGGCACGGCTGGCGCTGCAGACGGCGCCATCTCGAACGTCAACATCTCGGTCGGTGCCCACGACGAGCTGATCGCCTTCGCCAAGAGCAAGGGCGTGACATTCTGCGTCGTCGGACCCGAGGCACCGCTCATCGACGGTCTGGCCGACAAGATGAACGCCGCGGGCATCCCCACGTTCGGTCCAAGTGCCAAGGCTGCGCGCCTGGAGGCGTCCAAGGCGTTCTCCAAGGACTTTATGCGCCGCAACAACATCCCGACCGCCGCGTACGAGAACTTCACCGACTACGAGAAGGCGAAGGCGTACCTCGACTCGATCGACCACAACATTGTGGTCAAGGCCTCGGGCATCGCTGCCGGCAAGGGCGTGCTTATCCCGACCAACAAGCAGGAGGCATACGAGGCGCTGAAGGAGGTCATGCTCGACAAGGCATTCGGCTCTGCTGGTGACGAGGTCGTCCTGGAGGAGTTCATGACGGGCGAGGAGGTCTCGGTTCTTGCCTTCTCGGATGGTGAGCGCGTCATCACCATGCCGGGTGCGCAGGACCACAAGCGCATCTTTGACAACGACCAGGGCCCGAACACTGGTGGTATGGGTGCCTATGCTCCAGCCCCGTGCCTCACGCCGGCGCTGGAGAAGGAGTGCATTGCGATTGTGGAGCAGACGATTGCGGCCATGAAGGCGGAGGGAACCCCGTACGTTGGCGTGTTGTACCCGGGCTTCATGCTCACTCCTACCGGCCCCAAGATTGTCGAGTACAACTGCCGCTTCGGTGACCCGGAGACGCAGGTGCTCTTGCCGCTTCTGAACAGCGACCTCTTCGAGATCATGCGTGCCTGTGTGGAGAACCGCCTGGAGCCTTCTCTGGTTTCGTGGAAGTCGGGTGCTGCTGCCACCATCGTGATGGCTTCGCAGGGCTACCCGGACAGCTACCCGAAGGGCAAGGTGATCACGGGTATTGACGCTGCGAATGCTATTGAGAACGTGGACGTCTTCCACGCTGGCACGTCGTTTGATGCTTCGAACAATGTCGTGACTTCTGGTGGTCGCGTTCTTGCGGTCACGGCGTTCGACTCGACCTTCGAGAGCGCTCTGCACCGCGCGTACTCTGGCTTGTCGAATATCAAGTTCGAGGGCGCTCAGTACCGCTCGGACATTGGTCTCAAGGGTCTGCTGCATGGTGCGAAGAAGATTAAGCTTGCTGTGCTTGGCTCAACCCGTGGAAGCAGTATGCAGCCAATTATTGACGCAATCGAGGCGGGTGAGCTGAACGCGAGCATTGACGTTGTGATCAGCAACAAGGAGGATGCCGGCATTCTTGAGCGTGCGAAGAAGCACAATCTGGAGGCTGTTGCGCTGTCGTCAAAGGGTCTGTCGCGTGCCGAGTTCGACGCTAACGTGTCGAAGGTCTGAAGGAGAAGAACGTCGACCTCGTCTTCTCATCGGATACATGCGTATCCTCTCGGGCGAGTTCTGCAAGGACTGGGAGAACAAGGTTCTGAACGTGCACCCGTCGCTGCTGCCGGACTTTGCTGGTGGCATGGACTTGGCTGTGCACCAGGCTGTTATTGACGCGAAGAAGACTCAGAGTGGTTGCACCGTGCACTTTGTGACGGAGGAGGTCGACGCTGGTCCGATTGCCGTGCAGATGAAGTGCCCTGTGCTGCCCTACGGATACTGCCGAGACCCTCAAGGCTCGCGTTCAGCCGCTTGAGGGCTCTGCGTTCCTCCACGCCATCAAGCTTGCGCAGACTGGCATGCTGATCAAGTCGCAGAAGAAGCAAATCACGTACGCGGATGCGGGTGTCAGCATTGACGCTGGCAATCTCCTCGTGGACATGATCAAGCCGTACTGCAAGTCGACGGTTCGTGTGGGCTGTGATGCTGACCTTGGTGGTTTCGGCGGTCTGTTTGACCTCCAGGCTGCTGGCTACGACAAGGACACTGTGCTTGTTGCTTGCACTGACGGTGTCGGCACTAAGCTTCGTGTCGCCCAGCTCTCGAAGAAGCACGACACGGTCGGCATTGACCTCGTTGCGATGTGTGTGAACGACCTGATCGTGCAGGGTGCGGAGCCTCTGTTTTTCCTCGACTACTACGCATGCGGTAAGCTCGAGGTCCAGGAAGCCGCGGACGTTGTCAAGGGCATCGCTGAGGGCTGCCGTCAGTCGCTCTGCGGTCTGATCGGTGGTGAGACCGCCGAGATGCCGTCGATGTACCATGATGGCGACTACGACATGGCTGGTTTCTGCGTGGGTGCCGTGCGCAAGAGCGCGATCCTACCGCTGCCTATCCAGGTTGGCTACACCGTCCTGGGTCTGGCGTCGTCGGGCATCCATTCGAACGGATACTCGCTTGTGCGCAAGCTGGTTGACATCTCTGGCGTCAAGTACAGCGACCCGTGTCCATTCGAGGCGGGCAAGACCCTCGGCGAGAGCCTGCTTACGCCCACCAAGATTTACGTTCAGCAGTTGATGCCCTCGGTCAAGCAGGGTCTCATTAACGCTCTTGCGCACATCACTGGCGGTGGTCTTCTTGAGAACATCCCGCGTGTTCTGAGCAAGGACATGGCTGTTGAGATCGACTGCTCGTCGTGGACACTGCCTCCTGTGTTCAAGTGGCTGCAGAAGCTCGGCAACCTGTCGACAACTGAGATTGCCCGCACCTTCAACTGCGGCATTGGCATGGTTCTCATCCTGCCGAACGAGAACGTTGCACAGGTTGTGCAGCAGGTTGAGGCGACGGGTGAGAAGGTGTTCCACCTCGGCAAGGTTGTGGCTCGCGCTGAGAATGGCGAGCAGGTCCTGCTGCACGGCACCATCGCCTAGAGCGAATTCGTAGTTGGCTGGCGACGCATAGTAGTTTGAAGCCAGGTCGGTACATGAAAAACACGACTAGATATGTTCTTTACATCTGCCTCAGTCTACGATTTGGACGGTCCTGCGAGCAACATGAGCGTCGCGATGAACAACAACACCTCTGCGCAGAGCAGCGCAATCGCAAGCCCATTGAGCACCAGCTCGGCCTTTAGTCTGCAACATCAAAGTTCGGATCTGTTCAATGAATGATGCTGGTGGAATCAGCGCATTTCACGCACACATATGTTTGGAGACGCAAGTAATAGATGTTGCACACGAGGGTCGGCGCTGAGAGTACGACTGCAAGTGCAAGTGGGCTGCGCTGCCGCGTCGTGTTCCCTTTTGAGGCTGTGTAAGCAACCAGTCGGTTAGTCGGTCTCTGAGGAATGCAGGGTTTGTGAAACTTGCCTTGGAACAGCCTTGTGGATTCGATGACGAGATACAACATCGAGAAAATCACATCCCACGCAAGAGCACCGGTTGGTGGGTAAGGCAGAACTCGTCCTTTTACGTGCGGTAGTTAGCACGAGAGATTGAGAAGCCGACGAACGTGAAAGCATTGATGGAGAAACAACCTTTGTAAGCGAGCAGCGCGATCGTTGCAATCACAAATAGGTGCAAGAATCGCTGGTGAACGCGGAGTAAAAGCTGCAAACCGATAGCAGTCAACTGCATCGCAAGATAGCAACAACCTCTGTCAGGTATCTTTTGCGTGTATTTCTCTGCAGCAGCCCCGCACCTGCGCTGCATTCACTCCATCGCCCATTTCGGCAAAGCAGAGGATCGGATGGCGTCTCCACAGTCGGTTACTGGCAAAGATTTATTCTTGGCGGTAAACACCGAGGTGGTACACTTTGCGTCATGCATGCGTGCTGGTCGTGAGTCTTGGAGCCTGCATGGACCTGTACGGCCGCCCGCAGGCCCCACCAGCGCGTCGGGCGTCCAAGCCGATCGTGTCTTTTCTCAATGACCAGTCGAGGTAACCCTCCATGACATTCCTTGACGTGTTTAGGTGATCCCAACAGTGTTTGTGTCGGGTTGACCAGGTCCCAGTCCTTCTCGAGCAGCGTTGCAGCTCCGGCCCTGTTGTCAAGCGCGAATGCCCGGCAGTCAGTCGAAATATTGCAGTATAGAGTTTCATCGAGTCAGACCTCTGGAAACAACTATGAAGATAGGCCGTCTCCTGCAGGTCAAGCGCAGCAATCTCGCCCACCATTAAGTGCTCGACCCACAGCAAGGTACACTCCCTCCCTATCGCTTGTCTCGAGATGCAAATCAAGCTGATAGAAGGATACTATAACCTCAGACCACAGAGTGGCGGGATTCGGCGTACTGATGTAGACGGTGTTCATTTTGAGGTACGGGCAATGATCAAACCACGCCCAAGAACTGCAAGGGAGGGTATGCGAACAGCTGTGCCTCCCCAATCAGGATTTCCAGACACCACCTCGCAATCGAAGACAAATCCTGGAGTCAAGGTGGCCGAGAACAATAGAGACCATGGATTATCATGGCTTGATACGAAAGGTATGTGCATTAAAAGATAGGGGAACTTTTTCCATGCATCCGCTAATGCACATCGTGACAACCAAAGAAGCCACAGATCAAAGACCGGAAACAGAAGAATACCGAGTCGCAGACCCTCGTCGAGAGCAGCTCTACATAGCTCAGCTCAAAGATGACATTATATGTCTTCGAGAACTGCGAGGAGCTCAAAACAAAGACCCAGGTGGAAAAGCAATGACCCAGAGAACCCCGACAACACACAGTGGTCACAGTCATGTTAATAATGTTCTTCTTATGCGTGAACGACGGACAAGCGAGTGGTATTCACCGTTGTCTTCTCAATCAGATCTTTCTAATCAGCTGGAGAGATATAACTATTCTTCTGATCCATTTCAGGTACGCTTCTTTCTGTGCGTGAAAAAAGTGACAAGACTAACTCTTGATACTTATCAAGCGCAGCTCTCAACAGCTAAAATGCGGTTAGAAGACTTGTTGGAACGCGAGCTGACTGAATTTGTTCAAGAACTCGTTGTTGATTACGAAATTGATGCGGATGAAGATGAAGATGATTCGAGGATTCCTGACACCAAAGATTCCCAAAAATTTGCCTTGTTTCGATCTCGACCAACAAATCTATCGAATAGTCCGGCAGACCTCAACTCTGGCCCGTTGCCTTTTGCAAAAGGATGTGCTACAAGCGCCGGGTCTATTTACACAGGGGCACTACTCGCGGTTCTCGAGCAGGCCGAGGTAGGCACACGAAATTCTATGGAAAGTGAAGTCTGGAGTATTAGCCTAACCCATCCTTCTTTATGCAGCGGCTAAAACAGACTACACTCGCAAGCATCGGAGAGAAATGCATACTAGCCAAAGAAGCTGCTCAGAAGGACGAACAACTACGAGAGCTGCACGAGCAAATCGCAATTTTTAAAGATGTGATTATGCGTGCACGTCTTTCCATTGACATGGATGTCGACATCTCGGCACTTTCAAGACTGCGAGCAGAGCAAGAACGTTCCGCTGCTGCAGAGATGTCGAACTCAATATCACAGGAGTTTGAGAAGTTTAAAATCGAACACGAAGAGAGTATTCGGCAATTCGAGCAAAAATCGGCTAAGACTGAAAAGGAGCTTCTGGCAACTCGCACGATTTTATTGAATGCCGAGGTGACAATCAGTGAGCTCCGGAAGCAGGTATGATGGACGTTTACATTACCGCTTGGAATCCATTCTCATTCCTTTGGGAAATCCCACAGGCCTCTTGCACCGAAGAGAAAACTCGTGCAGCAATCGAAGCCACTGAGGTTTTGCGTTCACAGAAACTTCTCGCTGAAGCAGCGGCAAGCAAACTTCGAGAACAAGTAGGCGTCGATTGTTGGCTGGGGCACAAGCCATCGAGAATTAACAGTAGCTGTGATAACAGCTTGCGGAGAAAACCAAACAGATTGATCAGCGGAATCGCCAGCTAGCAGCTACCGATGAACATGTCACGGCTTTGGATGAGCTTGCAAAAAGAGAAAAAGAAGAGAGAGCCCGTTTACTGCAGGTCAACTTAGAGCTTGAGAAGGCGTTGGGGTGCTACAAAAAGGATAGTGCATCTTTCATAGCCGACCAGCAGAGACTCAAATTTGAGCTGTCGACAACGCAGCAACTTCTTCAAAAGGCTCAAGGTGAGAAGGCATCGTTGAACACAAGTTTGAACGAGCTGAGAGCTCAGCTAGAGGGCAGCGAACACTTGGTTCATCATAAACTGCAGTTACTTGAGATCAACGAAAGCAAGGTGGTCATGCTGATGCAAGAGCTCGAGCTGCAACGAGCAACAACTCGACACCATGAAAATCAAGTGCAGCTTTTGGAAGAAAAACTTAGCCGCAGCATTGCTGTGGACGCAGATGCTTGGCAAAGAAAGAGAGAGGAGGAGCAATCAACATGGCACCAGCAGCTTACTGCTCTTGAGCACGCACTTTATGCTGAGAAGCAGCAACGGGAGCGAATAGAGCAGCAATTTGCACGCGAAATGAAGACGGCAAAGGAGAATGAAGAACATGCAACAATGCGAGCAGCTACGCTCACCGAGGAGCTCACGACAGCAAATCTATGTATCGCCGAGCGGAAGCGCCAATCAGATGCACAAAAAGAGGATCTAGAGGCAACAATTGCACTCCTGAAGAGGGAACGAGGAGAAAGAGAGGATTTTGTGACGCAGCTCAAGGTGGAGATGCAAAACCAAGTCATTACCAACCAATTAGATCGAGAAGAAATGAACAACGCAGTGGCAGCAATCAAGAGCGAGCTAGTGGATGCACAACAACAAAAACTTGTTCTCCAAGCTCAATTGGTGGAGCTAGAGGCGAAGCTTGCTGCATCAGATACATCCTCTATATCCGAGGCTCAACAAGATCAGAATTTGGGCACACCACGAAGGAAAGGGCATATAACAGCGGAGCTTCGAGTCGAGCTGACTCGTGCTCGCCAACGAATCGCGTCATTAGAAGAGAAGTTGGGCCAAGAAAGCGTCTGAGAGTGGAAGTGCTAGCGCACGCCGCGAGAAGGAGTCACATGAATCTCGACTGAGTATGCGTGAAAAGCGTCTGGTGGACGACCAAAAGTGAGTGAAATGCTGTTTATGCTGTGTAGCATCCTGTTAACCTTTGCGAATCTTTCTAGAGCAATGAAAAAGCTGGAGGAGAAGCTTGCAGGCGAGAAGAGCAACCTTGAAGCTATCAAGCGGCGGCAAGATGAAGATAAGGGTTTGCTCCGTGCCATCATCTCGCTCTTGGCAGCGAGGCTTCAAACACAGATGGCGCTTTTTGCCGCAATCCCAGGCGATATTGCTGCCGCTTCGGAGCAAAGCCATTCTGCCACTACATCCGATGAGCGGGTGTCTTCTCTGAATGCATTTTTGGCTGGCTTTAAGAGAGAGCACGCAGAGCAATGGCGTGGGCTGCAGGAGCTTTGGGAAACACTGCGTGCGGAGCTCGAGGATGCCGACTGGCAATTGATGCACATGAAAAATCGGCTCGAGGAGCTCCACCTCGAGTATGTTGGCCAGCCAGTGGAGCTTGACGACCCTCGAGTCAAAGCTGAAGCTGCAACTCGCACTGGGAAACAATCCCAAGTTGCCGTGCGTCCGTTCTCTGAAGCCGTGGCCGCGGGTAAAGAGACCGTGCCAGTGGCCGAGCAGCTCAAGAGCAGCAGCTCAGCCCGTGGATTAGCCCCCGCCGCTTCCGCGGCGTCATCGCCTTCGAGCTCCCCAGAGCGCAGAGCGTTGCGAGCCAAAGGTGTGTTGTCTTTGGATAGCAAGTTGAGTCTTCTCTTTTGCGCCAGCTAATCTAATCGGCGTCGTCTGTGGCTGTGTTGCAGCCGAAGAGCAAGAAACTTTTGCGCTCGCACTCGCGCAGGAGATGCGCGCCATGAAGGAGCGCTACGAGAAGCAGCTCGAAGACACCCGCGCGGAGCTCCGCACCGCCCAGCGTCTGCGTGCCGACACTGCCCACCGCCTGCGCGCCGATCTCGACAGCGAGCGGCAGCGCCACCAGCAGACGGTGAGTCCTCGACTACCGAAAGCTTTGCCGTGCCAATCTGCTCTGACCGTGCGCACCACCCATGTCCTCAGGCGTCGCAGCTCGGCGAGCGCGTGGCCGCCCTCGAGGCTCGCGTGGCGCAGCTGCAGCAGTTGCTGGACGCGCGGCAAGCCGCCGAGCTGCCCCTGCTCGACGTCCTGTGCGGCCCGCGGGCGTCCTCGACCGAGCAGGCGCGCGGCGAGGCGACGCGGCAGCTCGTGCAGCTGGCGACCGCGAGCTGCGCCGAGGAGCGCGAGCGGCGCGCGCGGCGGCTCGCGTACTGCGGATCGTCGTCCGTGTCGGTGCCCGGACGCGAGCTGCTGGGCGAGTACCCGTCGTGACCGCGGCCAGTCATCCGGCGCATCCCCGGCGGACGTGGCGAGCCTTGCAGTTGCCCCGGATCGCGAGCCTTCAGGCGCCTAGAGACCGGCCGCCGCGCAGGAAAGGCGCCGCGGATGGGGAGCGCCACCGCCGGCCGATTGCTCACGATCCTCGGCGCCGGAATCCCACCGTGGGCGGACGGACGGAAGGCAGCCATGTCGGTGGCATCGGAGTGGAGCCGCTCGGCTCGTACGGTACGCCACCTTGTCTCATGGACCAATACATTTTCCAAGTGGTTTTGGCGCTCGACTCTCGCAGATGGCGGACTCTTGTGATCAATTTTGATCAGCGCTTGGCTTGGAGAAGTTGCGGGAACTGGGCCGACCAGCTCGCGGCATGGACTATCGAGACCTGCGGAGCCACGAGGGTAGGCCCGATGGCGGCCAGGCCCACCGGCCGCGTGGCGAGTCCACGGGGGCGGCACCAGCCAGCATGGCACGACATGCCGTGGCGCCCGTGACGGGCGGAGACCGTCGCGGCTGCTGGCGAGAGCGCCCATCGTTGATGCTTGACCCGTTTATCGTGGCCGCCTGGCTGCTGTGAAGCTGCGGCTATTGTGTTTGCATGGATCTGCACATTTTGTTTTTTCATATTTTAGCGATTATTTTTTCATCAAGATTAATGAAGCGCAATAATGCATACCCTTCCAATGCCGACGATCTGCAGTGGCGGAATCGAACCAGTGACGGGCCAGCAACTGCAGTTTGCGCTTTGATTCAATAGCCTTCGCTTCAGTTTGGGCTTCTCATGGGCTTGCGCCTAGTGCTTTAGCAGGCAACGCAGATCTCGGCAAAGCGAGTGTGCGCGAGCGCAGCTGATTTTGTTGTGCTGTTGTGCGTGAAGGCTCATCATTTGATTAGGTAAGCTGGACGACGAGACCCATCGGCGCATTTTGTGGGCTCGAGGGTGGCGCCTTAGAGGGGAGGGAGAAGAAGAAGAGAGCTGCTGCTGGCGTGGCGCCCAGGTGGCTCCGAATGAATGAGCTCACACCGCGTAATCCCTCTTGACGAGCGAATACCGCAGAGGAAAGCAAATGCACGCGCGGCATCTGGCGAGCAGTTTTTATCTGCTGCCGAGAAGGGAGCGAGCGGCCTTTCAAGGTGCGTTTTACATGCCACACTTGGCCTGGCGCGCGTGAAGTCACTCGCCGCAGCGGCGGCGGAGGGGATGCGCGAGCGCATTCTGGTCAGCTGATGGGCACATGTGATTGAACAATCAGATGTGCATAGCGCGCGTCGATGGTACCGATTTTGCGGCAGCAAGTACCATTCCATGGTGGCTGACGTACCGTAAACTCGCAAGCCCTGTCTCTTTTCGTCGGTTTGACGGTACCGTAGACAAGATTGACTTGATTGTTGTATCAAAACCCTTATCGCTGTCACTGATGGTTTCCTTCGTCGCCGCGTCGCAGAGACGAGACAGACTGTCCCGCGCAAGCGACGAGGCGCCTGGTCCGAGTGAGTGACTAAAAAGGAGTGTATCAAAGTGGCCAAGCAGGCGGTTGGCATTCGCTAGTATCTACCCCAATAGTCAAAATTTGCATGCGTGGCTCATGGCAGCCTTTTCTATGCTCTTATCTATAGGTTTTCCTCCCTTCCCCTTTCGCCCCGTCTCGCGCCTCGGATTGGAATTCGCCACCTCTTTTCAACCTATAGTGAACACGAAGCAAGCTACTCCCATTTGTTCTCGGCCTAGTGCCGGTGCTGCCCGCCCCCGTCTGGTCCGTTTCTGATGAGCCATTCTCGCTTCGGCCGCGCGGCTCGCACCCGGCTCCCGTGCCCGCCCCTCGGATCGTCACTTGGCCTCATTCCGCTTCTCGACGCCCAGGGATCCCACTCGTACCTTCGCAGCATGGACTGGATGCGCGCCGGCCCTGCGCCGCTGCTGGACGAGCGCCGCGCGCCAGGCGGCGTGCCCAAGTTCGTGCTCGTCGACGCCAACAACCGCGTGCGCGAGCTCACCGACACGCGCAAGGCCGCGACGGCGCCCAGCGATGGCGGCGGCTTCCTGATGCGCCGGCAGGCGGCGCCGCCGACCCGTGCGCCGCTCGAGAGCGAGAACGTCGACATGGAGCCCTCGCCTGAGGAGCTGGCCGAGCAGGCGCAGCTCGAGCAGCAGCTGCGCGTGCAAAAGGAGGAGATGCGCTTCCTGGCGCCGCTGCCCAAGCCCCAGGCCCCCTCGCTGCAGTTCGCCGCCCACGCCAACACGTACGCCGCGCCGGCCTCGACGCCTGCCTTCCCGCGCCACAGCCACAGCCACCACGCGAACCAGGCGCCGTCCCCGCCGCCCGTCTCGCCCTTTGCGGGTTTGGCCGTCTCGGCCCCCTCCAAGACGAGCCCCATGGGCGGCTTTGGCCACGCACGCCCCACCAACCCGTTCAGCGGCGCCACCGTCAAGATCGAGAACAGCCCGCGGCTACCGTCGCTCAGCGCCTTCCGCTCGGGCTCCCCCGGCTCGGCTCACCTGAACGGGAGCGGCATCCCCAGCCACCGCCCGCCGCCGCTCTCGCTGCGCTCCTTCTCGGACGTGTCGTCGCTCTCGGCGAGCGCCAGCTCCCAGCCCTCGCCGCTGCACCGCCCGCCGCCGCGCTCCCACTCGAGCGGCTCCTTCTACGCGCCGTCACCTCGAGCTAGCACGCCACCCATGTACTCCCAGTCGCTCCCCGGTGTGTCGTTCCTGCAGGACCGCGCGGCGTCCTCGCGCCTGTCGTTCGACAGTGCCGACACGGTCGGGCTATCGTCTGAGGACGACGACAGTGCCCACGGTGGCATGCTCCTGCTCAGCTCAAGCATTGAGCACAGCATGAACGGGGGCTTCACTGTCGGGAGCGCCCCGGGCAGTCTGGGGGCGGCGGCGGCGGCGGCTGCCCGCAGCGGTCGTGTGTGCAGGTACTCCAACTGCAACAACATTGCGCGCTCGCGCGGACTGTGCCGCACCCACGGCGGCGGCAAGAGGTGTTCCCACCCAAACTGCAACAAAAGTGCGCAGGCAAACCGCAAGTGCATTGCGCACGGCGGTGGCACTCCGTGCTCGTTCGGCGACTGTGAGAAGACGGCGCAGTCGCGTGGTCTATGCAAGGCGCACGGTGGTGGCGCGCGTTGCAAATACCCCGACTGCCCTAAGAGCAGCCAGTCCAAGGGTCTGTGCCGTGGTCATGGCGGAGGCATCAAGTGCAAGGAGGACGGCTGCGAGAAGTGGGTGCAGAAGAACGGGTACTGCATCAAGCACGGCCGCGAGCGCTCCATGACGTCGTAGAGCGCGACGTATGGTGGTAGCTTGGTGGCGCGTGCGACACGACCATCTATCACCTCACCTGTGATGGGTGTTATTCTTTCTGCTGGTGTGACTTTCGACCGCTTGCAGACGATCGAGTGTTGATTTATATCCGGGCAAGGCGTCGTCGGTCAGCGCGTGCTTCCCGGTTTATCGGTGTGGGTCTCACCACCCTGCCAGGTCGACCTTCCCGTCCAGCCATCCGTTGGTCGGGCAGGTCGCTCGACTGCTACTTTTTTATTTTTCCTGTGTGTGCAGTGTTAGTGTACGATTGTGCGAGGTGCCGTGCGGTGCGTGCGGTGTGTAAAGTGATCTAGCGGGCAGCCAAGGCTCGCTCGAAGACAGAGATAATATCATATTGATGCGACCACTCTTGGACCTCTGTTTCTTCGTTTTCATTCATCAAAGTGTGCTTCGTCCCGATGGTGGTCGTCCTCGTCCTCGTCCTCGGCGTGACTGTCGTGCGTGTCGGCCTCGTGGTCATGGCTCGAGTGCACGTCGCTTGACGCGAACGCCTTGGTGTCTTTGAACTTTCGCAGAATCTGCACAAACATAGGAAAGTGAGTCGAGCTCCCAGTATCCTGTGGCCACGATGTTGCAGGGAGTGGCGCACCGGTACAATAGTCTCGCAGGCGGCGTATAGGTCACGCGGCTCCTTGGAGTCGGTGAACACCACTCGACCGCTCACAAACACGAGGATCTTGACCTTGGGCTTCTCAAGTCGGTAGATCAGTGCCGGGTACAGCTCTGGCTCGTACTGGCGGGATCAACAAGCGAGGTGTTAGCACATGTAGTTCGCGGTGAGAGAGAGCCACTCGAACCAACCGTGCAGTGCTGGCTGTGCGCGAACGAGAGCTCCTCGATGAGCACGCGGAAGCCGAGCTCGCAGGTCCCGACGACGTTCTGGATCTTGAAGTCGATGAGGTTGACGCCGGGGAAGTCCATCTTCTGGATGATCTGCGTGAACCTGCGCGCGACGTTTTTGATGCCGTCCTCCGAGTCGGCCCCCGAACACACGAGCTTGCCGTTGGAGAAGAGCATGGCCGTGGACTTGGGGCTCGCCAGCTTCATGAGCAGGCAGTTCTTCTTGGGCACCAGCTCCGCGCGCCGGTGCGACTTGGCCACGATGCCCGCCAGGTCGAAGCGCATGCCGAGGTTGGCCGAGCACACAAAGTTCCTGCGGCAGCCAGGCGGGGGTCAGAGGGTGAGGGCGAGTCATACAGTAGTAGTGCGAGGCCCGGACTTGATGTGGAGCTCCGGCACGTCGTCCGCAGTCGCGTCATCGAGCACCAGCGCCGACGAGTCCGCCATCTCCAAGTCCATGCTTGCTGCAATGCGCTGTGGTGTGCAGTGGCAATAGCATCGGGTACGTTTAATTTTATACTATCTAAAATGAGAATATTATGCATTGAAAGGGATATTCTGGTAGATTATGACCTCATCCACACAAATCAATTTATGGAGATGAATGAAGAAGGAAGTACTATTACCAGTGAATACAGGGCAAGCGAGCGAGTCACTACGCTCACTTGACCTTGGCGGCGTTGGCCTCGGGCAGGCGCTCGACGACGTACTTGCGGTTGGAAATGTACATAATGGGCACACCTGGCACCTTGCGGATGCGGCGCTTGAGCTCGCGATCGCACGTCGCGACCAGGTAGCAGCGATGCTGCTGCACGCGCATGAGCAGGCAGTCGTCTGCGTACGTGCCCTTGTGTGTGCACGGCAGGCGCTCGAAGCGCGGGTCCTTTGCCAAGCTGGTTGTGTAGACATGGAATAGTGTGAGATATGGCTCAGAGACGACGAGAGCCTACTCCAGCAAACACTCACCGAAGGGCGACGCGGTACTTGTGGCCGAGCTTCTCCAGTTCTGCCATGACGCAGTCCGTGATACAAGGCACGCCTGTGAACATCAATTCGTGAGCGTCTTGCAGCTGCACTGGAGTCTGTCGATATGAACGTACACTTGGCGAGCAAGCAGTCCATCATGGCTGAGACGACCTCGAGCTTGTTCTTGATCGAGAAGTTGATAAAGTTGGTATCGATGAGCACGTTGTACGGTGGGCCGAGGGCGGCATTGTACTTGAAGAACAAGTTCGACGGGATCTGGTCACTGCGCAGTGCAATGCACATCGGTCAGCCACTCCGCACATCGACGCCGGCAATGGCAGCTTGCGTCCGCCAAGCGGCATACATCTGCTTCGGAGCCTCCGCCTTCTTCTTCTTCTCCTCAGCCGCCGCAACCTGCTTCTTGACCTGCGTTGCTGCAGCCCAAACAGCCATTAGATCGAGCCGCCGCGCCTGCGTTAGCAACAGCGTTGGACGCACATTCGCGCGTCCTTGGGGCTGATCATGCGCTTGACCTGCGCGAACTTGCGCGTCTTCTTGTCCTTGCCCTGAACGTCCGTCACCACCACCGAGCGCAGCGCCACGTCGTCGACTCGCAGTCAGCTCTGCTTCACCCACAGACGCCACAGGCACCAAGCCACGCACCATGGTCGCTCGTCCACCTGCAAGCAGCTCGTCGGTCGCTTTTCCACAGTAGCGCGGACCAACCAAAGCGGCCCACACGCGTGTCCGTTTTTTACTATTTTTTGGTCCAGCAGTCTGATGAGCGACTCGGACGACGGCTCGGCGGATCGCGCGCGCCGCGGGCGGCGGCAGGCGCGACGCGAGGATGGCGAGGTGCGTGGCTGGCTGCTGAGTCGATGACTGGATGTGTGGACGAGCTAATGGCGTCGCGAGTGTGGCAGGAGCCAGGCAGCGAGGCGTACGGCATGACGGCGTTCAACATGGACGACGAGAAGGACGAGGGGCCACTTCGACGAGGCAGGCAACTTTGTGTGGAACGCCGAGGACAAGAAGGTGCAGGAGGAGGCCTGGCTGGAGGACATCTCCGAGGAGCAGATGGACGAGGCCATGCACGCCAAGGTGCGCGGGTTGAATTGGGGCAGGCGGCGGGTTGGCGCGTCGAGTGACGTTGGTTCAGAGCCGCAGGGAGTACAGGGACGAGCAGGGCGAGGAGACCATGACGGAGGAGACTGCCAAGCGCACGCTCGCCACGCTGCTCAACTCGCGTGAGACCGTGCTGCAAGCGCTGCAACGTCTAGGTTGGTGGGCAGTTTTCTCGATGGAAGTCACTTGATGGAGCTTCTAATGCTGTTGCAAGTCCAGGCTCCAAGAAGCGCAAGAACCGCGGTACGAAGCGGAAGCAGTCCCAACTGAATGGCAAGAGTGACGAGAGCGAAGAACAGACGGCTGAGCAAAAGGAGCAGTTCGACAAGATCACAGAGGCAGCCGACTTTTTGATGCGAATAGGCGAGGTGGACGTCTACAGCGAGATGAAGGAAGAGTTTATTCCCGAGGAGGAGCTGCTTGCCCAGCGTCAGACCTCGGGTCGAGTAAGGTTCGATGAAGGAAATTCGCGCGCTACTCCAACTGCTCAGGAGAGCAAGAGTGAGGAGAACCCTCCGTCCGAAGTAATGTGGGAGTACAAAGGTGCCGATGGACAGGTCCACGGGCCATTCCCAACATCTAGCTTCATCGCCTGGCAGCAGCAGGTGCGTTCATTTCCCTCTTCTACAAACGGCATGCTAAGTGCAAGGAATGACATTGCATGCATGCCTTAATCAGGGATACTTCAAGGGTGACAGCGCCGTCGAAATGCGGAGAGTTCTGACAACCGATGACGGTGATGCGAAACCCGAACCAGCTAAGGAGGCGACAGCGGACAAGCCCGAAGAGAAAATCTCGGCTGAGCAAGAGCTGCTGAACGACTTTGAAGATAGCGAGGATGAGGACGAAAAGCCAGAGAGCGACAAGCCAACGTCGGAGCAGTCCACGAACGAATGGGTCTCGTCCGACTCGATCGACTTTAGCAAGGTATAGCCCAACATCGGACGCGCGCCAACCAACAGCGATTGTAAGCGGGCGCATGCACAGCAAGCGCATGCATACATGTTGATTGTCGGCGTTACTCGCTCTCTGCGCTCTACCTCGTCTTGATGGGGTTGGAAGCCCACTTGGTCCGGGTGGCAGGCACTCGGCGGTCGGCAGCCTTCTGGGGACGCTTACTGCTCGTTCTTGAGGATCTCCACGCGCTTCTTCCACCTGCACACAGTGACCCACGCAATTAGTTTCCAATGCTACAAGCCCAAGCCGCGCTACGGAGACGATGCAGACGCACTCCATGTACTGGCACTTCTCGTAGGCGTGGCGCAGGTCCTGGCACTTCCACGGGAGGTAGAGCGTGTCCCGCCGGCACTCGTTCAGCGGGATCAGGATGCCCGCACACGTGTCGCGGTAGTGCAGCGGCACCTTGGCGTCCACCATCTCCTGGCGCGACGGCACGCGAGGAGCTGCATCAACACGAGCAACACCACAAAACGTCACCGCGTCCGTCAGCGCTCCATTGCTCAGCCCACAGGCATCGCCAGCACGTCGCGACGGCGCCAGCGCCTGCCGCAGCGCGTCCGCCACCCATCCAGGCGCGCGTCGGCCCCGCCACGGCCCCCAGAAGCCCCGCGCGCACCTTCGTAATGTCCGCCGCCCATGATGATTCTTCTGCGACCTCGAGCACCTCCGGAACAGACGACTGCCTCACCACACAAAGGGGGGCGGGACCTCTGACAAGTGATGTCATCAATTTTCAGAGGTCGGTGGCCGATCCGCACCTTCGGCTCATCGCACCCCATGGCGCCGATGGGCGACGCGCTGCCGGCCGAGCTGCTGGCCGACGGGCGCGCCGTGGGCGCCGTGCTGCGCGTGCAGACGCGTGCGGGCGAGCGCTTCGAGGGCGTCGTGTTCACGCTGGACCCGGTGGCCGAGTTCCTGTTCCTGGGTGCGTGGCTGAGAGCGCGACGACCGCGCCAGCTCTCGACTGACGACTGGCGGTGGGGGCGACAGAGGAGCACGCGGACGGCAAGAGCAAGACCCGCGTCCTGCAGCTAGGCGCGCTCGAGAAGGTCGAGGTGGTGAGCCCCGCGCCGGCGGATGCTAGTCTGGCGCTGCCCAGCATTAGCGAGGAGGAGCTGCTGCGCGCCGAGCAGCGCAACAAGGCGCAGGCCGAGCGCGCGCTCGCGTCCATCGGCCAGGGCGTGTCCACCGAGGCCCAGGCCATCTTCGACGCGCTCAACAAGACGTGCGCACGGCCGTTTCCTGCTGAGTGGTTCTGTAGATATGGTCCTGACTGCTGGGGATGATCAGGATGCCGTGCGAGTGGGAGGGAGCCAACATACGCGTCATGGGCGAGGTCGTGATCAAGCCGCCCTACCAGCCGCAGACGTGCGTCAGCGCCAATGCACAGGTGCTCTCGCGTGTGAAGAAAGTGGTGCGCTGCCTGCTTGGTGCTCAATTCCTCTGTCGTGAACGTCGTATTGACGGACCATTCTTCGTGGCGTGCAGCTGGAAGGAGAGCAGAACAAGCTCAAGCGCAAGTAGACTGGCCTGGTATGCAGGGGGATAGACAAGTCGACACTGCGTGCATCCCAAGTAACACTACGTCGACAAGACAAGCAGCACGCAACGGCAGGCCTCTCACTGAAACGGAAGCATCCCGTCGTTCGTCTCATTACGTGATTCCTAGCACACGCACTAGTACACTTCTTCACGACCTGCTCTAATCACTTCACGAGGGTACAACTAGTGCGCCTCAGGCTCTTCGGCACCAGTCGTAGCTGTCGGTGCGCTGTCTGTGGCTGCTGGCGTCGCGTCATCTGCGGCCGGTGTGGCGCCGCTTGATGGCGGTGTGGCACCGCTCGTTCCCGAGGTGGCGGGAGCCGTTCGCGGCACACGCTGGAAAATGTACTGAGCGAGTCCGCCCTCCTCCTCGCTACTGCTGCTGTCCGTCTCCTCCTCGTACACTAGCTCGCCGCGAGCGTAGCGCTCTTGCTGCAGCCGACGCACTTCGTCCAGACTCAGCTGACCCGCAGAAAACGGGTCTCCAAGGTTTTTCAGTGACTTGTAGCCGACCAGGATCGTAAAGATCGTCACGAAAACGATGGCGATGAACCACGCAGACGGATTCTCCATTTCCTCCTCGATGATCCTGGACAGAACATGGGCGTTAGCATAGTTTGGGTGAGAGCAGCAGAAATGAAGTAACCGCACCGCTTCAAGACTTGCTGCCACGGCTCAGTGGGTTCGGCCATGCCGAGCTGTTTTGGCACGCTACCGTCAAAGCATTCGTCGCCCTCACGATCGTCACCGGAGCCGACATGGAAGCCCATCTTGGTACAGAACTCCGCTCCGTTGTTTGCGATCGATGACAGGGGTGAGCAGATCAAGGCGTTTCCGTAGCACGGAGACAGCGAGCCCGAGCCCGAGTAGGAGTAGAACTCGTCCTTGCAGGCGGAGTACCTAGTACGAGCGCGTCAGAATCAGCACGAGACCTACCAGCACGTATGAAGGACGTGTGAGAGCGCACCATTCATTACACAGCCGCGGACACACGTTCCTCATCTCCCACGTGCCCATGAACGGGTGGCACGACGAGCACACCATTTCCTGCGACGCCATTGCCGTGGGTTAGCTCTCTCTTGCAGGCGCCTCCAGCGAGTCTTCTCCTAACCGCCTCCCCACCTCCGTGTATCGCTGGCACTGCTGGCTGAACTTGGCGACCACGGGCTCCCTGATCTTCCTGTCGTAACCATGGGCACGGGGGTGACGTCACCTCTGCGCCGGCAGCAAAGAACGCCCCGACGACGAGCCCCACGTACAGTCGCAGCGCGTGGGCGTGCGAGGCGTCGCAGCACGTGTTCTTCCTGTACTTGCTGCACACCTCGAGGCGGCCCTGCGAGCGCCACGAGCACCTCGTCAGCTCCATCAGCGCTCCATGAGCCGTCGCCATAGGCGATCGATCGATCGTCCTCACCCGTTGCATGGGGCGCTGGTCCGCGTCGAACTTGAGCGCGCCGGCCGAGCGGCACGAGTCGTCCGGGCCGCTGCTTGGGCTCGGCCGCCGCCAGCGCGCGCGCGTCACAGAGCAGCGCGGCCAGCAGCAGCGCGGCGGCGAGTCCCGAGCGCGCCAGCATGTCAGGTCGGGTCGAGTCTCGGAGTGACGAGCTCGCATGCGGTCTCGCAGGTGATGCGCGCTCGGCGCCATCGACTTGTGCGAGGAATGCGCTCTTGCGGGGCGGCGATAAAGATAGCCTCGACAAGGCAGGAAGGAAGCCACTCCTCGGAGCGACCACTTCGGCCGCGGGCCGCCATGGCGCTGAGCTACGACGAGGGCATGGAGGCGCTGCGCGGGATGTTCCCGTCGTGGGACGTGGAGCTGCTGGCCGAGCTGCTCGAGGCGAACGACGGCCACCTGGAGAACACGATCGACATGGCGCTGAGCATGGAGCCGCCGCAGCCGAGCGACGCCGCGGCGTCGGCCTCTGCGGCTCCTGCGGCCGAGACGCGGCCGCCTCCAGCGCCAGTTGCTGCTTCTGCTGCTCGTGGTGCTCGGCGCGTACAGCTGCCTGACGACTTTCTGAGGCTGCCGACCGAGGGCGCGGGAGGTGTGGGGCTGTCGGAGCAGGAGCAGCGCGACGCCGAGCTCGCACGCATGCTGCAGGATGAAATCTTCCGCCAGGAGCTCATGGAGAGCGAAGAGTTCTCCAGCCACTTTCAAGGTGATCGCCAGCGCGGCGCGTCCAGGGCCCACCCGCCCGAGAAGAGCGCCACGGAGATCGCCAATGAGACGTTCGCCGTCATGAGCGAGAAGTTTACCTTCCATGAGCGAGGGTAAGCTCTACGCTTCGACTGCTTTGTGTAGTGTGTGCGCCAGTGTTGATTTGTGTTGCTGCTTTTACTCTACCCCTGCTGCAGTCATGAAGAAGAAGATGCACGAGATGTACCTGCGCTTCCAGACGAGGAGCGACGCCCCGTCCGGCAGCGACCCCTACAGGTGCGCTGCTTTGCCTACTTCTCTGTCTCTATTGAGTTGCTAACTCGGCGTGACAGCCATCGACCGCTAATGGCGGACGACTCGAGCGACGAGGAAGACTCGAGCAACCCGGATGTCCGCCGACGGGCTCGTGAGGCCCGCGGGGAGCAGGCGTCGCCTCGTCAACGCGGCTCCGTGACGCGGAGATCCAACATCTCCTCCAAGAAGAACGACTAGCAGTGTGGGCATTCATCCACGCCAAAGCAACGCTAGGAGTAACATACATCATCATCAACAGCATGTTTGGCATATACCAAAGTCCTCTCAAAACGTTACAGCAACCTGCCTAGTGTGTGACCCAAGGTGATCGGGTGGAAACAACAATAGCATACGATCGATGCCCAATTTGTCCTTGCCAGCATCGCCAGCGCCTTGTATCACCAGCATCTCCAGCACCTTGCATCACAAGCTCTACTGCCAAAGTCAAGGGAATGCGCGACCTTGTCTAAATGTCGTATTATGTTAAATAATATATGGCTATAAAAGTAATTTTGTGTTTTTAATAAATTGAGTGCTCCAATCAAGTTGCTCGTTGGAGAGCTCACAGAGAGTGGCGACCTTTGCAGCTACCTGTTTGATGGGTCACTGTGAAATTAGTTGTGCTACCTTATTGTAGTTGTTGTTATGTATCGCATCAAAAGATGCAAGCAACTCGATGCTCAAATGCTACAAACAAGAATTGAATTTATTTTACACCGCGCGCTTGAAGTTGGACGTAATTGTTTTCTTCCATGATTTCCAATTGTAAAAAGAAGCAATGGTAAACCCATCCTCCACCGTCAAAGCTACAAAAAATATAATTGTCAATCTGGGATTTTCTGCTGTGTCTTGTCTATTTTTTTTTTATTTTGAAACGAATTATTATGTAGTAGTGGTTGCGGAAGCTGGGGAGCGGAAGGAAGGAGAGAAACAGAAGAGACGGTAAAGTGCGAAGTGAATTCAGTTTATCAGCCTTACGGACGTCCTTTAGTACCAGTCGTTCATTCCAAACGTATTTTTCTGCAGGTTCGTTTATAAAGACACGGAGGTGGTGGAGCGTACTCCAGGAGTCAAGTCGACACATCAACAGCCTCTCTAAATTGGCACTGGAAGATCGCGGATCGGATATATGTAAATTTGAATGGTCTGAGTTGAAGTCATTTTATCTTTGGATTTGTATTCCTCCCTAGGATATTTCCCTCATACTCCCTCCGGATCAAAAAAACTGTCTGACTTCTCAAATCACTAAACATTGGTGATAATTCTGTGGCAACACCCCACAAAAAGTGCTGGTCAAGTATCACCGCGAATTTAGCCGCTGTTTTAGCTAGCATTTGCGGAAAATCGCTGCGTGTGCACGCAAAAAGAGCCAAGTGACCATCCAGTCGAGTCTGCCCCATACAAAATTCAAGTGTGGGTGTAAAAAAACCTTGCTCGACTAACCCCGGTGACATTGATTTAGGTTATAAAAAGTAGTGATTAACCTTAACTTTCTGCATTTAAGGTAAATTTTGCGATTGTGTCAAACATTGATACGCGACGCCGGTCAAGTACACGAGTTCATCGCAGACGTAGTTGTGGGGAAGAAGGCCGGCGCGACGAAGCTTGTCCTTGCCCATATGTGGCCTCTTGTAGGAGTTGGAGCCGAAGCACTGGATGATGCACTCCATGACGTGCTGTAGCGACAGGAATGTGTCGTTGAGCTTGGACGGCGACTGGTCTGCACATCCAGCAACCGTACTCGCGATCAGGTCTTCGACAGTCGATGGTGCGTGTTCGTGTTGTAGGGGTTGTATGGTGCAGAAGAACCCGAGGTCAAGCACATTCAGGTCTGGGCTGTTAGGAGGCTGGACAGTCAGCTTCATGTTCCAGCCTCCTTCTTTGCAGGCAGCCACGATGGCCGGGTCGTCTGTCTTGACGTGAGCTCAAGCGCCGTCCTGCTGGATCACGATCTCTCGCGACTTGTACGCCAGAGGCACCTTCTCCTTGATAGCAGGAATGACGTTCTCCAGCATTATATTGCGGTGCTCGTCGCCGTCCACTGTGACGCTCTTCAACTCGATGGTTCCAGCCGGTCTGTTCTTGGACGAGCGCCGCGCCTCGCCGGCAACCACGAAAGGCCACACACCGATCTTGCCGTCAAACACCACCACTCCGTTCTCAATGACGGGCCGCATAACAGCCGCCATGAACATGACCTTGGTGATGCACTGTACCGTCAAACGAATCGAACATGTATGTAGAGGGGTCCACAAACGAGATGCAGAAGTCGAGCCGTTGGAGCTTGTTGCACTCCGTGAGCAGGGGCTTGACAGCACTCGAGTGCCACTTGATCTCGCCAGCGGCCAAAGCGCGCTGAATGGTTGACTTAGAGACGCCAAGGGCGGCAGACAAACTGCGCATGTTGCCGCGCTGTCGAAGAGGCACAGATTGGACGCGGGCGCTGAGCCCGATGGTCGCCTTCTTGCGACCGCAACGCTCCCTTCCGTTCACACCAACATCCGGGAGCACGTTCTCCTTCTCCAGGCCGTCAATGGCAGCTTTCCATAGCCGGCTGACGGTCTTGGTGCTGCACTTGAATCGCTCAGCCACCTCGGCGATCGCACCACGCTTCAACTTGCGGTCAGACGAGACCTCAAGCAGCGCACCGACGATACCTCGACGCTCCGCTGGCGTGAGGTCACCGCGGCGCACTGTCTGCTCCATTCGTAACTCCAACTTTTGACTTGTGCAGCAAACTGCACTCGACGCGAACGAATAAAACCTCATGCACGAGGCTATTTCGGCACATTATCGGGCGTCTGATTGGATAAAAATGTTTGAATTCATCCAATCGTAGTTTACACCGAAAACTTTTATCCAATCATTACGATTAAGTTTTACCGGACTGTTTTTTTTTTGGTCCAAGGTCTTTTCTCAATCAGACAGTTTTTTTGATCCGGAGGGAGTATGAGAAGCTGATTTTTGAAGTGAAAAGGATCAGCCAATCAGTGTACGCATCGAGGCTAAACCTAAGGTTATTTCGAAGCCAACTCACGCAAGGGGCAATCGGGTCATCCCTCCCGCGAAAACGAAAATATCGCGTTTTGAGCGCGATCGAGCGCGTTTTGGCCCGAACGGTAGCGGCAGCAGCGCCGGGAGGAGGCTCGGGGGTGGGCGAAAACTCCGAAAAACGTCAGGCCCGTTTGTCACCCGAATGAAGGGCTGTATATTTAGCCTGAGACGAAATCTCGTGTGTACAGATGGAGGTGAAACTTTTTGCCGGTCAGTCATGGCATTTTTCGTGGCGCCGGCCGCTACAGACGCGTGTCCCTCGTTTCTGCGCCTGTGAACTGAGGGTTCCCCATTTAAACAGCAGCACGAAGCCCATGGCGCGCACTAAGCAGACCGCCGCTAAGCCCATTGGCGGCAAGGGCCCGCGCATGACCATGGCGCGTGCAGCCAACCGCAAGTACGTGGCCATGCCAGTGAAGCGTCGAGCACGGGGCTCACGCGGAGGCGGAATGAGAGCCCGTCGCAGTGGCGCCGTGGACGATGCCATGTCCGTGGCCCCGTCGGCGGGTGCGGTGGGCGCGGTGGCCGAGCGAGGCACCGGAGAGCGCGCGACCGTGCAGGGAGGCGCCGGGCAGCCTGTCGCCGAAGGAAATGCGGAGCAGGCTGTCCTGCAGGCAGCCATGGATTTGGTGGCACTAAGCGTCGAGAGCGTCGGCCGTGACGGAGCCACGCAGCCTATTGAGGTTGCGGCGGCACCAGCCCCGCAGGCTGCTGTGGATCCCGGTGATTCGGGTTCGTTGAGCTACGACTCCGAACGTGAGGAAGACATGACGGGACACACAGCACTAGCATGAGGAAGCGTCCAATGCAAGATATCTTGCTCTTTGTATAGGATAACAGGTAACCAAATGTTCACATGCCTTTCGAGGCAAGGGTCACGAGTTTGTCGAAATCACGGGTACTAACTTGGCACAGCCGATTGGAGACGTCAGCTCGCTGTCGGTTCAAGTCCCTCCACATGCGAATGGCGGCGTTACAGTGTTGAATATGGTGATGCAAAGCGGGTCGCCCTCATTATAGTGGGTTATCCCACTTACTGACTGCGGCGCACTATAAATAATTCGCATCGAGACATTATTATTATTATTTACTAAAATGATCCAAATAAATAAATTAATTATATCATTTAACATACTATTTACCAAAAATACAGAAAAGTTGCCTCTATGATGTGCCGACGAGTCAAAATAACTCGAATTTGATTCATAATTGCTCGACGTTGATTCATAATAACTCGACACTGATTCAAAATCAGTCGATGTTGATTCAATATTACTCGACGCTGATTCAAAATTACTCGACTATTACTCACTATTAGTCAATAAATCATCGACAGTTGTCGTTGAGTGATGAAGGTTTTGACACTCGTTGCTAAGGTTTTCAGCAAACGCATGTGTAGGAACTGTTATGCTAAGCCGGATGGGTCCACCTGCTCATGGTTGGTAGCCTTTGTTTGTCTTGGGACGGGCAGAAATCTTGGTAGTTTTCGCTGTCTTAGCTGCCTTTGTTGCCGTAGTTGCCTTTGATGCGCCGCCAGCCTTGATAGGTAGCTTCTTGTTCGAATTCGTGGGCTTCATGTCTTTAAGCCTCTTTTTGATAGAGCGAAGCATCTTGGCTCGACGAGTCGCAGTTTGTTCAGGTCCAAGCCCAGTCTTGACGAGCTCTTGTTGATCTGCTAGAGTTTTCGGCTGGTGTTCATTGATGAAACTCACGATCGTGATTAACGAACACAAAAGTCAAACTCCACAGTCGTAGCCGTTCTTCAGGAGAGGAAGCGAGTGAAATGTGTGGTTTTGAAACTTGATTGTTGATTTCTTCGTTTGAAATGACAGGTGGAGAGCAGAGACAAACCACTTCATAACTCGACAGATGTGCACCGAATCGTAGATCTTCATCGCACAGTCAACGTGGTAAATGACCCCATTCTTCTCAAGAGGTATCTCCAAAACAAGCAGACTCCAGTGGTTGTAGCTGTAAATGGGCAAAAGAACGTAGCGGAAGGCTCCCCAATTGACTTGGCTGACTGCGTCCGCAGCTCCTTTCATGTCTTTCGCATGATACGAGCTGTCAATATGAAGAAAGAGTGTGCTCTCGAGGGTAAAAACGAGCTCGCAGTGTGGGGACTTCTGAACAACATGGTTAATAATAGTGTTCGTGAGTCACTTGCCGGGTTATAGAGACTTGAGATCACTTTTCTTCAGCTCCTCTGCAAACACTGCCGCTTTCGACCGCATGACCAAAAGTACAGGATCGGCCCTGTTGAACATGCTTGGATTGACGAGGTTTGGCGGTTGTCTTGCTCTTCTTTTGAGGCTTCGTGGTTTTTTTCTCTTCTTCTGGGGCGTCGCAGATAAATTTATCTTCTGCTGAGCGATTTTTCCACCCCTAATCTTGCCGTTGACGTCTTCGTCATCATCCAAAAATTTTCTTCGTCGTCAATGAAATCTTCGTCATCATCATCGTAGTCTTTATCATCATCGTCTGTCACTGCCTCCTTCCGACTCAGCCAATGTCGATTGGGATCGTCGTCGTCGTCTTCTTCCTCATCATCATCACTGCTTGTAGCAACACCTTCGTCAACCTCGCTGAGAGCTTGATCCTCCCAGCTACCACCAAGTGCCAATAGCCCTTCGCGACTTGATGTCCGGGGATTCACAATAATTGCTGGGTCGTGCTGCGGTTTCTGTGATGAAGCGCTCGCGCAGAAGCGCGGAGCCTTCACTCATGGCAATCACGGGCTTACAGCCATCATTCATCTCCTAAGTACTCATTAGGTTCGGTGCTGCCCCAAGCACAAAGTGCGAATGAGTAGATCCTGGACTAAGTGTGGACCACACCTCCAGAGGGATTAAGTGGGCATGCCCGAAGAATAAAACTTCCGATTTGGCCACGTGGAGAGCAAGCATCGCCATGAACCGAAGGGCTAGGAGCGCGAGAGGACTCAAACCCCGTCGGTAGGCGCCGCCGTCGCCCAAGAACGTGCCAGAAGCAACCCTTCAGCATCGAGGTATTCATCCTGCGTGTCTAGGTGTGTATCTCATTCATATTTTCTACGCCTGGGTCACCCCAGTGTGTATTTCGTGTCTAGGAAGAAAATAGGCCTGAGAGCCCAAGAAAAGAGGCCTGAGAGCACACCAAAAGATCCCTGAGAGCCCACCACTACGAACTTGTATATCTCTTGAGGTGGACCCTTTGTTCGTGGGTAGCCGGAAAGAGCGTAGCGTACATTCTACTCAGTGGGTTCCGCGTGCCAACTCGAGTCTATTTATGTATTCCGTGGTTACAGGGTCTGCCAGGACCCTTAAATAAATTGGCATCGGAAGTGTTAGTGTTCCATAGGCCCGTGACAATCGCTCGGTTCAAAAGAACCAACTTCGGGGGTACACAAAGTGAGATCTGACCAGAGCGCCCGGCAGAGTCGTAGCCGTTCGGCCCTCTACCTGGGATCACTCGCGGCTGGCCGAGGCTTATCCCCCACCTTCCCGCCGCCTTGAAACACCGGGGCGCAATACAATCAGCCAGGCGCTTCGGAGCATCCGCTTCGTCACAATTCTGACGTCTGACTGCCGTAGGGGATTTGGAATGGCTAGTCGCTTGACTTTTGCTGCCACTAGCCGCAGATGCAGATGCTGATCCCAATCCTGCTGTCGCTGTCTTGGCTGATGTCGACGCTGTACCGATCAATGACGACGAGGACGACGTCGAGGACGATTATGATGGAAACAAAACTGCTCCTGGCGCGGCTGCCGATGTCGAAGTAGACGTTGAAGTCGTAGATGTGTCCTGAGGTGGGTAGGCCAGAGAAGTGGTCTCTGGTTGATCCGCAGTAGCTGACGCAGAGGCGGTGCTTGACGATAAAGCTGCTTCTTGGACTCATCTATCACTCGTGACCGGGCTCTCATTGTCATCCGCAGTCTGGGTCGTGGCATCTTGGTCGACGCGACTGGACTCGGAGGTTGATGTAGCGATCTTATGCCTCTTAACCAGGCGTCGAACCCGCCGTGTGCGTTGCGTATGCGGATTGAGATTTGCGAAGTCTTTGCACCGCTTGCAGTGCTCTAGGAGCGAAGCTGGAGTCACCGTATCGCATTATTGTCTCCCACTCATGGTCATCCATCATGTGCTTGCGGCCTGCACCCTTGGCCCTCTTTCGTCCAGAGATCGCGGGCGGCTCGTTGATTGCCCTAAGACCCTTATCGAAGTACTGCTTGCGCCATCTTGATAGGGTCCCTCTCGGAACATTCAGCTCTTCGGCTGCAGTCGTCAGACTCCAGCCGTTTTCCTTCCACGCTGCCAACTTGGCAAGCTTCTCTTCGATCTTGAAAACCTTCAAGCGACTTTTCTGGAGCAAGGCTATGTCGCTGCTGGATAGCTGAACAATGCCACTAGGCACACTACCCTGGCTGATCGCATCACGGTTGGAATAGAGCATTGACGCTCTGTAGATTGCTGCATTTCGAGATTCTCGTTGCTTTGTTTTGAGGCTGGGAGGGGGAGTTGGGGTTCTTTTCAAAAGTGAAAGGCTGTCATGGACTGAACTTAATATTTCATAGATCTGTGAATAAAATACGTACTGTCTGCCATAGTTGCGAATGGTGGGCGAATGCAAGTAGACAGCGTAATTGCCGTGCTATTATGAAACCCTTTCGAGTAATATTGAATCAACGTCGACAAATTTTGAAAATATGTCGGGTAATTGTGACTTCACATCGCGTAATTTTGAACCAGCGTCGAGTAATTATGAATCCGGCGAGTTATTGTGTCTCGAAGTCGAGTAATTTTGAATCAACGCCGAGTTATTATGAATCAACGTCGAGTTAATGAGAATCGACGTCGAGTTATAGTGACTCATTGTCGCCTAAAATATTGGTGACTCGACGTTGAGTTATTTTGAATCAGTGTCGAGCACTTAGGAATATATTCTAGTTTGATTATACTCCTGCTTCTTCAAACCTATCAAATCGGTTATCAGAAGACGTTGGTTGTGCTGTTGGGAGCTGGATTAACGATCAGACCGAGAGAAATCCGAGCTCGGTAGGCCTTGATCAGCTGGTCAAATACTCCTAGCTTTTTGAGCTCAACAAGTTTTTTCTTCAATCCGGATCCAAATTTTCGTTTGCTTCCGTGGAGCCGTATGAGTTCCATCATGTTATTCTCTGCTTCATCGCCAAGTTGAAGCACCACAGACGTGTAATTACGTGCTTGAGGATCTAGGCGAAACCCATTAGGGAGAAACAACTTCAAGAACCCAACTATTTGCTTCAAGGCAGACTTGTATTGCCAACTTGCGCACTCACAAAAAAGGTAAATTTTTGTACCATTTAAACCAAATGGCAGAAGCAGACATCGCTGCCGCGCGGCCTGTTTTGACAGCAATAGAGGAAGCAGAATCTTGTTGTCTTGGTGCCTGGCCAGCTTGAGGGATATGCTGAGGGTTTTATACACCCATCGCCTCATAACGCGCAAGTCGTTTTTCAAGTGCTTTCATACGATCAGAAAGCTCTCTGTTGTAGGTTAGTAACTCGCTAACAAGAATGTTCTACTGATTGATCATTCGCTCTTCCTTCGGGAATAACACTCATGGTGGTTTAGTTTCGACAGTGACTTTGAGGTTGTGTTGCTGGCTCCATCAAATAGGTCACTCATGCCGATATTGAGTGCAAAGCAGTATGCTCTCATACGGGAAGCATATCGTGTTGTTGGATATCGATTGTTGATTTCCGGGAAATGCTGCACAAGCAATGCAATAAGAACCTCCACAGTTCGTGCGTCAAGGTTGAGCGCGACGTCAGACAAGTCAACACAAGATACGAAGAGTTGGTGACCAAGCTCTCTAATCTTTGCGCAGTTCACAGAGTCAAATATTCCCAAAGTTGGGATGCATGGTCTATCATTTGCCTGCCAACCGCTCAAAACGTTTGCAACCTTTTGGACTTCGGTTGTGGTGTTGAACACATATGCAAACGCCTTGTTTATTGCAAGACCCACGGTCAAAAATCCACTGTTCACTCAAGCTGGAATCACTGTTTGCATGTTGAGCTCCACCGCGACGAAATGAATGCGACGACAGTTCTGTAGTAATCCCAGCGTGAGCTTGGATTGCTGAAACTGCTTTTACAACTCGATTAACGTAAGCGTGAATCTTTAACCCGACTCTTCCCATTCGAGGTGCCGACGATGCTTCGGCTTGTGGTAGATAGTGAGACCGGCACAGTCGTGCAGCTACCAAGCCAGCTGCCCGACACACGCTGTTTCGACTGTGGCGCCCACATGAAACAGGGCAACACAGTTTGTGCAGTGAGCTTCACAAACAACTCGCAGTTTGTGCTGGGCACAAATCTGCGTGTTGCACATTGTGCGGAAAGCGCAGATCTGTGGAGCAGTGGTACGTCATCATGCCTCCGTTCCGAGCGTCGGCAGTGGCGTGGGATACCCTATTGCTTGTCAAGCTCTTGACGGAATAGTGTCGAGTCACTTTTCCGCTGCGTACGTCCTGGCAGCCATACACGCGCACGTGTATGTCACGTAACTGGGTAGCCCAGTTACACCACGCGCAGTACCGATCCACGTGGGGGTGGATGCCGACCTGTTCCTGGTGTATTTCGCGACAAAACCGTTCAAGAAGGCCAAGATCTCGCTACCGCCCGCGCCCGACGGCCAGCGGCGCTACCTTGAAGCCAAGGTGTAGCAGTTCCCGTTTGTATTTGACTCGAACAGGCAGCACCGGAACGCTTCTACGAACATTGTGCTTTTATAGATTCCGGTAGATGGAAGACTGTGTCTAAGAAAAGAAAGACGGTCGATGGCCTTGACCGAAGCAAGGGTGTGCTCCACCTTCATGCTGACGCAATTCACCACGACAACAACCCCAGTGCGTCCGAGGTTGGTTGGCAGAAGATCAAAGATAAAGTTGGTGTGAATTGAATCGGCGACGACTTTAAAAGGACGCAACTGTGACAGCGATAATGGTGACAGCACCACAAAATAATCTAAACCACAGCATCTGACCCAATACTATCCCTACCTCCATAGGCTTCGCGCAGGGTTCGACGATGTTAGGCAGCTAGTGTATAAAGTTAACTCTGGAGAAATGTTACTAAGCAGCGCCCGTCTAGCTCAGTCGGTAGAGCGCTGGCCTTTTAAGCCAGTGGTCGTGGGTTCGAGCCCCACGGGGGGCGGTCCTCTTTGTGTGGTGTCCTCCCTTCTCTGCAGTTCCGCTGGCAGCTTTTCCATCGACGGGCGCTCGATCCCCACCGGCCCATTATGCTACATTTTACAACACACCTACCGACTGTCACCACCATTCCTTTCCTTCACACACGCACCGCGATTGATCCGGAGATCCGAGGGACAGCCTTTCCCCACCCAGAAATTACCAATCAATCACACAAATGGAGCAACACTCGTTACAATCAAACTCGAACCAGCCAACCAACCAACCAATAAAGGAAAAAAAAAAGAAACAGAGAAGAAACAGAAAAGAAACGAAAAGAAAGAAAGACAAAAAGAGACAAAAACTGGACTCGACAAAAGGCACCACAAAGACTTTTTGTCGAGGTGCCAGTCACACATGGTTGGTTGGCGCAAACCGAAGTGAAAGCAAGGGGGAGTCGAGTAAGAAGGACACCAAGCAGTCGCAGAACGAGAAGTAGTACAGAACCAACACGACCAGCCAACTGGTCGAGCAATTCAAGGTTCAGATGTTCAGATGTTCAGATGTTCAGATGTAGTAACACATTTCGCGGTCCTCCGCGCCGATACATGTGCGCGTGTTGAAGACATGCACAGTAGCAAGTGGCAGCGCTCCATGGGTATGTATGTGTTGGGTGTACTTTATTTGTATTGATATGTGTTATCTATTCCTTTTATGAACGGAGGTCGCCGTTTTGTCCTCTTTTGTAGTGTACTATGATGTGCTGTGTGTTGTTGGTATTTTGCGCGCTCGTTTCATGGTGGGTCCATGGTGTTGGTTTGGTTTTGGTTATTTAGTTTTGAGTGATTTTGAAAGGTGGACGGACGTGTGTGTGTGTGTGTGTGTGTGTGTGTGTGTGAATTTGGTGAAGAAAGAACGGTGTGAATGAAAGTGGAGTAAAATGATGTATGTGTTGTGTCGGAATGTTGTGTGTGTGTTTGTGATGCGTAGTGTGTTGTTAGTCGTTTGTTTGTTTGTGTTTTGTGTGTATGTGAGTGTGTATGTGAGTGTGTATAGAAAGTGCACGGTGATGAGCGAATCTGCGCCCGTCTAGCTCAGTCGGTAGAGCGCTGGCCTTTTAAGCCAGTGGTCGTGGGTTCGAGCCCCACGGGGGGCGGTCCTCTTTGTGTGGTGTCCTCCCTTCTCTGCAGTTCCGCTGGCAGCTTTTCCATCGACGGGCGCTCGATCCCCACCGGCCCATTATGCTACATTTTACAACACACCTACCGACTGTCACCACCATTCCTTTCCTTCACACACGCACCGCGATTGATCCGGAGATCCGAGGGACAGCCTTTCCCCACCCAGAAATTACCAATCAATCACACAAATGGAGCAACACTCGTTACAATCAAACTCGAACCAGCCAACCAACCAACCAATAAAGG
Organism: Phytopythium helicoides; assembly: GCA_024867545.1. Classification (NCBI taxonomy): domain Eukaryota; phylum Oomycota; class Peronosporomycetes; order Pythiales; family Pythiaceae; genus Phytopythium; species Phytopythium helicoides. The sequence goes on along the minus strand of JANFNE010000020.1, from coordinate 711,972 downwards.
AAAAAAAAAAGAAACAGAGAAGAAACAGAAAAGAAACGAAAAGAAAGAAAGACAAAAAGAGACAAAAACTGGACTCGACAAAAGGCACCACAAAGACTTTTTGTCGAGGTGCCAGTCACACATGGTTGGTTGGCGCAAACCGAAGTGAAAGCAAGGGGGAGTCGAGTAAGAAGGACACCAAGCAGTCGCAGAACGAGAAGTAGTACAGAACCAACACGACCAGCCAACTGGTCGAGCAATTCAAGGTTCAGATGTTCAGATGTTCAGATGTTCAGATGTAGTAACACATTTCGCGGTCCTCCGCGCCGATACATGTGCGCGTGTTGAAGACATGCACAGTAGCAAGTGGCAGCGCTCCATGGGTATGTATGTGTTGGGTGTACTTTATTTGTATTGATATGTGTTATCTATTCCTTTTATGAACGGAGGTCGCCGTTTTGTCCTCTTTTGTAGTGTACTATGATGTGCTGTGTGTTGTTGGTATTTTGCGCGCTCGTTTCATGGTGGGTCCATGGTGTTGGTTTGGTTTTGGTTATTTAGTTTTGAGTGATTTTGAAAGGTGGACGGACGTGTGTGTGTGTGTGTGTGTGTGTGTGTGTGTGTGTGAATTTGGTGAAGAAAGAACGGTGTGAATGAAAGTGGAGTAAAATGATGTATGTGTTGTGTCGGAATGTTGTGTGTGTGTTTGTGATGCGTAGTGTGTTGTTAGTCGTTTGTTTGTTTGTGTTTTGTGTGTATGTGAGTGTGTATGTGAGTGTGTATAGAAAGTGCACGGTGATGAGCGAATCTGCGCCCGTCTAGCTCAGTCGGTAGAGCGCTGGCCTTTTAAGCCAGTGGTCGTGGGTTCGAGCCCCACGGGGGGCGGTCCTCTTTGTGTGGTGTCCTCCCTTCTCTGCAGTTCCGCTGGCAGCTTTTCCATCGACGGGCGCTCGATCCCCACCGGCCCATTATGCTACATTTTACAACACACCTACCGACTGTCACCACCATTCCTTTCCTTCACACACGCACCGCGATTGATCCGGAGATCCGAGGGACAGCCTTTCCCCACCCAGAAATTACCAATCAATCACACAAATGGAGCAACACTCGTTACAATCAAACTCGAACCAGCCAACCAACCAACCAATAAAGGAAAAAAAAAAGAAACAGAGAAGAAACAGAAAAGAAACGAAAAGAAAGAAAGACAAAAAGAGACAAAAACTGGACTCGACAAAAGGCACCACAAAGACTTTTTGTCGAGGTGCCAGTCACACATGGTTGGTTGGCGCAAACCGAAGTGAAAGCAAGGGGGAGTCGAGTAAGAAGGACACCAAGCAGTCGCAGAACGAGAAGTAGTACAGAACCAACACGACCAGCCAACTGGTCGAGCAATTCAAGGTTCAGATGTTCAGATGTTCAGATGTTCAGATGTAGTAACACATTTCGCGGTCCTCCGCGCCGATACATGTGCGCGTGTTGAAGACATGCACAGTAGCAAGTGGCAGCGCTCCATGGGTATGTATGTGTTGGGTGTACTTTATTTGTATTGATATGTGTTATCTATTCCTTTTATGAACGGAGGTCGCCGTTTTGTCCTCTTTTGTAGTGTACTATGATGTGCTGTGTGTTGTTGGTATTTTGCGCGCTCGTTTCATGGTGGGTCCATGGTGTTGGTTTGGTTTTGGTTATTTAGTTTTGAGTGATTTTGAAAGGTGGACGGACGTGTGTGTGTGTGTGTGTGTGTGTGTGTGTGTGTGTGAATTTGGTGAAGAAAGAACGGTGTGAATGAAAGTGGAGTAAAATGATGTATGTGTTGTGTCGGAATGTTGTGTGTGTGTTTGTGATGCGTAGTGTGTTGTTAGTCGTTTGTTTGTTTGTGTTTTGTGTGTATGTGAGTGTGTATGTGAGTGTGTATAGAAAGTGCACGGTGATGAGCGAATCTGCGCCCGTCTAGCTCAGTCGGTAGAGCGCTGGCCTTTTAAGCCAGTGGTCGTGGGTTCGAGCCCCACGGGGGGCGGTCCTCTTTGTGTGGTGTCCTCCCTTCTCTGCAGTTCCGCTGGCAGCTTTTCCATCGACGGGCGCTCGATCCCCACCGGCCCATTATGCTACATTTTACAACACACCTACCGACTGTCACCACCATTCCTTTCCTTCACACACGCACCGCGATTGATCCGGAGATCCGAGGGACAGCCTTTCCCCACCCAGAAATTACCAATCAATCACACAAATGGAGCAACACTCGTTACAATCAAACTCGAACCAGCCAACCAACCAACCAATAAAGGAAAAAAAAAAGAAACAGAGAAGAAACAGAAAAGAAACGAAAAGAAAGAAAGACAAAAAGAGACAAAAACTGGACTCGACAAAAGGCACCACAAAGACTTTTTGTCGAGGTGCCAGTCACACATGGTTGGTTGGCGCAAACCGAAGTGAAAGCAAGGGGGAGTCGAGTAAGAAGGACACCAAGCAGTCGCAGAACGAGAAGTAGTACAGAACCAACACGACCAGCCAACTGGTCGAGCAATTCAAGGTTCAGATGTTCAGATGTTCAGATGTTCAGATGTAGTAACACATTTCGCGGTCCTCCGCGCCGATACATGTGCGCGTGTTGAAGACATGCACAGTAGCAAGTGGCAGCGCTCCATGGGTATGTATGTGTTGGGTGTACTTTATTTGTATTGATATGTGTTATCTATTCCTTTTATGAACGGAGGTCGCCGTTTTGTCCTCTTTTGTAGTGTACTATGATGTGCTGTGTGTTGTTGGTATTTTGCGCGCTCGTTTCATGGTGGGTCCATGGTGTTGGTTTGGTTTTGGTTATTTAGTTTTGAGTGATTTTGAAAGGTGGACGGACGTGTGTGTGTGTGTGTGTGTGTGTGTGTGTGTGTGTGTGTGTGTGTGTGTGTGTGTGTGTGTGTGTGTGTGAATTTGGTGAAGAAAGAACGGTGTGAATGAAAGTGGAGTAAAATGATGTATGTGTTGTGTCGGAATGTTGTGTGTGTGTTTGTGATGCGTAGTGTGTTGTTAGTCGTTTGTTTGTTTGTGTTTTGTGTGTATGTGAGTGTGTATGTGAGTGTGTATAGAAAGTGCACGGTGATGAGCGAATCTGCGCCCGTCTAGCTCAGTCGGTAGAGCGCTGGCCTTTTAAGCCAGTGGTCGTGGGTTCGAGCCCCACGGGGGGCGGTCCTCTTTGTGTGGTGTCCTCCCTTCTCTGCAGTTCCGCTGGCAGCTTTTCCATCGACGGGCGCTCGATCCCCACCGGCCCATTATGCTACATTTTACAACACACCTACCGACTGTCACCACCATTCCTTTCCTTCACACACGCACCGCGATTGATCCGGAGATCCGAGGGACAGCCTTTCCCCACCCAGAAATTACCAATCAATCACACAAATGGAGCAACACTCGTTACAATCAAACTCGAACCAGCCAACCAACCAACCAATAAAGGAAAAAAAAAAGAAACAGAGAAGAAACAGAAAAGAAACGAAAAGAAAGAAAGACAAAAAGAGACAAAAACTGGACTCGACAAAAGGCACCACAAAGACTTTTTGTCGAGGTGCCAGTCACACATGGTTGGTTGGCGCAAACCGAAGTGAAAGCAAGGGGGAGTCGAGTAAGAAGGACACCAAGCAGTCGCAGAACGAGAAGTAGTACAGAACCAACACGACCAGCCAACTGGTCGAGCAATTCAAGGTTCAGATGTTCAGATGTTCAGATGTTCAGATGTAGTAACACATTTCGCGGTCCTCCGCGCCGATACATGTGCGCGTGTTGAAGACATGCACAGTAGCAAGTGGCAGCGCTCCATGGGTATGTATGTGTTGGGTGTACTTTATTTGTATTGATATGTGTTATCTATTCCTTTTATGAACGGAGGTCGCCGTTTTGTCCTCTTTTGTAGTGTACTATGATGTGCTGTGTGTTGTTGGTATTTTGCGCGCTCGTTTCATGGTGGGTCCATGGTGTTGGTTTGGTTTTGGTTATTTAGTTTTGAGTGATTTTGAAAGGTGGACGGACGTGTGTGTGTGTGTGTGTGTGTGTGTGTGTGTGAATTTGGTGAAGAAAGAACGGTGTGAATGAAAGTGGAGTAAAATGATGTATGTGTTGTGTCGGAATGTTGTGTGTGTGTTTGTGATGCGTAGTGTGTTGTTAGTCGTTTGTTTGTTTGTGTTTTGTGTGTATGTGAGTGTGTATGTGAGTGTGTATAGAAAGTGCACGGTGATGAGCGAATCTGCGCCCGTCTAGCTCAGTCGGTAGAGCGCTGGCCTTTTAAGCCAGTGGTCGTGGGTTCGAGCCCCACGGGGGGCGGTCCTCTTTGTGTGGTGTCCTCCCTTCTCTGCAGTTCCGCTGGCAGCTTTTCCATCGACGGGCGCTCGATCCCCACCGGCCCATTATGCTACATTTTACAACACACCTACCGACTGTCACCACCATTCCTTTCCTTCACACACGCACCGCGATTGATCCGGAGATCCGAGGGACAGCCTTTCCCCACCCAGAAATTACCAATCAATCACACAAATGGAGCAACACTCGTTACAATCAAACTCGAACCAGCCAACCAACCAACCAATAAAGGAAAAAAAAAGAAACAGAGAAGAAACAGAAAAGAAACGAAAAGAAAGAAAGACAAAAAGAGACAAAAACTGGACTCGACAAAAGGCACCACAAAGACTTTTTGTCGAGGTGCCAGTCACACATGGTTGGTTGGCGCAAACCGAAGTGAAAGCAAGGGGGAGTCGAGTAAGAAGGACACCAAGCAGTCGCAGAACGAGAAGTAGTACAGAACCAACACGACCAGCCAACTGGTCGAGCAATTCAAGGTTCAGATGTTCAGATGTTCAGATGTTCAGATGTAGTAACACATTTCGCGGTCCTCCGCGCCGATACATGTGCGCGTGTTGAAGACATGCACAGTAGCAAGTGGCAGCGCTCCATGGGTATGTATGTGTTGGGTGTACTTTATTTGTATTGATATGTGTTATCTATTCCTTTTATGAACGGAGGTCGCCGTTTTGTCCTCTTTTGTAGTGTACTATGATGTGCTGTGTGTTGTTGGTATTTTGCGCGCTCGTTTCATGGTGGGTCCATGGTGTTGGTTTGGTTTTGGTTATTTAGTTTTGAGTGATTTTGAAAGGTGGACGGACGTGTGTGTGTGTGTGTGTGTGTGTGTGTGTGTGTGTGAATTTGGTGAAGAAAGAACGGTGTGAATGAAAGTGGAGTAAAATGATGTATGTGTTGTGTCGGAATGTTGTGTGTGTGTTTGTGATGCGTAGTGTGTTGTTAGTCGTTTGTTTGTTTGTGTTTTGTGTGTATGTGAGTGTGTATGTGAGTGTGTATAGAAAGTGCACGGTGATGAGCGAATCTGCGCCCGTCTAGCTCAGTCGGTAGAGCGCTGGCCTTTTAAGCCAGTGGTCGTGGGTTCGAGCCCCACGGGGGGCGGTCCTCTTTGTGTGGTGTCCTCCCTTCTCTGCAGTTCCGCTGGCAGCTTTTCCATCGACGGGCGCTCGATCCCCACCGGCCCATTATGCTACATTTTACAACACACCTACCGACTGTCACCACCATTCCTTTCCTTCACACACGCACCGCGATTGATCCGGAGATCCGAGGGACAGCCTTTCCCCACCCAGAAATTACCAATCAATCACACAAATGGAGCAACACTCGTTACAATCAAACTCGAACCAGCCAACCAACCAACCAATAAAGGAAAAAAAAAAAGAAACAGAGAAGAAACAGAAAAGAAACGAAAAGAAAGAAAGACAAAAAGAGACAAAAACTGGACTCGACAAAAGGCACCACAAAGACTTTTTGTCGAGGTGCCAGTCACACATGGTTGGTTGGCGCAAACCGAAGTGAAAGCAAGGGGGAGTCGAGTAAGAAGGACACCAAGCAGTCGCAGAACGAGAAGTAGTACAGAACCAACACGACCAGCCAACTGGTCGAGCAATTCAAGGTTCAGATGTTCAGATGTTCAGATGTTCAGATGTAGTAACACATTTCGCGGTCCTCCGCGCCGATACATGTGCGCGTGTTGAAGACATGCACAGTAGCAAGTGGCAGCGCTCCATGGGTATGTATGTGTTGGGTGTACTTTATTTGTATTGATATGTGTTATCTATTCCTTTTATGAACGGAGGTCGCCGTTTTGTCCTCTTTTGTAGTGTACTATGATGTGCTGTGTGTTGTTGGTATTTTGCGCGCTCGTTTCATGGTGGGTCCATGGTGTTGGTTTGGTTTTGGTTATTTAGTTTTGAGTGATTTTGAAAGGTGGACGGACGTGTGTGTGTGTGTGTGTGTGTGTGTGTGTGTGTGTGTGTGTGTGTGTGTGTGTGTGTGTGTGTGTGTGTGTGTGAATTTGGTGAAGAAAGAACGGTGTGAATGAAAGTGGAGTAAAATGATGTATGTGTTGTGTCGGAATGTTGTGTGTGTGTTTGTGATGCGTAGTGTGTTGTTAGTCGTTTGTTTGTTTGTGTTTTGTGTGTATGTGAGTGTGTATGTGAGTGTGTATAGAAAGTGCACGGTGATGAGCGAATCTGCGCCCGTCTAGCTCAGTCGGTAGAGCGCTGGCCTTTTAAGCCAGTGGTCGTGGGTTCGAGCCCCACGGGGGGCGGTCCTCTTTGTGTGGTGTCCTCCCTTCTCTGCAGTTCCGCTGGCAGCTTTTCCATCGACGGGCGCTCGATCCCCACCGGCCCATTATGCTACATTTTACAACACACCTACCGACTGTCACCACCATTCCTTTCCTTCACACACGCACCGCGATTGATCCGGAGATCCGAGGGACAGCCTTTCCCCACCCAGAAATTACCAATCAATCACACAAATGGAGCAACACTCGTTACAATCAAACTCGAACCAGCCAACCAACCAACCAATAAAGGAAAAAAAAAAGAAACAGAGAAGAAACAGAAAAGAAACGAAAAGAAAGAAAGACAAAAAGAGACAAAAACTGGACTCGACAAAAGGCACCACAAAGACTTTTTGTCGAGGTGCCAGTCACACATGGTTGGTTGGCGCAAACCGAAGTGAAAGCAAGGGGGAGTCGAGTAAGAAGGACACCAAGCAGTCGCAGAACGAGAAGTAGTACAGAACCAACACGACCAGCCAACTGGTCGAGCAATTCAAGGTTCAGATGTTCAGATGTTCAGATGTTCAGATGTAGTAACACATTTCGCGGTCCTCCGCGCCGATACATGTGCGCGTGTTGAAGACATGCACAGTAGCAAGTGGCAGCGCTCCATGGGTATGTATGTGTTGGGTGTACTTTATTTGTATTGATATGTGTTATCTATTCCTTTTATGAACGGAGGTCGCCGTTTTGTCCTCTTTTGTAGTGTACTATGATGTGCTGTGTGTTGTTGGTATTTTGCGCGCTCGTTTCATGGTGGGTCCATGGTGTTGGTTTGGTTTTGGTTATTTAGTTTTGAGTGATTTTGAAAGGTGGACGGACGTGTGTGTGTGTGTGTGTGTGTGTGTGTGTGTGTGTGAATTTGGTGAAGAAAGAACGGTGTGAATGAAAGTGGAGTAAAATGATGTATGTGTTGTGTCGGAATGTTGTGTGTGTGTTTGTGATGCGTAGTGTGTTGTTAGTCGTTTGTTTGTTTGTGTTTTGTGTGTATGTGAGTGTGTATGTGAGTGTGTATAGAAAGTGCACGGTGATGAGCGAATCTGCGCCCGTCTAGCTCAGTCGGTAGAGCGCTGGCCTTTTAAGCCAGTGGTCGTGGGTTCGAGCCCCACGGGGGGCGGTCCTCTTTGTGTGGTGTCCTCCCTTCTCTGCAGTTCCGCTGGCAGCTTTTCCATCGACGGGCGCTCGATCCCCACCGGCCCATTATGCTACATTTTACAACACACCTACCGACTGTCACCACCATTCCTTTCCTTCACACACGCACCGCGATTGATCCGGAGATCCGAGGGACAGCCTTTCCCCACCCAGAAATTACCAATCAATCACACAAATGGAGCAACACTCGTTACAATCAAACTCGAACCAGCCAACCAACCAACCAATAAAGGAAAAAAAAAAGAAACAGAGAAGAAACAGAAAAGAAACGAAAAGAAAGAAAGACAAAAAGAGACAAAAACTGGACTCGACAAAAGGCACCACAAAGACTTTTTGTCGAGGTGCCAGTCACACATGGTTGGTTGGCGCAAACCGAAGTGAAAGCAAGGGGGAGTCGAGTAAGAAGGACACCAAGCAGTCGCAGAACGAGAAGTAGTACAGAACCAACACGACCAGCCAACTGGTCGAGCAATTCAAGGTTCAGATGTTCAGATGTTCAGATGTTCAGATGTAGTAACACATTTCGCGGTCCTCCGCGCCGATACATGTGCGCGTGTTGAAGACATGCACAGTAGCAAGTGGCAGCGCTCCATGGGTATGTATGTGTTGGGTGTACTTTATTTGTATTGATATGTGTTATCTATTCCTTTTATGAACGGAGGTCGCCGTTTTGTCCTCTTTTGTAGTGTACTATGATGTGCTGTGTGTTGTTGGTATTTTGCGCGCTCGTTTCATGGTGGGTCCATGGTGTTGGTTTGGTTTTGGTTATTTAGTTTTGAGTGATTTTGAAAGGTGGACGGACGTGTGTGTGTGTGTGTGTGTGTGTGTGTGTGTGTGTGTGTGAATTTGGTGAAGAAAGAACGGTGTGAATGAAAGTGGAGTAAAATGATGTATGTGTTGTGTCGGAATGTTGTGTGTGTGTTTGTGATGCGTAGTGTGTTGTTAGTCGTTTGTTTGTTTGTGTTTTGTGTGTATGTGAGTGTGTATGTGAGTGTGTATAGAAAGTGCACGGTGATGAGCGAATCTGCGCCCGTCTAGCTCAGTCGGTAGAGCGCTGGCCTTTTAAGCCAGTGGTCGTGGGTTCGAGCCCCACGGGGGGCGGTCCTCTTTGTGTGGTGTCCTCCCTTCTCTGCAGTTCCGCTGGCAGCTTTTCCATCGACGGGCGCTCGATCCCCACCGGCCCATTATGCTACATTTTACAACACACCTACCGACTGTCACCACCATTCCTTTCCTTCACACACGCACCGCGATTGATCCGGAGATCCGAGGGACAGCCTTTCCCCACCCAGAAATTACCAATCAATCACACAAATGGAGCAACACTCGTTACAATCAAACTCGAACCAGCCAACCAACCAACCAATAAAGGAAAAAAAAAGAAACAGAGAAGAAACAGAAAAGAAACGAAAAGAAAGAAAGACAAAAAGAGACAAAAACTGGACTCGACAAAAGGCACCACAAAGACTTTTTGTCGAGGTGCCAGTCACACATGGTTGGTTGGCGCAAACCGAAGTGAAAGCAAGGGGGAGTCGAGTAAGAAGGACACCAAGCAGTCGCAGAACGAGAAGTAGTACAGAACCAACACGACCAGCCAACTGGTCGAGCAATTCAAGGTTCAGATGTTCAGATGTTCAGATGTTCAGATGTAGTAACACATTTCGCGGTCCTCCGCGCCGATACATGTGCGCGTGTTGAAGACATGCACAGTAGCAAGTGGCAGCGCTCCATGGGTATGTATGTGTTGGGTGTACTTTATTTGTATTGATATGTGTTATCTATTCCTTTTATGAACGGAGGTCGCCGTTTTGTCCTCTTTTGTAGTGTACTATGATGTGCTGTGTGTTGTTGGTATTTTGCGCGCTCGTTTCATGGTGGGTCCATGGTGTTGGTTTGGTTTTGGTTATTTAGTTTTGAGTGATTTTGAAAGGTGGACGGACGTGTGTGTGTGTGTGTGTGTGTGTGTGTGTGTGTGTGTGTGTGTGTGTGTGTGTGTGTGTGTGTGTGAATTTGGTGAAGAAAGAACGGTGTGAATGAAAGTGGAGTAAAATGATGTATGTGTTGTGTCGGAATGTTGTGTGTGTGTTTGTGATGCGTAGTGTGTTGTTAGTCGTTTGTTTGTTTGTGTTTTGTGTGTATGTGAGTGTGTATGTGAGTGTGTATAGAAAGTGCACGGTGATGAGCGAATCTGCGCCCGTCTAGCTCAGTCGGTAGAGCGCTGGCCTTTTAAGCCAGTGGTCGTGGGTTCGAGCCCCACGGGGGGCGGTCCTCTTTGTGTGGTGTCCTCCCTTCTCTGCAGTTCCGCTGGCAGCTTTTCCATCGACGGGCGCTCGATCCCCACCGGCCCATTATGCTACATTTTACAACACACCTACCGACTGTCACCACCATTCCTTTCCTTCACACACGCACCGCGATTGATCCGGAGATCCGAGGGACAGCCTTTCCCCACCCAGAAATTACCAATCAATCACACAAATGGAGCAACACTCGTTACAATCAAACTCGAACCAGCCAACCAACCAACCAATAAAGGAAAAAAAAAGAAACAGAGAAGAAACAGAAAAGAAACGAAAAGAAAGAAAGACAAAAAGAGACAAAAACTGGACTCGACAAAAGGCACCACAAAGACTTTTTGTCGAGGTGCCAGTCACACATGGTTGGTTGGCGCAAACCGAAGTGAAAGCAAGGGGGAGTCGAGTAAGAAGGACACCAAGCAGTCGCAGAACGAGAAGTAGTACAGAACCAACACGACCAGCCAACTGGTCGAGCAATTCAAGGTTCAGATGTTCAGATGTTCAGATGTTCAGATGTAGTAACACATTTCGCGGTCCTCCGCGCCGATACATGTGCGCGTGTTGAAGACATGCACAGTAGCAAGTGGCAGCGCTCCATGGGTATGTATGTGTTAGGTGTACTTTATTTGTATTGATATGTGTTATCTATTCCTTTTATGAACGGAGGTCGCCGTTTTGTCCTCTTTTGTAGTGTACTATGATGTGCTGTGTGTTGTTGGTATTTTGCGCGCTCGTTTCATGGTGGGTCCATGGTGTTGGTTTGGTTTTGGTTATTTAGTTTTGAGTGATTTTGAAAGGTGGACGGACGTGTGTGTGTGTGTGTGTGTGTGTGTGTGTGTGTGTGTGAATTTGGTGAAGAAAGAACGGTGTGAATGAAAGTGGAGTAAAATGATGTATGTGTTGTGTCGGAATGTTGTGTGTGTGTTTGTGATGCGTAGTGTGTTGTTAGTCGTTTGTTTGTTTGTGTTTTGTGTGTATGTGAGTGTGTATGTGAGTGTGTATAGAAAGTGCACGGTGATGAGCGAATCTGCGCCCGTCTAGCTCAGTCGGTAGAGCGCTGGCCTTTTAAGCCAGTGGTCGTGGGTTCGAGCCCCACGGGGGGCGGTCCTCTTTGTGTGGTGTCCTCCCTTCTCTGCAGTTCCGCTGGCAGCTTTTCCATCGACGGGCGCTCGATCCCCACCGGCCCATTATGCTACATTTTACAACACACCTACCGACTGTCACCACCATTCCTTTCCTTCACACACGCACCGCGATTGATCCGGAGATCCGAGGGACAGCCTTTCCCCACCCAGAAATTACCAATCAATCACACAAATGGAGCAACACTCGTTACAATCAAACTCGAACCAGCCAACCAACCAACCAATAAAGGAAAAAAAAAGAAACAGAGAAGAAACAGAAAAGAAACGAAAAGAAAGAAAGACAAAAAGAGACAAAAACTGGACTCGACAAAAGGCACCACAAAGACTTTTTGTCGAGGTGCCAGTCACACATGGTTGGTTGGTGCAAACCGAAGTGAAAGCAAGGGGGAGTCGAGTAAGAAGGACACCAAGCAGTCGCAGAACGAGAAGTAGTACAGAACCAACACGACCAGCCAACTGGTCGAGCAATTCAAGGTTCAGATGTTCAGATGTTCAGATGTTCAGATGTAGTAACACATTTCGCGGTCCTCCGCGCCGATACATGTGCGCGTGTTGAAGACATGCACAGTAGCAAGTGGCAGCGCTCCATGGGTATGTATGTGTTGGGTGACTTTATTGGTGTCACTGTGTCGACTTGACAACTGGAGTTTGCGCCATTCACTTCCGTGTCTTTACACATGCTCCTGCAATACGTTATAAATTTGGAATGAATGGCTGGTACTCGAGGACATCCGCAAGGCCGGTAAAATTAATTCACTTCTTCTTTTACCCTCTCTTCTGCTCTTCAGTCGTCCTCTCATCATCCTCCAGCGTCCACATGTTATGAGCCCAAGTCAAGCCTCTAGCGTAGACTTTCCCCGTCAAACGGGAGTGAGTAACTTTGACGTCTGGAATGCTCGTGTTTGCGCATTCCTCGACGAAAAGCACCCTTTCCGTTTCGTCACCAAGAAAGCCTATAACGACATCTCCGATGATGAGGAAGACCTCAACGATGATGATTGGAGTAACATGTCTGACATCAAGCAACACGGAACTCACCCAGCGAAAACTGATGAAGCGGTAGACGACGAGGAATACAACTCATTCAACAGCGACGACGAGCTCAAGCCCTATTCTGATGAAGAGGACGACGCTGCTAGCGTGAAAGTCAGACTGATGACGCCGTACCTCTCGTATGCGGACGATCTACCGCCCAACAAGCGGCAATCTAGTGACACCCGAGACAACGGCGACCGAGAGTGCTGCTGCCCTTGCACGTGCGGAGTTTGTGAGGTGCAATCTGTACTGACCCAGGAAGAGATTCTTCAGCTTCAAATTCTGCTAGCAAAATTCATCTACTCTACTGGGAATCCGTTTCGTCTCGTTGAGAACGCGAGGTTCCGTGCGTTCATTTTTGCGCTTTGCCCTGGATATGTGTTTCCGTCTCGTGATAGACTGGTAAATGCATTGCTCGACCATGTTTACAACGAGGAGTTGACGCTCGTGCTACAAGATCTCAAGCGCTCTGACTACGTTTCAATCATCACCGACGGCTGGTCTGATCCAAATAACGAAAACATCATTAATTTCGTTATCACTTCACCTGTAATGAAGCCTGCGTTTTGGAGATCGGTTGCTACTGGATCCAACCAACACACATCAGCGTACATGGCAGACGAGATGATGAAGGTGGCCACTGACATCGAGAGCCGACTCAGGCCTCAACGTGTCGCTGGAATTCTGTCTGACAATGCTTCGAACATGATCGGGATGCAGGATATCTTAGAGCGTAAAATGGGGCATGTTTTTGGCAATGGGTGCGCAACACACGTCATGAATCTGCTCGTAGCTGACATTTTCAAACTCAGCTTTTTTTAAGCGCATCAAAGCAGATGCCACTTTGCTGAGCAAGTTTGTGAAAAAAGAAGTGCTCTACTCCACGAGTAAAGCAAAATCAACGTGTCGGTGAGCAACGTCACGGACTTAAACTCCCTGCAGCAACGCGTTGGTTTTCAGTTGAGTCATGCATCCTCTCGGTGGTCAACAGCAAACCAGCCATCAAACTTACTTTTTCTGATGACGAATTGCTGACACGATATCGGAAAACGAGCAAAACCAGGAAAAACTTGCTGCAGCCGAGGCAATTTTTGGTGACGAGACTTTCTGGGACGACGCTAGCGAAGTTCTGCTGCTAATTGAGCCCATAAACAAGAAATTGGCCAGTTTTGAGAGTGAGAATTGCTGCTCCTCCATGATCTACCATCTCTTTGGCGAGTTATGAAGCCACCACGTATACCGACGTCGAGTCTCCCAGCGATACGCACGAGCTCGCAATGAGGTGCTGAGACTCATCAGAGATCGGTGGAATAACATGCACACTACTGCGATGGGAATCGCTTTCCTCCTTGATCACGCAAAAGGAACCGTGTAATGGGGCGCTGTCCACGACAGTCCCCAAAACACGGCACACACGCTTGCGCTTGAGGAAGACTTGGCCTCTCCCGACTTGGAGGGAGGAGGAGGGAGACTTGAGATGAAGGCGGCAAATTTGCAACTGAATTGAAAAGCTTATGGTTCCTGAATCCTACGAGCATAAAACCACTAGGGTCCTATGGGGTTAAATGCAATCAACCTACAAATGCAATATAAAACCTTGGGTTGAATCAGGTTGAACTTGAAGCTTGGACCAGGAGAATGTTCTCCAACTTGAACTTGAACTTGAGCTTCGGGTTCTTCAACAAAGAACCTCTCTCCCGCCACGTGGCACGTTGTGATTGGTTGAAACCACGAACATGTACCCACAATGACACGTCGGCTTCGTCACTAGAGAGAAATCCAGCAGGAACCATCTTCATGCACAGAGACACGTGTGCAGAGAGCACTCGAGAATGCTTCGAGAACATTCCGTGCGGTCGCAATCATTGATTGCTCCCGTGAGTGTGTCTCACACCAGTCTGCTGCCACAGACACCAGTCTGCTGTCACAGACACCAATCTGTGACCAGATTGTGTCATGTAATGGACATGGGGCCCATTACATCATCCCCCCCTTAAAGTAGCGACCACTCGCTCTCTTTGGGGTGCTTGACTCACTTTCGAAACCGCTATGAAGCGATCAAGTGACCAAGCATCTCTCGAAGAACCCGCAGTGCGCAAGCACCAGCGCCGGGCTCCAGAACTCTTCGATGTGACTTCCATCCGCCGTCGGGTGGGAGACACAGAGTACTATAAGGAGCGGTTCTTCCGTTGGCGTCGGATCAACAATCGCGATGATCCGGACCAACCTATCACAGCCAAGGCAGACTCTTGGCGAGCCTTTGTTCGCCTTGAGAACGAGGGCAAGATGGAGCGCTTGCTCAGCAAGACTCCAAGTCACGACAAGGCAGCCCATGGCCTTCGTCGCGGTAGCGTCTCCAGCGACGCTACAAGCTTGCCTCGTAGCTGCGGACCACGTCGGGAATATCAGACTCAAGGGTCTGTCTCGGTTCCCACGTGTCCGAACTCGGTGGGTAGCCGCGCCACCGAACTCGATAGAAGCGTTGACGAGTCAACCGCTTCTTCCCACGAGTCTGTCGGTCCTCGTGACCAACAATCGACTCCACGATCCATCGATGCTCTCCCTGATGATCGATCAGAGGAGGTGGGGCTGAACGCGAAAACGATCGAGCGGCTCTGGAAGTGGAAGAGTGCTCATCGTGCGCAGATCGAGGCACTGGAAGTTCGCGACGCGGTTCTCGCTGACCGGTGCGACAGCCTCGAGGACCAGCTGAAGGAGCAGGAGTCAATACTTGACTCGCTGTCCGATGGTCCAGCCCAGCGTTCGGCATTGGAGTCCCGTTTTGAGCAACGGTTCGAGCAAGTTCAGGCCGAACTTGAGCGACTCCAGAAGACTCAGAAGGCTCGAGAGGCATTCCATGAGCGTCTGCTTCGCTCTGTGGAGGAGGCAGGGACTGCACTCGAGGTACTTCGTAAGGAGTACCAATCTCGCCTTCTTGCGTTGGAAGCAGTGAAGGAGGAGTCCTTCGATGTGCTTCAGCGCCTCTATGCCGAGAAGATGCTCCATGACGATGAGTTGAAGACTCTTCGCCACCAAATGGAGCAACTTCATGATCGTATGGATCACTCGCGCAAGGCTCACTAGGGTCTGCGGACCCACTTGGAAGGTAAGGCTTTAGTCTGCCCACGTAAAACGTTGGGTGCAGACGCATGCTCGTTGGGATGTCTAGTGTGTAGGCATCACCATTGCATTTCACCACCGTGAGCGGTCCAATGAACCTTGGCAAAAGTTTTGAACTTCCCAGGTTGGACACTGCATATTCAGACAGGTTCGCCGAACTAAGCAATACAAGATCATTGACCTTGAAAGATTGCTTGTTCTTCCTTCCACTCTTGTCTGCGTTTTGCTTTTGCAGATCCTGAGCCTGTGCGATTGCGTCTCGAACAAACCTCACAACGGCTTGTCTCCGCACAACAAAGTCATCGACTAGCTGCTTCTCGCGACCAGTTAGCTTATCTAACGGTTTCATCGATTCAAAATTGGCATTGAACTCGATAGCAGCATTCAGGTCATCATCTGACTGCGGCGTATTGTCATTCGCCGTAGTCCCTCCCCCACTTAAGGTAGAGACCTCTCCCACTAGTGACGCTGGTACTCTCGGATGGAGACCGTAGTTCACACAGAATGGGGAGTGACCCGTCGAGACATGCGTGGAATTGTTCAACGCAAACTCGCAGAGAGGGAGAAATTCACTCCACTCTCCAAATGACGTAGCGTAACTACGCAGTACGTCTTCAAGGACACGATTCACTCGTTCCGTTTGACCGTCCGTTTCAGGGTGCGCCGCTGTTGACATGGACAGCTTGGTGCCCAACAATTTGAACAATGCGCGCCAAAACTTGGATGTGAAGCGGGTGTCACGGTCTGACACGATCTCAGTTGGCAAGCCATGCAAACGGAATACCACATCCAAAAAGACCTTGGCTGTCTTCTCGGCTGAGATCTTGTCCGAAACAGGAGCAAGATGGACCATCTTGCTGAATCGGTCCACAAACACCAGGATCCCATTCCTGCGGTGCTTGTCTCGTGGAAGTCCGAATATAAAATCCATGCTCACGGACCTCCAACTGTCCTGGGGGACAGGCAATGAACGAAGTGGGGCCTGCGTGGAGCCTGAAGGCTTCACTCGCTGGCAGATCTCACAGGTCTTCACATACTTGCGAACCCACTTGTACATGTGTGGCCAGTAGTAATCTCGGGAAAGCCTGAGAAATGTCTTCTCTCGTCCGAGATGACCACCCGAAGGGCTGTCATGATACTCATACAAGAGTCGATGACGCACACCCTCATCGTTGGGAACAACAACTCGTTCTGTATCCCCATCTTCAACCGCGTAGTACAACAACCCATTGTGTACTCGAAAGCGGTGAACGCGCGATCTTGTTCGTGCTGGGAGACCTTGCAGTGCCTTGTCAGAGGGATTCTTGAAATACTTGAGCAAGTCCTGACAGGTCTCGTCAGACTTGTATCCCTCGATGATGTCTTCGCGCACTGAAGTTGAAGCTTGAACTGCGATCGCTTGAACATCTTCGCAGAGTCGACACGCTTCGTCCGTATCCTCGTTCTTGGACTTGGGATCATAGTCCGGACGTCTTGACAAGGCGTCGGCTAGGATGTTCATCTTGCCTGGCTTATAGTGCACAACAAAGTTGTACTCCGCAAAGAAGGAGAGCCACCTAGCCATCCTTTGGGACAAGTGAGGAGTCTTTACCGCTGTTCGCAGCGACGCATGATCTGTGTAGATCGAAAAGCGCTCCTCGCCAAGCAAGTATACACGGAACTTGACTAAGGCATACTTCATCGCAAGAAGTTCCTTGTCATGAACTGGGTAGTTCCGTTCTGCAGGTCGGAGTTGTCGTGATTGATACGACACTACTCGCTCTCGGCCCTCATCATCGTGTTGCATCAAAGCGCAACCGATGGCATAGTCGCTTGCATCACAGACGACGTGGAAAGGCTTGTCGTGGTTCGGAAGAGCCAGCACAGGAGCTTCACGAAGACTCCTCTTGACTTCTTCGAACGCCGCTTGGTGATCTTCAGACCACTTCCACTCAACGTCTTTCTTCAACAGTTGTGTGAGAGGCTGCACTAACGCTGCATAATTGCGCGTGTACTTGTGCAAGTAGTTGGCCAGACCCAACCACTGTCGTAGCTGTTTGACATTCTGAGGCACGGGCCAATCGTCAATAGCTTTGACCTTCTCCGGATCGACTCGAACACCGTTCTTTCCCACAAAGCAACCGAGAACAGGAATCTCAGGGGCAAAGAACACGCACTTCTTCAAGTTTGCGTAGAGCTTGTTCTCACGCATGACCTGGAATACTTGACGAAGATGACCAAGATGAACATCAACATCAGATCTTCCGTCCACGGCCTTACTATGAACGAATATATCGTCAAAGTAACTTGGTGCAAATGTTCGCAAAGGACGAAGAACATTCGTGACCATGCGATTGAAAGTCGCAGGTGCATTCTTCAGTCCTTGTGGCATCACTAACCATTCCCACAGCATACCACTCGGGGTACTCACTGCGGTTAGTGGGACATCGCTTTCGCGCATTCGAAGCTGATAGAATCCATCCTTCAGATCGATCGCACTGAAAACGGTGCTGCCAACCATTCCATCAAGGATCATGTCCTTGCGTGGAACCGGAGTCTGAGCGGGAATGGTTGCGTCGTTCAGCTTGTTGAAAGCATGAACGATGCGCCATCCGCCAGTCGCCTTCTTCACACAGAAAGTGGGGCTGCAGTGCGGGGACTTGCTCTCTCGCACATGACCAGCCTTTGCGCGTTGTGCAAAGAACTCGTCGATCGCATCGACTTGCTCCTTTGGCAACGGCCACTGTCTAGTGATACAGTACTTCGTGCCAGGAAGTACATCAATCTCATGACGAATGCCTCTGTCGAACGGCAGTTCGTCCGGCACCTTGTCGGGGAATATGTCCTCAAACTCCCGGACAAGCTCATACACGGGGTTCTCCTTGAGGGCATCCCATGACTGCTCCTCGAACCTCTCCTTCCGTGTCTTCTCGTGCAACACTTCAGCATCCACACTCGATGCTGTGTTGACGAGGTCTTCGTCGATTGCCTCAACAATCGCACAAAGCTGCGAAATTTCGCCTTTCGCCAGGCTACGCATAAGCGCCTTCTTGCTCATCACGGGCAAGGAAACCAAATCTTCGACTGAACTTGGAGGATTTTCAATCTTCACGTGACGGAACACATCGACGTCACCATCTTCACCGTAGACCACGACGTTCGCATAACTGCTCGTGATGCCTCTCTGTGGGTCACCACCTTCATCGCCTTGGCTCGCATCTTGATCAGGGATGCTTGACGACGGAAAACTCTCTTCGTCGGGTTTCTTCATATCTTGGGAAGGATCTTCACACTTCACGCCATGACGAGCTTTCTCGTCACCAATGGCAAAGGAGACAGTCTTTTTCTGGCGCCTGACTGCTCCACCTCCAGTAGTCGTCTCGGGCTTGTCTTGTGGGATTGAGGGGCCATCGCACTCCTGAGTCCCATTCGACGCATCTTCCACAGACGCATACGCCCAAATCACTTCACCTGCTGCAACGCAGCCCAGGTCTTCGTTGACACTCTTGTCGACGGAAATCTTCATCTTCATCCAGTCAATGCGAGGTTGGTAACGCTTCAACCATGGCATGCCCAGGATGATGTCAAACTTGTCATCGAGATCGAGGAGAATGAAATCGTCCTCGCCTCGGAAATCTTCAAACTCGATTGCCAAGCGCACGGTTCGCTTAGGCATCTTCACAGTCGACCCATTGGCCAACCGAACAACCATATCTTTCGTCGCATCGTGAGGAGTCTTGTCACTCCCGATCACGACTTTCGCTCGAACAAAATTATTCGACGCTCCAGTGTCAACCAAAGCACGTAGAGGCGTTTCAATACCATCTACATGAACTTTGAGCATGATCAGAGCAGTGCTCTGACTGACACTTCCATCACTCCTCGTGGAAACTGCACGTGCCTCATGCACATCGGGGCCAGAGTCCTGTGTCTCCACAACATTCACAGTCCTCTTGTCGGGCCCAGTAGGGAGCCCCGCCCCTACTGGTCGTTCCCGTTTTTTGACCATTGGGAACGGTCGAACCGGCGGCCGAAATTTCGGTTGCTGTTCTGGTTCGAACGCGATCCTTGTGTCTCTTGCCGATTCGGCAAGGACATCTTGCAGTTTCGAGCGATATGACCCGGCTTCCCGCAACGGAAACATTTCCCATCGTTGCGAGGACGCTTGTTGTCGGTATGTTGGACATACGACAGATCCATCGGCTCTGGTCCATTGTTAGCCGACGATGTCACGCGGACTTGACGTGGAACTGGTCCACCGAACTTGGCTTGCTTGATGCTGAATTCTTCTTGCATCGCTCTCTCGATGGCTTGATCCAGCGTCGTCGGGTATTCGCGGAACAGTTGGTTCCGGATCGGTCCATCGTCCAGACCGGCCATGAATGTGACAACTTGTGTTGCCATATCGATCGGCTGATCCACAATGCACGACACGAGATATCGTGCGCGTTGTGCATACGAGTGGAGGTCTTGGCGTCCTTGTTGAAGCTTGAGAAACTCGGCACGAGCACGAAACTCGCTCTGCGGAGGCTCGAACGCGCGCTTCAACTCTTGCTTGAAGTCGTCGAGGTTGTAGAAGCATGTTGGCTCCGCCAAACGCTTCCCATACGCCCAACTCTTCGCTCGACCCGCAAGGTTGGACATTGCGAACAACACTTGCTGTGTCGGGTCCCGGAGCTGTCTTGCAGTTACCGCTGCATCCAGCTCAACGAACCATCTCGCCAGAGGTTCGTTCTCTCCGCCACGATACGGGGAGATGTCGAGCTTCAGAGGCATTACTCTCATCGTCGAGACAGGAGTTGCGGGCTGTCGACGAGAGTCCATGACCTCATGGTGCATGAAGCTCACTGCCGCGCTTCGCTGCTCATCCGGAGAGGCTGATCTCAACAGCGTGATCACAGCTGCCTCACCGATGACTGCGCTCATCCGCTCGAGGGCTGCCCACTCATGACCGGACAAATGAGGAAACTGCTCATTCGTCAGCGTCACTTGGTCTTCGTGCAGCACACTCGTCGGAGTCTCCATCCCTTCTGCTGTCTGCGAAATAGACAGGGAGAGTCTTGAAAGGAAGTGCACAAAGGGCGAAAGCCTCTTTGTCAATCCTCTTCTAGAGCAGGGTTCACGAAGTGCTCAGCGCAACTTCGGCAATCCCTTCTAGGAAGGTCGCAGGAAGGACCTCTCGAAGTGCTACCAGGTGTAATGGGGCGCTGTCCACGACAGTCCCCAAAACACGGCACACACGCTTGCGCTTGAGGAAGACTTGGCCTCTCCCGACTTGGAGGGAGGAGGAGGGAGACTTGAGATGAAGGCGGCAAATTTGCAACTGAATTGAAAAGCTTATGGTTCCTGAATCCTACGAGCATAAAACCACTAGGGTCCTATGGGGTTAAATGCAATCAACCTACAAATGCAATATAAAACCTTGGGTTGAATCAGGTTGAACTTGAAGCTTGGACCAGGAGAATGTTCTCCAACTTGAACTTGAACTTGAGCTTCGGGTTCTTCAACAAAGAACCTCTCTCCCGCCACGTGGCACGTTGTGATTGGTTGAAACCACGAACATGTACCCACAATGACACGTCGGCTTCGTCACTAGAGAGAAATCCAGCAGGAACCATCTTCATGCACAGAGACACGTGTGCAGAGAGCACTCGAGAATGCTTCGAGAACATTCCGTGCGGTCGCAATCATTGATTGCTCCCGTGAGTGTGTCTCACACCAGTCTGCTGCCACAGACACCAGTCTGCTGTCACAGACACCAATCTGTGACCAGATTGTGTCATGTAATGGACATGGGGCCTATTACAAACCGAAGGTTTCGTTGACGACGATTATGCCACGGCCATTGATGATGCAGTTCAATTTGGTGAACGCGTCGGTCTTTTTGCCGATGGTAATGAGCTATCGTTTTCATTGGAGATCTCGCGTTTTGTTGAAGAGCACACGTATTGGTCAGCTGAGTTGCGCAGAAAGCAAGCTCGTGTGACGCCTTTGCTGTGGTGGAAAGCCCAAACAAAATACCCTCAACTTCGCCCATTAGCTCTACGAATTTTCAGTATTCCAACATCATCTGCGGCAAGTGAGCGTGCGTGGAGTGCTTTCAACTATTAGCACTCCAAGCTCAGGAACAAGTTATCTGTAACGACTGTGGAAAAGCTAGTGTTCGTGTACACGAACATGAATCGCGACAAGAAGCGTACAGATGACATGTTCTACCTGGCCAACCCTGGTGTGTGCGACAGTGAAGCTACGGATGGAACTCAGCTTGCTCAGGGTCTTGAAGCCCCATCAGATGCTGATGATTGCGACGAATTTCGTCACAAAGTGAGCGTTCGCGAACTAGCTCCACGAGCTCTGGGAAGCTGGGTCGCCGCCGTTCGGCATCTGAAGACGAGCCTCCTGATAGCCGTTCCATCAGACGCAGCTTTCTGGAGCATCTAGCGGCTGGTTCCACGCCGAGCGCTGTCGTATGAGTCTCTACTTTCGGTCTGCGTAGAGATTTTGACTTGAAAGTGTTAGAGCCAGCGGAATTGCTGGATAATGAAAGCTACATGTTTTATTTACACTGAGTTAAAGTATTGGGAATGCAGTAGAGAGAGTACCGTATGGCGGGCGTTTCGCATCAGGGAACGATGCAAACCCGCCAAAGCCCATCAGTGCGATGATGGTCAGAAGCCGAGGCGTGAGGCTCGTCTTCACTTCCTCTTTTGCTTCAGACTGAGCACGTCTAGAGCATAAGCATTTGAGGATAGAATAGTGTTGCTAATAGTATAAGCATACTAAATACAAGTGAGTAGTTGCAAAACTCATCTCTCGTTGTCACTTTGAGATTCAACAGAAAGCACTGCGTTTCATCAGGAGAGGCCTCTGACCCTCATTTATTTCTATCGTTTTCTAAGAACTACTCAAATCGTTTGAGCTCTCTTAGATATCTCTCGAAATCATCACTGCTGGCAATTGATACACCGATATTTTTTTTTTATGACCAATCAGCTGGGGCGATCTAACCAATTGTCTCTACGAATGATTGATACAATTCAGTGTGACCCACATCATTGATATCGTCCGACCCTAGCCCTGATTCGTTTGTGATTGGTTGGCCGCAACTGTTCTATCTTTTCGCCCATTCATCGCCCGTAGCCAGGTCTCATGTGACGGCGCCACACACACAGTACTGTGCAATTGTGCGCGATGGATCGATGAAGCCTGGGCCTTGCTCACTCCATCTGCGTCTCTGCATTGCACCGCCACCACCACTTTGTTGCTGTTTGTACCGTATTGTAGAGGCTCCGCGGCGGCGGACTCGTGGAGGCACCGCGGGCGTCAAGAAAAAGACGTCCTTTGGACGTCTGCCGTCGCGTCGTCGAATACCGGTACGGCGTAGACAGCGCGCCATACTGAGATTCATAGAAATCGTAGAGGTTCGGTTCACGCAGCGGCCTGGCTTTGCTTGGCCATTATGACTACCTGAAAGTCAAAGACAGTTCGAAGCGCCCATCTCGGTACCTAGACCAGCCACACTCCTTACCGCAATACTGAAGCCAAGATGTAAAACATCTTGTGGCACTTTCGTCCCTCTCTATGGGCACCAAACGTCGTGATGCGTTTCTCAATGTCGCTGACAGTACGGTCACGATTGCACGACACGCTCAACTTGTCGACAGCTGGTCGCCTCTCTCCACAGCCAGCGCCCTCTCTAATCTTGTGGAGTCTATTCTACAATATTAGAGGTGGCATTGGTTCTCTTCAATTCCAACACAGTGTTGTCGATTGGTCTATATATATCAACTCAAACCATCCACGTGTCGCGCGCAGGTGTCCGCGTTAAACCTAGCGGGCGTTACGCTAGGTTTTATTGACCGCGCCGCCCTCTTCCCCGCTTCCCCCCTCGCGGCTTACTCCTGGACTTCGGACGGCCGACGTGGCGGACGGCGGCGCGCGCAGTTCGGTGCGTTCCTCGCTCGCTCGGCGGCCCGCGACTCGCCACTGACCGGCGGCCCTCGCAGACAGCAGCCCGCCATGTCGCGCAAGAACCTCAAGGCCGCGAGCATGGGCGGCAACGACGTGCTGACCATCGACCAGCTGCGCCACCAGGACGACTGGGTGCTCGACACGGAGCGCTACCGCTGCCACGTGTGCACGCGCAACTTCACGCGCTTCCGGCGAAAGCACCACTGCCGCAAGTGCGGAGAGGTCGTCTGCGGCAACTGCACGCTCAAGAAGGAGGCCGAGCTGCCCGTCATCGGCCGCTCGCTCGTGCGCGTGTGCATGTCGTGCATCCTCTCGCACGCCAACGGCCAGGCCAACCCGCAGGCCGCGCCCGTGCCCACGGCCTCGTCGTCCTCGCCGCCCCCGAGAGAGGAGCAGAACTGGGACTCGAAGAACTTCCACTCGCCCACGGGAAACTCGGAGGGCGACCTATCGCACTTCACGCGCGACTTCCACCAGCCAGAGTTCGACTACCCGCTCGACTTCAACTGGGACCACCCGTGGCCCAAGCCGCCTACGGTCGCCGGCGAGGCCGAGCGCCTCGACGTGCTGCGCAGCTTCGACATCATGGACACGCCCAGCGAGGACGTCTTCGACATCATCTGCGACTTGGCCAGTAACGCGCTTAAGAGCCCCATCGCGGCCGTCAGCCTGCTGGACGAGGACCGCGAGTGGTTCAAGGCCAGCGTCGGCCTCGCGCAGAACGAGGTGCCGCGCTCGGTCTCCTTCTGCGCGCACGCCATCATGTCCAAGGAGCCCATGGTCGTCATGGACACGCTGCTGGACAAGCGCTTCGCCAAGAACCCGCTGGTCACGGGCGCCGCCAAGATCCGCTTCTACGCCGGCGCCCCCATCTGCACGCCCACGGGCCACATCCTGGGCACAGTCTTCGTGTTCGACACGCAGCCGCGCAACTCGTGCGACATCGCCACGCTCGAGAAGCTCTCGAACGTGGCCATGAAGAACCTCGAGGACCGCAAGAACGCGGTCGCGACGCCAATCGACAGCGTCGACGCGGAGCAGGTGCAGGCGCCGCCTCGCGTGGCCGAGCCGCTGCGTGGGTCGGGCATCGGCATCGCCAACCAGGTGGTGGCCGCGCCGGTGGCCCAGCCGCAGTCGCAGGATCTGGTGGCGGCAAACGTAGGAGACGGACAGGTGACGGCCGGCCCCAAGATGGAGACGATGCTGATGGACCTGCTGTGCCGTACGACCGAGACGCAGCAGCAGTTAGCAACACAGCAGGGTGCCATGTTCCACACGCTGAGCCAGCACACGCAGGATATCGACAAGCTCGCGACGGCAATGGCGCGCATGGAGGCAAAGCTAGACTCGCTGGCGGAGTAGAGCGCGTCGCTCCGGAATCCGTCACTCGGCGAGCGGAATAAACGAAAGGAACCAATCGGAGGGAGTCGGAACGCCGAGCGCCGCGAGCTGGCGGCGCCGACGGCCCCAGCAGCGAGCAGCGCGGGCCTCTCCTGCCGCCGGCGGCCGGCGCCGCGGCCCGCGCGCTCCTCTTTAATTTTATCCCGCAGGTTGTAGTGTATAAAGTCGGTGTTGCCCTCATGCCCCCCCATTTTTTTGCGTGCTCGCGGAGCTCTCGATCCATTTCGCGCGGCGGCGTGGCGTCGCGCGCATCATCTGCGCGGCAGCGTCACATTGCGGGGGCGGTATAATTTTTGCGGTCCGCGGCTGTACGCTCGGGTTTCCTCGGCAGCTGCCAGTTCGTTCTTCTGGGTCAACCACCGCCGCTTCCTGCCAGCTCCAAGGCGCCATGACGAGCCGGCTGAAGGAGTACCGCTACTACCTCAGCAGCGGCGTGAGCACCAACATCTCGGTCAAGATCTCGCTCGTGGAGCTGGCGCCCGTGATCGGCCAGCGCGGCGCCGCGGGCGAGCGCGAGGGCGACAGGCGCGCGCTCGAGCAGCTCGCGGGCTCGTCGTCCGACTTCCGCAACTCGCCCGTGAGCGAGATGTTCCTCACGGCGCAGATCTTCGCGGACGGACTGCCGCTGCACCCGATGGTCGTGAGCTCCAAGGGCCCCACCAAGTGCAGCGAGTCGACCATCTACTGGAACGAGTGGGTCTCCTTCCCCGTACGCTACAGGGACCTCTCGCGCAACGCGCTGCTCGCCATCACCTTATGGGGCGTCGACTGGACGCCCGTCGGAGGAACCACTCTCGCGTTCTTCTCCAAGCAGGGCGTGCTGCGCGACGGCATCCAGTGCCTGCGCATTTGGGAGGGCGTCGAGGCAGACTCGTCGCCAGCGACCACCACGCCCTCCGAGATCGACGACGAGTGGCTGCGCCAGGAATGCTTCCGCCTCGACAAGCTACGCGAAAAGTACGAGCGCAAGGAGATCTCGCGCAACGAGTGGATGGACAGCGTCACGGACAGACGCATTGCGCGCATCCGCCGAGGGAGCGAGCCGCCTGGCAAGAAGGACCCGCTCGGACCCTTCTGCTCGTACAGAGAGGACCCGCTGCTGTGGGTCGAGATGCCCTACTTCGGAGATGTCGTTGTGTACGAGGAGGAGCCCTACTCACAGCGCAACCTCACGACTTCGTATGCGGCAGACATGGGCGCTCGCAGGCTCAACCAATACACCGGCGCGACCACCACAGCCGCCAGCTCCCAGGGCTACCTGGACTCATACACAATGAGCGGGACGTACGACTTGTCAACCCCATCGGTCGCGCCATCCTCACGTGAGGGATCGGGGCTAGTCTCGGTCTGGGACCCGGATCTCAACGAGGACAACCCGGCCGAGCGCAAGTACCGCCGCCTCGCGCGTGATATCCTTCGCGGATCCATCGACCCCAACCTCAAGCCGAGTCGCGATGAGAAGGCTCGCATTGAGCAGCTGTTGGTCACACCCACCGACAATCTGAAGAACGAGGACAAGGACCTGCTGTGGAAGTTCCGCTACACGCTGACAGACAACAAGAAGGCTCTGGTCAAATTCCTGCTTTCAGTCGATTGGAAAGATGAGATGGAGGTCAAACAGGCGACCGATCTGTTGCACCAATGGTGCGAAATCGATATTGCCGACGCTCTCAAGCTCTTGGGTCGTGAGAAAGAGTTCAAGCACGAGATCGTTCGCAACTTTGCTGTCGCGACGCTCGCGCGGGCTAAGAATGAAGACCTGCTGGACTTCCTCCTTCAACTCGTCCAGGCATTGCGATATGAGACTCCCGGCCCATCCATGGCGTCGCCATTCCGCGGTGCGGACGAGACTAGTAGTGTGGACGGCTCGATCTCGAACGAAAAGCTGGGTCCACTGGCAAGATTCTTGATCCAGCGGTCGAGCTCCAACTTCCAGATGGCCAATTTCTTCTACTGGTACTTGAAGGTGGAGTCGAGCGATCAGTCGAGTGACTCGGAAATCTTCACCGTTGTGCTGAACCAGATGCTTGATGAAATGAAGCGTGACGATGAGAAGCGGCATGTGTATGAGATGCTCATCCAGCAGCGCGAGTTCATGGAGCATATTTTGGCCATCCACAACCGTGCGCGCGAAGAAAAGGGTAAAAAGGACCAGAAAGAGGAGAAGCTGCGGCAGTTCCTCAAGCAGTACCCGTGGCCAAAGGGGTCTGCTGTGCGCCTTCCTCTAGATCCAAACATCCATCTCAGCGGAATTGTTCCAGGCTCGGCGAAGATGTTTAAGAGTGCGATGTACCCAGCAGTTATCCAATTCCAAACGGTGGTGCCGACTGAAGGTGTGCACCATGGAGTTCCTGGAAACCTTCACGACTCGGGTCTCGGTGACTCAGGTTTCCAACCAAACCTGTCACAGTCGATGATCTTCGGTGCTAGTGACTCGAGTCTTTCGCGCGAATCAGTTTCGACGCGAATGATCAACTTTCTGCACCGAGCAAAGGAAGGCCCCATGTACAAGTTCATGGTGAAGAACGGCGATGACCTCCGTCAGGACCAGTTGATCATGCAAATGTTTATCCTAATGGATCGCTTGCTCAAGAAGGTCAATTTAGATCTTAAACTGACGCCGTACCGTATCCTCGCTACCGGCGCAAACGATGGGTTGATGGAGTTTGTGCAGGACTCCTATCCAGTCTCTTACGTTGTCTCACACTTTGAGTCGCCACAAATCATGAACTTCCTCAAAAAGCATAACCCTGATCCGAGCGCGGAGTTTGGTGTCGCTCCTGAGGCGCTCAACACATACGTCAAGTCTGCTGCTGGTTACTGCGTCTTGACGTACCTACTGGGCATCGGTGATCGTCATTTGGACAACCTGATGATGAAAGCGCAGGGCCACTTGTTCCATATTGACTTTGGTTACATCTTCGGCGCCGACCCGAAGCCATATCCGCCCCCGTTCAAATTGACGAAGGAAATGGTTGAAGGCATGGGCGGACCTGCGAGTGAACACTATCTCAAGTTCACGACATACTGCTGCCAGGCGTACAACTGGTTGCGCAAGAGCGCCGATCTGATTCTGAACTTGTTGAGTCTAATGTCAGACGCTGGTATCGAGGAGTTGTCAAGCGACCCCGTGACGGCGCTGCAAAAAGTGGAGGAGAAGTTCCGCTTGGACCTAACAGACGAGCAGGCGGAGCAGTTCTTCCTCGGACTAATCAACGACAGTGTGTCGGCGTTCTTCCCGGTCATTGTCGACATTATCCACAAGGTTGCGACCAAGCTCAAGTAATGTGAAGTGCAGGTTTATCGATTGAGCTTAGGATGCACATGCACACATATGCGTTAAAATTCAACAATCGTTGTGCATCAGCTCTTTCCAAATCGAGTCGTAGCTTCAGTTCGATCGACTTTCTGACCCAAATGGTGCTTGAGACGGCAGCAGTGTTGCATTTACCTGCCGGAAGTCACCAAGCACATCAAACTTCTCGGCGGGATTCTCAGGTGCAGTCTCAGGTGCTACTCGCTCCATCTTTGACTGAACGT
This sequence comes from Phytopythium helicoides, assembly GCA_024867545.1. NCBI lineage: Eukaryota > Oomycota > Peronosporomycetes > Pythiales > Pythiaceae > Phytopythium > Phytopythium helicoides. The sequence goes on along the minus strand of JANFNE010000020.1, from coordinate 683,704 downwards.
GTTGTTCGAATTGAAGGTCGAGCATTTGTTCAAGTCGCAATGGGCGAGGTGACAAAAACGACGAAGACTGTGATAGTCGGGAAGCTGGCGACTTTCGAGGTGTCAGCCGGGCTTTACAAGCCAAATTGCTGCCCTGTAAGTTAGTAGATCGAGAGGGAGAAACGATTGTCGGTAATCGGACGGGAAGGGCCTGCTCAACCAAATGCTCGACGTCGATAACCGAGCAAATGAACGACACCTCACGCTCATAGGATGGGTCACGGAGCCTCTCGATGGCGTTATCCACGTCCCCAACAGCATCTGCAAGCGCGCAAAATGCAGCCTCGTCGCTAATACGGGGTACCAATGATCGGATTGCACATACAGCTCGAACGACACTGCGTCGAGTCGGAAACAACGAGGTCGATAACGCGAGGAGTTTCTCCCAGTACTCCACACATGGAGCAGTTGACGGTAAATAGCCCAGCTACAGAGAGTAGACACGGTAAGGATTGTCCATAACAACTATTGGAACTGAAAAGCGCCACTTACATGATTATATGTCGCCATAGATCGAAGGCGGCGCACTTCTGGACGATCCTTTTCGGGAGATAACAGTTCACTTTGAGTGCTAGCTCGGGTACCCGACTTTAACGTGAGATAGGGGAATCGTGTGTCTTTGGTTGGACCGCAGCGGAGGCTTTCGATTTGCTCAAGAGCCAACCGTTTCTTGGCTTCAAACTCAGCTAGTCGCTTCGACCCCAAGTTTGTGTCACCTTCAAGAATGGATTCCATCGATTCGTTATCACCGCTGTCAGCGACCGCCCAAATCAGACTGGCGAGGAGACCCTGAGGCGGAGCGTACTCGACTTGGGGAGCCACTGAGTTTCCGTGCCACAAGTGAAGGCATTTTCGTATCAGATAGCTCTCCAGAGGTTAAAAGGGCACTTCTTGTGGCTGCATGAGAGGGGTGTTTTCGTCGGAATACGCGTTGCAGCTGGCGTACGGCTCTATCGTACAGATTCACCCGCACTTCCTCAATAACTTGTCGAATTGGTTTTTGCAAAAGCTCTGAAAACTGCTCGCTGTAGTTCCCTCGCAATTCAGCAACTAAAACAGGTGGTCGAGCGTGGCGATTCAAATTACGTGCCCGCTTGAACTCGGCAGTGCATCGTTGATCATTACCTAAAGCCTGGAAGCACAGACCCAAGCGATAGTGAATAGTTGCGAGGAGATGTGAATCCTTCGCAAAATTGAGAGCGATCGGGTAGTATTCGCTTGCAAGAGCGTAATCTTCTAGAACAAAACACTTCTCAGCAATGCCATACCAGAGCTCAAAGTATTGATCGTCTGTCAAACTTCCGTCTTGAAGGAGACCCTTCGCTTCGAGCACTCGCGAAAACGTCAATGCAGCCTGTACGTAGTCACCACTAGCTTGCTGACTCTGCATCTTCATCATCCAGTAGTCTGACAGATCGTAGACTGGGTTGACAAATGCGATTTGACGGTCATTTGGGGCATCTGAACCTTTTGGTTGTGACATGCCATTCGACATCGTTGCAATCACTTTATCAATGCAATCTGTTGCTTCGGTAAATGTGCCGAGCCTGTGGAGTACCTGAAAGCGAAGGAAGTACAAGCTAGCGCGGTCTTTATCGCAAAAACTGGAAAATTTAGTGAAGAGCTGCTGGAAAATTTCATCTGCGCGCTCAAGATGCCCAGGCTCCTGGTGCCAAAACAGGCAGAGCGCAAAGCGAAGTAGCAACAGTGGGTCAGCCATGCTCTCCATGAAGGCAAACGCGCGAGTGAGCGACTTGATGCAGCGGTCAAGATGAAAGCTTGCAGCCGGCAAAAATTTGCGATTGCGGAGAAACAGATCCAAGTGTGCATTTCCCATACTATTCCAAAACTCGTGAGTTCTTGGTGCACTCTCATGCAGTGCCGAGGCGTGCTCTAGTAACAAAATACCCGCGAGACTTGTAGCAGACCATTTAGCGTATCGCAACCCAAGTTTGACGAGCACTGAGCCATTGTGAGGATCAGATAGCACATTCTCCTCCAGTTGAAGACAGTTGATCTTCTCGACGAGACCTTTCCCATTTACCCATTTGCTCCAAGTCTTATGGTAAGAAGAAGGGATGAGAGTGAGGCTCTTGCCAACCGACTTCTGTCGTTTGGGTTTCAGAGACCCTACAGATCCACCTTCACTTGCCTTTCCGTGCAAGCCCCCACCACTGCTAGCAGTATCCGAACTAACTGTTGTATCCGGGGTCATCAACGTAGAAAGTTGTGGCAATATAGCTTTCACAACACTTTTTCGCCGAGAGCCATGCTTATGATCATCAAGAGGATGGCTGCTTTGTAAGCGAAAAACACTGGATCGGCGTTTAGAAGGTGACTGAACGGGATCTCGTGGCAACACTGGACCACCACGCTGCGTCGACGATGACGATACCGAGAATTGTTTATTGGAGTTGTCGGTAGAGATCAAACCACTTCGATTCTCAGTCGGGTGCTTTTGTCGCAGGGTAGCTTTGGATGCTATCGAAGATGAGTCCGTTGAAGCCATAACAACAGCAGATGCTGCTGCAACAATTGCTGTGAGTTGGTCGTCTGTCACAGATGGATGACGAGATCCTATCGCAATTTGCTCTCCTCCTTCTACCAACTTCTGGTCGATAGCCATCTTTTCTGAATCAAAGCTGTTCCGGAAGGAAAGTGGCTCTGTACTTGTGAGTGATGCATGTTGGCTATCGTCAGATGATTGAGTTACAGTAAAAGCTCGAGTCTTTCCAGCAGCTAGATCTGACGCAATTGATTTGTTGGGATTCCCAAAAGATAAACTTTCAGTAGTGTTGAGTGGAGTAGCTTCAGAGTGTGAACCGGGAATCGGAGCAAAAATTCCATTTGAATACTTTCGAGCACTTATTGTTGTTGTAGTGTCTATATTTTCTTTCAAAGGGACATCGAAGCCTGCAGTTTCGTGTAAATATCGTCGGCCAGATCGAAGAACAGAACTAGTCTTGTCTTGGTTACCATCATCCATGAGAGTAGGAGATATTCCTTCATTTTCTCCTTCTTCACTATGAATTTGAACATTAGTAGTACTTGATAAGGCGTTTAACTCAACCGGTGATATTTGTACATGCTCTTTGATATTCTGAGGATTCAGTTTTAAAGGCTCCAATCGAACCGGGATTGGATCGCTTGCAATTTTAGGACGATTTCGTGCGGCAGGGGAGGAGGTATCCGTATCTGAGGGTGTTTGTGGCACATCACACTGATCCTCAGTATTTTCATTTTCCAAGCCGACTGGGAATTTCAAGTCGTCCCAGCACATCTGACGGCGAGCAGTTGCTTGTATTGGGGATAAATGTGTTCGCGGTGATTCTACTGGAGTGCTTTGGATAACTGGCTGGGCAAAGTTGATTAGAAGTGGATTGATGTTCAGATTTTCTTCGCAAGTAGGTTCCTCTGGTGTCCTTGCAGATAGTGCGGCTTCTATGGGCTCATACATATCTTCACTGTCAACTTGAGAAGGCTCGACTAGACTAGGTTCAAACACCACCTCCGGATCCAGACTTTTAGATGTAACCATGACTTGCTCGTCTTGTGGTTCGATGGAATTGTCATTAGAAAACTCGGGCAATCTTTCTGTGTCCGCACTAAATAAACCAGACCGATCACTGCTTTCATCAAATACAACAGGAGAAACGAAGAAATTGTTTGGGGACAAAGGTTGCTTCTGCACAACATCTTCCTGTTGATCGTCACTGTGAGGCTCGCCTTCGCAATCATTATCAACCTGAGTGGAAGGAGCTATTCCAATCTCTGGTGCTGAGGAAGACCCTGACAACCCAGAGATATCAGGGCTGAGTGCGTTTGACGAGCGCCGAAAGCTATTGCCACGACTGCTATTCGATCGTCGAACCAGATTCCCGTCCTTATCGCGTACGATCGAGCTTCTTCGTGCAGCCTGCGTCAAAATTCGTAGTTTCTCCTGCACCATTGGGTCAGATGGATCGATTCCGTATCGACCTTCAGGCCGCTCATGGGTGATTTCCATACCCATTCCCGGAAAGTCGCTGAAACCCTCCAAGTCCTTGAGAACCCGACGCTCTCCTCGGTTTGGAGCTCGCCGCCGGAGAAACTGCTCGGGTTCAACAGGATCCTTGACTCCAAGAAAGGTACGCACAACAAATGCATTTCGAACTGCAGCATTAAACCGCTCTCGAATAGCTTTGCTGTTGCTTGGACTATTCACCTTGGTTTGGTCATCCTCCTCTACCATAGCTTCTGCAACCGTTAAAGTAGTGAGAGGGGTATCCTTGGGTGATATCAAGCTAGAATCCATAATATTAGAGGACGATTTTGCCCTTGTAATGAGCAGTCGCTGGTTGCGCTCCTTTGCACGTCGTTCATACAGATCTTTGTGCTTATGCTTTCGCTCTGGGATCACTCGTTTTGGGCCTAAAGTGCTAGTCGTACTACTGCTATTTAGATTTGAGCTTAGAGACTTAGTAGATTCGGAGGGGATGTCGAGGCTGGGGACAACCGAGTTATGGTGCTCTTCTTCAATGCTAGTAGCAAGATTTGATTTCCAGGTGGGTTTTTCGCTCGAAAACGCCATGCGATGCAGTAAGCTGTCATCACTAGCCTTTCTCGACCTTCTCGATGGGGTTTGAGACATTTCGTGGGACTCTTGACTGGGTAGCATACCCGCGTCTTGTTCATGTGCTGATGCAATTGCTGCCATCGCTTTTAGCGCATTCTTCTTTGCTCGCACAGCTCGCTGGTCATTTTGCTTCCCAATTAGATGCGGATTCCTTTGCTTGGATCCCGCACTGCGTGTGGAAACACCACGCGTCCTCTTTGTGACGTGGATCTCAGGCTCTCGACAAATGAGTTTACCTATATCTCGATTGCGGTTACCGATGATATCGAGATGGTCGAGAATACTGTTACCTATCTGCTCAAGCGAGAGTGAAGCAGAGACTTCTTCAGATTTTTTCCCTTGAGAGGTGGCTAAATACTCCGCTTTTTGCCTCGGTACAAAAAGCGAAAAATCATTGTCTAGCTCATCAGTTGCAAGAATTCGGAATCCAAACGAGCTCTGTGCAGTTGATTCTTTGCCCCCACTCTCGGATATCGAGCTCCTCGTGGATGGGAGGGGACTAGAAGGTGTGGACCCTGGAGATCCAGCCGTAACGTGAAATACACGAACGTGAAGTACCTTCCCTGCGAGCGGATATCCGCGAACCTCAACTACCAATTGATCACGCGCATTTTGGGAAGAAGGCCGAGAATCGTTAGCTCGGTCTGGTACTGCATCATTCATGACACCAACGTATCCTTTGAAGCTGGAAATCACACTGGAAGATGATAATGCTACACACTCCGATTCATTAACAGAATGGAGAAAGAAGCAGAGACTCTCTTTCACGCAGAGAAAGCAAAGGAAAGTTGTATGAGATCAACATCAGAGGAGAACCAGGATAATATTGTATTCTTAGAGACAAACTCTCACCACAATAATAGTGTGATGGAAATATCTTGGAGAGAAACTCAGAGTTGACCTGTTGGGCAATCGAACCAAGCGTGTCACCATCTCCACTGTTTTCGTCACTTTTCAAGTCGCGAAAGCTGCAATTCGGAGAAATTGTTGCGTGAGCCAAGACTATTCTGGCGGCCAGCTCCTTGTCGTCAAGTCGCCGTTTGAGCGAGTTCCCATTCCATGGAGCTATTCATCGTGAAGCCTTTTCATTAAAAGAAGTGTGGACGCTCAAAACGTGAAAAACTCTTAAATGCCTACATTCGATTGATCGCAGAGCGCTACCATTGACGCCCACAAAACTTTCACCTACGCAATACAGTTTGAACAGGATGCGCCGAGGCAAAAAGTGGACTGCACGACCGCGTGATCCGAGACAGAGAACGCGCCTGTTGTGTTCGAGGTGACGAAAGTATCCGTGATGACTGTGCCATTCTGGAGACAGGTGAATCCGTCGAGTCGAGAAAAGATGTAGTCGATCTTCTTATCCAACACTTGGGAACCAAAAGACCCACCAATCCATGTAGGACCACCTGCACCTGCCTTGGTCAGCGCTTCATACAATGGAATCGGCGTTGTTTGGTTATCGATCAGCCAGTTTCCAGTGAGGTACAAGACCGCAGGAGTGTCAGGAGTCGTATTAAGGTCGCCCGTCATAAACACGGCATCATCGACATGACAGAACTCATTCATGAGTCGCGCAACAAGCTTCGACGATTGGGGTTGTCCGAGGGTGATGTCGTAGTGGGTGTTGAGCATGCAGATAGTGCGATTCGAAATCTTGTCTTGAAATCGACCTAGCACCGCTGCGCGCAAGTACTGCAGGTCCCAAGTGTTGGAGGGAATGATATCGGGTGTGTCGCTCTACACCATTCAATACCACCAATTGATACGTTAGCTCATATCTACTCAGCACATTGATACGCTACAGCAGGACTCACCAACGCGTACGTGGCGTTCTTGAGTAGTTGAAGGCGACTGGTGTTGTAAAATATGGCGTCGCGCTCATTCCACTGGCAATCTCCAGCGCACTCACCATTGACTCCATAGTGCAGATCGTAATTGAAGAATGCGACTTGGTCAGGAGCACTCTCTTGAGTGCCAATCAAGTCCGGTTTGTAGATATCAAGCATCTGATGGATGCGATCCTTGCGATCATTCCAGCAACCTTGGGGACACGGATCATTTGCGAGAGTTGTTCGCACGTTGAAGCTCATTATGTTGAGCTTGTTCATTGACAGAACATCCGCTCCGCTCAACAGCGGTTGAGCGATGACAACAATAGCAGCCAGCGCGAGTGCCTTGAACATAGTGCTCTGGGAATCGATGTAAGTGGTGCAGCGTTGAATCGAAAGTGGATCGCTTGGCTGAGACCTTGATTCCTTGGCATTGCTGAGCGGTATTGCACACCTGGGATTGTGGCACACGTCCCATGTGAAGGAACCACAAGGTTGGATAGGTCACATTGTATATAGTATCACGGTGGCTTTTGCGTTGTAAGAAACGATAGGTCCAGTCTGCTACAATCTGATTGTGCATGAGGCATGCAATGCGCACCAACACCTTCTCATGTGCCTGATTAGGATTCATGCACTGTGCTCAGACTGTGATGTCGCCAAGAATACTTATGAATGCTATTTTCGCAACTTCGAGGGTCGTGGGCAAATGATCAAGGGTGACCACCACTAACAAAGGCATGGGCCGAAGTATTCGACCGGAGCCGTTCGTTCAGCTCGCAAACCAGGCCGAACAGACGATCCGCGCCAGAGCCAAGACAATCGTCGAGGAGATTGCCTTGGCGAGGACTGCGGGACACCTCACGCTCCGCCTAAGCAGGCGAACGGTACAAATCGGATGGCTTATCGTGCTTTTCTTTCATCTTTTCAACACAGGTTATGCCTCAGCGCTAGCTTACCTGTATCATTACATGGCCAAGCCCGAGATGGAATATTACGTTGAGCTCCTGCAGATGATGCCCCAGCAGAACTACAAGTATCTTGTTTCACTCTACTCCGTCATTGGTGCCATGAATGGCTATAGTGCTTTACAAATGATGCTCTACTCTCTCTACTATCGGCATCTCGCTTTCGGCAAAGTAAAACACCGAAGCGTCAGGGCGAACATTACAGAAATTCAACAAACCAAAAGCTCGTGGATGGGGTGGTGCTCTTTACCGTGCCCTGGCGTGATGAAAGGCCTCTATCGAGCCATATCTGTCCGCGGCGGATGGTTTGATGACGTTCTGCTTCTTCGTGAAGTCGCCGAGATTGCATCTCAGACTGTACAGGCTCATAGCTCTAGCCTGCTGATCAACAGTGTGTGGGTGAACCAGATCTTTGCCTCACTAATTTGCCTGAATGCAGTCACCAACATGCTAGTTCACATGATGCTCAAAAAAGAGGTTGGCTGGCGTCGATTTGTCTGCACAGCAGTTGATCTAGCGCTTGACTTCACGTGGGGTTTTATCCTTCCGGGGAAGATCATTTACCAGTACTTCATCTTGTTCGTGCGCAATAACTACTCATTACCCTACGAATTCTCATACTCTGATACAGCTATGACTAAGGCAATGCTCGAGTGCGACCAGTTCTTTATGAGCTCTTGGCTAGACGCAGTCACAACTACTCTCCCGTACCTGAACATGCTGTCAGGGCTACGGAATATCAAATTGTTGCTTCAGCATGACATGAACGCAATGATGCGGGCAGCGCGGATCCAACCTATCATTCCTTCGACACGCTCACTCACGTCGGACAATCGATATAGAAGGCATGCGATAACCTCAATGCCACAGAGCGGATATGTCACAGACGCGTCGATCCCTCAAGCATCAGCTCGCCCCCAGTGGTCTCTTCGAGCGTGCTTCGTAAAGATCGTCTACGTATCGATGCCATTACTCGGCCTATTCGTTTTGCTCACCTCAATTGCTGCCTCTCGATTTTGGCTCGACGAAACAAGTGACTGCATACCCGGATGCCGACTGCGAATGCACCCTTGGTTTGCCACACAGTGCGCATGCTCGGTGCTTGAAATCAATTGTTATGAGCATAATATCCACGGTACCGCGGACGAGATCACTGCCATTCTCACGAGTTTGGATCGAAGAACTCTCAACTCGCTTATCATCACGCACTGCCCTGCACTGACAATCACGCCTGCCATCCGGCGGTTCGCAAACTTACTACAGATAGAGCTCTACAACTCCACAGTCGTGGATTGGCCCGGCAATGCTTCGCTGTCGCTTCCGTATCATCCACGGTTAGGTGCCGTGTTCATTGTGCGGTCCAGGTTCCAACGAGGAATCCCTGATGGATTGATCAACGACCTCGCGCCAGGAATCATCGATCTCGAGTTCATTGCCACGGATTTAGGCGGCGAGCTTCCCGTAGACTTGGACCAAAAATGGCCTGCTGTGAGCATGCTCTTTATCGAGCACTGCAATTTACAAGAATTTCCTCTGTTCATCGGTCGCATGGCGCTGACGGATCTATCACTAGTTGACAACAATATCTCTCGGATTCCCGACAACTTGCCTCCCGAGTTGCCGTGGCTGTATGTGTACTTTGACTCCAACCCACTACTTGATCGGCTACCAGACAACTTGAGCATCACCGATGACCTCCAATTCGTGACGCTACAAGACACCGGGCTCGCAACAATCCCAGAGTGGCTGAGTGATCGGATCGACAGCGGAAGCACAAAGGTGTTTGCACACGGTACTCCGTTCTGCAGGGGTTTTGAGACCGCAAGATCGAGCGATATCCGGCAGCGGGCCCATTGCAATGCCAGCCAGGCCATCTTCTCGAGCGAAGGAGTCTTCCCACTGGCCATGCGCGACCAGCAGCGCCGCCTTCATTGACACTCGAAATGGATGCAATGTGTGACATGTGATCGGAGCTCTTCGCTGACACGTGCGCTCCAGCCAATCAGCGCTCGCCTCTCGCCTACCCCAGCCAATCAACGCTTTCCAAATCGCGTACGCAATCACTTCCATCATTCTTGATGCGACCTTCGCGCGACCTCGTCATCATCTACCAACGAGCGGCTACGGCACTTCCCGATTGGCAAAGCGGCGCTAAGATGACGCTGCTGCACGGGCGCGGCGTGCTGCTGCGCGGCCTACGGCTGGTGGCGGCGCGCCCGCCTCAGCCCCGCGCTCGCCTGGCGGGTAGCGCTCGCTTCTCGCGGCTCTCGCAGCTCCAGGCGGCGCCTGTGGGCCACGCGATGACGTTCGCAACGTCGGCGCCTTCGCCCAGTGACAGCGACAAGAAGTCGGTGGCGGCTGCGGCCCAGAAGGACACGAGCAAGGAGATCCTGACGTTCCTGCTCGGCCACCTGTGGCCCAAGGAGCAGTCGCCTGAGGCCAAGGAGATCAAGCAGCGCGTGGTCGCCTCCGCGGGACTCGTTGTCGCCGCCAAGGCGCTGACAATTCAGGTGCCCTTCATCTTCAAGGACCTCGTCGACTCCATGGGCGTGGCTACCAGCGCCATGGCGCAGTCTCCAGAAGTTGCAGTTCCGCTGGCGCTTGTGCTCGGATACGGTATTGCGCGCTTCTCGGCCAGCGCGTCGACGGAGCTGTCGAACGCCGTGTTCGCCACGGTCGCGCAGAAGACGATCCGCAAGGTTGCCGTCCGCGTATTCAAGCATCTGCACGATATGGACCTCAAGTTTCACTTGGAGCGGCAAACTGGTGCGCTGTCGAGGATTATTGACCGTGGCTCGCGTTCGATCGACTTTGTACTGCGCGCCATGGCGTTCCGCGTCGTACCGACGGCGCTTGAGATCGGACTGGTCACTTCCATTATGGCTCAGTCATATGGTCTACCGTACGCAGGAGTCACCGTCGGAACGCTTGCGGCGTACACGACGTTTACCGTGCTTATCACACAGTGGCGCGATGAGATTCGTCGCAAAATGAACAAAATGGAGAATGAGGCTGGCGCCAAGGTGATTGACTCGCTCATGAACTACGAGACCGTCAAGTACTTCAACAACGAAACCCACGAAGCTGCGCGCTACGACGAGTCGCTCAAGGGCTACCAGAATGCGGCACTGAAGACACAAACATCGCTATCACTGCTCAATGCCGGTCAGAACGGCATCTTCAGCATCGGACTGACAGCCATCATGTACATGGCAAGCCAGGGCATTGTGGCTGGCACGCTGACCGTCGGTGATCTAGTGCTTGTTAATGGTTTGCTGTTCCAGCTTTCGATCCCGCTCAACTTCATTGGCAGCTTGTACCGTGAAGTGCGGCAGTCGGTCACGGACATGGAAGCCATGTTCAAGCTTGGCGGCGTGGCCCCGAACATTTCGCAACCCGAGAACGCGCTGAGTCTTACTGGCAAGGAGCCCAAGTCGATCGAGTTCCGCAACGTCGAGTTTGGCTACCTCGCTGATCGCCAGATTCTCAAGGGAACTTCGTTCAAAATTGAGCCTGGCAAGCGTGTGGCCATCGTTGGCACGAGTGGATCGGGCAAGTCGACGGTGCTGCGATTGCTGTACCGCTTCTACGATCCTCAGGCAGGCACCATTTTGATTGATGGCAAGGACATCCGACAAGTGAGTCTGGATGACCTGCGCAAGTCGATTGCGATCGTCCCACAAGACACAGTGCTATTCAACGACAGCATCTTCTACAATATCAACTACGGCCGGCTTGATGCGACCAAAGAGGAAGTTCTGAACGCCGCGCGCGTCTCTCAGATCCACCGATCGATCGAGAGCTTCCCGGAAGGGTACGACACGATTGTGGGCGAGCGTGGTCTGAAGCTCTCGGGCGGCGAGAAGCAGCGCGTGGCTATTGCCCGTGCCATGCTGAAGGACGCGCCAATCCTGCTGTTCGACGAGGCGACAAGCGCGCTCGACTCGGAGACCGAGTCCGAGATCGTGCGCGAGTTCCGCGAGATCGGCCGCGACCGCACGTCGCTCATCATTGCTCACCGGCTGTCCACGATCCAGGACGCCGACGAGATCATCGTGTTCCACGAGGGCCGCGTCGTGGAGCAGGGCTCGCACAAAGAGCTGCTGAGCAACCCTGGTGGCAAGTACTCGGAGATGTGGGCACGCCAGAACCACCACGTGCTCGGGCTGGTAGGCAAGTAACTAGTAGAGATCCTTCCATGTAGCAGTCAATCAATCGCAAGTTGAAGTGGCCACCTGGCAGCGGATGTTGGTCGCAGCATGCAAGTGTCCGATGACGCAAATCTGTGCAAACCAACCAGCTCGTGTGGTCCCCGACAGCTGACTGATTGATGCCAAAAGCCTACGGACGCACAGCCAAAATCGCTCCGCCGACGACTTACTCGATGAGATCAATGTCGACGGTCAACTTTCCACAGTACTCCCTCGTAAACCTAATCGCGCCGTGCTTGTCTCGAATAAGTCGACGGCAGGGACGCGCTCGGCCGAAACCCCCTATATCCGCCGCTGGGAGGCGCCGCCGCCATGGACTCGCTGCTGTCGCCGCTCGAGGCCGTGGGGATGCTCACCAGCTCCTCGTCGTCCTCCAGCAGCTCGTCGTCCTCCTCCAGCAGCTCCGGCGCCAGCAGCGACAGCGACAGCGACAGCAGCCGCGGCGCCGCGCTGAGCGACGACGAGGACGTCAGCGCGCGGCTGAAGGCGCCGCCGCCGCCTCCGTCGCTGCCTCCGCCGCCGCTGTCGCCGCCTCCACCGCCGCCATCGCCCCCGCCGCCTTCCAACGGGCGGAGGGGCAAGAAGAACCCGGCAGGTGACAGGAAGAAGGCGCCGGCCAAGAAGCCCGCGAGCAAGCCCAAGGCGCCGGCCAAGCCCAAGGCGCCGGCCAAGAAGCCCGCGGCCAAGAAGCCCGCGGCGCAGAGGCGCCGGCCGGCGAAGAAGCAGACGGGCGACTCGGAGGTGACGGCCTCGATCGTCGAGACGGACGAGGACGGAGGATACGCGTCGTCGCTGGCCTTGGCGAGCGCAATGGACGAGGAGGAGGAGCTCGCGCTCAGCCTCGGCGTCGACATGGACTCGGACGAGTACTCGGACGAGTCGGACGTGTTCGAAGACGACGTCGAGTCCATTGTGTTCCAGGAGACGCAGGACGAGCGCGCGCAGGGATTCATGGACGCGCTGATGGAGGAGCCCACGGGGGTCGTCGACTACCCGTACCCGGCGTACATCGCCAAGCTGCCCGCGCTGTTCACAGACAGCTGCGCGTTCGGCAAGCACCCCGAGCAGTATATTTATTGCAATAACCTATTGGTGAGCAGCCCTGCTTCAACGCTACCATCACGAGAACCCATTCTAACCAGGTTGCACGACCGCAGATGAATCCAAGGCAGCTCCCGCTAGCAGACAAGGCCATGGACGACTGGGAGCGCATTCAGCTGATGAAAGCGCGCAAGTTAGCGCAGCGCAAGCGACACGAGGAAGATCGACTGCGAAAAGAGCAAGAGTACGTTTGAAACAGTTGTTTACCTGTTGGTTGTGCACGACTAACGAGGAAATGGTTGGTACGAGCAGAGCAATAGAAGCTCAAGAGCCACCAGAAAAGAGACTCAAGATGTTGGAGGCGCTCTCCAAGGCCGCTGAGGCTGTTCGGTCTGGGGCTATGAGCGGACTTGCCAATCCTAGCGACCAGCCACCGCCAAAGAAGCGTCCGAGTCGAAAGAAACCCGACGCTGCGGCGGCAGCTAACAACGCGAATGGTGCGAGTGCCAGCACCAACACGCCGACTAAGAAAGCTCCTCCGCGTCGACCAGCCAAGAAGAAGCCAGCTGCGAAACCCGACCAAAAGCCTGGGGAACTGAGCGCCACTAGCACAACAGCTACAACAGTTCCAGCAAAAGCGCCGAAAGCATCGACTGGCTCTACAACTGCCAACGCGCGAAAACCCGCAGCAAGCAAAGCAAAGGCAGCGAGCAAGCCGGCAGCGGCAGCCTCGGTCTCTGAACCTGTTTCTGGTGGTGTGGGTCTCGCTGCGACGGCCAGCAGTTCAAGCAGCTCATCAAGCGATGACGACGGCAACGAGAGTTCGTCTTCCTCGTCGTCGTCATCTTCCTCTTCCTCGTCGAGCTCGTCCAATTCGTCGTCCTCCAGTAGTTCGTCCGAGGACGAGGGTGACCAGGACTGAGCTTGGGGGGATTGAGTAGCAGCAAGTTGAAAAGATAAATATTGGTCCGTAAGGTTCCTGTGGGGTGACGAAGAAGCGGTTCAAGCCTGCGATTTATCGGTTCCATCAATCTGTGCTGCCTCCGTTCTTCTGTTGCTGCTCGATCCAAATGCGCGCGCACTTTTCTCCGAGCCCAAAGATGTCGTCGAGCACGGCGGGCTCCGGCGGGAAGAGCGAGAACCGCACGAGCTGGAACACCGTGAAGGGGAAGTCCGGGTCGAGCGACGGCGTGATGTCGTAGTCCGGGCGGCGCAGCAGCGCGGCCGGGAAGCAGCAGACCTTGACGTACCCCGGAATCTCCGGCACGAGCGTGAGCAGCCCGCCGTCGACGTGGTGCTCGCCGCGGAAGAGCGACGTCCCGCGCGGCGCGAGGTAGAAGGGGATGAAGCAGGACGCGATGAGCGCGTCGCCCAGGTCCTCGAGCGAGTGGAAGGCGTCCGAGAGCACCGCGAGCCGCGCGGGCCACAGGCGCTCGGTGGCGATCGTGAGCCTCTGCTGCAGCGCCGCCACGTCGCAGTCGGCGAACTTGAGCTGGAAGATGGCGCGCAGCCGCTCCTCCAGCTTCCACATGGTGCCCTCGGCCCTGCAGAGCGCGGCCATGCGCTTGGCCTCCTCATGGATCTCGCGCTCGTCCACGCGCGCCGCCAGTGTCAGCGCCGCGATGGCGCCGCCCGACGCCCCCGCGAACCTGGAGCTGCTCGAGATGAGCCCCGCGCGCCGCAGCTCGTGGGCCGCGCCGAGGTGGAACGACAGCAGGAAGCCGCTGCCGCTGAAGCTGAAGTCGCGAGGCTCGGTGGCGGCGCTCGCGGCCGACGAGACGCGGCGCAGCGCGCCAAGGCGGAGAGCGGGAGCGGGCAGCGCGCGCAGCATGGCGGCAAAGTGGCGTGATACGATGTGAAAGCGGTTGCGAGAGGTTATGTTGGGTAGAGTGGCATCAACATCGCTGCGGGCCAAAAATGCTGCGCTGGGACTCCGACGCGTTCGAGCCCACGAGGCCGCTGCCGATGAGTTTATTGGAGAGAGGCGTAGCGACACCGTGAAGAACTGCTGGTCGAGCTGAGGCTCGTCGTGGGCTTTTATCGCCTCTAGCTTTGTCAGGGCTTTGAAGGCGTTTTCAAATGGAGCCTTCTGCAAAGGAGTCGAGATCAGTGCGGTCGTCGCCCGAGTTCATACGACATCCCGACACAGCAAGCTGTTGCAAGCAAGCAAGAAAAAGAAGGGAGCTCTCGTGGTGGAGCAGGCAAACACAGAAAGCTGGGTCGTCAAAGTCTTCAAGTCGAGCAAACAACAAGCCACAAAAGCCAAGGAGAAATCCCAGTCGGCACCACCTAGGAGCCACACAATCCGATTGAATGCTGTCTCGAAGCGATGAACCGAGTACGCGTGGCAAATCCATCAGCGCTTGGGTCTCAACAGCGTTCGCATGGCAAATTGCGCTCGACAATCCGCTTCAACACGAACTTTGGATGGCTACACTTTTCCGCGCGCGCCTGATTGGCTCCCATCAATTGGCGCTGGGTACAAGCCTCGAGCGATGGCGATGGAGCTGGTGGAGGTGGTGGCGGTCGAGAGCGCCGCGGCCGAGGCGCCCGACGCGCTGCAGCGCTTCCACGCGATCGAGTTCCCCGTCAGCCACGGGTCGAAGGCCATGAAGTTCCTCTCGGCGCGCTTCGGCGCGCTCTCGGTGCTCGGCTTTGCGCACCTCAAGCGCATGCGGAAGGCGAGCGGCTCGAGCACTTCGCTCGTGGCGCTGGTTGCTCCAGTGGATGGCGAGAAGGGCGTGGCTGCGATCGACGAGGAGACCGAGGAGGAGATGAAGCAGCTGCTGGACGCCAAGCTGACGACTGTCGAGGCGCTCAAGCACCCGCCGCGGACGCGCGAGCTCTGGGAGGAGCACACCAAGCACTGGCCGCTCGTCTTCCACGCCAGTGTGCTGCCGGAGGACCAGGGGCCTCCTCCCATCACAGACATCGAGCAGCAGGAGATGGAGACTCACATTCAGACGGCGATCGAGTGCGGGCGAGCCTTTAGCGAGCCGGCGAGCGGACTCCCGTGCACCCACGGGTGTGTCATTGTCGACCCAGAGGTCGATAGGGTGGTCGCGACGTCCAGCTCAGCTGAGAACCACGCGTTCTTGCCCATTTGGCACCCAGTGATGGTTGCTATTGACGCTGTGGCGGCTCGTGATCGACAGAAAGAGCTGGGGTTGCAGCAGCAGCAGGCGCCGAAGCGAGCTAGGGTAGAAGACGAGAGCACCGTTATGGACGATCTCGACTTGGAGATAGATGACCGCGAGTCGTACCTTTGCACGGGCTACGACGTGTACCTAGACCGCGAGCCGTGTGCCATGTGCGCGATGGCGCTGGTACACAGTCGCGCTCGTCGCGTCATCTTCAATGAGGTGAACGAAACGGATGGCGTACTCGCAGGCTCGACGCGCCTGCACACGCTCAAGTCCCTGAACCACCACTACCGTGTCTTCCAACTCAGTGAAAATGTTCCTACTTAGTGACCAAGGAAGGTGGGTAATAGACGTATATTTCGTGAAGCAGGAAGTGAAAACCGGGTTGGAATGTCGGGATGGAGGTAAACAGGGATCTAAGCTATCAGGTTCGGTGGGCAAAGTCCTTTGACATGGCTTCGAGCCGCGGTACAATCTCGTTAAAAGTCGGGCGCTGGTCCTGCTTCTTGGTCCAGCACTCTTCAAGAAGGTGCGCGAGCCCAGCTGGCGTTCCTTCAGGAACAGAAGGGCGAAGGTTGCCGCACGCAACGCCGTTCATGATGTCACTCGATCCAAGGTCAGGGTACGGCTCGCCCCACGCAAGTGCCTCCCACACAATGATCGAAAAGCTGTAGACATCGCATGGCGTGCCGTATTTTTCGCCACGAAGGACCTCAGGGGCTACCCAAAGTGGAGAACCGCAGATGCTCATAGTCTTCCCCACGTCGCGGAATTTGGACAAGCCAAAGTCGCCAATCTTTGTTCGCATTTTGTCGTCAAGAAGGATATTCTGTGACTTCAGATCGCGGTGGATCACGATTGGGTTGTGGTTGTGCAGGTACGCGAGGCCCTTGGCCATATCGAAGGCCACATTGTATGCAAGTCGTAATTGCTGACTGTGCTCGGGCTTTGGCACCTTGTGGTAGATGTCAAAGAAACTGCCATTCGCTAACAACTCAGTCACGAGCAGCAAAGTCGGCGGCTTGGAGCATGAACCCATGAAGAGCACAATGTTGGGGTGGTGAAGACCGCGCATGATGTTGCACTCCTTCTCAAACTCCATTAGAGTGTTCTTGGGCACCGCGCTCACATGGAGCTTCTTGATAGCAACTGGCGTGCCGAAGTATGTGCCCTTGTAGACAACTCCAAACACACCGCGGCCAATGGCAATGTCCATGATGAGGTCCTCTTCCCGGATGGAAAGCCCATCATCATCGGTAATAGCGTTCTTGGGACTGACAATCTTTCGGTCCGGGAAAATGATGCGGTCTTCCCACTTCTCATCACCAACATGCTTCGCCAGGATAGTCTGCAGTGTCGAGATGATGAGGGCAAATGCTGGTCGCACATTTTGCTCTGCACTCCAGCAACGCGTCATGAGAGAGTGCAAGTCCTGCATTTCGGGGCTTGATGGTGTCTCGAGCGTGTGGAAGTCAGTAGGGCGTTTTCCCGCCTGCACCACGAACGGGACGGCATCGACCGAGATGGAACTGTATGGCACCGTGCTGCTGAGAATCTCGAATAGGATCACGCCAAAGCTGTATACGTCCGACTTCTCAGAGTGAGCCTCACCCTTGAACACCTCCGGAGCGATCCAAATGCTAGAGCCAACGAAAGTGCGACTCGGGGTGGATGATTCTTTTCCCTCTTCGCGAAAAGCTTTGAGCTGCGAAAGGCCAAAGTCAGAGACCTTGCAACGCCAATCGGCATCGATCAGCAAGTTGACTGATTTGAGGTCGCGATGCAGAATTGGTGGAGTGCTCGAGTGCAGGAAGTGCATACCACGACAAGAGTCCACCATCATGCGAAGCAACAGAGACCAGTCAAGCTTCGTCTCACCGGTGTGCAGCACCGAGTAGACGCTTCCCTTCGGGCATAGCTCCATGACAAGACCAACGAACTCAGGATGCACCATGACACCCATGAACATGACGACGTTCGGGTGGCGCAACTGAGCCATAACGCTGGCCTCGGAGCCAAAGCTCGTGACGATCGACTTTGTGTCGCCTTGCAGAGTGATCTTCTTGACAGCCACTCGTGTTTCCTTCCATGTAGCAGCGTACACGCAGCCGAATGTGCCCTCACCCAGCTCTTCCTTGATCAACACATCTTTCGGGTCGATATGGCAGTTAGCACTCAGGATCCCAGCAGGGTTGCTGTCTTGAGCTTGGTTCTGTGCAACGCCACCACTGAACCAGCCAGTCATCTCCATGGTCATCTGAACCATGACGTTCTCCTGCGCGAGACGCTCCGTCAGCACAAAGTCGCGTCGCTCTTCATACTCCCAGTTCCACGACAGGAACATGAGCAGGATTGAGTAAAGCACCACGGCAGCGCTAACAGTGCCGGGGGTGCTCAGCAACTCGGTGTCAGACGAACTAGCGTACTTCACCCATGACAGGATGATGAAGAGCACACTCGTCAAGGTCAGCACAAACGATGACTCGAGAAAAGTCATCCCCGTCGAACTTGTGATGCCCAGCGAGAAGATGAACTGCACCCATACATTCCTTTCACTGACGGACGTGCCCGCAGCCGTCGTGTCGAGTAGCGCGCTGATTTGACCAATCAAGCACACAAGCGTCAACAGCCGCGTGTTGTGCTGAAACCGGCGCAAAAAGAAGATGACCAACAGACCCATCGCCATGACAATGCCGGGAAAGATCATGACGAGCGGCATCTTGGTCCACTTCTCCGTGTTCTCCTTCTTGAAGCTCACTTGCATGATGACGAGGAGCGGGATGAAAAAGGCCGTGAATCCCGCCCCAAACTTCAAGCGAGTCTGGTACTTGGCCGACCTCGCTGCACGGAACCGCTGATCCATCTCAAAATTCGAGAACTTCAGCGACACGAATGAGATTCCGATGTCTTCATGCCGCTGTGGATGCGAGACTTGCTTGGCTGTGCGCGTGCGGAAGAAGTTGATCTTGAGGTCTTGCATGCTCGTTCCCATGAGATGTAGCCGTGTCTTGCGTGGGGATCCACTGACAGCAGCTGCACCGGTGGTATTCCCAGCGATAGCGCCGGAGTTCATGGATCCTGCGGAAAGGTCGATTTCGGCGGAGTCTTCGGGGATGGTGTTTGAAGCCTTGGGAATTACCTTAGACATCCGGGTCGGGCCGTCGACCATCCTAGTATGGCCCGTCCGGAAAAGAGGAAGTGGCATCATTCTTGCCGACTCGAGTGTGTCAGCCACGTCGCCAGGAATTGCCGTCGGTGGCACTGCCGACCAGATTTAGAGACGCGAGCGAGCTGAAGATAGCCCGGAAACGGGTGAGATGGTAAGATTGGACGACGAAGTGCACACTGGCAGGCTGGCCGACTCGCCATGGATCGCAACAAGAAGCTCCTGGGTTGGGCGATGGGACTAAACTCTATATTAGGCTGACGAGCACTCAAGGACGTCGGAGTCGACGGGAACTCGCTGCATGAGCTCATCAAGTGGTGAACTGCTCATGATGCCGGGGCGGCTACCGGATCAAATGTAAACTGCCCGAAAGCTCCCCGACGAAATTCTGCAAGCAGGTACTGTGCTGCGAGCCGCGTCTGCACGTCAGGTTCCTTGCCCACAGCGCCGCATTGCTGGTGCACTTGACGAAACACAGCGTGAATATCATCTGTGGGCTCTTGCAGCTTGAGCGCGTCAACGTAGCGCGTCGAGCCCATTTGGTTCAGTCGGTACAGCATGAAGTCTGCGATGAGCTCCGTGCCGACGACCTCGTCCTTGATGGCACCAGTTAGCGCTAGCAGCATGCCCGTCTCGGGCGACTCAATATTCGGCAGCATGACGCCGGGCGTATCGACCACATACACTGCAGGCTTATCATTCACCTGGCGCGACGAGATCAGCGATGCATGTGTTAAAATCAAGCTTCACAATCGGTGATAGCGCATTTACCCACCCACCTTGATCATGTCGTTGCGCACCGTGACGCCTGGCGTAGGTCCTACGGCCGCGCGCTTGCGGCCCGTGGCAAGCTTTCGCGAGCTGGAGAGCCTGCGGAACTCGTTGATGATGGAGGACTTGCCGACATTGGGCACGCCCACGACCATGGCGACGGTGCCGGCCGTGCGCTTGAACTGCGCGCCGCTGTGCTTGTTGCACCAGTCGAGCACGCTCTGCACGCGGCGGCCCTTGGTGACGGACGCGAACACGCAGGTGGCGCCGCACTGCTGCTCCACGCGGCGCTGCAGGTTCGGGTTGGCCAGGTCGCTCTTGTTGAACACCACGAGGCGAGGCTTGCCCTTGCCGAAGCCGCGCTCCAGCTCCGGGTTGGCCGAGCTCCAGGGGATGCGCGCGTCGCGCACCTCGATCAGCACGTCCACGGCGTCCAGCTGCGCCGCCATCTGCCGCCGCGCGACCGCCATGTGCCCCGGGAACCAGTTGACCTTGGCCGGGAACGGGAACGCCGACCGGAAGGCGCTCATGGCCGTTGCAGTCGGCGGAGAAAGGCAACGTGACGGCCATCAGTGCGTTTCCCCTGCTTTTCGACCAATCAAATCGTTCTTTATGTTATTTCAGCGAATCAAAGAGATTTGTCGGTTGAATATACGCCAATCGCCATCATGCGCGGCTGCGCGAGAAGATCGTCGACGCGGCGAACGTGAAGGGCTTGCCGACGACGAAGAACTGGTCGCCAGGCTCCACCTGCAGGTCCGGCGGCGGGTTGGTGAAGACGCACGGGTGCGGCAGAATGAGCCCGCGCTCGGGCCGCCACAGCCCCAGACACGTGCAGCTCGCCAGGTCCAGGAACTTGCGCACGCACTGGCCGTAGGGCAGCGACAAGAGTTCCTCAGGCGCCTGTACCTGGAACAGGCGGCGCTCTCTGCGGATGCGAAGGCGACACGGCGTTAGCCAAGCAAGAGAGCAAGCTTGATGCAAGCGGGACACGCACTCGGGGTCGTCTGGGTTCCCGTCCAACAGCAAGAAGATGAAGGACGCGATCCAGGGCTTGCGGTAGCACTCACTCATGAGCACGTCCAGCAGGCTGTTCGAGTACACCCGGCCTGCACTCGAAAGTCAGCTACATCACGAGCAACAGCAGAGCCGATCCGATGCTTGGAACGCACCCGCAGCGATGAACTCCTCGACGACGAGCGACGAGTCGGCGTGGAAGTCGCCCTCGTCCAAGCGGCTCCAGAACGAATTGCGGTGCTGCAAGCTCGCGCGCGCAGCAGAGCGGTATGACTGCTGCCGTGTCATGAGAGATGGCAGGTCCAGCAGCTTGCTTACGCGCCGCTCGTTGGCCAGCGACGTTAATAACTTGACATTCGAAGTCTTTGTCAGCTCTACCACGAGGTTGGGCAGCTTCAATCGCTGGCTGATCTCCACGATGTACCGCACCGTTGTAATGGCGTCCGCGTCTACCATGTTGGGGTCTGCGTACTGGGACTCGGTTGCGTGCGCTAGGACTAGAACGGCACGTGCAGTGGCGATGCGAGTCTTCTTGAGGTCCGCGAAGTTGACAGGGGACCCTGCCACGTAATAAATGCGCTGAAACCCCGCGAGTTTGGCGAATTCAACTTCGTCCAGCACGATTGGAGACAGAAAAACAACTGCTGGAGGGCCATCTTCCTCGCTTTGCATTGGTGCCTCGCGAATCGTCTTGAGAAAATGGAACGTGTCGGACGGAAATCCACACACGACAAAGTGCCCCGTGATGGTGGCAGGAACGACAGTGCTTGTGAACTCGTCATAAGTGGTGCCAGCTCCATGTGCTCCTCCATTCACAGCCTCATATCGATCTATTGTTGAGTACAAAGTGACGAGACTTTTCTGGATAGACTCGACCTCTTTTCCCAATGCCGGCCTCACTTTTTTTCGAGCAACCTCGGGCTCACCGTCAGCTCCAGTCATGTCCACAGTTTTGGCTCGGCGTCTTGTGGTTTTCCGGTATGAAAGAATGTGCTCGACGGGAATTTCATCGATGCTCTCGACCTCGTGCAATCCCTTTGCGATTGCATACACCTTACAGCACAGATTAGGGTCAGCTGTACCGCCAAGTTTGAAATCCATATCCATGAATTGCACGCCGTCCTCTGTCAACATTGCGACCAGCACGATTCCTTTCTTCTCATACAAGAAGCGACTGAGGTCACCATACGTAAGCCCTGAAAATGTCCGTGAAATATCGACGAGGAAGATGCCATGCATCACGCCATGTAGATATGGCTTCTGCCACAGGCATGGCGACTGGTGCTGGCTGAGCTCGTCATGGCTCTGTGAAAGCAAGTTGAGAAGTAATGTTGGCAACCCCCGCAGCTCACAACTTCTGCCAAGTAGTAGATACTTCATCATCCCGAATGTGAGCACATCTGTTGCCCCCATCTTAAGCAGCGTTGGTGCATGCACCGAGTTGAGAACCTGGGAGTAAATGGGGCACGTTGCATTCCCTCTTCGCAATGCAATCGTGATGAGCGCACAGCATTGATCAGCATACTGAGGACGCTGTGAGCGACGGTTGACAAACACGTAGCAGGCACTGACACTCGAAATGACTGCCCGATCCAGATCTTCGTCTAGAAGCGGAGACCCAACGATGTATTGCGCTCGGCCTTCAAAGGCCTTGAGCATCTGCTTCACCTCGGGTGATGGTGGAGCTGCATTCAATATGACAGCCTTGACATTCCAATTGAGGTTGCACGTGTGGAAAAACTCAGCGAAGAAGACCGATAACGTATCGACGTCGATGTGTCCTGTGATGATGATGTGTGGGTGCAGCTTGGCTTCGGTGAAACTGGAAGAGTAGTCGGTGTGCGACGCAATGATCTGCTGGATGCGATTCACTCGGATCGGGACAGCAATAAACGTGAACAAAATCGTGAAAGCTGTGATAAACTTGCCTCCAGGTGTGACGGGGAAGATATCCCCGTACCCAAGCGTCGAGATGCTCACAACCACGAAGTAGAGGAAGTTGAAGAATGACATATCCTGGCAGTCACATTTTTCCACGTCACCCTCACACGTTTTCCCATACGGGCAAGCCTCTGCTGCCTGCAAAATGCCGGCCGTGCATACGACAATAGATACCAGTGTGAGCGCCGCGGCGAGCACTTGTCGTTGTAGGGATGAGGATGTGAACTCGAGAAAGCGAAAGAGGCGTACAAATCTCAGAGGCCGCAGCAGTCGTGATATAAGGGCCACAACACTGGACTGGGTTTCCTCGAGGCACACGTAATTGACAATATCCATATATGTGGGCAGCAGCATGACGAGCTCGGCCATTGGGAAGAGCCCTCGGATGAAAGCAAGGCGGTCGAATGCGATGTACAGGCGGAAGAGGTACCTTCACGTCACTCGTCAGCGCACCTCGTGTGCTTCTCAAAAAGACGGGCTCCAACGTACTCGAAGGTGAAGACGCCCGTGATGGCAGCGTCCGTGACTGACCATTCAGAAGAGCTTGTAAGTCCGAGTCTCCTTCAAGCCCAACTCTCGGCGCGCGCACCTCGCACCGCGGTCGGGTAGCTGAACCGCACGTGGCTCCAGTTGAGGAAAACGTGCGAGAAGGCCTGGTAGACGCTGAGCAGCGCGAGCGCGAGCCCGAGCGCGTGGCTCGCGAGCGACGCCTCCTGGTTACGTTGCAGCCACTGACGCAGCGTCTCGCCCTCGGCACGCGCCACCATCAGCTCGAAGCGGCCGCTGGGCTTGCTGGGCATCCCCAGCCCCGTCTTGCGGCTGCTCAGGTGGCGCGCATGCTTGGGCACTCGTCGCCCGCTGGCCGAGCTCGAAGGCATGATCAGGCGCGGTGAGCACTCCGTCGTGGCGCCTGGCAGGCCGTTGCCCCCACTCGTCCTCGGCGTCGCTTCGAGGGCCAGCACAAGGCAGCCTTCAACCCGGCTAATGCTGAATCCGACAGCGTACCGTAATTGATTTCGCTATGATAGGGCGGATTTCCGTTTTTTGTGGCTTTTCTTGACTTGGCAATATGAGGGGCAGAGCGGCGAGGCAGGGGCCATTCTGGCAGCGCGACGAGGTGGCGGCGCCCGCGAGGGACCCGAGGGCGCGTGCGCTGCGAGAGGCGCGGCGCTCCGGTTCCCTCAACCTGTCGGCGCGCGGGCTCAGCGCCTTCCCGGCCGAGGCGCTGCACCTGGAGCAGCACATGGAGAAGGACGAGAAGCCGTGGGAGTGCGTGGACCTGGCCAAGCTCGACCTTAGCCACAACGACATCGGTGAGATCCCGGGCGACGTTGGGGGCCTGGCGAGCCTTGTGAGCTTCAAGATGCGCCAGAACGCGCTCGAGAGACTGCCAGAGGGGTTCTTTGAGCTCACGGCGCTCGTCCACCTCGACCTCAGCAGGTGCGGCTTCTAGCGTGGAGGGCGATGGACGAGACCCGCAGCTAACAACTAGTGGCCGCGCAGCAATCAGCTCCAGGGAGATCTGTCGGACAAGTTTGGCCGCCTCGTGAACCTCAAGGAGCTCTTGCTCGCTGGCAACAAAATCACGAGACTGCCCGAGACGCTCGGCGCGCTCTCGCAGCTTGAAGTGCTGCACGTTGAGGAGAACGCGCTGGTCAAGCTGCCAAGCCAGCTTGGTGGACTCAGCCGACTCCATACACTTACTGCACATACGAACCAACTGGAAACACTCCCGCCGAGCTTTGGCGAGCTGCGCAACCTGCTGACACTCGACCTAAAGAAGAACCGACTCGAAACCACGGGGAATGCCCTAGTCGGCCTTCAGTCGCTTCGATACCTAGACCTCCGTAACAACCGTCTTGTCGTGTTCCCGCAACTGCCAGCGAGTCCGTCATTGGACCAGGTTTTCCTCGGCTACAACTTGCTGCCGACCGTCGATGAAGACTCAGTGCTTCGCCTCCAAGAGTCTCTCACGGTATTTGAGATTCGCGACAACAAGCTTGCTTCATTACCGTCAAAACTGCCGTATCTCTATCGTCTCAAGACACTTGATATAGCGAACAATGACCTGTCAGATCTCCCACCGGGGCTCGGGTACCTCAAGCGCCTAAACCATTTGGTGGTTGACGGCAACCCCCTCCGAACGATTCGATGGTCCATCATCAGTGCAGGAACGGAGGCATTGAAAAAATACCTACGGTCTCGAGGACCGCCTCCTGTTGGTGTTGACGTGCTTGAAGAGGAAGTTGACGAATTTGCACTTCCGCAACAGGCGTACGAAGCGCCGAGCGAGGACAGCTCTGGTTCAGTTGGGTCGCCGCATTTGGTCAAAATGTTTCGCGAAGCTGCTTCGTCTGGAACGTTGGATATGACAAGCTACGGTCTCCAGCACATTCCGGTCGAGTTGGACAACAATGGGAACTCATGGGATTTTTCCTCAAAGCTGATCCACTTAAACTTGTCCAAGAACGGACTCGAGCACCTCCCAGCAGAAATCGGCGGTCTATTGTCGCTCAAGGTAATGAAGACGCTCTTGCTTGAATTCGCAGGCTACATATCTAACACAAAATTGTATTGCTTTTCAGACATTAACGGTGGAGGAAAACTCTTTGAGATCGCTTGATCCATCTATCGCAGCATTGCCATCACTTCAACTGCTGCGTGTGAGGAAGAACCAACTCACGGCGGATGCTGTTGATCGTTTTCTTGGTATCTCACCAGCAATCGGACAATCTCTCAAGGTGTGCACGATTCACGTCGCCTTTGAATTCTCGCAGAATACTGATCTTGGCATGTTGGCATAGGAGCTAGACCTGCGGAACAATTTGCTGACTGCGATGCCGGCGGCCATTCAAAGACTCAGTGAGCTGGAGACACTTCTGCTAGCATACAACAAAATCGAAACGCTGGATGGCTTTCCGTGGTCAAAGCTACGCGCTGTTAGCGTCGTGAGTATCTCGGACAATAAGCTGCGCTCCCTCGGACGCATCTACGAAGCGCCAAGCCTTGCATCGCTCTCTTTCGACAACAACAACCTGCGCACTGTGCCTTGCGAGCTCGGTCTCTGCCCAAATCTGCGCGCTATATACATGAACGGCAACCCACAGAAGACTGTGCGCGGCGCTTTGATAGCCAAGGGAAGCCAAGAGATTCTGGCATACCTCAAGAACAAGCTGCCGCCGGGAACGACGCTTGCCCCTCCGTCACCTCCGCCACCTTCACCTTCTCCGCCACCGGCTCGGATTACAACGCCTTCGGCTATGCGAGTGTCGAGCGCGACGACCCGGCAGCCAGTCGAGGAGAACAAGCGGGTGCGAGCAGCACCCGAGAGTGCAAAACCAGCTCCAAACCCAGAGCCGATGGACGTTGATGAGCAACAGGACAACGAAAGTGATGAGCTAGATGCACAGATTCAGCAGCGCGAACGCGAGCTTGAGAGTTTCTCGTTGTCAGCAGCGAAGCGTTTCGCGGTCAAGAAGGAGCTGGCGATGTTGCGTGCCAAGAAGATCCGTCAGGAGCGCGCCAAAATGTCGCGGCGGTGAAGAAAGAGCTCACGAGGGTTGTGACGATCAGAGGCAACGCGGTTCACAATACGCCGGGTCGCCATATATTCCTTGCAGACTTGTGATTGCCGAACTCGCAGACGCGGTAGACGCCCGGCACACACACACACACAGCAAAACTAGGGGTAAAAATGTATCGTTACCTTCACATGGTGTTGGCATAGCCGATGGTTGCAGTCGCCGGATTCGGGTTAGTGGCTGCGGGTTGCTTCGCCTGCCTCCGCTTGTGGATGTAGCACTCGCCAACGAAACCAAGGAATGCCACGACACCGATGCCAATGCCGACGTATAGTCCTCCCGACAGACCAGTGCTAGAGTCGCTTTCCTGAGCTGTTCCCTCCGAGCCCGTCTCTGCCGAGTTGTTGATGTCATTGTCGGATCCGTCGGTTGAATCGGATGCGGAATCGTCCTCATCACTGGAGCTTGAGCCTGCACCAACGGTAGCGGTAAACGCCGAGGCTGTAATCCCGCATTGGGACAATGAAAAAGTAAGGCCCTCGCCCTCGAGAGATTCCTTCAGTGGTGACGAGAGCTCTACGACAATGGTGCCGTTGGACGTGGTGTTGAGGCTCGAGAATTCGATGGTGTCGGCACTGCTACCGCTGGCACTCGTGCTACCATACGCGAGGCTCAGATTGACAGATGACGCCTCGCAGAACGTGTCGGTGGTGAGGACGATCTCGGAGCTGCCGACGTCGACGCCCTCGGCAGCCGAGATGGTGAAGTTGGTCGCCACCATGGACCCCACGCTGAGGTAGTTGGAAATGGTGCTGGTAGCGACCTGCACAGCGACGATGAGGGACGTCGCATCTCCCGAGGACCCATCGCACGGCAGCGAGCTCGTGAGCGTGAGGTTGCCTGTGCAGGTCTCGGACTGGCACGACACGTCGGCGACATACAGGTTCTGCTGCAGCGCCGTCGTGCAGCTGGTATCTGCCGCGGCGCCCTGGCAGAGCTGCGCAACGTTGCACTTGTCGACGTACGAGAGCCTGGAGGCCGAGATGGGGATCTTGGTGGCGCACACCGAGACGCTCTCCGTGGTGGAGACCATGGCCGCACCCGCCACGTCCTGGAAGGTGCCGACCGTGACGACCTCGCTCTTTCCGCTGCCGTTCACCAGTTCCGCCGTGATGGCGTTCACTCCCGACGCTCCATGCAGCGCGAGCGCCCAGTCGAGCCCGCTCTCGAGCGTGACGGTGACGGAGCAGGCGTCGGCCGTGCAGCCGTCGGCCGCCGTGAGCGCCGTGGCGACCGGGAACGTCGCGTTCTCGGCGTCGCAGGCCGGCGGGTACAGCGCGCCGAAGGACAAGTCGCTGGCGGAGAGCGCGGACGCGTCGAAGTTGCACATGCTGAGCGTGAGCGCCGTCGCGCCGCCCGCCACGCTGGTCGCCGTCCCGTCCAGGATGCAAACCTGCCTGGAGCAGTCGGTGCACGCCGCCGCGCCTGCTGCGCCGTTAGTCTCCCCAACTCACCACCAACTCGCGCACAGGAGGGCACGCACCATGGGCGCGGGGCAGCAGCGCCGCGAGCGCCAGCGGCAGCGCCAGCAGCGCGCGCATGTCGGCCGGCCGTCGGGAATCGCGAATGCGCCGCTTTGTATGGCCGATTGTATGCGCCGGCGGTTTTGGTCCGCCCGAGCGACACTTGCGCTTTGTACTGTATGGGACAAGCGGTTTGACCGGGTGCGGGAAACGGCGGCGCCCTTTCTTTCGCGCCGGTCGACTGCACAGTGCGGGATCTTGGGCTTTGTATACCCTGAACCCTACGGTACGCGCCTCGCGAACGAACTCCTCGCGCTAAGTACGACGAGGCTCCCGCGACCACCTTGCATTTAGGCTTCCGACGAAGCCTCGCAATGCGGACCGCAAGCTTCGCACGAACGCGCCAAACGGAGCTGCTTGGGGGCGGTGGCGTCCACGAACAGGTGCCGACGCACTCCGTGGACTGTCCGTGCAGTGCCAGCCGACGACACAATCCAGCTCGCCGATCCTGAAAATCGGCGTGTGGATACCACATTGATAGCCGCACTTCCATACATGCATCAAGCGCGTCCGAGCTTCTCTTAGGAGGTCTTTTGCACCAATCAGCGTCTCGTACGAGGCGTACCGTCAAGAACGCTGCAACTGCAACGTGGACCTTCTCGGCAGTCACAAGAAGCCCCCGAATGATCCGCGAGGTCTGGACCATCGAGCTCGGCGCCGCCGTCGGCCCCTTCCGCCTCGGCGCCAGCATCGCCGATGTGCTGCACGTGCTCAAGGTCTGTGTGCGCACGCGCTCGCGGTCTCCGCGGCTTTCTAGCGGCTCTGTGGACGGCGCAACGCCATGTTGACGCCACGCTTGCTTTTTTCTGCGTGCTGACGCATTTCGCAGAGCCGACTGCCCGTGCGGCCGTTCGAGATTGTGTACGACGCAGCCGATCCGTTCAATCGCCCGCTGGTCATCGACTCGGCGGAGGATGGCTTGCGGGTGCGTCGCTAGTGGAGATAACCGGTTGTTCGTGCGAGGGGAAGGATCCAACGAGTTTTTGTCTGTGCATGTACAGTTGACGTTCGATCCCGTGCAGCAACTGCTGACGGCAATCGAGTTCTACGACGTGAACCGCGTGGCGCTCAAGTTCGGCCGCGTCGTGATCTTCGGCGGCGACATCTCGGCCACCTTCATGTCCATCTACAATGTATGCTTCGCCTTTGCAATGCTTGAGATGGGTTGAAAGATCGCTTACTGGAGTGTACCCATCAGCTTTTTGGACCCACGACACCAGGCCACTATGACGCCAATGACCAGGTCAATGCGCTCCAAGGAATGCCTGTAGTGATTGGAGACTGATCTTTCCTGCTTCGTTCATAGACGTACTACTTGGGCTACGAAGGCGGGTGTGTCAAATTCCCGATCCCGAAAGAGTACGAACATCTCTACCGAGATGGAACGGACCTTCCAATGGAGTTCCCAGTAAGATTTGGTGTTGCGGCGAGTCGCAACTTCATCGGAAAATAACGGTTCCTGCGCAGAACGGGTCAACACCAGCAGCAACAGGGTTGATGGTATTCGTCGGTGACAGCTACCAGTCACCTCAGACACCACAACCCACGAAAAAGTAACTCTTTCATGCTTGCAGTTTCCTCGAGTCTGGAACTTGCTCACCGCGTCATGTGACCAGGTTTTACTTCGAACCAGTGCACGTGGACATCCGTGACAACACCACTTCAATCGAATTTACGGCCCGCAAGCATCGCATTGAGCTAGGCTGGAGCCCACAGGTGATGCAAAAATGTGTTCCCAGCGATAGTATTGTTGGCCCCTGCGAGCTCACGCGGTTTTTTGTGGTTCGAAATGTTCGCAGGAGGTTATTAGCGAAATTGGGCCACCCATCTCGGTGTTCCGAAAGTCGGAGGACCCCAACGACGGGTGGATCACTCCAAATTGCTGGCGTGACTAATGGGCTCTCTAACGATTCTGCTCTTGTGTTTTCAGGGCGTCAATCGCAGGTGGTGTTGTTGGTGACTATTTCCACAACTACCCGCACCTTGGGTTCGACATTCTCTATGACTCGCTGCACCGTGCAGCAAAGATCATTCTAAAAACCAACGCACTCGGGTATATTCACTATCAGTTGAGCCGCTGGGAATACTAAAGAGTAACACTTGGTTGTGTTGCGCGATGCAGTCACCCAGACTTTGGCGCGTACCACAAGTGCAACTTCCATTTGGCCTTCCACACGAGCGCCGTTCCGCCTAAAGCTGGATCAGGCAAGAAGTCTCGTACCCCAGAAGTGACCCCGCAGACCCGCGTACGTAGTGATGTTGACTTGGTGTCGGAGACGGTGTCCTAAGTCGAAGTGTGGCTTGGTAGTGGGAGATTATCCGACAGATGCTCGGTGCCAGTGCGGACCTGCGTCCTGTGGTGCACGACAGTGGTCTTGGGCTCCACCCGTTTGGCTCAAGCCTATGCTACTCACCAACACCCGGGTGCATCTTCGAAGTGCTGAAGAACGGCTATATCGCCAGCGTGACGCTTACAGCTGTCAAGCAATGATGACTCCCAAGATGTCAGTGAGCACAAGGAAGCGGGTATGAATTGATTGTCATCTAGATAGTCTACATGGCGATTCGGGCAGGAGATGACAGCAAAAAGAACACGCACAAATCTGCCTCCTTCTCCGAGCACCGGGATTCCCCATCATCTAATATCGACGGTCCTGGTATCCCCCGCGAGGCAGAGGAGGCTGGTTTGCTGCATTCGGAGGATAGCTCACAGGAGGCTGAGGGGCTGGCGCACCGCGCGGTAGCTGGGCGCCTTGGTGGTACTGCTGCGGAGGATATGCTCCACTAGGCTGGGGAGGATACGCTCCTTGGGGCTGGGGCGGATATGCTCCAGCCGGCTGAGGAGGGTATGCACCACTCGGCTGCTGCGGCGGGCGGTACTGGTATGGAGCTCCATACGGAGGCTGCGCTGGCGGAGGTGCTTGGTACGGCGCGTGGTATGGAGGTGCCGCTTGGTACGGCGAAGGCACGGGCGGTTGTGCGTGTTGATGATATACTGGCGCTGGGTTGTATGGCGGCGCAGGCACAGAAGTTGGTGGTACTGGTGGTGCGTAGCCTCGAGGAGACGTGTAGTTGGTGTGGCCATACGCCGGTCGAGGTGGGTGGATCACTGGGCCAGTTGTGTACTTGGTCTGTCCGCCAAAGGGCTGCACCTGGAAGGCTACGCCGTTCGAGTATGCATACTGCTGCGTGGGTGGCTTGTACTCGGCAGCATTGGCTGCAGGTGGGCGTGGGCCATTGTTCGGTGTGTAGTTGTTGCGAAGTTGGCTTGGCTTGGACGACGCGTTAGGCGTCGGGGCGCCACCGCGGTTGCGCTTGCGGTGCTGGCGCTTCGCAGCGGCCTCGGCCTCGTCATCCGAGTAGACGACCTCGTCGGTCTCCTCGTCGTACAGGTTGGACGCGTCTGTGCCCTTGTCCTTGATGGCCTCGGGCTCAATGTACGTCGAGTGCTCCGTGACGAGGAACACACGAGCGCCGACAGCCGCAGCCGCCGGGATCTTGTCAGTGGACGCAAACCGAATGAGGTACATGGGCATAAGCACGGGGCCGAAGACCTCGTCGACGCAGCCGAGCACCGAGCGGTCCTCAAGGCACAGCACGCTTCCTTCGTCCAGCGGCTTCGCATTCATGAGCGACTTGACAGTGATCATGAGCCCCGGCACGCTGAGATTGAGAATGGAGCCGCACTCAGCGATGGCGGTGTCAGGCTTGATTTCCACCTCGGGCGTGCGCACGGGCACGCTGGTAATCTCGTTGGGCGTTGTAAGTGGGCCCCCCACCGCCGCGCCGTCGTCGTCCACGGCCTCGCTCTCCATAGCTGCCTCAATCTCGGCGCGCAGCTTGGCTGTGTCGTACTTGGCGCTCTCATCCTCGCTCTCGTCCTCGCTCTCCTCTTTCTCGGCTCCATCCGCAGGCGCCGCCATCTCTTCGTCCTCCGACTCGGAGTCGCTGTCGCCGCTGCTGTCGCCCTCATCCACGGGCTTCTTGGCGATCACGGGCAGCGGAACGGGGGCCGCGAGCTGCGCGACCGTCTGGATCTCCTGCTCCGCGTACTGCGCGGCCACTTCGAGGTCCGACACCGGCGCATTGCTGACCTGCACGGCCGCGGGCTCTGCAACCGGAGCCGGAGCTGCTGCAGCGGCAGCAGGAGCAGGAGGCAAAGGCGGAGCAGCAGCGGCGTCCATGGCGATGGCGAAGCGGCTGGACCAATGCAGCCCAGTCAAACGTTGCAGTGGAAACAACTCTCAAAAATTATACTTTGCGAGGGTCGCCAAAGTGAGCTGAATATTTATCGAACATGACCACGATCACTTCAACTTGTCGTGTACTCCCGCGCCTAAGCATTGAAGCGTTCGCTGGCAGAGTGCTTCTGTTGCAATCGTGACTTCGCAGCTCGAGGAGATCCTATGTCCTCATCAGCGCGCCGTAGCAGTGCTGCCTTTGCGTGTATCCTGCTTGCCGATCAATCAGTGGTGCATTGATGTGTCGTGCACTGATCCTGATGTGCCAGAGCTCGCGCTCGTCGCACTTGATACGAATACCGAACACCGACGCATTGCTGCGCTTATTCCACTCGGTGCACGTATAGAAGCACCAGCTGTCAAAGAGCCACGACGCTCCCGATTGATCGAGCGCCCCCAGACATCGACAAAGAGCCACCAGTGCCGTTGCATGTAGAGCTCACACCGCTCGAGAACTAAAAGCATCAATAGTAGCCTGGCAACCGCTTAAGCACTCGACTTGCCATCAAGTTGGTGGCAGCGGATCCATCATCGCTATTTGTTCTGGCAATCACAAAGTGCCGCCGCTGAAACTACACGCGCTTGGTCGATTCACCAACTATCCCATTATCACCATCACATCGCCCAAAAGAGAAGTTGTCGCTGCAAATACCCACAGCTGTGTTGGAAGCCATCATGAATGTCAACGACAGTGCTGGATGATGTCAATCCGATAGGGCTTGCCGTTTCTAACCCTGCAGCCAGCGCCAGCATCGATCGAGGTTGCATCACCTGCCGCTAGAACTACCGGTAACAACACTCATGAGCATTGCATTGTGGAGCATGCAAACGTTTTCGCATGAAAAATCAACGAGAAGTTTGGGGTGGTTGATTTGGGTTCAATAACGCAGGGATCTCGGTCTTCGCCTGACAATGCATTTGTTGAAGCGATTATGGTCACATGTGGTAAATATATTTGCGGTAGTGGTGAAAAACCTCCAAAACACTATCTTTAATGGGTTATGAATTACAGTTACCAGGTAGTTACGCTGATTATGCGCTGGCCGGTAGAATACCGGTATCCGACCCTGCTCGAAGTTCGACTGCGCAAACCAACCCGATCTTTTGTTAAACAACGTACGGGGACGCGCGCTCACGATAAGCAAGCGGCCTTTGTTGTCGGCAACGCCCAAGTTATGTGTGACGGTACGAGTCACTCGCTGGTCAGCAGCGCGAGCGCCTGGCGAAATCCCACCGAGGTGATCCGAGCCCCCGACCAGAAACCAAGGGCGTCCACCTCTACAAACGGTAAGCAGGTCGATTCGCAATCGGTGCGTCAACCCTTTCCCCTCTGCATAATCAGCCAATCGCGCCAATCAGCGCGCCAACGAGTTAAATTCCCTGCGTTGTGATTGGCCAAAAGACCTGTCCGACCCAACATACCGGTATCCAACTTCCACCAACAAGATGCGGCTTCGAGCCGAGAACGAGCTGCCATCACTTCCGCTTTCGCCTCGTGGCCCTCAAGTCGCCTTCAAGCCCCAGCTCCCCCCTCGCCTCCTCTCGCCATGTCGTTCGACCTGCCCAAGCTCACGTACGACTACAACGCGCTGGAGCCGTTCGTGGACACGACGACCATGAACATCCACCACACCAAGCACCACCAGGCGTACATCAACAACATCAACAACTACATCGCCTCGGACAAGGGCGCGGCGCTCAAGGGCAAGTCCATCCTCGAGGTCGTGCAGTCGGCCACCGAGGCGCCCGTGCGCAACAACGGCGGCGGCCACTACAACCACTCGTACGTCTGCGTGTGACCTGCGCCGAATTGCCATGTCCCGACAGGTGCTGACGCCTTTTTTTCTCTGTGTTTCTCGCGACGATAGGCTCTTCTGGACGTGGATGGCCACGCCCGGCTCGACCAACACGGCCCCGCACGGCGCGCTGAAGGCCCGCATCGAGCAGGACTTCGGCTCGCTCGACCAGCTCAAGGAGAAGTTCAACGCCGCCGCGTCCACGCGCTTCGGCTCGGGCTGGGCCTGGCTCGGCGTCAAGGCCGACGGCTCGCTCGCCATCACGTCGACGCCCAACCAGGACAACCCGCTCATGCCGCACGTCGAGGACCCCATGATCCCCATTCTCGGCCTCGACGTGTGGGAGCACGCCTACTACCTCAAGTACCAGAACCGCCGCCCCGAGTACATCTCGGCTTTCTGGAACGTCGCCAACTGGGACAAGGTCGTCGAGTACTACGACAACTTTGCCTCCAAGCAGAAGGCCGTCGAGATCTGAAGCCAGACGACGCCGGCCGACGCGCGCTCGCTGCTCTAGTGCGCGCCGTCGTTGCGCTCCGTTGCAACCCTCATTAGTGCCGGCTCTCGCGCCTCCTTCCTGCCGCTGCCGCTGTCGACGCCTCCATAGTATCAGACCGACGGCGCTGGGTGTAGGAGTCCGCCGTGTTGTGTGCGTGCAGTAACAACTGAAAATCAACAAGCAGATGTGGCTGGTTCGGTCGTGTCCCAACCTTCGTCTGCTCCCACACTACAGCTCAACCGCCTCAAGCCGCTCCCCGCGACCAACTGCCGCATGCACATTGTGCAATTTGCCAGCTAGCCATGTCGTTCGAGCTGCCCAAGCTGCCGTACGCGTACGACGCGCTCGAGCCGTTCGTGGACACGGAGACCATGAACCTGCACCACACCAAGCACCAGCAAAAGTATCTCGACTGTCTCAACGCGTATATCAACTCGGTGGGGCATGGCTTGCAGTCAGAGAGGCTGCTAGTAGCGCTGACTAGGCGACAACTTGCAGGACAAGGGAGCGTACTTGAAGGAGCTGTCGGCAGTCGAGGTCGTGCAGTGTGCGACCGAGGGCCACGTGCGCAACAACGGCGGTGGCTACTACAATCACGCGTACGTTTGAGAACTTTGAGGCCGCATGAATACGTTTCCAGAATGCTGATGCTCGAACTATGTACAGACTCTTTTGGAAGTACATGGCGCCTCCCGGGACGACCAACACGACTCCGCATGGAGCGCTTAAGAGCCGCATTGACCAGGACTTTGGATCATTTGATCAGATGAAGGAACAGTTTACAAAGGCGGCGACCGAGGTATTTGGCTCGGGCTGGGCGTGGCTTGGCGTCAAAAAGGACGGCTCACTCGCCATTACCTCTACGATGAACCAAGACAACCCCATGATGCCAGCCACGGCGTCGGTGCGCCAGGACGTCGTTTATGAGCCCATGATCCCGGTGTTTGGGCTCGATGTCTGGGAGCACGCGTACTACCTCAAGCACCAGAACCGCCGTGCCGAGTACATCTCGGCGTTTTGGAATGTGGCCAACTGGGATCAAGTTGTTGAGAATTATGTCAAGTACGCATCGAAGCAGAAGCCCGTGCCGATGGATTGAAGCGCGATTGCGAGGATGTTGGAGTTGCAGTGTGAGCCGTAGCAATGGATCAAGCAGCGAGGAAGCGTTGAGTGGAAGCGGAGCGGTGAGCTAGCTGGTGGCAGCCAGACAGGATCGTGCATGTTCGAGCGACAGGATTGAATGCAATGATGAGTAAGGTCACGCGCCGGGGCTTTCTCCTTCATATTTAGGTAGGCTGAAGCATAACTGTGTCACCTGCTGCTCACCCTGATCATTCACGCCTGCCAAAATCGCATTGAGTTGAGCAATGTGCTTTCGGCCACGAAAAGAAGGGCAAACTTACTGACGGCAACCACCGTGTAGTTAGCATGGAGCGTCACGAATGCAGTGACCCGCTCTCCTGGTGCTTCATCGAGTTTGAGTCGCGTTCCGTTCTCGTCCGCCAAGTCCACCCAAGTAGTCCGAGCGCTCAGCTCTACAACAAATGTTGAAACTCGCCTGACTCGTTTTGGACATGTGAAAAACCGCATCGCACCTTTGACAAGTCTGGATGCCGACGAAACAATTTCAAGCTGGCGCTCGAAAACGCTCTTCTTGTCAACCGCTACTGCGAGTTGCCCATCAGGATCCTGCTCCGGCGTGAATAATGGGGCAGCAGGAGCAGCAGGAGCGGCTGGAGCTGCTGCTCCCTTACGACTCGATGCCGCCCCACTGGGAGGTCGAGATGCGCTACCACTTGTTGGTCGCGGAGCAGCGCTCGGGGGACGGGAAGCTGTCGGATCGACGCCACGAGATGCCAACAGTTTGCGGATGGCGTCCAA
The DNA here is from genome assembly GCA_024867545.1 of Phytopythium helicoides. Taxonomy (NCBI): domain Eukaryota; phylum Oomycota; class Peronosporomycetes; order Pythiales; family Pythiaceae; genus Phytopythium; species Phytopythium helicoides. The sequence goes on along the minus strand of JANFNE010000020.1, from coordinate 647,439 downwards.
CTCGACGCCGAGCTGGATCTGCTTGTGTTTGCAATAATCGTCGATATCCTTGATGCTAGCTGTGCGCACGAAGCTCAAAAGCACAGCGCACGTCACGTTGGCATTGTACATGCGCGGAGGGGTGTTCTCTAGTACGTAGGGGGACAATTAGTTGGACTCAAACGTACTAATGAGTGAAAGCCGAGCCATGGCACACCGAAGCCGAGCTTCACGCGGAAGAATGGGGCAACAGTTCCCATGATTGAAAGTGTTGTTGCAGTGGCGACTTTTGGCGACAAGATTTTTTTGGCAAGACGATTAGCCTTTTTCTTTAACCTGAGAAAATAATAGTAGAAACGAGAGACGACATCTTGAGCTTTAGCAGCATAGTGAGCATGGCAACGTCTCGCCAACACCATTTGAAATGACCCAATTGCGAGATCCAGTCAAGGCAGATTGTGTAGATAGTTGCCAAAGCCTCGTCGAGAGAAAGATTCGCAAAGCACTGTTTCGACTTGGAGCCATATCGAAATCGAAGTCGCTCACCAGAAGCTTATTGAGCTGGTTGGAAACCTATGGTTCAGCACCACATCAACGTTCACATTATGAATTCAAACTACAAGAATACTTTGAGTTGCAGTATAATCAACTCATACATTAGCAGCACTTTAGATTCCCCCTTTGAGTCCCCTTCCCGAGCTCTAAACAACTTGTACTAGCAATAGCTAATGGCGATACATGAAAACACGCTGGCTCTCTCACAACTTTCCATCCGAGGTAGCACGCACATTCAGTTGTTATTACCAATATCATCGCACTAAAATTTGATACAACTCAAACGGTAATTTGGCGCGGTGGAAGCGTGTTTTCGACGACATCGAGCCCTTCCTTCAGTTGGTCCACGGTCGTCTGTGCCAAAATGGACACGAGAGCGTTGAGATTGGGCTGGTTATCCATGAGCTGTCCAGTGTCAATCTCGATCTCGATTGTCATCTTCAGCTGGCTCGAATATCCTTCCGTGGTGCTGGCTAATTGAGAGCAGACTGCACCAGCCGTGTCTTTCAGCGTGATTCCCGTTATGGGCTTGCCTTGCACATACATACGACGGGGCACAGCAGAACACGCAAACTCGACTCGATCATCGTACGGGATACGCAGGGTTGCAATCTCGCCGCAGTCTTGGTTTGGTTGCTGCTTACAGCACAATCAGATCTAGTCGGGTTGCTGGAAAATATAAAAAAAGCTTACCTGGCGCGGTATTTGCACCGTTTGGTTTTTGACCTGCAACAAAAGGGTGTCGAGTGACGACGCCACTACTTCAAAATGATGCGGCAACTCGCGTATGAAAATCATCTGCAGCAGGAGCCTTGAAGCGGAGACGCGTCGGACCCGCGGCTTCACAACGTCGAATGCGAGCCCGTGCACGAGCCCATCTATCGTTGGGTCTTGTGTGTCAAAGAGAATACTCTCCAGCACATTCAGATCGTCACTCGAAATGGCTTCGATGGCATACTCCTCGTTGGACCCGCTTTTCTCCTGTTGAAGCTCCAGCAACGTTGCCTGACGCTCCACGCTAACGTGGCGAGTCTCTCGGTTCAAAATGCGTCGCACACTCGCAAGCGTCCGACGATGCCGCTCAACCATCGATCGCAGTCGCGCATTCTCTTCCTCTGCAGACAGCCGCAGTCGCCTGTGCCTTCGCACCAGGTCCTTCCACAAGGTAGCAACCGAGACTCGCTTCCCGTTGGGACACACAAAGTCGAAGCTTGCATTGCAACTGCTTGGCCTTTCGACGTCCTTGATGTGGCTCAGCAGTACGAGGCGAGCCTCCAGCGCCATCGCCTGCGCTCGCAGCCTCCGGATCTCGTCCTTGCGCCTCGCGTCCGTCATGTTCGCGAAACGGAAGAGCGGGGAATGAACTGGAGTCGCAGCGCTTTTAGGGGCTATTGACTGTGTACGTGGCAGGTTGATTATGCCGCGAGATGTTTACACCTCCCCGTGGTTTTGATTGGGTGATTGACGCCAATCACATCGAGGCTGAAACGCACTCCTATCGACATGGCTCATGCGAACAAACCTCGCACGTTCATGGAGTGGAAAAAATGAACTCAACTTGCATGACATTTGCTCGAGGTACCTTCACATGTCTTGAGGCAGCCGAGATGGGAGGTTTGCTTGTGAAAGAGCACGAGCAATATATTTCATTACAGTAAAATTGAATCAGCGAATCTCTTCAGCAAATCACGACGGACACGTTGAAGTGGGACGCTCACCTGGAGCACAAGCATGCATTCCGACTGCATTTTCAAACAATCTGGCGTGTCAACACGTATGCGTGGCCAGTTTTTCAACAAAACGTATGCGTGGCCAGTTATGTCAACGACACGTATGCGTGGCCAGTTATAATTTTATTATTATACAGTAGTTCGGTTGGGATTGGTTGGGATTGGAATTGGATGGATTCGATCGGATCAAATCGCGCGATCTATACAAATTGGCCATTCCCCAACTCTCCTCCAAGCACTCACACCCTTGTTCTCTTCATGGCAGTCTCGGAAAAATCAGCGTTGCTTCCGACCACTCTCAACTCGGATGCGCCAAGACCAGTCGGGAAGTGGAAAGCCGTGGGAGGTATTGCGGTTGGTGTCCTGGTCGTGGTGCTTGGTTGGTGGGTCATTGCGACGCACCGCACTTCTCCGAGCGCAAGCGTAGCCGGCGAGTACATTTGTGGCAACACGCCCAATGAGGCCGGGTACATCAAGCTCGCCAACAAGAAGGACGATCACTACTTCTATTGGTTCTTTGAGGCGCAGAATGATCCTGACACGGCGCCGCTCGCCATCTGGCTAACCGGAGGGCCGGGCGGATCGAGCATGCTGGGTCTCTTCCTCGAGAACGGCCCGTGCCGTGTGCAGTCCGACTTATCAACCGAGGTCCATCCGTACTCGTGGAATTATCGCGCCAACATGATCTGGCTGGACCAGCCAACGACTGTCGGCTTCTCGTACACTGGGGCTGCAGACGACGACGAAGACTTTGACGTGAGCGATGTCGGTGCTAATCTGTACTGGTTCCTGCAAGGATTTATGGACAAACACCCCGAGTTCATAGGTCGGGAATTCTTCTTGACGGGTGAGAGCTACGCCGGGCATTACATCCCAGGCGCCGCGCACTACATCTGGGAACAAAACCGACTAGAAAATCCCGCACCTGGAAGCCGAGCTATCAACCTGCAAGGCATTTCTATCGGCAACGGCTGGACTGACCCGACAATGCAGTACCAGAATGCGACTGGGTCGACTTCGGGTTCTGCCATGGCATTCCCCTCATTGAGATGTTTCTGAACGAGACACGGGTACTTGATTACCTCAATGCAGCAGTACCGTGGGCTTCCGCAAGCGATCGTGTGACGGAGGACTTCACGGTATCTGGTGACTACTTGATACCTGTCGACAGCTATGTGAGCGATCTACTCGATGGCGGGATCCGAGTGCTTCTGTACATTGGTGATGCAGACACCATTTGCGGGTGGGGTGGCAACAAAGCCTGGATTAACGCCCTGGATTGGAGCGGCAAGGACGGATTCAACGCTGCTGTGGAGCGCGTTTTCGTGTCAAACGACCTACTTGATGCCTCGTCATCCGCAGTGGAGGCTGGAACTGCTCGTTCGTTCGAAAATCTGGCACTTGTCCGAATCTTCAATGCCGGGCACATGGTTCCTACCCATCAGCCTGCTGTGGCGCTCGACTTGATTAACCGTTTCTTCCAAAACGCGAAGATTTAAACACGGTTGGTGCATTGGTATCGCGTTGGGGATGAGGTCATGCGAATCTGCAGTTTGGGATTTCTTGTATCTCGAAGGGTAGGGTTACTTTAGCTTTGTTGGATCGGTACTGATGGACAAACCATAAGTTGATCATCTTGGAGTGTGCTCGACGGGAACGAGGTTTTGTGCGAGCACGTCAAGATACCCTTTTGCAACAGCGTCTTTTTCACGCACTAGCCTCGACGCAGGTGCTCCTCCAGCTCGGATCGTAGGTGTCTTTTGCTGGATACGGACATTTTTTTTGCTGTGAACGTTTATTTATGTTAGGTGGTATGCACTCCGAGCAGCTGACTTGGTGGTCGCCACAACACTGTCACTGGATAGTCGAGTCCAGGCGGTCTATATCGTCGCCTTCTTCGAAGCCGGGCTTGCCTGTCGCTAATGATGGCGGCGCAGTCATCTTGCGGTACTGCAGCAACACTGGATACATCTTTTCGATTGCCTGGTGCAGGTGGGTCGTGTCCTGTGGAGAAGAGAGACAACATTAGAGAAATTCGAGAGGCAAAAACCGAGAGCTGAAGCACGCACACGAGCGCCACACAGCACAATCTTGCCCGAGACGAATATCAGCAGCGTGAGCTTTGGCTCTACGAGTTTGTAAATGAGACCGGGAAAAAGCTCGGGCTCGTACTGTTGGCCAACAGCACAGTGTTAGAAGAAGAAGAAGAAGAAAAAAAATCGCGAGCATTATCGCAATGACTACAGTGAATAGCAACTCACACTTGCGAAGCGCGCGTGGTCGTTCAGCAGCCCCTCTAGCCGAATGGGGAAGCGGATGTCGCACGTGCCCATGACGTTGCGCACCTTGAACTCGGTGAACTTGGCGGGAAAGTCGAGTTTCTGCATGATTCAGCACCAAGAAAGCCCGTCAGAGGTTGCATCAGATGCAAGCACCAGCGAGGCGCACCTGTATGACACGCGTGAACTTGCGCGCCGCTAACCTACAGCTGTCCTCGCTCGTGCCGCCCGTGATGACAATCTAGGTCGTCCTCAACACAGTGAGCTCCCACTTGTCAATCCGTCGACAGCCAGCTCAAACCGCACCTTGCCCGATCCGAAGATCAGCGCCGTGGTCTTGGGGTCGCGCAGCCGCATGATGACCGCCGAGAAGCGCTGCCTCAACACCGCGACCATCAGCCCACCCGTCCGCTCGCCCGCCACCTCTCCAACCTCCACCGACCTTGGGGTTGTACTCTGCGTTGCGCGCGTGCAGCGCGATGGTCTTGAGGTCCAGCGGCGTCTTGAGGTCCACGGTGCCCACGACGTTCCTGTCCGCGCGCGTGAGTCGGAGCGCGCCGCGCCGAGCGTAACCCGCGCGCCACGCACATGATCTTGACGTCCAGGTTGAGCCGCTCCTCCCACTCGTCGTCCACCTGCAGCTCGCGCGAGCCCAGCGGCTGCAGCGCGCGTGCTGGGCCCTCCACGAGCGCCAGCTGCCGCTCCTTGACGCCTCGCGCGCGCGTCACGCGGCCCGCCATCTCGGCTGCTGAGGCGCTGGTGGCACCGAAAGCCGGCGAGCGGGGTACGGGGGGGGTACGGGGGGTACGCGGCGCTGGTTGGCGGACGCGGCGGCGGGTTTGGACCAATAGGCGTGCGAGAAGCAGCCGCAGTTTGAACCAATCGCAGCGGACCACCGAGCGGACTCGATGGGACTTGGCCGACGAAGCCCAACGGCGGTGGCGTCCAACGCTCGCGGGCGATGGCCGATCGATCGATTGATCAGTCGAATCGACGGAGCGAGCAAGCTGCCAAGCAGGGCCGGCGCGGAGCGGGCGGCCGCACCGCTTGGGGCGAGAAGCCATAGTGAGCGCGAGTCGGCGGACCTCAAGTCGGCCCCACTTGGCGTTTGTATGGCCCGTGCGCCACCGATCCACCTCGACTTTGAGGTTTTTCCCACATGCGCGGAGAAAAAAGCCAGCGCGGGAAAATGCGCGGCGCGGATTGGCCGAAACAGCGTGGTATCTTGGCGATTGTATGAAACACTACAACAATGTATGGGTATCATGCGCTTTGTATACCGTCCCATTGCGCTAGTCGCGGTTCCGGGCCAAATTCACTCAAAAAACCTAAGGTTTTTGAAAAACGAGCGAGGTTTTACATAAAACCCCACTCAAGGTTTTATGTAACCTCTAATCAAGCGTTTCTCGCCAACGATTTGTTGATAGCTTGGTAGTCAATAGTATACTCATTCGCCTCTAATATCGCATATCACCGCCGCGACGGCCCTCGCGGCGCGCTTCTCTGCTTTGCGTACGGTACAAACAGGCGCGGCGGCGGCCAGTTTGAAACACCCCTACTCTTACTATCTATTCTCTCCCTCGCAGCGCACGCACTGCCGCGGCGCGCGGGGACGAGCGAGCGAGCGAGCGAGCGAGTGAGCAGCGCGCAGCTGAGCGCCGACCGTCGGCGGCACCTGCTTCCGCTTCCGCCCCGGCTTCCGCACCTGCAGGCAGGCAGCGCCCCACCCGCGACTGACGCCCGCCCTCGCAGCATGAGCATGGACTCGTTCGGGTTCGACTTCGCAGGCGGCGACATGCTCGACCTCGGCTCGCTCGGCATGTGGGGCGGAGGGCTCCACCCCCGTCGGCTCGTCGCCCGGTGGTGGCGCGCTACCCTTCAGCGTTGGGACGCCCACGGGCGTGCAGAGCCTCGGAGACGAGCCCTTCGCGGGGCTCTCGGCCAGCGCAGACGACTTTGGCTTCGGCGACTCGCCCAAGCTGGAGCGCAAGGACGACCTGGGCGGCGCATTCTTCGGCGCCGAGCTCGAGGCGGCATCCTCGGCCGCATCCGCGCCAGACCACGTCCACATCCGCTGCCTCCACTGCGCCCACGGCGCCCGCAGGCGTGGACGACAAGGCCAAGGCGGCTGTCAAGGCCGAGCCGCCGGCCAAGAAGGAGCCACCCAAGCCCAAGGCCGCCGCATCCCCGGCCCCCTCGGCCACGCCGTCCACGGCCCGCCCGCACATCGGCGGCCCGTCCCCAAGCCAGCCGCAGCCGCAGCAGCAACAGCCGCAGCAGCCACAGCAGCCCCAGCAGCAGCGGTATCCGCCCAACGCCATGATGGGGCCGCCAGGGGGATTCCCCGGTGCGCCGCAGCCCTATGCGGCCATGCAGCAGCAGCAGCACGGGCAGTTCATGGGACCGGCTCAGCCTCAGACCCAGTTCGCGCGGCCACCGGCGTCCAGCTATGAGGACGAGTTCATGCGTGTCAAGGCCATGATGATGCAGCACCCAGACCTCATCCCGCCGCCCATGGAGGTGCTGCGCATCTCCATGACTCAGAGCGGCATGATGGGAAGCTACATGCAGCAGCAGCAGAACCGCCAGATGAATATGGCCCGCGCGGGGTATCCGCAGTACGGAGGCGTCATGATGGGTCAGCCGGGCATGCCCAACGCACGGATGGGAGCTGTCAACCCACAGATGCAGGGTCAGCCTCAAGTGGCTCGCCAGCCGCCCTAGAGCTGGTGGCGCTGCTGGTGGCGCTGCTCCTGGTCCAGCAGGCGCCGCCGACGCGCCTACGGCATGGCAATCCGAGAACGACCTCCCGTTGCGCCGCAAGATGATCGGCAAGATGTACGTTGCTGCTTTTTGTTTTCATGATGTTTTTCGTCATGGCTCGTGCCACAACATTTTTTTTTTCCTCCACAACTACGTGGCTGACATATTTTTCTCCTTGTGACTGCTAGTGTGAGCCTGTTGCAGCAACGCTAAGCCAGACGCACCAGCAGAGTGGATTCGGCGGCTACCCGACATGGCGCGGCGACTCGAGGACTCGCTTTACCGTACGGCCAAGAATCGAGACGAGTACGGCGATTTTTCCTCGCTCAAGTCGCGGCTACAGCACCTGGCAGTCACTATGGGCGCGCGCGCTCAGCACAAGACGGCGGCGCGGCCGAGCGGCCAGCCAACTGGTGCAATGCAGCCAAACGGCATGGCGCCTGGGATGCCAATGGGCAACATGGGTCCTCAGGGACCGATGAACATGGCCGCCCAGCAGCAGCAAGCATATGGCAACCGCATGACCCCTCAACAGCAGCAGCAGCTCCTGCAACAACAGCAACAGCAAATGATGCAGCAGAACCAGCTTCGGCAGTTCACGCCACAGCAAATGCAACAATATCAGGCTGCACAACTCCAGCGTCGGCAGTTCCAGATGCAGCAAGCGCAGCAGCAGGCGCAGCTCCAGCGGCAAAACTCAATGCAGCAGCAGCAGGCCCAGCAGCAGCAAGGTCAGATGCGACCCGGTCAGCAAGGTCAAATGCGGCCCAATGCGCCGCCTCAAGGACAACAGCCCACGCAAGCGAACACTTCGCAACAGCAGCAGCAGCAGCAGCAGCAACAACAACAACAGCAGCAACAACAGCAGCAGCAACAGCAGCAGCAGCAGCAGCAACAACAACAACAGCTGCAACAGCAGCGTGCGTACATGCAGCAGCAAAAGCAGCAACTGCTTCAACAGCAGCAGCAGCAGCAGCAGCAGCAACAACAACAACAACAACGAAGGCCGGATGTCGCGAACACGGGTGCCCCCAGTGCATCTTCGACGAGTGCAAGTGCCAGCAACGCGCGACTCAGCGCCGACCTGGAGTCTTCCGAGTTCCTCAACCTGGATCTGTCACAGCCACTGCTCGGCCCCGACGATCTGCAGGGCACCGACGGTACTGGTTCAGCATCTTCCGGTGCCACAACAGGCACAACCGACGCGCTCAAGGCTTCGGATGCGTCCATGGCTGGTCAGAAGCGCACGCTTTCGCAGACACAGCAGCAGATGGCAGCGGCCGCGAACGCAGCGGCCTTCAAGCGATCGAAGCTGGGCGCGGGAGGGCAGCCCGCGCCGTCCGCAAGCGCGCCTGGCGGTGCGCCTTCTGGGGCGGCAGGGCCTCGCGGACCGACTCCGTCTCAGCCCGCGCAGCCTGCTCAGTCAATGCAGAAACCCGCTGGCGGATCGGGGAAGACGCCGCCTTTGAGTGCAGTCAACGCCAAGTAATCAAGTAGCAAACGTTGCCCATGTCTCGACGCGTCCCCTGCTTGTGTGCCTTGTGTGGGCGAGTGCGTGTGCAGCCCAGCCGATCCGGGCCCTTTGGCATCGGATCGAGCGAATCGGGCCGCAGTTTTGACTCGCACGCGGCCAACGAGGACGCGTATTCAACCGTCCCGAGTGGACGGCGCTGTGGACTACGGCGCATGTGTCACTACAGTAGTAAGTGGTCCCGTGCGGGCCATGCCAGACAGACAGAGCTCAACAAGGTTGATTTATTCGGTTCATGCCATGCGTCTCACTTTTCTTCATAGCGCTGGCAGCCGCATGACGTTCCCATCACCGTGGCTCAAGCTGCGGCTTCGGCCCGAAACAGAAACCACTGACCCTCGTCTTGGGCTTCCTGGCTGTGTTGACGCTCGACGAGAGCTCTCAAGAGCGCGTAGTACGGAAGCGCCGAGGCCTCGTGCAGCAGGGTCTTCGGCCATGTGTGCGTTGAGCAGCATGCGGCGACGATAGGCTGTGATCAGCACTGGGAATGGGATGGCGACGTCACCGAGACGTCCAGCCTGAAGGTCATGGAAAAGCTTGAGCACCGGGTTGTCCTGGGGTCCGTCGTCACTGTGAGCTGAGGCAGGCGGAGCTGCGAGGTGCTTGGGGGTATGAAGCGGAGCCCTCGACCGCCGAGCTGCTCGTGGAGGGCTCATAACGGCCAGAACTCGTCGAACGTGATCTCTCCACTACCATCGCGGTCAACACGCTCAACTAACTCCCGCACATCCGCTCGATTTCGTGCAAGTCCGACCGAAACAAGCGGATCCTCGAGCTCGGCTACGCCTACCTCGCCCGAGCCGTCAGCGTCCAACGATTCGAACCATCGCTTTAGCAGCGTTTCTTGCTCCCGCGCAGTTTTGAGGTCGCTTGGTTTGCCATGAGCGGCTAGCCAACGATGCTGCCGCCACTGGAGCTCGTCCATTGGCGGGGAATCTTCGTCGTTAGCAAATGGAACTGAAGTGTAGGAGTTCCCACTGCAGCGAGACGGCAGCTGCGGAATTCACTGCGTGAGGAATTATCCCAGGTCGACGAATAAACGTTTTACCTTTCGTGGAGATTGTCGAGATACGTAGTCCGTCGCTCGCGGGCTACGCCACGCTGGTCGGTGGATAGTGATGTCCGTCGCGGATGCGAACGGCCTTTCCGGACGTGGGCTGCTGGAGCTGGGGAACATGGTCGATTGTGGGCTTGCACTGTTAGTATGGTGTCCGATCAGAACCCTGCCTCGACGGCTGGGAAGAACCAGTTGACGCGGTTAAACATCTCTATTTCGTGCGTACATCCTATCATTAGGAGCGTCATCGGCCAGGAACAAACGAGGACGCTGGCAAATGTCATGGCGCGCAGTTCCATTATACACACGCAACAATGCCTAGGCGGCGGTCTCCTTCTTGTTGGTCTTCTTGCTCTTTTTCTTGGCAGGCTTTTCGTTCGCGGAAGCCTCGTCATCGCCTACCTGCGGAGTCTTTGATTCACCCTTACCGCGGTGCTTGAGTGTCTTGATGCGATTCGCCTTTTGTAGATCGTAGCCCGACACCGTGCTGATCCGACGGCGCTGAGGTGGTGCCTTGAGCAGCGCCTTGCGCTTGTTGACACTGTCGACATTCAACAATATCAGTCAGGTGGGAGTGCAGATCACTTACAGAAACTCGTCACAGTCGCACCTGGCCTTTTTGAGGGACAGCATCCAGTCCTGTACCTCGCAGCCCGAAAGCTTCATGACGTTGGCAATCGATCGCAGGTATTCCATGTCGTCCTCCGTGAAGAACGTCACAGCGTGTCCCTTGCGGCCACCGCGACCAGTTCGACCGATGCGATGGATGTAGCTCACAGCGCTCTGATGATCCACACAACTATATCAGCGACCCGTTGCAACCACCAACGTGACTACGCAAATATGCACCTGAGGGAAGTCGTAATTGATGACCATGTTGACGGCCTTGAAGTCAATACCGCGGCTCATAAGATCCGTGCAAATGAGCACCCAAATCTCGCCAGTGCGGAACTGGCGAATCACTTGGTCGCGCTGCTCCTTCGTTCGGTCAGCGTGGACCGCTCCGATGCTGATGCCATCGTAGAGAAGCTCGTGGTAGAGTTCTTGGGCACGCTCCTTTGTTCTGCACGAATAGCAGCGCCGGCAGCTGCAGGCCGTTCTGAATGAGTTGCTTCATTGCAACCAGCTTGCCTTCTTCCTTGCCCACAAACACGAGCTTCTGATCGATTGTGGCTGCACCCGCATTCTTCACGCCGATAGCAACCTTGATTGGGTCGCGAAGGACCGATTGAGCCATCTCTTCGACGCCCTCGAGCATCGTGGCGCTGAACATGGCGCGCTGCACTTTCGGATTTGTGCACGCAGCTAGAACCTCGTCGATCTGCTCGACGAAGCCCATATCGAACAATCGATCGGCTTCATCAAGGCATACCATCTCGACGCTTGACAGGTCCAGCGACGTTTCCTTGATCAAGTGCACGAGGCGCAGAGGCGTGGCGACGAGGACATCCACGTGCACACTCATCTGGTTCCTGTAAGGAAGAAGCAAGCGGTTAGCACCAACGGAGTACATCAATCCATCTGCAACGTACTTGACTTGATTCGCGATTGTGGCTGCCGTTGCCTTGGATAAAAGTGTCAGGTGAAGCTTTTTTCCCTTGCTCAGCCTCGAAAACTCGGCGTGGATCTGGACCGCAAGCTCTCGCGTAGGCGACAGAACGACAGACCGAATGCCCGAGGCTCTAGTCGTTCCATCGTTTAACGCACTCGAGGGAACGGCCAAGTTGGCAAGCATCGGGATGGCAAAAGCTGCAGTCTTACCGGAACCCGTAGGCGCTGTCGCCAACACGTCGCGTCCAAGCAGCATGCTCGGAATTGCTTGCATCTGCACGGGAGTCGGCTCCTTGTATTCGGATGCCTCGATGTTCTTGAGGAGAATAGCCTTTATCTTTTGCTGGTGCTTGCGCACACGCATCGCAGCAAAATCAGCAATAGGCGGTGGCGCCGTTGAACCCGATACGCGGATTCCCATCTGTCGACGGAATACCGCGACCTCCTCGCTGCAACATGGACAATTTGAAGATGAGCAGAGAATTAAACGGCAATAAAACTCCACAACAACACGCACGCTGCCTTGTCGATCTTGCTATCCTTGGAGGTAGCCGCATTATCGATAGGTGCCGACGCAGGCTGCCCGTTCTTGAAGAGGCTCACATTCTGCTCCTCCGCCTCCTTGTCTTCTTCGTCCTCGCTTTCTTCCTCTTCCTCTTGTGGCTCCTCGTTATCCTCCTTATCTTCCTCGCTGTCCTCAGCAGTTCTCTTGCTTTCCGACAGCTCGCTTCCTGCACATTCCCACAATCTGAGTCAGTCTCCCCTCTCACAACGTCCTGTCATGCATAGCGCACCCATGGACTCAGAACGAGAGCGGCGACGCTCCTTACGGCGACGGCGCTTGAGCGCCTTGCTGCTCTTGGGGGCCAGCAGCTGCGAGGCCTGCCGACGCTCCTCGTCCTCGAGCTTCTGCTCCTCGATGGCGCCCTCGCTCAGCTTGCGCTTGCGCCGCGGCTTGCTCCCCTTGGGTGCGCCCTGCCTTCCGCTCATTGCCCGCCCATCCTGGGATCATATCCTCGCTGATCTTGCGCACGCGCGGCGCCGGCTTGTCCTCCTTTGGCTTCGCCCTGCCCCACGCGATTTCACGCGCCATAAGTTCGCTTCTACTGCTTCAAAATCGACAATAAGCAGCTCGTACTCGGCCGCATTGAAGCCGAAGAAGTCGAGCTCGTCTGCGTCTGGCGCCGGAGCCACCACGGAGCCTGCACACTCTCAGAAAGCTCGTCAGCTCCAGAGAAACACGTTCGCGAGCGTTTTGAGGTCTCCAGAGCGACCCAGGAGCCGGGAGAGGCAGCAAAACACACCGGAGGACGCGCGCTTCTGCTTCTGCTTAAAGGCGGCGACGTCTGCGCGCCCGGAGAAGCTCGCGCCCTTGGCCAGGAGCCCGAAGTAGCCGCTCGCCATGCTCGTCCGTTCTACCAAGAGTTTCCCTATGTGCGGCAGCCAACCAGCACGATGGACCTCGATTGTGGCATAGCCTCGAATAGTGACTAAAGCTATCAACGAGCGTGTTCATGTTGAAGCTGAATTGCCAGCGTCGCTGTCATAGTCGGGGGTGGTAACGCCTTAAGAACCAAAGTTCCCTTGGGCCTGTAACGCCCGCAGGAAACCTACTGCTACTGCTGCTGCAGCAGCCGCAAAGTCCCTGCCGACAGGTCTCCGAGACGAAGGCACCGCCTCTTGTGCTGGGCGTGTGGTCGCTGGAAAGCGCCCGACAACTGGTTGCACTGCACGTCGATGATCTTGAGCTGCGACGATCCCGCACTTGGAGAGCTTTCAGGACGAAGACAGCGTGCTCCCACAGTCATTCTGTCTCGGAAGACGACTGCGCAATAGGAGGCACAGTGCGCAGCGCATCGACCGCCGCGCGCTCCCTCGTCCGCTCTCGAACTCGTGCACGTCATGAAGCCACGCGTGGCTACCTTGACTTGGATACGTCGCGCTTGACACCCCTCGTGGCCGATCATCCCTGCCGCTTGCTCGACAGACTCCGATGTCGCCGCGGCGAAGGCCTTGGAAGAGTCTGGAGGCTGCATGCGTGGCCCCGGGTCGTGAGCCGGGAAGTGCGGCCGCTTGGACTCCATCTTGCAAATCGCCGACTGTGGAGGAGAATCAAATGCGACTTGCTCGGCCAGCCTTCTCCTACTAGCCCCTAGGGCAGCTCCTCCATAACGGTCGCATCTAGTCTGAGAAGCGACGGAGCGACGCTGCGGGGAGAATTTGGGACTTCGCGTTGGCATCCACCACGCAACCATGAGCCCTCGGCAAGCCTTCTACGTGACTAAGGACTTCAGCAGCGTCTTTGAGTCGCCTAGGCTGTCTTCATGGGGCTCTGTTCCTTGGTGGGCGCCTGGCCCATGCTAAGGAGAAACAAGCGTGTCATCCAAAGACTATTGCTTGCAGTTCATGTACTTATGTCGTAAGATACGACGTTGGGAAACAAGGTGGTAACGGCAGCAACGAGTGGGCGTCCGACCAGTGGTCGTTGGTACCCAGCTCGACTGTGAACTTAGTGCACTCATCGGAGATCGAGGCGGCGTCCACCAGCTCGTACTGCAAGTCACGCAGCCCATTGCGGCGCCACGTCTTGTGGTGCTCTTTGAGCAGCTGCCGCTTGATCTGCATGAAGTGACCGTGAGTCGGAGAGTTTACATTGGGATGCTACATCAGAAGCCACATACATAGCATTTCCAGTCGGAGGAGCGCAGCACAGCGAGCTTGGACTCCAGATCCAGCTCCTCAAGATCGGTGATCGATCCGCTGTAGGTAACAACCACGTTGGCTCCCGTTTCAATCTGTTGAGAGAATAAACCTGCAGGCCCATACGAAGTGGGAGTTTGGACTTGCTGCTGTGTCCGCATCACGCGCGAATAGAGCTCGTTGTCCTCGCCGCCCCACCTGCATGAAAAGTAAAGCTTAACCAGTGGCGTTTTCCTGACTCTCCAATCTCCGAGTTGTAGCGGCACGCACCCCCAAAACGTGTTGGGGAAGCCATTGATTTTGAGGAATTGGTGCCGCGTGAAGGCGACGACGCCGCCAAAGTAGTTTGGATTCTCATTGTACCTGCCAAGGATCGATTTATGCTCAGAAAAACATAGTTACGGCTCCTTTCAGCCAAATGGAGCAACTCACCGATCCCAGACGCGAGCGATGTGCATCGGCCCGGAGCGCGGCTTGGTGACATAGTGCTCGCCCAGCTCGTCCTATGACCGAGTAGAAAACGCAATTAGACTTAGGATTGTCATCCTCAACAGCGCAATAACTCACGCTGGGGAGCAGGTCGACGTCATGAAAGATGAACACGTCGTAGTCATCACGCGCCATGTCAAAGCCCGCGTTGAGCAGCTTGCCGCGGTTAAACTTGCGGCCGTCGGCCGTCTGCTCCACAACCAGAATGTGGAAGCTCGCGCTACACTCAGCCTCAATCGTCAAACTCCCACCCACTGTCTAGACGCATCGGTAGAGCGGCCCCACCCGTGCACAGCGCAGTGGCGAGCCAGGAACTGCGTCATGAATGGCACGAAGCGCTGCAGGTGCTGCTGTCGCTGCTGCTGCGCGTGCAAATCGCGGAACGGGACCAGTACCGCCACGCGAGGCCTCAGCGCGCCACCGCAGGTGCCACTAGGCGAGCCAGAACTCCGTTTGGCGGGCTTGGAGGCGGCAGGAGCTCGGCGTTTGGCGCTGGCGCGGCCATCACCAGCGTCGTCCACATATTGTCGCTTCATACCAAGTGTCGGTCAGTACGCGATATATAAAAATTCAGTACTCGGTGCCGGCGAATCCAAACGAGTCGCAACAAACAAAGAGATCTCCGCTGGTTTCCCAATGGGATACAACTGTACGCAGCGACTCCTGCAGTCGTTCGCCGTTTTACTCCGAAGTCCGTCGACGCACTCGCACCACCTCGCTCAGTCCCGCTGCTCCAGCATCAAGAACCTCGAAGGGGGCTGCTCTACCCTTCAATATTTTGTAGTTTGGAGGATGAAAACGTGGAGCAACGGAGTCGATAACTTAACGCGCATTTGAATCCTGCAGACCGCTGTGCTGTTCGTTGCTCTTGGACCAAGAGCAAACAGTATCTCGGTAGGCGATAGATAGCACCGACGACAAACTGACCCTTGAAAGCGGTGACGCAAAAGACCCGACACAGTATCAACAACGCCGATTTGCGCAGAGTACGCATTTTCCAGCAGGGCCGAGACAAATACAGGTTAGGTGGGAAGCAACGGACGAGAAATACCCACTGCCACACAATCATCTGCATTCAGTGTTAGACTGTAGAAAAAGTCGCTTCACAAGAAAACAAACAAAAATGGCAAACCAATTCTTTAGGCAATTGGCACAACCTAAGGTACTAAAGAAAACAAACAGCAGTAACAACTCTACATCGAGTTCATCTTGAGCTTCAGGAAGAAGAGCGAGGTCACGAAGCCGAGAACGCTCATCACGCCACCAACGAACACCGGCAGCTTGTAGCCAAGAGACGTCTGCACCAGCGCCGTCCCGACAATGAAGTTCAGCAGCTGGCCGAAGCAGTTCGCCGAGTTGATCGCACCCACATACATGCCGATTTCCTGGTCCGGACCGAACACGTGCAGAATCACAGGCACCAGCAACGCGAACGCGCAGTTCTGCGTGACACCGCAAATAGCCACCACGAACACGTCGAACGTCACGTTCGTCGACCAAGCCATCCCCAACAGAAGCATCTGAGGGATGATGGCGAGCGTCAGCGTCCACTTGGCACCGATCGTGCGCACGAAGAACGGCAGCGACAGCGCGAAGATGTAGCCCACCACGTTGAAGAGCAGATCAGCGCGACCACCGGCAATCGACACGCCGTGGTTGTACGCGAGCTGAGCCTCCGAGCAGTTGTCACCGCACGAGTCGGCGCTCTCAGCTGTACCATCGTAGACGACAAGGCCGAAGAACTGGCCCTTGTTGCCGTTGTACGCCGTGTAGCCGTACTGGACGAAGAAGAACATGAGGCAGTAGATCATGAGCACCTTGGGCAGTGTGCGGAAACCCGTCCAAATAGCACCAAACGCCGACAGCACGCTCTTCCAGCCCGACATCGGCTCGATCTCGCTCTTGTCCAGCGGCGTCTCCTTGCCAAACACGCAGGCCACACCGACGCTGACCGCCATGACGACCGAGAGCATCCCCATGAACCAGTGGATCGAGTTGTACGCCGGTCCGAAGAACTCAATGTACCCCGCCACGAGAATCGACCCGAGAGTCGACCAAGCCTGGCCCAGCGACGCACCAAGGGTCTGCCGCTCCCCCGCGAGGTCTGCAATCAGCAGCATCGCCGGCGTCTGCACGATGTTGCACGTGATATCCATCCAAAGGTAGAAAACGACCGTGAAGACGGAGGTCCATGTGCGGTGGGTGACCTCTCCTTCGGCTCCGTTGCCGACGTCTCCGAGCGCGTCTCCGATCTCGCGCGTGTAGCCCATGAGTATCCAGCAGATGATGCTGGCGACGGCAGCGACCATGAGGAAAGGTCGACGACGGCCCCATCGACTGGTGCATCGGTCACTGAAGACGCCGATGCTGGGTCCGATGATGGTGCCGCAGATGGGTCCGATGTACTGGGTGATCTGGACGGCGAAGTTGGGGAGCATGGTCTGGAGGTAGGGTCCGAGTGCGGCCCACTGAGCTGACCAGGCCATGTTGAGAGCCATGCGCGGGAGCGAGACGGCGAGCAGCAGCCAAATGGACGGGTTGGCACCCGGGGCATCTTGGGCGTCTCCGTTGATCTTGGGCGAGGCGTGGGAAGCGTAGCCGGGAGAGCCGGCCTCGAGGTTCTTCATGGCGCACCGACCAACCGACTGGGAGGGAAGACTTGTGTGCAGTAGTCGTGGAGTTGCCGAGACTGTTGCGGCGGACAGGAGATTGAAGAGTGAGGAAGAGCGAGCGCTGGGTCGGTGTTTCTTTTGGCGAGAGTTTCTTGCTGCCGTCACACTGCGGTCGAGCGCGGCTGGCGAGGTTCCGAGGCGGAGAGTGTACTATAATATAGTGTAGTGTGTGATGCACCGCAGTGCGGTACACACCGTGGCATGGAGCGGCTCGTGTGCTGTCGAGTCTCCGAGTCACCCGTGGCGTCGTGGATGCAGTGACTTTGGCCGCTGCTAAAGGTAGCAAGAGCGCCGGCGCATCTGCTTGAAGCGGGCATAGCAAATACTGAAGCATCATACAAAAATACTGAAGCAACATCACGACCGCCTTTTTCAAATCCACATGCTTAGCGCTTGCACACGGCGAAGCAGTTGCAGCTGGACTGTGCCGTAAGCGCATAGCACGCACTTTTGCATCGACCAGGCCACCCAGATTAAAATCCCGTGCCAACGGATCCGATCTGGCAGGAAAGCCTGAGCGCTGTGCAACTTCGGTTTCCCGTGACCGCGCGAAGACGTACGTGATGACTGTTCATTGCGACTCAGCTCGCTTGTTCAAGGCGCAGTTGGATGCCACTTCACGCTCCCTCGCTCCGCCGACACGCTGCAGGTGTTGCTGTCGATCTCCACTCATAGTGTCGATCGCCACAGTAATTCGTTTGATGATTCAATTTCATGTAGAGGCCCGCTGAGCAGAGGCAACTCCCATTACTGAGGTTCCCATCTTTCTTTCGGTGCAAAATTCAGTTCTGAATTTTGAGGGTGGCGATCTGCTGTTTGACCCGTGACCACTTCGGAAAAAAGGATTCAACAAAACTCATTCGGAAGTCTCGATACAATTGCTCATCGATTGACTTTGAACAACGCGTGCCGGCAAGAAGAGATGCGCGTCGCCCACACTGCGCGAGCCTCGTTTCGACTGCTCGCACTTGAAAAGTTGCGCTGGAGGTCCAGCCGAAGCAGATACGGTGCTGTGCCGTACAGTACATACAGTATTTTTCAACAGTATCTCTTATGCCCACTTCAACCAGTCATACCATCGACGATTCGTACTGTACACCCACTGCAACTGGCGAAGTCACTGCATCCACGACGCCACGGGTGACTCGGAGACTCGACAGCACACGAGTCGCTCCATATCACGGTGTGTGTACCGCACTGCGGTGCATCCATCACACACGACACACTCCACTCTCCACCTCGGAACCTCGCCAGCCGCGCTCGACCGCAGCGTGACGGCAGCAAGAAGCTAGCTCTCGCCAAAAGAAGCACGGACCCGCCGCTCGCACCTCCTCACTCTTCAATTTCCTAACTCCACTACTACTGCACACAAGTCAAGTCTTCCCTTCCAGTCGATCGGTGCGCCATGAAGAACCTCGAGGCCGGCTCTCCCGGCTACGCCTCCCACGCCTCGCCCAAGATCAACGGAGACGCCCAAGACGCCCCGGGTGCCAACCCGTCCATCTGGCTGCTGCTCGCCGTCTCGCTCCCGCGCATGGCTCTCAACATGGCCTGGTCAGCTCAGTGGGCCGCACTCGGACCCTACCTCCAGACCATGCTCCCCAACTTCGCCGTCCAGATCACCCAGTACATCGGACCCATCTGCGGCACCATCATCGGACCCAGCATCGGCGTCTTCAGTGACCGATGCACCAGTCGATGGGGCCGTCGTCGACCTTTCCTCATGGTCGCTGCCGTCGCCAGCATCATTTGTTGGATCCTCATGGGTTACACCCGCGAAATCGGAGACGCGCTCGGAGACGTCGGCAACGGAGCCGAAGGAGAGGTCACCCACCGCACATGGACCTCCGTGTTCACGGTTTTTTTCTACCTATGGATGGACATTACGTGCAACATCGTGCAGACGCCGGCGATGCTGCTGATTGCAGACCTCGCGGGGGAGCGGCAGACACTTGGTGCGTCGCTGGGCCAGGCTTGGTCGACTCTCGGGTCAATTCTCGTGGCGGGGTACATTGAGTTCTTCGGACCGGCGTACAACTCGATCCACTGGTTCATGGGGATGCTCTCGGTCGTCATGGCGGTCAGCGTCGGTGTGGCCTGCGTGTTTGGCAAGGAGACGCCGCTGGACAAGAACGAGGTTGAGCCGATGTCGGGTTGGAAGAGCGTGCTGTCGGCGTTTGGTGCTATCTGGACGGGTTTCCGTACGTTGCCCAAGGTGCTCATGGTCTACTGCCTCATGTTCTTCTTCGTCCAGTACGGCTACACGGCGTACAACGGCAACAAGGGCCAGTTCTTCGGCCTCGTCGTCTACGACGGTACGGCCGAGAGTGCCGACTCGTGCGGTGACAACTGCTCGGAGGCTCAGCTCGCGTACAACCACGGTGTGTCGATTGCTGGCGGTCGCGCCGATCTGCTCTTCAACGTGGTGGGCTACATCTTCGCGCTGTCGCTGCCGTTCCTCGTGCGCACGATCGGCGCCAAGTGGACGCTGACACTCGCCATCATCCCTCAGATGCTTCTGTTGGGCATGGCTTGGTCGACGAACGTGACGTTCGACGTGTTCGTGGTGGCTATTTGCGGTGTCACGCAGAACTGCGCGTTCGCGTTGCTGGTGCCTGTGATTCTGCACGTGTTCGGTCCGGACCAGGAGATCGGCATGTATGTGGGTGCGATCAACTCGGCGAACTGCTTCGGCCAGCTGCTGAACTTCATCGTCGGCACGGCGCTGGTTCAGACGTCTCTAGGCTACAAACTGCCGGTGTTCGTTGGTGGCGTGATGAGCGTTCTCGGCTTCGTGACCTCGTTGTTCTTCCTGAAGCTCAAGATGAACTCGATGTAGAGTTGTTACTGCTGTTTGTTTTCTCTAGTACCTTAGGTTGTGCCAATTGCCTAAAGAATTGGTTTTGCCATTTTTGTTTGTTTTCTTGTGAATTGTGAAGCGACTTTTTCTACAGTCTAACACTGAATGCAGATGATTGTGTGGCAGTGGGTATTTCTCGTCCGTTGCTTCCCACCTAACCTGTATTTGTCTCGGCCCTGCTGGAAAATGCGTACTCTGCGCAAATCGGCGTTGTTGATACTGTGTCGGGTCTTTTGCGTCACCGCTTTCAAGGGTCAGTTTGTCGTCGGTGCTATCTATCGCCTACCGAGATACTGTTTGCTCTTGGTCCAAGAGCAACGAACAGCACAGCGGTCTGCAGGATTCAAATGCGCGTTAAGTTATCGACTCCGTTGCTCCACGTTTTCATCCTCCAAACTACAAAATATTGAAGGGTAGAGCAGCCCCCTTCGAGGTTCTTGATGCTGGAGCAGCGGGACTGAGCGAGGTGGTGCGAGTGCGTCGACGGACTTCGGAGTAAAACGGCGAACGACTGCAGGAGTCGCTGCGTACTGCTGTATTTTATATTATTGGGAGTTCAAGATGATTGCTATCGCTTCGGTGTTAGTTGGTCGCTGTTCGAGCTCTGTAATCGGTCTTCTCCGGCTGTTCACCACACAACTTTGATACAGGGGATGGCAATACTGTACAAATAATGCACACAGTCGCCCACTCTCGATACATCACCTCATCTGTTGTCCCCCAACTTGCCCATTCGACGCGCACCACGTGTGTGATGCGTCTGGCGACTTCGTGCATGTACTGTACAAGCTCAGTTTCAATTCGTCTCACGCAGGCTTTGCTCTACTCACTTCAACCACGTTCCTGCTTCAGCCATGTGCTGCGTGGATGAACTTCAGGACAAGCGCTACTGTATGAAGGGCAGAGCTGGAAGGTCAGTGCTGTGCGCTCTGGGCTCACGCTCGATTGATGAGCACGACACTAGTGTATGGTACAGTACGTTGACATTCGGTGGTGGCCTAGATCGAGGCCATCCTGGATGAACCTTGCTGCTGCGAGGTTGAAAGATTTTTGAGAGTGCACCACTTTAGTGTTTTTTTCTGCTTGTTTGCTGGATGAGTTGCTACTGAGTGGTTTGACGTTGGGAGGATTCGAACCTGTTCCCGCTGAGGCTCACTCTAGGATAACAAGGTACCGTACGCAACTTGATTTACCGCCCATCTTGTTTCCCAGACTGCTCCGAATAGTGTGAGTGAAGTTGCCAACAAAAGACTTTTGTTTTCGAGCCGAGAGAGCCCAGGGCTAAAAAAACAGAGCTGCTTCGCGATCAAAACGATCACAAAGATCAGAAGCAGGTCATCGAAAGCTGATTTCATGAAGGGCGCTTCAGCTACTGTATGGAACTCGTACGGTATGGACGGCAAGCAGAGCCATTTGAAGCGTGGATGAATTCCACACCAAACTTTTATGGCGTGAAGGTTTGGGCATTGAAGAGGTTGTACAAGCGTGCCACTCTGTCACTACACATAAGTAAAGCACCACGAAAGTGGGTGTGAATTCATGAGCACGCTCTGTTGTGTGATGCCTGCTTGGCAGTTAGTGAACAACAAATTATACGTACTGAATTAACAAGTCAAACTTCAGAAACGCAACGCAGCAGAAACTTCAGAACTGAAGATTTGACCTGCACTCCACTTTGAGCTTGGGATGCAGCGAAAAGAATGGCGCGGGGTAAACGCCCAGGCGAGCAACCAGGAGATGGAGGCGAGTGTCATTGTGGAGCTTGCAGCTAGGTGGCGAGATGGCATTGTGGAAACATGGTAGTCTTGTCACCATTGCGACCTTTACGACGACCTGTACTGTATCTCGCCACTCCACACACCGATGTAAGCGCTGTCGACGGCCCGTATTGATCGCAACAGCCTCTATTTTGTCCCAACATTCGCTGCACTTGGTTGAAGGAAACATAGCCAACGCGCTCCGTTACGCGGAGCCCTAGCAGCGCCTAAGAATTGCGACCGGTGACGTACTGTAGCGCCGCGCTCGCGCCAAAGCTCTTCGAAAGCTCATTCTCGAATTCACCTCGGACGTGCAACACCGACTTCTCTAGTTGTATTACCAGCATCCCAGCCCTGATGAAGAACCTCGAGGCGGGTACTCCGGGTTACGCGGAGCATGCTTCGCCCAAGATGAGCTCCACCAAGGAAGACGCCAAGCCAGCGGGAGCTTACCCTTCAATCCTTTTCCTTCTCGTCATCTCGGTGCCGCGCATGGCTCTCAACATGGCCTGGTCCGCGCAGTGGGCCGCGCTCGGACCCTACCTCCAGACCATGCTCCCCAACTTCGCCGTCCAGATCACCCAGTACATCGGACCCATCTGCGGCACCATCATCGGACCCAGCATCGGCGTCTTCAGCGACCGATGCACCAGTCGATGGGGCCGTCGTCGACCATTCCTCATGGTCGCTGCCATCGCCAGCATCATCTGCTGGATACTCATGGGCTACACGCGCGAGATCGGAGACGCCCTCGGAGACGTCGGCAACGGAGCCCAAGGAGAGGTCACCCACCGCACATGGACCTCCGTCTTCACGGTCGCGTTCTACCTATGGATGGATATCACGTGCAACATCGTGCAGACGCCGGCGATGCTGCTGATTGCAGACCTCGCGGGGGAGCGGCAGACCCTTGGTGCGTCGCTGGGCCAGGCTTGGTCGACTCTCGGGTCGATTCTCGTGGCGGGGTACATTGAGTTCTTCGGACCGGCGTACAACTCGATCCACTGGTTCATGGGGATGCTCTCGGTCGTCATGGCGGTCAGCGTCGGTGTGGCCTGCGTGTTTGGCAAGGAGACGCCGCTGGACAAGAGCGAGATCGAGCCGATGTCGGGCTGGAAGAGCGTGCTGTCGGCGTTTGGTGCTATTTGGACGGGTTTCCGCACACTGCCCAAGGTGCTCATGATCTACTGCCTCGTGTTCTTCTTCATTCAGTATGGTTATGCTGCTTACAACGGCAACAAGGGCCAGTTCTTTGGGCTTGAAGTGTACGGTGGTACAGCTGAGAGCGCCGACTCGTGCGGTGACAACTGCTCGGAGGCTCAGCTCGCGTACAACCACGGCGTGTCGATTGCCGGCGGTCGCGCTGATCTGCTCTTCAACGTGGTGGGCTACATCTTCGCGCTGTCGCTGCCGTTCCTCGTGCGCACGATCGGCGCCAAGTGGACGCTGACGCTCGCCATCATCCCTCAGATGCTTCTGTTGGGCATGGCTTGGTCGACGAACGTGACGTTCGACGTGTTCGTGGTGGCTATTTGCGGTGTCACGCAGAACTGCGCGTTCGCGTTGCTGGTGCCTGTGATTCTGCACGTGTTCGGTCCGGACCAGGAAATCGGCATGTATGTGGGTGCGATCAACTCGGCGAACTGCTTCGGCCAGCTGCTGAACTTCATTGTCGGGACGGCGCTGGTGCAGACGTCTCTTGGCTACAAGCTGCCGGTGTTCGTTGGTGGCGTGATGAGCGTTCTCGGCTTCGTGACCTCGCTCTTCTTCCTGAAGCTCAAGATGTACTCCATGTAAATCTCGTGTAATCCGTGAATTGATTGGAATATCGATAAACTTTTGGTCCCTCACGAAAGACAGTCGTATGAGCGTGCATTGGTCTACCCAAAACAACTCAGGGCGTGTTCACAGTTTGCATTGCGCAGTTTATCACGCATGTGATAGCAAACAGGCCTTAGTGTGCAGGTTCGCGGTCCTGGGCGAATTCGTAGTTGAACGGCACCTTGTCCACACGAGTGCAGTTCTGAGGAGCACCGACAACCAGACCATCCTTGACAGACTCAAAACGCTCAGCCATCCACTTGAGCCAGTCCGGCGACGCCGCAGCAATCACGCCTCCGTGATTCTGCTTCGGGTACGTCACAAAGTGGACCTCGCTTCCATTCGCGCAAGCGATCTCCCACGAGTCCTCGACCACAGGGAACAACACCGCTGTGTCATTAGTACCCTGCACGACCAGGACAGGTCCGTGGGCCACAGCGCCGTTCGCAGGTCCAAAATCGTCCTGGAACTTCTTGACGAGAGCCAAGTCAGACTCACTGGCACCAGGTCCATCAGCGGTCAGCGTCGTGAGGTCATCGGGGTCGAGGTCGCTGGTGATAGCTCCGACGGGATTCAGGCACAGCTGCGCCTCCTCGATCAGACCCATGCGAGCACTCATCTTGGGACCAAGGATGGTCGAGTTGAAGCTCGGGAACGCGCGCTTGACCGTGATGGAGGTGAGCGGGAAGTAGCCAGGGGTACCGAAGTTGTGGAAGTCTGGGCGAGTCAGCACGTCGCTCACACCCCGCATCAACAGGTCGTAGATCTTCGTCGCCGGAGCGAGCGCGACCGTGCCGATATGGTTGTCAGCCTCATTGCTACCCTGCGCCTCCGACAGCCCCACGACGTCTTCGGCCAGTTTCCATGCCGTCGCACCACCCTGCGAGTGACCCACCGACATCCAGTGGTCCGTCAACACAGCTCCGAACGCCTGGCGAGCAGCCTTCAGCGAGTAGAACACGTCCTTCGCGTTCGACGTGAACGCACAGTACTTGTGCGTGGTTGCGTTCGATCCGAGACCGGCGTAGTCGGTGGCCACCACTGCGTAGCCGGCCGAGGTGAGGAACTCCCAGCTGTCGTAGTTGTAGAAGCTGGGTCCGTTGGACGGTGCGCAGCCGTACGAGGTACCGATGGTGCCATGCGAGTATGCCACGAGTGGGAACTTTCCCGAGTCTGGTAGCGTGAAGGGGAGCGCGATGAACCCCGTAGCTGGGACGTAGGTACCATCGAGGTCCTCGGTCACGTACTGAAATCGGTAGGCAGAGATTCCCGAGAGCGTCGTGAGGTTTGCCGGGTCAACGGGCTTGAGCTTGAGCAGGTCTCCGAGCTTTCCATCGGTGAAGTTGTCAGCCGTCGCGTAGAAGTCCCAGTCGTAATCTGGGCCAATGATACGGTCGACATCGGCTGCAATACCAGCAACGAGGGCTTCATAGCAGGCGTCACCACACTCATATGAGGCAGCCGTTTCGTTCGAGACGACGAGGTCAGCAGGGCGATCGGCGAGCACCACCGCAGGGAGAGCGGCCGCGAGGAGAGCGAGAGTGCGAGCTGAGAGCATCGGAGACGATAGAGGAGAGTACTTGAGGGGATGCCGGAAGGTTTCGGAATGACGTCTTGAGCGAGCTGCTCGTTGCCACGCCGCTAGGAAATGCCGGCAGGTCCTGCCAAGTGTATTGCTGTAGCTTTAGCCACCGACGCAACTCGCGTCACCTAAATCAACGCTGTAGTGTTGTAACCGTCCCATCACAAAGGATCACACCAGGGAGAAATAGCATCCCGCAACCATGACAAATCTACCTTTGTCACTTCGGTTACAAGCAAAACCAAATCCCCGTAATCAGGATTCGTGGCAGGTAATCCGTTGGCGTGGCACGCAGATCCTCATTTCGTAGTGACAACGACCTCAGAACCCGCGAGCTAACCGGACGAAACGAAGTATGCCTCAAAAATGCATCCACACGGCGGTTTGCTCTCCAATTCGGGTCGCAACCAAGTACAGGCTATTCGAGATGGACGGTCAGCCAGAAGAAGACCTGTGCAGAGCGCGCATACAGTTTCGAGAACTCCCGAGCTACTAGGTGACCACTTGTCGCTTTTCGCCAATCTGACAGATGTCCCTCCCATCTGTTGATTTTCGTTCTGAAGCAGCACTGATGTCCCTCCTCTCTGTTGATTTTCGTTCTGAAGCAGCACTTGGCAGTAGTAAGATACTGATGCACAACACGGAGTGAGACTGTAGCCATCGTGATTGTAGCACAATCCACATCCTAGGTAGGACAAGAGCGGCGAGTTGATGGGCTTTGGCGATCCTTGAGAGTGACGCTACATCAGAAACGGTGCAGGTGATGCTGAGAGCTGTCATGTACACTCGTAACCAAGTGAACACGAGCATCCTCCTTTTGGAAACAACTTGTTCGTGATCACCTTCTGAACTTCCTTCCTGGCCACCCACTCATCCGTTCAAAGCTCATCCCCCATGGCATCGCCATTGCGCGCTCAAAAGCAACAACCCCCCAGGTGCCGTACCAGACGATTCATTGAATGGAATTCAAAGAGCGCAAAATGAGGTCCATTTCTGGACCATTGCGGATCATTTGGAGTCGGTCGGTCCAGAATGAGAAATCACGGTACCACTACGGTAATCTTACGGTAAGCTTACGGTAATATTACGGATCTGCGACGTGAGCATTTCATTTGGAATTTGTATACTCTCAGGAACGAATTAATTGTTTTTGAACATTCATGTGGTCCACTCGGATGTCCTGTGAATCGAAGCAGTGCCTCTACTTTCCAATCGGCCAACGGCCTCACAGAATAAATCATATCCGGAATGGCTCGGGTCCAACCTCTAATATTCAATATCCCACACAGCTATATAGTGGGAGCGAAGAAGTCGTCAACCAGCCCACCTACCGCACGCCGGCGAGCATGGCGTCGGCTGCCGCGGCCGCTGGCGCCGCCTGCGCGCATCCTGAGGCCCCAGTCGCCTCTCCGACCGAAGCGCAAGGCGCGCAACAAGGCGCAGCTCGAAGCTCCGGCGGCGGCGCGCGCTCGGGCGGCCGCAAGCGGCGCAAGTCCACCAACACGCTGCGTCGCGTGCGTTGGCGCCGCCTTGCCGCCTTTTGAAGTGCCGCGCAGCTCACGATAGGCGGCTGGGCCTGCAGGAGGAGAAGGAGCAGCTCGAGAGGCAGGAGAGACTGCTGCGCGCGCGGCTGAAGCTGCTGGCGGGGCGAGGAGCTGCGAGCCGAGACAAGGACGAGGACGCCAGGAACCGCCGCTGCAGCGCTCAACTCTGGCAGAACCGGCGAGCGAGGAGGCTGCTGGTGGATCAACAGCTGCAGTTCGCCCCCGTACACGCGCTCCTGGGCGAGTACGCTGCGCTGGTATACTGTTGTCTTTTGCTCGTCTCTTTGGCTGGTGCTGATCAAGCTGGATGCTCGCAGGAGGCGCAGACTGGCAACCCCATTCACAGGTTCCTGCACTTGACGACGGATGCGGAGCAACGACAGCGAGCACTGCTGGATGCCAAAAGACAGATTTTAGCGAAGGCCACGGCCTTCCTAGACCAGCGGCGGCCCAAGTGGAGCGCGTGGAGGCCACTGAGAGAGGAGCGGTCGTTCGAGGCACCAAACGGGGACGCCTACTTTGTGTCGTTCTCCATCTTGCAGTTTGAACGCATACGAAGCGTTCCTAGCGCGTTCGAGTCTGTCAAGCGTTTCTTCAGCGACCTGGAGATCCGCATCTCTGATCAGCTCGCGTACATCACAGTGCGCGAGGACGACGACTACGTCGGAGCTGAGATCCCCCAGAACCGCCTCGTGTCGACGACCCAAACGGGATACCACATCGAGTCAAACAGCGTCTTCTTTTCTGAATTCGAACCAGCAAGCTCTCGCATCGGTGGAGAGAGAGGCTATGGACGAGTTGTCACAGACTTCGTGGACATTGACGACTTGTATCCATACCGACCGAGTACGCGCATACGCCGTGACCTCAGTTCCATTCTGGAAGTCACTTCGTTCGAGAGAGACAACCCTGTGTCGGGCGAGACGGAAGTTACCGTCGTGCTTACGCGGTGGGTTTGTCTGAAAACAAATTACCCAGAGTTCAAAGTCGATCCAACAGCTTGGAGCGAGCTCCGGGAGATTGCAGACCACTATATCAAGTTGCTGAACCCGTCCACGATTGAAAATGTGTTGTGAGGTACACTTGAGAGGTTCAGTTGTAAAGCAGCTGAGGCAAATATCTAAGACCACTCGCCAGAAACACTTGCTCCTCTCCCCCAGATGCAACAGCAAAGGTTTTCGCTGGCCACATGCTTTTTTTTTCCGACGGATCTTGGGGCCGTGTGGCTGAGATTCAGGTTTGATCCTTTCGTATTCGAATCGTCGCTAGCGATGGAACAAAAATGGAGCCTTGCAAGCCTTTGCAGTTAGCGCGGCGTGACTCCTACGTGGCCAAGAGATCTAGCATCCATTGAGCTCCGTGATTTGATCCATATGACGAGTTGTTGCGCGAAGATGAATGATAAAAACAAAGTGGGTTACCCTTGAGAGTATTATAGCGAAAGACTTTTGTTTGGCAATAGGATTGCCATTACCACTCGCCCACAGTTGTTGTTGCCTGGAGATATTTGAGCGAGACAAAGTAACGAAGACAAATTCGCAAATGGCATACGCTCTCGAACATAATTGAAGCGAACATTTAGGCTCCGAGACGGAGATTCTACCCAACGCAAGCGATGGGTGTGGTTTGGTTGCTTGCACGTACTTACACTTCGGCGACAGCCTGGGCGTAGTCGTAATCGAACGCCACCTTGTCCACACGAGTGCAGTTCTGAGGCGCACCGACAACCAGACCATCCTTGACAGACTCAAAACGCTCAGCCATCCACTTAAGCCAGTCCGGCGAAGCCGCAGCAATCACACCCGAGTGGTCCTGCTTTGGGTACGTCATAAAGTGGACCTCGCTTCCGTTCGCGCAAGCGATCTCCCACGAGTCCTCGACCACAGGGAACAACACCGCTGTGTCATTGATACCCTGCACGACCAGGACAGGTCCGTGGGCCACAGCGCCGTTCGCAGGTCCGAAATCGTCCTGGAACTGCTTGATGAGAGCCAAGTCAGACTCGCTGGCACCAGGTCCATCAGCGGTTAGCGTCGTGAGGTCATCGGGGTCGAGGTCACTCGTAATGGAACCAACGGTCTGCAGGCACAGCTGCGCCTCCTCGATCAGACCCATACGAGCACTCATCTTGGGACCAAGGATGGTCGAGTTGAAGCTCGGGAATGCACGCTTGACCGTAATTGAGGTGAGCGGGAAGTAGCCAGGCGTGGCAAAGTTGTGGAAGTCCGGGCGAGTCAGCACGTCGCTCACACCGCGCATCAACAGATCGTACACCTTGGTCGCCGGAGCGAGAGCGACGGTGCCGATATGGTTGTCAGCCTCGTTGCTACCCTGCGCCTCCGACAGCTCCACGACGTCTTCGGCCAGCTTCCATGCCGTCGCACCACCCTGCGAGTGACCCACCGACATCCAGTGGTCCGTCAACACGGCTCCGAACGCCTGGCGAGCAGCCTTCAGCGAGTAGAACACGTCCTTCGCGTTCGACGTGAACGCACAGTACTTGTGCGTGGTTGCGTTCGATCCGAGACCGGCGTAGTCGGTGGCCACCACTGCGTAGCCGGCCGAGGTGAGGAACTCCCAGCTGTCGTAGTTGTAGAAGCTGGGTCCGTTGGACGGTGCGCAGCCGTACGAGGTACCGATGGTGCCATGCGAGTATGCCACGAGTGGGAACTTTCCCGAGTCTGGCAGCGTGAACGGGGAGCGCGATGAACCCCGTGGCTGGGACGTAGGTGCCATCGAGGTCCTCGGTCACGTACTGGAATCGGTAGGCAGAGATTCCCGAGAGCGTCGTGAGGTTGGCCGGGTCAACGGGCTTGAGCTTGAGCAGGTCTCCAAGCTGTCCGTCGGTGAAGTTGTCAGCCGTTGCGTAGAAGTCCCAATCAAAGTCGACGCCAATGTACTCGGTGGTATCGGCGGCAATACCAGCAACGAGGGCTTCATAGCAGGCGTCACCACACTCATATGAGGCGGCCGTTTCGTTCGAGACGACGAGATCAGCAGGGCGATCAGCGAACGCCACCGCAGGGAGAGTGGCCGCGAGGAGGGCGAGGGCGCGAGCTGAGAGCATCGGAGACAATGGAGGAAAGTACTTGAGGGGATGCCGGAAGGTTTTGGAATGACGTCCTGAGCGAGCTGCTCGTTGCTTTGCACTGCTGTTGTGACGGCTAGCGCCGACTTAGGTCAACAGGTGGATGGGCTACGTACACGTGAAGGTCTTTGACATTGGTTCATTGCAACTCACTGACCGCTAAGGTGTGCTTTCGGAGCTTCTGGAGCAATACCAACCGATTGTACTGAGCGTCCCGTGATCAGTGCGGAGGAGCCCAACGCGTTACATGCGCCAAGTTGAGTCGACGCGCTCCGCATCATCGAGCTCTCCGCCCAAGCGTTTGTCCATTGTGTTCAAGTGGCGAAGAAGCTGACGATGGCCCATTTTCAAAGGGAGAGAGCCCTCCTCAGTTCCTCTAGTCCACAATGCGGACGCTGCTGATCCCCTCGGATGCTCATGCACCTTTTTCACGCGTCCCGTGATGCGCAGAGGTGTGGATTAGCGGACGCGTGGAAAAGGGACAGCCATCTTCAAGGCTTTCGTTGCGTTGTGGCGCTCAATGCGAAGGAGAGGCCTCGCACTCTTTTGTCGGGACTTGCGGGGGTTTCCCTCTATTTTCAGCGAGTGCTGTTGGTGGCGCAGTGCACAACAATCTCTTTCTGCGTCGCCATTCACTTCTGGTGAGCTCGAGAGTCGCCGTCATCATGCATCGCGTCAGGTATTGTAAACGCTACCCATCCTGGTTGACGTCGATGTGCAAGAGCCTAATTGATTTCCATCGCCTAGCGACAATCTGCAGCATCGACACCCGTACAACGACCCATCCTTCCGCGAGTCTACAGACCCAAAGGAGGCATGCAGTAGCCCCAGCAGCATCAAGCCCCCAACAGGACCTAACGGTTTGAAATGTGCTCCAGGTTGCGCGAGCGTTCGGGTCGCAAGCTATTCCAAAGTACCACAGGCTACTTGAGATGGATGACCTACCAGATGAAGACCGGTGCAGAGCACTCCAGGAGTTTCGAGAACTCCTGAGCAACCAGGAGACAAAGTATTCCGCGGTCGGGAAGGAGCTCGTCCTCACTTGCGCCAACCTGACAGAAGTCCCATCTGCTGCTGTCCGTTCTGAAGCAGCGCTCACTATCGCAGCCCTCGTGCTATGTGAACCGGTACATGGCACATTCCGTGGGATGATCGCAACGTAATGACGCTGACTTGGATTGCCTTCCTAGGACAAGGACGACGAGCTTGGTATCGAGGTTCTGCTGACTTCGGCGGCAAAGATCCTTCGAGATGAGGTCGAAGATGTTGTGGTTAGCGGATGCACCATCTTTCGCAATCTAGTTGTCACATTGGAAGGGCGCAGCGCTCGTGGCAGGCAGGGAAGAGATCGTCCATGCACTTACGGCGATGATAACGGAACCTCCCCTAAAGCTCGTTCCACTTCCAGTGCTTGAGCTGGTAATTGAGATCTTGGGCAGTTTGACACGGGTGTATGAAGGAGCACGTTGTGTAGCGCACTACCCGATCTTCACCCCTCTGCTCGCAGTTCTAAAAAAACCGCGGTTGTACCGCATTGAGACTATATTGCATACCGCGCAGGTGATATCCAACGCAGCAATGCACAATCAGGGAAAGCAAGATGCTATTCGCGAAGGCGCAGTCGAGATGTGTCTTCGAGTGCTCACAAAAAATCTGAACGGCGCTCTTCCAAGTGGCGACGGACAGCTGACAATCGAGCTAACACGATCTATCGTAGGAGCTGTTATGGGTTTGTCTACTGTTGAGGAGGCCAAGCCGCAAGTGATTGAGTTTGGAGTTGATCCACTTGCAAGATGCTTGATGCAACCTTACATCGCAATCAAGCGCAATGCCGCTATCGCCATCAACTCGGCGTGCGAGTCACCTGGTGGAACTTTTCATTTTACGCAGCGGTTGCTATGCGAAACAAGTCTAGTTGTTGAGGTTTTAGGAGTCAAAGCAATATCAGCCTTGGTAAAGAACGTCACGGGTGAGGATGATGACGACAAGTTCGCGTCCTTGAAGGTAATCCTCGCACTAGTCACAGAGTATTCAGATGGATCGGCAGCAGAACAAGTGATACAGACTCTAGGTCTGTTGAACGCCCTTGTCGATATTGCCTTGCCGATTGCTGGCGCAGAGGGAAACAATTTGGAGACACAGCAGCTTGCCTCCAAGATTCTTCAGAAAATGTGTGGGACCAGCGATACTCACTTTCGTCGTATTGGGAAGTTGATTCGAAAGCATGGCGCAGACGAGCTGAGCTTCTCAACTGTGACTGGCTTTGATGTTGCTGAATTCGAGCAACGATTTGCTTGAGGTCAACATTTGATTCGATGCGATCTTCAGTCGAATACGATTGCTCTAATCCGTGTGTACGAATCAGCCTCATCGCCATTTTCGTAGCAAACCCTTCGTGAGATTCGCAGATTTCCGAAGAGGGTAGGAGTGGGAATCGTTCCACACCGTTGGTTGCACGTAAATCAATCAATCCGATGACCAGACATCAATCACATGATCGTTTGTCCGGGATTGTACTTTGCTTCGTACGCTCACACGCTCATTTGGCAATTATCGCTCTCGCACAATAAGCATACCACTGGTGCATCTTGAAGCTGATCCTCAGAATCTATGACACGCAAGTCAAAGTCCTCCACTGCTGACAGTCTGCTAAGCCAAGCCAGTTCTTATGTAGAGCGTCACCTCGTCGATCGGCTTCGCGAAATGGGATTGGACAAGTATGTGGAGTTGCCCCAGATTGCAGTCATGGGCGACACGTCAAGTGGCAAATCGTCTTTGCTTTCTGCACTTTCAGGCGTCACGTTCCCATCGTCGGAAAAGTTGACAACTTGATGCCCCACTCAGCTCATTTTGAGCCACAATGAGTCGTTCCATGGCAGCGTGCGGCTTGTACGCTATCAAGCGAGCGGTTTAAATGTCTCGGAAGCAAGTGAGAGCCTCGATGGCATGGACGCCGTTGCTGGTGCGATCGAAAAATTGACAGCGAAGCTTATTGGCGAAGGGCAATACATCAGTGACGATCAGATTGTGATTGAGCTGTGTGGACCCGATCTACCCAATCTGACGCTGACAGACCTACCAGGTCTCGTTCGTACAGTTGCAGATGGCGAGGACCCTAGCATCATTTCGCGCGTGCGGAGTCTCGTTGATCGCTTCATGGGTCAAGAGCGCACTATCATCATTGCCGTCGTACCCGCGAACGTGGATTTGCACAATACAGAGATCTTGCAGGCAGCCGAGCAAGTGGACCCGGCAGGCGTGCGAACGATTGCCGTTGTGACGAAGCTCGATCTGATTGACGAAGGAGCAGAAAGCTCGGTGCACGAACTCGTTATGAACAAAAAGAAGTTTATGCGACTAGGCTACCATGCCGTCAAGTGCCGCAGCCAAAAGGATCTGAACAACGGAGTCTCGATTATAGAGGGGAAAGAGCGCGAGAAGGAGTTTTTTGGACAACACGAATTCTGGCGGCGACTACCTGCTCATCTGTGGGGTGAGGCAGCTCTCACCAAGAAATTGGTGGAGATCCTTCACGACAACATCCGTCGCTCCCTCCCCAAGGTCATTGAAGAAATCAACGAACGCATTATACAAGCGCAACAAGAGCTAGTAGGACTTGGGAGCGCATTGAATACGCCAAGCTCTCGACGGCAAATGTTCGGGAAGTGGATGAGCCTTTATCTTCGGCAAATGGAAGCTGACATAATGGGCAAATCGCTCGATCATCTCTCTCCCCTTTCGATGAGAGATGGTGAGAGCTTGAAGATTAACGACGAAGAGATTCAATTGCGTGCCAAGCTCCGAGAAAATGAACAGAAGTTCCTGAGTGAAATAGAGGTGACAAAGGAGTACGGCGTCGGAGCATTGGCAAAACCCAAACTCAAAGCGGAAGTCGGGGATCCGGTTTTCGTCGAGCTCAATGGGACGTGGACATCTGCCACAGTAAGCAAGTCAGCAGGATACCTCATCGAGTGCAGTGAATACGGAGCCCGACAATTTGAGTCTCCGAGCTGGATGTACAACTCGCGACCAGAGCTCCTCAGGTTCATTCATGCGCACCGAGGCGATGAGCTGCCAATCTTCCCATCGTACCAAGTCTTCTGCCAGCTCTTTCGTCGTTGGATCGACATGTGGAAACAACCAACCATGACGCTGCTGCGCGATTACCGCGTGCAGACAAAAGCTGCGTCCGAGAGAGCCATCTGCGATCTAGACGCACCTCCTCGAGTCACCCAATACTTTCGCACCTCTGCCGATACCATCCTGGTGCAGCTAACCCAAGTGGCAGAGCGAGAGATTATCGCCCTGCTTCATTGCGAGTGTCGGCCATTCACGCAGGACAAGGAGCTATTCAGCGAGCGAGACACACAGCGGGGAGCTGCGCTAAACCAGCTCTGCGATGCCCTATCCGACGGTGACAAAGATGAATCAATCACGGATCGAATTGGACGCATCTCGAGCGACGACCGCGAAGTCATCGAAATGGAGGTAAATCTAAAAGCCTACCTCAAGGTGTCCATCCGTCGGTTTGTGGACGTTGTCCCAATGCGACTGAACGATCTAGTGCTCGGTGCTTTCTTGTCGGAGATGGAGAACGAGTTGCAAGGCACTACCGATGACACGCTCGAGCGATTAATGCAGGAGTCGGAACGCACGCGCCACCGCCGAGTCCAGCTCGAGGATGAGATCAAGACTTTGCGCAATGCCAAGGACGAAATCGAGGAGGTCTTTTACTGACCCATGTGGAGTGAGGACTAGTGCGCATTGGTTTGCTTTGAGTAAGGAGAAAGTTGGTCTCAATGACGGTGGATTTCGTTATCTGCTTACTTACTTGCAAGGTTGCGTGGTTGCTTGGGTGCTTGCTCTCATCGCCTATCACAGTGCAACCCGTATTTTTGCGAGAAGTTGATGCTACATTACGACGACGAGATCTCGGGAAGCGAGCGGGCGTACTCGAGGTTGAACGCCACCTTGTCCACACGAGTGCAGTTCTGGGGAGCACCGACCTTCTCGCCAGCCGCGCCAGCCTCGAAACGCTCATCCATCCACTTGATCCAGTCGGGCGACGCCGCAGCAATCACACCCGAGTGATCCTGCTTCGGGTACGTGATGAAGTGCACCTCGCTTCCGTGTGCGCACGCGGTCTTCCACGACTCCTCGACGACAGGGAACAGCACCGCTGTATCGTTGTAGCCCTGCACAAGCAGGATCGGTCCGTGGGCCACAGCGCCGTTCGCCGGTCCGAAATCGTCCTGGAACTTCTTGATGAGCGCCATGTCGGATTTGCTGGCGCCAGGCCCGTTGGCCGTCAGCGTCGTGAGATCCTCCGGGCCAAGGTCCGTGGTGATGGCGCCGACGGTCTGCAGGCACAGCTGCGCCTTCTCGATCAGACCCATACGCTTGTTCATCTTGGGGCCAAGGATGGTCGAGTTGAAGCTCGGGAACGCGCGCTTGACCGTGATGGAGGTGAGCGGGAAGTAGCCAGGCGTGGCAAAGCTGTGGAAGTCTGGGCGAACCAGCACGTCGTTCACGCCGTGGATGAGGAGGTCGTACACCCTGGTCGCCGGAGCGAGCGAGACCGTGCCGAGGTAGTTGTCGGCCTCTTTGCTGCCCTGCGCCTTCGAGAGTCCCACGACATCCTCAGCGAGACGCCACACGGTCGCACCGCCCTGCGAGTGACCCACCGACATCCACTGGTCCGTCAACACGGCTCCGAACGCCTGGCGAGCAGCCTTCAGCGAGTAGAACACGTCCTTCGCGTTCGACTTGTATGCCACGTACTTGTGCGTGGTTGCGTTCGATCCGAGACCGGCGTAGTCGGTGGCCACCACGGCGTAGCCGGCCGAGGTGAGGAACTCCCAGCTATCGTAGTTGTAGAAGCTGGGTCCGTTGGACGGCGCGCAACCGTACGAGGTACCGATGGTGCCGTGCGCATATGCTACGAGTGGGAACTTTCCCGAGTCTGGCAGCGTGAAGGGGAGCGCGATGAACCCCGTGGCCGGGACGTAGGTGCCATCAAGGTCCTCGGTCACGTACTGGAATCGGTAGGCAGTGACACCCGAGAGCGTCGTGAGGTTGGTCGGGTTGACTGGCTTGAGCTTGAGCAGGTCTCCGAGCTGTCCATCGGTGAAGTTGTCAGCCGTCTTGTAGAAGTCCCAGTCGTAGTCGACGCCGATGTTCTGGGTGGTGTCGGCGGTGATGGCCGCAGTGAGAGCCTTGTAGCAGGCGTCGCCGCACCCGTAGGAGGCGGCTGTCTCGCTGGAGACGTTGATGTCAGCAGGTCGGTCGGCGAGCGCGACCGCTGGGAGAATGACTGCGAGGAAGGCGAGTGTACGGGCTGAGAACATGGCTCAAGCGCGCGTGGAGAAGAGAGCGGAGGGAGGGATGGAGGGAGGCTAACTCGAGTGGGAGGTTGCTCGAAGATTTCGAAATGAGCGTATGGGCGAGTGAGTTGCCGGTTGCTATGTTGCTCTCATGGACAATACTTTGGATTGACGTCACGGAATGCAACTATGCCCATTTCATTTTACTGTGCGTTTCGTACCCACTGTTGACGCCGAGGTAGTTGGCTGTTTACGAAAGTGGCCTTGAACAGGACGCTATCCACTCTAATTGCTGTTGTTGTTGTGCACGCATCCTGTGTGAGTGCTCAATCCTGCCACGGCTGGGGTTGTCCGTCACGTCACACGGCACTTCGAACGTATCATACAAGGCGCTGGCTGGAGTCGATCCTCGATCCTTTTCCTTGATGTGCTGTTGGGGGTCCGTTGCGTGGTGTGTGTCCCGTGATCAGGAAGGACAAGAGACCAGAACTCCGAGACAACCGGTAGAAGCAGATGCGATTCTAGACGCAGTGTGCCGTGATCCAGCGCTTGCAGGGCGAGGATGGGTCGAGGGCGTTCATGATCAGGATCCGGTGCTGCTTTTTCTTGGCTGTCGTTCTGGGTTGCTGTGGTCGTGACAACGCGTTAGTCAGAGCGCCGAAGTTGATTTTCGCAGTTCTCTGCGCGTCCCGCGATCATGTAAAATAGACGAGGACTACGGACGTGACTATCGACGACAGACTCCTGTCATTGACGAGCCTTGTTGCGGCCCTTGGTGTTGGCGGGGAGATCGCCCGAGTGTTTACGCTTGATCACGCTGAGGACCGTCAAGCTTCTCGTTTGCGTCGCGGTTGTAGATGTAGTGCGTTCGTTCGAACATTACAAGATTCCCGTCGGCGTCGCGTCTTCAAAGCTAAAGACTGGGATGGTAGCGACCGCAATGGGTTTTGCAGATGCCGATCCTGCACTTTCTTCGCGCGTCCCGTGATCAGAGGTGTTTACACCCGTAGCTTCAAGGACCATGTGACTAGCACCACGGCAGCACAGACCCAGCATTTGCGAAAAGCGCCGTGGCCACTAGCCTCTCGCTCTCTCGTTCGTGCTGATCACGGGATACCCTCAGGACCAAAGGATGTCTACTGCTCATCAAGGAAAAGGATTGTCCCGGACGCTCTCACAAGGTGCAGTAATGAACTGTGTGGCACTCTCACCAACCTGAGCCGTCAACGCTTTTCTTCTTCAAGCTAGGTGTTTGCTTCATGCCAGACTGCGTAAACCGATTGCCAACACTGGGTCACCACCTTTAGGTAATAATTTGACGCAACCCGCATATGAGCGCACAACAAAACGATCTGGGTACGATACCATGTCATGAAATCACTGCAAGGTATCGGTCAACAGAGCGGCACGGCAACACAGCGCACAACGCAACATAAAAGGACATCAACCTTCCCACTCGCTCATACGCTCATTTCGAAATCTTCGAGCAACCTCCCACACGAGTTGACCTCCCTCCCGCTCTCTTGTCCACGCGCACTTGAGCCATGTTCTC
Organism: Phytopythium helicoides; assembly: GCA_024867545.1. Classification (NCBI taxonomy): domain Eukaryota; phylum Oomycota; class Peronosporomycetes; order Pythiales; family Pythiaceae; genus Phytopythium; species Phytopythium helicoides. Next base: position 609,606 of record JANFNE010000020.1, on the reverse strand, counting down.
AGCCCGTACGCTCGCCTTCCTCGCCGTCATTCTCCCAGCGGTGGCGTTCGCCGACCGACCTGCCGACATCAACGTCTCCAGTCAGGTCGCCGCCTCCTACGGGTGCGGTGACGCCTGCTACAAGGCTCTCACCGCGGCCATCACCGCCGACACCACCCAGAACATCGGTGTCGACTACGACTGGGACTTCTACAAGACGGCCGCCAACTTCACCAACGGAAAGCTCGGAGACCTGCTCAAGCTCAAACCAGTCAACCCCACCAATCTCACGACGCTCTCAGGTGTCACTGCCTACCGATTCCAGTACGTGACCGAGGACCTTGATGGCACCTACGTCCCGGCTACGGGGTTCATCGCGCTCCCGTTCACGCTGCCAGACTCGGGTAAGTTCCCACTCGTAGCGTATGCGCACGGCACCATCGGTACCTCGTACGGCTGCGCGCCGTCCAATGGACCCAGCTTCTACAACTATGACAGCTGGGAGTTCCTCACCTCGGCCGGCTACGCCGTGGTGGCCACCGACTACGCCGGTCTCGGGTCGAACGCAACCACGCACAAGTACGTGGCATACAAGTCAAACGCGAAGGACGTGTTCTACTCGCTGAAGGCTGCTCGCCAGGCGTTCGGAGCCGTGCTGACGGACCACTGGATGTCGGTGGGTCACTCACAGGGCGGTGCGACCGTGTGGCGTCTCGCTGAGGATGTCGTGGGACTCTCGAAGGCGCAGGGCAGTAATGAGGCCGACAACTACCTTGGCACGGTCTCGCTCGCTCCGGCGACCAGGGTGTACGACCTCCTCATCCACGGCGTGAACGACGTGCTGATTCGCCCAGACTTCCACAAGTTCGCCACGCCTGGCTACTTCCCGCTCACCTCCATCACGGTCAAGCGCGCGTTCCCGAGCTTCAACTCGACCATCCTTGGCCCCAAGATGAACGAGCGTATGGGTCTGATCGAGAAGGCGCAGCTGTGCCTGCAGACCGTCGGCGCCATCACCACGGACCTTGACCCGGAGGATCTCACGACGCTGACGGCCAACGGACCTGGCGCCAGCAAATCCGACATGGCGCTCATCAAGAAGTTCCAGGATGATTTCGGACCGGCGAACGGTGCTGTTGCCCACGGACCGATCCTGCTTGTGCAGGGCCACAACGATACGGCGGTGCTGTTCCCTGTCGTCGAGGAGTCGTGGAAGACCGCGTGCGCAGACGGAAGCGAGGTGCACTTCATCACGTACCCGAAGCAGGACCACTCTGGTGTGATCGCTGCAGCGTCGCCTGACTGGGTCAAGTGGATGGAGGAGCGGTTCGAGGCTGCTGCGGCTGGCGAGAAGGTCGGTGCGCCTCAGAACTGCACGCGCGTGGACAAGGTGGCGTTCAACCTCGAGTACGCCCGCTCGCTTCCCGAGGTCTCGTCGTAATGTAGCATCAACTTCTCGCAAGTACGGGTTGCACTGTGATAGGTGATGGAAGTAGGCAAGCAACCACGCAACCTAGCAAGTAAGCATGCAGATAACGAAATCCACCGTCATTGAGTCCAACTTTCTCCTTACTCAAAGCAAACCGATGTGCACTAATCCTCACCCCACACGAGTCAGTAGTAGGCCATCTCGATTTCGTCCTTGGCATTGCGCAATGTCTTGATCTCTTCCTCAAGCTGGACTCGGCGGTCGCGCGTGCGTTCCGACTCCTGCATCAATCGCTCGAGCGTGTCATCGGTAGTGCCTTGCAACTCGTTCTCCATCTCCGACAAGAAAGCACCGAGCACTAGATCGTTCAGTCGCATTGGGACAACGTCCACAAACCGACGGATGGACACCTTGAGGTAGGCTTTTAGATTTACCTCCATTTCGATGACTTCGCGGTCGTCGCTCGAGATGCGTCCAATTCGATCCGTGATTGATTCATCTTTGTCACCGTCGGATAGGGCATCGCAGAGCTGGTTTAGCGCAGCTCCCCGCTGTGTGTCTCGCTCGCTGAATAGCTCCTTGTCCTGCGTGAATGGCCGACACTCGCAATGAAGCAGGGCGATAATCTCTCGCTCTGCCACTTGGGTTAGCTGCACCAGGATGGTATCGGCAGAGGTGCGAAAGTATTGGGTGACTCGAGGAGGTGCGTCTAGATCGCAGATGGCTCTCTCGGACGCAGCTTTTGTCTGCACGCGGTAATCGCGCAGCAGCGTCATGGTTGGTTGTTTCCACATGTCGATCCAACGACGAAAGAGCTGGCAGAAGACTTGGTACGATGGGAAGATTGGCAGCTCATCGCCTCGGTGCGCATGAATGAACCTGAGGAGCTCTGGTCGCGAGTTGTACATCCAGCTCGGAGACTCAAATTGTCGGGCTCCGTATTCACTGCACTCGATGAGGTATCCTGCTGACTTGCTTACTGTGGCAGATGTCCACGTCCCATTGAGCTCGACGAAAACCGGATCCCCGACTTCCGCTTTGAGTTTGGGTTTTGCCAATGCTCCGACGCCGTACTCCTTTGTCACCTCTATTTCACTCAGGAACTTCTGTTCATTTTCTCGGAGCTTGGCACGCAATTGGATATCTTCGCCGTCAATCTTCATGCTCTCGCCATCTCTCATCGAAAGGGGAGAGAGATGGTCGAACGATGTGCCCATAATGGCAGCTTCCATTTGGCGAATATAAAGGCTCACCCACTTCCCGAACATTTGCCGTCGAGAGCCTGGTGTGTCCAGTGCGCTCCCGAGTCCCACTAACTCTTGTTGCGCTTGTACAATGCGTTCGTTAATTTCTTCAATTACCTTGGGGAGCGAGCGGCGGATGTTGTCATGAAGGATCTCCACCAATTTCTTGGTGAGAGCTGCCTCGCCCCACAGATGAGCAGGTAATCGTCGCCAGAATTCGTGCTGTCCAAAAAACTCCTTCTCGCGCTCTTTCCCCTCCATAATCGAGACTCCGTTGTTCAGATCCTTTTGGCTGCGGCACTTGACGGCGTGGTACCCCAGTCGCATAGACTTCTTTTTGTTCGTAACGAGTTCGTGCACCGAGCTTTCTGCTCCTTCGTCAATCAGATCGAGCTTCGTCACAACGGCAATCGTTCGCACACCTGCCGGGTCCACTTGCTCGGCTGCCTGCAAGATCTCTGTATTGTGCAAATCCACGTTTGCGGGTACGACGGCAATGATGATAGTGCGCTCTTGATCCATGAAGCGATCAACGAGACTCCGCACGCGCGAAATAATGCTAGGGTCCTCGCCATCTGCAACTGTACGAACGAGACCTGGTAGGTCTGTCAGCGTCAGATTGGGTAGATTGGGTCCACACAGCTCAATTACAATCTGGTCGTCACTGATGTACTGCCCTTCGCCAATAAGCTTCGCTGTCAATTTTTCGATTGCACCAGCAATGGCGTCCATGTCATCGAGGCTCTCACTTGCTTCCGAGACATTTGAACCGCTTGCTTGATAGCGCACAAGCCGCACGCTGCCATGGAACGACTCGTTGTGGCTCAAAATGAGCTGAGTAGGGCATCGAGTTGTCAATTTGTCCGACGATGGGAACGCGACGCCTGAAAGTGCAGAAAGCAAAGACGATTTGCCACTTGACGTGTCGCCCATGACTGCAATCTGGGGCAACTCCACATACTTGTCCAATCCAATTTCGCGAAGCCGGTCGACGAGGCGACGCTCTTCATAAGAACTGGCTTGGTTTAGCAAACTGCCAGCAGTGGAGGACTTTGACTTGCGTGTCATAGAAGTTGAGGATCAGCTTGAGGGTGCACCAGTTGTCACGATAGTTCGCGATGAAACACAGTTGAGGAAGAGGGAAGATCGTACTGTGGCGCAAAACTGAGAATGAATTGAGCTATCTAGGTGTGTCTAGCCTCCCGATTCGTCCTGTAACTTGAATCTACGGCCCTGGAAAACATCAGGGATCGAAATGCAGATCTCAAATTATGAAAACCACTGCAACACTGCAACTTGAGCTTGAAATAACTGGGAGTGACGCCAGAACAACAGCCGGTCACGTCGTGGGTTATCATGGCACCAGTGGTAAGCTTATTGTTTTGTGCGAGAGTGATAAGTGCGAAATGAGCCTGTGAGCGTACGGAGTAAAGTGCAATCTCAGACAATCGATCATAATTGATGTCCGTTCATTGGATTGATTGATTTACGTGCAACCAACGGTGCTGAACGATTCCCACTCCTACCCTTTTCGGAAATCTGCGAATCTCACGAAGAATTTGCTATGGAAATGTCGATGAAGTTGGTTCATGCTTTCGTACACACGAATTGTAGCAATGGTATCTGACTGAAGATCGCATCTAATCAAATGTTGATCTCAAGCAAATCGTTGCTCAAATTCAACAGCACCAAAGCCAGTCACAGTTGAGAAGCTCTGCTCGTCTGCGCCATGCTTTCGAATCAGCTTCCCAATACGGCGACAGTGATTATCACTGGTCCCACACATTTTCTGAAGGATCTTGCTGTAGAGACTCAACCTGCATGGGAATTTCACGATTGATTTCGAAGCAAGAAAATGATGAAACCTGGTGGTATTGCCAAACTGAAATACATGTACTTGTTATCGGACTTACTGACTATCTAAATTTACAGCTACAAAAAACAATCGGCAACGGAAACACGGATCCCGACTGCGCAGCCACTCTGCAACGCGTGCTCACCTGATCGATCATCACCAGACAGCACTCTCTTCTCTCAGGGACCTCTTTGAGGCTGTAAACGTCTTTCGATCACGGAGAGAGACCAGCGGTAGGAGCTGCACCGAGCCAACATTTCTGCGGGACACGGCCGCACCTACCACCGACCTCCCGGTACATCAGTCCGCCCGACGCAATGCTTCTCGTCATTGAGAAGAGGTGTGCTGGTGGATCGTCAGAGTTCTTCGGATACCTCGGGGCTGGCTTTGTGGCCACGCAGCTGGGACCCGGAGGAAGGCAGGTCGGCGCATACTTGGTTAAACGTGTTAGCAATACTTGGTGTCCATACAGACAGCTCACCTATCACGCAGTCCACTCCAGCTGAGTGTCTTCACGAATCACCTCCACTCTCCATAAGCGATGGTGAGGAAGGAGAATGTGAAGGTACATGCACACAAGAAATGGACATGCGTCCCTAATAACATGCACCCGACGTTGGTTTACTCTTTCTCACGAATGAGAAAAAGTCCAAGAAGAGCAGCAGGTAGATGACACAGACGGACAGCTTGAGACAGTGGAATCACACACCATGCTCCACTTGGAGCAGATGAGTGACCCGAGAATCAGTGCCTCGATCTGTGATCACGTCTACTGCTTGGACTTCTTGGCAACGCGGTAAGCTCCAACGACGACGGCGTGGTCACGTTCGTACGGTTCCAGAGTGAGCTGCTCGGCTGGTTTGAACTGTTCCTGCTGCAACTTTTTCACTTCACGGGCAAAGACTGCCTCAGCAGGTGCAGTGGAATCGATACAGCTCGCCTTGATGGAAATGACGAAGTGACCGCCGTTCTTCAGGAAGTAGCTAGCATTCAGCGCGACGATGCGTGCCTGGTCGGGCTGGGCAACATCGGCGAAGATGACGTCCACCATGGGGACGAGCATTCGGTACTTGAGCGGGTGACGCGCGTCTTCGATGATGGGCACCACGTTGGTGCGCGACTTGGCCATGTTGATAAGGTCTCGCCCCGATCGGTGGGAGAATTCGACTGCGTAGACTGCTCCTGCGGGGCCGACGATGTCCGACACGTGCGAGACGGTAGGTGCCCGATGCGCCGCCAAGGTACAGCACCTTGGCTCCGGGCGTGATCCAGATGTTGTCGACGCCTCCGAGGATGGCGGCGGCGATCTTGGAGCGGAACGGGTTCCACACGCGGTACTCGACCTTCTCGGTGCCTTCTCCCGAGGGCGACGGCACCTCGACCGAGATGCGCTTCTCGCCGTACACGCTCTTGCCGGGCGTCGAGTTGAGCGTCACGAGCGCGTCCTCCTTGCCGCGCGCGATGAAGATGCCTGCGTGGCGATGCGGCTCGACGACCACCTTGGCGCCGCCCTTCATGCCTCCGGCACCTCCGCGTCCTCCTCCGCGGCCTCCTCCGCGGCCTCCGCGACCAGCGCCACGACCGCCACCACGGCCGCCGCCACGGCCGCCAGCAGCTCCGCGGCCTCCAGAGAAGCCACGGCCGCCACCGCGACCGCCACCGCGACCACCGCCGCGACCACCGCCACGTCCGCCTCGGAATCCTCGTCCTGACATCGTAGAGGGAGAGCTGGGGCTGCGCTTGGGGGAGAAGGAGACTGCGCAAGTGGAGCGGTCGGCGGGTGGCAGTGGCGCGGCAGTTGGGTATTGACTGGTTGCAGGCGCTGCTGGGAATGGAGCGATATAATTGGATGAAATTGATAAGTGGACGGGTTTTAGCGAATCGGAGAGCGATTTGGCCATGGCTACACATTCATTCCGGCAGCTTCAACGTGGTCGGAGAGGAGGAGGGCACCCCAGTCCCAGTCGGCGTCCCAGCGCCAGCTCTGCCAGTCCCATGGACGCTGCGGCGCGTCCAGAGCTGACACGTAGGCTGCGTACAGCTCGCGGATCTCGTCGAGTGGGCGGCGTGGGACGTCGGGGTCGGCTGCTTGTGCCACAGCGCGACTGGATGCGCGCGCTGCACCAGGGCACCGGCGCGTTCCAGAACTCCTCGACGAGCTGCGCGAACACCTCGCGCTCCTTCTCGGTCACTGGCCGGTGCTGGAAGCGAGACAGCTGCTCTTGCTCTCGACGTAGCAACGCGGAGATCCCGTCGCGCTCCTCCTTGTCCGTCGCGGCGTCCAGCATAGCATGGACTTCGCGGGCACGCTGCGTCCAGGCACACACGAGCAGCTCCAGGAAGGCATCTGTGTCGATCTTTCGCGACGCATTAAGTAGAGCGTTACGCGATGAGGCAGCTAGAGCCACTGCGCGAGACTGCAGCTCCTCGCTCGCACCTGGCGGCCAATCGTAGTTTACTCCCAGTTCGCGGCTCGGCGCATGCCAAAACCGCAGGTTCCAGTAAAAAGTCTTCGCGAAAGAGCTCTGCAACGACTTTCTGAGCCGCATGCTGCGATATGCCGGCATGGTGGAACACCACATCCACCATGGCAGAAGAGGACGCAAAGTCATCTACCAGCTGCGCGTTGCCTGGCGTCGTTGAGAGTTTGCAGCGGTGAAGGCACGCCAGCACACGCAAAAACATTTGGACCCGTTCAGGAGGATTGAACATCGTGCCTGCAGTATCATACGTGTCGTGAGCGTCGCCATCAGAGCTACCGAGTGCGGGTACCGTCGGATTGGGCAGCAAGCCGCATAGCACACCGAAGAGATGGACACGGCGTTGTCCTGCCGAAGATGCATGGAGAACAGTAGCGACGACCCCATGGAGCTGCTCGCCGGCGATACGTCGGTTTACTGGCACGCTGCGAAACGTATCGTGCGACGGACTCAGGCAAGCTCTCATGATAGCTACTTGTTGCGATAGGAAGAGATTGCGTAGAAGCTAACCGATTGCTGGAGCTATCGATCTCCGCCGCGAGCAGTTGCTCGTACACATCCACAATGAGCGTCATGAGCATTGTCGTGTGCATTCGCCGATCACTCTTTTTGCCATTTCCTAGCTTTGAAGCCGCCAGCTGCTGTTGCTTGTACTGAAGAAGCGGGTTTGCTGCGAATCTTCTCCAGACGCGAACTCGCTTGCAACACTGACGGACGCGCTCACCACGCGCGAGGTCAAGGTCTTCTCGGCGTGGTGATTTCGCAGCATGTGATTCGGTTACTGTTGATGGGCGTCGTTCAGTCGAACTTGGTAGCGAACGAAATAGTAAGGTGTCGTTCTTGAACTGCTCGCGGAACTCGTGGCAACTTTGGGTGAGCGAGTTCTGCAAGCGAACATGGTTCGACTCCGCATGTGCTCGTGTCAAGGTGTCCAGCGTCATAGTCTGGTGCTTCAGCAATTACACCTTGCCAGCGAGTTTTCCTGCTTTGGTCGAGAGTCTGTATTCTTAGAACGCTCAGCATGGGCGTGCTTACTCTGCGAACTGAAGGTCTTCGGCAGCGCGGTAGGCGTACGAGTACTGGTACGCGTTCTTCACGGAGTACACAAGGTACTCATCTCGCTCAGAGTCTGCGAGCTTGGCCTTGACTTGCATACCATCGGTGAGTGACCGACCAATGATCGCGTCGTGCGAATCGTACGCGATTGAGCGTCCATCCTCGAGCACTCCTCGGACACGGACAGTCCCATCCGGCTCCAGCACAACATCCGACGCAGCCTCGCCACGGTTGTCTTCAGCTTTTGCATCACTGTAACTGGTGTCGCACATGAACACCTGGAGCTTTTTATCGCCGGCATCGTGATTGATAACGGTAGGGCAGTTGCCGTGTGGCGTATGACCCACAATCACACGGTCGATGGAGTTGGAAACCAGGTTATCCACGACGTGAGGAGGAAGAAGTGCTGGCATTCCTGATGGCAACAAGTGGCGACCCATGACGACACTTGCCGGATAGTCGGGTAGCACGTATTTTAGCAGCTCATTGCCTCCTCGAGTGTCTTGTCCGTCTTCTCGTACGCTCCACGTCGGCTGCTGGATCCACGCCTCCACTTCACGGCGATACCACGCGTTGAGCTTGTCAACCCACTCTTCAACTGAGTCGTACGTTTTCTCAGATTCATCGGGCACTTTCCCAAGCGAAATAACAGGGTCAGCATCCGGTTTTGCTCCACTCATGATACCCCCATGGACGAACAATGTCCGATGAGCAACAAATGCGAGTGCCCCGAGGCGGAGGTACTCGCGGATAACACCCCCATCCTCAACACTGCTCATATAAGAGGCGACAACGACGTCATCACTGACTTCTTGAGCCACACCACCACTGTTTTGTCTCTCTTTCAGCTCCCGTCGGCGCCGTTCGAAGTCGTCTTGGGAACCCATCGTGTGCTCCAACATCCACTTGAGACGATTCACCTTGGTGTTCACCGGCTCAAGTTCTTCATCAGCCTTGCCTTCACCACTTCCCGCCTTGCAAGTTGACCCTGCCACGTCACCGTCGAGTTGCTGGGCGAGGAAGTCGCGGATCGTGACTCGCTTGTCCTTGGGAACCCACACCGGTCCGTCTCGAATCTCTTCATCACCACGTCAGCGCCAGGGACTTCCATCCGCAACCAAGTCCAGCCAAGCTCCCCATACCTGCCACGGTCGAACTCAGTGGCAGCTGCTCATCGTGCAGCTCGGACGTGAGCCGCATCTTGTTGGCGTCGCGGTTGCCCACCAGCAGCACCACGCGGTCCGGGTACTTGCGCTTGAGCCGCACCAGCTGCTCGTAGCACCTGCAGCCGTCGCGAGCCTCAGCCACACCTTCCTACTACAGCTCCAAGCCTCGTAGGCCACGCACTTGAGCGTCTCGCCGCCCTTGTCGCCCGCATCGCCGCCAAACACGAGCACGCAGTCGTCGCGCAGCTCCAGGTCGTCGCCCCGCAGCCACAGGCACTCGGAATGGCGCGCCACGCGCCGCACGAACGGCCAGTTGCCCTCCACGTCCGTCAAGAGGCTCACGCGCGTCGCCCGCGCGCTCCTGAGCCCCACAGCGGCCGCCATGAGCAGCGCCAGCGTCGCTAGAGCTCGAGTGATGTCCATGAAGGATTCTGCCACGAGCAAGAAGCTCTGTAAGCCACAAAACTATTGTACATCAAGGCGAATTGACTATGTGTCGAAGGTGGATTTGGACTATACGGTAGAGGATGAGGTCATTTTTTAAACCAATGAAAACGCAACGTTTTGGATATGCAGACCAATCAGAGGGCAAGCAGATCGACTTCAACTTGTGCTGTGACGTGTGAGCACACATCAGACGGCGTCGGCGGTGCTCTTGTAGGTGGAGCCGTCGCTCTTGACGCTGTCTCGAATGAGGTTGGTGAACTCGTTGATCTCAGGGAGCGAGTCGCGCTGCTCGGGTGCGTGGGCGGGCGACAGGCGGCCCTGGTGGAACGAGAACGACTCCTTTACAGGCGGCGCGTGGCGCTTCGAGCTGCCAGCTGCGCTGCTGCTACGGCTCGTAGTACTCTTGGTCTTCTTGCTGGAGCTGGATGATGTATGGGGCGATGACGAGGAAGGCATTTTCAACCCGCTCCAGGACCCAGGTGTGTCAGGAATGTCCTTGTCCACCTCCACACTGCCTGACAGCTTGGTGATCCTCAGTCCGCCCGACATGAAGTAGTACTGACTGCGCACAAGCACAGTGAGCTCCTCCTCAATCTGCAGCAGTCGCGCCTCGAGATCAATGTCGTTGGCGTCGAGACCGAACGGGCACTCGATTTCCATGGCGACTTCGTCGGCGGTGAAAAGGAAGATACCCCACAAGAAGACCCACAGCGGCGTGTACAGCCCCGAGCGCGGCACGATGACGAACGTGTAGAGCATCATGTAGGCGATGAGCAGCAGCTGCAGATACTGCATGTAGTTGAACGGGATCGGCACGTTGGCGATGTTAAACACCGTCGTGTACAGCGTCGGCAGCTGCGCGACCTTGAGCTGCAGCGCGTTGGCGCTCTGAGGGTTGAGGTGTCCGCGCTGGGCCGCAACCTCAATGAGCCGCTTGAGCCACAACTCCGTGATGGTTGCACGCAGCTTATGCGGCGTGCGGCGCACGAGCGCGTGGTATGACTCGCGGTCGTACTCGTCCAACGCCGTGACTTGCTTGGGGTGCTCGGCTCCGCACGCGTACAGCTCGTCGTATTCTGCGTCCGTGAGCACGCCCGACTCCTTGAGCTTGTCAATGCCGTCCCTTCCTCTGCAGTCGTGGAACACGATTGCAATGTAGAGGAAAACAAGTCGGCGCAGGTCGGTGAAGAACGCGCACTTCTCGAGTAGCTCTTTCGGGATGGACGCGGACCTGTGCAGCTTCCTGGGCGTCGGTGCGTCGTCCGAGTCGCCCTGCATCTCCTTCATCTGCTCCTGCTTGATGGTGGCGCTCACGTACGCGCAGCCGGAGGAGACGATACCGCGGGCCGCCTCGGACAGCGCGCCGATGGCCAGCACGCCGCCGCGCCACTGGGAGAAGGCCGAGTTGAGCCGGAAGGAGATGATGAGCCCGAGAAAAGGTGTTGAAGACCGTCAGCGTGTCCACGAATGCCGTGGAGAGCGTCGTGGCGACCACGAAGGGCCGGAACTCGTTGATGACCGCAACGAGCAGCGCCACGAGCGCCATGAGCAGCGCGCGCACCGGCGCCTGCCCATTGAGCGCCGAGCCGTGCCAGCGCAGCAGCACCTTGCCAGAGGCGGCTCGTGTCGTAGTAGATCATGGTTCGCAGGCGTCAGAGCAGGAAATGAGCGGCGGGCGAGGGAGAGCGCGGCGCCATGCGGGCAGGACGCCATGATGCGGGTCAGCTGCGCCAGAAGCGGTGAAAGCGGTTAGTAGCGGAGAGGTTGACTTGTGTTTTATATAGGTAAAAACAGCTGATCTGATTTTTTGAACTGTTCAGAATTGCCACCCTTCAGCGCCAATAGCTTCTAAACAATGATATATGATTGGCGGATATCATTTGCTGAACAAACCAATCACAAGCAGCCAAAATCGTCAATGCGGTCTGTGGTACGAGTAGTGCCACTCCCCTTCTACGACCGGTGGCAGCAGCCAATACAGCAGCAACATGCTCGGCCGCGCGCTAATGCGAGAGCCGCCGCTGGCGGACGCCGCGCGCGCCGACCTGCTGCGCGCGCGGGGCCTGCAGAGCGCTCGGCAGCTGCTGCGTCTGCCGCTGGGCGACGTCGCGCTGGCTGCGGACCTGTCGGCGCGCTCCTGCGGCGGTCTGTGGGCTTCGCAATTGGCTGCGAAGAGCGCGGCGCTGACGTTGGTGTTGGGGCCGCAGGAGCTGCTGGAGAAACTGTCGGCGCGGTTGGCCCCGTCCAGGCGATCGGTGCGGCGGGATATTGGGATTATTGGTGTTGGGAGGCGCTGAGATGTGGTGGTGGGCGACGCAGGCGCTCGACATGTTCGTGCAGAGCGCCAACCGGCCGCTGTTCCTGCGCTCGGGGCTGCCAGAGATCGACCGCGCGCTGCACGGCGGGCTGCGTGCTGGTGGCATCACAGAGGTGGCGGGATGTGGATAATGCTGAGTGAGAGCTGCGGTGGATAACGTGTGGTGGCTGTGAGGTAGTTTGCGGGCATCCCAGGTATGGGCAAGAGCCAACTGGTAATGACGCTCGCGGTGCGCTGCGCACTCGAATACCCGGGTGAGAGCATCGTGTTCATCGACACGGAGCGGTGCTTTAGCGCAAAGAGGTTGGTTTTGATTTTCAGCGATCCGAAATGAGCGAATAGATTCAGTCACCTGATCGATGCGCATGTCAGACTGCTGCAGATTGCACGCAAACGCCTGGGGCAAGATGCGGATGCAGCGGTTGGAGTGTCCATTGAGGGCCATGAAGACGCGGCAGCTGAAATCTGCAGGCGCGTCCGAGTTGTTCAGGCGACGAATTTGGCGGATTTCATCACGCAGTACGTTGACTTGTTGAGATATGGAGGTGCTTACACTTGTTGCTCACATAAAGCACCCTCAGGCTAAAGCGAACGGAGCAAGTCATGCAGAAGCTGCACGTGCGGCTGCTTATCATTGACTCGGTCACCACACTTTTCCTGAAGGTGATAGGGAGTTGGTCGTTGGCTGCTTCTATCCTTTTTTTTTTTTCGCTGACTTCTTTGGTTTTGTAAGGCGAATGATCTGCCCCAAGCCGAACGTGAGCATCTGATGCTGCGAGTGACCCGCGATCTTCGGTAGGAACCGCGGGACCGTGGCTGAATTCACATACCATATCACCTTAATGCATTATCCAGGCTCCTTTCGGATACGCACGAAGCATTTGTGGTCGTCACAAACCGCGCCGTGACTGAGAACAGCCCAAGTAAGTTGCATTTCAAAAATTTCTGGGGTATAACTCCGTTTTGCTGATCCATTTCTACCTCAGCTGGCTTGTTCACTCGGCCGCTTCTAAACGAAACGTGGACACACTGCGTTACCACACGGGCACGCTGCAACTTCTACGCAGCGTATGTCTACTTGACTCGACCTCTGACTCGTTGAACACTTGTAGGTGGTGATGGAGCGTCATGCAGATTACCGAGCCATGGTAATCGTCAAGAGTCCGTGCGCTGCCAACATTATCCAGCCCTACACGATTTCGGTGTGCTGCTACTGGTGTCAATTAGATTCGCGCTTCTGCTGACACTACTCACATCGCTACACTGCTTTTACTGTAGGGCTCTGGTGTTGAAGCTATCACCGAACACGGATACGAGCGCCATCAATCGGAAGCTCATCTCGCTTTCTTGTCGCTAGACGACGACGTGGCGCTCGCAGCACTTCCGTCAGTAGAGACACGATCGACGCTGCGCAGCACTCAGCAAAGCACGAGCTCAACACAAGAGCGGCTGCTAAATGCGCCGACGGCGCCGATGAGCGACGACGGGAGTGGTGGGGAAGGCGACGACAGTAGCAGCGCTGCAAATTCTGATTGGGCTCGACGCGGACCCTTCGAGGTAGTCGGCGACTCGCAGGACGAGGACGACGAGTAGTAAATAGACACCCAACTGACAGGCAAAGCTGATGACACGCTGACAAGGGGGTGAGTAAACGTACGAGGTGAACGCAAGACCCGGGATAGGAGGAAGGTGAAAACAGCGGCGGACCTGACGACCACGCCTCCGTCGACGAGCTTTTCAAGTTAGAAGGTAGGACCGACCACGTCGGCTGCCCCATGTCGATCTGCTCGAAGCACTTAGGCCTTGAGGGCGAAACGGCGCTTGGGGAAGTAGGCCTCCTTCTTCTGCTGCTTGAGCGTCTTGAGCGACTTCTCGTGCGGCGTGAGCTGGCGGCGGATAGCGCGCGTCTTCTTGCGGCGCAGGTCGAGCGGCACGTACTTCTTGGATCCGAGGGCGGCGCGGAGCTTGGCCTTCTGGTTCTGGTTGTACACCGTGAGCACGCGGGCGATCTGCTTGCGCACGACGCCGATCTTGCTCAGCTTGGAGGCGGCGCCGCCGATGACCTTGGCCACGCGCAGCTGGGCCAGCTCCTGCTGCAGGTCGTCAAGCTGGCGGAGCAGCTCCGTCTTGGTCTTGCTGCGGAGCTCGTGGGCCTTGATCTGAACTGCTCAGCACACCACGACGACCGTCAGCCCCCCGCGCTCCTCGTGCTCGCGCTCCTCGTGCTCGCGCGCCGCCGCCGAGGGGAGCGCCGCCCGCTTCTGCTCCTGCGCCTGCTCGCTAGTCGCGCGCGCCTCCCCTCCCCTCGCCGTCGCGGGCCTATAAACGTCACTTACCCATCGTTTCCTACTGCCGTTCGCTAGCTTCTAACTTCCCGATTGCGTTCCGCGGCCGCCACCGACGCCCGCCAGGCTGGAAAGACTGGTTGGCTGGCCCCGAGCGCCCCAGCCGCCTCGCGCGACATTCGCGCGACAATCAACCGACCGCCGCGGTCCAGCGCGGTCCAATGGACCGGGCCGGACCGGACTTGCCAATTGGATGAAAACACAAGTGTAGCCATGGGTGTAGCCATCTTCATGCCTGTCATGGCGCGGCGGCCTCGGCCGCGGCTTCCTGCGCCTCCTCGTGCTTGCTCAGCAGCAGCGCCAGCGTCTCCTGCTTGAGCCGAAGCAGCTGGATCAGAGCCTGGCGGGCCTCCTTCAGCTCGCCGTCGTGCTCCTCCAGCGCGCGCGCCGACTCGGCGACCGCGAACAGCTGCAGCTCGAGCGAGAGCGCGAACAGCTTCTTGGCGAGCGGCTCGAACCCGTCGGCGTCGGCGAGGTCCGCCCACTGGAACACCCGAGCCAGCACCCAGCACAGTTTGCTAGAGTGGGGAGGCTTGGCGCTTGCGGCTGCGAACTTCTCGGCGGCGCAGCGAGTTGTCGCGGTGAGCTTGTCGCAGGTCTCCACGCTATCGTGCCAGAACCGCGCGTGGTCCATTGCCTGCATGGACTCGCGCAGCTCCAGCATTTTGGAATCATCCTCTGAGTCGCCCTCTCGGCTTCGAGGTCGCAACGAAACTTGAACGATCGCATCCCGCCTTCGCGCAACCTTGGGCTTGTCACGCGGTTGGAAAGGATGCAGCAGCGCCTCCAGCTTTCGCTTTGCCAGCGCGACCCGTTCGTCCACTTTCTCTCGTTCCTCCGGCTCCATGCGCTCAATCAATTGCATCGCCTTCGGGACACTGAAAGTGCGCTTGTTAAGCACAACATTCCAGTACTCGGGCTTCTGCTCGTGCTTGTTGTATTCGACTACCCAGGCATACTGCACGACGTCATTGAACTCAATTGTTTGCAAGTACATCAGGCGAGCAAGTCGTCGTGTACGCTCTAGCACCCGCGCAAGTCTAGCTTGGAAATCTTGCGACAAATCCATGAGCACTTTTTGGGGCGGCACATACGGCTGCCGTAGCATCTCGTCGTCGTCAAAAGGCTCTAGCCACTCCCAATTGATGACAACCGTGCGTTTTGCTTCAGGGATAAACACGAGAACTCGTCCTGAGAGTATCAGGTTCTGGGTTGACACAATAGTCGCAATCTGGTGTCTCCATTCGCCCTTGCAGATGCGCACCTTGCCGTCGTAAGCACACCACGTTCTTGCAGCTTGTTGAGCTCGTGCTCGTTCCCGCTTGGTCCACCGCTTTCGCCGCTGAGATTCTGGACCCTTCGTTCGATTAGCTTGTAGTAGGTGCTCAAGCACCAGCGCACGTTTGATTGCTGAAAGCCGTTGCTGTCGAGCTGCAACTTCCTGCTTCGTGTCTGATCGCAGCGAGGGTGCCAATCCAAACGCTGATCGTACCTTGTAAAGAACACTGGCGCGTACCTTGTCATCTTTTAGTCGCTGGGCACGAGCAACTTGTGTTTGTCGAACAAGTCGCATGTATTCTTTGCCGTGTTTTCGGGCCAGGAACGAGCGCACCAATGCTTGAATAAGAGTTGCGCTTGCATGCTGTTTTGCGAGCTCGGCTGCTCGGCGGTTCTCTTCCTCCGCAATTTCTCGCCTCTTCTTCTCGCGTTGCTTCTCTAAATCTGCGAGACGCTTCTCTTCTGCCTGATCGCGGAGTACCGAGAAGTAGCTCAGGCGGTAAAACTCGTGGTACTGCCGCATGCCCTTCGCATGGAAAGTGATAAGGCATCGCTTGCAGTACACATCCGAGCAAACTGTGCACTTCCATTGCGCCACTCGTGATGAGCATTCAACACACATCACGACAAGAGCACGGTACCGGTGAAGTGTCGATAATGTTGCAAGCGGATCAGTATCCAAATCATCTTTAGATTTGTCAACTTGTGGTGATCGATCATTGTCACGAGATTGCACCTTAAGTGATTGCACATGCACATGTGGAAAACAGCAGTCACAATACGGCACTTTGCCGTTCCCGCAAACGAGGCATTCTCGTGAAGCTGTTTCTACTTCGCAGTGTACACACGTTTGGATTCGAACAGTTGTATGCTGCTGCAGTGCAAGCCGTTTGCTGTGGTCTCGGTCAAAGCACACGTGGCACATAGTATCCTCACACTCGACGCAGTACACTTGAGCTGGCACCTTGGCTGGTATGGTGCTGTCTTCATGCCGTTCGCAAAAGGCTCGAAATTCTTCTCCTGGGTATGGAATTGGTATTGTTTTTTTGCACGACACGCCTTTCAGGAAACTCGGGCGCTTCTCTACACTTTTGCGCGTGGTAATATGGGTAAATCTAACTGATCGACCCTTGAAATCAATGAATTCGATGAACATGGAGGCGAGCATACCCTTCAGCTCCCGACGGAATTTGTGGCGACAAAAGCATTTTTGAATTTTGGTCGCACTCTGATTCATCTTTTTGATAACTTGGCGCTCGCCGTAGATTACCATGAAGTGGTTATGCTTCTTTCGCGACTCGATGCGTGCGGCAAACCTCCGTAGAATATTCACAGCCCAAAGAATTCTCTGGCTGCACGATTCTTCTAGTATTTTGCGATACTTGCCATCTTGAAATGCTGAAGTAACCACATACCGTTTCATGAATCGGACAAAGTTAGCATGATCACTTTCGGCAAGTGCCGTTGCTTCTATTGCTGACAAAGGAGACCCAGACGTGTCGCTACTGACGTTTGATTTCGATTGCTGCTTCTCATCGGCGGGAGGAGCAAACTTTTCACGTAGGATCATAAGAATCGCGGAGTTAAACCTTGAGAACGATATTGCTTTAGCCTTCGGCTCTTTCATCTTAGCAAAGCACAAGTCGGCTTTTTGGACAGGAAACTGAGTTTTGTGGATGAATGTATGTGGAAGCTGCTTGAGAAAGCGCGCAAAGTGCGAGTTATCAATTTCCAATTTGCCTCCAGACACATTTCTATACACTTCATGCCACACACCATCGTATCCACGACGCTTCCACGCCCGCTTAATCAGATCAACGTGATATAGTGAACGATCGACAGTAGTGTTCCGACTTTCTTCATGAAATTCTTCAACACCATCGGTGAACTCTTTCACCTCCGGTACCACCATTTTCTTGTACACAAAACTTTGAAGCAGTAGTTCGGTTTTGGTTCTGTCTTTCGTTGATTCCATTAGCCGCTTGCCCATTTCAAGCTCTTCGCCTAGAAACTGCCGTCTTCGCACCATCGTATACAGCCATCGCTTCCCAAGAAAACGTCTCATTACTCGTTGGATGGCCAGTACTGCTCGAGTTTGAATTCGCTGCCTTTCTTTGCTTCGACGGGTTCTCCATCGCGCCTGTAATCGAATAACTGCTCTTATTGCGCACTGAGTTTCCCGTATTCGACGACGTGTCAAAAGCCCACGCCAGAAGCTCTGAATTCGCTGCGCACAGAAATGCTCCATAAGGCACCAGGCTAATGCACGACCTTGTATACCTCGAATGCGTTTTTGAATACAAGTTGCCGCTTTGTGAAGTCGCCTTCGATGAGCTCGTCGAGTCATTTCCATTTCTCGTGCTTTTTGATACCGAAGACGCTTTCTAGTCTGGCACCCTCGCCAAAATGCCTGAATCTTGGATGTTGCACGCATTTCAGTTGCACTGTAGCGTGACCCATCTTTTAATGTGGTAGATGGCTCCATGCCAGCAGCTAGTTTTGTCCATTTTTGCCGTACCGCCTGAACATTGGGGAATCCCGACTGTCTTTTGTTTTTGATCGCGTCGCGTATGCGTTGACGTTTCAGTTGTTGCAGAGCCCTTTTCTCACGATAAACAGCTCGAGCACAAACACAACGCCACCAGCATTGAATTGATACCACAGCTTTCGCAACGGAGTGTCGGTATTTAGACACAAATTGGCGTGCTTGGTGAGCCCGAAAGGTCGACTGCAACTTCACAATTACTCGTTTTTCTTTTTCGAAAACTGCTCGGCGGCGTCGAAGTGCGAGGATTCGCCGATTGATCCATTCTCGAACCCCGCGTTGAATAGTGATAACAGCCCCAAGTTTGTCCATTGCAATAGACCGCTGTATCTGTGCTGCACGATGAGCAAGGTACTGGTCTGAAACGTGTTTGATTTTGACTAGCAATCGACGTCTCCGGCGGGCAATCATCCCCCGCGTATAGCTCTGGATACAAATTGCTGCTTGAATTCGCTGTCGGCGTCGCAGTTCACGTCGAAGTGCTAGCCATTCCTCAGACAGCTTTTTCCAAAACTTTTGAATTGTGATGGCTGCTCTATCCTCTTGTTTAATTCGTTTAAGATGGCGACGGTGGCAGCAATGACGCAAGAAACGGGTAATGCGTCGAGAAGCGATATGTTCCTTACTGGCTAACTGCTGAAGTAGTAGAAGTTGTCGCTGTTGAATATGCTGGCGTATGTGTCGCCTTTTTTTTAGCTCGATATAAGCATAGATGCTTCGCCACCAACACTGAAGCCGAACAGAGCAGCTGTTTTGCTCTTCTTTGATAGTTTCAAATAGCCACTTTTTCCACTGACTCAACGCGCTTGAAAGAAGTCCATGCTGCATGTGTACTCCAACGCGAAATATTAATTCTGTCGCTCGTTGATGCGCGGGAGACGCAAATTTTCCAAGCCCAAACTTGTAAATTACATCGAGGGGGATCCAGCGGCGCACTTCAGCGATCGTTTTTTCAACTTGCTCTTCTACTACATGTGTGCTGTGTAGTGAGCGCTCATGTTGATTCTTTAGTCGCCGATATTGATCTTGCTGATGTAGTTTAGTGGCATGACCATCATGTACCTCGCTCTTGATTTCACCAACAGAATGTGTTTGGTTAGAGTGTACGTAGGAACCAAATTCGAGATCTGCTTGACTGGAGTCTTTTACGAGAGCTTCGGAGCCTATTACACTGTGAGTAACACTTTCTGCTGTAGTTGTGCTCGATATCAACGTCGAAAAAGCTTTTTGCGGTAGAGCGCGATTGCGCTTCGCCGAGTGTATTCGAATGCTTCGACCAGGACCTACCACATTCTGCAATCCCTTTGGAGCTCCAAGTGGACTAGCTCGATTGAGTGCGCGAGGATCTGTATGCTTTACAGAGTTAACACGCTCTTCAATCCTGTTTTGACGTCTAATCGCTCGGTACATCCCCTGAATGTTGTGCTCTTGGTCCCCAATCCGCTCCAGCATCTCGATTTGCTGGATGTCTTCTCGAGTGGGACTCGGCAATCTCGACATTCCCTTGCGCGTGCTAGCGGAGATCGTGGACAGCACCGGCAGCTTGACTGCAGTTGGTGGTGCTATCATCAAAACTTGGTTGTCAGCATCCATTTCATCGCCTTGTTCACTCCGACCAGCGCTCTGGTTGGTTCTCTGTGTATCCCTTCCACCAGTCTCTTCCCCCGCCTCCAGCTGCTCCTTCAGGATCGCTTCTACGATTCCGGGCTGGCCCAAGTACTGCTCCACCCTTGGTAGCCTGACCTGGTCTTCGTCCGCCTCGCTCCTGGACCGCGGCCGTCTCCTTCCAGCCTTGCCGCTCCCTCCAAGCACCTGCGCCGACTTGTCGAGCACGCGCCGCCACCTCCGCGGCTCGAAGGCCATGCAGTCGCCCAGCTCGGCCGCCAGCTGCACGAACGGCTGCTCGTCCCCCATGTTCTCGCAACCAGTCGCCTCGTTCCACAGCGCTCGCCTACAGCAGCAGCGAGCGCATGACGGCTCGGCAGCAAGTGGGAAGTTGAAGTCGCCTCGTCCTTTCGACCAAAAAACACAATCAAGACGTGTCCGCATACAAATATCAAGATATTCCAACCCCCTTCAAACGTGAAATTTGATGGGGCACACTTGCCGCCACCGACTATCGTAGCCGCTGGTGCGCCTAGCCGCGTCGCCGCCACCACCACACAGCCAAGCCCCTCCTTCCCTGCCGAGACCATGCTGCGCGTCGTGCGCGCGCTCGCCGCGCCCTCGCGCGCCTTCTCGCTGTCCGCCGGTGCGTCTGCGTCTGCGTCTGCGTCTGCGTCTGCGCCTTGTGCTATTGTTGACTGACGCGAAATGCGCGATGCGCAGTGGCCCAGCCGGCCGCGCAGACGCCGCTCGCCAGCTTTGGCGCCGCGCAGATGCCGTGGGTGCGCGCGCTCGGAGAGGAGGCCGCGCCCGCCATGGAGCTGCTCAACCGCAACGCGCGCAGACCAAAGAAGGTGCGAGGCTCCTCTGCTGTGCTGCGAGGTCGCTTGGCTTCATTGTTGCTGATGCGGATGGGATGGCGTTGGCTGTGATATGACGCAGGCGAACCACGGCAAGCGGCCGTGCTCGCACCACCGCCGCCGCCAGAAGCGCCTCGGCCGCCGCTCGGCGTAGAGAGGACGAGAGATACGCAGGACAGCAGATACAGATCCTCGCGGTGAACAGCGAGCGCTTCGAAAGCACGTTTATATACTGTAGTTTTCGACTCGGACACATCCACTACACGCGCCTCCATCCTATGGCTGTCGGTCCACTAAATACACTTCTCCTACGCCGCCATGGGCTCGTCCTCGTCGGCGCCGCCCGCTGCTTGGTCGGTCTGCATCTGCCGGTACTTCTGCGTCACCGCGGCTCGCCGACGGTCATCCATGAGCTGCTGCTGGAGCTGCAGCTTGCGGACGTGCTCGCGCAGGTCGTGGCAGCGAGGCACCTTACACTCGTGCTGCCGGCACTGCCGCGCGTGCAGCTGCAGCAAAGCCCACACACGACGGCAGATCGTGCAGCCACCGTACGCGCGCTGCTTGCACTGCGCGCCGTGCCGCATCAACTCCTTCATCTTTTCGCAGTTGGACGACCCGCAGTTGCCGTCCGAACACGAGCTTGAATGCACCAGCAGCTGCATGTGCAGCCGCACGTTCTTCGCACGCTGCTCACGCTGCCGCCGTTGCGCCTCGCTCATGCCGTGGCCATTGTTCGGCATATGTCCGGTAATGCTTGCCTTGACGCTATTCGACAGGCCGTTCGGACCTGCCACGCCGCTCGTCGGCACCATCTCAAGCGGGTGCGCGTGCGATTCCCGTGCGTAGCACGCATCGCAAACGTCAAAGTCCGGGCACGTGTTGCAGTGCCAACGGTTGCCCGACAAAATATCTCGCGTGCACGTGTTGCACTCGTAGATATATGCGTTCGGGGTCGGGTTCCCAAGGTGGTACAATGCCATCATGCTCGAGTGCTTGGCTCTCCGCAGCTCGTCAAACTGATAGTGGTTACCTTGGCACAAACTCAGGAAAGCTTGTCGCGTGTCAAAGAACTCGCTATCAGCCACCTCGTCTGGGTCGGTACACTTGGCTTGCAGCTTGATTTCTTCGCGAGTCAGCGCAGCTAACCGCTCCTGAAGCTTTGGATTTGCAATCGCGCGCAACTGCTGGTAGCACCCGTCGCACACAGTTGTTTGCACCGTCTTGGGGTTCAACCCGATTTCTGTCTTTCCATTCATATCTCGCCACTGCACGCCTTCGATCACCATGTTGTTACACACGCGACAGCATGGGAAGAGCTTGACCACAAGAAAGTCGTCTTTCATCGGCTCAATCACCTCGCCAAGCTTCTTCATCAGCGGATCAGTGACCGTCTTGTCAGGCGTATCAATCGACTTTGCAGTCAGAGGCTTTTTCGCTTGGCTGCTTGATTTCGTTGCTCGCTTCCTCAGCGTCCTCGACGTCCTCGGCTTCATCGTCGTTGTCACCGTCCGATACCTTGCCATCCGCGCCAGCTGCCTCGCCAGGAGCAGTTTTTCTCCGCTTCGGCTTCTTGGCCTTCTTAGACTTGGTCGCCGAACTGACCGCCTTCTTGGTCGCGTCGCCACCAGCCTTGCGCTTCGATGACGCTCCCTTCTTGCTCTTCTTTGGCTTTTCAGCCTCGATCTTCTCGATGAGCTCTTCGGCCAGACCCACCCAGTAGTCACCTTCAAAGTACGGCAGCGCACACGCAGTGTTGTCGTTGCGCCAGTAGTCGTCGTACATGTTGGTAATCTGCCATACAATCCCCTCTTCCTGCGCCTTCACCAGCATGTCGACATACCACTGCCGGAGTCGGTCTGATTTGGGTGTCTTCTGTGTTTCCGGATGGCAGTACAGAATGTAGTCGTCGCCTTTCAGTGGAGGACACGCCCATAAATGCGCCGTGTGGAACCCGCGCTGTTTGCAGTAGTCAAAGTACGCAATCAGCAGCTCATGGTAGACCTTCGTGCGCAAATGCGGCGGCTCGAAGTAGTTGACAGAATCTAGGTACGAAATGTACACGCGGCGCGAGTTGCACGACGCCTCCTGCTCGTCAAACTCGTGCACGTACATGCCAAAAAGAAGCACCGACACACCGTGGATCTCCTGGAACATGCAGATACACTTGGACTTGAACCGATGCTCCGAAGTGTACTTGTGCGACGTACGGTACCGTGTGTACATCTTGTCACGAACCATGAGTTGCTTCTCAATGTTCGACACAACGCGCACAGTCAGTCCCTCGGCGGTGGGTACATCCTTTATGTCGCGTCTCGACCACTTCGCCTCATCTTCACGCTCGGCCTTCAGCGACTGTACAATGCGCCGCTCCAGATAGTCCGAAAGTTTTGTCCGAATGAGGTCTCGCGCGCTAAATACATGACGACCGATCTTGTACTTCTCTGGCTCGCGTTTACGGTGGTCAAGTAAGCACTCGGGACACAAAAACTCCCCACCCTGGACTTGTTGTGATGGAGTGTAGCGTAGTTGACGATGGACTTGCCACAGTGGTCACAGTCGTCGAGCTAGTGGTCGAACTCGCTGGCTCCTTCTTTGCCGACGATCCCGCCTTGGAATCAGTAGGAGTAGCTGAACTGGTTTCACCGTTCGCGTCATCTCCAGCTGCTGGCTCCGACTTGACCGGTTGAGGTTTCTTTTCAGCGTCCACTTTGCCGTTGAAGAGCGCACAGATCTGGTGCACCCAGCGGTTGCATTTGTCACACTGAACCCATGGCTCCTCGTGCACTTCATCGTTCTTCTTGCGAGTCAGCTCGCTTTTCTTGTACACTCTACCTTCGTTTTGCTTGATCATTTCAGGAAGCGCCCCATGGCATTGGTGACAGCAGTGGTACTTGTTGTCGTCCGAGCAGAAGTAATAACAGTTGCGGCGAATGCGGCTATTGCACTCTCCGTTGCAATACAACACAGCGGGCTCAAACACCATTCGTTCGACACCGCATAGTCGGCAAGAGCTTTCCTTTTCCCGAGCAGCGCGCTCTTCGGCGCCAACTTCCGCTTCAAGCTTGCGCATCTCAGCAGTAAAATCTGCTAGCATGTCGCTGGCAAGATTATACACGTCTTGCTCTTCACTGTTGTAAGTCTTCGCATTGTTGAAAGTCAGCCGCACGTCACTCGCAAACTGATCGATGTGCTTGTACAGCCCTGCATCTAGTTTCTTCTTGATAGTCCCAAGATCCATCGGCCGCCGGATAATCTTGAAATAGTTCGGGATGCCCAGCGCCACCGGATCAACTGGGCTGCTAAATACCCAACCGAACTTGTGTTCCATCATACCCTTCAGCAGTGGCTCAAGTTTCTTCTTCAGCGCCGCCTGTGGCATTGTTGCGTTGTAGTACTTGGTCAGGGAATTGATATGTGCCTCGAGGTCTTCATTACTGAGCTCGTTCAGCATCGACGTGGGCACCTCGGGATTCGTATTCGCTGCTGCGGTAGCTACCGCTGCCACGGCTGCATCTGCTGCTGCAACAGATGCGGCTGCCGCTGTCGCCCCAGTTGGAACGAGTGCCAACGAACCTTCGCTAGCTGACGCTGCTGGTGCTGCACCGTGCAGAGCCCCACCAGTTGAATCGCTTGCCTTCTTCGCATCTTGCCGGCGCTGCTCCATCATCATAGCATTCAACTTCGAATTGTTCATGGATGAAGCCATAGCCGCACTGTCATTCATCGTTGATGGTGCGGAGGTAGGCGCAGTCATTGAGAGGTCGATGCTTGTAGTCGTGCTCGGAGTCACATTTGACATCGCAGAAGAACTGTTCAAGAATGCATTTGCCACTTCTTGCTTGATAGGCACACCACCGTTAGCAGCATTATGCAATGTTGGGTTGTTGGCTGGCGCAGCAGACGAAGGAATATCCTGGAGGTCCATCGGCATCTCCAACGGTTTCCCTCCCATTCCTCCTGTAGCAGGCGGCAACGGGTACATCGTCGCTCAACAGATCATCAGGAGATGGCTTCACCATCGAGTTCGACGGCTGGACCATCATGCCAGTTGACGAAGGCATTGGTGACGTGTACGACACCTGCGTCTGGAGCTGGGTAGGCATCGGAATGGGCTGCATGCTGTTGAACGAGTTCCCAGCGATCGGTTGCTGCATCCCTTGTTGATGTGAAGGCTGGAAACTCGCTCCGATCATAGCCCCGTTCATTGCATCTGCGAATTTCCTGGCGAAGATGCTGGGGCTGGGGTTGGAGCAGACGCAGAGTTCGAAGCCAAGCGCGTGTTGATGACATGCTTCACAATGCCTCGCTGGCTATTACACCGCTTGAACTTAACATCCAAGTCCTTGAGGGCTACTCGCTTTTCACGGACTTGAGTCTCATACTGCGCCTTCAGGGAGGCATCCTGGGTTGATTTGGCCAGGTGGAGAAGCTGGCGGCACTCATTCATGATTGCGTTAATTTGGGCACGGATCTGCTCGGCCCACTTTTCCAGTTTTTGACAGTGAAGGTTCAGTTGGTCAAGATTCCAGCTACGCAGTTTCTGCTGGATAATTAGCAACTGTCGTCGCTCTTCCTCCGACATGTTGGCAACAAAATTCTTGAGGTCGTTAGATGCTGATGCTGAACCATTCATCCCTGCACCACTTCCGCTGGAGTTGCTGCCCAAAACAGAAGTAGAGGTTGATGGCTGAGCCGATACCATCGACGCTGGATTTTGCAGCGGCTTCCCCATGGACGCTGTCGTTGTTGAACCAGACATCCCAATCGATGGGTTGGCATCTGATGTCGTCGAACCAGGTCCGTGCCCAGATTGTTGACTTCCTTGGAAAGATATTCCGTTGCTCTGCTGCAAATCCGGTGGCATGGGAATCGGCTGCGGTGCAGCTCGGGCTCCAGCTGACTGAGCTTGTCGCTGTTGCTGCTGCTGCTGGAGTAGCAATTGCTGTTGTTGTTGCATTAGCTGTTGCTGTTGCTGCTGAGCATTGCGAGCTTGCTGTGCCTGTTGAGCTTGCTGCGCTTGCTGAGCTTGCTGCGCTTGCTGAGCCTGCTGAGCCTGCTGAGCCTGCTGCGCCTGCTGAGCTTGCTGCGCCTGCTGAGCTTGCTGAGCTTGCTGGGTTTGTTGAACTTGCTGAGCTTGCTGAGCTTGAGCCGCTTGAAGCTGTCGCCTCTGCGCAGCATGAATTTGCTGGAGAGCGCGATCAGCATCAAGCATGAGAGTACCATTCTTCTCCTTGACCTCGAACGGGAATCGGACTACTTGACACACCAGGCACTTGGCGTTCGTGCACTGCTGAAAATGCGAGAGCACATACTTGGAGGAGATACAGTGGCTATAGGAGCATGAATTGGTGTGTCTGCACGCACCCATGTGCTGCCAAAGGCGCTTCATCTCCCCGCAACTGCTAGTCGCCGCACAACTTCCATCAGGAGCCTTGCACCACATCGCATGCCGAAGGAGGAGCAATCGCTGTTGCTGCCGCTGCAGCACTTCCTTTGACCCACCCGTCTTGATATCACTACTTGTCATCGACTGTAGCTTGTGATGATATTCCTTCGCCTGCGACTCGTCAAGGGCAGAAGTAACCTGCTGTGCCTTCACCTTGAACTGCCAGATGATCTGTGCAGACTTGCTACGATTCGCAGCAGCGACTGCTGCTGCGGCAGATGACGCGGCCGGGCTCGGTGTGTTACTCGCGCTCGTATTAGCAGATGAAGGAGTCATTGTCTGCTGCGTTGTCGCAACAGTGACGGTGCTCATGCCTCCATTAGATGTCTCTGACATCAGCGCGTCGATGACGGAAGGTGTTGAAATGCTGTTCCGCTGCTCTAACTTGACCTGGGGAGTAGCTGGTGTATCCTGCAGCTCTGGAGGCATGGAAATGGCAGTCATCATGTTGTTGGCACTTGCTGATTGCTGGGGATTTGCTGAAGCTGATGGCTGCGGAGCCGCAACTGCCTGCGCGCCGGGAAACGGAATCGGGGTTGCCATAGACGTGCTTGTCGCCACCGTGCTTTGAGCTGCAGTAGATGGACGCGCCACTCCACCGCGCTGATGCGTTTGAGCTGCGCGCACAATACTCTTGAGGCGAGACTGCAAGGTGCCAATATTGGCGTACTCTTCGCGAGATGTAGCGATGCGATAGCATTCGTCTTCCAACCGATGGGCCATTTCCGGGAGCTTCTGGATCCAATTCGACGGAGCATTCGACTTTTGGCTCTGGAGCACGCGCATAATGTGGTTTAGCATTTCTTTGCGCAGAGCTTGGTCTGCAGGTGAGTGCCATGGCTGTCGAGTCTGTTGTCCATTCGCACTTGAGGCAGCTCCAACACTCTGTCGGCCGTTCATGTTGACCGCGGTGGTCCCTAGATTACCGCCATTACTGGGCTGTCGCTGCGTCGTTGTCGGCACTGGCACCTGCTGCATTGGCTGCTGCTGCTGCTGAGTTTGCATCATTCCATTGGCTCCCATGCCAGTCTGGCCCACGGATCCTGCAGTTTGATGCTGCTGCATGGCTTGGTTCTGGGAGTTTTGCTGCTGCATCATTGCGTTCTGCTGCTGCTGTTGCTGCATGGCCATGTGTCTCTGCTGCAGCATGCGCATGTATTGTTGTTGCTGCATGGCTTGATTTTGCGACGCTTGTTGCTGCTGCTGCTGCTGCTGCTGCTGGTTAAAGTAATACGGCGTCTGCATTCCGGCGTTCATCATCATGTTGACCTGCTGCATGTTGTATCCCTGCATCATCATCTGGTTGCTGGCGTTGTTGGCCGCGAAGCCATTCATGCCGCTGCCCATGCCCATGCTCATGCCCATGTTCATGCCGTTGTTCATGTTCATGCCGGCCATGTTCATGCCCATGTCGAGTCCCATGCCGGCTGTGTTCATGCCGGTCATGCCCATGGACGACGCGGTAGAGTCCATCGCCATGGGGTTCATGGGCTCGGAGGCGAGCGCGGCCGGGAACGGGATGGCCTCTGCGCTGGAAGTGCTCATGGCCGAGGACGTCATGGCCGCGCTCATGCTGAGCGCCGGGCTGGCGCTCATGGCGCTGGAGCGCGCGGCCGACTTGGGCGAGTTGAGCTCATCTGGGAAGTCGATCATGCCTGGCGTGGCGCCGCCGGCGGCGGGCATCATGGCGTCGTTCATCATGAGCATGCCGCCGCTGAAGTCGAGCCCGCCGGCCACGTCCATCCCGCCGCCGGCCATGTTGAACTGGCCCATGAAGCGGTTGTCGCCCATGCCGAAGTCGCCCATGAACGCCTGCGAGTCCATGGCGAGTACTGCGCCGGATCGGATCGCGCGCGCGGCAGAGCGACCGCGGCGTTAAAAATACCGAGCGGGTCGCGCCGAGCGCCGCCCTGGAGACCGAGAAAAGCCGCGTCAGTCGCGCCGCTCGTCGAGCGCAGAGAGAGAGAGAAAGAGAGAGAAAGGCGCGCACCGGGAGGAGGAGAGCGGGCCCGGGGGGAGGCGGAAGCGAGGCGAGGCGCGTCCCTCGGGCGGCGCGTGGGAAACCTGAGTGAGTGACCGGCCGACGCGGCAAGCGCGGCTTCCGTGGGCGAGCCCGCTGTTCTCTTGAGGCAACACTCACTCTCTGAAAGAGAGAGGCGGCGCGGAGTTTCAAGCCAACGCGGGTGTACGGCGCGGGGGCGGGTCGGCCGCCGCGTTAGCAATCGCGTCGGACGCATGAAGGATTGGAGGTCTTTTGGAACGAAAGGGTCGATGAAACTAGGGGTATGTAGCGAGGATGTCCACTTAACTATTGATTGATGAAG
Source organism: Phytopythium helicoides (assembly GCA_024867545.1). Lineage (NCBI taxonomy): Eukaryota > Oomycota > Peronosporomycetes > Pythiales > Pythiaceae > Phytopythium > Phytopythium helicoides. The sequence goes on along the minus strand of JANFNE010000020.1, from coordinate 581,230 downwards.
GGTACGCGTTTATGGTGGAATCAGCGCCGATCGAAAGGGATCTACTATAAGCGGCTGCTCTAAAATCTAAATCTACTAGAGTAGACGTAAAAATGGAATTATATTTACAATACTACCGCTCAACTATAAACGGTATTACGCAAACTGGACAGACAGTTCTGGAAGGGTGCTGGCCACACGGCACTGGCTGTACAGTACCGGTATACATCGGTTGATTCAAGCTGTTGACGTTCGGCACGACGACGCCGCGGTTGTCTCCCTCGACTATCATCATGCGGACGTGCAAAAACGAAAGGAGCCGCTCAACTGGCGAGACGATGGGGCGTCGCCTCGGATTCGAACGGAGTCGCGCGGGTCCCTTGAGAGTTCCGTCACCAAGCGGCATGACGTATAAATCAGGCACCGGTTTCGGATACATTCCTTACTGTACGAACGCCATGTTGGCAGCGGCCTGAGCGCGGGCACTCGCCCCCGCCAGGATCGCTTTCGCGAGCGGTGAGCCACTCTGCGAGATCCAACGCGGCCGTCGATTAGCAAATGGTGCAACGCTGAGCCGTGCGCGGCATTGCCGCGCCTCCTCGTCGCGCCACGCACGTCAAGTTGTCAACTGTCGAGTTGACAGCTTGGGTTCACCTTCAGCATGTGTCAGCATTGGTGTGTCAACGCTGCTCGTGCTCGCGGTGCTGGTGCTGGTGCTGCAGCTGGCTCTGCTGCTGCTGCTGCTGCTGCTGCTGCAGTGGAGGGCGAAAGGGCCGGTCGCGGCCGCCGAAGCGCAGCTGGCCCGACTCCTTCCTCCCACCGAGCCCTCCGCCGAGGCGGCGCGGCTTCCACCCCTTCATGACGCGCGCGCGCTCATAGTCGACGAGGATCTCTGCACCGTCGATCGTCTGGCGGTGCGCGCGTCGGTAGGCTCGCTTGAAGTCGCGCTCGTCCGCGAACTCCACGAACGCGTAGCCCTTGGAGCGCTGCGTGACCACGTCTCGCACCAGCCGCAGGCTCTTGACGCCGCCGAACTGCTCGAAGAAGCGCCGCAGCGTCTCCTCGGTCGTCGAGAAGCTCAACCGCGCCACGAACAGCGTCGCGAACGGGTCCCCGCCGATCTTCGGGTCCTTCGAGGCGTCAAAGCGCGCGCGTTCGGCGCGCACCAGCGCGCGGTCGTGCGGCTGCGCGTCACTGCCGTCCACGCTGCCTGCGCGCAGCGGTTCGTAGTCCTTCGCGAACCACGCGCGGCCCGCGCGCGCCTTGCCTCCATCGCGCTCCATGGCACTCGTCGAGTTGCTGCTGGCTGGCGGATCCCGACTTCTCATTGGCCAAAACTGGGCCGAAAGTTGAACCGACGCCTCCAAGGTTGCACTTTCTCGATGGGGTTGCCCCGGTGGATATGGCTGCTGCTGCTGCCGACGGCGCGCGCCTTCCGCGTGCTCAGCGCGCCTGACGACCCGCTGAATGGCACGCACGCGGTCTTCGAGCCGTATGCGGCGGGCCGCGCGGGGTACTACGGCGACCCGACGATCGTGGCGCCCGACCGCGTCAATGAAGGAGCGCCTTTCTCGTCCGACTCGCCTCGGATGTTCCTGTCGACCCCGCTGGAGCGTACGTGGCGACTGGCGCTGGGCTGAGTGGACAGCGTGGACTTATGGATTGGACCGGGTAGAGCGGTGCCCGGGGATGGTCGGCCCTGTGAACGACGGAGAGTACTACTGCCGCGCGAGGGAGTACGGCTACTGCGACCGGCGCAGCGGGCTCTGCGTCTGCAACCCTGGCTACACGGGGACTCGACTGCACGATGTGCAAGCCAGCGTTCTTTCGCGTCGGCGAGCTGTGCCTGCCCAAGAGTAAGCGATCGCATGAGTGGATACAGACGGGCCTGATCGCACTCACCGAAGACTGCTACTTGGTGCGCGGACAGAGAATTGTCCAAAGGACTGCTCGAAAGGAGGAGTGTGCGACTTCGCGACTGGAACGTGCACGTGCAATGCAAATCGGCGTGGCACAGACTGTTCCCAGACTTTCTGCAACTTTGATCCGTTGTGCCGTCGCTGCTCTGCGACTGAGTGCCTCGCATGTGCACAAGGCTTCACTGTTGATCCGCTGACGCAGCGATGCAGTAGGTTGCCTCCCCTTACAGTATCTATGATCAGCTTTCCTAACATGTGCAGTGTCTTGCAAGCGCTTCGATCCTCGGTGCCTATCCTGCAATGCGACAGCGTGCCTTACCTGTGCCGACCTCATCCTTAACTCGATCCGTCGTAGCGGTGCGCGCAACATTGATACCCCGCTTCCGTTCGATGAAGTAGGCCGAGAATTCTCCCGCACGTTTTCGTTTGGTAGTCAGGATCCAGGGGTATTTGACGAAGCTGAACCGTACTTCGTCGTCTTGCCTCCTGGAGGCGACAGTGCTGGTAAATACCTGAATGATTCAACCAAGACGTGCTCTCAAGGCAAACAGAGAGATGCATCGTGGAGCTGCTCAGCCTTTCCAGTCAGTCACCGCGTTTGTGGGACACCACGGAGTATTTTCGTTCCGGTCACCGCTGTATGAGATCCCCGAGTCGGCCGGTAATATCACGATCACTGTCAGACGATCCGGAGGAGGAGTGGGGTCAGTGGCAATCGACTACGAGCTCGAGCATGTGACAACAACGCCAGACGACGTATCCCCAACAGGCGTTCTACACTAGCACACAGACTCTAGTGTTTGCAGAAGGAGTTGTAGAGCTCTCTTTTCAGGTAACCATTCACGACGATTTCATAGCAGAACCCAACGAAACTTTCCGGCTATGGTTACACCACCCCTGCAGATCCGCGAGCAACGCTTGGCAACCAACGGAGTGCATTGGTCACGATTATCGACGACGACCGCGACCAAACAGTTGCGCTTCAATCGTACGTGAGCTCTCCAGACACAACACTCAAGCTCGGAGGGGTTGCAAACACCACGCTTCGTTTCTCCATTCAAAGTGTTCTGGGTAGCAGTGTGGAGCGAAGAGTAAGTACTTTTGCAGCAACTAGCGATCTGTATTTGGTCGAATCCTATGCAGTGGATGCGATTTCAGACATGGATGACGCTGAAGGCCCTCAAAAATTTCGCACCAGGCAGGTTGGATCGATCGTCAACAATGGGAACGGGACGTACACGTGCTCATGGAACCGATCCCTGGTCGCCAATTTTACTGTGGCTGTATATTTGTTGCACCCTGGAGGACTAATCGGAGAGTATTTTTACGATCCTTGGCTCGGTATGTATCAGTCTTCGCGCCAAGAGCAACTACCAGTCATCAAGCGGATCGACCGACATGTAAATTTCACTTGGGGTAATGGACCAGCGTTTTCTGGTGCAAGAGACTATTTTTCAGCTCGATGGAGTGGATGGCTCAAGCCTAAATTCACGGGAGAGACTATTGTCTCTGTTTCTGCGGATGATCACGTGCGATTGTGGATCAATGACGTGCTCGTTCTAGATCGGTGGGACCACCATGGAGTGTTTGCAAATGCCGCGATTCCTTCGGAGACTGCCGTTGCAATCGATCTGAACAGTAGTCTCTACTATCCGCTGGTGCTTGAGTATCGCGAGCTGACAGGAAATGCTGAGATACACCTGTACTGGACCAGTGCATCATTCTCCAAAGAAGTCATTCCGATGACCAACCTTTTCACAGCCGAGCACATTTTGGGGAGTCCGTTTGTGAATGTTCCGATACTTCCTATCTCGGTGGCAAGCAACAGTTCGCTTTTCGACCTCGACAGTCCGCGGAGTCTTGAGTTCAAGTCCTGCAGTCGCAGGAAGAGAACTTGCTTTTGACATTTACCCTCGAGATGTATTTGGGAATGCATGGCGGAATCGCGACAGTGTGATCTCAGACAACTCATTTGCCGCTCGCCTATCGCTTGCAACTGATCAGAGTCTCGGTGGCGGTTTGGGTTCGGCTACGTCTGTCGATGCTTTTGTTTATTGGGATTCGCAGTGCGTTTGCTTCCGCGTTGGTATCACGCCAATTCGAAGTGGTTTGTATAATTTGAACATCTGGATCTCGAACCGAACTAATGTGAACAGTCAATCTCCACTTCCCTGGTGGCTCATTCCCAGTTCTTGTGATCCCATCCAGGATAAATCCAATTCAATGTGTGATTTCTGGGGTCGGAATCCAGGCAAACCGTGTTGCGGGTGTTCCGACGCTCATTCTTCTTGAAGCAAGGGATTCGTTCAACAACAGGATTTACACTGGTGGTTCTGCCCTCGACATCAAGGTTCAGGCTATTCACACAAGTGTATCCGGACCACAGATAGCTCCCTCCGTCGGCGCCGTTGTGCTCGGATCTTCCTCAGATAATAGTGACGGTACTTATTCTTTGAGCTACACACCTGTACTATCTGGGACGTATCAAGTAAGCATCCGGCTTGGAAATACTCATGTTGCCAATAGTCCATACTCTGTATCCGTGATTCCGAACACCCCAGCTGCTGCAGGCGACCACAGCTGTCGGATCTGCTCTTACGTCCGCCAGTACAAATGTGCAGACGTCTTTTACAATTACTACCGAGAGACACCTGGGGAAATCTTGTACTTCAAGGCGGTGCGGTTTTTCTGGTGTCGCTCGTGCATACTACAAAAGGAAACGTTGCTGGAACATGCGTCGACAATCTCAATGGGAAGTACACTTGCTCATACGTTGCAAAATATGTGGGCGATTCCACTACAGTCAAGCTCCATGTGGCTCTTATTTCGAGCGGTGCCACGATCGAGATATCTGGAAGCCCGTTTCCTGTCAATGTGATCGCAGGGCCTGCACTTGGCTCACTCAGTGTTGCGGAGGGTAATGCATTAGTTTCTGCTATCGCAGGTGTACAGACCAACTTTACCATCCGAGTCCACGACTACTTCGATAATATCAAGGCTAACGCGGGACAGGAAGTAATTATCGTCCAGTTTTCTGGTCCGGTACCATCAACGAGTACATTATCCTCAACTAGTGCCGGCATTTTGACTCAATACGTTGGTGGAGGTCTCTATCTCATTTCCTATCGCTTAACAACAAAGGGCTCATATACCTTGAGGGTTAAGGTCGATGGAACCGATGTTATCGGGAGCCCGTTTACCATGTACGTATTCCCAGCGAAAGCATCTCCAGCAACCACATCAATAGACCTTGTGTCTCCCGCAGCTGGAACTTCCCTATTACACTGGAGCACTTATCACCGCACAGGTGACTACACGAGACGCATTCAGTAACACCCTTGAAACGGGTGGTTATACATTCCATTTCCACTCGAACGTTCGGTATGCCATCAATCCACCTGACCGATCAAGGCAATGGCGGGTACTTGGTGACACTCCGACCAACTAGAGCACAGCTTCACAATTTCGAGCCAAAGATTTTGTTGTCTGGAGGCCTCAATGCGACATACATGACAGCGCCGGATGCAATACTCAGCAGCAGCTCAAATATCAAGCTCAAAGCGAATTGATCCAGTTGTCTCAGTCGACTTTGGTGTTCTTCCTCCAGCTTTAACAGACACTATGACAACATTTTCGATCCGCTGGAAGGGATTCCTAAAACCACGCTACACGGAGATATACAAGTTTAGTGCTCAGGTTGTTGGTGGTATTAGTGTGAATGTCAATGGTGTGCCAGCTCTCCCCACTAAAATGTGGCCAAGGAGTTACCAGGGACAGGGGACTGGAGACGGAATTCCATTGACAAGCGGAGTGCTCATGGAAATTGATGTCAACTACACAAAGCATAGCGATCTCCCTTCAGGCTCTGTATCACTGTTCTGGCAGAGTTTGTCGCAACCCCACGAAGTGATCCCGTCGTCCGTATTGTTCACTTCCTGGAGGATTGTCAACAACGTTCCACCGCTTGACGTCATCCCGTCGACCTCCACTTCTACTGCGTTTACGGCTGCTTTTGACTCCTCGACCCTTGGAACACAATTACTTGGTACTATAACTCGCCCAATTGTTCGTGGGATGGCAGGAAAATCTCTGTCATTCATTGTTACAGCACGCGATGCCTTTGGTAATCCGCGACGAAACGGCGGAGACATGATTTTTGTACTTTTTCCAGAATTATCATCACCTTCAGCATCATCATCTACCAGCACCAGTGCCTCCGGTGCTGTCTCGCCTGTTATAAATGATCTTGGAAACGGTAATTACTCGATCTCATTTGTACCGATTTGGAGTGGAGAGTTTTCGATGGTTGTGGCTTCCAGTGCGGATCCATCGGTATCCACATCCGCCAGCGTTAGTGCTCTCGACATCTTTCTGCAAGGAAGTAATATCCAAGGCAGTCCATTTACTCTGGTTATTGGTCCAAACGTAGCCACCTCTGCTGATTCAACCATGCTTGGAACTGGTTTTGCGATAGCAACAGCTGGTGTCACCGCTTGTTTTACACTTGAGCCCCGAGATCTCCACGGAAATCAATTGTTGGCAAGCTCAGCCGAATCGACTCTCATTAGCGTACGTGTGAAGCTCACTACTAACGTGGGTGGTGATTTGGTCGAGACGGCAGCAGACACAACGATTGCAACTGATGCATCTTTCTCAGGTTTGCTGACCTTGTCTGTCTGCTACACGGCAACAGTCACCGGTGTGTACCAAGTGCTGCTCAGTTTCGACGCCGGCACCAGCTTTACCGAGAAATCATCAACTTTGAGAATATACCCGAACACAGCCTCAGCTGTCATGTCCACCCTTCAAGGCGATGGCATTTCATTGACGATTTCTACCGGAAGATTCTACACCTACCAGATCACAGCGCGTGACGCATGGGGCAACGCCCTAGAGACCGGCGGAGATCAGTTCGTTGTACTGTTGCGTGGTCCCCAGAATCTGTGGGGAACGGTCACCGACCTGTTAAATGGGCAATATGTCGTGACGTATCTCGTTGCACTGCCCGGTGAGTACGAACTCGAGACGCGGCTAGCTGGCAGACAACAGACGCGCGGTTTGTCGGCGCTTTACTTCCCCGACACACGGTCTGTCAACCACTCCGCAGTTAGCATCCCAGTCTATCGGACGGTCGATGCGAACATCGACTTCAACTGGCAGATCAACCCGTCAATGCGTGGATACACGCGCATCCAGTGGAGCGGCTACCTAGTGCCTCAATTCACCGAAGTGTACACTCTCTCACTCGAGGTGTTTCCATCCGATGGGGCAGCAGTGTACATTACCGGCATCCCTGTGATTGATGCCATCAACGCAGACACTGCTGCAAACGACGACAGTCAAGTGGCGACGTTGACAGGGACGATATCGCTTGTGGGCGGCCGCCTCCATCCGATCCTGATCGAATACCGATCACGCCCGGCGCAAGACCCGGGCCAAAGCCGCTTGATCCTGAGCTGGATGAGCGCATCTCAGCCACTGCAGGTCGTTCCGACCAACGCGTTCGTAGCTAAAGCGGACGAGATCCCTCCTCGTCACCGCCTCACCGCAGTCTGAGCTTCAATTACGTCGCTTCGCTATAAAATTTAGCGAGTCAGTATTTCGTTAGTTTTACGTAAGTCGTTGGGTGGACCAACAGTTGATCGAGACTGAGCATGGACGCCTTCGACGCCGCCTTCGACGACATCGACAACTGGGAGGAGCAGGCGCTGGCCGAGGGCGAGGAGCTGGGCATCGAGCATGGCCGGGAGCTTGGCGTGCAGGAGGGCTTCGAGTTGGGGTGCGGCTCGCTCGAGTGGATGTGAATGGGTGGCTGGCAGCGCTCCGAGCCGCTGACGTTCGCATGACTGCTCCAGCGTCGTCAAGGGCGCCGAGATCGGGAGTGAGCTCGGCTTCTACCGCGGGTGCTATGCTGTGTGGGCGCACATGATGGCCTCCGACGAGCTCAAGACTCGCATCCCGTGCGTGGATCTCGGAGTGCATTGAAATGGTTGGTCGTGGTTGTTTGTTTGACCGATGAGCTCCATGTCGGACATGAAAAGCGACCGCGCTGGCAAGTCGATCGCGTCGCTCGGCGTCTTGCTAGATGAGTTCGAGCTGCGGGTTCGTTCTGCCATAGACCTCTTTCGAGACGACGCGCAGTGTTGACAAAATCGTTGGGTGGCTGCGCGTTGAGCAGAACATCGTGGACGAAGACCTCATGAGCCGCCTGCTACGTATCCGCGCCAAGGTCAAGGTCGTGTCGTCGCTGCTGGGGCTGCGCGGCGCGCTGCAGTTCAACCAAGCCGACGTGCAGGCGCACCGCGACATGTCCTTCTGAGGCATTGGGTCGCACCCCGCAATCGGTCCGTAACGTTATATCATAAGCGGTTGCGAACAGCTGCAACATGGCGCCACTTTCTCTTCATGGCCTCGACGTTTGTCGAGTCAATGACAACGCCCTGAAAGCACAGAGCGCGATGACAAGCTCTCGATCGCAGCAGCTCGCCTTGTGCATCAACTCACAACCCACTCACTGATCGGATCTTCTGCGAGACTAAAAGCTTGCCGCAGAAAATCCACGACGACGCCGCGAACAGCCACCGCGCATCGTGCCGCAACTATCAAGCCTACCCTTCAAGCAATCATTGCTGATGATGGGCCGAGTCCAAGGCCAACGCGGCAGCGGCGTCGCAGCGCCGGCCGTCACGCCGTTTCCCTCGTCGTTCCACCCGCGACCAGTCCAGTGCCACCTTTCCGTCGTCACTGCCGTCCAAAATCGCTATTTTCTCGGGGGAGAAAATCACGATTTTCACCTGGAAATCAGGTTGGTTTGATGGGCAAGGGAGCCGGTTCAATCTCGCGCTGAACTTTTCTGTTCGTCGTGCCAGTCGCCATCTGCTTCAGCGTTAATCTCGCGCGCCTACAAAAACCAAGTGCGGCGTCGTCTGTCCGCGCGCGGTCAACCCCAGCCACACCTCCATGCGCACAGTGAAAGATAATCAAACAAGACCTTGTCCGGCGCAGCCAGCCCGCCACCTCCCTCCTTTCCCCTCGGCCACTCCGGAATTTGCTTCCTCCTGACTGCCGCCGCCCCGCGCCAGTACAGCTCGCCTCCTCCCCTCGTCCTCCCGGTCCCCACTCGATCAGAATGCAGGTCAAGACGCTCGTCAAGGCCGCCGCCATGGCCTCCGCGCTGCTGGCCGCCGCAGTGAACGCCGGCAACACCAACTGCGTCATGGACCCGATCCCGGCCGAGAGCTACGAGACGCCGGCCACTGAGGCACCCGCCCCGGCCGCCACGCCCGCGGCCACCTACACCGCCGCGGCTCCTTCCACCGACGCGTACTCGACGGACGCCACGACTGACTCGGTCGCCACGACGAACGCGGCGGCGAACACCGAGAGCACGACGTACGGAGACGATGATGGAGATGACGATGGAAGCGACGACAGCGAGGACGGAGACGACGACACGGCTGCGTCCGGCGCGCAGCAGACGACGGCGGGCACTGTCGCCAAGTCGATCTCGTTCGTGGGCGACGAGTGCGGTGGACCCGGCAAGACGTACCAGAAGGTCACCAACATCGGCCAGTGCCTCAAGGAGCGATGTCACGACGGGCAACGCCATCTCGCCGTTCGATGATGACGTGTCGATGGCCTTCCGTGGACCCATGAACATCTACAACATCGCAGTGTTCGACGGCTCCAGCGGCAGCTCGTGGAACCGCGTGTCGTACTACAAGAATGGCGGCGAGGCCGAGAACATGGTCTTCCTCAACAACCACAACATTGACTACGCCGGCACGAGCTCGCCCGAGGGTTTCGCTCTTGCTGACGGTACGGGTACCGCCACCGAGTCGACGCCGTTCGGCGGCTCGCTCGCTGCCGCCACCAACCCGTACGGCTCGTCTATCTACGCTGAGGACAAGACCGGTGCTGAGGTGCACATCATGACCGAGAAGCGCTGCGGCACCGACGTCGAGTGTGTCGGTGCTTACGACACCGACGGCACTGCCTTCCAGGGCTGGGCCGGCACCAAGAAGCTCTTCATCACCAAGTTCGACATGCCCAACGGTGGCGCGCCGAACGTCCCGGCTATCTGGATGCTGAACGCTCAGGTCATGCGCTCGGGTCAGTACCAGTGCAACTGCCGCGGCTCAGGCCCGGCTGGCGGCTGCGGTGAGCTCGACATCGCCGAGGTGCTCGAGAAGGACACGACCCAGATCGCCACGCACTACTACTTCTACGATGGCGAGTTCAACCCGGGCAACGACCGCTTCAGCAACCGCCCGACTGACGCTCCGACGACGTTCGTGACCATCATCGACGAGGCCTACGGTGTCAAGATCGTCGAGATCGGCGCCGATGACTTCGATTTCGACAGCACGAGCATCTCGAATGAGGCTGTGGCTGCCTGGGAGGCGGCTTAGGCTTCCTGTATGTGTAGTGGCGTTCACATTTTTGGACCTGCCGCTGCGGATGTAACGCAGCGGCTGTGAGCCATCTGTATCAGCAAACACGACTCGTTGTTCTGGCGTCACTTGGTCTCACTTGAAAATCTGTGGTAGCTGTTTTCTCCATCCTTGAGGCTGACTGGCGCAACACAAGCCAGGCTTCTACATCTTTGAGCGTCAAGTCCAGAGCTCGAATCTAGGATCCACGATGAGGACTTGATTCTCGATATGAAATGCAGACTGAGGTGGTTGGAAGCTCGAGTCAACACAAACACCTTCAGTAATGTGGAGTACACATTCTGAAGTGATGCGATGCTTCAATCATCACCTTGATCTCTATTCCCTGTGAACAAGCATGCAGGTGCGGGGAGGCTCGTTCTTCATCCCTGCTGCAGTGGCGCGTCGCTTTGTTGTGTGAAAAGCGTTCGGGGTTGCCTTGTCAGCAGCTCGGAAGGAATGAAAATGAGCCGGGAAGATGCTGGCAACTAAAGAGATGATGATACAGCTCCCTAGGCTATTGGCAGAGCGATGCATGCTAGCCGGTGCTGCGCTAGCTCTCAGATCTGCTTACGCCCAGTGGTTCGCATGCCCACTACTGTACCTTGCTGCCGTGAATGAGATCGCTGGCAAGCGTGTCTCTCGGTCTCGGCCTCCCGATTATTGCCTTTACAGTATCACACGGAGTGGCACGAGGTCTCAGTCGTGCTTCAGATCGACTGGGCACGTGTGCTGTACGAAGGGAAGTGCGAACATCCAGCAAGATCGGTTCATTTGCTTTCCTAGAGCAACTCGAACGAAATAGGATATGAGTCACGGAGCCCCGATCCTGTACAGTGGCGGCTCAAAATCATTTGACATCGACTGGTTTTCGTCCATTCGCTGGTTGACGCTTTCATATGCGAAGGTCATCTTCGATCTCTGACCTGCAGCTCTCGATACTGTAGCAGTAAAGCGTGGCCTGCAGCACTCGACCACTCGCATTCTGCGACGAATTTGGTCGCGACAGAGAGCGTGGGAGTGCTTGGCTGACAGTACTGTCCGCGCGGACAGCGAGCAAATCACTCTTGTCGGCAACAGCGAGGTGTTATTACCATCACGAATCTGGTGGCTGACACAAGGATGGGCTGCTCCGTGCAGTCTTGCCTGCCGCGTTCCAAGCTCACTTCTAACTTTGCCTCGCCATGGCGAAGTATCAGACGATCGTTGGCGCCGCGGGTGCGCTGGCGCTACTGTTCGCCTGCGACCAAGCTCAGGCAGCGACCTGTGCTGCCTCGGGGGCGTATTGTGGCAGCGACTCGGCAGGGTTCAGCTGCTGTGCTTCGGGCAACTACTGCCAGCGCTGGAATCCATGGTACTATCAGTGTATTGCGACCCCGACCCAATGCAGCAGCGTTGAAATCGGCATCGACTACTACGGCAATGACATCAAGACCGTGTACAGCATTCTGCCCGCTGAATGCTGTGCGCAATGCGCAGCCACATCTGGGTGCACGGCGTACACTTTCGTCAACTACAACTCGGACGGCAGATCCGCGTGCTACCTGAAGTATGGCGTGACCTCGAAGGTGTCGTCTGTGGGTGCTGTGTCAGCGACCGTGACGGCAACACCGACACCAACACCGACGCCGACGCCGACGCCGACGCCGACCTCGAGTTCTTGTGTGGCAAGTGGAGGCAACTGCGGAAGCGAGGCGAGCGGAGCCAAGTGCTGCGTCTCGGGGACATACTGCCAGCCGTGGAACCCGTACTACTACCAGTGCATTGCCTCCCCGTCCAAGTGTGGCGCTGTGGAAGTCGGAGTGGATTACTATGGCGGGGATATCTCGACCAGTCTACAACCTCGGTGCTGCGGAGTGCTGTGATAAGTGTGCTGCTACCACGAATTGTAAGGCGTACACGTTTGTGAACTACAACGCGGACGGCCGTACTGCTTGTTACCTCAAGTCCGGAACCGGCACAAAGACGTCTGCCGCTGGCGCTGTTTCAGCGTCTGTTCTCAATCCATTGACACCAACACCTGGTCAGCAGTCCACGACTGGCACAAAAGTCAACGCCATGTCGTACGTTGGAGTCAATGCGGGAGGTGCTGGCCACACTTACGGCATGGTCACCAACGTGAAGCAGTGTACCACGCAGACCGTGACTACGACGAGTACGATCTCACCTTTCGATGACGACGTGTCCCTCTCTTTCCGCGGTCCGATGACCATCTACAACATCGCGGTTTTCAATGGTTCGAATGGATCTTCGTGGCAGCGAGTGTCGTGGTACCAGAACGGCGGGGCTGCGGATAATATGGTCTTCCTCAACAATGACAACATTGATTGGACGGGTGCAAGTTCGCCCGAGGGCTTCGCTAACGCTGACGGGACGGGCGTTGCGTCGCAGTCAACGCCATTCGCTGGGTCACTTGCTTCTGCAACAGACCCGACTAGTGACTCAATCTATGCCGAGAAGGTCACTGGCGCCGAAGTGCACATCATGTCCAGCAAACGCTGTGGCGTCGACGTCGCGTGCAAGGGAGCGTACGACAGCGATGGTACTGCCTTCCAGGGTTGGGCCGGCACCAAGAAGCTATTCGTCACCAAGGTTCAGATGCCCAACGGCGGCGCACCGAACATCCCCGCTGTTTGGATGCTGAACGCGCAAGTCATGCGGTCGGGACAGTACGGATGCAACTGCCGTGGCGTGGGCGCTGTTGGCGGCTGCGGTGAGCTTGACATCGCGGAGGTTCTCACGAAGGACACGACCATGGCTGCCACGCACTACTACTTCTACGACGGCACATACAGTCCGGGCAACGACCGCTTTAGCTCTCGCCCGACGAATGCGCCGACGACGTACATTACCATCATCGACGAGGCGTATGGCGTCAAGATCGTTGAGATCGGTGCCAGTGACTTTGACTTTAGCAGCACGAGCATTTCGAACGATGTGGTTGCGGCGTGGGAGTCATGGTAAGTGTGTAGTGGATGCCGGAATACCTGGTCAGCGGGGCAGTTTTGATATTGTGAATATCAAGTGAATGCGCTCTGCAATTACTCCTTCAACGATATGTGAACAATATTCTGCTACTTTCCTTCTCAACTTTTTTTGTCGAAGGTCCGCCCATGTTATTGATGGAATGGACTGTAGTGTATCAATATGCTTCCGAAATTCGTTCATGTTGGACTGTGATAGCATTGCTGCAGAAGTTTCATCTTCTCGCTGTCGTTACATGAAGTATCGCTTGTTCTAGTTTGCCAGCGAATATCATATTCTACTTTCCTGCGCTCTCGTCGCATCCATATTTGTCAATTAAACTCGAAAATATTGGATTTATTGAGGTGAAGCGATTCAATGACATTTGCCCGAGCGGGTGATATGCCTGGTGGAGTGAGCATCAATTGCCACCATGACTTGGTAAACTTATGTGATATGTGAAGCAAGACTCTCCACCTTGACCTCTGCTTTTTTTTTACCTTGGGATTTCTACAATGCTTGTCGTAGCTCCTGAAGCTCTTCTCTGAGCATATACTCTGCGAACAGAATCCCTAGTGTCCAGCGGAGATGTTGGATTTTCTTTCCTCAAGCAACTCGAGCGAAACGTATACTACCACATTTGATAATTCAGCTCCAATCCTAATCACATCGTTTGACATCGACTGCTTTTTGGATTTTGGCTTCGTTGGTATGTTTTTTCAGGTCTCTGTGCCCGAGTCACGGACCCATGCGACTGTTATAGGCCATGAATATTTTTGACCATGCGCGACCTCACAAGTCCAAAATCTGCCTTCTAACTGACACTTTCACTCCAAGAACTGTTCGTGAAAGCCCTGCACCACTAGTTGCCAAGCGCCATGACGCTCAAGACAATCACGCGCGCTGCATTCTCCTCAGCTCTTCTGGCTGTTGCAGTCTATGCCCACCCAAACCGTTGTATTGTTTCATCGGGGGACACTCCATCCACGGCCCCTACTTCTTCAGTATCCTCGTCGGCCATCCCAACGACTTCGACATTAACACCGACGACGATCACAATGTTAGCACCCACACCAACACCGACACCAAACATGCCGACATCAACACCAATGTCGCCTCAAACTCCAACACCAGCACCTACATCATCTCAAACGCCGACATCGGCACCAACACCAACGCCAATGCTAACACCAATGCCAACACCAACGCCAACGCCAACACCACCATCTATACCAACACCAGAACCAACACCAACATTTACGCCGAAACCAACACCAACACCAGCACCTACGCCGACACCTACGCCGACGCCGACGCCGACGCCGACCTCGAGTTCTTGTGTGGCAAGTGGAGGCAACTGCGGAAGCGAGGCGAGCGGAGCCAAGTGCTGCGTCTCGGGGACATACTGCCAGCCGTGGAACCCGTACTACTACCAATGCATTGCCTCCCCGTCTAAGTGTGGCGCTGTGGAAGTCGGAGTAGAATACTATGGTGCAAACATCTCGACCGTCTACAACCTCGGTGCTGCGGAGTGCTGTGATAAGTGTGCTGCTACCACGAATTGTAAGGCGTACACGTTTGTGAACTACAACGCGGACGGCCGTACTGCTTGTTACCTCAAGTCCGGAACTGGCACAAAGACGTCTGCCGCTGGCGCTGTTTCAGCGTCTGTTCTCAATCCATTGACACCAACACCTGGTCAGCAGTCCACGACTGGCACAAAAGTCAACGCCATGTCGTACGTTGGAGTCAATGCGGGAGGTGCTGGCCACACTTACGGCATGGTCACCAACGTGAAGCAGTGTACCACGCAGACCGTGACTACGACGAGTACGATCTCACCTTTCGATGACGACGTGTCCCTCTCTTTCCGCGGTCCGATGACCATCTACAACATCGCGGTTTTCAATGGTTCGAGTGGATCTTCGTGGCAGCGAGTGTCGTGGTACCAGAACGGTGGGGCTGCGGATAATATGGTCTTCCTCAACAATCACAACATTGACTACACTGGTGCAAGTTCGCCCGAGGGCTTCGCTCCTGCAGATGGAACAGGTACCGCCACCGAGTCTACTCCATTCAAGGGTTATCTCGCGTCCGCCACAGATCCAAATGGCAGCTCCATCTACGCTGAAGAAAATACTGGCGCCGAAGTGCACATCATGTCCAGCAAACGCTGTGGCGTCGACGTCGCGTGCAAGGGAGCGTACGACAGCGATGGTACTGCCTTCCAGGGTTGGGCCGGCACCAAGAAGCTATTCGTCACCAAGGTTCAGATGCCCAACGGCGGCGCACCGAACATCCCCGCTGTTTGGATGCTGAACGCGCAAGTCATGCGGCTCGGGACAGTACGGGTGCAACTGCCGTGGAATGGGCGCTGTTGGCGGCTGCGGTGAGCTCGACATCGCGGAGGTTCTCACGAAGGACACGACCATGGCTGCCACGCACTATTACTTCTACAACGGCACATACAGTCCGGGCAACGACCGCTTTAGCTCTCGCCCGACGAATGCGCCGACGACGTACATTACCATCATCGACGAGGCGTATGGCGTCAAGATCGTTGAGATCGGTGGCAGTGACTTTGACTTCAGCAGCACAAGTATTTCGAACGATGTGGTTGCGGCGTGGGAGTCATGGTAAGTGTGTAGTGGACACCAGAGTCCATGGTCAGCGGGGCAGTTTTGATTTTGAGAATATCAAGTGAATGCAGAGCAGAATTGCGCTCACTTAATGATTTACTCGCTTGTCTGCATCTCTGGAGTCGAGTATGAACGGCTTGTTGGCACACCGCCTATTCTACCGAAGAAAAGTCGATAACTAGTTTTGTCTGGCGAAGTTTGTGCTGTGAATACTTGACGTTTGCCATATCGAGCAAACGTCGTGATGCCTCGAACTTCCAGCTGAGCCATGACGAGCTCGTATCAGCAATCAAATGTAGCTGGCACACGATGCACACTAACTTACTCGTCTCGATACTTGTCGGAGCAGTACACAACGCGCGCAATACCGCTCTGCACAAAAACAACCACGAAAAGTGTCAACACACAGTTCTGCCAACAGGGCTTCAAAGCAACATTGCCCACTTGGATGATGAGTTTTGCGCACTCGTTGCAGGGAAAGAGCGCTACGTAGATCTGCAGGGCAGAGAGGAATGATTAGTTTAACGCCAGCCTCCGCGGTGGGTGCTACATGTAGTGATACCGTGCAGCCCTTGACGTCAGGTTGAGTTTTTGTTGAGTATGGCGTTCATCTCAGCGTGGCACACGTACTAATCGCAAGCAAATGACAAACAATAAACACCACAATACAGCCTCAAACAATCCCGGTTAGATAGCGATGCGTACCGGGTACTTGGTCTCCAACGGGGAGCCCGAGGATGTCGAGCGAGCCCAAGGCAAGTGATCGTCGTCGCAGCCATTCGGGAATCCGTTGTAGCCAATGCCTACAATCTTCTTCTCGGGACTAACGATGCTTTCAACAGTAAAACTTCGATCAGTGACGGTCGCCAAAATCTCCCACGAAGACTTCACTACTGTAAACGTTACCATGCGCCAACTTGTGTCGACGGATCTGCCACCAGCAAGTCCTCCAGTTCAGCCTTTCACCACGAGTCACAACCACCACCGCAGTCTCTCTCACCCTTGGAACGCATGGCGCTTAGGAACGCGACGCTCATGAAGTAGTCGTCCCACGGCAGGTAGTCGACGCGCTTGGTCGTACCCGGCTTCTTCGCCGGCGCCTTCACCTCCATCACCTCTACCACCTCCGCCTCCGCCACCGCACTCGCGGGCGCGTCAAGCTCGCTGCTCTCGTCTTCATGCTCCTCAGCAGCCTCAGCCTCAGTCGAAGCAGTCGCAGCCGGTGCCTGGACTGTCGGCTCGCCCTTCAACTCGTCGGGGACCACGCGGCCGTCGCGCACGACCGACGCGAGCCAGTTGTCGTGCTCCGCCACCACGTGCGCGATCACCGCCTTGAAGCCGCGCGAGGCCGGTGACAGCGCCTGTCCGCAGCGGCAGCGCAGCACGCGGGCGCCGCCCGCCTCCTGCTCCGTGAAGAAGAGCTCGCGCAGCTTCCTGCCCAGCGGCTTGCCCATGATGCGGCTGGATTTCGGATGTGCTGGTGCGTTTTTTCAGAGGTGACGGAGTTTTAGCCAATGGAAATGCAGATGGAGTTCATTTGGACCAATTAAAAGACGTGACCGAGCGGTTTTGCCGACATGGCTACACGACCGAGATGGACACCACGATGCGCTCCATGGCGACGGCGAAGGCCTGCAGCTCGTCGGCGCTGTACAACTCGCAGCCGAAGCGCGCCTGCAGGATGCCGAGGAAGACGCGGATGCCCAGCGGCGTCGCCTTGTCGTTGTAGTCGTAGTGGTTCGAGTGCAGCGCGCGGCCGCGGTCGTCGTCGCCCTCCTCCTTGGTGCCCAGGAAGAAGTAGCAGCCCCTTGCGCTCCTGCAGGAAGTACGCAAAGTCCTCGGACGCCATCAGCGGCAGCCCCTCCTCGCTCACTAGCATACCTGCCTCCATGGCCACCTGCTGCACCGCACGCGTCTCGTCGTACGGGTTGATCACCGGCGCGTAGCCGTCCAGGAAGTGCACGCGGCCGGTGGCGCCGTGGGCAGCGCACGTCGACGTCACGATCTCGTTCACGCGCCGCTTGATTGTCTCGGCCACCTCCATGTTGAACACTCGGATGGTGCCAGCCAGCGTCGCACGGGACGGGATGACGTTATTGGCGTCGCCACCGCGAAACTGCGTCACAGACAGCACGGCGGTGTCCATGGGGGAGATCGAGCGGCTCACAACAGACTGCAGCGCCTGCACGACGGCGGCGCCGGTGAGAATCGGGTCCACGCACTTGTGCGGAGCCGAGCCATGGCCGCCAACGCCCATGATCTCGATCGAGAACTCCACCTCATGCGCCATGACGGGGCCGGGGCGAACGTGCACGCTGTACAATGGGAACGGGTAGTTGTGCAGGCCGTACACCTCATCCACGTTCTCGAGAGCGCCCTCCTCGATCATCTTCTGTGCGCCGCCAGGTCCTTCTTCAGCTGGCTGGAAGATGAAGCGAACGAACGTGTCCTTGGGCAACAAGTGCGCGTTGCGGACCACGAGAGCGCAAAGGCCGAGCACCATGACCATGTGACCATCATGGCCACACATGTGCGCAGCGGCCGAAGACTGTCGAGCCGCTTGCTGCAGGAGACTCGCTCTCTTCAAGGTCATCCAGACCAGATACCGAAGGAGGCGGTGTCATCACAATCGGGGCAGTGGCAGGGGAGGTTTCGAGAGCCATATCGACATCGCCATCCGTGACATTAGCGGCTGCTGCCGCCGTAGCAACAGCAGACGCTGACGCCCCTGCATCTCCTCCGCTCTCTTCACTCTCCGTTGTCATGCCGCTATCACCAATACCTGGAGTTGGTTCAGTCGCTTCCGCCACTGTGGAGGACGCGCCAGCATCTTCTGTGGTGGTGGAACCTTGCCTTGGTCGACCCGGCGGCCCCTGCCTTTCTCTTCTTCCTCCTCCTTGCGTCCTTCCTCTGCTTGTTGTGCGTTGAGCAGTATGGCAGGTGCTCATTGAGCTCCTCAATCGGCAACGCGTCCATGTCGGCGCGGAAAGCAATGACGGGCAGCTTCCTCTTGTCGCTAGGAGAAATGGTCGCGTTCTCGTAGCAGACGTCGACGACCAGACCCGTGGACGCCATTGTGCGGATGTTTTTGCCAGGAATGCGCAGCGACGACTCGCAGAAGCGCTTGAGGAACGCCTGCGTGCGGAACTCTTGGTACCCCGTCTCTGGGTATCTGTGGAACGCGCGCCGGATGTCGCGCAGCATGCGAGCGAATCCGATCCAGTCGATCGCTCCGGCGTCCTCGGGGAGCGGGATGCTCACGGGGATCGTTGGAGTTGCCGAAACGCCGGCAGCGCCGTCCACCGCCTGTGCGCCTGCTGCCTCCATCTCCAGCGAGCGCGTTCGCGTCCATGTCTAGCGATGCCTTGTGCTGCTGCATTTGCAGGTGCTGCACGTGCTTGGACTGCAGGAATCCCTTGAGGAAGGGCGTGACCTTGGTCGTGAGCGACTGCAGTCCGTTCTTCCACGGCTCGTCCTGCGGGTACAGGCTGCGTGCGTAGTATGCGTGGTAGGCGTTGACAGCCGCGAGAGCCGCGACGCTGACGCCCGCGGCCGCCGCCCCCGCCGCGGCGTCTCCATTCGCGGAGCCACCCCCAGGCGTGCCGAGCCCCGCCAGGCCCGCGCCGAGCGCGACGCCAAAGCCGCTGACGCCGATATTGAAGCCGTCGGGAGCGTCGGCGCCTACCGCGACGCCCAGGTCGTGGCCGCGCACGTTCTTTCCGCGCAGGCGCTGGTCGCGGATCTCCTCGGGCGTGTCGTAGTAGCGCTTGAGGAACTCGTCCTTCTTGAGCAGCAGCTTGCGGATGGCCGCCTCGCTCACGCCGTAGCGCTCCGCCAGCTGCCGCTTGGAGATCTTGGAGTTCTCGGCGATCTGGATGATCTCCACGCGCTGCTTGTCGTTCAGCCGCTTGCCCGCGCCCTGCTTGGCCTTCTTGCCGCCGTCCTCGCCCGCCGCCGCATCGCTCATATTGGGGACCTGATACTGAAACCCCGCCTGTCGTAAAGTGCGGCCGCGCCACCGCCAGCGCCACGAATGCGCGTACTTGAGCGGAGACACGCGGTGCGCCTCGAACCACTGGTGCCACGAGCGATCCTTCGGAAGCGAGCGAGCATGGCGACGACGACGACGCTCGACGGCAAGACGGCGGCCGGCGCGTGGCTGGGCGAGGACGTGCTGTCCATCGAGCAGTTCGGCGTGGCGAGCGCCAAGTGCGTGTGCTGCGTGCGCGGCTGAATCGGCTCCAAGTGACGGCGTCGTGTGCTGCTGCAGGCGCGTGCTGCAGGTGGCGGACGAGATGCGCGCCATGGTCAAGGCGCAGGGCGCGTCCGACCTGCTCAAGGGCAAGGTGCGCCGCGGGCTCGCGCTCTATTTGTCGCTTGCTGCATGACCTGCTGACGAGGCCCGCGCAGCTGCTGGCCAACGTCTTCTTCGAGCCCTCCACGCGCACCAGCAGCTCCTTCCAGGCGGCCATGCTGCGCCTCGGTGGACTCGTCGTGGGCGTCAACGAGACCTCGTCGAGCAGTCAGAAGGGAGAGACGCTTTCCGACACCATCCGCTGCCTGGAGTGCTACGCTGATGTCGTCGTGCTGCGCCACCCTGTCAAGGGCAGCGCGGCTGTCGCGGCCGCCGCCACGCACAAGCCCGTGCTCAACGCGGGCGACGGCGTTGGAGAGCACCCCACGCAGGCGCTACTCGACCTGTACACCATCTACAACGAGCTCGGCAGCCTCGACGGACTCAAGGGCAAGGTCGTGACCATGGTCGGTGACCTCAAGAACGGCCGCACGGTCCACTCGCTCTCCAAGCTGCTCGCGCTCTTCGGCGTCAAGATCAACTACGTTGCTCCCGGTGCGTGTCTTGCTTGAGATAGGGGATTGATGAACCGTTTTCGACGCTGGACTCACGCGCGTTGGTCGCGATGAATGCAGAGAGCCTCAAGATGCCTAGCTACATCTTTGACGAGCTCAAGGCGCGCGGCATTGAGCAGCACGAGACCAGCGACCTGGACTCAGTCATCAACGAGAGCGACGTGCTCTACGTCACGCGCGTGCAGAAGGAGCGCTTCGAGTCGGCCGCCGAATACGACGCCGTCAAGGACAGCTTCCGCATCACCAAGGACACGATCGCGAACGCTAAGAGCACCATGGTCATCATGCACCCGCTGCCGCGCGTCGGCGAGATCGCCGAGGAGGTGGACGCCGACCCGCGTGCTGCCTACTTCCGCCAGATGGAGAACGGCATGTACGTGCGCATGGCGCTGCTTGCGCTGGTGCTCGGCAAGGCGTAAGAATGCTGGGTGAAGAAGTGCACCAACTATTGGGCATCCACTGCAATCAGGCTCGCATCAATAGTCATACATTCACACCACAGAATCTCACCTTGGTCACACCTTTCAACAATCTCACCAGATTGGTTTCATCCTTCATGATCCACCTCTTGCTGGTGGTACGGACAGAGCTCCGCTGAGCACTCAGCCAGGCTACTAGAGCATCTGTACTCGATGGCATCGTCGTAGGCTTCAACGTTCAGTCGAGACGCCAGGAAGAACGCCAGCTCGCGAACAAACAGCCCTGTGTCTTCGTAGAGGAACGGCTCAAGTGCCGCCTCAAGCTCTTTGTAGCACGCGCGCGCGCTAAAGCGCGGCATCTTGTCAAGGCAGCAGCGCACAATCGCGAGCAGCACAGTCAGGTCCACGTCGCGGCCAATGCACGCGTGGAGCTCCCGCTCCAGCCATGCCTCGTACTCGCCGCGCACCTTGACCATGTTGGGGTACTTGGCCGCGTCGACCTCTACGCCGTTAACACGCGCAAGTCGCAGCCTTCTCCTGTACACGATCGCGCGCCGCTCTCTCCTCGCGCGATCACTCCTGTCTCCGCCTGCTCGGTCTCCACCAGCCGTCCGCCCGTCAAAGTAGACGACGTCAAAGTCCGTCTCGGAGCGCACGTTGGCGTACGCCGAGTCGAAGCGCGTCTTGCAGAGCGGACATGGCGGTGGGCGCACGCCCAGCAGCGCCGCGCTGGTCACCCACGCGCGCAGGCACTCGCCGCAGAAGACGTGGAAGCACGCGCGCAGCATCACGGGCGCCTCGAGCGTCTGCAGGCAGATGGGGCACGTGTCGCCCAGCACGGCAAGCTCGTCCTCCTGCTGCTGCTGCTGCTGCGGCTCCACTTGGCCGTTGGAGGCCGCAGGCGGCGCGAAAGCCACCGCCACGTCCGCGTCGTCGAGCGCGCGCGCCGCCAGCCACTCGCTCTCGTCGCGCGCCGCGTCGTCGCCGTCGTCCTCGGCCGAGCACCGGCGGCCTACCGACATGGCGAGGTTGCCCTTGGTGACGGTTTTTCTCAGCACGAATAGCGTGGAATCCCCATTTCAGCCAATGGAAACCCTTTCCACCCTCATTTTCAACCAATCAAAGGCGACCTTTCCTTTGAACCATCCAAATAGCAACCAGAGCCAAAGACACCAGCCAGGCGGCACTCATGGCGGGCGACGACCTGCTCAAGAAGGGCGGCAAGCAGCGCGAGGGCGGCGGCGGCAATGCGACGACGCACGGCAAGAGCAACGGCAAGGGCGCGGGCGTGGGCGGCTTCCAGCACCTGGGGCTGAGCGCGCCCGTGTTCCGCGGCGTCATGGCCATGGGCTACAAGGTGCCGACGCCCATCCAGCGCAAGTCGCTGCCCATCGTGCTCTCGGGCAAGGACTGCGTGGCCATGGCGCGCACGGGCTCGGGCAAGACGGCCGCCTTCCTCATCCCCATGCTCGAGAAGCTCAAGGAGCACTCCAAGAAGATCGGCGTGCGCGCGCTCGTGCTCGCACCCACGCGAGAGCTCGCCGTGCAGACGCTGCGCTTCGCCAAGTCGCTCGCGCGCTTCACCACGCTCAAGATCTCGCTTATTGTCGGTGGAGAGGGCATGGAGCACCAGTTTGAGACCATCGCGGCCAACCCGGACGTGCTCGTCGCCACACCAGGTCGTCTCATGCACCACTTGCAGGAAATCCAGACTTCAACCTCAAGGCGGTCGAGTATGTCGTTTTCGACGAGGCAGACCGCATCTTCGAGATGGGATTTGCGGAGCAGCTGCAGGAGATTCTCAAGAACATGCCCACGAGTCGCCAGACACTGCTGTTCTCGGCCACGCTGCCCAAGGCCCTTGTACAGTTTGCGCGCGCAGGTCTCAGCGAGCCCGAGCTCATTCGTCTTGATGTTGAGAACAAGTTCTCGGAGAATCTCAAGATGACCTTCTTTACTGTGCGCACGGACGACAAGCCCGCGCTGTTCCTCTACATGCTGCGCGAGTTCATCCCCAAGAACGACCAGACCATCGTGTTTGCAGCGACACGTCACCACGTGGAGTTCCTGCATGAGCTGTTGCGTGCCAACCGCATTGAGTCCTCGTGCGTGTATGGTGACATGGATCAGGCCTCGCGTAAGATCAACATCGGCAAGTTCCGTGCCAAGAAGACCAATATCCTGATTGTCACGGACGTTGCTGCACGTGGTATTGATATCCCGCTGCTGAACAACGTGCTGAACTACTCGTTCCCTCCCACGGCCAAGCTGTTTGTGCATCGTGTTGGTCGTGCTGCTCGTGCCGGTCGAAGTGGTACGGCTTTCAGCTTTGTGGACCCGGACGAGACACCGTACATGGTCGACCTCCACCTGTACATTGGTCGACGTCTTGAAGACTCCGCTCCCAATACTGTCGAGCGCGGGTACTCTCTCGACACGATGCGTGTGCCGGACATCCACTATGGCGCGTTCCCGAACGAACTCATTGATCGTGAGACAGAACACATGCAAGAGCTGCTTCGCTCGCATCCACAGGTCTCGCCTCTTGTCAAAGTGTGCGCAAATGCCTACAAGATGTACACCCGCACACGTGCGGACCCTTCGAAGCTGTCAATTAAGCGCGCTAAGGAGCTGCTCGTCAAGAAGGTGCACCCGCTGTTCCAGGAGGAGTACACGCGCAGCTCGGAGCAGGCAAACAAGGCTGAGTACATAGAGTCGTTGCAGAACTTCCGCCCACCACAGACCATATTTGAAATCTCTGCTGGTACTCACTCAGTGAAGAAGACTGCGCCTGCCGTGGTCATGATGGCATCCAAGCGCAAGCTGCACGAGAAAATTATTCAGACAGAAGCGAAGAAAGTCAAGACATCCCCTGATGAGGCAGTCAACGAGGAGGAGGCTGACGAAGAGAAGAACGACCAGAGCGGGGGCGACAGTGCTCCCACAAGTACTGACGACAACACTGAGAAGCCCGAAGTTGCCGAGCCGGTGAAGCCGAAGAAAACGGTGTTCTTGTCAAAGTTTGAGCGAAAACAAATCAAGAAGCGAGTTGCAGCCGGCGAGCGCGAAGAGGACGTGATGAAGGAGATTATTGCATCGAAGCAACAACAGCATTCTACTTCTGAGGCAGCTGGCAGTGGTGAGGATGCCGAGGAGGCAGAAGGCCCTTCGTTCAAGGACCGTGAGAACTACATTGGCTACATGAAGGAGGGCGACTACACAACTGAGGAATTCCTGTCGAAAAACGCCGACGGTGGTAAGGTGAATGCGTTCCAGGAGGCGCGACTGGAGGAGGCCATCCTTGATGTCAACCCGGACGAGGCTATCGAGATGAACAAGAAGCGGCGTATTCTGCACTGGGATGTGCGCAAGAAGAAGTTTGTGAAGACGACGGCGGGTGAGCTCACGAGCCAAGGTACGCTCAAGCGGCGTAATGAGAGTGGCATGGCCGTTGGAGGCAAGAAGAAGAAGCACCAGGTTGGTGAGCTGTACAAGAAGTGGCAGCAGAAGCAGCACAAGAAGGTGTTTACTGGAGGTGAGGAAGGCGATGACGAGGATGGTGGTCGCAAGCTCGACTACCGTAACGGCAAGAAGCCGCACCTGGCCAACAAGATGCGTGTCAACAAGAACGCTAAGACGGAGCTGCTCAGCGAGTCCAAGATCCGCAAGGAGGAGAAGCGGAAGGCGCGATCGCGTGGTGTCAAAGTATCGTCTAACGGCGGCAAGACCAAGCGCGGCAAGGGCAACATCAAGGGCAAGACCCACGGAGCACCAACGCGAAGCAAGGCCATTATGCGGCGGTGAGCGTGCTCGCTTACTACATCAATCGGGAGATAGACTGCGCAATACAGATAGTGCTTTCATGTTGTTGATATTACTGCCCGCTGAGATCGCTGAAATCGTCCGATGGCGGCGAGATGCTCCACCACTTCTCCTCTTGCTGTGCGGACTCGTTCTGCTGGCCACGGAGTACCTCCAAAGCCAAAATCACAGCCGGTCGCGGCAGCAGCTCACGTACCAACGGCGTCAGCCGCACGATTTTGAGGTCTTTCTACTCGTGAAGATCGACCTCATGAGCTCAAACGTGATCATTCGTGGAGCTCCTCCACTTCAACTTACCGTGAAGTTTGGATTGGCGCTCACTTGGCGCTGGCAGTGGAAGGCCACGTGCAGTCCTTCGATCAGGTCCGCGAGCACGAACGGTAGCTGCGGGTACTGCGGCAGCAGCGAGCGCTTGTACTGCGCGGCCGGCACGCCCAGGAACGCGCGCGCCGCCTCGTCGAACATCATGGCGCCCTCCACCTCGCAGTCGTGCAGCACTTGAAGCTACTCCAAAAAAAAAAAAAAAACTCTCTCTAAGCAGCCGCCCGGACTTGCCCACCGCCCCTCCAAGCGCAGCATCACCTTGAGCCTGTACTTGTACTGCAGCTCCGTGGCCTGCAGCGCCGCGCCGCAGGACGAGCAGCTCACGCTACCAGTCGCCGCGCAGCCGCCGAGCGACTTGGAGCAGCGCGGACAGCCCGCGTACCTGCCGAGCGCCACGAGTCAGCGCAGTCAGCAGCCGAGCGAGAGCCCCACGCACACCATGTCGTGCACCAGCGCCTTGTCCACCACGGCGCTCGGCACGAACACCACGCTCATCATGCTCATAACGTGCGGTGGAGCTCGATCCAGCGGCGATTGAGACTTTTTCAGCCAATCATAATGCTCTGAAGATATATTTTAACCAATCAAACGTCGTAGCTCCTCGAGGAGCGTCGCTTTTTCGGCATTGCAGCATGTGGCGAGGCCAGTGGCTTGCGCGGCGCTTCTCCTCGCGCGCTGGAGCTGCTGCCGCCGCCTCGGAGCTGCGCGCGGACTCGCGATGGAGCGCGCTGATGACGCGAGAGCTCGGTGATCAGCTGCTGGCCGACGGGTTCTGCGTGGTGCGAGACGCCTTCCCGCCGCGCTACCTGCGCCAGCTGCGCGACGAGATGCGCTCGATGCACGACCAAGGGCTGCTCTACCCGAACTCTACGCACATTTTGGTTGGCGGTGGGAAGCAAGGAGCGCAGACGCTGCTGCTCGAGAAGCACCACATCCTCGAGACGGAGCTGGCGGACTTCAGCGATGCCAGCGCCTCGACAACGCCGTTTCTGCGCGATTTTTACGACTCGCAAGTCGTCTTTGGGCCACTGCAGCGTGCGCTGCCTGACTGGTTGGCCCTCGTGGGCCACATGTGCAAGCTTCAGTACAATGAAGGCAGTGGCGCGTGCTTCCCAATGCACTTTGATTCGTACGGACACGACGGCAAGTGCGTCACAGCCGTGTTGTATCTAAATGAAGATTGGAGAGATGGGGATGGTGGAGAGATCGTGCTTTACCCGTTCCCAAAGGATCGCGTGGTTCTTCAGCCTCGATTTGGGGAGCTAGTGCTCTTTTCGTCGCAGCAAATGCTGCATCGTGTGCTGCCATCTTCAGTCCCTCGATTTGCGCTAACAACGTGGATCTACTGCGACCCAGAAGTATCCAATTCGCCCAAGAACAGCAAAGCAAGGTTGGAGCTTTACCAATCCAGCGAGCGAGAGAGCGGCTCAGAGTTTCTGGGGATGATGAAAAAGGTACTGCGATCTCCATTCCGACGCCACTTGGCTCGTTTGCTTAGTGATGAGGAATGGCAGCAGTCGCTTCGAGAATCTCACAACCAGACTACTCAGTTTGAAGAATACATGTCCACACAACAGCGAGAAGTTGAGGTCATTCAAGATGCGTGCGAGCGCATGCTATCGAACTTTCGAGCGAGTGCAGTAAAACGCTCCGGAGGTGCAGGTGACCTTCCGGCAAACTTGAGCGAGCTCAAATCCAGGATGAAAACTGATATAGACTTTCGCGACTTCGTTGCCCAGTTTCAGCATCAATGGTTTTAACGTAGCTCACTAGTGCCTACCAAACGCATTAAAAAAAAGTCATGTCGAGTTGCTGCCGCCAAAAAGATCGACGAACCCGGGTGACGGACACCGTCTGATCAGTGTGCGAGAACCCCACGGCATCCGCATCGAGTTCACCATTATCACCTCTCAAGGTATTTTTTTTTTTCTCGCGCTTTTCCATGGTTTTGATTTCGGCGGTGGTCGCTTCGATGTAGACTTCTTGTCTATATATATTCAAACTGCTCACAATTTTGGCGGCACACAATCGTCACTATTTATTTTGGCAATGCCAGACACTCGTCTTCTAGGATGGTTTTGTTTCAGCAGGGCAAGCTTCGTAGTGTCACCGGAGCGCACGATGACGTCAGTTGTTCCTGAAAATTCAGGGTCCCAAAAGAAGGCGCAAGTGGCACCTGAGTCGACTCTTTCACATCACTTGACTCTATCATTCGACGATGCATTTGGACGACCAGGGATTGGCATGATGATTTCACTTTTCATAGCTATCGTGTGGACTGTCTGGCTCGTGATCGTGACTATCAGCCCAAACCGAGCGGCAAACTACCTCATGCGTACGTCAGAATTTGACGACGGCATGTTGTGGCTCATTGTCAATGCCGACTCGGCATTAGTCATCACCAATGGTGTCTCACTTTGCCTTGTCGCGCTTGGGTACCTATGGGTTGGCGCACGCATGACTGTTTTACGCAACAAGGAGCGGTCAAAAATGAGCATAATGCCATTTCTCGGACGGCGGGGACTTTGGGCCTGGTTGCTTGAGTCGACTTCGTACACAGGGCCCAACGGAAGAATTATGGTATGAAAAAAAACTCAAATTGTACGAAAGAACGGGCTAACAAGAAACCTGCTGTTGCCCATGCATAGAACGCGATCAATAAGGGGGTAGACATTCTCGTGCAAACTTACTCCCTTCACTCGCTCATGGATGCTGGCTACAGCGATTCTACCTGCATTGCGTACGCTACGCTCATCGCCATCAACTCTCTTTCGTGTGCGTTCTTCATTTTGGCCCCAGAAACCCACTCGGCATTTACCGAGATGTTCTGCGACACAGTGTACGCTGTCAATGGCGTCGTATATACCTGTATTGAATTTGATGTGTAACGTTTATCGTTCCACTAACAGATTTGACATGGTGTTTGCCGTCGGCGCTCCAATTCGAACTTCTTGTCAACGCCGCTCTTCAATTTGACTTCGACCGCAACCGCGCTGAAATGTACTTGCGCTATTTCTCTGCAGGTTGGTTTGAGCGGGAGACGCGCCTCGTTTCAGATGCAGCTGAGATCACAGCATTTCGAATTAGTTTTGATGGGATGCGCATACAAACCTGGTACGGGTGGGCCATCCGTACCACACTAAATTTCTCATTCTACTATCGGATGCTCCGTCTAGTTGAGGTGTCAATAGAGAGTGCAAGAGATTCCCGGAAACGCTGTGCCAATGAGTCAGACGATCGGAGGACGATCCGCCGAAGTCGAAAAGTTCCACGATGCTGTGCTGTACTTTATATCGCCGCCAGCTTCGTGATACTATTTTACACTACCAAGAGTATCAAGGAGTCTCAAAAGGTCTGCAGTGTTTATCCGCAATGTGTTGCTTATGCGCACCGCTGGGATTCCGGTGGAAATTGCCCCTGCCGTGCAATGATCGATGTGGATCGAGCACCGACGACATGGGAGCAGTGGACAAATCCTGCGGATTCGATGGAAACTGTTCGATCACTTGCTGTTAGTGGTGACTTAAGAATTCTGCAAATCATAAATCGCCAACTGGTATCACTTCCGGAGGAACTCAAGAAATGCACCGGTCTCCAACAGCTGTAAGTGAATCTAAGATGTGCTAGTTATCCAATTGAAACTCAAGCCCCACTGCAGTGTGCTAATGTACACAGGTATCGAGCGTTTTCCTGATTGGGTAAACGTACTTCAGAATCTTCAGCTCATGTGAGTTTATGCGATGCAGTGCCGAACGGTATCAAGTATATACTCACGAGATCGCTGCAGAGCTGTTGAAGGGCAACCAGGAGGTCGCAGCCTGCTCTATCTCCCAGACGACATGTTCTCGCAGATGGGATCACTGATGTACTTCCACTTGGGTGCTCATCCAAGCTTGCCACGCCTACCATCAGTTCGAAGGATTATCGACGCTCAAAACCTATCTCGTTTGCAATGTTCAGTCACTTAAGCCGACCTTCCTAACGTTGCTCCACTTCGGGCAATTGAACGAATTGTTCTTGTTGGAAGCCACAACATGTACACGCTTCCAGATTTCTCGAAGAATCGTTTTCTGGTGTCTCTCATCCTTGCAGACTTAGGTGCTTGCTGCAGCGGTTACTTTGGAGGGATGCAAACTGCCTTCTATTTGTGAAGCGCAGCCGATTGGGGAATGCATGAACACATCTACTGAACGACCAACGGCAGTTGCTCAATCTGTCTTTGATAAGTACAGTGCATCGGTTTGCACTTTTCCAATCCCAACAGACATTTATTTGGCACCTATACTCGAAGAAAATGTCCGTGCATGCAATGGAGTGCTCTACCGTCGATGTCGCTTAGCTAGCTCGAGTCAGTACTACGCGAATGAACTCGGCATGTGCTACAGCGACCGCATGATGGTGATTGCGTGTATGTATTCCCCGCCGCACGAAGCGATCCGTCGAGAAGAGATTTCGCGTGGAATCGGAAGTCCTTGCGACCCCGTCGAAGAGAAGTGGCTAGGTTGCAATACAACTCAAACATCTTGATAGAGGTTAGTTAGTGCATTCTCCAAAACTGCAAAATTACGAGCAGACCAAAGTTGAACATTGATGGATATAAGTCTCCCAAAATTAAACCTTGCGCACTCTCATATTTAGCACAAGCGTCAACAAACAGAACGTTGCTCTTCCATTTCATTCGATAATGGCTTGGCTGTGTAGTCGCTTGTGCAAATGGCTCCCTTCTTCTAGGTCGGTGACCCCAGCATCGTCATCAGCGGGATTGCTTGCCACAACTACTCCTGTCCACACTATCGTGCCGGCGCGAAAACCAAGTAAAATTACTCGGAACGCATGGAGTCCAGACATGGCACTAACTTTTACTGAAGCATTCGGCTGTACTGGGGCTGCCATGCTGCTAGTGATATTCATTTCATTAGCGTGGACGCTCTGGCTTGTCATTGTGGGCATTCACCCCAATGCGGCGATAAACTTCCTCATGGGAACTTCCCAATTTGATGATGGAATGATGTGGCTCATCGTAAATGCTAAAGATGCCATTATTCTCACCAACGCAATCTCACTCATGTTGATTGCGATTGGATACATTTGGCTTGGAGCTCGAATGACGTGGATGCGAAACAGAAGACAACTGAACCGCAGCGCTGTACATTGGAAATGGATTCAATTAGTGGGAGGTAACCAGACGTTGACTCGGATGTTCAATGTGCTGTCGTATTCTGGACCGTACGGTAGGATCATGGTATGTTCCGTGGCAATTTTTTTTCCTCCCAATTGCTAAAACTGACTAAAAACCAACACGGCCTATCACCTCCATATCTAGAATGCACTCAACAAAGCAGCAGACATAGTTGTTCAAGCGTACTCACTTCACTCACTTTTGGAAGCTGGATACACTGGTAGCACGTGCATAGCTTACGCAACACTTGTCTCTGTAAACGCACTCTCAGGTGGATACTTCATTTTGACACCGATTCAACATTTAGCGCTAACTGAGCTCTTCTGTGACACAATGTAAGAATTTTATTGATACTTCATCTCTTCGAATAGAAACTAATGATCGATGTTTCCTTGATACACCAATAGATTTGACATGCTCTTTGCGGTCGGTGTCCCTATACAGCTTCTTATGACTGCGGCCTTTCAATTCAACTTCGATCGAAATCGAGCAGAGATGTATCTGCGCTACTTTCCTGCTGGTTGGTTTGACCGCGAGACTCGCCTCGTGTCCGATGCAGCTGCAATAACTGCCTTTCGCATCAGTTTTGACGGCATGCGCACACAAACTTGGCCAGACTTGATCGTACTAATGTGTATGAACGTATCTTTCTGCTTTCGATTTTTGTGCCTCGTCGAGACTGTCTCTCGAGAACAGACGTATTGACACTTCTTCTCGTCGAAGACTAACTATACTCGGCCCCCAATCAACAAAACCCTCTACACGATCGAAGAGCGAACACATCGTTCCGCGAGTATTTGGACTTGTGTTTGTGGCTGCTGGTGTTGCCATCCTGAGTTACGCTATCATAAGCGTCGATGAGTCCGAAAAGATTTGTGGACAATATTCCGAGTGTGTTGCGTTTGCACATCGATGGAAATCCCAACGGATACTGTCCATGCCGCGCAATGATTGACATGGATCGAGCACCAACGTCATGGGAGCAGTGGACGCATCCTACCGATGTAACAGATCTCGTGCGCACACTGGGCTTTAGCGGTGATTTGAAGGTGCTGCAAATTGTCAATCGGCAGCTACGATATTTGCCGAACGAGCTACATCGATGTAAAGGGCTTCAACAGTTGTACGTCGCACGTGCAATGTACATTTGATTGCTTGCAGTTATCTGATTCGTGTGATAGAGTGCTCATGTACACAGGGATTGATCGCTTTCCGGACTGGACGAATATGTTTCCCAAACTCGAGCTCATGTGTGTAGTTGGCTAGATAAAATGCGTGCGCTATAATCTACTCACGGGTCTCTGTGCAGTGCGATCGAAGGTCAAGCAGGTGGTCGAAGCTTGCTCTATCTTCCAGACGACATGTTTTCGCAAATGGAGTCTCTTATGTACGTCCACTTTGGTGTTCACCCCCACTGCCACGGCTACCATTCTTTGAAGGTCTATCAAAACTTAAAACAATTTCCTTTGCTATGTTCACCCATCTAACCCAATTGCCAGATGTGGCTCCGCTCAAGGCATTAGAGCGCGTTGTTCTAGTCGGAAGTCACAACATGTACACGCTTCCAGATTTCTCGAAGAATCGTTTTCTGGTGTCTCTCATAATTGGTGACATTGGTGCATGTTGCAACGGTTATTTTGGAGCCTGCAAGGTACCATCGATTTGCGAAGCGCAGCCGATCGGCAAATGCTTTGATCACAACGAGCAACGACCAACTCCAGTCGCTCAAGCTACTTTCGAAAGATTCAACACAACTGTTTGCACTTTTCCAATCCGAACTGATTACTATTTGGTGCCAGTGTTAGAAGTGAATGTCCGTGCATGCAACGGGGTGCTCTACCGTCGATGTCGCTTAGCCAGCTCAAGTCAGTACTACGCGAATGAGCTCGGCATGTGCTACAGCGACCGCATGATGGTGATTGTGTGCATGTATTCCCCGCCGCACGAAGCGATCCGTCGAGAAGAGATTTCGCGTGGAATCGGAACTCCTTGCGACCCCGTCGAAGAGAAGTGGTTAGGTTGCAACAAAACATTGGTATGAATGCGAATTACCAACGTATTCGCTAGCATCCTAAGGATTCCACTTGATGTTTGATTGCACTCATTCTGATCACCGGTGCTCGAAATCGTTACTGAGTGCACCCACGCGAGATGAGCTTCCAGCTCTTGGGTTGTTGACCCTGCACATAGAGTGTGTCTGTGAGATTGGCCACAACGCATGCGTGATTGGGGAGTACCACAAGGCGTGCACCAAGTGGCGGCGACTCGACGCCTTCGACATGCTTCACCCATCCATGCTCCTCCGAAAGCTTGACAAGAGGAAAACATGGCACCTCGGTACCGTCATCGGTGGGGGCACCTCTGCCAGAAACAGTTGGCTCGCCCACGACACGGTCAAAGTCCTTCTCGTAAAAAGCGAGCCCGTACGTGTTGGCCCCGACATCGCCTCCTGAACGCACACTGCAAGTGGAGAAAATCGTACCAGGAGTTGTAACTTGCTAGAATAAAGGCAACACAAATCGTACCCGTCGGAACTAAAGACCTTGGAGCCGCCATCAACGATGAAATAGCGCTTGTTGGTGCTCACGACGGTCACAACGACGCTGAGCGCCACATCCTTGACTGTGACCAAGCCCATGCGAACAGGCGTGCGATCTAGGAACACGTAGTTACCAGGTCGAATCTGTGTGAAGTAACAAATTTTATGAGCGAATGAGAAGCGTTACAAATGACTCTGCACAGTATCCACCTCCGTGATGCCCTCAAAACTCTGGCGCGCTGGCTCCGTCAGAGTGCTGCCACACGAGACGATCGGAACAGGCACCCCGTTCTTCAAACCAAGTCTCGTTATCATCAGCACGTCGTAGTCATCTACAAACGAAAATGCTTGCGTACCTCCTCGAGTGACTTTTTGATGCGCACCATGATGCAACGCTCGATCTCAGCCACCTCAGCGCACTCCTCCACCGACTTGCACGAGTAGGCATGGCCTGTTATACGACTAAGTAGTCAGAAATGATAACCATGAGTCTGGCACAGAACCGAGGAGGCACTGCACCAGCATGGGAGAGCAGTCCACCGAACTGTAGTGCCTTTAGAGGCGTGCACGCGCTTGGCGAGCTCGAGGATGCGTGGGTCATCTCCTCGAGCCCGACGCGATGATAGCCGACGTCGATGTGCAGCAGCGCCTTGACCTGGTGGTCGCAGGACAGCGCAGGCCTTCTCAAGCGCGTCGACGCCGAGCGCCGAGTCGACGGTCACGAGCAGCTCAATACCTGTCTGCTGCGAGGCGTGGCACGACCTTGCTGAGTTTGGTGGGCTGCACGACCGGGAAGGCGAGCAGCACGCTCTTGAGCCCGTCGATGCCCGCGTGCAGGAACTTGAGCGCCTCCGAGGGCTTGGACACGGCCACGCCGCACGCGCCAGCCGCCACCTGCAGGCTCGCGACCTCGCGCGTCTTGTGCGTCTTGGCGTGCGGCCGCAGCTGCACGCCGTGGCTGCTCGCGAGCTGCTGCATGCGGTCGATGTTGGCCTTGAGCCGGGCCTCGTCCACCGCCACGCTGGGCGTCGCCATCCACGCGCGCATTGCCGCTGAGCTTGGAGCTGGCGCTGGAGATGAGGAGGCGGCTGCGCTTGGAGCTGCTCGGCGGATCGGATTGTGAAGTGACCAGTCGGTCTCAGCTGAAGTGGTACCCATGTTGCGACATGCGAAATTGGATTGGTGGTCGACGACCTTGGAGAGCTCGGCTTGGTGGTGGCTTGGTGGTGTCCGCGGTCTGCTGGTGCCGCAGCATGGTCGGACGTGAATTGGCGCCATGGTGATCTCCATCGACGAGCTATCGGAGGCCTTGTTGTCGTCAGCATGAGCTCTCGAGATCGAGCGGTGGGACGGAAACTTCAAGTTCAGTCCCCATCCTGAGATGCCGCACGAAGTTGTCATGGTGACCAACCGTGCAGGGATCGAACAAGCAGAGCGAGCTCAACCTGTGCATTGCCGATTTTGGAGTCCCGCGGTGGCGGCGAAGATATCGAGGCGGGGTAGCCGAACATGCAGCCGCTCAATTTTAAGTCGTGTCAGTGCACAGTCTCGGCAACTTCGTGTTGCTAGTCGTCTACATCCTTGGAGCTTAATAAGCTCAGCTTATACCCGCTTTACAAATCGCGATCAGAAAGACGCGGTGCTTCATGGATCCCTGACGCTGTTGGGCGGTGTGTCGCTCTCGCTGACCAGTCTGACCGACGCAACGCCAGCAGTTGTTTGCATAGACGCAAAACAGCCTCATGACGAGCCTTTGCTGCCTGCCTCCTGGGACCGTGAATCGTTAGATCGAGTGTGCACATCATCGATCCTATCATGTATCGCCGCGTCGATCCGCGACCTAC
Source organism: Phytopythium helicoides (assembly GCA_024867545.1). NCBI lineage: Eukaryota > Oomycota > Peronosporomycetes > Pythiales > Pythiaceae > Phytopythium > Phytopythium helicoides. The sequence continues at coordinate 546,301 of JANFNE010000020.1, read as the reverse complement.
ATCTTGTCCGAGAACACTGTGCTCAAACGTAAAGGCCGTGAGAGATAGTGCGGTTCTGGTCAATACAAAATCATGGGTAGCTCACCTCACGTCCTGTTGAAGTACCAGTCGTCGGACAGATGCAATGATTGCGCGGGGTGCATAATGGCAGCAGCAAAGCACCAGGGATTCATGACTCACGAAGGCGGTGCAGCCAGAGCAAGCAATCGCCTGCCAGCTAAATACTACTATCAACGTGGGAGTGGGCCTGTGGCAATTTTCACTTTTCACCCGTTGCTGCCGCTGCCGATCAAAAGTCAGCAGTCGATGCCTTTGTCGTTGGCTGGAGCCTGCCTCGAGTGGGTGGGCGGACCTGCTCTGCCTGCAAGCAAATTGGGCACACGCCTCATCACGTCAGACACACAAACACTAGTGGCTGCCTGCTGCGCTCCATGGCACGGTACGTGCTGTGTCACACCCGGCGTGCAGTCACTTGAGGCGATTGTCGAGGCCGGGGTCTCGAGGAGCTCACCTTGCGAGTCCTGGGCAGCATGCAATTCCCATCGTGTCTCGCTAGCGTCCAGAGTGGGCGGTGCTCGCCGAGCCAGAGTGGGTGAATATGGCTCTCCCATTGGCCAAAACCTCGCTCGTCCCCTAGTCCGCCGAGTCAGAGCAGCCGGTGCATGTATATAGCTCTTTGTATGGTTCGTATACTCCCCCTGTCGCGGGCCGCGTACGTACCAACTACTTGCTCTTTGTATGCTCGCTTCTTCCTCCCCCCCCCCAACCCGACCCGACCCGAGACCCGACCCAAGCGCTTCCCGCCCCCCTTCCAAGACCGCTCGACGTAGTGACGCTCTCCCCCCCTTGACGGTAAAGCGCGACGGCCGACGGGCATGAGCGAGCTGGGCGACGAGGACAAGGCGACCACGCGCTCGGCGTCCGCGGCCGACGAGGAGGACGCGTACCTGGCGCAGCGGCAGTCGACCATGGACTCGGCGACGCTCGACAAGCTGCTGCGCGCCGAGAAGCACCTGCTGCAGGCCGGACAGGCCACGGCCAACGCCTGGCGGCTCATCGGCCGCGCGCCCACGGACGCGGACAACCCCTCGGGCGGCAGCGACGACGCCGCGCTGCAGGCCGCCGAGCTGTCGAGCTCCCCGCCGCAGGCTGCAGGCGGAGACAGGCGCGCCTTCCACCACACGGCGGCGGCGAACGGCGGCAGCAGCGCAAGCCCCAGCAGCGGTGGTGGTGGCGGTGGTGGTGGTGCTGCTGCGCAGGCGTCGAGTCCGAGGTTCCCCATGGCCATCCCCCGCCCAGATGGAGGAAGGTCCAGTCTGGGAGCCTACCCGGCCAACTACGACCGACACCTGGGCGGCCGAGTCGACTTCCACGCGTCCACCAACAGCCTCGCAGAGGGGAACAACGTCATGGCCGAGAACGGACGCAGCAGGTCCACGCACGGCAACCTGTTCGGGTACACGCGCGACTCGCCCCCGCTCTCGGACGTCACGCTATTCACCTTCACGGTCAAAAAGTCCGACAGCGTGCTCGAGAAGCTCGGCAGCAGGCGCGCATCCATACAGCTGCAGGTCGACATCGAGGCGCGCATGCTCAACTTCCTCTCCCCGCACGACGCCAGGGAGAGCTACTCGTGCGCAGCCGTCACCGCCAAGCCGCAGGCCAGACTCGGCATGCAGCTCAAGATACAGACCAACACGGCCACGCTCAACAAGAAGATCACGTTCTTCAGCGTAGAGGACCGCGCCAACTTTGTGCAGGCGCTCGAGGAGGGCAAGGTCATGTACAGGAACAAGCCGTCTCCGCACCCTGCAGGCGGCAACTCTCACTTTGCAGCCTCGAGTGCCAGCGTCAACACGACCTCCAACACCCCTGCCAACAGCGGAAACAACCCGAACACCAGCAGCGCACCCAGTGCTACTAGCGCAAAGGAAAGCTCGGTCAGCAGCTCGACTGCTATCATCGAGAACCCGTCGTACCAGACCATGTACCAGCCCGTCTCGATGCTCTCGTTCTCGTCGCGCGCACCTACAGAAGTCGCGGACGACGCATCGTCGGTCATTTCAGGCGAGTTCACGCGGTCGAAGATCCGCGAGTCGATCGTCACGGACCACTTTGGGCTTCTCCCCGGAGAATCCGTGCTTGAGCATGTGCAGCGCGTGACCAACCTCGTGGTTATGTCTCAGTCGGACCGTGCTGTGCAGGGCGTGCTGAAGATCACATCGTACCGCATCACCTTCACACCATACGACGCCAACTGGAAGTTTGGCTCGTTTGAGCTGCCGCTCGCAGCCATCGACCTCATCACACGTGATGGCTTGATGCTGCTAATTTCGTGCAAGGATATGCGGACACTGCGGCTTGCAATGCACGACGCTTACTCGCGCAAGAAGGGATACGACCAGCTTCCTTCAACGCCAGACTTCCGGTGGCTCAACCTCTTGACGCTACGAATGAAGCCTCCCAACATGATTGGCGCGCTATTTGCATTCGACTTCCACACTGAGAAGGCCAAGGAGCGTATTACTCCTCTCACAGAGATGACGAACGGTTGGTTCGTGTACTCTCCGTTTGCCGAGTACCAGCGTCTCGGGTTCTTGACAGCACACAAAAACGGAGGCGGTAACGCGGGACAAGATGAAGACGGAAACTCTGTTATCACATGGCGTCTGCTTAAGAACTCCAAGTTCCGTTTCAGCCCGACATATCCGCAGCTGATGGTTGTGCCGTCACTCATGTCAGAGGAGCAACTCGTCCAGTCAGCGCGCTTCCGATCCCGTGCACGCTTACCGGTTGTTGTGTGGCGACATCCTGTGAACAAGAGTGTGCTTTCACGTTCTAGCCAGCCTAATTATGGCATGGCAGGGAATCGATCAGAGCCCGACCGTATTCTTCTTCGCGCTTACCGTGATTCGGCGAACAAGAACAGCGCGGGCATTTCGCCGCCGCTCCACATCATTGACGCCCGAAAGCCAATTGCGACCAAGGGAAATCGCCTAAAGGGGAAAGGTAAGCTCTATGTCGATCAGCGTTTGATCAGTGAGCAAACCCAAATACTAACATTTTGAAACGTGTGCCCATAGGTGTCGAAAACTCACAGCATTATGACAATGCTCAGATTGAGTTCATGGGTATCGCAAACATCCACAAGATGCGCGAATCTTGGGATGCGTTGAAGGCGCTTGTGAGCCCAAGCAGCGTGGAGGATGGCGACAAACACTACCACAATCGTCTTGAGAGTAAGCCAACATGCCAGTTGACCATTTGTCTGCTGGTGAGCTTCTAACCTAATTGTACAAATGCACAAGCAGACACGAGATGGTTGAAACACGTTATGCGTGTTCTTTCGGGTGCGCGGAGAGTTGCTGAAGTTCTGCATGAAGATGGTGCATCGGTACTCGTCCACTGCAGTGACGGCTGGGATCGAACACCGCAGCTCGTGGCTCTTGCCCAGCTGATTCTCGATCCTTACTACCGGAGCATTCGTGGTTTCGCTGCTCTGGTGGAGAAGGAGTGGTGTTCATTTGGTCACAAATTTGCGGACCGTATTGGTGTCGGCAAGGACATCACGGATCAACCGAATGAGCGCTCACCCGTCATGCTTCAGTTCCTTGACTGCGTCTGGCAGATGACGCGGCAGTTCCCGACGTGCTTCGAGTTCAACGAGAAGTTCCTGCTCCACATCGCTGACTCGACAATCTCCGGTCTGTACGGAACGTTTTTGTACAACTCGGAGCGTGAGCGTTTCCTCGACAAAGGTGTGGGAGCGCACCGAGTCAGTGTGGACGCCCGTTCTTGAGAACCCTGCGCCATTCCGCAACCCCCTCTACCGACAGACGAACCGTGTGCTGTACCCTCGCGCAAACCTCAAGCGCGTGGTTCTTTGGGACGCAATGTTCTTCCGATGGGACCCAGAGAGTCACCCGGACTACATGGAGTACATGGAGCCTGTTCACCAGCAGCAGCATTCACGCGGTGGGGCAAACAGCGGCTATTCTGGCGACAATGCTCAAGGTCGGTATCAGGACGACAACGCGTCCGAGTTCGGTGCCAACGATCTGTCCGGTCCCGTCGTGGGAGGAGTCACGATGCTTGGCAATCGGCTGGATCCAAATGCTGGTATCACTTCACCGTCAATATTGCCGATCGATGCTGGCGTCGAACTAGATGCAGAAGAGAAGGCCATGCAGCTGGAGATTGACGGCATCCACGACTATGATGAGTTCCGCAGCAAACTCACGCTGTCAGACTGCTCGGATATGAGCGACGACGACGATAACTTCGACATGTCTCCTTCGGATAATGGCGCAGACGATAACAATGGCGAATCGTTTGGGGAGGTGAGCCCACCTGCCGGGCATATGCCTGCCAGCGTAGCAGCCAATCTTGAAGAGCTTTTTGCCGACTTTGATGGGGAAGTGCTTTCTCAGCACCAACGGGGTCTGGAGACTCGCACTCGGCAGCGCGCGCAGGGACGCAACTTGCGTGACGCGCTCAAGGCAGGTCCCGACCAAAGCCGAATCAAGTACCTTGAGCAGCTGCTGGATGAAAGCGTGGGGCGCGAGCTGCAGCTTGAGGCCGAGCTCGAGTCAGTGCTGCACCGCATTACGTCAATCCGCGGCGAAATCCACGCGGCGGTGGCGTCAGCTTCGATCGGCTCGTAGATCGCCTGTTATATGTATGTGTGGCTCCAGCACGCTGTTCATCGTAACGGTGGGGCTGGGATCCGACGCGGCAATGTGAATGTGCTGGTGGCTGCGGCCGAGAAGCACTGGAGGTGGAAGCCCGCCGCTCGCCGCTTTTGTTCGTGAGTGTTTGAGATGGAGCGAGCAAAACTCATCAGACCCGCAGTATAGATCGTAACATATGTACACCCGTTTCCAAAGCAACGCTTTCCTTCTTTGCGTCAATGCTACAAGTACAGGTTTCCTCGTTTGCTTGCCAAGTGGATGGACGAAGCGCAGTACTTCGAAGTATCTGTTTGCCTGGATTCAGTCTCAGTATCGTGCACAGACGGACGACCCTATCGATGAGCTCCGAGGAAGAGGCTGCGATGATGGCGGCGCTGGGCTTTGCGAGCTTCGGCAACAGTCAGAGGGAGCGCAAGCGGGCTCGTCGGTCACCCCCGCGCGCGCCACCACTCCCCCAGCTGATGCCTGGGACGGAACTCGCAGACGCATTGCTGTCTACTCGTTACTTCCGCGGACCACACGGAGTTTGCTTCCTTGTCAAGGACACGGAAAACGATGACGCGCTGCGGCAGGCGTTGGCGCCTCGAGATGAAGAGTACCCTTCAAGAAATACGTGTGGAAGTGATGACCATGACCAGCAAAACGAGCTCCTGGAGAGGCTGGCGGACGCCAAGAGGCGGTTCGATGCCCTCAGCAGCGAGGAATTCCTCTCTGCCCGGAGCGCCTGCAATCCGTTCGAGCGGCTTGGGCGGCACCGATTTCTCAACCGGTCAGCTATGAAGTTGGTGACGCTGGACCACATTTTCCAGTGGACGGCCTGCGCGAGGTCTTCCTCACCAAGAGAGTTTGCGTTCACTGACATTTGCGGGGGACCTGGTGGCTTCTCCGAGTATCTGCTCTGGCGTTTACAGCAGCAAACCGACCAGAGTGTACTCGATGAATCAACGAAGAGCAATCACATCGAAGGATTCGGCATCTCACTGCGTGATGCCGCAAATTTGTGCGACTGGCGCTTACCACAAGACTTGGCGCTGATTCATGTTGACGACGGAAGCAAGGATCCTAGTAAGGAGAAAAGGGCAGGCGCGCACTTTACGATCTCGTACGGTGCAGATGGCACGGGAGACCTGTACTCAGTTGAAAACATCCAACGCTTTCGAGATGTTGTTCGCACCCGCTGTCCCCATGGCGTGGCATTGTCAGTGGCCGATGGCGGATTCCTTGATGCCAGGGACCGAGACAACCAGGTAATTAGGGTCTGTGGGTCTATTGGTTGTTCTGCTTGCTGTCTGACGTGCGAATTGATACTTGATTTTGTAGGAATCCATGATGACACGACTTGTGACAGCCGAGGTGCTCGCTATGCTGTATGTACTTCGTCCCGGCGGCGACTTTGTGTGCAAGACATTCGAGTTATCAACACCGGTGATGCGCGAGCTCGTGTGGTTACTCCACCAGTGCTTTGACAAGTTAGCCATCGTGAAACCAGTTGTAAGAATTCTCGATGTTGCGTTCTCGACGAAACAAATCTAACAATTTGTACGCACTAGACGAGTCGCCCAGCAAGCTCAGAGCGGTATATTGTGGCTCGTAGTTTGCGCTCCAACCTACCACTTGAAGCCATTACAGAACTGCTTGTTTCGAACATTGGGGACCCCATCCTGAACGACTCGCTACTACCAAATCCTCAACCGTTCTGCGAGGACGCAGTATTCCGCGATTTTATCATAGCAGCAAATGATTCGTAAGTGCATTTCGGCTTGGTAATGTTCAGTCAAGTCTGAGCTAAATCGTGTGTGGCAGATTTGCGACAGTCCAGATCAGTGCTTGCGAGAGTATCACCGAGTACGCTGAAGCTTCCGATCATAGGTTGGTATTCTAATTTAATTGTTATTGGGAAGATACTAAAGAGATGAAACACATCAATAATGTGGTGCAGACGAGCGGTGCTAAAGAGTGCACAACAGCGCCAAGTTAATCCAGCAAGATACTATGCGTGCTGGGAGCTTTAAAAGAAGCGCATTAGGCTAGATTGCACTTAGCAGCTCGCGGAATATATCGTTTGCACCGTCAGCAGAGTATACACCGACACAGCTTACACGAACATTTTTCTTCAACACTCGCCCCAATTTACGCCTAGATTGTCGTCCAAAACAACACCAGCATTAGGATGAGTTATTGCATATCAATTGCATAGAACTTCTACTGCTAACCTGTTCAAGGGATACACCACTGGAACTTCTTGCTGTTTTGCCGTCGATACGATCTCACTCACTTTCTCGTCCAGAGGCTTCGCATCTTCGATGTCAGTCCCGATGATTAGCAACTTGATTTTCCCCTGAAGGATACCCCGCCGCACTTCATGCAGTCCTAGAACCAATCGTCGCAAGGTCTTTTCTTGCATTGGCTTTTGAATATGTACTCGTTCCTGCGACAAAGGATGATCAGTTCATGAGTTGATGTGGGTCTAAATGTTGTTGCCCGACCTGAAGGGAACCTAGGCGTTTGAGAAGTGCGACAGTCAACTCTGCGACGGCATTATTGGGTCCATTTTGTACTTCCTGCAGATGTTGAACGACGAGGATGTTTAGTGGGCTACATGTTGAAAGAATTTGGAAGATCAAAGAGCTTACTCGCTCCGTTCTCGGTGGTTCGATCACGGCTGGAGCGTCTTCGCCAGGAGACTCGGCAAGTGAATCTCCGAGGAAACTATTGTCTTGCTGGGTGTAAGCAACCAATTGTCGGCCACCGTATCGTTTGTGGCTTATTTCTGCAGCCAACTCGACAGCAGCTGCACTCGACACGCATTTTACAGAACATGCTCCAGTTTCCTGGACGATCTCCACATCAGAAACGTGTTTGAAGGCAGCAAAAAATCCCCGTGCTTCATTTACAACGTCATCAAACTCATCTGGATCTTCAAGTTCGTCAGGATCGAGCATGCCTTCGACTATCACATGCGTACTCATATTCGATGTTTTAGTCCATGTGCACCTTACGTTCCTTCCCCCAAATACTTTTCCGTTGTAGAACTCGAAAGCTGCTGCTGCCTGGTCGCTTAGCGCAAAGGTGACTGTGATGCTCCCAAGTGGAATACCCACAACACTCGCTTCTTCGCGGTTGATTTTGAGCTCCATCACTTGCCCAATCTTGTTGAGGCTCTCAGTTGTTTCTAAGTAGACATCTTCGAATTCGTCGTCGTCCTCCATCTCAGCTGGGTCTAGCAGATTGTGGATGACAAGTGTGGTGAGTGATCCAATCTGCCGGTGCTCCTGTAAGTTCTGTGCCGACACTCGACTTGAGCGGTCGCGAACCACTTCGCGCTTTAGCTTCGTCCGGCGCTTGTTTTTGACGTGACGGGCGGGAGGGTTCTCCACGTTGGCTCTCTGCCCTTGCATTGGAGTTCTCCTCTCGTCTTCGATCAAACCATCGTCATTATTACCACACTGCTCTAACTTAACACAGGCATGGACGACTCGAGAACCATAGGTTCTGCCATCTAGTGCAGCAGCAGCAGCTTCCGCTGCTCGCAAGTCCACGAATCTAACAGTGATCGCCCCCGTCACGTCTTCGAAGTCTACCTCCTCCAGCTCTCCATGCTTCCCAAGCACGTCTCGCACCTCCCGCTCCACTTCTCTTCGCTCATCCGGGTCTTCCAACTCGCTTGGGTCGACCATATTGGAAATCACCACAATCGCCTCGCTGATCACTTTCTCAGCCTTCAATTGCTGCTGCTGCTGCTTCTTCTTCTTCTTCGGATTTCGCTTTTTTACCGAGCGCCGGGCCTTCGAATCTCCGCTCATTGGCTTTTGCTCGCCTCTTGTCTTCAATTCGCGCTCGTCCAGCAGCTCAGCGAGCGACAAAGTCGGCGCTCGTGGCGTCGGCCGCCACCGTCTGCGCTCCATCAGCAGCAGCTCGACAAGATGAGCTCCAGCGCTGCGAACTTTGCGCGTTAAGTTCGATTTGTGACCACTGAAGTTTGCTTCATGGTGCGCCTCTTGGTGTTGAAGTCGAGATGCGCCGCTCGGCCCGCCACGAGACGCTGCTGAGCATTTATGGCGCGCCACAAGCTGCTTCTCAGCCCCCCAGAGTGGTGCGAAGGCCCACCACGCGGCCGACGAGCTCTGCTAGCTCTAAGGCCGCTCTCGGTAAAAAATGGATCAAGCAGCCGAGCGAGGGTTGTGAAATTTTGGAGGATGAGGTTTCATCATCGAAGCCCAGAGAAGAAGACGAAAGAAATGACCAATTCACCGCTTATGAAGTGGTGAAATTGAACGAGGAAGTGGCATCTTTTCAGCCGGACGATACCGACGTACGGGTTCTAGAGTCTGAGAAAGCTGAAGGAGAGAGCCAAATCGTGGCGCCATCTTCACCGCAGCACACTCAGCACAAACCGAAAGGCAGCTCGCTGGTGCTTGCATTTTATGGCGACGGGTTTTTGGAGGTGCGTCAGAAACAGGAGAGTCAGCAGCTGTTAGTGCAAGATCAGTGTGGTATTGGAAGCTTTACGGTAGAGTTGCTCGTGTTCAAGGCTGCCGACGTGGGAAAACCTGCCGTTATTGTGTGCGTACAAATGAGTCTTTTTACCTGTTTCCATGTAGATACTCTGCTGATAAACAGTTTGGTGTACCGGTATCTAGTGAGAGTGACACAACTCGCCATAGACACCCGGAGCTCGACGACAGTGGCGCGTTCGTGCGTTGGACATGTTGTGGAAACACTGATCCAAGCGTATATGGGTGCTCTGTAGCAATCAAGCAAGAAACCAAGAATTCCGAGCTACCGTCTATTTACACTGGTGAGTTTAATCAAACACGTACGGAGGCTGGATGAGAACTAAAAATCAATCTCTTTCATTCAGAAACTCCTACTCCCAAGCTGCTTGCAGCGAGACTGCCCGCCCAGGAAACCCATGCAGATATGGGGTTTGTTATCTACGATCGTGGCGCATCTCGCAAGTGGGACAGTGGTTGCCGCGTATGGAACTCCAGCTTTGAGTGCTGGGTAAATCGGTATGAGATTCCAAGCAATCGATGGGTTCGATTCACCGCTGTCTTCGACTCCAGATTTCTTCACGTTTACTTTGACAATACGCTAGTTGATTGCGCACATGTTCAAGCAAAGAAATCTCAACGCTACGTACCTTCATCTCCTCGTGAGCGCTTGAAACGATCTGACTCCCAGTGGATCGCAGGTGTGTCTGCGACAGTCTCATCTTTCTATGTCGGAGGACACCCGTCATACTCACGAAGTGTGAGCGAGTGGCGCACACGTATCGGCTTTGTTGGGTTGATAGGTTCGTTTCTGGTCCGGACCACTTCTATCGGGACAGTTCTCAGTTCGAAAAAGAAGGCGCCAAATGGCAACAAATCGACAAAAGAAGATGAGAGCGCAAAACAGGAAGACGTCGTGCTCGTGCATTTACGCATCCCAGGAGTTGGGAAGGTAATTGATGTATCGACTTTTCATCAGTCTGTAAACTGCCGGCGCACCATCTTTTGGAGACAAGTGTACCCGCACTTTCCGACACCTGCCATTCCTGGCGTTCTGATTTTGAATAATTTTTTCCACGGTGGGCACAATGACCTCGCAGTTTCCCATGCAAAGTCGTTCGAAAATCTTCTTCTATCTGTTGTCCAGACGGCAGATTTTCGTATTGTTATCGAGTATTCACCAGAAGCTGATTTTCGAATCGGACGCGACTATGGTTGCCGATCACAACTCGAGTATGAGCAGAAAGCTGTGGGGTTTATTCGTGGGATTGAGAACATGAGCACTCTTCTGAGTGTACTCGTGAATGAAGGCAAGATGGGGCCGGTGAAACCGCCAATTGGATCTTTTGAAATCCACATAGAGCTCTCTCGAGCACAAGGAAGAAAACCAGTTCTAATCGAGCTTCATTCAATGGCAAGTTCAGGGTGCTTCCCCAACGAGCTTGATATCAAGAAAAAGATAGAAAGCATCGTTCTATTTGAGGCAAAGCGGTAGGCAGAACCATTGCATGATTCTTCTCGTCTGATTACTAATCCTCGATGTTATAGCCCTCAAGGTGAAGAGATATACACGCAAGCGATACGCTACTTTTTGGCACTTGCTGAGCCAAGTCGGAATAACCGTGAGCGCATTTTTCTTGAGTCGGTCATAAACCGCAAGATCGTCATTACAGAACGGAAAATCGTCTCACTCTTTCAAAAGATTGGTTTTTTCTTTGCTCCTTCTGAAATTCAAGACGTTGTCAAGTTTTTCAAAAATGTGCAGGTGTGTGCATCGTTCAACATATAGTGGACTTCTTTTTCATAACTAGCTGATTTGATTTTATTGTAGAACAACTACGCACGAAACCGTGGTCGAATTGAGGATTTACCGAGCTTGTCTATGCTCTCGCCGACACCGGATGGAATGTACACACTCCCGTTTGTGAGTGTTCTATCGTTATCCGCAACGCTTACAGTAGGAGGCAGTGCTCATCGATCTCCGTGGCGATTCGTATGCGTTCTTCTTGACTACGATTATCAACTGGTGGACTTTCTTCACGAAGATTGTCCCAATGCACAGAGTGGAGGACTTACATATCGCCAAAGTCGGTATTTGTTTGGAGGGTTCGTCGACCGTCTTCAAATGAATCTCAGCGACCTCTCTGCGCGTGTTTTTTGCGTTCTTTTTTCGTTGTCAAAGCGATCTGGGGTAAATGATCCAGTCTCGCACGGGGTAGATAGCAGGATGACTAATCAATTTAGTCAAACTGTAAGGGTGCAATTCGAAAATGCCGAAGCGCATCATGTCCTCGGCATGTTTGATGTAGTCCCTACGAACCAGTGCCGCTGGTTAACTCTTGGCTGCGTTTACCGCGCAAAGAAATCTGGAGGATGGCAACTTCAGGCCCTTGGACACTCAAGTGATGCTAATTCCCTTCACGCAAGTGTTGAAAAAGTCACTTCAATTCTCTGCGAGCGTCAAGTTATAAAGACGTATGAAGTGAAGGTATACTACGCAAGAGATAGCACCCAGTTCGAGGACTTTGCATCACGGTTTTCACAGAACATCCGGTTCGGACGTAACGGATGCATCGTCGCCGTTCCCATACACGAAAACAAGCATTTTTCAGGTGCCCAAGGAGCTGACAAGACGTTTGAGAGTTTGCCTCGATTGAAAATAACGCTGAAGTTGCAGCATTTGGGCCACGACATTGATGTTTATACCCACGAGAATCAGCATCACGCACTACCAACTGTACAGTCAATTTACCGCTCTCTCATAACTGTACTTGCCGAACATGGAATCAAGGAGAGCCTCCAACAGAATCCATTCGTAACTAAAGAGCGGCGCGAAAAGCGCTCTGTTGCCATCCGAATCGTTGGTGAAAGCTCAAACCAGCCAGTTAGTGGTGCTCATGTCTTCATCGAACGTAATCTTGAGTACGGAAAACTTAGCACGAGTCTTGCCAAGAAAGTAGTTCCAACTCTCACGATGGGCTCAAGGCTAGTATCAATCCGGCGCCGGCTTCAGAAGACCAGATTCCTAACGGATGTACGCACAGTGGCAAGCGCATTTGTGGAGGAGGCTATCCGCTTGGGCTCGAAGCTTGCATTATTGACACTGCGACGTGATTCCAAGCTAATGCCCCTTGTTCGCTCGCGCACGCTGCTGCGAGCTGCCATGCGCCGCCGATACGAAAAAATTCGCAACAACATTCTTCATGTAGTTCAACAGAGCGAACATGCGCGCATTTACTCTCGAAGTGCACCCATCCGTCTGCGACAGCTACTTGCTACATCGCTGGATTGGTCTAGTAGTGAGCGTGATCTCATGCAGCAGTTCTCGCGCAATGGATTTCGCATACTGGACGAAGACGATTCTCGATATTTGGTCGACGATGGAGCAAACCCGGACCCGAATACTGTTTTTGCCGAATGGGAAGCACAAAAAAGTCAGACACTGGAGGCTGCCGACCAATCAAACGACACTGCTGACAAAGTATTGACCACCGAAGAAAAGAGAGAAAATGACACTGACGGCGCTGAAATTTTTCCCATGCCTAATATAGGCAAGTCGGATCCGTGCGGAGTCCTCCGATTGCATAAAAAGCATTTTGTTACCGACGATCAAGGAATGATAAAATGCCATCTCGCACCGGGGACATATACGTTGTATGTGTTTCACGTCGAATTCTTTGAGTGGACTTCTGTAGCTGTCGTATACCCTCCGGTCAATACATCAGGTTCGTTCGGTGGCTCTACCTCGTTTTCATCTTCTACACAGCAAATCTTGATTCCTCTTGAAGGATTTCGCTGGTCGTACACCATCCAGCTCGTGGACTTTTACCAACAACATTTGCCAAAACGCATTGCTGGTATTCCACTTGCAATCACAGACAAATGCGGCTCGTTTCACTCGATAGTGACAACTGATGTTCATGGGCGAGCAGCGTGGGACGTAAGCAAAGGTCTGTACGCGATCGGTGCGGCTCCAAATTGCCCATGCATCCTTTACTCGGCATTCAAAAATATAGTAGTAGATGGAAGCCGTCTCCGGACATCTCGAACGATTTCGGTGCCGGTACTGTTTGGCAAGATCAAAGTGGACCTTGCGGTCGTCGGTTTGGGGGACATTTTAAACGACAAAAAGCCTCTCTCGGTAGCGATTTATCTGTGTAGAGTGAAAAACTCACCATCTCGAGGCATCCGAGAGGTTGACGACCTCAGCAATTCCGCTGAGGGTGTTGAGATTCAGACTGCACTCAACAGCGTCAACCAGCTGCAACTACGTTTAGGAACTTATCGATTGCGTGCAAGAGCAAGTGGGTGCTTTGCTTCTTCAGCTGCACTTATGAAGGTTGAGTGGCAGGCTGCAGACACCCCAGCAAAACAGCTTGTTGTTGTGACGAGGGCGTTTTCGCAGCCGCATGCGTACCGTGTTGTTTTTTATTTTATTCCTCCAGCAACAATAAACCTCAGCCTTATGATTGAAGTCAGCAAAGACAAGGTGGGTTCGATCTGAATCAAGTGTTGTTTCGTTGACAAGGATACATCACAGACACGGTTCACTTTGATTGTGTGCAGGTGCCGTTAGGATTTGCGTGGCACCAAGACGTTCCGCCATGTCTGCGGCAACATGTGGCGTTAGAAGGAGCTGATAGATTCCATGAGTGGGAGTTCCAGTCATTTTTGCTGACCTGTCAAGAAGGTATGCATACTTGCTCTCAGCAAGCTCAACTCCCATTGATTGAGCTTTTCTTATGCATGTATCGATCTACATACTACCTTCCCCGTCCTCCTTACTTACTGCTCCTACTGTGCCGTTCCTTTATGTGTTCCTTGCACACAGGATTTTCGTACAAGAGCCTTGTTGCGCCAAGTGTCCACCAGTTCCATCCTCGCGGCCAAATTCCAGCGCGCATCGAGGTATACTCAGCAGCTGGATGCATTTACGAGAGAGCGATCAGTGCTTCCAGCGACAGTTCGGATGGCTTCTATAGCCACATTTGCTCCTGGAATTCAGTTGGCGAGCTCATCCTCCGCACCTCGTAGGTATTCCTTGCCTCTTAACTCAGAGAGTTGGCCAAAATATCTCTGCACGCACTTGACACAGCATCGAGCTTATCTCCTTCAGCATTCTCAGCAAGCTGGAGAATCGTAGCGAAGATCACGTCTCGATCAAGTGAGGATCGCAGAGCCTCGACTGTTAGGAGAGACTTGAGCAGTTCGAGCGTCACGACGACCAGTTCTACATCCTCTTCGTAGATTGGCCACCGATGCAGCGGCTCGTGCAAGCGCTGAGTGACTGTGTGGGGCTGGTTTAGGCAGAAAGACACCACTCGGTGCAGGAGCTTGTCATGAGCGCGCACCAGAACGTTGAGGATCATGAGCGAGTGGGCGTTTTCAGACGACACAACTGGGTCGAGCAAGACTGCGATAAAGTCCTTGACCCATGGATGATCGTCGAGCTGGAAGCGTTCGTCGCCTGCACACCCGAGAAGTACTGTGGCAACTGCCTCTGTGCGCAAGCGCAAGAACTTGCCCCATTGTGAACCGTCGAGGATGCATGGAAGAAGCGGACCAACTAGGTCATCGGCGACTTGTAACAAGTCCCGATCACACGCTGCGGCGATGCGTGTGAGACCACAGATGATGCGATTCGCTGAATTCTAATTCCCGTGTACACCGGTGCGTCAGTTTGACTAGCCGACTGTACAAGGTAAAACAAGACAAGTAGCTACACACCTTGGAGTATCGGTCGATCTGGTCAAGAGCACGGGACATGGTCACGACTGTCAACTGCAAGCAGGCCTTATACTTCTCCGGAGCGTCAGGGTGCTTGCATACACGCAGCACAGCAAGCGCATCGCCATAAACCCGTGGATCAGCCAGAGTACCAGCCACGTTCTGTACGAAGTGGACCATGAGCGATAGCAGCTTGCGCGAATTGTGATGGTGGAGCCAGCTCAGAAATGTCTCCACGAGAGCATGGCGAATCCTTGAGCACAATGCTTTCACAGCGCGTAGTTCTTTCGCGGGGATGTTTCCCGAGCCTAGGCTTGTCTGCGGAGAATATTGAGATCAGTAGGCTTGTCCTTACAACCACGAATCTCGTTGACTAACCTCTAGTCGCGGCATGACACTTTCAAGCTCCCAGAACGCCGTCTCCAGGACAGCAGATGGCACTCGATAGGCACTAAGTATAATGTCACGCATAGCCTCGATGATGGCGTGGGTAAATTCGAAGTCAAGCAGAGACTCCATTGGCACTTCCTTGAGACTATCATTTCCAAAAGCAATGAAGATCAGAATGAAGCTCGAGGAAGTTAATGCTACTGCAGCGTACCTTTGGACAAGATCCTCCATGGGAAATGCTCCCGATGGCATTCCTATGGTCATTTCGACACGAGAAGCTGTCTCCATAATGACTCTGTACAAGACGGGCAACGTCTGCGCAGCAATCAACCGACGCTCCGGGACTCTTAGCCACGAGCTCAGCACCTTGGTACACTCAATCTCCTGCTCGAGTGTGAGAGGCACGACTGACTTTTCCTCCGAGTCATCTGCGTTCCTCTTGTCATCCTCAGCATTGGGCTCATCATCGTCGAGCGCCCCGACGCCAATTGACGTTGATGCATCGAGCGGCTCCATCTCCTCGACAAACGCGGGCAGTTTGAGCAGGCTGAAAGGGTTTACTGGCCTCTGCGGAAACTTGGCCTCGAGTAGGATGGCGATTGTCGCCGCCAGCTCAACCTTGACGGGCTCGGCCACGCCCGGTGTCGCAGTTGACCCGACTGGTAGAGCTGACGTCTCGCTAACTTCTGCAGCCCCCTCCTTCATCAATAGGCGCATGAGCAGTGGGAGGACCTCGTTGCTGATGGTTTGGCGTGCGACCGGATGGGTCTGCATGGCCACCGTGACGTACTCGCACGCTTGGCGAAGCAGGCAGTTTAGGCGTTGTGCCGCATCTGTTGCGGGAGTAGTATCACCCAAGAAGAGCGAAAACAGCCAGCGCAGGCGCTTCTCGACGTCCTCGACAGCGACGTGCTCCCCGAATGCCTCGAGCACGCGGGTGGATCCCATGAGTGCGACCGCCTACAATGTACGCACAAAGCGTAAGCATCTCTCCCCAAGGTCCACGCAATGCACTCAACCTAACCTTGAGGCCAAAGTAGCACTTGCGCTGCCAGGACGGGTAGAAGAGCACGGACGCGAAGGCCGCGCGGTAGCGCTCAAGCAGCGGCAGCATGGCCTTCTTCTCGGTGACGTAGCGCACCGCCTGTCCGTCAATCACAACGAGCATGAGAAACCTACCCTTCCAGCTAGTCACCACAGTAACGACAGACGTACGAGCGACGCCGCCGAGAGCAGCGAGCCGAGCTCGACCTCGTCGGTCTCGGCGAGCGGTTCGGCGAGCTGCTGAGCCGACGCGTTGGCTGGCAGGAACTGCGCGAGCGCGTCGTCGAGCTCGTCGATGAGCTGCATGAGGAACACGAAGGTGGCGTCCACGCCGAGCGTCGTCGAGTGCACGCACTCCTGCACGTATCCTGCGGCATGGGGCGGGCCGTCAGCCCTCCATGTTCACATGGCTACACTTTCGCTGGCCTCGCGCGCACCTGCGATACCGTGGGCGCCCGCGGCCACGAGCGCGTTCGCGAGGTCGCGCTTCATCTTGGGAGCGCTCGCCATGGACGCAGCAGACGGCGGCGGAGACAGCAGGAGACGGGCGGCGGCGGAGAAACTGAAGTCGGCGGCGAGCGGAGTCCGCGACGTCAGTCGAATGGCCATCACCGGCAGGCGCGGCTCGCAGCGTATACCGGAGCGCATAGTCCGGATAATGATGATATTTGCGAGGCTTCCGTCCGGATAGTGTGGTCAAATCATGTATACCGTAACCTATGATTAGGGTTCTGGTTGTGCCGCTTCGTGGGCCAATCAGAAGCGTGGAGTGTCGCGTTCGCGCCTGGTCCCGTATTGTGTCATTGACAAAACGTGAGCTCTATCTCGCTACTATTGTCAAGATCGGAAGGTTCTGCACTTTTTTGAAAGTGCAGGACAGACGACTCGCACCGCCGTGCATCCTCTGATTTGCAAAAGCCACGCCGCTTTTGTCGGCCTCTTCTCTCGAAAAAAGCGAACTTACCGTACCGTACTTTTCTCGACGCAAAGGGTACCCTCGTACCCCTTGTACCCCCCGCCCCAGGCAGGCAGACGATCCGCAGGAGCTGCGACTGCTGCTACGCCACTCCTGCGCAAAAGTAGAACCGCACGAGGACCGCCGAGGCCCTCGCTTCTACCCGCCGCCGCCGCTGCGTCAGTCCATTCCATTCACTCCGCTCCCGCCTCGGCAGCTCCTGCGCGTCGATCGGCCGCCGATTTGCAGCCGCAGAGATGGCGCTGCGCATCCGCGTGGACGAGCAGCCGTCGACGAGCGCGTCGCCGCGCGGCAGCAAGCGGCGACGCAGCGAGGAGGCCAACGGCTGCGCGGGCACGCCGACGTTCCTGGACAAGACGTACGCGCTGCTGGAGGCGTGTCCGGAGGAGCTGGCGGGCTGGACGCCGCGAGGACAGAGCTTCGTGGTCAAGCGGCCCGACGCGTTCGCGGAGCAGGTGCTGCCGGCCTACTTCAAGCACAACAAGTTCGCCTCGTTCGTGCGCCAGCTCAACCTGTACGGCTTCCGCAAGGTGCGAGGGCTTGACTCGCCCTCGCCCGACGCTGACAGGGTCAAGAGCGAGCGCAGCAACAGCTCCGGGCGACGACAACGCGACCGAGGACACGCGCGGATGGTGGGAGTTCCGACACGACAAGTTCGTGCGCGGCCAGAGAGAGCAGCTGCGCGCCATCAAGCGCCGAACCACGGGCAGCGACAGTCGGCCGTCGACACCAGCCGACGGACAGGCGACCACTGTCGACAGGGCCGAGTTCGATGCCCTCAAGGCCGAGATGCAGCTCGTGCGGGAACAGGTGCAGCAGCTCAACAAGAACATGGCCACGGTCTTGCAGGCGCTGGCTGGTAGACCGCACACGCACGAGGCAGAACGAGGCGCTCGGCCTCCGACGGCTCCAGCGCCGCCAGTCTCTTCGAGCTTCGCACCGTCTGGAGGAGGCATCAACAAGTCCCAACTGCCCCCTGTGGTGCCACAGCAGCAGCAGCAGCAGCCACTGTCAATTTATGCCCCGCCCCCGCAATCGCTCACCATTAGTACGAGCGCGCAAGGCCTGGCCCTATCGTCTCCGTCGACCCAGTTCCCGTCTCCACGCCATGATATCAAGACGATGCGAAGCCCGGTCGGCACATATCACCTTCGCCCGCTCCAGTCGCTCATCCACGCCAGTGCAAGCACAGGTGGACCGGGCACTCCGGTCGGAATTCCACCGCTGCCGAGCCCTCGCCCGTCTCCAATGCCGTCGCTCGTGAGCCCACGCCTAGCGTTCTTGAGCCACGCTGCCAGCACGATCCCTCCAGTCTCGACGCCCGACAGCAGATCTTCCACTCATCTCGAGTACGTTCGGCAGCAGCAGCGGTATGGCCAGCCGTCTCCAGTTCCTAGTGTGGCCTCGCCCGACGTCGCAGTGCGGCAGCTCAGCCAAATGGCGGCGCAGACGCGCAGCGACTTGCTTTCCTGCATTGTCGCGCGAATCATAGGTTTCCTGCGAGTGCAGCAGCAGCGCGAGCAACAGCAGTCGCAGCCTCCCGCGACTCCAACAGGCTGGTAACAATCCAGAGGTCGAAGGCGTCGCCGATGCAGTCAACTCGGACATCGCGCAGAAGCTGGCGTGGGCCCACGAGGGGTCTGCTCCTTCTCCGTCGTCAACTTCGGTTGTGCCCCCGCTGGACGCAGAGACAGCCGCCATGTACCGCGTCGAGATCCTCAAGTTCATCTCACGAGAGCTGCCTCGTGCGCTGCAAGACGCGGTTGACAAGCGGCTCCAGCCAACGCAGAGGAAGTCGCTCAATCGCTCTCTGCTTGCGCTATTAGTCCAGAAAGCCCAAGCTGCACTCGAGCACCAGATGCGCGCGACCCACGCGGGCTCGAGCCCCAAAGGCCCAGCAGAATGATTCAACCACGCACTCGTGGATGTACTGTGTTGATGTACAAATGCCAAAACTGCGTATTGATGTGGTTGGATTATGATACTGTTCATCGCTGACTGAGGGGGCTCACACTGATAGATAGTCGCAACACTTATCACATTCACGATTCCAGCGCCTTGGACAGCACGTCGTCGCTTCGAAGAGCTCGAGTGACGTCGTCCATGGTTGCTGCAGACGCAAGTTTACCTGTCCAGAATGCCTTGGACCCGGGTTGGGCAGAGCGCTTTCGCTTGATGAGCGCATAGCACTCGAGTGCCGAAATGTGTCGAACCAATTCCTCGCGAGAAAAACGAGGAAGCCAGGCGGCATTCGCGCTTGTGCTCAATCGCGCAAGCTCTTCGCTAACGGCATTCAGATCGCTCATAGCGGTCGCGTTGCTTGGTGCCAGCGTCGTCAACACATAAAGCAGAAGCTTGGGCATGCGTGGCAGCTGGGCAATCTGCCGAGAGAGTGGTGTCGACAGCATATCGGTTGAAGACTGAACCACGTCGCGAAGGTTGATTTGAGCAACAGGAGTTGGCTTGCGGAGTGGCTCTGGGCTGACAAAAGTAGTAATTGGAGCAGTCACTGGAGCAGTGCACTGGGGAGTAGAGTCTGCTCGCTGAAGAGCTGCGCGCGCGCACTGCTGAAGCAGGCTGACAGCGCGTCGGGCATCTCCGTCACGAGCTGCGACTTTCCGTGCGATCAGCTCGATAGCCTTCGAGTCCACCGGAGAATTAGCCACTCCCTCAGAGGTGACCGCAGTGGTGGCGTAATGTGCCACGATGCGCTTCAGCTCTTCGTGGGAGTACGAGCCGAACACAACATGTGGAATGTCGGCAGTGGGGTGACCAGGTGACACGCCCAACAGATGGGAGATTTGGGCATACATGTCGATGCCGTTCATGATGCCGAGGAACTTGAACGACGGCGATAGAGCCGACCACTGCACGAGGAAGCGAATCATTTCGGCGATGCGCGAGTGCTGGCGCTTGGGGAGGCGCAGCAGGTAGTCCACTTCATCCAGAACCAGCACACTGTGGAAATGTAGTCACGCTAGTGAGTCACATGTCAAAGCTACCATGAGCGTACCATCACCATCCACGTACGTTGAGTCGCGAATAGAGGTGATAGAGTCTGCAGTCGCTCGGCAGAGAAAGCTGTCGAGCGCGAGCGCGTTGAACACCTTGGGCAGACGCTTTGGACGAGTACCGCCGCAGCTCGCTGAGCCGGCGAGCGATCTCTCCGTACAGCGCCGCAGGGCGTGCCGAACGTGCTGCAGTTGATCCGCACCGCCGCGCCAGGGAAGTCGGCAAGCAGCTCTTCCACGCTCGAGGTCTTGCCCGTGCCCGGCGGTCCCACGAGGAACAAGCAGTTGGCACTCGCACCGTGCAGCACGTCTCGGATCTGGCGCTTCTGCTCTTCACGCCCCACAACTCGCAGCGCTTTCGGCGCCCACTGGCCCGTGCTGATCCGCCGCAGCACCGCAGCGCCGTCGTCGCTCAAGCCTTCGCCCGCGACGATCTCCTCGCTCAAATCCTCGCGCTTGTCCTCCGCCGGCTCATCGTAGCGCAGCGAGCGCCTCATCACCACCTCCTTCTCCTTCTCGCCGTCGCCTTCCAACTTGGCAGGGGAGATGCACAGCGGCCGCGCGCGCTTCAGCGGCGGCGACAGCAGCTCCAGAGCGGCCGGCGGCTCGCGGCGAGTCGGCAAGTCGCGCTTGCGGCCAGGCGCAGCGACGGGCGGCGCAGCTTCGAGCGAGCGCTGAGCCAGGCGCTTGGCCTCGGCGCGGCGCTCGGAGGTGCGGGAGCGCGTGCGCATGGGGAGAGGACGAGCGCTCGAGGTGGCGGAATGGCGAATGGCTTGATGCGGGTTGGCGCCAACCGCCGCGCGCACGGTTTTGGCCAATGGGAAGAGAGGATTTGGGGTTTTGGCCAATGAGAGGAAGAGGAGGTTTCGCGCCATTTTGGTTTGGAGGGGAGCATAGCAAAATCGAGTCAGACAGAGGAGATGGCTACTCATGATGCCAATCACCGCTGCATGGACGACCCACCGCTAAATGAACAGACTCTCGCTCTTTGCGAGCTGTGAGGGCTCCCTGGCATCATCTTCGGCTAGTTAGTGTTCAACTAGAGGCCAAAGGAGGTTGACGCGACTGTGACTAGCAAAGTAAGCGGGTTCGATTGTGGAGGTGAGATGGCTGCAGCTACGCATGCTGCTGCAACATGACAAATGCAAATGTGCTTCTGGCGTAGCTTACGCCTGACCAATCCACTTGAGCGACTTCTCCCACAACTCTGTGCCCAGCTTCTTGTCCTGCGCGAGCTCCGAAGTCTTCCAAACCTCGTCCACGCGAATGTACGCGGCGTTCGTGGCGCCGAATGGCAGAGGCTGCTCGGATGCAATACGAGCCAAGACACCGCCGGAGTACTCGGAAGTGCTCATACGGCCACCGACCCACCACGTCATGAATCGGATGATCGGCATAGCTAGCGTCAGCAAAATGGCGTTGTGAGCACGGAACAGACCTGTGTCCGGCGTCAGACCCGGTGTGTACGACACGATCTCGGGGCCATCAGGGTACCGACGTGCAAACTCGACCGCGTACACGATGTTGAACAGCTTGCTGGTGCCATACGCCATCATCGCGTTGAAAGGCTCGACACCACGCGCTACAGCCTCCAGATCATCAACAATGGGGGCTGGCAGTCCAGTGCGCTCAGCCGGGTCGTGCGTCTCAGACCCAAGCATAACGATACGCTTGGTCTGCTTTCGCGTAGCAGGTCGAGAAGCAGGAAGTGGCCCTAGATGGTTGATGCCGAATGTGTTCTCAAATCCGTCGATCGTCAGAACCTTCTCCGACATCTGCACACCGGCGTTGCACACAATTGCGAAGAACTGCTGCCCATCCAGCGACTTGGCGAAGCTGCGGACCGACGCCAGGCTGCCCAAGTCGACGATCCCCGCCTCCACCTCGCTGCTGGCGTCTGCAGCCGCCTTGACCTTGACAACAGCCTCGTCCACTCGCTGCTTGCTGCGACCCGCGAGGATCACACGCGTATTCGGCTGCTTGGCGAGCGCCAGGCAGCAGTGGAAGCCCAGACCCGAGTTGCCGCCGGTCACGAGGATGGTCTTCTTGCCGGTCGTCATCACTTGAGCTGGGGGGAACTGGAGGTGAAGAGTCGGAGGTCGCTTGAACTGAGTAGAAGGTGGAAGATTTCGGAATGAGCCGCTCGATCGAATGGTTCAACATCACGCACGACACGGTGTGCGAAATCACTTGCGCGACCAGCATTCCGAGTTTACGCAAAGCGAGTTTTTATACCAGCCAAAGTATTAGATACTGAAAGCTGGACTCAAGCATTACGTGATCGACACACCATGTCACCATGGCTTTCTGACGATGGTCGCCAGTAAAAACCTGCAATGAACACAGTGTTGTCGCCATCGGACACCAAATCTTCCAGCTACCGTGAGGACGATGACAATGGCCGAGGTCCAATCAAGGAATGGGTCGTCAGTGTCTCTTAGTCTTCGAAGTGAGGAATTGGCTTCCTTGGAAGAGCAATACTTTCCTGCTGTCCAATCACTTAGTAGGAAAGAAAAAGTCGAGGAAAGCATGAATTGAAGGGTGCAGTGGACTCCTCCCAAGCCAACAAAGTAGCTACGAACCGCTTTATCCGTAGTCGGGCAATGCAACAAGGCTTACAGCCACCACCACCACAAAATTAATGGCAAATCAAGCGATCTGTGTAAGGGAAACTGTACTGCATTCCATTGACAATACCGAGAGGTGAACAAATCATTGACCAAGTCAACCCCTCCCAGCCGTCTAGGCGATCTGGTTGGGAGACTTGACTTCGACGAAGTCGGGCCCGTTGCCCTCTCCGCGGGTTGTCGTCCTCGGGTGGAACAGCTGCTCGATATCCTCCAGTAGCACACCCTTGGTCTCCGGACACACAAAGTACACGAACACGCCGCAGCACGCGCACAGACCAGCGAAGAGGAAGAAGACGCCGTTGATGTTCAGGTGCGGGAAGAGCTTCACAACCTCCGTCATGACGGCACCCATGCCCCAGTTGGCGGCCGTCGACAGCGACACGCCGTACGCGCGCACGCTGAGCGGGAAGATCTCGGCCGGGTAGATCCAGCAGACGGGTCCCCACGAGATGGCGAAGTTGAACACGAAGAAGGCCGTGCCGATGGCAATGAACCAGCCACCCACCTTGGGGCAACCCGCGTCGTCCACGTTGCCGTCGCACAGTGCCGTGAAGAGGATAGCGGCGAACAGGTGACCCGTGACCATGCCGACGGCACCGATGAGCAGCAGCGAGCGGCGGCCGTACGAGTCGACCCAACGCATGGCAGGGATCGTACTGAGCAGGTTGACGGACGAGATGAAGAAGGACGAGTAGATGCCGGCGTTGGTGATATCCTGGAAGATGAGCGCACCGTAGCTCATGATGGGGTTGATACCCGTGGCCTGCTGCAGCACCTGCAGGAACATGGCGATCAGCACGCGCTTGAACACGGACGGCTCGAGCAGCTCGGCGAGACCCTTGTTGGCCGACCTCTCGGCCTCCACCTGCTCTCCGATCACAGCCAGCTCATGGGCGATGTCGTCCGTCTGGCGAAGACGCTTGAGCACGGCCTCGGCGGCCTCCTTGCCCTTCTTCTGGTACGTCCAGCGCGGCGACTCGGGCACGAACCAAATACCAAGCATGACCACGAGCGGCGCGGCCATGGCCACACCGTTGGTCGTACGCCAGCCACGGTCGCGGTCCTCCACGATGATGTTGACGACGTTCGCGAGCCACAGGCCGATGACGACCGTCATCTGCATGAAACCGGAAAGGAGGCCACGCAGCTCCTTGGGAGATGCCTCAGCGCCAAAGATGGGAGCCGAGAAGGACGAGTTGCCGACGCCAAAACCCTGGATCACGCGAGCCACGTACATGAGGTCGTGCTCCTGAGCCTTGTTGAAGCAAACCCACGAGGTGCCGATGCAGAAGAGTAGGCCCGCACAGAAGATGGTCGCGCGGCGACCGAACTTGTCGGCCACGATTCCACCGATGAAGGCACCTCCCAGACAGCCGAGGTTGTAGGCCATGTTGTACCACACGGTGAAGTCGGTCCACTCCGCGGCAGGTCCGACGACGACGTCGTGCACTGTTCGTAGGTGAAGTTGTGCCAGCCGACGCAGTAGTCGTAGATGAACGAGTCCATGATGAGCACACCCGAGGTCACACCCTGGTCGTAGCCGAAGAAGAGACCGCCGAGCGCCGTGAAGACACACACGATGATGGCGTAGGTGCGCTTGCCCGTGGTTGGCACATCGTCGACGGTCGGGTCGTCGAGGTTGACAATGACTCCGGCAGCCATGCTTGGTTTGTTGCTAGTGTCTCGAGAAGAGGAGGTAAGGCTTGTCGTACGAGGCGAAGCTTGTTGGTTGGGACTTGATCGGCACGAGGCAAATCGGAAAGTGGATTGGTGTGAGTACTACGAGAGTAGTGGAAGCTGTAGGTTTGTTTAGAGATGCTGTCATAGGTGTTCAGGGCGTGGTGGGAGAAGTTGCGTGGGGTATTGGATACACAGCACCGACTAGTCTTGGGGTATGTCCACAGCCTTGGAAAGCGGTGTTGTATGACGCCGTCACAGGGCCAGGCGTGGAACTCGGTCTCCTCTCACTTGATTTCAGCTCGTGTAGTTGTTGCAGTTGGCAAGTGGAGACGCATCGATACGTAGAGCGTTTGCGGACAAAAACATCACTGTCCGCGAATTTTCAGTTCAATTCATGTTGTGTGCACTCGCTGCAGTGACTGAAGTGACTCGCAAGTTGCGTGATACCGTATCGACAGGCTGAAGAGCGTCTCCCACAGTCGTTATCGAAGGTACCACTATTGAGACTGAAGATCTACAGAGACGACCCAGAATGAATACGCTCCTTGCAGTACCGGGAAAATAAAGTAAACATGCACACTCTCAGGGGTGCTTTACATGCTGCAAAAGGTCCAGCGACACCGCGAGGGAGTCCTTCACGCCCTCGTGAGAGCAGGCCGTGCCCTGCGCTGGGATGAAATAAATCAAGTTGCATCAAACTTCAACCTGCAACTTGTTCGCGTGCGCATGACAGTGTGGAGCTTACCGCTTCTGATGGTTGCGCCACAGTTCTTGCAGCGCTTTTCTCTGTGAAATGACTCCAAACTTCATGCACCACCATAAAGCACCACCGTGAAGCACCACCATAAAGCACCCACTTTTCATTAGTTTGACCGCCTTAGTTTGGCCATATTGTTTAATCAAAACTACTACTAGCAGAAGAACACATCTCAAGCAAGAATATAACGTTCGACCTCAAAATCGTGGGAGGTGTGTTGTGTGGCTGCCCAAGCGAACCTGTGCGATGAATCAAGTCTGTCTTTGACTTATCATCGCGCAAAGTTCTTTTTTAAGTTTGAGTCTGTATTGTGGGCCGTAAACAGCAAAACCGCATAAGCGGCGCTTGAAGTTTGATGCAAGCGTGTCATTCGTCACTTGATTTATTTTATACTGTGCACGTTCTTGTACTGCCCAGCTCGACGATCTTCACTTCCGTCGTTTCAAACATCACGGTGAGGTTACATCAGTGCGTCATGATCACCACCAACTTGACTTTCCCAAGACAGCGGGTGATCAGAGTAGAACATATACTCTATTCACAAGTTTCGCCATTCCATTGACGTCGCCTTCAGTAATTTCTCTTCGGCACGCATAGCATTCACATCAATCCACTTTCCGATTTGCCTCGTGCCGATCAAGTCCCAACCAACAAGCTTCACCTCGCACGACAAGCCCCACCTCCTCTTCCCGAGACGCTAGCAACAAACCAACCATGGCTGCCGGAGTCATTGTCAACCTCGACGACCCGACCGTCGATGATGTGCCGACCACGGGCAAGCGCACCTACGCCATCATCGTGTGTGTCTTCACGGCGCTCGGCGGTCTCTTCTTCGGCTACGACCAGGGTGTGACCTCGGGTGTGCTCATCATGGACTCGTTCATCTACGACTACTGCGTCGGCTGGCACAACTTCACCTATGAGCAGTGCACGACGTCGTCGTCGGACCTGCCGGCCGGAGTGGACCGACTTCACCGTGTGGTACAACATGGCCTACAACCTCGGCTGTCTGGGAGGTGCCTTCATCGGTGGAATCGTGGCCGACAAGTTCGGTCGCCGCGCGACCATCTTCTGCGCGGGTCTGCTCTTCTGCATTGGCACCTCGTGGGTTTGCTTCAACAAGGCTCAGGAGCACGACCTCATGTACGTGGCTCGCGTGATCCAGGGTTTTGGCGTCGGCAACTCGTCTTTCTCGGCTCCCATCTTTGGCGCTGAGGCAGCTCCCAAGGAGCTGCGTGGCCTCCTCTCCGGTTTCATGCAGATGACGGTCGTCATCGGCCTGTGGCTTGCGAACGTCGTCAACATCATCGTGGAGGACCGCGACCGTGGCTGGCGTACGACCAACGGTGTGGCCATGGCCGCGCCGCTCGTGGTCATGCTCGGTATCTGGTTCGTGCCCGAGTCCCCGCGCTGGACGTACCAGAAGAAGGGCAAGGAGGCCGCCGAGGCCGTGCTCAAGCGTCTTCGCCAGACGGACGACATCGGCCACGAGCTGGCTGTGATTGGAGAGCAGGTGGAGGCCGAGAGGTCGGCCAACAAGGGTCTCGCCGAGCTGCTCGAGCCGTCCGTGTTCAAGCGCGTGCTGATTGCCATGTTCCTGCAGGTGCTGCAGCAGGCCACGGGTATCAACCCCATCATGAGCTACGGTGCGCTCATCTTCCAGGACATCACCAACGCCGGCATCTACTCGTCCTTCTTCATCTCGTCCGTCAACCTGGTCAGTACGATCCCTGCCATGCGTTGGGTCGACTCGTACGGCCGCCGCTCGCTGCTGCTCATCGGTGCCGTCGGCATGGTCACGGGTCACTTGTTCGCCGCTATCCTCTTCACGGCGCTGTGCGACGGCAACGTGGACGACGCGGGTTGCCCCAAGGTGGGTGGCTGGTTCATTGCCATCGGCACGGCCTTCTTCGTGTTCAACTTCGCCATCTCGTGGGGACCCGTCTGCTGGATCTACCCGGCCGAGATCTTCCCGCTCAGCGTGCGCGCGTACGGCGTGTCGCTGTCGACGGCCGCCAACTGGGCCATGGGTGCCGTCATGACGGAGGTTGTGAAGCTCTTCCCGCACCTGAACATCAACGGCGTCTTCTTCCTCTTCGCTGGTCTGTGCGCGTGCTGCGGCGTGTTCGTGTACTTTGTGTGTCCGGAGACCAAGGGTGTGCTACTGGAGGATATCGAGCAGCTCTTCCACCCGAGCAAGGCGACCCACGGAGAGGGCAACGGGCCCGACTTCGTCGAGGTCAAGTCTCCCAACCAGATCGCTTAGATTGCTGGGAGGGGTTGACTTGGTCACCGATTTGTTCATCTCTCGGTATTGTCAATGGAATACAGTTACAGTCTTCCTTTCACAGATCGCTTGATTTGCCATTAATTTTGTGGTGGTGGTGGCTGTAAGCCTTGTTGCATTGCCCGACTACGGATAAAGCGGTTCGTAGCTACTTTGTTGGCTTGGGAGGAGTCCACTGCACCCTTCAATTCATGCTTTCCTCGACTTTTTCTTTCCTACTAAGTGATTGGACAGCAGGAAAGTATTGCTCTTCCAAGGAAGCCAATTCCTCACTTCGACGACTAAGAGACACCGACGACCCACTCCTTGATTGGACCTCGGCCATTGTCATCGTCCTCACGGTAGCTGGAAGATTTGGTGTCCGATGGCGACAACACTGCGTTCATCTGCTGATCCTGCAATTTTTTTTTCTGGCGACCATCGTCAGACATCCCTTCAATCCAAAACACTGCGTACCTGTTGTCGCTCGTTCATCTCTGGCCGCGTGAAGCTGAGAGTGATGCTGGGAGCATTCCAGCGGAACACTGAGCCATAGTTGTATGAGTATGCAGTGTATACCGAGACAGCTCCGATGACGAGACCTGCCAAGATATTGCTGTAGTGGTGCCAGTTGTCGATCGATCGGGCTATGACGACCCAGGTAGCAATGAGGGTCGGCGTAAGGCAAAGATTAAGTTTAGCACTCAGTGTACATGCACTGTAGCTTGAGCCGCATCGATAGATTGAGTCGCGTGGATAGATTGAACTGAAACTCGCGTGGCCGAGCAGGCAAAGCTTCAGCTGCGTCAAATTTTGAGGTGGGCTACAGATTAGAAAAGGAAGAACTTACTGATAGAAGAAGCAAGGTCGCCCACGAGGATGATGGATACCCAGACTGAAAGCTCTTTCGGCCTTCTTTCTCTCCAGCAGAGTTCGTGGTTCTCTACCCTGATCATGTAAGTCCTTAACGTCAAACTGCCACCCGCACATGTCGAATAAGGATGGCCGGAACCGGCTGGTTTGGTTCTTGATGAATGACGTCAGCATTTGCGATAACGAAATTGACTGTAGTAGATTCAATAAAAGTCCCGAGTGTCATTCTTGACCTCTGAAACGAGCCCACAATTCAGTAGCACGAAGTTCATGAGCATGTTGACGACGATTGAAAGTATAAATGCCCCATTAGCCAGTGTCCACACGGTTACTGCATCCATATCAGCTCACAAAATACATAGGAAAATGTTCCCAACTTGTTCTTCGAGCCTCTGTTGGTTGATGGTGGGTCGAGTGCCCAATATGTTGATGTCTCGTTAATCTGAACTATGATACTTGGAACAGCGCCTAAAGCAGGAAGCCCATTTTGGAAATGTTAAAGACTGCCTAGAAGGTTCCAGCTGAGCGATGACTGTGTATCTTACGGTCATGGTGTTGAACGAGGTTAAAAATAAGAGCACGTCCCAACCCCAACAAGGCAGCAAAAAAAAAAACAAAAAACAAAAAACAAAAAACAAAAAAAAACTCGAACAGCCGCATTCTTTCCCCAAAACTTCGCCATGTAGCCTTGGCGGACTTTGGATCAGTGTGGGAGTGACTGTTTCCATATTGGACGAGTTGCGAATGCGGCAGGACATGACTCGGTGCACGGTTCAAGTGGGTATTGAAACAGCATGTGCGACATGCTGTGGTTGTTGTGCCGGAAACTTGGTGACGGGCTGCTTGTTCTGTGGGGTAAACCAGACTTCTCTGCATTACTAGTAAGTCATTTTGCCAATTGGACGCAATCTTGATTGTGGTTACCACTCAATGCATATTCACTGCTCCCCAGACAATTAGCACAAGCAAAGCAATTGCTCGGTGTCGGAGCAAAATGCACTAATCATATCCATAATAACCAAACCTTGGTCCTATGGTGACGACTCGCAAAATGGCTCAGCCGAGCTCGACTTCTAGTTGGCACAATATTCTCCCTGATCTTTCTGGTCATTTCGTTTTGTATCTTCGCCACACTTACGTCCTTTCACACCTGGGCCTCGCACAATGTCTGAGGTGTTTCGTGCTTTTCGTGCGAGTGTTCTCTCTCCCTCGTGGCCCAGCGCGCACATCAGGTTGAAATACTCTATTCAGAGGAAGTCCTCATGATATGATTTGTTTCGAATACTGTAACGCATCAGCATCGCGACTGTCAAAATATGTATAATCGACGATCCCCATCATTGGAGTCTCGGATACCGAAATGCTCACAACGAACGTCACGATTGTAATTCACCCGGCGTGCAGGATGGTGCCTGCATTGCACAATACGACTTCCAACTACAGTAACTCTCCGTGAGAGATACTCAACACCAATATCTGAAGTAAATCTTAAAACTCAACCTGAGACCTGCTACGGTGGCATTCATGGCCAAGATCGTGTGATCAACTTGAGTGCATTCCTCCTGGCATGGTCCGTCCTGAGTGCCGGTCACGTTATCATTCGTTATTGTGAGGAATTTCTAAGACCTCTTGTCAATGAAATAGTACGGTAGCTGTAAAATCCACACTTTCGTGTGGACACAGATCATTTGGATCTGCTGCCAGACTTGAAGGTCGTTCCTTCTGCATCCGTAGTCAGCTGCCTAGGTACGCTGTTGAGATACCAAAGGATAGCCACCATAAAAGTAGATCGCTCTGCACGCTCACGAATGGCGAGGAGCGCGGTGGGCACACTTGGATCAGGAGCGTTAGACAGCAGGCGCTTTCGCCACCGCGTTCCCCGATTCCAGTCGCTCGAGACACACCCAACCGTTTCACGAGGCCAACACCACGTACGTCAACTTGGTGTCGAGTTCTCAGCTGTGAGATGCCCCAAGCGTGGCATCGTGCGCCTCCAGCTCAAGGTGTTGTACAGCTTCACGTTCTTGAATTGTGCTGTTCGTCGTGAGTCCGTCTGGCCGCGTATCAGCGGCTCACGCTCGGTCGCGGCCGCATGAACGACCAGCCGCTGGCAGAGCCGAGACGCACACACACAGCAAACGTTGTCCTCGCCTGGTCAACGGGGCACAGCCGGTCTCAGTTGGAGCTCCTGACTCGCCTTGTATTACGCGTGTGTGGCTGAGCGCCGCCGGTAAGCCAGGCCAACTGCGCGCTGACCTCGGTGTAAAAAACTCGGCTCCCGCTTCAACAACAGGCGTCCGGCTTCTGCTCGCTGACTTCCAGTATACCGGCCGACATTGTATCCTTACTTCGTCACATAAGTGTTTTTATGCATACGTATAGCATCTTTATTGACATATTTTCAGGTTGAAAGTGTACGCAAAATTGTCATGCATACGTACTGCGTCGTTGATTCGCATCTTATTGCCCCCAAACAGCTGTCGCGGTGGAAGCCCGTACCGTACAGATGACTCGACGCCACCGCGCGCGATGGCACATGGCGGCCATGTTGTGGCTCGCCTCGCGCCCCGCGGCCATCTGCAGGAGCGCGCGCCGTACCGTAAGGTGCGAGGAGCTCCGAGCGGCGTCATGGTGAGACTCGCTCTCCCGTGGCGTTGTTCGAACTACCTGTAAAGGCTGCGGGCGTTTAGCGCAGTCAGTTGGTCTCACTCTCGGATTTGCCCCCGCACCGACTCGACATGAAGGCGCCTTCGACGATTGCAGCGGTGCTGGCCGCGACCGCCGTGCTGGCTGTGGATGCGCGGCAGATGCACGCCAAGCTCGACTACCACCGATACCTGGCCGAGCGCGAGGACACGCTCGTGGAGCTCGCGGCGTGGAAGACCAAGTTCGGCGAGGTGGCCAAGAGCAACGGCTGGTGGCCCGTGTCAGAGGACCGCAGTGACGAGGAGGAGGACCACCTGCAGCGCTTCGCGCTCACCAAGCAAGGCATCGAGAATGCCACCGCACAGAACCCCAACGCCACCTTCTCTGTCGACTCGCCCTTCTCACTGCTCACCGACGACGAGTGGCATTCGTTCTTCAAGGGCGGATACCACAGCACCACTGCACGCCGGCTACGCGGACGCCGCAGCCACAATGGAGGCCGCTCGTCTGCGATGGGTATTCCGACCTCGCTTTCGGATGCTGCAGGCTCCAACACCAAGACCTACCACCGTCCAGATCAGGAAACACAGTGACCACAACCACGACGTCGTCAGGCTCCGGCAAGACCTACACGTCCACGACCACCACAACGGACAACGGCAACGGAGGCACCTCCACCAAGACGTCCTGGTCGTCTACGTGGTCTTCGGACGCGACGCCCTCCGCCACTGCTGCCACCACCAACAGCGGAAGCACCGGCTTCGGCGGCTACGACTTCTCGTCCATCTTTGACAACTGGGACTGGAGCAACTGGGGTAACTGGGGCACGGTCGAACCTGCCGGTGGGTCGTCGGACTCAACTTCGTACACTTCTGCTCCTGCTGCCGCGACGTCGGCCCCTGCTGCGACCTACGCCCCCACGACTTCTGCCCCGGTCGCCACCACCTCCGCTCCGGTTGCTACTACTTCAGCTCCTGTTGCCACCACGGCAGCCCCCGCTACCACAACGGAGTCAACAAACAGCGCCAACACTGGTACCACGTCATCAGTTGCATCGGATGCTGACACCTCGTCGGTCGACTGGTCCGCCACGACGTGCATGTCACCAATTCAGTACCAGGGCGTGTGCGGTGACTGCTGGGCCTTCGCCACGGTCGCCGCCGTTGAGTCTGCGCAGTGCATTGCGAACGGCCAAAAGTCGATCACCAAGTACTCCGAGCAGCAGCTGACGAGCTGTGACACCCAGAACCAGGGCTGCAACGGTGGTGCTCCCCAGTACGCCTTCGACTACATTCAGGAGAACGGCCTCTGCACGGAGACAGGACTACCCGTTCACGTCGGGTGACTCGGGCTCTACGGGATCTTGCACCACGGGTTGCTCTGCTGCAACCACTGGCATCACTGGCTACCAGTCACTCTCCTCTGCCTCGGACCTTGCTACTGCTGTTGCTCAACGCCCAGTTGTCGTCGCTGTCGCGTCGTCCAACACAGCCTGGAAGCAGTACACGAGCGGCACGATCTCGTCATGTGACACTAGCACGCTTGACCACGCTGTTGTCGTTGTTGGCTACACGGATACGGCTTGGAAGATCCGCAACTCGTGGGGTGAGACCTGGGGCGAGCAGGGCTACATTTACCTGTCGCGCTCCAGCGACTCGACCGGCGTCTGTGGCATGTACACAGATATGTCGTACCCCACGATCTAATCGAGTAGATGCTGTGCGCTGGCGTCTAGTTTCCAGCTCGAGTGTTTCATGGTAGCTGTTTGTTGTGAGTTTGTGTGCGTCGACAAGTAGATGCGCGAGGCCTTCGCTGCAGTTTTGCTAGCGCTGTTTGTCCGATTAACGTGTAAGTTCACTAAACTTGTATCCTATCATTCGACACTTGACATTCTCATCTCGATAGGAGCTGTGAACTGTCGTTGCCGAATTCTTCTTTACCAGTCCTTTGTGGCGATTGGCTTCACGTCCAGCAAGTACCATGATCGTTCTCATCATGGCGATGGCGTCGCCGAGTCAGGATCTTCCACGAGAAATGTCCAGAATGCGTCAGGCTTTGCTGCAACACATTGAAACGCCCGATGGCACCTGAGAAGAGGATGAGTATTAGGCTCTGTGGCTTCAGCAAGCTGACTACCACAATGTGCTGCTAGCTGCATCACCCTCTTCGGATCAAATCAAGCTGCTTACATGTGGCCCATGAACGGCGACCGCCACCTGGACGAGTGGAAATGGATCAGTCGCAGGAATCCTCAATGAACGCAGCAGGCGTTCCTGGTGCATCTTGGTGGAGTGGATGCCCACTCAACAGTTCTTTACATTGCGGTCTCTGCATCCTCTACAAAGGCGACGCGCAACCACATCTTCGACATGGATGAGTCGAGACGTCAAGGGTGATCGCTTCCAGATGGTTCCTCGCATTTGGTGAGCGGAGATTTTGCTGCCCGAACAGTATCTTGGATACCAGATCGTTGACTAAAGATGAAGATTGGGTTGCGGAAATCAGACTGCTGGCGGCTGCTCAGCGTCTCAGAGGAGGCTAGCTCTTGAAGCGATCGCAGGCTCGAGCGCTACGTCTGCGACTACTGTGGGAGGCAAGCGACCCCACAGCTCCTACTCTGGCTGATCTCTCACTTTCAACTTTGCCATCGAGGCAGCGCACCTGACAAGCCAGCATTTTGAAGCGCAAGTAAACCGCGGTGAAAATGAGAAGACGCCTAGCCTTTCAAGTGCGATCGCACTGGGTGTCACTTTATGCGCCATGATCGTGAACTTTTCAGTTGCACGACCGATGCATGCGGGTATCGACTACGAACGGTACTTGGAGGAAGTAGACGACATTGCTGCTGAACTCGAGGCGTGGAGGGCCAAGTACGGTGACACTGCGTCGAAGAACGGGTGGATTCCGGCGACGGAGGATCGTAGTGGTGACGAAGCGGAAGAGGACCAGCGCCAGCGATTCTTCCTTACCAAGCAAAGCATTGCCAAGGCGCAGGAGTTGAACCCCGATGCCAACTTCTCGACTGACACGCCATTCTCTCTGCTTACGGATGACGAGTTCAGCACCTTTGTGACCAACTCATACGTCCAGAGCAATCATTCGCGGGCAGTTGGATCACGAACGCGCTCACGAATGCTTCGACGCCAACAAGACTCGATGATGACAACGAACGACGAGTCATCTTGGTTCGCCTCCGTGCAGGCGATGATCGACGCCGTAATCGCCCAGTTCTCAGCCGGGACAGTGGAGCCTGCTAATGATACAAGCACGGAAGGAGATGATATTGTGTACGTCAACGAAGGATCTGCAAGTGGGTCTGATGGAGCTGCCACAACGTCCTATAGCTTCTCGCATGGAAAACCTGGCTGGTGGCCAGATTGGTGGCCCACAGAGGCGCCATCCACAGCGGAGCCTACGTCGGCGCCTGTGGCGACTACTGCAACTCCTGTTGCGACGACTGCGGCTCCAACCACAACAATTTCGGCGCCAGCGGTCAGCAATCCAGAATCCACAACGAGTGGGTCAGTCGATTGGACAACCTCATCCTGCGTGTCACCGATCCAGAACCAAGGACAGTGCGGCTCGTGCTGGGCTTTCGCGACAGTTGCAGGCTGTTGAATCCGCGCAGTGCATCGCCGGAGGACAGAAGTCGCTCAACAAGTACTCGGAGCAGCAATTGGTTGGGTGTGATTCACAGAATTGGGGCTGCAATGGAGGCGCTCCAGAGTACGCGTACGAGTATGTCCAAAGCAACGGGACTCTGTCTGGAAGCAGACTACCCATACACGGCCAGCATAGGGTACTCGAACGGCTGCAGCTCCAGCAGCTGCCAAGCAAGCGACACTGGTCTGAGCGGGTACACGTACCTCGAGGTGAGGATGAGCTTCTCAGCGCTCTGAACGACCGCCCAGTTGTTGTGGCAGTGGCGTCAGGCAACAGCGTGTGGAAGCAGTACACGGGCGGCGTCGTGTCGTCCTGCGACTCGTGGCAGCTCGACCACGCCGTGGTCGCCGTGGGCTATGACTCGTCCTCCATCAAGATCCGCAACTCGTGGGGCAGCGACTGGGGCGAGCAGGGGTACATTCGCCTCAGTCGCTCGAGCTCCGACTCGGGCACCTGTGGCGTGCTCTCCGACATGACGTCGCTCGAAATCTAGCGGGTCGGACGGTTTGTTCGTGTTTGTTGTCGTTGTTAGTACTCGCCGATGCATACCAGTAGCTTGTTACAAGTGTAGTCTATACAATTGGAATGGATGTCGACATTGCGTATCCGCAGTCACAAATGGTTCGCCTCGAACGTTGGAGTTGTTGGTCCCAATGGTGAGAACTTCATTCCAAC
Organism: Phytopythium helicoides; assembly: GCA_024867545.1. Classification (NCBI taxonomy): domain Eukaryota; phylum Oomycota; class Peronosporomycetes; order Pythiales; family Pythiaceae; genus Phytopythium; species Phytopythium helicoides. Next base: position 510,779 of record JANFNE010000020.1, on the reverse strand, counting down.
ACCGCCCTCGCCACATCTTGAGCTCTCTCTCGCCCTTCGTTCATCGAGACGACGACAATGGGTGTTGATTTACGCTGGAGCCGGTTGTTTATTGCCGCTCCTCGGGATCATCTTGCGAATTGAAGTGGCCTTTTCCTCTCGCATCCGAGTGTCTCTTGACAACTCACAGCTGGATGTTGTAACGCAACGCCGCGACCCTCGAGGTGCGAGCTCGTCGGCTCGCTCAGGTGTCGCAGGCGTTTAACGCGCGTCGCCTGCAAGCGCGCAGCGCTGCGGTGGCAGCAGCGAGTGCAGCCGCCACAGAGAGAAGCGAGGAGCTCCAAAGTGAGAATTGAGAAGCTGAGACTGCCGTTCCGCTGGACGCGAGTCATGAGCAGAAGAATAAGTTCAGGCCGCTTTTTGTACCCACGCGGCCCATTTCTCTTGCTTTTCGTATGCATGGGTTCTCTTTTATTTCTGTTCCGCTCTGACTTCCTGTATCCGTCGACTTATCTCCCCTCTGCGACGCTTTTATCTTGTCATTTGTATAAAGTCGACTTAGTCGGCGTCGACTTTTTTAATGTATGCCACCTTGCGTTCTTTGCCTCCCCCGCGCGAGTGCCCTCCACCAAGGGCGGACCTGGCCCATACAACCGCCCATACAACCCAGCGGGCGCCGGCTGTTTCCCTTCTAGGCGGCAACCTCTCACTCCGCCTTTCTCCGCCTGCCGCGCATGATGGCGGCCGCGCGGCTCTCCCGCCGCTGCACGTGCGTCGTGGAGACCGAGAGCGACTCGGAGGCCGAGAGCGAGCACGGACTGCTGCTGGACGCGGCCGCGGACTCGCCGCTCACGCGCGCGCGGCGCAGCAGCAGCAACAGCAGCGGCTCCGGATCGAGCGCCTCGCCGCCGACCGTGAGCGTGTGGACAAAGTCGCTGTCGCTGCTGGAGCTCGCGCGCTCCACGAGCGCCTCGGGCGCGAGGGACCCCATCAAGACGTCGCAGGCGCTGCACAACTCGGAGGCGCTGCGGCTCGCGCACGCGCTGCAGAATGTTTTCTGCGCTTGCTACGATGCCGAGACGGTGCTGGCCACGGTGCACCGCCGCGAGAGAGGCTTTTCGCCCGTGCAGAGGATGCTGCTCGAGCCTGACAACATTGCCGCGGTGTTTGAGTACGCCACCTCGCTGCCAAAGTCGACGCGCGCGCTGAACCAGGACGCATGCGAGGACGAGCTCAGGGAGAGGTACAGAAGACCGTTCCTGGCCATGGAGATCATTCTCAGGTTCTACCTGAAAGCTATGGCGTGGCACGGAGAACCCAACACCGGCGCGAACGAGGAGGAGCAGGAAGGCGACGACGAGGAGCTGGACGAGGACGAGATTGAATTCAGGGAGAAGAACAGAGGAGGAGCGAGCGACACGGCTTCTTCCACGGAATCGCCGGCTCTAGCGGTGGCAAAGGCGTCGCCGCAGCAGCTCGCGTCGACACTCAACTACACTGGAGGCTTCCGCCGCCACGCCTCCGCCACGAGAAAGAACTTGCGCATGCACGTTGGGATGCGGCTCGAGAGCTCCAGCGGCAGCTTTTCAGATGACTGCTTGGACGGCGACAACGTCACGGGCAACAACTCTGCTGTGCGAGGTTTCGTCTTGCGGTTAGATGAGCTGTCTGCAGAAGAGTGGAAACGGATATTTGGTGGCCTTTATCGATTCCTGTGGGGAGACGCAGCTCCAAAGGAAATTGATGGCAAAGCAAGCCCCAACTCCACAAGCAACCGTCGTCAATGGCCTGAAGAGCCATCTCGAAGAAGACGAACCTACTGTCGACACTGTTCTCGTCGCGTACATGTGCCGCATCACCAAGAATATGATCGTGTTCCCTTCCGTCCACCGCATCATCAGCGACCTGGAAGTACCAGTCGAATCAGCAGGACGTAAGGAGACCTGTGCTCGAACGTCTGGCGTTCCACGCATACAACCCCGAGATCGCATCACTCCTACACGGGATGATTCACCTCGCTCACCGCAGAGGACTGCCGTATGAGCGTGCGATTCGCTGTATCGTGCGTCGTGCGGTCGACCGTATGCCGACACGGCCAGCACGAGCGCTTTCGACAGCTTCGTCAACATCAACGTCTTCTTCAACGTCTTCACTGTCGCCTACATCTGCGTCTCTCTCTCCCGTCGTCGATCGCCAACGGGTTCTCATCTTCTTCATCTGCAGTCTTTAGTTCTCGGAAGCCAGTTGCACATGAGAGAATCACTGGCTGTGTCGGTATATTGACCAAGATTCTTGCACAGGAGTTTCCCAACACATTCCGATACTACATTCAAACGCGCGTGCAGCTTGCATCCTTTGAAAATGTAGAGGCATTTGAACGAGAGCTGTTCCCTCCAAAGTTGCTGCCAAATGATCCGAATATTCATCAAGGGATAAAGACCGCAGTTCTCAATGCACTGCTCGACAATTCTGACTCCATCTCTCGTTTGTCCTGAGCTTGGTGCAACGGAGTTGCGCTTTCTGGAAGCCAACCAGGCGAATGGTGTCGGAACACCCAGCAACCTCGTCATAGACGCGCTCCGACTGGTCATTGAATGTTCGCTTGGAGATCCAAAGCGGCTTGACCAGCTTGCTGCACCGGTGCAGGCGATCCTTGAAAGTCTCTGCGCGTCTATCAACTATCATCAGCACCTGTCTACCATCTCTGAGTTTGCCTCTCGTGATTGTTTCAGCGATAGCGACTCGGACGAATCCGGTGATGAAGAGGCATCGGATTCTTCCGGTTCAAACGGCGACTATATCGAGGATCAGACGTCTCCGAAAATATTTGGTGTCAAGGAGGAAGCTGAGGTCAGCTTTCGGGTTGCATCCCCGCTCATTAAGGTATCCCAGCTGCCGAGCAAAACGATCATCAACCACCGCCCACTTACGTCGCCTCTCTTAGTCGTCCATGTTGTGGAGCTGCTGGATGCAATCATCCGAATGTCTCGTGATGCTGTAGACATGCGGCTGATGCGGTTCGATTTAGCTCGATCGCTACTTGACATCTTCGAGAAGTTCCCGAAGGCCAATATTTTGCATTGCCGCCTGTTGAAGCTCTACCTAAACTTGCTGGACCGTGAAACAAGCAACGAACGCGTCAACAACCCTCTCCTTCGAAGCGTGTTCCGACCACCGGAGTCGGTTCTTGCCTTCATTATGCACAAACTGCACAAGAGCAGTACTGCACACCAATATGACGCGCACCTCGCAATTCTTGGTGTAAAAATTGACAAAATCAGTAGCGCTCCAACTCTCCAGCAAGAACTCGTGCGCCAGTATTGCAACAACACAACCGGCTGGTCGGACTTTGTATCGTCGCTAGTGGCGTCGCACTATCAGCAGATGGATGCACTTGATGAATCTCTTTTCGGACTGGACGATAATTCCGGTGGAAACGGCGGAGGAGGACGTGCCAGAGGACCGAGCGCTGATGGATTGGAGGATATGATTCCACTTTCGCGGCCTTCATCTTCTGCTAGCGAGTACTTGTCTCACGAGCTTGTTCCGTTCCGCAGACTCCCACAAGAGAAGGAGGGCTTTGGATCGGCCCAGAATCGCGCAAGTGGCAACGAGGCCGTTCACCCGACAGATATGTTCCGCAGCCGCACACAGAGCCGATACTCGGAGTCAATCATCGATATTCTTCGATCAGGACACGACAACTACATTTGATGCAATTGAAGATGATTTCTTCATCTCTGGCATTGCCTACCAGAAGCGTGCTAACTGGGCTCGTGTGAGTCTCAAATTTGACAAAAGCACCTGCGAGCTGACGGTGCAGGACATTGCTGAAACCACCGTCACATCTCCGCCAAGTGGAAGCGGCCCGATGAACTCGCCATCGTCGAAGGCAAGGGAACGACATCGACCTCAAAACTGAAACAGTTCCTGCTGTCGCGTAAGCAATATTGGAACGCGCGACCCAAGAAACTTGTTGTGTGCAATGCACGAAAGTGGATTGCCTTTGGTCGTAGTGTCAAGAATCCTGGAGTCGGTGCTTTTGGCTTTCAAGTCGAAGTGTTTGATCGTCACCGAGAGGTCGACGAGACGCTAACGTTCGTGACGCGGTCGGAAGCGAGTCGAACGCATTGGTTCGAGTCGATGCAAGATGCCGTTGCGAACTCGCGGTCTAATCGTGGAAGCCTTACTGATGTTGATGAAGCCGCCAACATTACACTTGTCGAGTGCGTGGCAACTAATCGCGTAGGGTCGACCCTTCGGCGGTATCTCGCCGTTCCTGACGTGAACCTACTCGGCCCGATGATTACTTCTAGCTTCATCCTCAAATCCGATGTCCGGAAGAGGTCCCTTTTTGGGGCACATTCCATGGTTCACATGGCATCTCCAAGTACGTGTCATTGTTCAGTCGCTGCTTATGTGTGATTTCCATCGAAGAGAAGCGGATGCACGCGAGCGGCTACTCGGTAATCGTGGAGTTTGATGCCACTTTCCAGGCTGTCGTACCGCAAAGCAGTTTTGGCAAGGAAGAGGGTTTGTCAGCAGCTGCACGGGCGTCTGTCCGCTGCTCATGCACGGACACGTACCTGATCAGCGGGAACCAGATCATCGGGCTCACACGGACGATCGCAGACTCCGAGAAGCTTGTCCAGCTACTACACCAAGATATGTCGTGATGTGATTCCAACTTTTACCTTTCTATTTGCCAAAGTATAATATAATTGTCGTTAGAAGTGCCGATTGATCCATGCAAAGATCTCGTTGCGATTCAATTGACCGTCGCCACTCGTATCGAGCTCGTTGAATGCCCGAGTGATCTGCGCGGCTGAGAGGGCCATGCCAAGATCGCCACAGAGCCGAGCAAACTCGTCGCGATCAATTTCACCCGTGCCGTCCACGTCGATCTCTCGGAAGAAAAGCTCAAAGCGCTCGGCCTCCGTCTTGTCCACCCCATAGCGATCTAGTAGCTCTTGTTGCAGCCGCGAACGCAAGTGTGGTGGCTCCCACGTCGATTCACCTGTCAAACTGTTCCAGTAGTACTACAAGAACTGCTATCAGTCTCCGTATACTTCACAAAGTCTAAAACCACATACTCACCGTGTTGCCGTTGCCATCGTCGTAGGGCTGCCACTCATCACCACTCGCGGTGCTCTCTCCTGCACTCTGCGACGACGCACTTTGCTCTCCATCCAGTCGTGGAGTAGAAAGGAAACTGGGTCGCGTCCAAGAAGCCTCACCAGTGCGAGTGTCGACAAAGTACCGATACCCTGAAGCTGGATCTACGTGGGCTTCAAACAGCGACCGCAAGAAAGCGCCGAAACTTTGTTCGCTCAATTCGTGCACGGTAGATGCGCTGTAGCTTGATGGCAGCAGCGATTCGCTCTGGTCCCGTCGCATTCTTTGCGGTTCGTGAAATATCGTCCGAGGATGACTCCTTAGGCTGCTCTTGTTGCTGGCGAGTAGCCACCAGAGAAGTGTGCATCATGAAGAGTTCTGTCTCAGTCACATCAGCTGTCCAATGGGTTGTGCACGTCGAATCACCCTCTATCATCGAGCCACCGGTTATGAATCTCACACTCACGGCAGTGCCAGATGCATGAACCCGCGTGATCTCTAGCATGCGAGCGCTCGTATAAGGAAGTGTTCGCTCAAGTTTCGTTCCGTCGATATAGCAATAACGAAGCTGTGGTGGAGGCTGCGCAACGAAACTACAAGGCAGCGCTCCTCGGAGCCCCAGATTATCCCGTAGATTTAGTGAGCGCAAAAAACGAAGTTGCGAGAGCTCGGTTGGAAGCATACCAGTTAGCCCATTGTGCGAGAGATCGATTGCAACGACACGATTTCGATCAAATTTGACGCCAAATACGCGAGGAAAGACCACTTGCAAAGTCTGACGAACGATCGATGAAGGGATACCCACAGTTGAGCCAGTTGACGATTTTGTTAGGGCCAGCAACTCCACCCATCCACTTTGGTTGATCCAGGATGATTGTTCACGCGTGTCGTCGAGTCGTCCGCCTGTGGTAATAAAGAGCTGAGCCAGAGCTTCGAGCTCGTCTTGAATTCCGAAGGAGTCCGACATCGTTGGTTGACAAGGTGAAAAGCAAACTCGGTTTTGGAGAGTGCAGGAATATCCACTATAATTAGAAATCCATGCACCAAGTCTAATTTGTGTTCTCACTTTCCTGATCAGCTGTTGCCTGAGGAAAACACTAAAGTTAAAACCCTTGAATAAATGAAAATGTTCATACCATGCGCACCTGCGCCTCTAATCGCTTTCTCCTCCTCTCGAGAATCTGTTGAACACGCCGAGTATGGTCGTCAGCTGGCAGCTCCAGTGGAGGAAAAGTTGCGGCAACGTCACTATTTCCCCCCAAGACTGGGTCGTCGTTGTTGTTAAACGATACAGCACGCTGTGCTCGACTCCACAACTCATCAAACCCAGTCTCAATTGTGCTGTCTCCGTCTTCGTGGGTCGCAGCAAGCACCACGATAGGACTATTTCGACCTGCAAGAATCCCGAAACACACAATCGTCAAACAAATTGTGATAATCGTCTACGAATATGTCTTCTGAGGGCGTGAACGTACCATAGGAGCACAAGGCGACCACGTGAGCTGTGGGAGACCAAGCAACATCCGCTATTGGAGTTCCACGAAAGAATGGTAACCCCCATACTCCTTTCACAACTTGTTCTCCGTGAAGACTGGTAAACAAGCGAGGAGTGCCATCTTCAGTGCCGCATGCAACCCACTTGCCGTCTGGGCTAAATACGCTATGACCGAGTGTTTGTTCGCATACAACGCCTGCGTAGCTTCTGTTCAGTAACAAGTATGACCGTAGCTCGTACCGCAGTAATGTGTTTGGCTGGGCGTGAACCAGCAAATGGCTTTTGCGGGGGTGGAGTTGCAGAGACGTAATGCTAGATTGACCAGTTGCGATGACCTTGAGACGAACGTACTTGCTAACATCCGTCGGGTCGCCACAACATGAGTATACAGAAATTGTGCCTTCCCCATCCCCGCAAAACAGTCGCTTGGTGGAAGCGTCGATGCGAATACTGTGGAGAGCTGCTTTGCTAGCTTTTAGTTTGGCAAGCGATGCCGATGAACTCATAGAATAAGAATCTTTCGTTGAAAAAGCGAACATGACCATCGGATGCACCAGACAACACCACGCTGCCAGAACATGGGTGAAAAATGGCGCAGTAAACATGGATTGGTGCAGGAACGTGATGCCACTCAAACACTAACGAAATGGCCTGTTAGCTGTTCGTTTCCATTGATAAGCCGCCACAAGCGAGCTGTTCCGTCCGATGAAGCGGACACAATATCGTGCGAGTTGGTATCATGCTCACTCCAGTCCAGGGAGTAGATAATTCCGCCATGGCCACGACCAATGCACAATCGTGCTCCTGTATTGACGTCGTAGACATTCAGATGGCAATCTCCGAGACCTGTCCGAACTCCTGCTCCTAAAAGTCGACCGCAAGGACTGAAGGCGATAGCCGAGCAGCCTTGCTTGCCCGATGGGAGGGAGTGCAGAATGCGTTGGGGGACTAGACATGGTTCTAGCTTATCGCGTCTACACGCGGTTATCCAGTCTGGCTTGCTTGTCTCAGTTAAGTCTTTTCTAGGAGAGTGGAGCGGTAGGGTACTTATTTCTGCTACTGGTTTGGGATTTGACTCAGCATCTTGAGAGGGAGGTAAAGCAAAGTCCCCACCGCTTACTGATAAATTAGAGATATCGTATGCGCTATTAGTCACACGAGTGCTTGCTTGCCGAACTATCGAATGTGATTGACGAGACTTCCCTAAGGCCATACGTAAGTACAAAGTCGATGGCGCAGTCAGACGAGATCGCTTCTGATACTGGAGGAATACGGAGGGCATAGTAGGATGATTTTTGCGCCAACCCCACTGCTTTTTAGCTTGATACTGGTCCATCCATGTGATGAGCTGATACTGGAACAGTTGTAAACGCACGTTCGTAGGTTTTGAAGTGGAAGTTTCTGAGGGAGTGGGAATCAATTGTGGTAGAGTCAAACCACCATGATCTGTGATTCCGTGAAGAAATCCCCACGCAATACGCTTTACTTTCAAAGGTGGAGTCGCACGAATTTCATCATTTTGTCCACCTTCTTCGAACTCAGGTTGACTCGATTTCAGCTCCTCAAATGTTGCTCCACGAAGAGAGCGAAAGTGGCGCGGTTTCTTTTCTTCTAGAATTTCGAAGAGCAGTACCGTTCGTGGAGATAGTGTTTCATGTGCATCGACAGCGAGCTTTAGCGTTTCATTCCACCAGAACGCATCTGCGCCACATCACTGATCAGCACGGAATCAAACGCTCAGAAAACGCATCTGACTTACTGTTGGCGTTGGGGCCATCGCGAAGGCGACCAGTTCCCGAGACCATTGCGGGCTGTAGAGATCGTCCAGTGCACTTGTCAACGACATGAAGATGGACAACTGGGGACGAGTACGCTCCGAAAGGCAGTTCGTCTGAGTGGCGAATAGATATCTCAACAACAGACAACCCAGACGAAGATGAAGTGAACAAGGCAGACTGCGTTTGTGTATCCAGCAGCGGAAGTTGCGTTTCTGTTGTTGGAGCTCGAAGAGTCCCCAGCAAAGCCGTCGAAGACAATATTCGAGACGACGATATCAACGTGCAGAGTGTGGAACGACTAATTCTCCGACGGGCAATAGGTTGCAGCGACCGTCTTGCTAGCTCCTGTTCAATTTGATTGGAATCACTATTAGGAGCATGCTGTGCTGACGAGTGTGGTCGCTCGTGACGAGTGAAAGCAGATGACAGTAGTTTTGTGGAGTGTCTGAACCCGCGCTGCTTAGAGCGACTGATCACTGGAAGATCTCCCTCAGCCCTCGTGAGCAGCGTTGAGTCTGCCTGTGCAGTCGGGGATGAGTTGGCCATTCCAGGTTCGTCTTCACGGACTCGTCCATGCTCTTCAAGAAGGGTGGAATGTTCCTTCCGTTCGTTCGGGCTCTCGCCATCAGAGTGCTCTTTTGCAGCAGCCTCTACCGCAGCGGCAAGATCCTTCAGTACGCGTTGCTGGCGCTTTTGTCGCCGCGTGGTTGGCGACTTGGCCATTCTGAACTTTGACTTCTTTGGAAGGTGCACTGATGAAAGGTCGGATGAAATGAGCGGAGCGCGGTCAGTTTCAACTCGCAAAGCTAAATGCAACACTAACAGCGAGTTCTCTATCTTCGTGCTTCAATATGAAAATCATGCATGCAAACGTTTACGCCTTGGGGTGAGAGACTACCGCAGCTGGGCATAGCGATGAGCGATAGCGCTCAGGAGCAGCAGCAACAAAGTCAATCTAGACAAATGAACATCATACAACTTAGATCCAATCATCCGTCAACAAAAGAGTTCGACAAAACTAACACGCACCATCTCGAAAACCATTGGGCTCGCTTCTCGCGTGATATGCTGTTCTCCCAAATACTGCCTGACCTCCTCGGCTCGATCCCCAATTGACTCGTGGTGTGGCAAGCTGGAGAAACACATCAAAGTCAGAGAACCCGAATTGAACAAATTGCAGTCTGGCCCCTGACGTACTCGAGTGGAGGAGCAAATCCCGTTTTTGCGCACGTCACACTTGTGCCGTACAAATATCGGTACACACGCAGCATGAGCTTGATGTTGGTTCGCGAGACGCGTGCACGGCGGAGTCCAATCAAATTGAGCCCCACAAGCTTGGCACGGTTGCCCACAACAAGTCCGTAGGGAAGAACGTCGCCGTCCACGGCGCTCTGTCCACCAATCATAGCCAGGCTGCCGACGTGCACGAACTGTTTGAGCCCCACCTGGCCGCCGATAATGGCAAAATCACCGATGTGGACGTGGCCAGCAACACACACGTTATTGGAGATGACCACTCGGTTGCCCACACGCACATCGTGGCCAATGTGCGCGCCACACAGAATCCAGCAGTCGTCCCCGACGGTCGTGGGGCGGTCGGGGCTGTACGCTGTGCTGCCGTGGATTGTCGCGTGCTCGCGGATGACGCAGTTACTCCCAATGACGAGCGACGAAGCCAGCGATGGCTGCACTGGGGGATCCTGCTTGTCCAGGAACACACGGTGCTTTTTGTCCTGCGGCTCTCCGCCGATGCACGCGAACGGATAGACGGTTGTGTCCTGCCCCACGACCGTGTTGCCGTCCACGACCACATGCGCCATGAGGCACACGCCGTCCTCCAGCACCACATCTGCAAGCACAGCCAGACCACTGTCAACTCCTGCTATCATCAAAAGCACTAGATGGTAGAGCTCCACCTGGGCCAACGATCGAGTAGGGCCCGACGCGGACGCCGGCGCCGAGAGTCGCGTTCGGGTGGACGATGGCGCTCGGGTGGATGGTCACGGCGCGCTGGTCCGCCGCCAACCGGCGGTGCAGCAACTCCAGCTCGTGTGCGTACGCGTGTGACGCCTGGGCGAAGCTCGGCAGCTCCTGCGCGCGGATGGATTCGGTCGCATGCGCCACGAACTCGTCGAGCGACTCCATGGACGCCGAGCTCTGTTTTGGGCGAGCGAGGGCTCGTCAGGACAGCAAGAGCGAGCTCAGTCGCACATGACAGCGCTCACCTCGAAGCGGAGCGTCCCAAGAGCGTGGCGGGCGGTCGCAGAGGCCCGCGAGGCGCCGCGGCGCCACGGGAAGAGCGTCGTCGCCATTTCCGAGGCTCACAAATGTACTGGGTGGCGTCCAAATGAGCGCAATTTTCAACCTCAACATTTGACATTTTGATTGGCATCGCTGCTCGACCCGCTCTTCCCCTTGGAGAGGGCCAACTAGACTACACCACGCGCTCTAGTCTACATGTTCTTGACGATCAGTTCACAGAGATCACTGGGCAGCAACGGCGAGGCTGCCGGCAACGCAGTAGACTGTGATTGCCACCAGCGTCACGGCCACAAGAGGAGGCATCGAGGTCGCTTGGGAGATCCGTGACCTCCACCCGGCTGCAAACCGAGGAGAAAACGGGGATGTGAGTGGGGAAACACTGTCGGTGTCGCTGCCAGTGTCGGTCTCCGTGTCGGCGAGCTCCTCGTCACCCGTGCCGGTCAGCTCGTCGTCGTCACCGATCGCAATTTCGATCTGTTTGCGCTTGCGGAAATCGGCGTCCTGCTTCAAGTCGGAAATCTCACGCTCGAGCTGCGCGATTCGAGCACGCGACTCGGCGTCTCGCTCCATGGCATGCCTCAGCTCGTCTTCAAGGCGAGTACAAGAAACACAGCACTCGAGAAGTGAGGCCCGCTCGGTCGGGGCAAGCGATGAAGCCGGAGATACGGTAGGCTCCATCTTGTCCTCGTCACCATCAACCACGATAATGTGCACAGGGGTCCTTAGTTGACGAGCCATTTTGCGGCTCGATGACTTGCTGGTCACGGAGCTGGCACAGCGATTCTTCAAGCAACGCAACCTGATTCTTCAGACTAGCCGTCAGCTCTTCCATCTCGACCACTTTCTCCGAGCTCACAGCAGTCATCTGCTCGATTTGCTCACGCAGCTGCTGGTTTTCCTGCTTTAGTTGCATCAGTGCGCGCGTATTCTGGTCCGTGACTTCATTCACCGTGACATTGAGCTTGATCCGCTTTGCTCGAGTCGCAAACTTCAGCGTGTTGCGCGTATCCTCAACGAGGTGGCTTGCCGGCGATGCACAGCAGATAAACAATGCGCGAGCAGAGCCACTCAGCGACGGCTGAAGAATCCGCGTTAACTTGCTGTCGCGAAAGTTGATGTGAGAAGACGAAACATCACGACGACGAGAGCCCAACGCTGACACCACTCGAGACAGAGCAAGAAGACTTCTGTTGATGTTGCTCGCCTCCACGGATCGTTTGCCTTTCGACCCAGTCTTTCGCGCACTCTCCGATCCAGCGAGATCAATGAAGTTCAAACAGCCCACCTTGACATTCTCGACGACTACGTGAGTACCCTCAGCGCTCTGGTCCTGAGACTGGTTGCCGCTGACATAATCGGAGAGATCCATTTGCTTGGTGCGCGACTCGATAACAACGCGAAAAATGGAGTGCGAACGACTGCTTCGTTCGTTCATGGCTGTCGAACCAACTGAGCGGTTCTTTTCACCATCTCGGAGCGCCTTGAGGACGCCACGAGCATCGGACACAATGCGCTCCGAGTTGTCAGTAAACACACCCGTGACTGGATGCTCGCGCACGTTTACAGATGCGTTGGCTGGATCGAGGAGGTCGCGCACTGTTTCGTTGTAGATCTCGATGTACGACACGCGAACAGAAAACGAGGCGTCTGCGCGGCGGGACATCTCGTCGAATAGGTCCTTGACTGCAAGCTGGATGATTCCGTCCCCGCGAGCAGGGCGTCGATCCGCTTCCGTCTCCTCCTGGTTCCCATCCAGCCGCTTCGCCGATGACGAGCGCAGTGATGTTCCCTGCATGGTGTACGTCTTACCACTGCTGGTCTGGCCGTAGGCAAAGATGGAGCCATGAATGCCGTCAAGGGCCGAGCGCGCGATGGTGCGCGCCAGTCCGTCATAGATGGACTGCGTCGAGTGCTGCTCGTCGTAGACCTCGTCGAAGGCGTAGATGCCTGCCCGTTTGTGGTATGCGTCCGTCGGCATGAGCTGCGAGACAGTATTGGTCTCTGGCTGCACGAACCACGCGGCGGTCGCGTTCTTCTCCCTCGAAAGCAGCGGTCTGCATGCACGTAGCGCACCGTTAGACAGCCAGACCGTGCTCAAGCACACGACATTCCGGCGTACCGGAAGCGCAGCGTCACTCGAATCGACTCGCGTCCATCGCTCCCCGAGCGTCCGTGGCGAATGTCGTCGCGCAGGAGCTCCAGGTCGTCGAGCGACATGCCGTCCAGGTCCTCAGAGCTCACGTCGCTGCCCATGCTGCCCATGCTGCCGCCACCGCGTCAGCCCGCATCGCAACATCTTCGACGCGACTTTGTCTCCCACCTGATGACGTCGCTCGAGAAGCTGCCCGTGCGCTTGAGCGTCGGCACCTTGAGCCCCACGCTCCCGTCACTCTCAGCGCTGCCCGAGCGGCTGCGCGTGGCGCTCCGCCTCAGCGTCGGCATGGTCTCCGCTGGGAATTCGGTCGCCTGGCCGCAATTCGAAACTACTGAGCGGCGTCGGACCGGACGACCGCGAGTCGACGACCGCAGGAACAGCGAGGCTCTCGTGTGATACGCTGGCGGTGCAGCGTGTGCCGCTTCTTCGCTGCAGCGGAGGCACAGTGAGTGAGATTATACTGGAGCCAAGTCGCGTGCCGCGTCGCCACTTTGCACACACTGGATAGATGACCGTCCTCTGAATTTGTATGTCACGTGGCGCCGATCAATATGGAGGGTCGGTGAGGTACGACGGAGAGCTTCAATTGGTTATAGCACTTGCTGTAGGATGCTGGCGTTGAGCTCGTGCTTGCTCAGCCAGTCGAACGAGGTCGGGCGAGAATTGGAGGAGAGAACTGTCTGCTCGTGCTCGAGCAGCGTCAGCAGCGAGCGCCAGCGGTCCGCGGCTGGAGGCTGCTGATTCCGTCGACTCATTTTGGAGCGGACCACAAGGCAAAAGCAGTGGAGACCGATGGAAAACACCTGTAAATAAACCGCCAAGTGAATGAGCATAGAGCGTGTGGGTGCTTACGATGCGCGTGCACTCACCTGCTGCCGCCACTGTTGAAACATCGTGCCATCCGGGTCGTATAGTCGATCTGACTTAGAGCAGTGAGCTCGTTCCAGACTTCGATGGATGCCCTTGGTCGTCTTCTTGAGCACACCAACAGCACTATCGGAAAAGAACGACATCGTGCGATTCAGGAAGGGCAGCATGTCCATGAGAAGGGTGAACCGGTGCGCCATCAAGCACAGCATTTGGAACAGGTTGATCTTTGCATGGCGTCGTGGCGCGAACGGGATTAGTTCGTGGACGCATCCAGACCGACAGCAAATTCGACAGTACCTGGATCGTTTCTTGGTGGAAAAGCACCGGGTCGAAGAAGAGCGGGTGCCATCGCTGCCGATACGGCGACACTACTTTCGTCACGAAAAAGCGATGTAGCGATTTCGTTTCGTCCAGCGGAATCGACGACTGAACGAGGATGCTGCTTGACCTGTACGAGCACAGCAAGATCAGGGCAAATTCTACTGCTACAGGAAGGGAGCGAACAAACCCTTACTTGTCGTAGTTGACATAAAGCTGGAGGTGCACCGGATCAATTGTGATGCCACACCATGACAGAAGGCCGCTTGACCCTGGCTGGTCGAAGCGCGGTACTTCCTTCGAGTGGGACACTGACGCATGAATCGTAGACGCGAAGTTGACTTGGCTCTTAGCGACGTTCACGTAGCATGCAAATTCATCGTTCCCGGAGTGCATAAAATGTGAAAATCGTTGGGCTCGCTTCAAGTTCGACGAAATGAAAAGCCAGTCGTCTGTGTATCGAAGTAATGCTTCATGGTGACACGAATACGTCCCGGTTGCGGCGTCAGGAACATTGCAGAGCTCTGGAAGAGACTTGCGAAGTACACGGCGCTCAAACTGACCATAATATATGTTACACAGCGTTGTGGACAACACGGAACCCTGTGGAATACCTTGAGACTGTATGAATTCTTCTTCTCCAACTTGAATAGTGTTCGAGAATAGGTGCTCCTTGAGGATGTCCAGTATTGAGTCTCTACTGACATAATCGTAAACTACCCCATCGACAAAAACTGCATTTCGCTTGTTTGACTGCGATGCTAGTTGCTCGAACTCGACCAGATCACCAGACGGAACTGCTGGTCGTTCCATCTTAAAAAACATTTCTGCGCTGGAAGAGGGCTTACCATTGTTGAGATTCTTTGATCCGAGTTCTCGACCAACCCAGTACTTTCGAACAAGGTACTCCTCTTCACTCAAAGACTTCTTCAATGTACGATATAGCTTCTGACCTCGGATGGTATCAAAACAGCGTTCAATGTCCACACTTGCAAGATAAAGCAAGGGCTCGTGGTCGTTTGATGCCTCCCGCCTTGCTTGGCAAGAAGGACATGACGCAATTTCCTTGAATAGGGGCTCGATGCGTTCATAGATTTCGTCGATGTTGCGAACAGCAGACCCAAGTAGACGTTTGCGGTGACGATTAATCTCAAAGGTGAGCACCTGGTGCGTCTTTTCTAACAGTTTGTTGACTGGAAGAGTGCCTGCCGTCCCTGTCGCGGATAAATTAATGAGCGGACGAACGCCTGAGCCTTTGGGGAGCAAGCGGAGTCGCGAACTAGAAAGCTGTCGCTCCTGAGGAGTGCATTCGTTGATGACATGGTCTCGAGGGACGATGATTCCACCTTCTAAATCGTTTAGGGCTAAAGCGCTGAGATAGAAGGAAAAAAACATACACACACAATTCTTTAGGAAAGGCGAGCCATGAACAACATACACCAAGCACGTACGAAATCACGTCCCACACTGGTCGCTGGTAGTACACAACCTCGTTTGCCATCCCTTCGGTCTCAGTAATATAGAAGAAACTTCGCAACATTGGGAAAACCAGAGCTGTGATAAGCCACTGAAGTAGCTGTGAAAACAACTTTCGACGAGTGGATATCTCGTTTGGAGGGCTGCAGGTAAACGGGTAAATGGATTCAGCAACGTGCAATGCCGTAGCGCCAGGCATTTCTTGAATAGGCTTACCACGATGATGTGCCGTTTCTGTGCATCCAACTCACGTTGTTAACCTGGAGTTCATGGGCACACTACACGAAAAGTATAAGAAACGGATTTGTTTTCCACCATCATGCCAAGATCCCCACCTTATTCAAAGAGATGAGGTCATATTTTCTGGCAAGCACCAGCTTTCGGAGCAGCTGCTTGACGCTAACCCAATTCGACTTCGCAGATTTATCCGCCCAAACGTCTTTTGGGACTATCGCGGCTACTAGCTTTCTCACAAACCGATACACACGACGTTTAGGAGTAAAACAGCTCAGCAACTTTTTGATCTCTGACTTGTGCTCTTGCAGCTTTTCCAGATTGGAAGCAGGTGAGTTTACCCCTGGTGCCTTTGAGTGTTGTAATGTTCGCAGTTTCTTGGGATTAGATGTCCTGGCTTGCAAGTGAGCATACATTGCGGGATCCGAGACGGCCTCTACTGCCTCCTCACGACGTTTTCTCTTTCGGTCTCGATGGCCTTCCTCTTCCTCGCTCTGACTTAGATACTCCGCATCCAGTGCTTTTAAAACCAGTGGGTCAACGAGAGCGATATCACGCTCCAATCTATGACGGGCTCGCTCGGCGACGAGATTTTTCACCTCGCTGTATTCGCTCATAAATTTTCGAAACTCGGGGCTTAAAGGCACGATTCGATCGGCGAGCATCTTGATATCGCAGTTGCTGGCCCGCCGAACCATTTCCTGCACGATTGGGATCAAATTGACTAATCGCCGAGGAAGTCGCTTTTTCCCATCGATACCTGGAAATATCGACTTCACTACACGCACTGCGTCTCCCCGTGTTGGCTGACCACGAGACCTCTTGGCAGCATGAGCTAGCACTGTTGGACCGCGATACGCTGAACGTGGATTCCTGGCAAGTCGAGCGTACATGACCTCGTTCAGCGACACAACATCTCGAGCAGTCTTCCCGTAGGTATGCTCAGCTGGAGATCCAGTGTGTAGGCTGTATCGTAGACTTTTACCAGCGATCTAGTTGCAGATAGCACTTAAGGTTAAGCCGCCGAGCAACTTCAATCGATCGTCATCCGAGCATACCTGAACGAAGGAACGCCGTACTCCAGGTAATTCTACAAGGATAACGTAGTGAGTCAACAAGTGGATAAACAGCTCGTCACCCATGATGTGGTGGATCTCCTCCCATTGAGGCTTCTTGAGCAATGCCACCAGTGTGTTCGGGTAAAAACACACTACACCGTTGGACTGCGCGACCAGGTGTCCACTGCTCCCAGGAGCAGCGTCTCGATATCCCAGCGTCAGTAAATTGCTGTCCTCCCAGTTCGCGCGTCTCCGCGCCAGCAGCCGCTCGATAACCGCATGAATCGCCTCCGACTGCAAAATCCCATCATCACAATTTGCAAAAGCTAAGAAACCGGCACGTACTCGAGACGCACATGAGAAAGCTCGGTGTCGACGCCCCATGGCCGATGAGGAAACTCGCTCGATGCCGGCCGAGAGCTGCAGAGCCTGACGCGCGTCCGGTCGAGCACCGCTGCCACCTCGCCAGTCGCGAGAGACTCCACGCGCTGCTTCAGCAGCTCCGGCGCGCGGCACCGCTCGTCCTCCGCGGCACTGCGAGCCACAGCAGCAACCAACACTCAGCATGCAATCGCTGAGGGGAAACAGGAGGCGCAGGAGGCCACGTACCGGAGCAGGAAGGCGCGCAGCGACTGCGAGCTGGCCAGCAGCTCGTCCATCTTGAGGTGATGGCTTGATTGGCAAAATCCGATTAAGTCCGAAAAAAAAAACTTGTGAAAAATGTGTCATGTGAAGTTGAAATGCATGGATTGTTACAATCCTTTTGCAAGCATCGAAAGATGAACTAGACACCAAACACATCGACGCTAACAGCAATCCACACTGAGATAACTACCGCGGTTTTTCCAGCACGTTACGGTCGCCTCTTTTCATGAAGAACCAGTTGATCAAGTCTGGCGCCACAATTGGGTGATACGACTGAAACATCTCAGGCGAAGAGCATTGAAGATGCAAACTAATGCCTGCCTCGCTCAGCTTTGAGTGGTACCAGTCTCCACTACTTTAGCCATTAGCGGACCTTCTGAGTTGTTAAATCGCCCTACAGCGACTCGTTCTTGAGGAAGCGAGAGAACAGAGAGAGCGCCACTGCTGGCTGGTTCGCAGGAACCATGTGACCGGCGTTGAACACACGAACGAAAGTAAACAGCCCAGAGCCGATGACCACGCCGTCGCTGCTACTTTCGAGAGCCAAAGGACGAGACTCGGCAGCATTGAAGGCTTTGGCGCCATTCCACTCAAGCGCTCTCATCCACGCGAGATTTCCGTACCAATTGCACATGAGGTCTGCGTCTCCAACGTAGATGAGGACGCGGATGCCATCGTTGAGTAGATCAGCAACACTATCGCTCAGGGATTTGGTGACATCCAGACTCTCCACGAAGGCGGTACTCACGTCAAAGTTGCACATTTGCCACGACTTGACTCGCTTATCAACGTTGAGAGCCTTTCGCACTTCTGGAAGATTGAGGAAGGAGGTGACATCTTCCGGGTGGAGGCACTTGCCCAAGTCATCCGAGTCGCACGTCTCACGGATATCATAGGGATTGCGCTTAGCAGCAAGCAACGGGGTTTCCAGGTTATTAGCGCAAAAGCCGTATGCGTCCTCACACACTGATTCATCACTTTCGCATTTTGCTGTGAGATCTCCACACTTTCCAACAGCGGATCTGGCAGCTTCAAGCGCACTCGAGTTCAGGAACGTGATATTGTAAGCGTTGTCAACCATGTCAATGAAGCGAGGCTCCTGGATCGCTGGATTGATTTCACCATTTCCAACGGAGATGCCTTGAAGATTGATCCAGCGAGACGAGTCTTGCTCCACCTTGTTCTGCTGCCAAATATAATGAGCGACAGCTGGAACGTAGTGACCTCCGTAGCTCTCGCCAGCAATGAAGAAGGGACGACCACGCAGCTCAGGGTGTTTCTCATCAATGAACCCTTGCAGGAACTCGTACATGTTGAGACCCACGTCCTTCTCCGTGGAGTCCGCGTCCGCTTCCGGCTCCGAGCTGTAGGAGAACCCGACGTTCGTCGGCTGGTCGACCCATAGCATGTTGGCTTCGTTCGACCACGAGTACGGGTTGAGCGTCGTCGACAAGTCCGAGTTGACGGTGCACGGTCCGTTCTCCGCCAGCAACGCGTACATGCTGGATCCGCCGGGTCCACCCGTCATCCAGAGGACGAGAGGGGCCGTCTCCGGAGCGCGGCTCGACTCGACATACCAGTAGAAGTACTTGCTGTCCTTCTTGTTCGGGAGACGGATGTAGCCTGTGTCCTGCTTGGTCGTTCCGCAGAGTCCGTGGAGGTCTTGTGAGAAGTGAGGGACTGGTGCAGATGGTCGTTCCTTGGTCCACACGAGTGCAACGACGCCTAGCACCAGTAGAGTTGTGAGTGCCGCGACGATGGCTCGTCGAGATAGTTGAGATCGGAAGGTGGTTGGTTGTGTGTTGTGTGAAGGTTGTAGTGGAGTGGTCTCGGAAGCCATGGTGACTTTCAAATGTGAGTTGGAGCTGTTAGGAATCGAGAGTGAATTATGCAGGGGTGCCATCCCAAAACGATGACCATCATTTGGTCGTTTTGGCTCGCTCGTGTGTTCCCTGACTCTGCAACGGATTAGCATCGTGGAAATCATGATCACGGTGCGAGAAGATGGGTTGCAGGTCAAAGCGAGCAAGTAATTCTAAACTTGTAAGTTACCGCAGCTCAATCGTGTGTGGTCATGCCTCCAAGTTGACTCTTCTCAAACGCCTCACGCCTTCTCGTTCATGAGGAGCTTGTTGGGCATGTACAAACCCACCGCGAAAAGGAACGGACTTCTAAGGCAGAATGTACTATCTGCTGATCACGGCGCTCAAAGTATGCACACCATTTCAGCATTCAGCATTCACCGCCGTCTCGAGGCTGTGTGTGAGACTCTAATCGTTATTGCCGTGCTGTGGTCCTTGTTGGCAAAAAAAAAATGGCGACGTGTGGACACAGGTATCGCTGAGCAAGTCCGTGATGAATCTGCCGTGTATGATGCTCTCGCCTATTCATATGGTCCTAGTGCATATCTCTCCAGCATCCCACACGCACCAGCATTCCTTATGCAAACCGCCAGCATTCTTACCGACTGATAACCAATCTCTGCGATGGGCTGCTCCAGTTCCGTTTTGAAGCACTTCCTCTCGACTCTCGACTGTCAACACCAAGAGCCAACACTACCGAGTATCAAACCGCTCCTGATATGAATGACAACGAGCAGACACCGCTGCTGGAACCGAACGACGAATCCAAACGAGCTCGCAGAGCTTTCATCATCAAGTTCGCCATCGGGTTCGCAGCGGCAGCACTTGCTCTATGGATCGTCAGCGACGTCTTCAGCAAACACCACCACAAAACCAAGGTGGCGTCACTTCCTCCATACGTTTGCGGCAACCCAGACAAGAGTTCCTTTGGATACATCAAGCTCGCCAACAAGGTGGACGACCACTACTTCTACTGGTTCTTCGAGGCTGAAGAAGACACTGGCAAGGAGCCGCTCGTAATGTGGCTCCAGGGTGGACCTGGTTCTTCAAGCCTCTACAGCGTGGTTGACGAAAATGGCCCGTGCACTATCAATGCGGACCTTTCAACGACACCCAATCCGTACACTTGGAGCCGCAACGCGAACGTTATCTGGCTAGATCAGCCGACTGGTGTTGGTTATTCCTTCGGTGCTCCGCAGGATGAAGATTACGACGAGACCGATGTGGGTGCGAACATCTACTGGTTCCTTCAGGGTTTCCTGAACAAGTACCCGCAGTTCGAGGGTCGCGAGTTCTACGTGACGGGGGAGAGTTATGGAGGACACTATGTTCCTGGAGCTGGTCACTACATTTGGCAGCAGACCAAGCAACAATTGGCGAACCCGAGCGAGTTCAACACTTCTCTCATCAACATCAAGGGAATCGCAATTGGAAACGGATTTACAAACCCTGTGATCCAGCTTGCGCACATTCCAGATATGGTGGAGAACCAGTATAACGTGACCGTGCTGACTCCAGCTCAAGCGGAACAGATGAAAAAGGACACCGTTGAGTGCATTGAGCTGGTGAAGGAATGCCAGCGCACGACGTTGAACAATACGCCGTGTGCTTTGGCTGTTGAATGTTGGGACGAGAAGCTCATCTCTCCATTTTATGACATGAAGAACCACGACTTCTACAACATCCTTCACGAGTGCAACAACACAGACCCCAACTCTTGTGATGACACCCAGTACAAGTACATCCGCAACTATCTCAACCTACCAGAAGTACGCAAATATCTCAATGCAGACCCTCGCGTAGCTGAATGGAGGGGATCAAGCGAAGAAGTTCATACGGTCTTCTTGGGTCGCGACTGCATGTTGGCACATCACACCTATGTCGCTGATATGCTCAACGATGGTCTTCGCGTGCTTATCTATGCTGGGGATACTGATCTCGCGTGCAACTGGATTGGAAATCGCGCGTGGACACTGGCGCTCGAGTGGAGCGGTACAGAAGGCTACAACGCCGCTAGAGAGCGACCTTTCATTACTCACGACCCCGTGGTCGCGAACCCTCCGGCAGTGGAAGCTGGTGTCGTTCGTTCATATGAGAACTTTGCTTTTGTGCGGTTGTATAATGCTGGTCATTTTGTGCCATCCGATCAGCCTGCAGTGTCGCTGGAACTGATCAACAAGTTCCTGTATGGACAGGCGTATTGAGCAGTTAGTTGCCTTGTGTTGCAAAGTGATTAACGCAAGCCTCCGAGAGTCTTCAATGCCTACGATGGTTTTGGTCTTGCGAGCGAAATACATTCGAAGAGGCAGCATGACAACTGTCCTTCCCGAATCTTGACATGTCATCGCACAAAGTTGTTTAACTAGTTGATACATCGCTTGTTTGGTTTTTTCCAGTACCATTTGATTGTATGGTGGCCCGCCATCTCCGTTGATGGTTGCAAATTCAAAGATTCGGTGACGACAATAAGACCACGATTACTCGTTTGAGCGTCTCGGCTCGACTTACAACGTCACAAATCAATTGCATCTATAATGGTGAGGAAAGGAGTCGCAGGATTGAAGAAAAACTGGCAAGTATCCGTCATCCTAGCTCTCATCGTAATTGACAGGTCAGGGATTTATCAGCCGTCAATTTCCATTCACAAAGTCAGTGGCGTCGAGGGTGATGCCACCACCAGAAAACCGAAAACGAGTTCCCGCGCGCGCGGATCTGATTTTCCTGAACTCGCTCATAACCTCGCAAGCCCTTTTTTCCTTACGTCTCATGACCAGTGTCAGGCATAGATGTGAACGAACAGTTTCATCTGTTGTGACCAAGATACGATTGCTACATTGAATATTTAATTGGCATCATTTCACTCAAGTGCAATACTGTAGAAATATTGTACTGCGGAGTTGCACTCAAGCAGTTTACGGCACTAGAGTACAGCCTTTGGACGAAGATGGGAATGGCATCATCAAGCAGATCGAGGATACGTCTACTGCACCAGAGCTCGACAAGTCCCAAGAATGAATGCTGCTCACATCAAAGACGCCCGCCCTCCTTCGCCTCACTCTTGAATTCGCCAGCAGCTACCGAAGCAACGGAATCTCATCTTGCATCAAAGTAGATTTCATAGAGGAGTGCCTCGTGATCTGCTGCAATGGCCACCGAGAAGACTCCGCTGCAGATTCAAGCGCAACATTTCAAGTTGCAACACCCTGATGCTATCCGCACATTCCGCACGAAGAGCATCACTGGACTCGCGATGTTTGTCGTCGTTGCCGTCGTATCTATCGGGTTGTGCGCAAACATCTCGGCGTCAAGCGAGGCGCATGCAACTACGTCCCTCACAAAACGGAACGAGATCCCTCTTTTGACGATGGTAGATGCATCACCATCACTCGACACGACTGAAATGTCTAAAACGATCATGTGCGGCACGGCCAAGAACCGAGCTGGGTATATCAGGCTGTCCAACAAAAAAGACGACCACTTTTTCTACTGGCTGTTCGAGTCACGTTCGTCTCCGTCAACTGACCCGCTTGTGCTCTGGCTCACTGGCGGAGCAGGATGCTCGAGTCTCATGGCGTTGCTTACAGAGAACGGACCGTGTACGGTAAACCCCGATCTCACAACCACCTTTAACCCGTACTCGTGGAACACGGAGGCGAATGTCGTTTGGCTCGATCAACCGAGTGGCACGGGTTTTTCGTACGTCCCGGATGAAGGCTTGGACCATACCGAGGACAACGTTCAGGAGAACATTTACTGGTTTTTGCAAGGCTTCCTTGATACGCATCCGGAGTTTGAAGGTCGTCCGCTCTTCATCGCCGGCGAGAGTTATGCCGGCCACCACATTCCTGCTGCTGCACACTACATTTGGCTGGAGAACAAGGGTATCACGAGTCACGTTACAACACCGAGAAACAAGGTGGACGCGAAAGCGCGAATCAACCTGCAGGGGATCGCCATCGGAAATGGACTCGTCGATCCTTTCATTCAGGTATGTCGTTTTCAAATCCTTTGGGGTGATGTCTGTCTGCGCTCCATACTGACATACTGACGGTTGTCGACGCAGTTTCGGCACTTCCTTGACATCGCCGACAACCCTTATAACATCACGTTGCTGAACGAGACGCAACTGGAGACGGCCAAGGAGGCCATCCCTGCGTGTCTAGATGTTCTGACTGCTTGCCAGACAAGCTCAAGGGCGTGCTTTCAAATGGATTCAACGTGTGGAGCCATCATCAGCGCCTTGGGGGACGCACACCGAAACATGTATGACGTACGCCTCGAGTGTTCCGAGGCTAGCTTTTTAGATTGTTACGACAAGACGGTCATCACCGAGTACCTGAACTCTCCGGCAGTTCGAAAGTATCTGAACATTCCTCAGACGTTCCCCGCGTGGCAGCAATGCTCAGGACGCGTTGCAGCCGGTTTTGCGGGGGATGTTGGCAGGAGCTTCGCGCCGTACGTCGCCGATCTCCTCAACGACGACGCGTTGCGCGTACTCATCTACCACGGCGATGCCGATCTCATGTGCAACTGGATCGGGGGACTCGCGTGGGTCTCACAGCTCGAGTGGAAGCACCAAGCCGAGTTCAATGCCGCACCCGATCGCGCGTTCGAGGTTGTGGTGGGTGATGACAAGCACCATCATCAGCCTCTTGTCGAGGTTGCGGGATCGGTTCGGTCGTTCGAGGACCGTTTGTCGTTCCTGCGAGTGTTCAACTCTGGTCACATGGTGCCTCGCGACCAGCCGCAGGTGGCTCTGGAGATGCTGCGGCGCTTCCTGCGCAATGAGCCGCTCTAATATATTTCCAACACCTGCCTTCTGGAAAAGTATCCGCCATGGACACCTGCGTTTGTGTTTTGTTTGTTTGTTTGTTGGTTTGTTTGTTTGTTCGTGATCGTAATGAGAACGTGAACGAGACCTGGTTGTTGTTGCGTCAGCGACATGTAACATTATAGCAATGGCCTTTCAAACTGCAGGCAAAACTGCGCTTACAGGTCGGCGTTGTGGAAGAATTTGGTCATCATTGCGAGAGCGACCTCAGGCTGGTCAGCGGGAACAATGTGGCCAGCGTTGAACACGCGTACGAAGGCGAGGTTCTGGAACGAGCGGACGTCGCCAGCAGAGCCCTTGGCGCTCGAGCTCAGCGCCAACGGACGGTTGGCGGCCTCGTTGAACGCGCGCTTACCGCTCCAGTCCAAGTTCATGACCCACGCCTGGTTGCCGACCCAGTTGCACATGAGATCGGCATCGCCGGCGTAAACAAGTACGCGCACGCCAGCCTCGAGAGCGAATTTGACGTCGTCCGCGAACGAGATCATCTGGTCCATTGCGAGTCCAGGCACTGACACCAGCGTCACATTCGCGCCATGCCTTGGAGCGTGTCGTATCGACACCCATAGCAGCTAGCACCTCGGGCGAGTTCAGGTACTCGCGGATGTGGTCAAAGTTGACGCACTCCATCACGTCCGCCTTCTCGCACGGCTTGCGGATGTCGTACGGGTTGCGGCCCGACCGGAAGTAGGGCGTCTCGAGGTTCGCCAGGCAGAACTCGACGGCATCAAAGCACTTGGCGCGATCGCTCTGGCAATCGTTGATCAGGTCGTGGCAGATGGGCTGGGCCTCGCGCATCGCCTCGACCTCATCGGCTGAAAGCAGCGACACATTATAGGCGTTGTCAATCATGCTGGTGCTGTACTGGTACTGCACGCCGGCGTCGGTGATTCCGTTGCCGATGGCGATACCCGCGAGGTTGATGTGGAACGCGCCGGGGTGCTTCTGGCGCCAAGTGTTGGCCTTAAGGATGTAGCTGGACGCCGCGGGGACGTAGTGTCCTCCATAACTCTCTCCTGCGATGAACAACTCTCGGTCGGCGAGCTCGGGGTGGCGCTTGAGGAACTCCTGCAGGAACCAGTAGATGTTCTCTCCCACGTCGAGCTCTCCCGCCTCCAAGTCGATCTCCGGGCCGTACGAGAACCCGACTCCAGTCGGCTGGTCGAGCCAGACGACGTTGGCCCTCTGGTTCCACGCGTGCGGGTTGCGCTCTGTCGACAGGTCCGCGTTCACCCTGCACGGTCCGTTCTCCGCCAGCAGCGCCATCATGCTCGAGCACCCCTGGGCCGCCCGTGAGCCACAGCACGAGCGGGTCGCTCTCCCCTCCCATCGACGGCGCGAACCAGTAGAAGTAGCGCTGGTCGCGCGCGTTCGGCAGCGCCACGTAGCCGCTCTCCTGTCCCTGCAGTCCGCAGAAAAATCCCTCGGCGCTCTCACGAGCCCCCAGCGCCTCCGCCTTCTCCTCATCAACCGCAAATGCTGAGCCCTTGAGCGACGCCTCGCCCTGCTCCACCGACAGCCGCGAAAGCCCCAGGAGCAGCGCGGAGCCCGCGAGCGCGAGCAGCAGCAGCGCACGAGGACGAACGAAGCGCAGCGCGCGGTCGGCGCGGGCCGCAGGCGGCTGGGCGCTCGCCACGAGCGGCGTCGACTCGGACGAGCGGCGCATCATGAGCTTCTTGAGTTCTCAGGAAGGAGGCGGCCGCGATAACACTCATCCAGGATCGCGGGGACGGGATTGGCGGGGACTGGGAGGGGTTTTCAGCCAATTGAACGGACACGTCATCGTTTGGTTCGTCACCAATGACTTTGCTCGACTCAACACCTTCGAGGGACACTTTGGAATTCACGATGCTATCAATGAGCTCGCGGCACGGCCAAAGAAATCTAGTAGGTTGAATCGACCGCGTCGACGCATTGAGAGACTCGATTTCGGACTGGATCTCCATGTACCGGTAAATGAGCTCATGTTGATCCATTCTCGAGTTGATCTCTCAGTGGCGTCGCAACTGCTCGAACTTCTCCTCGAACTCATCGACACGACGTTCAACGTTGACACCAGCAGCCACTTCGAGCTGCTCACGCTACAACAACCAGGTCTCGTTCACGTTCTCATTACAATCACGAACAAACAAACCAACAAACAAACAAACAAACAAAACACAAACGCAGGTGTCCATGGCGGATACTTTTCCAGAAGGCAGGTGTTGGAAATATATTAGAGCGGCTCATTGCGCAGGAAGCGCCGCAGCATCTCCAGAGCCACCTGCGGCTGGTCGCGAGGCACCATGTGACCAGAGTTGAACACTCGCAGGAACGACAAACGGTCCTCGAACGACCGAACCGATCCCGCAACCTCGACAAGAGGCTGATGATGGTGCTTGTCATCACCCACCACAACCTCGAACGCGCGATCGGGTGCGGCATTGAACTCGGCTTGGTGCTTCCACTCGAGCTGTGAGACCCACGCGAGTCCCCCGATCCAGTTGCACATGAGATCGGCATCGCCGTGGTAGATGAGTACGCGCAACGCGTCGTCGTTGAGGAGATCGGCGACGTACGGCGCGAAGCTCCTGCCAACATCCCCCGCAAAACCGGCTGCAACGCGTCCTGAGCATTGCTGCCACGCGGGGAACGTCTGAGGAATGTTCAGATACTTTCGAACTGCCGGAGAGTTCAGGTACTCGGTGATGACCGTCTTGTCGTAACAATCTAAAAAGCTAGCCTCGGAACACTCGAGGCGTACGTCATACATGTTTCGGTGTGCGTCCCCCAAGGCGCTGATGATGGCTCCACACGTTGAATCCATTTGAAAGCACGCCCTTGAGCTTGTCTGGCAGGCAGTCAGCACATCTAGACACGCAGGGATGGCTTCCTTGGCCGTCTCCAGCTGCGTCTCGTTCAACAACGTGATGTTATAAGGGTTGTCGGAGATGTCAAGGAAGTGCTCAAACTGCGTCGACAACCGTGAGTATGTCAGTATGGAGCGAACACAGACATCACCCCAAATGATTTGAAAACGACATACCTGAATGAAAGGATCGACGAGTCCATTTCCGATGGCGATCCCCTGCAGGTTGATTCGCGCTGTTGCGTTCACCTTGTTTCGCGGCGTTGTAAAGTGACTCTTAATACTCTTGTTCTCCAGCCAGATGTAGTGTGCTGCAGCAGGAATGTGGTGGCCGGCATAGCTCTCGCCAGTAATGAAGAGCGGACGACCTTCAAACTCGGGATGTGTATCAAGGAAGCCTTGCAAGAACCAGTAAATGTTCTCCTGAACGTTGCCCTCGGTATGGTCCAAGCCTTCATCCGGGACGTACGAAAACCCCGTGCCACTCGGTTGATCGAGCCAAACGACATTCGCTTCCGTGTTCCACGAGTACGGGTTAAAGGTGGTTGTGAGATCGGGGTTTATCGTACACGGTCCGTTCTCTGTCAGTAATGCCATGAGACTCGAGCATCCTGCTCCGCCAGTGAGCCACAGCACAAGCGGATCAGTTGACGGAGACGAACGTGACTCGAACAGCCAGTAGAAAAAGTGGTCGTCCTTTTTGTTGGGCAGTCTGATGTACCCAGCCTGGTTCTTGGCCGTGCCGCACATGATCGTTTTAGACGTTTCAGTAGTGTCGAGTGGTGATGATGCATTTACAATTGTCAAAAGAGGGATCTCGCTCCGTTTTGTGAGGGACGCAGTTGCATGAGCCTCGCTTGACGTCGAGATGTTTACGCACAGCCCGATAGATACGATCACAACGACAGCCAACATCGTGAGTCTAGTGATGCTCTTCGTGTGAAATGTGCAGATAGCATCAGGGCGTTGCAACTTGAAATGTTGCGCTTGAATCTGCAGCGGAGTCTTCTCGGTGGCCATTGCAGCAGTCCGTGAGGCACTCCTCTATGAAATGTACTTTGAGGTAAGTTGAGATTCCGTTGCTTCGGTAGCTGCTGGCGAATTCAAGAGTGAGGCGAAGGAGGGCGGGCGTCTTTGATGTGAGCAGCATTCATTCTTGGTATTTGCCGAGATCAAGTGCAGTAGAAGTATCCTTGATCTGCTTGATGATGGCATTCCCATCTTCGTCCAAAGGCTGTACTCTAGTGCCGTAAACTGCTTGAGTGCAACTCAGCAGTACAGTATTGCACTTGAGTGAAATTATGGCACAAAAACATTCAATGTAGTAATCGTTTCTTGGTCACAGTAGATGAAACTGTTCGTTCACATCTATGCCTGACACTGGTCACGAGACGTAAAGAAAAAAGGGCTTGCGAGATTATGAGCGAGTTAAGGAAAATCAGTTCCGCGCGGGAACTCATTTTCGGGTATCTGGCTGTGGCATCACCCTCGACGCCGCTGGCTTTGTGAATAGAAATTGATGGCTGGTAAATCCCTGGCCAAAATCTGCCTCCGAACTGTCAATTCCGATGAGAGCTAGAATGACGGATACTTGTCAGTTTTTCTTCAACCCTGCAGCTCCTTTCCTCACCACTGCAGAAGCAATTGAGTTGTGGCGATGTAGGTCGAGCCGAGACGCTCAAACGAGTAATGGTGTACTTATTTTTGTCGATGAAACTTTGGATTTGCAACCATCAACGGAGATGGCGGGCCACCACACCATCAAATTGGTACTGAAAGAACTCAAACAAGCGATGCATCCTCTAATTAAACAGCTTTGTGCGATGATATGTCAAAATACGGGAAAGACAAGTGTCATGCTGCCTCTTCGAATGTATTTCGCCCGCAAGACCAAAACCATCGTAGGCATTGAAGACTCTCGGAGGCTTGCGTTAATCACTTTGCAACACAAGGCAACTAACTGCTCAATACGCCTGTCCATACAGGAACTTGTTGATCAGTTCCAGCGACACTGCAGGCTGATCGGATGGCACAAAATGACCAGCATTGTACAACCGCACAAAAGCAAAGTTCTCATATGAGCGAACGACACCAGCTTCCACTGCCGGAGGGTTCGCGACCACGGGGTCGTGAGTAATGAAAGGTCGCTCTCTAGCGGCGTTGTAGCCTTCTGTACCGCTCCACTCGAGCGCCAGTGTCCACGCGCGATTTCCAATCCAGTTGCACGCGAGATCAGTATCCCCAGCATAGATAAGCACGCGAAGACCATCGTTGAGCATATCAGCGACATAGGTGTGATGTGCCAACATGCAGTCGCGACCCAAGAAGACCGTATGAACTTCTTCGCTTGATCCCCTCCATTCAGCTACGCGAGGGTCTGCATTGAGATATTTGCGTACTTCTGGTAGGTTGAGATAGTTGCGGATGTACTTGTACTGGGTGTCATCACAAGAGTTGGGGTCTGTGTTGTTGCACTCGTGAAGGATGTTGTAGAAGTCGTGGTTCTTCATGTCATAAAATGGAGAGATGAGCTTCTCGTCCCAACATTCAACAGCCAAAGCACACGGCGTATTGTTCAACGTCGTGCGCTGGCATTCCTTCACCAGCTCAATGCACTCAACGGTGTCCTTTTTCATCTGTTCCGCTTGAGCTGGAGTCAGCACGGTCACGTTATACTGGTTCTCCACCATATCTGGAATGTGCGCAAGCTGGATCACAGGGTTTGTAAATCCGTTTCCAATTGCGATTCCCTTGATGTTGATGAGAGAAGTGTTGAACTCGCTAGGGTTCGCCAATTGTTGCTTGGTCTGCTGCCAAATGTAGTGACCAGCTCCAGGAACATAGTGTCCTCCATAACTCTCCCCCGTCACGTAGAACTCGCGACCCTCGAACTGCGGGTACTTGTTCAGGAAACCCTGAAGGAACCAGTAGATGTTCGCACCCACATCGGTCTCGTCGTAATCTTCATCCTGCGGAGCACCGAAGGAATAACCAACACCAGTCGGCTGATCTAGCCAGATAACGTTCGCGTTGCGGCTCCAAGTGTACGGATTGGGTGTCGTTGAAAGGTCCGCATTGATGGTGCACGGACCATTTTCGTCAACCACGCTGTAGAGGCTTGAAGAACCAGGTCCACCCTGGAGCCACATTACGAGCGGCTCCTTGCCAGTGTCTTCTTCAGCCTCGAAGAACCAGTAGAAGTAGTGGTCGTCCACCTTGTTGGCGAGCTTGATGTATCCGGAGGAACTCTTGTCTGGGTTGCCGCAAACGTATGGAGGAAGTGACGCCACCTTGGTTTTGTGGTGGTGTTTGCTGAAGACGTCGCTGACGATCCATAGAGCAAGTGCTGCCGCTGCGAACCCGATGGCGAACTTGATGATGAAAGCTCTGCGAGCTCGTTTGGATTCGTCGTTCGGTTCCAGCAGCGGTGTCTGCTCGTTGTCATTCATATCAGGAGCGGTTTGATACTCGGTAGTGTTGGCTCTTGGTGTTGACAGTCGAGAGTCGAGAGGAAGTGCTTCAAAACGGAACTGGAGCAGCCCATCGCAGAGATTGGTTATCAGTCGGTAAGAATGCTGGCGGTTTGCATTAGGAATGTTGGCGCCTGCACCAGCTGGACTTCTCGAGGGATGCACCTCGACTCGACTTCTGGAGGGATTTGCATACCTAGAGGATTTGCATCGTGATGCCAAGGCATTTAAGGCATTTGCCTCAAGTGATCACGGCATAGCAATCCTTTTTTTTTTTCCACAGGACAGTGTGGTGCAAAGATAGTGTACAGGTAAAACAGTAGCTCTACTCATATACTGTATCGTGAGCCACCAGTGGTGGATCATTCCAGTTTTCTACCGCTCGGGCTCACATTTGAAAGTCACCATGGCGTCCGAGACCACTCCACTACAACCTTCACACAACACACAACCAACCACCTTCCGATCTCAACTATCTCGACGAGCCATCGTCGCGGCACTCACGACTCTACTGGTGCTAGGCGTCGTCGCACTCGTGTGGACCAAGGAACGACCATCTGCACCAGTCCCTCACTTCTCACAAGACCTCCACGGACTCTGCGGAACGACCAAGCAGGACACAGGCTACATCCGTCTCCCGAACAAGAAGGACAGCAAGTACTTCTACTGGTATGTCGAGTCGAGCCGCGCTCCGGAGACGGCCCCTCTCGTCCTCTGGATGACGGGTGGACCCGGTGGATCCAGCATGTACGCGTTGCTGGCGGAGAACGGACCGTGCACCGTCAACTCGGACTTGTCGACGACGCTCAACCCGTACTCGTGGTCGAACGAAGCCAACATGCTGTGGGTCGACCAGCCGACGAACGTCGGGTTCTCCTACAGCTCGGAGCCGGAAGCGGACGCGGACTCCACGGAGAAGGACGTGGGTCTCAACATGTACGGGTTCCTGCAAGGGTTCATTGATGAGAAGCACCCGGAGCTGCGTGGTCGTCCTTTTTTCATTGCTGGCGAGAGCTACGGAGGTCACTACGTTCCAGCCGTCGCTCATTATATTTGGCGTCAGAACAAGGTGGAGCAAGATTCGTCTCGCTGGATTAACCTTCAAGGCATCACTATCGGCAATGGTGAAATCAACCCAGCGATCCAAAACGCACACTTCATTGACATGGCTGAGAATTCTTACAATATCACGTTCCTGAACTCGAGTGCTCTCGAAGTCGCCAAATCCGCTGCTGGAGAGTGTGGAGATCTCATGACGAGATGTCAAAGTGACGAGTCGTTGTGCATGGATGCACAAGGTTTTTGCTTTGACAACTTGGAGGCTCCATTATTTGAAGGCAAGCGCAATCCCTACGATATCCGTGAGGCATGCGATACAGATAACACGCTCGAGTGTCTTCACCCGAAAGGTGTCACCTCCTTCCTCAATCTTCCAGAAGTGCGAAAGGCTCTCAACGTCGACAAGCGCGTCGAGTCGTGGCAAATGGTCAACTTTGATGTGAATTCCGCCTTCGAAGAGAGCTTGGATGGCACTAAATCCTTGAGTCACAGCGTTGCTGATCTGCTCAACGGTGGCATCCGTGTCCTCATCTACGTTGGAGACGCAGACCTCATGTGTAACTGGTACGGCAATCTCGCGTGGATGAGAGCGCTCGAATGGGATGGCGCCGAAGCCTTCAATGCTGCCGAGTCTCGTCCCTTGGCTCTCGAAAGTAGCAGCGACGGCGTGGTCATTGGCTCTGGGCTGTTTACTTTCGTTCGCGTGTTCAACGCCGGTCACATGGTTCCTGCGAACCAGCCAGCAGTGGCACTCTCTCTGTTCTCTCGCTTCCTCAAGAACGAGTCGCTGTAGGATGGATGGATTGTTTGAGCTGTGTGTGGGGCCTTGGTAGCATTGTCAGACGTGAATCGTGACCGCCCTCAACCAAACTCACAAGTCGATCAGCAATCTTCCCGATCTCTCTCGAGTCGAACATGTACATGTAGCTAGCACAACGCATCCCCTCGGGTCTCACAGGGCTCTTCTCCACTCGGTCGTTGCACTTGCTCGCGGAATCAGCTGCTGTATCGTGCGCTGAGCAGCAGATCCCGCCTGCAAGTCCATGGCAGCCAGAGAGTGTTGGCCCGCACTCATTCGGCTGGTGATGCGCCTGCCCTCGCCTCGCGTGTCACTCCTGCCACGTACGCGCTCACTCGCCAACTTTCCAAGTCCCAAGCCAACGCCCATGGCTCCGTCCGAGCGCTCGACGCTGCTGCCGACAGCCCAGCACGGCTCCACTCTCCCCGAAAACCGCTGGAGGCGCGCGACCAAGACGCTGGCGGCCGTCGGCGGCGCGCTGCTCGGTGTGCTGGTCGTGGTGCTCGCGTGGTGGGCCATCGCAGCCCACGGCAGCTCCACAGCTGCCTCAA
This sequence comes from Phytopythium helicoides, assembly GCA_024867545.1. NCBI lineage: Eukaryota > Oomycota > Peronosporomycetes > Pythiales > Pythiaceae > Phytopythium > Phytopythium helicoides. Next base: position 477,974 of record JANFNE010000020.1, on the reverse strand, counting down.
GTGACAACAACAGCGACGGCGACTACGTCTGCGGCAACACGCCCAACGAGGCGGGCTACATCTCGCTAGCCAACAAGCGAGACGACCACTACTTCTACTGGTTCTTCGAGGCGCAGCGCGACCCGGACACGGCGCCGCTGGTCATCTGGCTCACGGGAGGACCCGGAGGGTCCAGTCTGCTCGCGCTCTTCATGGAGAACGGCCCGTGCCGCGTGCAGCCGGACCTGTCGACCGAGGTGCACCCGTACGCGTGGACGCACAGCGCCAACATGATCTGGCTGGACCAGCCCACGACGGTCGGGTTCTCGTACTCGGGGGACGAGGCTGACGACGAGGACTTTGACGAGCGAGACGTGGGGGCCAACCTCTACTGGTTCCTGCAGGGCTTCATGGACAAGCACCCGGAGTTTGTCGGCCGCGAGTTCTTCTTGACGGGCGAGAGCTACGGTGGACACTACGTGCCTGGTGCGGCGCACTACATCTTGGAGCAGAACCGCCTGGGCAATCCGGCGCCGAATAGCCGCACCATCAACCTGCAGGGGATTGCCATCGGCAACGGGTGGACGGACCCGGTGGTGCAGTACGAGCACCAAGGAGACATCCTGGACAACCAGTACAATGTGACGCTGCTGACGGAGGAGGCGAGGGTGAAGCTTGCAGAGGACACGCCGACGTGCATTACGAAGACGGAGGCTTGCCAAGAAGCGTTCGCAAGTAAAAGTGACAACATCACCGAGATTTGCGATGACTCGGATGAATTTTGTTTCGATGCCATTACAGATCCCTTCCAACCTCAGAACTCGGGTCGCAATCCGTACGATATTCGCGAGGAGTGTGACTGGGTCGATTTTGGTTTTTGCCACGGTATTCCGCATGTGAGAGCGTTCCTGAACCAGACTCGTGTCCTCGACTATATTCACGCGGTTGGGCCTTGGGTCCCTGGAAGTGATGTTGTCGGAGTCGATTTCGAGATTTACGGTGACTACGCGTCTGCCGTCGACGACTACGTGAGCGATCTTCTTGATGCTGGGATTCGTGTGCTGCTTTACGTTGGCGACGCGGACTCGATGTGCAACTGGGGAGGGAACAAGGCGTGGATCGATGCGTTGTCGTGGAGGGGAAAGGATGGTTTCAACGCGGCGGATGAGCGGGTTTTCATGTCGAAAGATCCGTTGGTGAGGTCTGCGAGTGAAGTGGAAGCTGGCACAGCTCGAGCGTATGCGAATCTGGCGCTTGTTCGCATCTTCAATGCTGGTCACATGGTTCCGACGCACCAGCCTGCCGTGGCGCTGGACTTGATCAATCGTTTCTTTATGAACGAGACGATCTAAGGAAGGTGTAGGAGTGTCTTTCAACGTCAAGATGCCTCAGAGAATACAAACATGATCCTGCAAATTTGGTGGCTTGCGTTAATCTCATGGCACGTATGCCTCGGGGCTTACACTCATCAAGCTTTGTGAGGTTGGCAACAATGCTCCGGCCATGGCTCCCACCTGAGCATCACCTAATCCGTTACGAGAGCCAGGACAATCCATTTTGTTATGCCAATCACAACTGTCGAGCTGCTATCACTTCTCGTTTTCCCTCCTCCCTCCAACTTTCAGTCCGAACTACTTTTGCAAGGCATGACAGTGTCCGAAGAGCTTCTCCTTTTATCGGGAGCTCCTACCTCAGCTCCGACGATGAACGGGAAGAAGTTTCTGGTCGCTCTTGCTGGAGTGCTCTGCCTTGCCTCGATGCTCTTCATGCTTTCATCCAGCTCCCTTAGTGAAGTTATCTATCTTCAGCCGCCCAAAGCAAGCCGATACCGCTGCGGACATGCAGCGTTTTCGGCGGGTCACATCGAGCTGGCCAACAAGAAAGACGACCATTACTTCTACTGGTTTGCCGAATCCAGAAGCAACCCTGATACCGACCCGCTCGTGCTGTGGCTCACAGGTGGTCCAGGGTCATCAAGTATGATTGCGCTCTTCACTGAGAATGGCCCATGCTCCATCAACGCTGACCTGACTACTCACTACAACCCGTACGCGTGGAACAGCAACGCCAACGTAATCTGGCTGGATCAACCCACAGGCGTCGGGTTTTCACATGGTGCGACCACAGACCAGGACTTCAATGAGACTGACGTCGGCGCAAACGTTTACTGGTTCCTACAAGGCTTCATCGAGAAGTTTCCTCAGTTTAACGGTCGTACATTCTTCGTCACTGGGGAATCCTACGGTGGACACTACGTGCCTGGTGCTTCGCACTACATTTGGAATATGAACAAGCTCGGAAGCAAACAGCCAGGAAGGTTCCACATCAACCTGCAGGGTCTGGCTATCGGAAATGGGCTCACCAACCCGGTCATTCAGGTTTGTTTCAAGGTCTCTCTCTCGCCGAGAAGAATAATCATCTGACTTTTTGTTTTGCTACATAGTACGCGTACAACTACGCAATGGCTGACAATGCGTACAACATTTCGCTGCTGACGCCTGCAGAAGTCGAGAAGATGAAGTTTGACAGTGCTGAGTGCATTGAACTCACAAAGCAGTGCCAGGAGGTGCCTGAGTTTGGAGAGACTTGTTCAAGCGCACAGACTTGCTGGGAGGAAAAACTCATCAAGCCGTTCGATCGCGCAAACCGCAACAACTACGACATCCGACGAGCCTGCAACTTCTCCGAGATTGCTGACATGTGCTACGATATGTCACACGTCGCCGCCTACTTGGATCTGGACGAGGTTCGCGAGATGATAAACACTAGCAAGGCTGAGGTGCCTACTTGGATCGAAAGCTCGGGGCTAGTTGGCCGCACATTCGGTGCTGTGGATTGGTCGTTGTCGTACCATACATATGTGGCTGACATGCTGAACGACGGTTTGCGAGTGCTTGTGTACGCGGGAGACGCCGACTATATGTGCAACTGGGTTGGCAATCGCGCGTGGACGATCGACCTAGAATGGAGTGGCAAGACCGGCTTCAATGAAGCCCCGGAGCGTGCATTCTTGACTCAAGATGGACTAATTCCCCACGCACCAATCGTTGATGCGGGAGTTGTTCGCTCGTTCGACAATTTTGCCTTCGTGCGAGTGTTCAACGCTGGTCACATGGTGCCAATGGATCAGCCCGCCGTCGCACTGGAGCTCATTGAGAAATTTTTCGCTGGTGCCACGTACTGAGAGCATGTACCGATTGTTGCCGAAGTGTTGCCATTAAGACATTGCGAGTTTCTTGGACTTCTTCTCAACGTCTTGAGACCATATACAGTGTCGCCAAAAGATACCATCCGAGGTCAGGCGCCTCAACGTTGATCAGTTCATTGTCTCTCATGGATCGTGGTTGATGACGGACGGTGCTCGTCCTTGGTGGTAAACGGTGGCACCTTCACCATCCATCTAAAATGCATTGCCACAGCTAGACAATGATAGATTCCACGTCAACTCGGCAGCGCATCATGCGAACACAAGTTGCAGAAATTGCTTTGCTCACACATCAATGACACTCATTCCCAACCTAAAATCACCACCACTCTTGCCAATCATGAAAAACGCAGGAAGAGAATCATGAAAAACGCAGGAAGAGAAAGAGACTGTGTTGTCATTTTTGCTTTTCCGCTGTCCCGCAAGTCAACCAACAACATTTCAACCACTCTCAATCATGGCTGGTAATGAGCAGACGCCGCTGCTGACAACAAACAACGAGTCCAAACGCGCTCGCAGAGCTTTCATCATCAAGTTCGCCATCGGGTTCGCAGTGGCAGCACTTGCTCTATGGATCGTCGGCGACGTCTACAGCAAACATCACCACAAAACCAAGGTGGCCCCACTTCCTCCATACGTGTGCGGCAACCCAGACAAGAGCTCCTCCGGACACATCAAGCTCTCCAACAAGGTGGACGACCACTACTTCTACTGGTTCTTCGAGGCCGAAGAAGACACTGGCAAGGAGCCGCTAGTGCTGTGGCTCACGGGAGGACCCGGGTCGTCGAGTTTGTTCGCGTTGCTGACTGAGAACGGTCCGTGCACCATCAATGCGGATCTCTCGACGTCTCCGAACGCGTACGCGTGGAATTACAAGGCGAACTACATTTGGCTGGAGCAGCCGACGGGCGTCGGGTTCTCGTTCGGTGCTCCGCAGGATGAAGATTACGACGAGACCGATGTGGGTGCGAACATCTACTGGTTTCTTCAGGGTTTCCTGAACAAGTACCCGCAGTTCGAGGGTCGCGAGTTCTACGTGACGGGCGAGAGTTATGGAGGACACTATGTTCCTGGAGCTGGTCACTACATTTGGCAGCAGACCAAGCAACAACTTGCTAATCCGAGCGAGTACAACACTTCTCTCATCAATATCAAGGGGATTGCGATCGGCAATGGTCTCACGAACCCTGTGGTCCAGTACGCGTACAACCAGGATATGGTGAACAACCAGTACAATGTGACGCTGTTGACTCCAGCGCAAGCGGAGCAGATGAAGGAGGACAGTGTGGAGTGCATTGATCTGACGAAGGAGTGTGAGGCGACTCCGTCGAACGGGACGTTGTGTGTTTCCGCCCTTCTTTGTTGGGGAGAGAAACTCATTTTTCCGTTCTTGGATGCGAATCGTGATCTCTACGATATTCGCCACGAGTGCAATAACAGTGATCCCAGCGGCTGCGATCACTTGTATATCCAAGACTATCTCAACCAACCGGAGGTAAAAGAGTATCTCAAAGTTGACCCGCGCGCACCCGAATGGGAGGAGGCCAGTTCTGAAGTTTATTCGGTCTTCTCGGGTCGCGACTGGTCCATGTCATATCACACCTATGTCGCAGACATGCTCAACGACGGTCTCCGAGTCCTCATCTACGCCGGTGACGCCGATCTCATGTGCAATTGGATCGGAAACCGTGCATGGACGCTGGCGCTCGAGTGGAGCGGCAAGGACGGCTTCAACGCCGCGGAGGAGCGTGCCTTGATTTCTCACGACCCGCTGGTTGAGAAGGCTCCTGCTATTGACGCGGGAGTGGTTCGCTCGTACGAGAATTTTGCTTTCGTGCGCGTGTACGAGGCCGGTCACATGGTGCCGATGAACCAGCCTGCGGTGTCGCTGGAGCTGATCACCAAGTTCTTGTACGGGCAGGCGTATTGAGCTCCGAGCGAGCCGATGACGTCAGTAGTTGCCGAAGTGTAGCCATAGTCCATCATTCCGCTCTCTGCTGACACATCAACTGCCAAAACCATCATTCCTACCGTTGCAACTCAATCATCACGAGCACACTCATCCAACTTGCCGACCAGAACGCGCAGTCAGTTGCGCTCCTGAGCTCCGTCCAGCACTCCGATACGCTCGCTAAACCAGCAAAGAGGGCGAAGCAATGGCCGGCAACGAGCAGACGCCGCTGCTGACAACAAACAACGAGTCCAAACGCGCTCGCAGAGCTTTCATCATCAAGTTCGCCATCGGGTTCGCAGTGGCAGCACTTGCTCTATGGATCGTCGGCGACGTCTACAGCAAACACCACCACAAAACCAAGGTGGCGTCGCTTCCCCCATACGTGTGCGGCAACCCAGACAAGAGCTCCTCCGGACACATCAAGCTCGCCAACAAGGTGGACGACCACTACTTCTACTGGTTCTTCGAGGCCGAAGAAGACACTGGCAAGGAGCCGCTCGTGCTGTGGCTCACGGGAGGACCCGGGTCGTCGAGTTTGTTCGCGTTGCTGACTGAGAACGGTCCGTGCACCATCAATGCGGATCTCTCGACGTCTCCGAACGCGTACGCGTGGAATTACAAGGCGAACTACATTTGGCTGGAGCAGCCAACGGGCGTCGGGTTCTCGTTCGGTGCTCCGCAGGATGAAGATTACGACGAGACCGATGTGGGTGCGAACATCTACTGGTTTCTTCAGGGTTTCCTGAACAAGTACCCGCAGTTCGAGGGTCGCGAGTTCTACGTGACGGGCGAGAGTTATGGAGGACACTATGTTCCTGGAGCTGGTCACTACATTTGGCAGCAGACCAAGCAACAATTGGCGAACCCGAGCGAGTTCAACACTTCTCTCATCAACATCAAGGGAATTGCGATCGGCAATGGTCTCACGAACCCTGTGGTCCAGTATGCGTACAACCAAGACATGGTGAACAACCAGTACAATGTGGCGCTGTTGACTCCAGCTCAAGCGGAGCAGATGAAGGAGGACAGTGTGGAGTGCATTGATCTGACGAAGGAGTGTGAGGCGACTCCGTCGAACGGAACGTTGTGCGTTTCGGCGCAGGCTTGCTGGGATGAGAAGCTTATTCAACCGTTTACCGCGGCTAATCGTGACAACTACGACATTCGGCGCGAGTGCAACCACAGCGACCCGACCGCTTGTGACGACAGCAAGTATATCCGCAAGTACCTCAACCTTCCCGAGGTCCGCGAGTACCTGAACGTGGACCCCCGTGTGGTCGAGTGGGAAGAGGACAGTGCCGAGGTTTACACAGTCTTCTCGGGTCGCGACTGGTCCATGTCATATCACACCTATGTCGCAGACATGCTCAACGACGGTCTCCGAGTCCTCATCTACGCCGGTGATGCCGATCTCATGTGCAATTGGATCGGCAATCGCGCATGGACACTGGCGCTCGAATGGAGTGGCAAGGACGGTTTCAACGCCGCGGAGGAGCGTGCCTTGATTTCTCACGACCCGCTGGTTGAGAAGGCTCCTGCGGTCGACGCAGGAGTGGTTCGCTCGTACGAGAATTTTGCTTTCGTGCGCGTGTACGAGGCCGGTCACATGGTACCGATGAACCAGCCTGCGGTGTCGCTGGAGCTGATCACCAAGTTCCTGTACGGGCAGCCGTACTGAGCTCCAATCGAGCGTAGCTCCCATTTTTGGTTCCTTGGTGAGCGGATGACCAGGTTAAGGATGACGTGGCCATGATAAGTGGTGCAATACGTCGGAACGTCTCCGTTCCGGCGGTGCATTTGAAAACCAGCTTTCCAAACAACGATCGTGCATGTATTGCGTTCTCCTACCTATCCCGACCACGCACAGCGCAACACAGTTGCAGCGCCCTTGGGCCTAGGCGCTGCCGGTGGCTCCCGCGCTGCCCGTGGCTCCGGCATTACCTCCGGAGGCGCTGCTGCCGCGGCGGATGCGGTTCTTGGCGTTGGTGAATGCCGTGGCGGCCATGGTCTTGCCGGCCGTGGCCGCCGATGCCGCCGCCGACGCGGCCGAGCTGGCGGCCACGACGGCCTTCTCCTTGCCGACGCTGGCCGCGCTCGAGACCGTGTGGTACGCTGGCGTGCTGGTGACCTTCTCCTTGCCGATGGCGGCGGCCACGGAGGCGCTCTGGAAGGCCTGGGAGTGCACGACCTTGTCCTTGCCGGCCACCGCGGCGCTGGTGGCGCTCTGGAAGGCCTGCGAAGCCACCACCTTGTCCTTTCCGGTAGCCGCCGCGCTCAGCGCCGCCTCGCCCGCGAAGTAGAGCGTGTTGCCCGCTCGGTTGGCCATGCTCTTGATGCTGTTCATGTCCATGGTGGCCTTTATCAGTAGCCAGCAGCTAGGCTTCCTTGGCTCGGCTTGGCTTCTTCGTGGACTGACCGTCCAGCTTCTCTGCTTCTGACTCGGACCATGTAAAGAAACGACGGCGCTCTATTCGGGGGAGAAAGTGCCCAGTCGATCGCAGAGGCCTTTTACTTCCGGCGCACGCGGTAGTGCTCTTCCGCGGGAAAGGGCGGAAGAAAAGATCGCAACAACTATATTGAAGCGCGGCCTCATGGCGGAGGAGGCGACGCTGTCGACGCCGCTGCTGGGCGCGCGCGCCGCTGGCGGCGGCGACAGGCGCGCGAATCTGCGACGTGTGGCGCTGCTGGCGGCGCTGGCGGCGGCGCTGGTGCTCGCGCTCGCCTGGAGCGCCGCGGGGCAGCGGAGAGCGCGGCGAGAGGACGCGCAGGGGCCGGCGCTGCTCATTTCCAGCGGCCTGACGCGCGATTTCTGCCAGCGAGACGCCAGGAACGAGGCCGGGTATGTGAAGCTGCCGCACAAGGACGACGACTGGTACTTTTACTGGTACTTTGAGGCGCGCCACGCCCCCAAGGCGGCGCCGCTGGTGCTCTGGCTGAGCGGAGGGCCAGGGTGCTCCAGCCTTTACACGCTGCTCACGGAGAACGGGCCCTGTAGCGTCATGGACGACCTATCCACCAAGCGCAACCCGTTCTCGTGGAACAACGAGGCGAACGTGATCTGGCTTGACCAGCCCACGGACGTCGGGTACTCGAGAGGGGAGGTGGGAGAGTACGACCACTCGGAGGACGAGGTGCAGGACAACATCTACGCTTTCCTGCTCGGATTCATGAGCAAACACCCGGAGCTGGAGCACAGGCCTTTCTTCATCGCTGGAGAGAGCTACGCTGGACACTACGTGCCTGCCGCTGCGCACTACATTTGGCTCCAGAGCAAAAAGGCTGGCGCTACCGCACTGAAGCTGAACCTTCAAGGAATTGCCATTGGCAACGGCCTCGTAAACCCAGCTGTTCAGGTACGGCAAAGACTCTTATGAGTTGAGACGTCGGCGGTCTCTACTTACCGATGATATTTTGGCGAATTGCAACAGAGCAAACACGGGCTTGACATGGTGAACAACTCCTACAACGTCACGCTGATGGATCCAGCAACGCTCGAAGGTGCGAAGAAAGCTCTTCCTCAATGCACTGCACTCATCGACTCTTGTCAAAGCAATACCACAGTTTGCCTTGACGCCGCTCTCTTCTGCGAATCCAATGTTGAGGCAGCGTTCGGCGAGTCGCACCGAAACTCGTTCGACATTCGCAAAAAATGCGACGAGGCCGACCCCATGAATTGCTACAACGCATCGGCTGTCACGCGATACCTCAACTCGCCACTTGTCCGCGCGTACCTCAATATAACAGAGGGGGAGCAGGCAAAGACGTGGGAGTCGTGCTCTTCCGCAGTCGGAATGGGCTTTGCATTCGACGTCATGAAGCGCTTCGACCACTACGTCGGCGACCTGCTGGACAGCGGGAGTGTGCGCGTGCTCGTGTACCATGGCGATGCCGACCTTGTCTGCAACTGGTACGGCGGTCTCGCGTGGGTTCAGGAGCTCGAGTGGAAGCACCGCGACGCGTTCAAGCGCGCGAAAGAGCGGCCGTTTCTCGTGGACAAAGGTGGCCACTATCACTCGGCATGTCAAGCGGGCGTTGTGCGTTCATTCAAGAACCAGCTCACGTTCGTACGCGCGTACAACGCGGGGCATTTCATGCCAATGGACCAACCCGCTGTAGCTCTCGAGATGATCACCAAGTTCTTGAAGGGGCAAGTACTTTGAGCTGGATGGGAAGTGTAGACAAGTGAGGAGGTGATCCGTGTTGCACGGAATGATGCCATGCATTATCATTGAGAGCACTGGTTCTCCTTTGCAGCTGCGTCAAGACCTTGGATTCGAGACTCACCACAGTCAGCCGCCACGCACGTGCTGCAGTCGCATTGCTGAGGCACTGTGCCCATCCAATCGCGCCTCAAGGGTGGGAGGGCAAACGAATCGCGGCGGACCACGCCAGCGTGGGAGCATGCGACACCCGATCATGTGTCAGTCATTTCTGAAGTGGCGTAGCCCAAGCAGAACTCAGGCAGAACTCAGGGCGGACGCTGGCGCACCAATGCAAGGTCAAGATGGACGTGGCTTACGACAGTATCATAGATCCCACAGCTCTGAATCCAGCAGGCTCGTGATGATGACGGACGGTCGCATCTCACTATCGTGTGCGCTCCTCCCACCAGATCCCTTCACTGGAGGCCAGTATTTGCGCGAATGTATGCTGCTCGCACAGGCTCCACACTACCATTGCGCAGGAGCTTGACGGTTGACGTGCGCCGCACATCGTCCTCACGCCACTCTCAGACCCGCAGGCTACCGCGCATTCCGATCCAGAAGCCTCGCAGAATTCTTGGGACCATTTAGACACAGCAATGGCCACTGAGACGACTCCGCTTCGCGATGCGCAACCGCAGCGCTCGCCGTCGCAGCATGTCGATGACGGCCGCGCGTTCCACAAGCAGCGGCTGGCTGGTCTCGCAGCATTCGCAGTCGTTCTAGTGTCCGTTGGGCTGTGGGTGAGCATCTCTGCCTCGCACGAAGCGCACTCCAACGCAACTCCGATCAAGGTGAAAGCGGCGTCTCCGTCGACGCTAGTGCCTCCCAACACCGCTGCACCCGCACCGATCCCGACCCCGGAAGCCAAGGGGTTCGCGTGCGGCACGGCCAAGAACGAGGCTGGATACATCAAGCTGCCCAACAAAAAGGACGACTACTACTTCTACTGGCTGTTCGAGTCGCGATCGTCGCCGTCAACTGACCCGTTAGTGGTCTGGCTCACGGGGGGTCCTGGGTGTTCGAGTCTCATGGCACTCCTGACCGAGAACGGACCGTGCAAGGTCAGCGATGACCTCACAACGACGCTCAATCCGTACTCGTGGAACACGGAAGCGAACGTCGTTTGGCTCGACCAGCCGACAGACGTGGGCTATTCGACCGGAGCAGTCGAGGATCTGGACCATGACGAGGACAATGTTCAGGAGAACATCTACTGGTTCTTGCAAGGCTTTCTTGACTCGCATCCAGAGTTTGAAGGTCGTCCGCTCTTCATTACTGGCGAGAGCTACGGTGGACACTACATTCCTGCCGCTGCACACTACATTTGGAAGAAAAACAAGGCTGTGGCAGCGACACTGGGAAGCGAAGCGAATGCAACGGCACGCATCAACCTGCAGGGGATCGCCATCGGAAATGGACTCGTTGATCCTATCGTTCAGGTAAGCGTGGTCTTCTCCATTCGTTTTGACCAATTATTGTGCTCCTTACTCACGGATGCCTTCGCAGTTCGGGCATTTCCTTGACATGACAGACAACGCATACAACATCACGTTGCTGAACGAGACGCAGCTGGGGACGGCCAAGGAAGCCATCCCTGCGTGTCTAGATGTGCTGACCGCCTGCGAGACAAACTCAAGCGCGTGCTTTGAAATGGACGCAACGTGTGGAGTCATCATCGACATTTTGGGAGAAGCGCATCGAAACATGTATGACGTGCGCCTCGAATGCAATGCGGACGATGACATTGGCTGCTACAACATGACGGCCATCACCGAGTACCTGAACTCCCCGGCAGTTCGAAAGTATCTGAACGTGACCGAGTCGGCTCCAGCGTGGGAGGAGTGTTCGGCACGTGTCGGTACTGATTTTGCTGGCGACATCGGCAAGAACTTCGCGCCGTACGTCGCCGATCTCCTCAACGACGACGCGTTGCGCGTACTCATCTACCACGGTGATGCCGATCTCATGTGCAACTGGATCGGGGGACTCGCGTGGGTCTCACAGCTCGAGTGGAAGCACCAAGCCGAGTTCAACGCCGCACCCGATCGCGCGTTCGAGGTTGTGGTGGGTGATGACAAGCACCATCATCAGCCTCTTGTCGAGGTTGCGGGATCGGTTCGGTCGTTCGAGGACCGTTTGTCGTTCCTGCGAGTGTTCAACTCTGGTCACATGGTGCCTCGCGACCAGCCGCAGGTGGCTCTGGAGATGCTGCGGCGCTTCCTACGCAACAAGACACTGTGAAATGTGTTGAATATCAGGAGGAAGTTTTGTAGTAGCCAAGTTATTAGCGTCCAAAGTAAGGCAGTGTTGGGAGGATGCAAATAAAGGTGATGAAAGCAGTTTTCAACACCTGACTCAAGTGTGAGTTCTTCCTCAATATGACAATATCACATTGGAGTGCGAAGCGAAGCGAGCTGGTATTGCCTCGAGCTATAAAGTACTCCAACCAATGCCAGATTCGCGCATCTTCGAGCGGTGCTATCTTTCAATTCAATCGCAGACTCCATTAACGGATCTTCGACTTGAAATTTGATCTTACAGCGACTCGTTCTTGAGGAAGCGAGAGAACAGAGAGAGCGCCACTGCTGGCTGGTTCGCAGGAACCATGTGACCGGCGTTGAACACGCGAACGAAAGTAAACAGCCCAGAGCCGATGACCACGCCGTCGCTGCTACTTTCGAGAGCCAAGGGACGAGACTCGGCAGCATTGAAGGCTTCGGCGCCATCCCACTCGAGCGCTCTCATCCACGCGAGATTACCGTACCAGTTGCACATGAGGTCTGCGTCTCCAACGTAGATGAGGACGCGGATGCCATCGTTGAGTATATCAGCAACGCTCTCGTTCTGGGACTTTGTGAAATCCAGACTCCCCACGAAGGCGGAATTCACATCAAAGTTGACCATTTGCCACGACTTGACGCGCTTGTCGACGTTGAGAGCCTTTCGCACTTCTGGAAGATTGAGGAAGGAGGTGACATTTTCCGTATGGAGACAACCAATCTCGTCCTCTGTATCGCACTCCTCACGGATGTCGTAGGGATTGCGGTTGGCTGCTAGAAACGGAGCCTCCAGATAGTCAGAACAGATCTCAAGCGCGTTCATGCATACCGACTCGTCACTTTGACATCTCGTCATGAGATCTCCACACTCTCCAGCAGCAGATTTGGCGACTTCGAGAGCACTCGAGTTCAGGAACGTGATATTGTAAGAATTCTCAGCCATGTCAATGAAGTGAGGTGCCTGGATCGCTGGGTTGGTGTCGCCATTGCCGATGGAGATGCCTTGAAGGTTAATCCAGCGAGACGAATCTTGCTCCACCTTGTTCTGACGCCAAATATAATGAGCGACAGCAGGAACGTAGTGACCTCCGTAGCTCTCGCCAGCAATGAAAAAAGGACGACCACGCAGCTCCGGGTGCTTCTCATCAATGAACCCTTGCAGGAACCCGTACATGTTGAGACCCACGTCCTTCTCCGTGGAGTCCGCGTCCGCTTCCGGCTCCGAGCTGTAGGAGAACCCGACGTTCGTCGGCTGGTCGACCCACAGCATGTTGGCTTCGTTCGACCACGAGTACGGGTTGAGCGTCGTCGACAAGTCCGAGTTGACGGTGCACGGTCCGTTCTCCGCCAGCAACGCGTACATGCTGGATCCACCGGGTCCACCCGTCATCCAGAGGACGAGAGGGGCCGTCTCCGGAGCGCGGCTCGACTCGACATACCAGTAGAAGTACTTGCTGTCCTTCTTGTTCGGGAGACGGATGTAGCCTGTGTCTTGCTTGGTCGTTCCGCAGAGTCCGTGGAGGTCTTGTGAGAAGTGAGGGACTGGTGGCGATGGTCGTTCCTTGGTCCACACGAGTGCAACGACGCCTAGCACCAGTAGAGTCGTGAGTGCAGCGACGATGGCTCGTCGAGATAGTTGAGATCGGAAGGTGGTTGGTTGTGTGTTGTGTGAAGGTTGTAGTGGAGTGGTCTCGAAGGCCATGGTGGCTTTCAGATGTGAGCTCGAGCTGTTGGAATCGGGAATGAGCAGGCGATTGCAGCATGTGGTGCATCAAAGTGGGGGACTCATCTCAAGTTCACTACCAACATTCCGCTGTATTGGCTCGTCCTTGTCTTGCATGAGTTTTGAGTTTTGATCTGACTTTGAGGCGAAGTGGCAAGACGCATTGCAAATCAAAGCGAGGAAACACAAGATCAAATAGAGCGTTCGAGCGCAGGAGTAATGAAAGGAGGGATTTAGTCGTTTGAGGTCATGGCAATACCATCGAATCTAATACGTGCGCTTCGAGACGACGCCAGCATCATGTCGTATCGACTCCAACTTCAACTTTTCCTCTTCCGCTCTCTCAAAAACCTTTCTTACAGCTTCTCGTTCTGGAGAAACTTGTTGATCATGTCCAGAGCCACCGCCGGTTGATCCTGAGGCACCATGTGACCAGAATTGAACACACGCAGGAACGTGAACTGGTTCTCAAAAGTGCGGACGACACCAGCATTCACACCCTCGTCTGTCAAATACGCCGTGTCTGGAGCCGAGTTGAATTCGAGTTTGTTCTTCCAGTCGAGCGCAAGCGTCCATGCGCGGTTGCCGTACCAGTTGCACATGAGGTCGGCATCACCAGCGTAGATGAGGACGCGGATGTCGTCGTTCAGCAGGTCCGCAACGAACGTATGGTAAGGCTTGGTCATGTCACCGGTCGAGTAGAAGTCTTGGTTTACCTTCATGTTGCACTCCTGCCAGGGACCAACGTGCGAGTCGACATTGAGGTATTTGCGAACGTTGGGAGAGTCAAGGTACGCTGATACGTAGTTCATGTCGTAGCACTTGGTCGGGTCGTCCATGCGCGTGCACGGCATTCGAATGTCGTATGGGTTGCGGTTCGCCGACAGCAGCGGCAGGAACAGGTAGTACTCGCAGAACTCGGCACCCAAAATGCAAGCTGTCTGGTTGCGTGGGCAATCGGCAAGGATGGCTTCGCATTCGGGAATTGCAGCCTTCATCTCAACGAGCTGGGTGTCGTTAACTAGCGTGACGTTGTACGCGTTGTCGACCATGTCGACGTAGTGCGGGAGCTGAATGTACGCATCTGTAATACCGTTGCCGATAGCAATACCCTTCAGGTTGATGTACTTGGAAGTACCAACGTTCACCTTGTTCTTCTTCCACACGTAGTGCGCCGCAACAGGAACATAGTGACCACCGTAGCTCTCGCCAGTGATGTAGAAGTCGCGTCCAGCCAGCTCTGGGTGCTTCTCGAAGAAACCCTGAAGGAAGTAGTAGATATTTACGCCGACATTGTCTTCTCCACTATCCTCATCACCTGGCGCACCATAGGAGAGACCGACGTTCGTCGGCTGATCCAGCCACACGACGTTGCTCTGGTTCGTCCACGAGTACGGGTTCAACTCCGTAGACAAGTCCGGTAACACATGGCACGGACCGTTCTCCGTCAGCATGGCCATCAGACTTGAGCAGCCAGGTCCTCCCGTCAACCAGAGTACGAGCGGGTCTGTGCTCGGGTTGGATCGCGACTCGAAGTACCAGTAGAAGTAGTGGTCGTCCATCTTGTTTGGGAGCGCGATGTAGCCTGCGTCGTGGTTGGTAATGCCGCAGAAGACCTCTTCACCCGCAGCCGTCTCAATCGGCACGCCTTCCGGCACTGTCGGAGCTCTGTGCACCCAGAAGCTGGAGACGGCTCCAACGATGAGCACCGCTGCGACCACGGCGCCTCCGAAGAGCAGGCGGCGTGTGCGTTTCTGCTTTTGTCCGACCTCGCGAGCGAGGCGGTCGTCCGCCGTGAGCGGCGTGTTTTCGGTGACGGGCATTGGTTTTTCGTGAGCAAGTTGTCTCGTCGAGGTGGTGGAGGAGAGTCCTGACTGCTTGAGGAGCGAGGAAAGACGAAGAGTGAGCGAGGGCAGCAGGGCGACGCTCTGCACCCAGCGGGGCGGACGGATCCCGGAGATGATGAGACCGAGCTGAGTGTGTCAATTGGGTGGTTTAGGGGTACGTGGCAGTTGGCATTTCGATATTGAATATTTTCAATCTAACCGGATAAATTCCTCCATAAATTAATTCTTGTGTTGATATTGGCTTGGTCGTACAGTAGACTCTACATATTATCCGGATCGTGATGAGCAATACGTATACTACACAGATAGAATGAATGCGGCTTAAAATCAGATGCAACGATGGACACGATAGAGGCACGCCAAAAGATACTCGAGCAATCGATTTTGCTGGTCAGCACTTGAGAGGAACTCGTCTAAACTACCTACAGCTTCTCGCTCTTGAGAAACTTGTTGATCATGTCCAGAGCCACCGCCGGTTGATCCTGAGGCACCATGTGACCAGAATTGAACACACGCAGGAACGTGAACTGGTTCTCGAAAGTGCGGACGACACCAGCATTCACACCCTCGTCCGTCAAATACGCCGTGTCTGGAGCCGAGTTGAATTCGAGTTTGTTCTTCCAGTCGAGCGCAAGCGTCCATGCGCGGTTGCCGTACCAGTTGCACATGAGGTCGGCATCACCAGCGTAGATGAGGACGCGGATGTCGTCGTTCAGCAGGTCCGCAACGAACGGCGCAAAAGACTTGGCTCCATCTCCAGTAGATGCAAATGCGCTCCCCACGGAACCCTTACATTCCTCCCATGGTCCAACACGACTCGAGTCGACATTGAGGTATTTGCGAACGTTGGGAGCGTCGAGGTACGCTGATACGTAGTTCATGTCGTAACACTTGGTCGGGTCTTCTTGGAGAGTGCACGGCATTCGAATGTCGTACGGATTGCGATTAGCTCTCGAAAATGGCAACATCAGGTGAACTTCACAGAATTCAACACCAGCAATACATGCTGTCTCGTTGTGAGGGCAATCGGCAAGGATAGCTTCGCACTCAGGGATCGCAGACTTCATCTCTACCAATTCTTCTGGACTTGCGAGGGTGATGTTGTACGCGTTGTCTGCCATGTCGACAGCGTGAGGGTACTGGATGTATGGGTCCGTGATACCGTTGCCGATAGCGATACCCTTCAGGTTGATGTACTTGGAAGTACCAACGTTCACCTTGTTCTTCTTCCACACGTAGTGCGCCGCAACAGGAACATAGTGACCACCGTAGCTCTCACCAGTGATGTAGAAATCGCGTCCAGCCAGCTCCGGGTGCTTCTCGAAGAAGCCCTGAAGGAAGTAGTAGATATTCTCTCCCACGTTGTACTCGCCATAGTCGGTGTCTTCGGGAGATCCATACGAAAGGCCGACGTTCGTTGGCTGATCGAGCCATACGACGTTGCTCTGGTTCGTCCACGAGTACGGGTTCAACTCCGTCGACAAGTCCGGCAGTACATGGCATGGACCGTTCTCCGTCAGCATGGCCATCAGACTCGAGCAGCCGGGTCCTCCCGTCAACCAGAGCACGAGCGGGTCTGTGCTCGGGTTGGATCGCGACTCGAAGTACCAGTAGAAGTAATGGTCGTCCATCTTGTTGGGGAGCGTGATGTAGCCTGCGTCGTGGTTGGTAATGCCGCAGAAGACTTCCTCGCCTGACGCTGTCGTAATGGAGACTGCTTCGGGAATGGAAGCTGACGTGTTGGATTGCTGGACAGCCGTCAATCCAAAGCTGACAAGCGCCAGCGCGGAGACTGCAAGTCCAGCAAATCGAAGCGCACGAGTCTTGCCATTGTTACACGCTGATTCAGTTGACGGAAAGTCGATCGCAGTGAGAGGGGTTTTCTCACTAAGAGGCATTTTGCTCGCTTGGTCGATGCCTGGGTCTCCAGCAAGTTGAGAAGTGAGCTCTGGAATATTGTGATAAATGAGCGTCGCGCTTGTGTATGAGTGTTCCAAAAAGCACGATGAAGTGCTGCTGATAGCCACTGAGCATTGGCCCATGCTCTTTCTTTATGCATCGCAATTCATCTGAACGACTGCTGTGAAGGAGCACTACGAAGTGCGCTTGCTCATCATTTCTTGTCCGCCTGCAAATTGTTTCCTCCCCATCCTTCAACTTGGACGTGCGTCACCAATTACCGGTACAGCAAGTACTCTACAGATCTTCAGATGTACCCACCCAACCTGCAAGACATTTCAACTTTACAAGATCGTGTTTGCTTACTCTGAGGCATCTTGCTGTTGAAAGGCACTCCTACACCTTCCTTAGATCGTCTCGTTCATAAAGAAACGATTGATCAAGTCCAGCGCTACGGCAGGCTGGTGCGTCGGAACCATGTGACCAGCATTGAAGATGCGAACAAGCGCCAGATTCGCATACGCTCGAGCTGTGCCAGCTTCCACTTCACTCGCAGACCTCACCAACGGATCTTTCGACATGAAAACCCGCTCATCCGCCGCGTTAAAACCATCCTTTCCCCTCCACGACAACGCATCGATCCACGCCTTGTTCCCTCCCCAGTTGCACATCGAGTCCGCGTCGCCAATGTAGAGCAGCACACGAATCCCAGCATCAAGAAGATCGCTCACGTAGTCGTCGATGGCAGAAGCGTAGTCACCGTACACATCGAAGTCATATCCGACAACGTCACTTCCAGGGACCCAAGGTCCAACCGCATGAATATAGTCGAGGACACGAGTCTGGTTCAGGAACGCTTCTACATGCGGAATACCGTGGCAAAAACCAAAATCGACCCAATCACACTCCTCGCGAATATCGTACGGATTGCGACCCGAGTTCTGAGGTTGGAAGGGACCACTAATGGCGTCGAAACAGAACCCATCCGCGTCCTCGCATATCTCGGTGATGTTGTCGCTTTTACTCGCAAACGCTTCCTGGCAAGCCTCCGTCTTCGCAATGCACGTCGGCGTGTCCTCTGCAAGCTTCGCCCTCGCCTCCTCCGTCAGCAGCGTCACATTGTACTGGTTATCCAGGATGTCTCCCTGGTGCTCGTACTGCACCACCGGGTCCGTCCACCCATTGCCGATGGCAATCCCCTGCAGGTTGATGGCGCGGCTATTCGGCGCCGGATTGCCCAGGCGGTTCTGCTCCAAGATGTAGTGCGCCGCGCCAGGCACGTAGTGTCCACCGTAGCTCTCGCCCGTCAAGAAGAACTCGCGGCCAACAAACTCCGGGTGCTTGTCCATGAAGCCCTGCAGGAACCAGTAGAGGTTGGCCCCCACGTCTCGCTCGTCAAAGTCCTCGTCGTCAGCCTCGTCCCCCGAGTACGAGAACCCGACCGTCGTGGGCTGGTCCAGCCAGATCATGTTGGCGCTGTGCGTCCACGCGTACGGGTGCACCTCGGTCGACAGGTCTGGCTGCACGCGGCACGGGCCGTTCTCCATGAAGAGCGCGAGCAGACTGGACCCTCCGGGTCCTCCCGTGAGCCAGATGACCAGTGGCGCCGTGTCCGGGTCGCGTTGCGCCTCGAAGAACCAGTAGAAGTAGTGGTCGTCTCGCTTGTTGGCTAGCGAGATGTAGCCCGCCTCGTTGGGCGTGTTGCCGCAGATGTAGTCGCCGTCACTGTTGTTGTCACTTGAGGCAGCCGTGGAGCCGCCGTGGGCTGCGATGGCCCACCACGCGAGCGCCACGACCAGCACGCCGAGCAGCGCGCCGCCGACGGCCGCCAGCGTCTTGGTCGTGTGCCTCCAGCGACGGTCAGAGCTGGTAGAGCCGTGCTGGGCTGTTGGCAGCAGCGTCGAGCGCTCGGACGGAGCCATGGGCGTTGGCTTGGGACTTGGAAAGTTGGCAAGTGAGCACGTGCATGACAGGAATGACACGCACGTCAAGGCCACCAGGCGAATGCATGCGAGTCAACACTCCATCAGTACCGTCATCGCTCTGTGAAAACAGGGCTCGGTGATGATGGACGCGAATAAAACGTGCGAGCGAGTCATCTATGCTTCATTCGGACCATTCGTTTACGAACTGTCCATCACCACGGATTCCGCTTGCTCACTGGGAGACACGATATCAATCTTGCCGGCCTATAGGTCCTGCTGCGCTCGCTCACTCTTCGTCTCTCCTCGCTCCAGCGACCAGCTCACGCCTCCACCACATCACACATCAACTTCCTCCGCGATAAACCACGCCAGAGTCACAGAAAACACACCGCTCACGGCTACTTCCTTGAGGGCTTCTTCGAGAAGCACCCGGAGCTGGCTGGACGCGATTTCTACATCACTGGTGAGAGCTACGGTGGTCACTATGTTCCTGTTGCGGCGCACTACGTGTGGAAGAAGAACAAGGTGAACGTTGGTACTTCCAAGTACATCAACCTGAAGGGTATCGCTATCGGCAACGGTATTACAGATGCGTACATTCAGCTCCCGCACTACGTCGACATGGTCGACAACGCGTACAACGTCACGCTAGTTAACGACACCCAGCTCGCTGAGATGAAGGCTGCAATTCCTGAATGCGAAGCTATCCTTGCCGATTGCCCACGCAACCAGACAGCTTGCATCTTGGGTGCCGAGTTCTGCGAGTACTACCTGTTCTTGCCGCTGCTGTCGGCGAACCGCAACCCGTACGACATTCGAATGCCGTGCACGCGCATGGACGACCCGACCAAATGCTACGACATGAACTACGTATCGGCGTACCTTGACTCTCCCAACGTTCGCAAATACCTCAATGTCGACGCGCACGTTGGCCCCTGGCAGGAGTGCAACATGAAGGTAAACCAAGACTTCTACTCGACCGGTGACATGACCAAGCCTTACCATACGTTCGTTGCGGACCTGCTGAACGACGACATCCGCGTCCTCATCTACGCTGGTGATGCCGACCTCATGTGCAACTGGTACGGCAACCGCGCATGGACGCTTGCGCTCGACTGGAAGAACAAACTCGAATTCAACTCGGCTCCAGACACGACGTATTTGACGGACGAGGGTGTGAATGCTGGTGTCGTCCGCACTTTCGAGAACCAGTTCACGTTCCTGCGTGTGTTCAATTCTGGTCACATGGTGCCTCAGGATCAACCGGCGGTGGCTCTGGACATGATCAACAAGTTTCTCAAGAGCGAGAAGCTGTAAGAGAGGTTTTGAGAGAGCGGAAGAGGAAAAGTTGAAGTTGGAGTCGATACGATACGATGCTGGGGTCGCCTCGAAGCGCACGTATTAGATTCGATGACATTGCCATGACCTCAAACGACTAAATCCCTCCTTTCATTACTCCTGCACTCGAACGCTCCATTTGATCCTGTGTTTCCTCGCGTTGATTTGCAATGCGTCTTGCCAGTTCACCTCAAAGCCAAATCAAAACTCACGCAAGACAAGGACGAGCCAACAGCGGAATGTTGGTAGTGAACTTGAGATGAGTCCCCCACTTTGATGCACCACCACATGCTGCAATCGCCTGCTCATTCCCGATTCCAACAGCTCCAACTCACATTTGAAAGTCACCATGGCGTCCGAGACCACTCCACTACAACCTTCACACAACACACAACCAACCACCTTCCGATCTCAACTATCTCGACGAGCCATCGTCGCGGCACTCACGACTCTACTGGTGCTAGGCGTCGTTGCACTCGTGTGGACCAAGGAACGACCATCTGCACCAGTCCCTCACTTCTCACAAGACCTCCACGGACTCTGCGGAACGACCAAGCAGGACACAGGCTACATCCGTCTCCCGAACAAGAAGGACAGCAAGTATTTCTACTGGTATGTCGAGTCGAGCCGCGCTCCGGAGACGGCCCCTCTCGTCCTCTGGATGACGGGTGGACCCGGCGGATCCAGCATGTACGCGTTGCTGACGGAGAACGGACCGTGCACCGTCAACTCGGACTTGTCGACGACGCTCAACCCGTACTCGTGGTCGAACGAAGCCAACATGCTGTGGGTCGACCAGCCGACGGACGTCGGGTTCTCCTACAGCTCGGAGCCGGAAGCGGACGCGGACTCCACGGAGAAGGACGTGGGTCTCAACATGTACGAGTTCCTGCAAGGGTTCATTGATGAGAAACACCCTGAGCTGCGTGGTCGTCCCTTCTTCATTGCTGGCGAGAGCTACGGAGGTCACTATGTTCCAGCTGTCGCTCATTATATTTGGCAGCAGAACACGGTGGAGCAAGACTCGTCTCGCTGGATCAATCTTCAAGGCATCTCCATCGGCAATGGTGAAATCAATCCAGCGATTCAAAACGCACACTTTATCGATATGGCTGAGAATGCTTACAATATCACGTTCCTGAACTCGAGTGCTCTCGAAGCTGCCAGATCCGCTGCTGGGAAGTGTGAAGAACTCATGACGAGATGTCAAAGTGACGAGTCGTTGTGCATGGATGCACAAGGTTTTTGCTTTGACAACCTGGAGGCTCCATTGTTTGAAGGCAAGCGCAATCCCTACGATATCCGTGAGGCATGCGATACAGATAACACGCTCGAGTGTCTTCACCCGACAGGTATCACCTCCTTTCTCAATCTTCCAGAAGTGCGAAAGGCGCTCAATGTCGACAAGCGCGTCAAGTCGTGGCAAATGGTCAACATTGGTGTGAATTCTGCGTTCGACAAAAGCTTGGATGGCACCAAATCCCTGAGCGGTAGTGTTGCTGATCTGCTCAACGATGGCATCCGCGTTCTCATCTACGTTGGAGACGCAGACCTCATGTGCAATTGGTACGGAAATCTCGCGTGGATGAGAGCGCTCGAGTGGAACGGTGCCGAAGCCTTCAATGCTGCCGAGTCTCGTCCTTTGGCTCTCGAAAGTAGCAGCGACGGTGTGGTCATTGGCTCTGGGCTGTTTACTTTCGTTCGCGTGTTCAACGCCGGTCATATGGTTCCTGCGAACCAGCCAGCAGTGGCGCTCTCCCTGTTCTCTCGCTTCCTTAAGAAAGAGTCGCTGTAGGATGGATGGACTGCATGATTTGAGTGGGGGTCATTGGAATATAAGTTGATTGCTCGACTATCTTCTTTTCACTACACTGGTTGTGTATGGTGCATTATCAATTTCTCAATGTTGCTTGGCTCGAATTGTTGAGTTACACCATGTCTACTTTGATACAGTATGTGTGGTTTGAATTTTGAAATCGTTCGATAAACACCACAAAAAAAAAAAACAACTCGGGAATGCAACATGTATTCTATTCGACTACTCAAGAGCAATTAGCAGCTGCGCCTTTGACTAGTGACTCGCATTGCTAATATCGGCAATTTACCACTCGGAGACCTTAAAGTCCTTGAGAAACTGTCCGTAAAGAGGTGGGTCTGAGTGACCATCTTGATGCAGTGCAAAAATCGGATCGACAACTCGTGCTGCAGCATCCACCTCATCTAGTGGAGTCTGGTTGGCCAAATTACAGTTTAAGTAACACTGAGGAGCAAACGATTGACAGGGTTACTGGTCAGTACCTGAAAGTTGTGCTCGGTGGCAATGCGCGCAGCAACATCTCGTGGATTCTCATCGTTGATCCAGCCCTGATGACGATAACGACTTTGGTGAGATTGAAGGTTCTCAGCTATTAGCCGTATCAAACGACGCACCGTATCAACAGAATTCATGAAGATTCCGGCGCGTGCCAAGTCTTCAGCACACGTGCGGGTCATCATATTAACCGCTGCCTTGGCCATATTTGTGTGGGGATGATTGGGTGACTTTTGACGGTAGAACTTGCCCTCCATCGCACTCACGTTGATAATGAACTTGCGGGGGTTCTTGCTCTGGAATCGCGCGCAGAATGTAAGCCACGATGTTTGACCCAAACTCACCAATTTCATGCACACACCTTTTGGAGCAATGGGATTGCACGCTTGTTCAGAATAAATGGAGCCATGGTATTGATGGCAAAAACCTCGACGAGTTCTGAAAAGCATGGGCAAGCCAGGTGTTAGCAATAAGCCAAGACCAATTCACATGACAAACGCATACCCATGGTTTCGATCTGGTCGATCTTCATTACCCATGAATTGGACGTGCGCAGGTCCACCTGCTGATTGTTGTTGTCAACTTGACCTTTCGGGAAGAGCGTCGCAGTGAGCTCCGTTTTCTGGTCCTCTGCGATAATTGGGACTTGTGACAGCAGCACAGATGCTGGGGCCGCACTGGCAACAGCAACCGAACTATTGTTCATCTGAACAAGTGCGCTCGTGTCATCGCCGTCTGAAAGGGGCTCGGTAGCAGGAGTGCTCCTAGTAGTCTCTTGCTCATTCTCCTGACGCAGGAGCAAACTGGTGTTGCCGCGCAGGATCTCGTTCACGTGCGCAAATTGTTCTGGCACCGGGGCCACCTCCGCCTGGATCAGGTGCTTGTAGTAGTGCACCGGTCGCCGAATGGTCTGCGTCGCGTTGTTGATCAGAATGTCAAGGCTGCCGAACGTAAGCTCAACGTGATTCATGAACTTTTCAATCACGCCGAGGTCGCGGAAGTCCATGCCATAGATCTGCAGGCGCTGCTTCCACTCGTCGAAGTCCTTCTCTCGAGCGTATCGGTAAGCTGCATCCTTGGGGAAACGGGTAGTAGCAATCACCGTGGCACCGGCGCGCAGCAGCTTGAGCGCAATCTCGTAGCCAATCTTGACACGTGCTCCGGTGACAATCGCGACGTGGTCACGCAAGTCAGCCGTCTGCAGGCGCTTGGCGTAGTTGAGCGCCGCGCACGACGGGCACATGCGGTCGTAGAAGTGGTGCAGCTCCCTGAACTTCTGCTTGCACGTGTAGCACGACCGGTGGTTGTTGAGCTTGGCCGCCGCCTCCTGCTTCTCCTCCTCGGCTTTGCTTGGCGCCTCGCTACTCTGCTGCTCCTCCCCAGCCGTCAGCAGCCCTGGAGCGCCGTCTCCTCCGCCAGCAACGCCGTCTGGCACCTGGGCGAGCTGCGGGTTGGCCTCAGTCAGCGCCGCGAGCCGCGCGATGCGCTCCGCGCGCAGCTTGGTGTTGTTGATGAACTGCTGGTCCAGCGCCTTCTCTCTCGCGCGCTCGATCTTGCGCTTGCGCTTGCGCTCCTGGCGCCGCGCGTCGCTGTCGGCCGAGTTCCCGTGGAAAAAGCGGCCGCGCAGCTCGGCGATCAGCGGCAGCAGCGCCGTGCGCAGCGCCTTGAAGCGCGGCGCGGCCGCAAACTGCGCGTGCTCGCGCTCTCCGTGCAGCTTGCGCAGCGTCGCCACGCACTGCGCCAGCTCCGCGTCCGTCACGTCCGTCACGTCCGTCTCGTCCGCCGCGTCGGCGGCTGGCGGCGGCGCCAGGGGCTGCGGCTCGGCGTCTCCGGCGCTGGCGTCGCCCATGCCGACCACGAAATGGGTGGGCTTTGCGGGGCCGGAGGTGGTGTCCGAACGAAAGAGACGCTATGGCGGGGACACGTGGTGGGGAGCTGGGCTGTAAGGACAGGACAAAGGAAGGCGTCGTTGGGAACTGGGCGTGACGCGCGAGAATTGTGTTGTGAGGAATTCATCAGTGACTTGTTGGGCGGTTTGGGTGGTGGAGAAGCGAGAGATGAGGATCTGGAATTGCGAAAGCGGGCTTTTGCAGCTCAAGGGCCCCACATCAATGTGCTCGAAACATTTTTCTTGGCTCGAGTGCCCAAACCAAGTGCTTGAATGCTGCACAACATAGCCAGGAATCACATCACTTTTGAGTCGAAGACAGTCATCTTCTCCCGCAAGGCGCTCGGTTTGATGATCGGCCAGATCTGCACGCGTAATGAAGTGCTGGTACAATGGGGTCCAGAGGTTTCCTGTGATGGTGGTTTTGCGGTGCAAGGGTCATGGTCGACATAAGATTGTGCAGCAGTACACCACATTACCATAGTCTATTTGTTGTGACCGGTAACCAATCCACTCTGAATTAGCTTCCTCCATCCTGGAATCAATCTTCTGTATGAGGTGAACAAGCAACTATCCGATCCAAATATGGCGCATCAACGAGATATAATAAATGACATTAGAGGCTAAATTGATCTGCATGAGAAAGTGAAAGCGGAACTGATCATGAAGAATCCATCGCGTTGTTATCCGTAAAAAGGGTTGTTCAGCAACAAAATCGCATGCTTCAAATAGATTTCAGCGTCCCCTGACCACCACACAAGTGAACAGACGACAATTCGAGAGAGAGTCAAACAGGTCGTCATTTCCGGACAAGCGTCTTAGCCTCAACCTCTTCGCAGGTCTGTCGCATTCCATTTTGCTCGGTAGGTTTGTCTCTGATTTTCAAAACTTTAAACCAGCGAGATTTGTGAGCTCTTTTCCACTCAACGGCGGTGATAATCGCGTTATCACCACGACAATTACCTGGTTCCTGATGCAGTCGTGCTCGCCTATGTTCACACCCTCACTCGAGCCGATCTTAGAGCATTCAATTGGCGACATATACGAGTCTCGCACAACTGAAGGTGAATCATCCGAGGATCAAATTGTGGATCCAATTGGGTCTCTACTCAGTTCTGACAACTCACCAGCGCCTGGAAAACAATCAACGCTCCATGCGACCGAGACCAACGTTCCCTCACCACCCCAAAACGGTGTTGCTACCTATCCAATACAATTCGAACCACTCATCAAAGTCCCGTTCAACCACATCACAGCGCCTCACGAGTTCGAAAACGAGTTCGTTCGTGGCAAGCTGCTCTTCATGGTACATTCGAGCGATGGAGCGGTTCCCGAGCCACCTGACGTCCGCAAATTGTTCAAGAACCGAAAACAGCTCTTCTGGATCCAGGCTCAGCTCCAGTTCAAACAAATACCCTCGGGTATCGTGTATGTTGGCGGCGAAGTGCCACGGCCCATGTCGCTTAGCTTCTTCACGGGAGGCATGACCAAGATCATCCTAAGCTTGCTACAGTCATTCATGCCAGGAGTTCACTACAGCTTCGGCAACAGGGAAGGTGACGGTACGAAAGGGAACAGCGATACACCCGACGGCACCCATACCAACGGTGAGGAAGAGCTTCCACATATTTGCTTTCCTTTGTACACCGCAGCAGACCAGTTCGTGGTGACACCGTCAGGGGAGGTCCCACCATCGCTAGGAAGTGACAATCTTGGAGAGTCCAGGAACGGTCACAGCAGCGGAGGAGTTCCGGTCAGTTTTTCTACCCATTCAACACGCGTGACACTTATTCATTTCACTTCCACAGCGATTTTATCGACTTTGCGCACTGGCAAATCGTCAACCTTCCGGGTTTGCGAAACACAGACCTGCGCGCTTTCTGGGATGACATGCCACTTCGGATCATATGCTACAGTCTCAACACAAATACACGCACTCGTAGTGACACTATTCAGCGATTTCATGACACCACGAGCAATCCATCACATCGACCGAGTCTCGGAGGGAAGTTTTTTGCGGCTGCTGATGAAGCCAAGAGTGCAATACACTCATGGGCGGTCAAGGAGTACATGCTTTGCTTGGAAATAACTCCCCAGGATCCTACCGCTGTTCCAATTCCCGCACCAAACACTGCAGAAACTCGACCTCCAACACTCGCATCCTCACCACCTCGAGATCTTGGTACCACGATTGACGCACAGCTCATTCTGCAACGATTACAGTATCTGAACGACTTGCTATCTCACTTTGAAATTCGTGTCCCAGCGTGGTTCGAATACATAAGTCACTCATCAGCACAAAGTGAGAGGCGAGTGGGTTATGTGATTGCAGTGCAAACGTATTACAGCGATGATATATGTGGAAGTCGGAGGCAGAAACCAGCACAGGCAGTGGTGGGTGAATACATTGTTCTTTGCACATCACAGGAGGCTTTTAGACCTGTATCATTCGTACAGCAGTTGACTCCAGATTCTGACAGAATCAGTACTAGAGTGGATAGTATGAGCTCAAGCAGAAGTAGCTCCAGCAGCAACAGCAGCAGCAGTAGTCAATTCTCTGGTGCATTTATCAACGGTCCGCGCTTATTTTTTGGTAGTCGATCAAGATCATTTGAGAACTTGATGTCGATGAGGGCGCGTAGTGTTCGATACAAAAAGATCGACAACAACCGAAATTTTCTTGAGTGTCAACTACTAAAGCTAAAGTTGGATGGAATGAATTCGTGCTTTCTTCTGCCACCAGAGCGGCTTTGTGCAGCTAAGTCAGCGCTTCTGGATCTTATTCAAAGACAGAATACTCCATACGGACTCGTCGCTGAGTGGCCATTCTTGCGAGCATGTTACTCTAACTCCTTGTGTGATGAATTTCGGTACTGCAACGTGGTAACTGGAAACGACATGCGTGCGTTAGATGATGATCTCGATTCAAGTTTAACGAGCTGGCCAACAAATATGTCGAAGACTGGTCGAAATTGTCCGTCCATTCAAGTACTTCGCGTTGTCGGGGTATCTCAATGGAGAAGTGAGTGGATGACACTAAATCCTTCCGCACGCACATTGCGTTTCTTTCGAACTCTTCCAGGTTCGTGTAAGCTCACAGTATCGATGAACCAAGTTTTGGTCATATGTAAGGAGCCACCAGCATTCTTGAGCTGTTGGTGCAAGACTCAGCGACGGGATTTGGTTAGCTCAGTTACTGAAACTTCAGGTGGAACTTCATTGTATTGGTTGCATCTGGGTCTGGTCGGAAAGTATCACCACATTGCGTTTGCGAGTTCCAGAGATCAAAGGAAATGGTACGCCCTATTGGAGAACCTTTTGAAACCACCATTGTCAAAACGAGCTACTCGAATGGCGATGATACCTGTGTCATCACGCATTCACTGCTCTTCCGCATTACCAATAGCACAATGTGTTTCGAAGTTGCATTTGGACGCATTTGCCGTCGACGTCTGTATCACCGAAAGCAACTTGGTCAAAGAAAAAGCACGCTTTTCGAAAAGATTCGTTCTAAACGAGTGCTGCTTTCTGCGACTGCGCGGAACTTGCGCATGTACCAGTACATCAACGACCGAGACATCACGCGGAACAATTAACGCCGAACCTGACGCCGGAGACCTAGTGCGCCGCTGCCTTCGCCACGTCATCAAGTTACAGTCGATACGCCTTGACACTTCCTCCACAGCAGAGCTGTTCACCTTTCAGGAATTGGTCTGCGCCTTGCGTTGGGTCGATCTCTCCTCCGTGCTTCGAAGTGACGAGTATGATGTTGAGAACGAGCGGAAAGCCTTCTTCCTCAACTTGTTCCATCTCATGATGATTCACGCAAACGTGTTGGGTCTGTTGCCAAAGTCAAAGGCCAAGTGGAACAAGTTCTTCAATGGTGTGACATACAACGTGGGAGGTCTGTACTTTTCGCTTGCCGAGATCGAGTACTGCATTATTCGCGCACCAATGACTGCAGCGCCACAGCCGATCACAGTGCTAGTGATTCCCAAGTTGGGTGACCCAGACGACGACCCAAGGGCGTCGTTTTGCTTGAAGCGAGCTGACTTCCGCCTCAACTTTGGTATTAACTACATGACGCGGTCTTGTTGGGCATCCGTTGTTGTTTTTGACCGCTCGCAAGTCGACGAGCAGCTAGACCGCGTGACGAGTGCGACGGTTGGCTTCACGCTGCTATACGACCGCGACAATCGCACTGTGCAGCTGCCGAAGGTGTGTGACTGGCACCGCGGGGACTTTGCGATCGTCGATTCAGGCGGACTCGTATCTCATGAACGGCCTCCTTCCGTCGCCAACACCAAGCGAGTACCCCCTCCTCTCACGACCAACCTCGACATCCTCGGTCGTCTGCTGCCCTACGTGCGTGGTCCGGAAGGCCAACAGCTCGAGTTCGCGTGGCAGTTCCCGCACTGCCTCGTGGACAAGTTCATCTTCGCCAAACCCAGCTTCCACTTCCACGCCATGATCACCGAGGCGGCCGCACCTGATTACACCTATTAAAACCAAATCGCTCTCTAACTGTCATTTCGTTCCCGCCAAAAACCGACATGGAGCAGGAGCTGCCCGCCAGCCTGACGGCGCGCGCGGCCAAGGCGGCGCTGCCCGCGCGCGCGACGCTCACGAGGGACGCGCGCGCGTCGCTCAACTCTGCGGCCAGCGTGTTCGCGCTGTACCTGTCGGCGGCGTGCGTGTTCTGCTCTCGCTTCGCAGTCAAAAACTCGAATGGGAGGAGCTGACGGGTGGTGAGCAGCGCGCAGGAGGCGGCGGCGGCGGGCAAGCGGCAGACGGTGGCGCTGCGCGACGTGCTGCAGGCGCTGAGGGACGTCGACTTCGAGCAGTTGGCGGCGCCAGTGGAGCTGTGCGTGCAGGAGGCCAAGGCCAAGGCGGCGAGGAAGAAGAGCAGAGCGGAGGAAGAGGAGGAGGTGGAAGTGGAGGAGGAGGACGAGATGATGGAGTCGGTGGAGGAGCCGACAGAGGAGGAGGACGAGCAGGAGGGCGAGTTCAAGGAGAGTGAGCCACCTGCGGACGACGAGGAGCGCAAGGAGGCCATGGTGACGGACGCGTAGAGGCTCGACTAGTATATATCTGCAGTAATCTAGCCCTCCATCGAGACGTCTGCCGGCTGCACGCTGATTGCGACGGCCGACTTACCGCGACGAGTCTCGGCGTGGGCGAGCACTGCCATGCACGAGGAGGAAATGGCGTCCATGGCCTGCGCGTACGTCAGACCAACGAGCAGGCCCACGTTGACGACGTCGTACGGCGAGCGGATGAGGATGTCTCGCGTTGCGCCGCTCGAGAGCACGAGGTTCCGCCCGCCCGTGAGCCGCACGAGGTTGCTCGCGTTCGAAAAGAAGTACCGCCGGCCGGCCGAGTCGCCTAGGCACGGCGTGTACGTGATCTCAAAGTACACGGAGCGCTTGATGGCCGCGTTGATCTGCGTGTAGCTGCTGTGTTAGTCTCGTCCGTCTCCATCAAGAGGACCAACAGCCCGTGCTCACCCAGGCGCGCTTGATCGCGAACGGGATGCGGTTGGTGATGTCGAACGTGATGACGTCCACGTCCGCGTGCTCGCACAGAAACTGGAACGCCTTGACCGTCTGCGCCTCCGCCGCGACGACGTCGTAGCTCTTGACGGCGGGCGTCGCCAGCTGTCACCACCGACGCGTCAATCCCCCGCCCTCTTCTCCTTCAGCATCTCATCTGCAGCCGCACCATGGTCTGCGCGCTCGCGACGTCGTCCAGCTTGAGCGTGACTCGCCGGAGCTGCCTCGGCGCCTCCTGCTCGCCGCTCATCCGCAGCGCGTTGGCCACATTCGGCGTGTACACCGCCGCCTTCCTGGGCCTCCCGGCCTTGCTCTGCAGCGTCTCCGCCAGCAGCTCCACCACCGCCGCCTGCGAGCCGAGCGTTAGCTCCCCCTCCACCACCAATCGCTCTCGCCAGTCGACCACCACGCACGTCCTTGGGCTTTGGGCCGCTCTCGCTCTCGACGCCAACGCACACGACGCCGTAGCCGCCTGCGCCGCAGCCCACGCGTCAGAGCAGAGGTTAGCGTGCCCAACTGCAGCACGAGGCCTCGCACAGCGGCGCAGCTCCTGCAGCGAGACGCGCGCGCCCCGCGGCACGCAGAGGTCGACGTAGGGCATTTCTGAATGGCGGCCACTAGCGGGTGTAGCCATGTTCCTAACTGCAATTACAGCGGTTAGTTGTTGGTTCGGTGCTCTGTTTTTTTACGGTAAATAGCTGCTGGTAATTACGTTGTGGGGTCGCCCCACACCAGTCACCGCGTTTGGTTGGTGGCGCATGGGCCGCCGATGGCTGCGGGGGCCGCTCATTCTCCAGAAGTAATTGAAGGAACAATGGTGCGTTGGGTGCTGGATTGGCAGCTACTGCAAGCCTTTAGGGACCAATGGAGCGACCTACTGACGCTCAGACGACCGCAGGCTGACACTGAACAGACGAACCTCGAGATCGCGGTGCTCCGCAAGAAGCGCGCCTTCAAGAAGTTCACGTACCGCGGCGTGGACCTCGACAAGCTGCTCGACCTGAACCACGAGGAGCTCATGGAGCTGGTCAACTCTCGCCAGCGCCGCCGCTTCTCGCGCGGCCTCAAGCGCAAGCCGATGGCTCTCATCAAGCGTCTGCGCAAGGCCAAGGCCGCCGCCAAGCCGCTCGAGCGCCCCGAGGGCATCAAGACGCACCTGCGTAACATGATCATCGTCCCGGAGATGATCGGATCGGTCGTCGGCGTCTACAACGGCAAGGTCTTCAACGGCATTGAGATTAAGGTGTGTTCCGGAACCTCTCAAAGCTCTCGGGGGATGGCGGCTTTACCCGAAGAGTGGCGGGCGTCGACCGCAGATCACCACCCTACGTGATGGTCTGCGCGACGCGCCCGCCCGGCTTCCATCCCCTCGATTGATGTTCTGTGTACGGGGCGACCCAGGGAGCATTGCATGTTGCGTGTTGTCGACTGCCTGAGTTAATTGTATGCTCATCAACTGTGATCGTTTGCGTGACAGCCCGAGATGATCGGCCACTACCTCGGCGAGTTCGCCATCTCGTACAAGCCGGTGACCCACGGTCGCCCGGGTATTGGTGCCACCAACTCGTCGCGCTTCATCCCGCTCAAGTAAGCTCTGTAGCTTGCCTTAAGGGCTCTGCGGCTGTCTGGCAGCTACTAGTTGCTGGATGCAGCGAGCCTTTGGCGTGTGTCAGCTCCTACGGTTACGCGGTTCCTCACTCCTCTGGAGTTTGGGTTGAGCCATTGTAATACACTTCAATTCGCGGCAGCAAGTCAAGCGGACAGTTCCTGGTCGGCCCAGCCGAGCGAGGACCTCGATGCTGTGTTAATTTTCCCGTAAGCAAGACTGAGGGACACTTGAAGAAAGGGGGCAAGCAAGAATTCGCAGGTGGTCGGGATGGGTGCTGTCGGTGAAGACACGATCGCATTTGCTGCCGATCAATGGTGGACAAAATCTCTTTTATATTTGCACGTCAGTCTGAGACGCACCCGACCAAGTCTTCGCAAACCCTCTCGTCTGCAAGTGACCTTCAGGTTTGCTGCTGTATATTGCATGATGTATGCTGCTTGTCTGCATGTGTTGCCAGTGATGACCAGTTCTCATCATAGTCTACGACACTGATGAAAATCTTTTAACATTCCAATTGATCCTACTGAGGCAACATTTTAGTGCTTAGAATTTGTTCAATACACTTCGTTTCCCATTGAATAAATTGGTGTCATCGCATTTTACTGCTTGTTACAGTCTGTTGTCCATGAGCGTGCAGTTTTGTTGAAAGGTACGGGACGGTCACTGATGCAGCCTCGAGTGGTGCACCTTGTTGGCTGAAACCAGGAAACCGCTTCTGGTTGCCGAACGTGACAACGTATCCTGAAAACGGCGCAGGTTCGGAACCTTCTGCTTTGGAGGTCGTAGGCGGCTTTGTCACGGCTGCTTCTGCAGACGACGGATGCATTGATAAGCCTAGGAGGAAATTAGTTTTCTGGTAAACAACAAATTTGAAGGCGGAAAGCCCACTGTACCTTGTTTGACGAGAACACCAGTCGGCTTAGCACTTGGGTTTTTGGACTCAATTGGGGAGCCCAGACCACTAGCTCCCAACAACCCCACGCCTGTACATACAGAGCAGTTCACAAATGGTAAATTCCTTGCAGCTAAGGTTATTCTCGAGACTGGTATTTCGCACGAACCGGTAAGCGGTTGCTCATAATGAACACTGTTTAGCCTCCGTCTTTCCGAACGACCAAGTCCATAGGTGTTATACGCAGAGTTTGAGCTTAACGCTGATGCTACTGTCACCGTGCCAGCTGGGGACGACACACTAGACTTGATTCCGTTCATACCACCACCTAGCTGGTTCTTGCTCCGAAGTGCAACGCCTTGTGATGGCAGAAGGCTCTTTGAGGTAGTGTGTGATGGAGCAATGGCCATTTTGAAGTCAACTTGATGGTCAGGTGAAGGTATAGACTGTCCGTGAGAACCTGGTGAAAAAGGGGACGAGCCAACCCCGGACTTTCGCAGGAGTGACCCGGACATGGCGTCACTTGAAAACGATCCCGATCCAGGCGTTCCCATGAATGGTCCAGTGCCTGCCAATGATGGGACTTGTCTGCTAATTGCAGTTGGTACGCTGGAAGGAGCGAGAGTGAGGGCAGACTGATAGCTTCCTCTTGCCTCGATCACTCTTTCGGTGGACGAGTAACTTGCCACAGATGCTGAAGCAGCCGCAGCTGCGCGCTCGTGAGTAAACAAAATAATAGCGCGGTCGCGCTCTTCTGTGGGTATATCCCGGCCATCAAGTATTGAAAGAGTAGTTAGCCGATTGATGACACTGGGGCGGTACAGGTGCTTCTTTGTGATAGGGTTATTCACGAGTCGAAGATCCGAAAGAGATCGGATTCTAGCAAGCCAATCGATTTCATCGAGTTCTACGACTCGATTATTTGATGCCTCAAGAACCTTTCAGTGCAGGAGAGAAATAGTTAGCACGGTACTATTTGATTAGGCCAGTCACACATACCTCAAGACTGATCATGCTGTCAAACATGACAAAAGTTTTCAGTCCGTTATCTTCGATGCTAAGCAATCGAAGTTGGCGGAGACTCAGTACAGAGCTTGAGTCGAGTTGCCGAATTCGATTCTTGTCTAGTCTCAAATCTTGTAGCTCTGTACTGTTTTCTAAACCGCACACTTGAGCAATGGAGTTGCCCTGCAGGTGTAGAATCTAGAAAATGAGAATCAAAGGTTCGTTAACATGATCCTACATCTTCTTCGGTAAACAAAAGTTTACCTTGAGATCCTGGAGAAACTGAAGTCCAAGCATCGTCATGTCTACAATATGGTTGTATCCAAGCAACAACTGCTCGACTTTTGTGCATGCAAAGATGCCTTTGGTGGGAGAGCCACTAATGGTTGATCGTGGCGAGTTACAGGAAGGATTTGAGTTTGCAGAGATTACGCCTGCAGGTAGAAGCCGCTCAATGCGGTTGCGATTTAAGTTGAGTCTTCTCAACGAAGCTAATCCCTCCATACCTGAAATGTCGCTGATTTGGTTATTCTCCAAGTTGATCTCGCGAATATTTGGAAAATGTTTGTTTGTCAGAACACTCAGATCTCGAAGCCTGCAGGACGACAAATCCATCTCAACAATACGATCAAAGCTGCCACTCGTTATTCGAGGGGTTGAAGCTCCTCCACAAATTCCGCACTTCTCCATCACAAGCTCCAGAGTAAGCTTTCCGCTATATTTTTGCTTCGCAGCGCTCTGGTCTTGGGCAGTTATCGTTACGCCGTCGAGAACTTTTGCTCGACGCAGGTGATATACAGTGTACACACGATAGTCTGTCAGTCTTGTCACTTCATTACCGGCTAGATCAAGGATCGTCAGCTTAGGTAAGGATTTGAGATGCTGGATATCTTTCAGAGTCTCGATTTTGTTGTTGCCTAGGTAAAGCTCAACTAGTTTTGAAAGTCCACCGAGCCCGCGCAAACTAGTGATTAGATTATCTTCGAGCGAAAGCTGTACTAAATTGTCCATATGTTCAAGTCCCTCAATCACAGATATCTTGTTGCGACCTAAGTAAAGCTTCTTCAGCATTGTAAGGTGTGTTAGTGGTCCTATACGCGACAAATCGTTGTCTTCGAGACACAACTCTTCAAGTCTTCTACACACATCGAGGCCATTGGTCGAGGTGATCATATTGTCGGCAAAATTTGCTACACGCAGGTTGACAGCCAGTTCTAGTCCTTCAATTGAAGAAATTAGCTCACGAGTAACGTCAATTTCTTCTACGGTATTCCAAGCAGTAGCACTTGTTGAGTTTTCCTTTACCTGAGAGTCTTCTTCTTCTGATTCGGGCCTTTCCATCTCCGCTATTTTGTAACTTGTACTGAGCCCAATCGCATTTCGAGTGCAAAGCTCCCAAACTTTCGCCGTTGATAGCTTCGTTACTAGTCGCATTGCAGACTCTATCTCAGCTGAGCTAATCTTCTGATGATCAAGTTCTTTGAGATACGGCACACTTTGAAGTGCATGCAATCGATATCGCTTAGACGAAGTTAGTGGGTTTTTGCGCAGGTCGAGGTTTTGAAGGGTTAGTGCTGCAAATGTACGACCTACGTACTCTATACTTGTGAAAGAAGAGAGAAGATTTTGGCTGAGATCTAACGATTCAAGTGATCGCAGCTCTTCCAACTGAGCAAGATGGGAGATTCTATTACACGACAAATCAAGAATCTTCAGTTTTGATAGGACGGCAACGCCGTTTATCGACTGAATGTTATTGTAACTCAAAACAAGCTCTTGAAGAAAATCAGCGGCTGCCGTCAAGTTTGGGACTTCATCTAAGTTGCAGCCAATTAAATTGATCACATTGAGTCCACCGGCTCGAAGGGCATTTATCTTAAAGGCGATGGTTGAATCCGGTATTGTGTCGATATTTAGAAGTGAGCTTGGAAGTGATGGTCCCATTTCAAGAACATGCAATGTCGATTCGTCTGCACTAATTGTATCTGTTCCAAGTCTTCGACGAGATCTGTATCGACGCTCAAACTCTGCTGCTCTTAGGGAAGCGAAGGTAGCTCCGTTATTATCATCCTCCACTTCTTGTTCAGACGCTCCAATATCGTTCGCTTGCGGTGTGCTATCTGAGAAGTTGAACGGTACAGCTGAACTATGTTCGCTATGACTTTGAACTGAAGGTAGTTTTCGGCCGGACAGAAGGGCATTTTCTCCTTGCATCACATACTGGAACTCGACCAAATACTCCGGCAGAATTAATTCTTGATCAAAAACATAGTAGGTCTTTTCTTTTGCAGGGACGTCACTTAGTGCTGTAGAATCAGGAAGAGAAAGAACTTGCAGGCTGTTTAAGCCTGCATAATCGCTAGAACTAATTCCGCTCGATGAAGATGGCTTTGGCAAGTCTATTGAAGCAACGGTTTTTGTGTACCCTAAAAACACCTTTGTAATCATGAGAACACGTGTTGACAGCGCACTCGCGTCATTCGAATTGTCATCATAGCCTTCACGCATTATTCCAATTGGATGAGGGGTCTTTTTCTTCACTTTATAACGCATTTCTGCTTGTATTCTTGGCAGATCCAATAGAGCAACCGAGTTGGACAGCTTGATTGCCCCATCTAAACCAGCCTCAGCATATTCAGCTGGATCTCTAAACCCGTGTTCAGCGGCGAAGTATTGCTCTGCGTTTGCCCCATGACGGCAATGATCTAGTTCACGGGGCTGTAGATAGAAAAGATACTCAACAGAGGTATCTAATGCGGAACCTGGGTATTGCCGTCCTTTTGTCCCCATACGCTCTTCCTCAATGTGTGTGCTCACATCCGAGCTAAATTCCTCCTCGCTGTTTTGAATTGTGATACCTTTTTTAGAGACATTCTCTTTAGTGCTTTGTCCTGGAACAGCGACTATTTCCTCCATTTTTGCGTGAAAACGATTTCGTAAAAAGCGATTGCTTACTCGCGTAACGCGGCTAACACAAACGTCTTCTATACCAAGCGTTTTTAACTCGCTATTGAATAATCGAGATCGAACAAGATCTACACAAGAGCTGTACCACGCATCTGACATCTTCCCGTCCTCTAATCGAATATTTCCTGCAGTCTCTAATTCAAGGAGAAGTCGATAAGTGTTTCGGTCAGATAAGTCCATCAAATCTGAACGGACTTGGTCAAACTCGCTGTTAAGACAATGAATCGCACTATATTGTTGATTCAGACAAGAGTTGAGGCACTCCACTTTTCGCTCCAGCTGCACGGTCGCTTGGTTCTCACGAGGTGCCCCTTCGGACAAACTTTGTTGGTGCTCGCTCAAGAAGCACTCTATCTCTTTCTTTTGACGCATCAACGCAGACACATTGGCATCAAGTTGCTGTTCCCATAAACTCCGAATTACGTCGTACCGCTGAATTTGAAGACGAACTTCTCTTCGAATACTTCGAATACGCATGTTATAGTAAACCTTCTTTTTCATCATGGTAGCCTCAGCAATCTGCTTGTTGCGTGGAAGCACTTCGGTCGTGTCTAAAAATGCTAGCTTGGACAAGTGGCACATCAAGTACGTTTGGTAATTACACAATCGGCAAACAGGGTTGTCGCCGAAGTGTGGGTCATTCAGGGTCAATACGGAAAGTGACTCCAAGCTTGTAAGCGGAAGAAGTCCTTTGAAACTATTGATATAGTTCCCGGATAGGTTCAGCTCCTTGAGATTGCTGCACCCGTCGAGCGCGTTCTCTATCCGTGTTATGTGGTTCCGAGCAGCCCACAGCTGGGTCAACATTGGAAGATTCCGAACATTTTCGATGGAGTCGATTGCATTGTCATTGATCCACAATGTTTCAAGATAGTTGAGATTGTTAAAACAATTTAGCTGGCCGATCCTATTGCTGCTGAAGTTAACGGTTTTAAGCTTTGGACACTGCTCAAGGCTCGGGATTTGAGTTAGACCGCACTCTGTAATACACAAAACCTCCAAGTTGGCACAATGATCGACGCCTTCAAGCAAGCAAATTGTCGGATGGTTGACGATGTACAGCTCTTTGAGAGCTGGGAAATACATCACGCCCTTCATGGACTCCCAAAATCCGAGGAACATTTCAAGTACTGTCACCGATTCGTAGCGCCTTGCGAATTGCTGAACAGTGATTCCGTTGTCTCTACAGAGCTCCTGCAGACTCTCGGACTTGTCAAATACCTGCACTCTCTCGTCCGGAGCCTCTTGCACATTGATAGCACCAGGGTCCATGTCGGTGGTCGTGCTCATGGTTTGCAAGAGTTCCACAAGGCTACGACTTGCAGCTGACTAGTTTCCTTGCAATCAGCGACAGCATCAAATTTCGGGAACTTCGCGTAGCTGATGGTAGCAAACGACTCCTAGCAGACCAGGCACTAGTATAAATACCTCGAGCAGCACTACAGAAGCATGGCACTTGAAACGGCGCTACCATTTGCTCGACCACTTCAAGTTGCCAACATGTCGCCACCACCTCGTCACTCAGTCGAGGTATTCAAGCATTTCGCCACGCCACATCGCCACCTCACCTACTACTATGGCGATCGTCGACCTGCTGCTTCGCCTCGTGCCTCACGACGCCTCAGTGGAGAGTGTGGCGTCGCTCGCAGCCC
Organism: Phytopythium helicoides; assembly: GCA_024867545.1. Lineage (NCBI taxonomy): Eukaryota > Oomycota > Peronosporomycetes > Pythiales > Pythiaceae > Phytopythium > Phytopythium helicoides. The sequence continues at coordinate 439,744 of JANFNE010000020.1, read as the reverse complement.
TCGCGCTGCTGCTGGCGCTTCTGCTGCTGCTGGCGCTCGTTTCCTCGCTCTTTGGCGCGTTTTCCGCGCTTCTCCTGGCCGTGAGCGCGACGATTCTGGCCGCTCGCTGGGTTTATTGGCATGGAGAGGGCGTCGTGGGCTGGCAGTCACGGTGGCTGCACTCGTCGTCGCTGGTGATCGGCTCGCTGTCAAGTGAACCCAAGCAGAAGGGGACGCTGCGCGTGGTTTGCGTCTCCGACACGCATGGCAAGCACCGGAATATTGTCAATGTTCCTGAGGGCGACGTGCTCGTGCATTGTGGGGACTTCACACATCGAGGCACGCACAAGGAGGTCAAGGACTTCAACGAGTGGCTCGGAACGCTGCCGCACAAGCACAAGATCGTGATTGCGGGGAACCACGACTTTTGCATGGACGCCGTCGAGTACGACGCGCACTGGGGGAAGGAGTTCAAGCACAAGGAGTACAACGACCCCAACGCGTCACGCGCGCTGCTGACCAACGCAACGTACCTGGATAATCGATCGACCGTCATTGATGGCGTCAAATTCTATGGGTCTCCCATGACACCGCCCATCCCAGGACGGATCATGGCTTTCAATGTCCCAAGAGGATTCGCAGCCCAGCAGCACTGGGCAAAAGTGCCTGCAGACGTGGACGTGCTGATCACGCATGGGCCACCGAACGGCGTGCTGGACAAGACTTTCACCGGACTCCGAGTTGGAGATGAGTCGCTGCTCAAGGAAGTCGTCTCCCGCGTACGTCCGCAGTTCCATGTGTTCGGCCACATTCATGAGGCGTACGGCGCCACGCGCATCGGGAAGACTGCGTTTGTTAACTGCGCGACGAGCACGCTGCTAGGATATCCGAAGCACCCTCCCGTTGTTATCGATGTGCCTTCCAACTGCTAAGATTGAGCAGGTTCTGTTAAATGTGCGTGCGTAGGAATTGGTGCATTTTCACGATTCTAATGTTCACCCGTCGCTACCCATATCGAATCCCTCCCCCCTCCTCAATGCTTTTCTTTCGGTGCTTTGCAAGCAATGGCTCTTCCATTAGATCGGGTTCGGGCTCCGCTGAGTCTCTGAATTCAGACGAAGGGTGAGTCGACCTGCGCGAGGTCGGAAGTAGCAGAGCAATGATGGCCCCAGCCACATAAACTAGAGTCGTGAGGATAAACGGGATCGTCCTCGACACGGGTGAGCCCGTTTTCATCGTCTTGTAAAGTTGACCATACACGAGAGATCCTAGGGCATTCGACAGCGCGCGCATGCCGTAAATAGCTCCTTGAAGCCGGCCTTGCTCCTGTATCCACACATGACCATCAGAACTCGAGCTTACTACTTTCCAAACAGCATTCCAAACCTTCTCTGAAATGTTCATGGACTTCAGCGCCGAGATGGCTGGGAACGAGAGTGTCGATAGAATACCAAGTGGAATCGACGCAAATACAAGCCACTCTCGAGGATAGAGACCCGCCATAAAGACCGACAAGAGGGAAGTGACAAAATTGTCGAGGAACGCAAGTGCGATGACTCCGCGCTCGTGGAACCGGTCGATCAGAGGCTGTAGCAGGAAGCCTTGGCTCAAGATACTTGTGAACCCTCCCAAAATGATGACATACGCGAGATGTTTTGCGCTGAACCCAACAACAACCTGTACTCGTGCGAGCGAGTCGTAGACAGAGCAGTGAGCAGATTGAGCTTGCATCATATCAATCTCATTTAGGACTTGTCACGCACATTGAGAAAGTAAAACTGGATCGTCAAGAAGCCAGTCGTTGCAAAGCTTGACAATGCAATCAATGCTGTTAAACACTTGAAGAGCCGAGATCGAAACAGGATCGCAAATGAGCTAAATGGGTTCGCAACAACGCTCAGCTTTTCCTGAGTTCGCAGCTCTGTTGGCAACGTTTCGGTGAAGACAAACGTGACCAGGAAAACTCGAGTAAAAGAGATGCCCAGAACTAGAAAGAGGCTGTTCACCTTCACGTGGTTGATCAAAGCATGTCATCATCTGCGGTAGAGAAATTGGAAAGGAGACCAACTCACATGCGAGATGAGTGTAGATGCAAGCGATGCGAAGCTGAACCCGACTATAGCTGCTGCCATGATGTAGCCAAATGCTGCCGCGCGATGTGACGGCCGAATGCAGTCCGCAATCGCTGCGTTCGAGACTCCATCCGTTCTAGTATTTGGCAGTCAGCAATCTCAGATAACGGGAAAGTCGAAAACCACATACGTACCCGAAAGCAGAGCTAACCAGCGATACCGCGAAGTACGGAGCAACAGAGCCACTCGGCTGCGTAAAGTAGACAGCGGCAAGCGCTTCACCCACGCTAAGCACTTGGCCTATCAGCAGAAACGCCTGCAAAGCGGTGATACGACAGGATCAGACGCATTGCACGACGAGAGAAGAAAGAGGTGCAGGAGCTCTTACACTACCTTTCGTCCGAGCATGTCCGAGGCCTTCCCGATGAGCGGCGATGTGAAAATGAGCAGCACACTCCCAATTGACGCGAAAATGCTGGGGGACAACCACCACACAGTCATGAGGAAAAAGGGTCTTCGTTGTCATCACGAAGCGCGTGTGGTATCGAACCTCGACATCCACGCAGCGCGCTTGGACCCTTCAACGCAGAGCTACACAGCCACCACCAGGAGCATCTGTCACCCCACCATTCGTTCCCAGGAGCGACGCGTACAACTCACAGGGTCGTGAGGCGTAGCTTCGCAGTCGATCGGCAAGCCGTGGGCCTCGATCCGAGCGAAATACTGTTGATTGAGACCACAAAGCGAGTCAGGGTAAGCCCTCCACGCGAGAGACTGGTGCATAGCGCACCTCGGTCATCAAGATGGGCAAGACCGGCATCAGGATGCCATATGTGGCTGAGCCGAGCAAGCTCAGCGCCACCAAAGGGCCCACGCGAGCCATCACCAGCAGCTGAGAAGCTTCGCCAGCGTCCGCCATGACGCCGCTACGCTTGACAAGCGAGATTGATGGGCATCCGTTCGCACCACACAAACTGATTGATTGCGCCGTATAGTTTACTCAAATGATTACCCACTACAAACATTCAACACGGTCGAGCTGCTTCAACTCGGCGCATCGAGCGCTGGTTGGCATGGGCAGGAACGCCATGTCGAAAGCACTGCCAGACTCGGTCCTGCTCCTCGAGCTTATAATCCACTCGTCGTTCTTGTCCTCACTTGACTTTGGAAGGATCACGGCGAAGACCGTGCCAACAAGATAGATCGCAGTTGTGAGAATGTACGGAGACATCCTTGAGACTGGAGATTTCGTGTCCATCGTTGCGTAAAGACGGCCATAGGCGAGCGAGCCCAATGCATCCGCCACCGCTCGAACACCGGATATTGCTCCTTGGACTCTACCTTGATCCTGCAAACCACATGATAATGTCAGACAGTTGTGCTCACTAAGCGAGACGAATCTCATAGACCTTTTCCGCAGCTTTGCTCGACATCAGGGCCAAGATTGTTGGAAGCATCAAGTACGATAGGATGCCAGCTGGAGCCATGGCAAATACGAACCACTTGCGAGGATAGTACCCAGCAATGAAGATAAATGTAAGCGATGTCACCACATTGTTGGAGCAGGACACAATCAGAACGCCTCGCTCGCGAATGCGATCGATAAGCGGTTGAGGCAGCACCCCCTGGGACAAAACAGTCAAGAGTCCCGCAAATAAAAACAACAGTGCGAGATCCTTTGACTCAAAGCCCAAAACGACCTGGATCAATGATTCAGGGATCGATCAGAACACCAATATTTAGAGATAGAAGGTGCCGTGCAACTAACTTACGTTGAAAAAGAAGATCTGGATCTGCATAAGCCCCGTGAGTACGAACGTTGACAAGGCGACAATGCATGTCAATAGCACATAGAACTTGGTGCGGATCAGAATCATCAAAGGGGCAAGTGGATTCCCAACAGCACAAAGGCTGTCTTGACTTCGCAATTCTGCCGGAAGCGATTCCGTGAACGCGAAAACTGACCATGTGACTCGGACAACAGCGACTGCCAGAGAAATATAGAGGCAGGTCACCTGCATTTTCATGAATGCAAGCAAGGCCAACTTGTCAGAACTTCGAGTATTGCTACTGTGAAGCTGCGATCATACCCCAGAAACAAGACTCGTCACGGCCGATCCAACAATAAAGCCAATAACTGTTGTTGCAAACACATAGCCAAACGCAGCAGCACGGTTTGCTGGACCGACAAGATCAGCAACCGCTGCGTTTGCAACTCCGTCCGTCCTTAGCATCGGACAACTTGTAAGGATTCGATTGGCGCATCGATTCAACAGCTAACGCACCCATTGAAAAGTGAAAGAACGAAATATAGCGAGATACCATTGCCCGATAGCGTAAAGTAAAGCGCTGCCAGTGTCGAGATAAGGTTGAGCACCTGACTCGCTACCAAGAAGACCTGTTCATAGCAAGGTGTTAGCGCGTGTTAGCCAGTCTGATAGCATGTGCAGTAATTTGTCAGGTACCTTCCGTCCAAACACATCTGATGCATGGCCGAGCAGCAGTGACGAGAATACAAGCAGCGCACTTCCAATCGAGGAGTATACGCTGTGTGGAGATAAACAAATCGTACGGTGTGTGAGGAGAAAAATCTCACAGGCAGGATTGTTCTCGTTCACCTCGACACCCATGCCGCGTGCTTGGACCCTTCGACGCACACCTGTCGAAATGCGTGTTAGTCTCCGATTCGCGCCACAAAATGTCGTCAAGAGTGTTGACCTCGTCTCGCACTGAAGCCTTGCAGTCGAGCGACATGTCTTCTGCCGCTTTCCGAGCGTAGTACTGCGCAATTACTCAATAGGGTCGCCTCTCGAATTTCCTCGTGGAAGGAAGCGTACCTGGGTCATGAGAATAGGTAGTACCGGTGCCATAATGCCATAGGAAGCCGTGGAGAGCAGGCTGAGCATCATTAGCGGCGCCACACGCTTCACCACGTGATACTTGCGCATCGGAGGTGGTCCCGGCGACTCTCCAGGGTTCTCCATCGTCTTTCCTGTTCGAGACTGACGCTATTCACAGATTGATTCCCAGACACAGTCCGAACAGTTGGTCAACACCTTCCTATCCATCCGATACCGGTACAGCAGGACCTCTTTCCGAGTTGATTTGATCACAACAACATTGACTAATAGGCAATACTCTTTGTCAAAAGGACCAGCTTTACTAAGGTTTCATGTGTTTTGTGGATGCTAACACATGAAGTGGAGAACGACTGTCATACATGTATATGCTTATAGTCATGAAATTTCTTGCGAGAATTGCTACACCGCGCCTTGAACTTCGTCCAGGTGCTGCAGCTCTACGCATCGAGCACTACTTGGCATGGGCAAGAATGCCATATCGATGGCACTGCCCGACTCGGTCCTGCTCCTTGCGCTCACCACCCATTGGTCGATTTTTTCAGGTAGTGGATCATTTGTCTTTGGTAGCAGTACGGCGAAGACAGTGCCAACCAGGTAGACTGCAGCTGTGAGAATGTACGGACCCATCCTCGAGACTGGAGATGTCGTGTCCATCGTCCCGTATACGCGGCCGTAGGCGAGCGATCCCGTGGCGTCCGCAACGGAGCGTGCACCATACATGGCACCCAGGATTCTGCCTTGATCCTGTGTGGATTGAAGTGCCATATCAGTCTCAACCATTTGCCATCTGCACCAACAAGTGAGAGGCGCATACCTTTTCCGCAATGTTAATCGATGTAAGCGTCGAGAGAGCTGGGAAAGACAGGTACGACAGAATGCCGACAGGAATCGTGGCAAAAACCACCCACTTGCGAGGATAGAAGCCAGCAATGACGATAAAGACGAGTGCCGAAACCACATTGTTCGCAAGTGAGGCGATCACGACGCCTCGCTCGCGTATACGAGCAACCAGCGGCTGCAGTAATAACCCCTGGGCGAGGATGGCCACGGCACCGGCTATCAGCAAGAACAACGCAATATCCTTGAGAGTAAAGCCCATAACGACCTGAAAGAAGCGGCGCAGAAAACGATCAGGCACCAGAGTTCCTCAGCAGGGAATATAGCAACACACTTACGTTGAAATAGTAAACCTGGATTGTCAGGATACCCGTGAACGCAAAACTCGATAAGGTGGTCAAGCACGTCAAAAAGATGAAGAACTTGGAGCGAAACAGGATTGCCAACGAAGCGAGTGGGTTCCCAACAGCACGGAGACCATCGTGGCTTCGCGACTCGCGAGGTAGTGTTTCGTTGACGGCAAAGATCGCCCACATGACTTGAGCGACTGTGAACCCCAGAGCAACGTACAGACTAGTCATCTGCACCATCAATACGGTATCGTGAGATGAATCATATAAAGCAGCGCTGATAAAGATTGCATGCATACTCTTGAGGAGAGACCCGTCACAAACGTCGCCGTGATATACCCACTGATTGTTGCAGCGAAGATAAACCCGTACGCAGTCGCGCGGTCTAACGGCCCGACACAGTCAGCCGTTGCTGCACTCAGAATACCGTCCATCCTGCATGCAGGATATGTGAGCCATTGGATGTGAGACTCGACAGCAAGCGAGTGGTGGCGTACCCAGCAGCAGTGGTGAATATCACAAGTACGAAGTACAGCGTTATGCCTTTTCCCGACAGCGTGAAGTAAAGCGCTGATAGCGTCGTCAAGAGGCTGAGTATTTGAGTCGCCAACAAGAACACCTTTGCATGACCACGTCAGAATTTGCTGATCAATTTGCTGTGTTGTGCGCCGCCGCCACCCACCTTCCGTCCAAATACATCCGACGCATGACCAAGCAACGGCGCGGAGAACACGAGCGTCCCGCTGCCGATCGCCCCAAAGACGCTGAACGATAAGACATCCTAAGTGGTGATTACAAGTCGACAACACCACCAAAAGCGCTTGCTGTAGGCTTTACCTCGACATCCATGCTGCGTGCTTGGAGCCTTCGACACAAGCCTGCCCATGATTCACGTCAGCACCTCGCTTCTCTACGCAGACACCAGCAGAACCTACCGCTTGGCGCACCTCAACCTCGCAGTTGAGCTTCGTTCCGTGCGCATAATACTGAGCAGGAGCACCGCATGTGAGGTGCCGTGCATTTCCGACCCCCAGTCTTCAGTTTGCGCCCCACCTGCGTCATGAGGATGGGCACGATGGTCGACATGATGCCGTACGAGACCATGCCCAGCAGGTTGAGCACCACGATCGGCGCCACGCGCCGCAGCACACGGCGCTTGGGCGTGGCCTGCTCCTGCGTCTCCTGCCGCTCGTCCATCGTCCAGTGCCGCTGTGCTGACCGCCGTCAGCCCCGGCCGGAGCTTCCGGATCTGGGCGCCATGGTGTACCACACCTTTCCGACATCTGCTTTTCCACTGTATCACTCACTCTATGGAGCTCCCCATCTTTTCCTGCATGCCACTCGGCTGGTCCCTCACTGCAGTCGTCAGACTGGCCGCCGCAGAGCTCGTGGGGCCGCTTGGAGCGCGCTCAGGCGTCGCCGAACTCGCCGGAAGCCTCGCCGGCGAGATCATGTCGGCAGTGTCGACATGTGCGTCGTCGGCCACTCATCAAGGGAAACATCGGTTTTAAGAGGTCATTTACCACTGTCCAAAGTTCAATGGTGGAACCGGGTATCCAAGGGTATCATGTGCGACAGGTGAGAAAGGCCGACATTGAAGCCTCGTGCGGACACCAAAGCTGCAGACGAGAATGGAGCCGACGGTGCCGACGCTGGGGCCGCCGCCGCGCAGGCAGGCGCCGCGCTCTCCGCTGCGCGCGCTGGCGCCGATCGTGGTGCTGAGCTTCCTGCAGTCGGCGTCCTTCGGCATCATGGGGCCCATGCTGCCCATCGCCATGACCGAGGTGGCGAGTTTGGCAGGATACTGCGCGTTGCAGACGGCTCACGTGGGGGTTGGCGCAGTACTTTGCCAGGATCTACACGCAGGGTACGCCCGTGGACTGCGGAAGGTCGCCGCACCTTGAGGTAGGCGGGTGACCTTCACTAGTGCCGCGTTTGCCGAGGGAGGAGCAGGTGACTGGACGCTACTATGCCGACAGGCGTGCGTCTACGGGTCCAAGGAGGCGGCGTGGCTCTCCAGGTGATGACCAACCACGTTCAATCAACTGTTGAGCCCATACTTAGACGGGGTTGTCGTCGGTCGCGCTACTGTAGTGTCTTCTCCGCGGTTGGCTGCGGGTTCCTCTTCTTCCTTTCACCAGTTCTTGGCCAAGCGTCCGATGTCTACGGTCGAAAGGTGAGAGTTCTTTACGCATACTGGTCATCATTACGAGAGCGTAATTTCGACACGTTGTCTTTCCTCCGATCCAGCCTTTCCTCGTGCTCAGCCAAGTCGTTCGTGTCGGCGTACCCTTCTCGGTCATGTTCTTCACACAGACCAATGGGTCCATTTGGCCGTACATGATTCTTCGTCTAATCGACTCAGGCGTCGGGTGAGAGTTCAGCAGCGCCGGGTTCGATCGTGCTGTTGAAAGTTGACCACCTTTTTTTCGACCAAATGATGTTAGCACCGCTGGAGTCATGAGCGCTGCAATTGCCGATGTCGTGGAACCAGACCAGCGCGCAGCTGCCTTTGGGCTGTCGTTCGCGAGCTTTTCCGTCGGGTTCTGCCTCGCCTCCTTCATCGCGCCGTACTCAAGTCGCGTGCGTACCTGATAATTTTCCCATCGTCACAAGTGCACAGCTACCACTAACTGTTTTCAACATTTTCTGCAGTCGAGGAATCTCCAGATCGCGTCTGGGCTGTTTGTGTTTCGGGTTATTTGGGCCACTGCAGTATTGCCCGAGACGCTCCCTCAGCGGCACTACACCAACCAAAAGAAGTCATGGCGCCTCGAGAATCCGATCCGATCGATGGCAATTCTCTATCGATCGCGCTTGTTCATCTGCCTCACGTGCTTAGTCGCGCTCACGAGTTTCGTTTCCAACGGACTATGGCAAATTCGCACATTCTACCTCAATGTGAGTGATAAATGTGCTGGATCACTCAAGCGGGTATTTTTCTAACTTACTGCTATTGACAGACTGTCCTTGGCTTTGACGAGAAAAATGTGGCTCATTTGATGCTGATAAGTGGTCTCGCGTCCATCTTTTCGCAAACGGTGGTCCTTCGGCCGTTGATGAATTGTATGCGCGAACGTGGCGTGATCGTCGTCGCACTTGTGGGGTGCATTGTGGAGGCAGGAGGATTCGCTCTCACCGCGTTCTACCCAGAAAAGTGGATCGCGTTCACACTGACAGTCCCAGGGTGTCTGTCCGACCTATCGTTTGCAGCAATCTCGTCACTCAAGTCCATCAATTGCTCCGAGAAGGTAGAGTTCACAGCTCTCGAGTCACCTGAAGCTCTGGCTGATCAGTTCTCACCTCACGAATCCACGAACCTTCCTCTCGCAGGAACAAGGACGTCTGCAAGGCGCCATCTACGGCGCGCGAGCGATTTTCGAGGCTACCGGTCCAGTTTTGTTTTCTACTCTGTACGCAGCCATGAAGGAGGAGGCGAAGTGGTCGCGCGCGATGCCCTACTTGGTCGCGTCTGCGACGTATGTGGTAGGAATTGGAGTGGCGCTCTCGCTTCCGTCTGCTAGCGTGACGGCTCCAGTACCTTCCGAGAAGCGTCCGCTCTCTCCAGTGCCACGACCCGTTCCGTTGGTATCGCCGACGTTTGCGATGTCACCGAGCGCCGAGTCCGGCGTGTCCGTGCTGTACGAGTCCACCGACAACGATAGCGGCGAAGAAGAAGAAGAAGACATGTTTGAGGCGTCGGTGGCTTATGCTGTTGGTTGGGAGGAAGAGGCGGCGGAGCTCGCTCGACCTCTGATGAAGTCGTACGAAGGAGACAGGATTGACGCGTGAATGAATGAAGACCTGTGAAGATGTGAAGACCGACCGACGCGTTGATGACAAGCATCGCGAGCACACAGAAGTGCGTTCAATTGATTTACTGGTAGACAACTATTTTCATGTGACATCCTGCACACTTACTTACTAGAGTACTTGGCTGCTTACGCGAACACCCTGCGCATGTTTGGTGATAGTCGCCCCAGAATCTGGATGATATCGATCTCGTCAGTCTCGTCGTGCTCGAAGGAGCACGGCCGTGGACCGATGTTGCGCCGCATGAAGCTAGCGAGCGGCTTGTTGTCGTCTGGCAGAGCGTGCATGCACTCCTGGATGAACGGATGCGTCTGAATGTGTCCGACGCGAACGAAGATGCTGGCGTAGTGGTCGAACGAGTCGATGGCGAGCGTGTGGTCGTTTCGGTCGCCAGCCACTTCAGCCAGCAGCTCCATGACGTCCTCGATGAACTGCCACGCTGTCAGCCTGGCTCCCTCTGTGCTGCTCAGCTTCATCCACTCGGGTCTCTCTGCCTTGATGTGTTGGTTGTTGGCGACCGCCACGAACTCCTCGACGCGTGAATACCACCAGTGCACGTGCACCCACGACGCAAAGTCCTCTCGGAGCTGTTGCTGATGCTGCTGGCGAGGGTTCTGGATGATGATTTCAAAATCTCAGTCAGCTCGGTGCGCTCGTGCTGGGAGACTCACAGAGGAGAGAGAGACCACACCCCGTCATGAAAGTTCATGTCGACGTCCGAGTCGCTCGACGTATATCCGCCGCCGGTCTCGTCCATATCCACACTTGAGCTGCTCGTGTCTTAGGATAGTGCGTCGGCGCGGGCGAGTTGGGAAATGAGCGCACGATTAGCGCCGTGCGCAGGCAGCTAAGCAGCAATCCGATCGCTCGAGGTCCATGACAAAACGCGCACGCAACTTGTGGCTGGCACTTCAAGGTGGGCGAGCAGTCATCGTCCGAGCGGGTGCGTCCATCCCAGGCAACCACTCTCGCACTCATGTTTACGGTTCCGCAATTGCGCAAGGTGTCGTTGTTCATTCGGTGCTGAGGTGGGAGCATCTCTTGTCACGCGCGATTGGAGAATCCCCAGCCGGCAGTCATCACGATGGTCGATGTGGCGACTGTTGATGCGGGGGGATTCGCGCGAGATGGGCGATTGCTGCCCTGCGCTATAGCCGAGGACTATTTTGCCAGGAAGCATCGGTGGTACAGCTCCACTCGGACAGCGGGATGTCTGGTAGTGAAGGCCATACAAGCGGAAGCGGAGAGGTGCTGGACCCGCCTAACTCTGCCGATCTGATCGAGCAAAGGCGTCCCACAGTGCGGCAGCAAAGGGGCTCTCACGCTGCGTTTTATAACCACAGCACTTTCCACCACGTCGTCGCAGTGGACATCTTTTTAGCGAAGATGGTGATCCTTCGGCCGTTGATGAATTGCATGCGCGAACGTGGCGTGATCGTCGTCGCCCTTGTGGGTTGCATTGTGGAGGCGGGAGGATTCGCTTTCACCGCTTTCTACCCAGAAAAATGGATCGCGTTCACACTGACGGTCCCAGGGTGTCTGTCCGACCTATCGTTTGCAGCAATCTCGTCACTCAAGTCCATCAATTGCTCCGAAAAGGTAAAGTTCACAACTCTTGAGTCGCCTGAAGCTCTAGCTTATCAGTTCTCACCTCACGAATCCACGAACCCTCCTCTCGCAGGAACAAGGACGTCTGCAAGGCGCCATTTACGGCGCACGAGCGATATTCGAGGCTACCGGTCCAGTTTTGTTTTCTACTCTGTACGCGGCCATGAAGGAGGAGGCGAAGTGGTCGCGCGCGATGCCCTACTTGGTCGCGTCTGCGACGTATGTGGTAGGAATTGGAGTGGCGCTCTCGCTTCCGTCTGCTAGCGTGACGGCTCCAGTACCTTCCGAGAAGCGTCCGCTCTCTCCAGTGCCACGACCCGTTCCGTTGGTATCGCCGACGTTTGCGATGTCACCGAGCGCCGAGTCCGGCGTGTCCGTGCTGTACGAGTCCACCGACAACGATAGCGGCGAAGAAGAAGAAGAAGACATGTTTGAGGCGTCGGTGGCTTATGCTGTTGGTTGGGAGGAAGAGGCGGCGGAGCTCGCTCGACCTCTGATGAAGTCGTACGAAGGAGACAGGATTGACGCGTGAATGAATGAAGACCTGTGAAGATGTGAAGACCGACCGACGCGTTGATGACAAGCATCGCGAGCACACAGAAGTGCGTTCAATTGATTTACTGGTAGACAACTATTTTCATGTGACATCCTGCACACTTACTTACTAGAGTACTTGGCTGCTTACGCGAACACCCTGCGCATGTTTGGTGATAGTCGCCCCAGAATCTGGATGATATCGATCTCGTCAGTCTCGTCGTGCTCGAAGGAGCACGGCCGTGGACCGATGTTGCGCCGCATGAAGCTAGCGAGCGGCTTGTTGTCGTCTGGCAGAGCGTGCATGCACTCCTGGATGAACGGATGCGTCTGAATGTGTCCGACGCGAACGAAGATGCTGGCGTAGTGGTCGAACGAGTCGATGGCGAGCGTGTGGTCGTTTCGGTCGCCAGCCACTTCAGCCAGCAGCTCCATGACGTCCTCGATGAACTGCCACGCTGTCAGCCTGGCTCCCTCTGTGCTGCTCAGCTTCATCCACTCGGGTCTCTCTGCCTTGATGTGTTGGTTGTTGGCGACCGCCACGAACTCCTCGACGCGTGAATACCACCAGTGCACGTGCACCCACGACGCAAAGTCCTCTCGGAGCTGTTGCTGATGCTGCTGGCGAGGGTTCTGGATGATGATTTCAAAATCTCAGTCAGCTCGGTGCAGTGAGACTCACAGAGGAGAGAGAGACCGCACCTCGTCATGAAAGTTCATGTCGACATCCGAGTCGCTCGACGTGTATCCGCCGCCGGTCTCGTCCATATCCACGTTTGAGCTGCTCGTATCTTAGGATAGTGCGTCGGCGCGGGCGAGTTGGGAAATGAGCGCACGCACGATTAGCGCTGTGCGCAGGCAGCTAAGCAGCAATCCGATCGCTCGAGGTCCATGACAAAAGGCGCACGCAACTTGTGGCTGGCACTTCAAGGTGCGCGGGCAGTCATCGCTCGGGCGGATGCTCAATTGCGTCCATCCCTGTCAAGAGATCCACTGGTCAGGTTTACGGTAGTTGCGCAAGGTGGCGTGAGCAGCGGAGTTTGCGGCCTCCAGTCGCTCGCTAGGGTGGGAGCAGCTCATGTCTCGGACCAATCGCGCGATTGGAGAATCCACCGCCAGCAGTCATCACGATGGTCGTCATGTAACTGGCGACGAGGGAGGGTCCAGACAGGTGGGACGATTGCTGCTTTTGCTTCATAGCCGAGGTCAATTGGAAAGACGCTCGCTGTGGACGTCGGAACTTCTGGTGGTGGTGAGGGCCACGCAAGTGGAGGTGTCAGGCGCTCACCAGTCTCGTTCTGTAAGAGAGTTCGAGGAAGAAGGTGCCGCCGTGTGGCTATCACAGGTTCTCATCAGATGCCAGGGCTCGCTGGGGATTTTTGGACTGGCAGCGTGCGCAGACAATGAGGCACGAATCTGCTGCCCTTCTGCCGGCGGACTCGTGGAAGAGAGTGAGGAAGAAAACATCCAAAAGCGGTGGTATGCATTTGGAAACTCTACGAATGATGTTGCTGAGAAGAAACCCTGGATTCGCATTGTCGCGGTTGAGGTGATACATTGCTCGGTCTGAACGTCAACAAGACTACTACTCAACCCGATGACGATGGGCTGCAGACGCATGACATGTCCTGCATATTACCAAGCGTCATCGTTCCTGTATGAACGGATGGGATGTTGCAAACAGGCCCAGCTCTAGGCCGTTGTTGAGATAGGACAGAGGTCGCAATAGGCTGGAGGAATGATCGCCAGCTTTCACGCACATCGGTATTTCGCGGTTTGAAGTTGAAGCGGTATGACAAGGCTGCGAATTTATTCAATGGGGATGCATTACAGGTCCTAATCGCTTGGTAGCAGTCTGGCGCAAATCAAATGCCGCGGGGTCTTCCATTGACCAGGTCTCTCAAAGAGACCTAGTCACGTCATTCAGAGTCACGAGCTGACGCTACTGGAGGAGTGTGGGGCATACGCCTCGCGAAGAAGAGATTCGGCTCGCTGTCGATGGTTCCTGCGAGGCTGTCGAAGAACGGATGAACGGAGATGTGGATCATTCGCGCTCCAAGCTGGTCGGCTTCGTGCGGAGAGCTGAGCGTTAGTATCATTCATTTGACCCCGGCGGTGGCATCTTGGATGAGATCTGGGGGAGACTCGGTCAGTCAGTGTGGTACGCGTAGTGATGCTGGGGAGGCATAGACGTTGGCTCTATGGACAATTCGCCGGACGCACTCGAGATTGAAGCTGATGAAGAGGTCGTAGCCGAAGATGCGACTCACCCCTGGCGGCAATGGGAGGACGAGGGGGCATAGCATTCTCAGTCGCGTGAAAGTTTGAAAGTGAACTCCGGTTAACGATTGACTCGGCGGTGTGTTGTGCTCCTGCGTTGACAAAACTAACAGTCGCCCTCAGGAGGATCACTGTATTCCTGCCATTGTGATAGAGCGATGAGTTGGTCGAGATGCGCCGCCAAAATGTCTTGAGGAGCTCCGGATTCCTCGGAACGGGATGGACAACGGCATGGTAGCAGCTGCTGTCGCGATCGAACACGACGACGAAGGCGAACAGACCAGTTGGGGGCATTGAATGAATGCTCGTTCTGACAGATTTTGCACACAACATCTACCTAAAGGGCTGTGCCTGAGGACCGCCGATGCCGATGATGCGACGCACCGTCACGAGCCTCTTGTCGTCCCCGAGGGTGTCAATGCACGCCTGCATGAAAGGGTCCATCTCGAGATGGCCCATGCGCGCGCTGAGGCGACTGACTTGGTCCGGTGAGCTCACGATCAACGTCCAGCCGCTAACTTCATCGACGACTTCACCCAGGAACCTCATGGCGTCTTCGACGAAGCCGTCAACGGTGAGCTGTCCCTGCGCTTCTGTAGCCCAGTGAGGCACCGGAGGCATCGCCGAGTTGCGATTCGCATTCGCAAGCTCAAGGAAGTGCTGAAGTCCGTCATAGTGCCAGTCGAAGTAGAGGCCCGACAAGTGCCACGGGAGGTCCTCGGGCTGCAAGGGGTCCACGCGCGGCATGGTTGAGTGTGCTGGAGGTGTCAAACTCGAAAGTGGGGCGAGTGGACGCCGCTGCCAAGCACGACAGCCTCGTTCCGACGAGCCACAAGAGCTGTTTCGTGCCATGTCTGCTTTCATCGTTTGATGACCACAGACACCGTACAGTAGAGAGGAGGGGGCACATTCGCTCGGAAAGTGGTACGTGCACTGCCGTCGATGTCGCCAGGTTCTGTGCTCCAAGCGTCCGTGGAGACCGCTACAAGTGGCGGGGCATCAGCTCAAGCCATAGACGCATTGGATGGGTGAGAGGCATCACCACAATCAATGCGGCTCTTCCTCACTGGTTTGTTGCATCGAATGTCGGTAGGTTCCCTCGACAGTGGCTCTGCAAGCCATGCCCTGAAGCTCGTGGAAATCTCGAGGAGATCTCATCTTCGCCACCCATTCCCTGTGGGCTGAGTCTTCTGCCACATCCCAGACTTCGTCATTCGAACGCGCTCACGCGAGCTGCTCTTGTTGTTTTGGCTTACCTTGCTACTCAAAACCTAAAAGAAAACGCGACGAGCTCCTGGGCCGAGTGAAGGGATTCCCACGACTCTAGTGCGAGTCCGTCGGCGTTGCCCAGGACGCGAGGTCTCAAAAGTTCGGACAACGACGGCCAGCGATCCCTTGCCTTCCGGCAGCTCCTGCATGCACGCTTGGATGAACAGGTTCATCTCGACATGCCCCAGTCGCTTGAAAAGATGGTTCGATTGATCTGCCGACCTTGGCTGAAGCACGTTACCATGGCGCTCGCCTACGACTTCGGCGAGGTGCAGCATAACGTCCTCTATAAACTGCTCAGTTGTCAGGTTTGCTGTGCCTTGTTGTGAGAGCCATGGGGACCGAGGGCTAACGACGCTGCCGCTGCTCGCTGCTTCCACGAACTCGTCGACCATCTCGCGACGCCAGTCGATGCGAACGGGGGCGAGGAAGTAGTCGTTCCAATTCGTCGACTCAAAGTGGCGCGGGGACTACAAGCATGCACAGCAGAGCATGAGTTTGCTACTTCCTCTTTTCACCACCATCCAGCTTCGTACCTCTGTTTCAGACTCGCTTGAGGTGTCGTTGGCGACTTCTGCCATGATCGAGGCTAGTAGGGTCGAGCAAATTCCAAAGTGCAAAAAGCAAGTGCTAGGTTTGAGCTCATCTACGAGCGATGGATGCCCTTGCTGCTGCTACCGGGCGGAGATGGCGCTGTCGACTTGGTATCAAGCCGCGCCTTGATAGAAAGGCATCGGATTCCTGCGGAGACGGGCGTATCAGACCACCTTGGGCGAAATTCCATTGCGAGCGGTGTGCAGCTTCCACTCTCGAGTGATGCGACTCGAGCATCGTCTCCTCGATTGATGACTGCTCGCCCGCAGCGCAGTGCTCGATGCGCCAGTGGAAGCTCAGTTCATCATGGAAGTACCTGCCACAGGGGCCAACTTCTGGAGGCGTCTACTCCCCTCAGCTTCAAGTGGCGACGTCTTCTGGTCAAAAAGCATCCTCACTGCTCTATCGTTTTCAATAGTGGTGAAGGCTCAAGATTGAGGATACGACCAATGAATTCATCTCAAACGAACAGCAAGCAGCGAAGGTATGAACAAATGCGAATGGCAACCACTACACCCAGTCGCCGCTAGTTAAAAGCCTGGCGAAGCGGAGCGGCCGGTCGAGCGAACAGCGAGTCACCGAAGCTCACCACCGGCGCCAGCTCATCGCAGCTCTCATCCAGCTCAACGCGGTGAACATGGGCAAGGCTCTTGTGCTCCGGCAGCTCAGCTAGGCTCGCCTGCACGAACGGGTGGGCCTCAACGTGGCCCAGTCGGATACACACGCTGGCCGCTCGGTCTGGATGTTGAAACAGCAACGCTGGACCTCTGGTGTCGTCTGCGAGCTCGGCGAGGTATACCATCGTGTCATCGATGAATCCGTCGACCGTCAGCTGACTGGGGCTCTCACTCAACCAGTGCGGGAACTCCTCAGAGGTGACCTTGGATGTGATCTGCTGGAGCGCGTCGCGGTCCCAATGGAAGCAAAGGCCGTGGCATCCACGAAGTGCTGGGCGTGGGGCCACCGGCATGATCCACAGGCGCAATTCGGTGAGGTCGTTGATGCTGCACGGTGGCCCGCAGGTTGAAAAGTGACGCCACACTAACCCAGACACAACCTTGCGGGCAATCTTGGGAGCGAGGCAAGCACATGAAGCCTCTGATGTCTCCACACTGCACTGCCCCAAGGATTCCTGGAACCACAAGGCTGGGGACCAAGATTCTGCATGTACCGTAAGCAGCCAAGGGTGACATCGTGCTAGCCACCGTTGCAGGTTGTGTGGTGCCCGGAGTGCCTCTTCTGTCGAGGTCCATGCGTGCGTGCATCTACGGAGCGTTGCGGTGCTCTCCATGACTGTGGACACCCCCATGACACCAACTCCATGACATCAAAACGCGAATGGCGAAGGCGACTTTGGTGGTCATATCGTCTGCACTTTCGTTTGCTCAATCTACGAAGACACCACTGCTGGTATTCAACGAGGAGAGTCCTTTAGCGAACTACTCTGGTGACCTTCAGCCTCTCCGCTAACGCTTTCGTCTCTCGTCTTCATTGCGCGCTCCATCTCCATCTCCATTCTCGCGCTCGCTGTGAGGGGCGGGTTGGCATTTTCACCAGCTTCACCTTGCGGCTGCATCATGAACTCCTTGGCGAGCTCTTTCGAGTCGGCGTACACTTCCAGGTTCCGCTTGGACTCGCTCACGCTCTTTGAACCGAGCTCACTCAGTCGGTCGTAGGCGCTGGAAGTCGGAGAAGCGAGTCTCGTGCTGTTTGCGTCGAGGTGCTCATTGAAGTTCTCGGTGGGAACCGTGACGACCTTGTCCACAATGACGGTGCGTCCGCTCCAGAGCCACACCTCGCGGACTTTGACCGCCATGAACTCGGCATCAGGCGCCGCCACGTTGCGTGACAGCACCTGTCGGTCCTTGAGCCACCACTTGCCTCTCTTCGAGTCGACCGGGACGCGGTCAACGTACTCTGCCAGCGCAGTGCTTCGTCTGGGAGGAGCGAGTTCGCGAGTCTCGTAGCCTCCTGCGTCATTCGCTCCATTCGCCAAGCCGTAGACGCCCGTAGCGCTCCTTCTCGGGCTCGGATCCCTCGCGTCCGTGCGTTCCGGCGGCTTGACGCTCACGGACGCAGCCTCAACTGGCCTCGCCGCCGTCTCCAGCTGCGCCTTCAGCTGCTCGAGCTCCTTGCGCAGCGCCTGGATCTCGTCCTGCTGCTCCATCGCCAGCGGTCGTGGGCCGCAACCGCCGCACTTGAAGCACCGTCACTCGCCAGAGAGCGCGTATCAAAGCTTCTCCAGCTCCAAGATCGCGAATGCTGCCGGCCGACGCGCAGCCGCTGCTGCTGGACGAGGAGGCGGGCGCGCCCTCCCCGCAGCTCTCGCGCTCGCTGTCGGCGTCCTCTGCGGGCCGCAAGGGCGCGCGCAAGGGCTCGCGCGCGGCCTCTTCGCGCGACTGGGGCGAGAGCTCGTACACGGACCTGCACTCGCTCGCGAGCGGCTCGGACGACGGCCGGGGCGAGGGAGCCGCGCCGTCCAGGAACGCGCTCGGGACGATCAATGTGAGCGCGAGAGGAGCTCGAGGTGCGGGGTTTCCAGGCGAGGACTGACGCGCGCGTGGCGTGCAGGGCGTGTACGTGCCGTGTCTGCTCAACATCATCGGCGTGATCCTCTTCCTGCGGCTCGGATGGGGCGTGGGGCAGGCTGGAGTCGAGGGGATGATGTGGATCTTCTTCATGGCCGAGGCACAGGCAGTGCTCACGGTGCTCTCGGCCAGCACCATCGCCAGCAACGGAGCCATGCAGGGCGGCGGATCCTACTACCTCATCAGGTATGTGGCACCGAGGATGTGGAGCAGGAGTCGAACTCACGATTGATACGCAGCCGCTCGCTCGGCCCCGAGTTTGGAGGAGCTGTTGGACTCCAGTTCTACTTCCTGTACGCGGTCGGAGTGTCCATGTACCTCGTGGGCTTCGCCGAGGAGTTCCACCAGACGTGGTTCGCCGACGCGGAGATCGGGAAGAAGCCCGTCGTTGTCATTGTCGCGACGATCGCGCTTATTTTGATTCTCATCATTGCAATCATTGGCGCGCGAGCTTTCGCCCGCGTCAACAAGTATCTCTTCGTGCTTCAGTTTGCCTGTGTGGCCATTGGTGCGCTGTTTATCTACGTTGGAAGCCCACGTGAGCTGAAAAGCGGCGGCGAGTTCACGGGTATGCGAATCGCAACGCTGAAAGAGAACACCCCACCTCACCTCACCAACGAGCTACATATTTGCGGTGACGAAGCATGCACCATTGCTGGGGTGTATGGTATGACATCCCGTTTTCGGTTCCACTGTTTTTCGCGAGCCAACCAACTCTGACGAGTCATGTTGCCAATAGCTATCGTGTTTCCGCTCGCAACGGGGTTCATGGAAGGCTTGAATCTCTCTGGCGACCTCCAAAATCCAGGTTTGTTTTTGCATAGTTCGCAGTTTGCTGTATCACCACGGCTTGATTCAAATTTGGTGCGGGTTTTCAGGAAAGAGCATACCCGTCGGGACGCTAGCGGCTGTCGGTACCTCATGCGTTGTCTATATCACGCTAATTCTGACCTTTGCGGCTTCGTTCACGGGTATGACGCTGCGAACCAACTTTTCATTCTTTCAAGAAGTCTCAGACTACCCGATTGTGGTGATTGTCGGAGTTCTCGTGTCGTGCTTTTCGTCTGCGCTCGGAGCGCTATTTGGTGCATCACGAATCTTGCAAGCAATTGCTCGAGACGATCTATTCCCGGTACTAAAGAGCATGGGTCAAGGCACAACGGTTGGAGACGAGCCAAGAAATGCGGTCCTCTTCACAGCAGCCCTCACCCAAGTTTTCATTTGTCTGGGCGATTTGGATGTCATCGCGCCAATCTGCACCTCCTTCTTCTGTCTCGCTTACGCCGCAGTGAACATGACATGCTTCCTTCTTCAAGTGACTGGAGTCCCTAACTTTCGACCATCGTTTCGTCACCACTCGTGGCAACTAGCGCTACTCGGGGCGATCCTCAACATTGGCGTCATGATCTACCTGAATGCTTTGTACGCCGCTGTGTCATTGTTGGTGCTCGCCTGCCTTTTCTTTTACCTTTACGTCTCGGGCTCTCCGAAAGCTTGGGGTGATATCAGCCAGGCGCTGATCTATCACCAAGTTCGGAAGTACCTGCTTCGATTGGACTCGCGCAAGGCGCACACCAAGTATTGGCGCCCATCAATTCTGCTGCTCACAAACAACATTGACTGTGACGAAGCAAAGCTATGCAACAAGCTCAAGAAAGGTGGTCTGTACATTGTGGGGTCGGTGATCACAGGGGCTTTTGATACGCAAAGCCACCAACACTGCACCAATCGGTATAATGAGTGGCTTGAGCATATTTTCGAGACGAAGTTGAAAGCTATTCCGGAGGTAAGTTGTTGTTTTCATCGCCTTTACAGATGAGGAGGTTCTGGTGCTAATATTTTCAACGGAGTAGGTTATTGTTGCAACGGAAGCGCGGGAGGGCTATCGGATTCTCATGCAATCCGCTGGTCTCGGAGGCATGCAGATCAACACTGTCGTCGTCCCGTGGATTGAGGCACCGAATGACCCTCTCGCCAGCAAGATGCACAGTGAACTGCTCGGCACCCAACGCCCGCTTGACTTCGTGGGGCTTCTCGCCGACGGCATCGTTCTCAGGCGCAACATGGTGATCGCTCGGCACACAGACCAGCTCGATCGGCGGTTATTGAGCACAGCAAAAAGCTCTCTAGGCGACGCGTTGCCGATGCTGACTTCGACATCGACGACTAGCAAGCAAACGATCGACGTGTGGGTAACGGCGAGCTGGGGCGACGCCGCTGTGAGCGCGAGCACTGCTCTGTTGCTCCAGCTCGCGTACGTTCTGTACTCGAACCCTCAGTGGCGTGCACGAACGAGCATCCGGCTGCTCAAGCTGAGCGCAAGCAGCGATGCCGGGTCGTTGCAGCTTGAGCGGCAGCAGCTCGAGCGGCTGGCCGAGCAGCTGCGCGTGGACTCGCACGTGACGGACCTGGTGGTCGTGCCGGCGTACGCGGCTGGCAGCGCGTCGCCCAGCCGCGAGCTGCTGCAGGACGCGGCGGCCGTGGACGAGGTGAACCTGGCGTTGCAGCGGCACTCTCGGCACACTGCGCTGCTGCTGCTGCCGCTGCCGGACCCGACGCCATTCGCTCGCGAGTCGCAGGCGGCGGCCGAGTACCTGGCGCGGCTGACGCGGTTGACGGCGTCGCTCCCGTCGACGCTGCTGGCGTGGCGCGACGATGACGCACCCTCCGTCATCTCCGTGGGCATCTGAGCAGGCCCATCACTTTACCTTGCGCGTTGTATGTCTGCTTTCGAATCAATGATGGTTGGTTGTATATTTGAAAGATTCGAAAAATAATCGCGGTCGATCTTTTTTCGCACTGTCCATGGGGCAAAACAAAACACATCCGTTTCTTCCTGCCGAGCGTCAACATGGGCGCCGCGCCGTCGCTCGCGGGCGTCTCGGCCTGGTGCTGCGGCGCCAACGCGCGCGACGAGCGTCCGCGGCAGCACCGGCGCTTTCTGAACGGCCGCGTGAAGGACACGGCGGCGGGCGCGCGGCCGCCAGCCGTGTCGCGTCCAAAGGTTTGGCGATTTTTTGGCGATTTTTGGCGCTTTTTGGCGATATTTTGGCGATTGCGGGGCGGGAGGCGCGCGCTGACGAGGAATTGCGCGGCAGCCTATCAGCGTCAAGGGGCCGGACTACACGCAGGGCTCGCTAGAGAGCAAGTACGAGGTGCTGGGCGAGATCGGTGCGCGGCGGAGAGGGCGGAGGGCGCGGGGAGGAGGCGGAGGCGGCTGACGCGCGCTGTGGCAGGACACGGAGGGACGTCGGTGGTCTACCGCTGCAAGAACCGCCGCACGGGCAACGTGCACGCGTGCAAGATCATCGACCGGCGCATGATCCAGCAGAACCACAACGTGCTGCTAGAGCAGTTCCAGGCGAGTGGCTGCGCGACAAGCGCTCAAGGACGCGGAGCAGGGCTGACGTGGTGGGGCAGGTCGAGATCCAGGTGCTGCAGTCGATGGACCACCCTAACATCATACACATCGACGACGTATACATGACCGACTCCAAGATTTGCATGGTGAGCGTGGACGAACAGTACCCGAGGTAGAGGAGACCTTGCGACGCTCATGCTGACGGTCGCAACTGAACAGGTGACCGAGTACATGGGCGGCGGCGAACTATTCGACTACATCGTTGAAAAAGGGTGGGTAGCGCGCTACTTGATCGCGGTCTGATTGCATAAGCAAATCCTGACGGAGTACATCGGATAGGACGTTGTCGGAAGTCGAAGCCAGCGAAATCGTTCGGAAGATCACGTCGGCGGTCGCGTACATGCACGCCTGTGGGGTGGTGCATCGCGACTTGAAGCCAGGTACGAGTGCAACCAAGTCTGAGAAGATATCCTACCAACTGAAGGCTAATACGAGGATATTTGGTGACGCAGAAAATCTGATGCTCACAAGCAAGTCGCGTGGTGCTGAAGTCAAGATCATTGACTTTGGTTTGGCCAAGCTACTGGATGAAGAAAACACGACTGCTTCGTTCCTCGGAACGAGGGGATATCTAGCTCCTGAGATGCTCAGCGTCAGGCATACACCATGAGCGTCGACATGTGGGCGCTTGGCGTCATCGTGTACGTGCTGCTCTGCGGCTGCCTCCCGTTCAACGACGACGGCAGCCGCATCCCCAACCTGACCGTCGCGCGGGTACCCTCAACGATCGATTCTAAACGCTATTGAGATGTATTCTAACCGACTGTGCTCCTCAGGCAAAGTTCGGCTTGCGCTTTCCTCGATGGGCTAACGGATTATCCGAGAGTGCCAAGGATCTGCTTCGCCACTTGCTCGGTGCGATCACTTTGTTCCGCTGCCTAAGTTCTTTCAATGCAGCTGACTTTGCTGGGATCCTTGCAGAGGTGGACGCTACGAAGCGATACACGGCGGACCAAGCCCTCGCGCACCCGTGGGTGACCGGCCAGCGGACGCCCAACCAGTACCTCAAATCGCCCAACTACCTGCGCAACATCAAGAAGGAGAGGCTGCAAGCCAAGCAGAATGGTAAAGGAGGAGGATACGACGAGCAACCGGACGGACCCGGCAGCCGCACGATTGCGAACCGGAGGCAATCGCATTGAAACGTCACGCGGGGACGAGAAGGGCGGCGGTGATGCGCGTCATGGCGGATTGGTCGCCACGTACGTAGGTGCTGTATCCGTGGCAGTTGAAGTGCCGTCTATCGATTTTTGGCCAATGGAAGCACGTTCAGGACACATTTGCGCCCAATCATATCGCTTCCTCCCAATCACAAGGCGTTTTCGCTGCAATGTCGCGCGAAGGTCGCTCGCTGCGCGACCGGTCCGCGCGAGCTGCGACTTTGAACGAACGGAACGCCAATGCCCAATTCGCGACCGAGGGCTCAAGTCCAAGCTTCTTCTTCCGGCAGCGCGCGCGCCCAGGGCCGACCGCAGGTGCCCGACTGACCCGCGCGAGCGCCTCCCCGACGTCCTCGCGCTGCGTTTGCGCTCTCTCCGAGCTCCTGGCGACGCCTGTGGGCCGAGAACGAGCCGCCTTTCTCGCGCGCATCGGGCCGCTGCTGGAATCGCGCCGAGCCGGGAAAATTACGCTGAAAGCGCTCATCTGCGGCTGCGGAGTGGCGGGGAAGTAGCTGGACACGGCTGAGAGCGGATTGAGCTGCCTGGGAGTGGTGTGAGCTGCGTGGACTGAAGGCGCGAAGCTGCAAACGAAGCAGAAGGGGAAGGTGCGCTGAAGTATGCGGCGGTCGACGAGGATTGAAGCCGCAGCGGCTAGTTCGAAGCGGAGCGGGCGCATCTCGGAGATGATCGCACGCCACGCTGATCAAGTGCGGAAGGTGAGCGCGCCGCGCTTCGTCATGCTCGTAAAAGTAAAATGATGTACCCAACGTTGTTGTATCAATGCAGGATGATGCGGAGGAGGAGTGGAAACCAGCGCAAGTCGATGGTGGCATCGACGAGGAGGAAGAGGAGGAAGACAACCATTCCTCGGACTCAGACTTTTCTGAAGAAGAGGCACCCCGACAAAAAGTCGGGAACTCGCACATCCAAGCGCCGGCTTCAAGTGTCGTCTAGCGACTCATCGGAAGAAGATGTGCAAGCCAAAACTCGAGTTAAGCAAGAGAAGCTGCCCTCCATTCCAGGTAATCTATCGAAGGCTCGTGAAGTAATGAGCCGAATCCGCGAGCGCTCGCAGCAGTCGCGTCCTGGCACGAAGCGTCCCAAACTCCATCAAGATGTGGAAGAGAAAATTGAACGCGTCAAAACTGTAAAACGTGAAGATGCTAGTGACAGTGCAGTATCGAAGAACCCTGCAGCAAAAGGCTAGCTCGGGGTCCGCGAAGCAACCAGCTACTAGCGAGCTTCCTGATGCCCACCGTAGACCAACCAAGCAGCACCAACGCGGTAAAGGAAATGCTCAACTTTCATTTTGGAGCGATGCTAATAGATTACTGACGAGTGTGAGGTTGGATTTGTCGCAGTTCCAAAGATACCAGAGTCTCTCCCAAATGCAGTCCAGTCTTCAGCTCTGTCTTCATCCACGACGAACAACACTCTTACGCACTTCTCTAATGAAATTCTCGAGTGGAATGTTTTTCGATGCCTTGCGGCGTGAATCCTTGAAAGAATACGACTTCAGCGAGGCGAACGATGGATCAGAGGAAGGAGAAGTCGAAATTGCCAAGGTGCCGAGCCAGTTCGATTCATACGACCACTACTTTTCCGTGTGGAAGCCATTGGCTTTAGAGGAAGTGCAGGCTCAAACAATCAACAGTGTTACCACAGACCAACCCAAGGCGGCGATGATAACGGCAACTGTGCTCGGTTCTGCCAGCTTTGCTTCCAAGACGTCGAAAGTTCGCCTCGATTTCAAGAAGCAATCAGCGATGCTACCGAAGCGCAATCCATCCAAGGCGATCTTGGATGGACTCTATGCAAATGACTTGGTGCTGATCACTCCTGATCTCAACTATTTCAGCAAGGCCCTCAGCTCATCATCATCTGGGCGTGGCAAAAGCCACGCAAAGGACAAGTATGGTGGTGATAGAGAGGACTCTGAGCCCCCCAAAGGTGTCTTGGGCATCATTTCAAGCCCAAAGTCCTCTCGTGAAGGACTAATCATGTCGGTGCTCAGTACAGCATGGAGTACAGTGGACCAAGAGGAAAACCTATACTTATTCAAGCTCAACAACCTAATTACGAGTGTGCGCGAGTTCCGAGCGCTTTGCGACTGCCGAGACTATCAGTTGATGCCACTTATTCTATCGGGGCATCACAAGGCAGGATCAATGCGACTGGACTCGCTTGGAATTGAATACGTTCGCTGGCTTACTCGATCGTTCAATGAGTCGCAATTAGAGGCTATTACTGCGGCTGCTACGTCGGATGGCTTTACACTCATCAAGGGCCCACCAGGAACGGGTAAAACAACCACACTCAAAGGCTTGCTGAACTCGCTTCATTTGCGTGAGTACAGCCGGTACTATAATGCAGTTCTAGAAGTCGCTCGAAGACCAGATCACGAAACTAACAAAGCGTGGGCAGCAATCGGAAATGAGAAGCCGCATATTTTGGTAAGCTGTCGACAATATCTATTTCACGTGGTCGGATCATTCGTACGCTTACCCCCAAAAACTCGTTTAGGTCACAGCACCATCAAATGCAGCTGTTGATAATATTGTTGCCAAGGTGATTGAGGAGGGGTTCTGTGACGGCGAGGGCCGCCGATACTTCCCCAAAATTATTCGGGTCGGTCGTGGAATGGTACGTAACTCTTTATTGTGTAACGATGCTGATCCTAGCATAATTTAATCGATTGTGGTATTGCTGTAGAGTGCGAGCGTGCGAAGTGTCGGTCTAGAAGACATGGTCGACCAAATCTGCAGTCAGCCGGTAGACGTGTTGGAGAACAACATCTTGAGGCTTCGCTATGAGGTCTCCAATGTAAGTAGCTGCATTCAACCAAGCCTGCTTTGCACCAACTAAGACGTAGTTTGCTCGTGAAAGATCGAACGCGATGCAGTGAATCTTCGAGAGCATTTGCGCCAGATTGTGGGCTGGATCGAGCGTGACCCAGTAGCAGCACTTGCTGCTCAGATTCAGCCACAGCCACCTCTGCAGCAGACTCAACAACCGCAACCGCAGCCGCCACTTCAGGCGCTCGATCTAAACAGTGAAGACGTGCAGTCTCCACCTCCTCCACCTCCCCTCTCCCCTCCACCACCTCCAGTATCGTCTCCCCCAGGCGAAGCCCCTCCATCCCCCAAGTGGTCCCCAGGCCCACCGCCACCACCGTCACCTTCGAATGGTATGCCCGCAACTTCTGGCTGGAGTAGCTATTCTTCAGCTCATCTGGAAGATGATGAGGACGAGGAAGATGAAGAATTTCCTACATACGGAGATAGCTTGACCGATGTCTCGGGTTCTTTCAGTGCACAAGAAAGCGGCAAGGCATTTAGTGCATTCCTTGACGACAGCAGCAGCACTGATGAAGATGAGCCTCTTCCGACTCAAACGGAAACCAGTGTTCCAGTCGGCCCGGTTGTAGAAGAACCAGATGTTCCAGAAACTGCTGATTCATCTGACGCAATCGAAGAAGTCCCTGTGTTACCAGCCGCCGCTGAATCATGCGAAGATAATGACGATGAGAGCGATATAGATGAACCACTACCACAACCGACTTCAACTGAAAAGATCGAGCCCAAAGTCGAAGACTCAGCGGTTACCGAGCCAGCCCCACCTGCTGGACCTGCGCCATCTGCGCCATCTACTCCACCAGCTCCACCTGCCCCACCTACTCCACCAAGGGAAGAAATTCTCACTGTGAATACGAATAGCTCGGCCTTGAACGTCAACGCCCCAAATGACGAAGATTTTCCAATGTCTCCACCACCACCTCCGCCACTCTCACCTCCACCTCCACCTCCGTTGTCTCCTCCGCCCCCGCCTCCCCCGAGTGATTCGCGCCCGTCATCTCCGATGGTAATGCCGTTGTCACCAACACCCCAGGCTCCACCGGCAACTGAAGCCGCATCTGGTGTAAATCACGTTGAGATTGATTACACGAAGTACCAAGAGTATCGAGCAGTCGCACAGCAAATCAATGGTTGTCTGGAGAAACTGTCGGAGGTATGTGGTGTGATGGAGAATCAGGTATCGAAATCGTCTGCTCAAAATTTTCCTTTCTGCAGGTCAAGTTGGAGCTTCAGCGCTATGAATTTGCTCGGAAAATGGTGGGTGACCGCGGTAAACTCAGTGCAACGACTCGGCAGTCACTCGAGGTCTCGTTCTTGGATACGGCGCATATTGTGTTTACGACGTTGAGTAGCGCCGGTGTTGCGGCACTGGACGCAAGTTCTCGCTATGATGTATTGGTTGTGGACGAGGCAGCGCAAGCTGTTGAGCTATCCACAATCATCCCTATGAAGTACGTCACCAGGTTCAATAAATTGTCACGTGATATTGCTAACTAGGTTTGGATGACCATGCAGATTTGGAAGTCGGCAGTGTGTTCTCGTGGGCGATCCACAGCAGCTGTCGGCAACAGTTTTCTCACGCACGGGCGGCCAGTCATTGTACGAGCGCAGTTTGTTTGAGCGACTCGAGACATGCGGTCATCCTGTGCATATGCTTCGTACCCAGTACCGAAGGTGGGTGCCGATTTTTATGAGTAATGTTTTCAGCTTGAAATCTCATATCTAAATGTGTGTGCGAATTCTAGCCACCCCATGATTTCTGACTTTCCTCGGCACTACTTCTATGAGGGGAAGCTCCAGGATGGTGACAACGTGAAGAGCGAAGGATACAACAAACCCTATCATCACCTTGGTCCTGCGTTTACCCCGCTCGTGTTCTGGAATTTGCTGAGCAGTCGAGAGTCATCAACCAAGTCGGTCTCTCGGATGAACATCGGGGAGGCCGAACTGGCCGTGAACTTGTATCTTACCCTGAAGAAGTCGTGTCCCCCGGATGCTGTTGCGGGAAAAGTTGGCATGATCACTCCCTACAGTCAGCAAATGGATGAACTCCGAAACCGCTTTCGACGAGCTCTCGGAGATCGTTACGATTCGGAAGTTGAAATCAACACTGTCGACGGATTTCAAGGCCGCGAAAAGGACATTATCATATGTAAGTACCTGCCGAAGTCGATGACGATCTTGTGCAGCATAATCTAATCCATGCGCCTACGAACAGTGTCGACTGTGCGAGCGGATCCTCGAGCTGGCGTTGGTTTCTTGAACGACATTCGGCGTATGAACGTCGCCTTGACTCGCGCCAAGTTCGCGTGTTATGTGATTGGCAGTGAGGCTACACTTCGTTCATCAAAGCCGTGGTCGGCTCTGCTCGACCACGCACACAATAGCCGCTGTGTGGTGCACGTAGAGAATCCTACGTGTAACCTTATCACACTCCAGCCGATGGAGCGGCCAAGTGAAGCAAGGCATACAAGAGACGCAAGGAAACGTAGCAGCTCTCCGATGTCACACTTCCGTTCCTCACCTGCAGTCGGTGCCCCCTTTGGTGCTTCTCAGCAGCCATATCCACATCTAGGTCAAGGTATGTTTCTTCTTCGATGAGGGTGTACGTTGCCGCACTGACGTAGAACCACTTCTTTTTTTTTTCTTGTCGAGAAGGTGTAAGCGATGCTGCGCTACTACAAGGTCAGGGCTGGAGGGGACAAGGTCGCGGAGGACGACCATCCAGCGGTGATGGACGAGGAAGAGGAGGTCGACGATCGGGAAGTCAAAGAGGTGGACGTGGCAGCCAAGGTTCAGGTCGAGGCCGAGGTATGGCCGACGCTTACATTCCTCCGCAGCCTTACCACGCAAATGCTGTGCCACCAGGAGGAGGCGCATGGCACCAACCACCTGTTGGCATGGTTCCGACGCACCATCCTGGGCAGGACCCGCGCTCATTTGTGAGGGGAAGAGGATTTGAAAGCGCACCACCGGCGATGCAAATGCAGCCAGCGGGAATGCATGGAGGGGGCCACATTCCACCGCCGCCGCCACCTCCGCCACAATCTTTCTACCCGCCGCCGCCCGATGCATCGATACCAGGAAGAGGAGGCGGCCGTAACCCTCGAGACCCCCGCTTTCGCAACAACGCGCAGAGTTTCAATGCAGATGGACGAGGTAGCTGGAGCGGTGGAATGAACGGATAATGTCAAATACGCAACACAGATTGAAATAGCGAGCGAAAAATAAAGCTCTCTGGCTCTGGTCGCAAGGTTCCGCAATTGATTGATCCGGGATGGAGGAGCGAGCTTCATCTTCGCAGCGAGACGAGGAGTCATCTTCATCATCTCGAAGAAGTCGTATGCGACCACCAGTCGCCATGTACTCAATGCGAACATCTATGCCTCACTTCGTGAGCGCGCTCCGCGTTGTGGATGACTGGAAACGGCAGCATGCCAAACGTGCCGAGGCAATCGCTCAGGCTGAATACGACGTGAGTGCCAAGTTTGTCAAAAGTCCATTCGCACGTTCTCTGCGGGTGGAAGAGCTTGTACGCTTTGTAGACGACACACAGCTCGACATTGACTTCATGGTGCAGCTCCCTTCTATCGAAAAGTGCCTTGAGCGGTGGTAAGGCACAGTAGCGCTCGAGTGGATCACTTCGGCCATTTACTGTCTAGTTCTTGTATGAATAGGTGGCACATGTACGCACGTGGCAGTAAGACTCTCGATCAGGACCAGGTAGGTGAGCGAGCCCACACCTCTTACACGAACAATGACAATCAATGACTTGCCTCGCTGCTTGTTGGACAGCTGCGCACGGTGTTTTACGACCTTGCCACTGTTCTGGTGGAGGCTAAAACAGAGAACATCCACAAGAACTCGGTTTCTATGATCGTGCGTGGAGGCTGGACCAAATGGAGCCCCAAGGAGCCACCACTTTCGAAAGATGAATTCTTTCGGCTACTTTTCATTCTTGCACACCTTGTGCGTCAATCATCATTGTTGTTCAAATACAACCATCTATGCTAACCTAGATGTTTTGTTTTAGATGACAACATCCAACCGACTCAATGACTATGTAGTGTTTCTCCAAGAGACCCTAGGACGGATCACAAGGGTTCAGCAAAGCAAAGCTGCTCGCTCCGCACTTCGGCAGCAACGCCAGCCAAAATCTCGTCGCAAGCTGAGTGTACAGGAGATAATGGCTGGGGGTCGTCCCGGCCCAATCATTGTTCCCCTGGCACATGCGTCTCAGGGATCTAGCGGAAAAAGTGGCAAGACTTTCATCATGGAAGCAGAGCGAGATGGACCGATTGTAGAAGCTCGTGGGGGATTTGCAAGTGCTAGAAAACCGGTGGTGAGTGTCACGATGAGTCGGATCCTCAGCCCTCAGTCATCAAATGGTATGTAGGAGCGTTTTCCGTTTTGCTAATTTCATGCGAGCCAGCGGTACCTAACAACTGTGCTATAGTATCCGAACCACAGTCAGGGCAAGACTCATTGTCCGCCCACAGCGATTTGGACAATGACACTGAGCAAGTTACTGTTGATACCCTTACCGAGGTACTTGAGTGCGCCTACAACCAGGGTGTGCACGTTAACCGGTATTTCTACGACCAACCGCACCAGGAAAAATGGGAGCAGATCATGCATGGCAACGGCGACACCAATAAGTCCATTAACGAGCTAGTAGCTGAGCGGAGCTCGACATTAGGCAAATTCTCATCACCAATGGTGATCAACCGCCTTCGTGCGAGCCGATCTGTCCCTGTTCTCGAGCCAACATCGTTCAGTGTGCGTATTAGCAGCCAATGTGTTGACTTCTCGCCGAACGAAGAAGAGGTGTTGCGTCGCAGCTTATCTCGAGTGACGTTGAAAGGCCGAATAGCACGCAACAAGATGGCAGCAAGCCCACTTCACGATAGAAACACATCAATGGTAAGCCGTAACGGGAGGGTCAAGTAGTATCGGAAACAACAAGCAAGAAGCAGAGAGAAGCAAACCAACCGTATATCTGGCTATTTCAACATGAAGTAGGAGAATAGACGAAATATAAGCCAAGCTAGCTACAAGCGAATTACTTACCACCGATCTTCTGGGCGAGAAGCTGGACGGCAGCAGCGCGGCCTTGTTTGGTTGAGTGAAACACTGCACGAATACCTCCAGCTTCAATTAGACATTCGTCAAGCAGCGGCCTATTTTGTAGTTTGAGTATCGTCGGCGCGATCTCTAATTGGACCTCTTCAGCTCCCATATGCTGAACATTTGCACCCACACGACCAAGCGGAAGTGAGGTCTGAATTCTTACAGTTGGCATCGTTACTGTTAGTTGCAGACCTCCGAGGTCGACTTCAAACATGGACGCATGAAGCAGTAACGCGTTTAGGAAACGTGTACGCTTGGCATACTGAAGTGCACGCATACGCTCAGCTTCGCTCCATTTCCCCACGACTGTCATGAAGTCCATGGGTGCTGATGCCGATGCGGGGTTGTTTTCTAGATTCTTTTCCCCACTCGCAAATGCCCATGGTGTTGCCTCCTTTCGGCGTACGCTCGAAAGGAATTCGGTACAATGCGTATAAACGTCTTGGAGAACTGACGAATATGACGGCATTGAATCTTTCTGAGTTGATGATCGCGACGTGAATTCATCGTTGTACTCAACATTTATCGTGCCCACACAAACACGACCCTTGATATCCCATTCATCAGTGTCGCACGCTAGAAGGGAAGTTGAAGCCACCGCTGGAAGTTCTTTGGCATTGTACTTTAGACCAATATAGAAAAATCCATCCGCAGGATCGCGAATGTAGTCGGTTGAGATCCAATTCCGACGTCGTGCACCAACACGCATCGACGACGATGATCCGTCAACATTGGACCGGCGAGAGCCTCGCTCCCTTAGCTGCTGGCTGCGATTGAGTAGAGTTCCATGTACGAGACCCAGTCGAAGCTCAACGAGCGCACGAAGCGTTGGAGTCTTTGTGATAAGCACGGCACCACTGCAACTCTCTACTCGAAACTCTAGTAATGCATCACAGTTAGCTCTGCCCGTCGTGTTCCCATCCTCGTCCACTTCGTCCTCTACGACCTCGGGTAGGTGAGTTGTTACTCGAGCTACGTTTAGTGAATCCACGGAATACAAATCTGTAGGGAGTTTCGTACGGTAAAAAGTAAAAGAGATAGCCCCAAGACTCCAATTCACTAGTGGGAATTGTGAGTTCGATGTGATCGACTTGGGGAAAAAAGTTTGCTGAAACCATGCTTGCTTTGAGATTGGTGCACGAGCTTTTTTGGTCTTGGAGGGGCGAATTGTGGGTGAACTGTGCGCGCGAGCAGTTCGATCACCGATGAGTGCAGACGTAGACGCTGCATGAACACGGATCAAAGGCGGCGAGGTACTTGGTGAGATGCCCATGGCGGTTTCTGTCGCACTGCGAGTAATGCGGTGGTGATTAGCAACAAAGTCCACTGGAAAACCTTCGGGTTTTGGCGGCGATGGCGGGGGCGAAGTGCCTTGTGAGACTGTTTCTTTTGTGCTGACTGAATGTGTGTTCTCGGTTGCTGACCATGATATTTTCCGTCCTGGAGAAGGAGGTGCTGATCGTTTCCCGTACTCTAATCGAAGTGCATGATCAGCCATCGCTCGATAGATACGCTGATCGTATACGGAAGTTTCCAAACCAGATCGGACAGCTCCCATTTCTCATCCAGCGTCAGTGGTGTGAGGTCGGGCAAAATAATTGATGAATCCGAGATGGGACCTGTCGGCAAGGATTGCTCGACCCCGCTTGCTGTGGCACGTTTTGGACTCTTCAGATTTGATAACAACGCGGCTCGTCCTCGAAGAACATGCTCGAGGGCTGACGGAGTTAAGCTGCGCGAATATAGCTGAATGTACCTGTCGCGTTGGTTATTTCGCTCTCGCTGTTGTTCGTAGTGACTCTGCCTTTTTTGGTGCAATTCATTGAATAGACGAATGCGACGGACGTCACCTTTGCGGCGTTGGAGTAGAATGCACCGAGCAGCGTAGCGCCACATGCCCCGTAGCCACTCTTTCGACGCTTTGTGAGTACCTGATTGTACTATGAGCTTTGCTATATCGATGGTCGGAATGGGGAACAAGGCATCGGGACGAACTGCAGCTGATGGCGGAATGGTCCTTGCACGATCAATTGCGCTTGGACGCCAGTGGCTCATAATTTGACGAACTTGGAACGCTTGGAGTAAATCAAGCTCTCCTACAAGTGCACCGAGCTGTTCCAACTCGATCTCGACTCGGAGACCCTCCGTAACAATATCGACGGCACCGAGCGCAAACCCAGTCATGGCTCCCGTGTGAGGGTCTAGGCGGCGATGAATGTCGAGTTTGAGCCAAACCACTGACGCTGAA
Source organism: Phytopythium helicoides (assembly GCA_024867545.1). Lineage (NCBI taxonomy): Eukaryota > Oomycota > Peronosporomycetes > Pythiales > Pythiaceae > Phytopythium > Phytopythium helicoides. Next base: position 406,145 of record JANFNE010000020.1, on the reverse strand, counting down.
CAAACGTCGCGGAGAAACTTTCGCGGTAGACCTCGTAATACGCACTCTCGCAGGCGTTGGTACGACGATCTCATGGCGGATGGTTTGAATGGCTCGACCCAATAACGCTCAGCAGACAACTGGCAGTAGAATGCTGGATTTTCAAGCGCTAGCTAGCTTGGAGATCGTACCATTTGCATTTGGATACTCGACACCAACTTGTTGCCGTCGGTGAAGAATCTGGTCTTCTGGAGCTCTCGTATTGAGCCGAAGTATCTACAGAATTGTCATTAGTTAGCTTGCTACTTGCAGATTCAGATTGCCGCTCAGTCCCCTTACAGGAATATGCAGACCATATGCGAGGGGTGCTTCCTTATATGAGCTCTACATATCCATGGCCACGATTAGAGTGCTTGCATGATAACCAGATACAAGAAGATCCATCATCCACCTCGACACGGACGTGGATGTTTTCCATCGTGACCGTCATGTCCGTGAGAGCAGTCTGAACGCGGTTCTGCACAAAGACAATAAGGTTGATTCACTGAGGCCTAAGCAAAGCTAATACACAAATGCATTACCGCAATCCATTTTCCTGGAGAGATAAATGCTGAGCTGTTGCTGCTGGTGGCGGTTGGCTTTCCATCGAACGCAGGTACAAGCACGCTTTGCCAGAGGGCGATTGCAAACTCTTTGGCGAAACGCAGCAGGAGCTCGTTGTCCCATTCGACTTCGGCATGGCGAAGGACTAGACACACATTGCTCACTCGGAGCGTGAGCGGAGCGCCGGTTACAGCCCCAACAAGTCCCTCGATCTTGAGGTCTCCGATGTACCCCGCCGCCAACGCCAGCGGGAGCTGCAGTCTGTTGATAGTCTACAACGAAGGGTCAATACGGGGAGCCTCTCCCACCCTCGCAGGTAAGCTCTGCACTCACCTCGGTCTTAAGAAACACATCTTGCAGCCGGAAGTGACTGGCCTCTATTGCAGCGGCATCGAGTCCGTCAATCATCGCTGCGAGTGGCTGTGGATGCCCCAACCGTTCGCACCAAAGAGGTCGCCGAGCGAGAAGGCGACGTTGTGCTCCTGCACGTCGACCAGCAGCTCTCCCAGCAGCTGCTCGAGCGCCTCGTAGATCATCTCGCCGCCCGTTGCGTTCTGCTCCTCCCTCCACGCCGCCCTCCCAGCTCCCCCGCGGCCGTTTCCGCCATGCGTCGCTTCAAGATCGCGCGCAACGCGGCGACCGGATCGTGGCGTGGGCCACACCACCAACCTCGCCGCCGTTCTCCACGCGGCGGTCGACAAGCCAAGTGAGCTCCACGCCGCCGCCAGGATGATCAAGTTCGTGCTCATGGTGAACAAGCAGGGCCAGACGCGCCTGGCGCAGTACTACGACTTCCTGTCCATCCAGGAGCGCGTGGCGCTCGAGGCCGAGATCATCCGCAAGTGCCTCGGCCGCAACGAGAACCAGGTGCGACTGGCGATTCGCTGGAGTTGCTGGAGGGAGGCTCACCGCTCGGGACCAGTGCTCGTTCGTCGAGTACCGCGGCTACAAGGTCATCTACCGGCGGTACGCGTCGCTCTTCTTCATCGTGGGCGTCAAGGACGACGACTCGGAGGTGCGTTGGCGGCGCGGGGGTTTGCTGAGGAGGAGGGAGCAAGCTGACGGGGTGGACGCGGCAGAACGAGCTCGGCATTCTCGAGTTCATCCACGCGCTGGTTGAGACCATGGACAAGTACTTTGAGAGCGTGGTACGTTGTGGGCTGGAGGGGGATTGGTACAAAGGAGGGGAACTAATCGCAGACGGTGGTGGTTTTCTTGCTGGGATTGTGCTGTGCTTTGGGGCGGGGCAGTGCGAGCTGGATGTACGTCGTGAGTGGTTTGGTGCTGTGGAGTGTGCAGGGAGCTGACGGGCTTGAATCGCGCGCAGATCATGTTCAACCTGGAGAAGGCGCACTTCATCCTGGACGAGATGGTCATGAACGGCTACATTGTCGAGACCAACAAGATCTCAATCCTCAAGCCCATCCACCTCATGGAGAAGTCGTCGTAGACAGTCGTCTAGCTGGCTGGCTGGTCTCGTTGGCGATGGGTGGCTTCACTCGGTTTCTCCCTCACACAGTCAGAATCGCTGATTGTCTGTATGTTCCGGAGTGAGCAAACCCACCGCCTCATCGTCAAACGCCACGTAATATACATTCATTGCGAACGAAACAGTGACTCGAATTGATAACACTTCTGCATCCAGCGACGCACAATTGGCATTCCGTGCGTGCTGATGCTTCGCTACACTTAGCGGTAATACGGATGGCACTGACGCTCCAAAGGAATGCTGAAATATGCCTGTGTGGGACGGATGCCAGCCAGGCTGTCGCTCCCAACATGGTCGTTCACGCGTCATTGATCGAATCGTCAAAAACGGATTCAAGGTAATGTGAAGTTCTTGCAATGACTCCATCAACTAGCACACGGAGACTATGAGCTAGGTTGGAAAGGATCATTCGAATGACTCGAATCATGAGTAAACATGCGAATTGTAGCCATGTTCCAATGAGTAGATTTTGCACGAGTTGTTCAAAGTGCATGTGCAGTGCAGGGGCATCCATGCAGGGCGATTGCTGCAAACGAACTGTAGAATGCGCACAGTCACAGGACGCCTGATGCTCGACGGCTCGTGGCCAAAATGGCTGACGAACCAATGAACTGGTTGACAACCAGTTCAACATGCCCTCGTGTGGGTCGACCCACATTGAACCCGCGAGCGTCCCACCGCCCGGCCCACATGACCCACCGGGCCTCAATCTGGCACCGCTCCACATTCGCCACCCGGCCCACATTATGCACCCAATGGACCGGGTCCTGGTTGTATTCATTCCAAAACGTCGCATTTTCCAAAAAATCATTCATAAAGAGACATCTTGATCAGAATGTACCAAAAAGACCAGTTTTTCGTCCCACTGCAAAGGGCGGCGGGTCGCTGGGTCGCCACGCGGAGGCCCACCCGTTTTCGTGGCTAGCTGTAGGCGGGCCGCAACCCGCTAGACCCGTTTTTCGTTCAAAATTCAAACTCGGCCCGGCCCGGGCCGGGTCCGCTCCCCCTCCTCCCCTTTTCGGCCTGCCTGCCCCTAGCGTTGACTTGCAAACCAGCAAAGCAAGCGGCCGACCCGCGCCCGCTACAAGTAGCTGCTGCTGCTACTGCTGCTGCTGCTGCTGCTGCTGCTGCTGCTGCTGCTGCCTGGCTGCTGCTCCGCCTTCCTGCGCGTCACCTCCGCCGGCCGCGAGTCGAGCGGGTGCGAGCGCAAGCGCCAAGAGACAGGCGAGAGCTGCGCGGCCCAAAGGCGCGCGGCGCAGTTGGAGCGCGAGCGGCTGGCGCAACGCGGTCGCTCGGCGGCGGGAGAAGCGCGGGAGACAGCCAGCGAGCGCCTGGGAGCCCCGCGTGCGCGCTGCTCGGCCGACGCGCGCTCGAAGAGCCACGCGCGAGGGAGCTAGACGCGGCGACTGCGGGCTCGCGGGACGAGAGGACGACGACACGCAGCGGAACCAGACAAGGCGGGCAAGCTGGACGACTCACACGACCCAGGCAAGATCGACTCGCTCGCAGAGCTGTCCATGAAGCGTGCGGAAGACATGCCCTTCGAGGAGGAAGCCGCGCGCAAGAAGAAGCTCACGAGCGTCGTGTGGGAGACGTTCACGCCCATGTCCAGCTCGGGACTGCGCGACGGACTCGTCGACTCGGCCAAGTGCACCGTCTGCAACAAGATCTTTAGCACGCGCCACGGCACATCGTCCATGATGCGTCACGCCAAGCGCCATAGCGAGTTCCCGAACGGCGCGGCAATGGGCAAAAAGGCGAAAAAGGTTGTGAACGGCACAGGGCTGAACGGAGGCGCTGTAAACGCGGCGGGGGCTGCTGTTGGCGCCGGAGGCGCCATGGTGTTGGGTAAAAAATCGCCAGGGGGCATCAAGAAAGACGGGATCGCGGGGCAATTTGACGAATCTACTGGAGGTGCGTTTGTGAGTGCGTTTGTATGGGGACACGTCTTTGGGTAACATGCTCCATCTCGCACTTGGATGCGCTCAGGGGGCAAGAGGCAACGCTTTCGCAACCTGGGGGCGTCTCTGATGGAGTGGATCGTGGAGGATCGACAAGATTTGGGTGTCGTCCAGCACGAAAAGTTTATTGAAGTGCTGACGGCGGCAGGGTGCAAACCTGTGATTCCACCGATTGATTCGATCAAAAAGCCATGGAACGCAAGTACTATGGCTTGTTCACGCGTGTGGGCGAGTATATTGCACGGTCTGCTGTGGGCCGAGTTACTTTTTCATGCGACACTTGGTCGAGTTTGGTGTACAAGGGGTATATGGCCATCCACCTGCATTGGATTAACGCCGAGTGGGAGTACAAGACGATCCAAGTCGGCCTCGAGGGCTGTCCTGCGGAGTTTAACGCGTACTTTATGTCGGATCTGCTGTACAACGTGCTGCAGAACAATTGGGGCATCGGACCAAGCTGCTGTGTGGTGTTACGCCCACGAGTAGCGAATCTGCTGTTGGCATGGGATTCCTGAGAGAAAAAATCAAGGTACTAGTAGGAATAGACAACATCTCTCCGCACTGGAATGTGACGTGCCTTGGCCACCTCATCCACGTCGGCGTGCTGTCGGCGCTCAAGGAAATTCGGCACGAAATCGTCAAGCTTCGGTCGCTTCTTTCCTTGCTCAAGTCGGCAACAGAGAGCCAGGAGCACTTTGCGTTGCGCACAACCGAGATGGGACTTGCGCAATACCCAGACCAATTGCCCAACCTCGATTCGCCCAAGATTTGGTCGACCACAATCACCGATGATTCTCGAGAGCGCCAAGCTGAAAGAGTCGATTAACGCAATGTGTGGCGACGCGTCAAATGGTATGAACATTTTTGTTCTCGACGAAATCGAGTGGGACATGCTCGTCTGGGTCGCCACATTTCTCCAAAAGGTCATGCAGATGGCGACGTGCCAGAGCGACCAGAAGCATATTTCCCTCAGCACTTCTATCAACGTGTACAAGGCAATTGTAGGTCTGTGCGAAAGCACCGCCGCATCGGCGTCCGATTTCACCCCTTCAGCATTCACCAAGATCCAAACCGTTTGTTTGAAGGTGAAGGCGAGTCTCGAGCGGTATCACACGGAGCAGACATCGCCGTACTTTGCCCTGGCGAAAATCCTGGACCCTCGGTTCTCAAATGAATCGGTGGACAAGACCGAGAAGAAGGAGTTTCTGCGCGATATGCTGCGCAAGAACGTCTACGACTCGCTGTCGGACCATCGCCATGACGATGAGCACGCTCGGCACGACGCAGGCTCGGCGTACTCAACGTTTGAGAAACTGCTGGACATTGGCGAGGGCATGCCGGACTATTCGATCGACGGCGACGAGGTCGACCGCTTTTTCGATGCAACGCTGATACGTGACAAGCGGTCGGATCCGTTTCTGTGGTGGAAGTCGAACGAGACGCGATTCCCATCACTGGCTAAGCTTGCGCGCGACATTTTGTCGATCCCCGGCGACAGGCTGTGCCTAGCGGCGCCGTGTTCACACAGAGTAGCTACGCACGACCGCTGAACACGGACATCATGGAGACCAACAAGCTGTTCAAGTTCAACGAGCTGGCGCGCGCATGGCAGATCGAGCGGCAAAACTTTGGTCGCAAGCGCCGCCGCGACTCGTTCGACTTTCCGGAGCCGGCGGCGCTAGACCCGCCCGCGAAATTGGCATCGTATGAAGAAAGTATTTAGGAGCGCTGCGGCCAAGGAGGGTGCGGGCCACGGGCCCAGCAGGGTGCGGGACGCTTGCAGCGCGCGTCCGCCGAGTAGGAGAGAGGAAGGCTGTTGTGTAGGCGTCGCCCACGTCCGGGGACGCCACGATAATCAAACAAGGATTCGCAAGACGCCGACGCAGGCTCTAGACTTTTGCAGGATGGCGTTGATTGACCGAAACTCGAACGTGTTGCGGTCTACGTCACTCGCAGCTGGCAATTGATTCACACTTGAAGTTGTGTTGTCTCCGTTCACGTCAGCATTTCACGCCGAATCGATATCAAACCCTGTTGGAATCGATGCACTCCATCCCTCCATGCCTTCAAAATCCAAACCCTATACATAACGACACTTTGTAATCTATACCCTTCGTCTCTCGATACCATTTCAGTGTCGACTACCGAGCTGCTGACGTCGGATCCGGCGTGGTCGCCGCGAGCCGCAGACCTCATTGCCGGATCCGCCTCCCAGCGCGCACTCTCCTCCCTCCCCCCGCCTTCAGTATGAGCGCCGTGGCCAAGAACATCTACATCGTGGCAGCCAAGCGCACGCCCTTCGGCAACTTCGGCGGCAAGCTCAAGGACGTGACGGCCACGGACCTGGCGGTGACGGCGGCGCGTGCGGCGCTGGCCGAGGCCGGTTTGGCGCCCGAGCTTGTTGACGCGGTGCAGGTGGGCAACGTGGCGGCCACGAGCTCGGACGGCTTGTACCTGGCGCGCCACGTGGCGCTCAGGGCCGGCGCGTCCATCGAGACGCCGGCACTGACCATCAACCGCCTCTGCGGCTCGGGCTTCCAGTCGGTTGTGGGCGGCGTGCACGAGATCCTGCTGGGCGAGGCGGAGATCGCGCTCTGCGGCGGTGCCGAGAACATGTCGCAGTCACCTATGTCCGTGTACGGCAACAAGGCGCGCTTCGGCGTCGGGCTCGGCGCCGGTCTGCAGCTCGAGGACACGCTCTGGTCGGCGCTCACGGACTCGTTCTGCAAGACGCCCATGGGTGTCACGGCCGAGAACCTCGCCGAGAAGTACGGCATCACGCGCGAAGAGTGCGACGAGTTCGGCCTGCGCAGCCAGCAGCTCTGGCGCAAGGCCCACGACGCTGGACACTTTGACGCCGAGCTCGCGCCCGTGACCATCAAGGTGCGCGGCAAGGAGGAGCTCTTCACCACGGACGAGTCGCCGCGCGATGCCGACATTGCCAAGCTCGCCAAGCTCAAGCCCGTCTTCAAGAAGGACGGTGTCGTCACGGCCGGCAACGCCTCGGGCATCTCGGACGGCGCTGGTGCCGTCCTGCTTGCCAGCGAGGAGGCCGTCAAGAAGCACAACCTGACGCCGCTTGCGCGCGTCGTGTCGTACCAGGTGTCGGGTGTTGAGCCCACGATCATGGGCATTGGCCCCGTCCCGGCCATCACGGGAGCGCTCAAGCGCGCTGGTCTGTCCAAGAACGACATCGACATCTACGACATCAACGAGGCGTTCGCGGCCCAGTGGCTGGCGTGCGTCAAGGCGCTGGAGCTCGACCCCGCGCTCGTCAACCAGTGCGGTGGCGCCATCGCGCTCGGCCACCCGCTCGGTGCCTCGGGCTCGCGCATCACGGCGCACCTGGCGCACGCGCTCAAGCGCACCGGCAAGAAGTACGCTGTCGGATCGGCCTGCATTGGTGGTGGCCAGGGCATTGCTCTTGTGCTTGAGAACGCGTCGTAAGCTCAGATTCTGCCGAGTTCCCGAGAGCGAGATGCACAGCCTTGACAATGAAATAAACGCGAGTGCTAGCAAATAAACCCTCGACATTTATGAAGCGACTCGAGTGTCTACAGCACAGCAAAGCTATGCAAGCCAACGCATCATTGTACACTCACCCGACTCACCTCGCTCAGATAGTTTGTAGCTTGTTGGTCGGTTAGCTTGATGCCCAATCTACCTACCAATATGTACCTACCGCCCGATAACTCCTCCGCGTCGAGTCCATGCTGTAGCTCTGCCTGCCATGCACAATCCACACCACGGCACTAGCTAACGTGCATGATGGTCAGTTGTTCACCTGCGGTGATGGTCGCGCGAGCTGCGTCGATCACGCGAACGGGAGCGATCACGAGGGCGATCGCGGTCGCCACCACCGTAGCGGTCACGGTCGCCTCCGCCATAGCGGTCACGGTCGCCTCCACCGTAGCGGTCACGGTCACCTCCGCCGTAGCGGTCACGGTCGCCGCCGCCGCCATAGCGATCACGGTCGCCACGGTCACGACGACGGTCCTGGTCACGCGAGCGAGAAGCCGATCGCCGACGTTCACGCCGAGGCGGCGCACGGTCGCGGCTTCGACTGCGACTCCGCCCGTTTGTTGAGCGGAAGCGGTCACCAGCCGAGTCACGCAGCGCTCCTGGGTTGAATTGTCCGATGGGCTCTCTGCAAACCAAGTTCGGCAAAACGCAGGACGCTGTTAGCATCACAAGCATAACCACGTTCAAGAGAGCAGCGGCATGGTACCTTCCAGAGTACTTGACGTTGACGTCTGCCCCGCCCTTCCGGGTCTCACCGATGCCTCCGCCAAACTTGCGCGGCACCCAGTCCCGTACGGTCCGGCCGCGCTCGACGTCGACCACGACGCGTCGCCCGTCGATCTTTTTGCCGTCCGCTTGCTTGTAGGCGATCTTCATGTCCCCCTCCTTCTCGTACTCGACAAAGGCGTATCCGCGCGACTTGCCGTCCTCGTCTTCGATGAGCCTCACCTTCTTGACAGGCCCGTACTGCTCAAACTCCTGGCGGAGCTGCTTCTCCGTCGTCTCGTAGCTGATGCGGCCGACGAAGAGCGTCTTGTAGGAATCCTCCGTCTTGCGCTCGTCCGGAGCGTTCGGGTCCCCTGTTCACAATTACGGGGCAGTGAGCCCACCACCACGCAGCATCGTCTCGCCACCATTACGCAGACGCACACTTCTCCTTCTTGGCCAGCATCTCGGCGTCGTTCTTGGCCATGCGCTCCTTGCGCAGCCGCTCGCGGCGCTCCTTGGGCGTCTCGCTGACCTCGCGCTTGGGCGGCGCCTCCGTCTCGAACTGCCTCAGAACCTAATTAGCACCACATCACGCCGCACTTGCGCACCGAGGAGCGCCGTCACCTGGTCCAGGAAGCCCGCGAGGCCCTGGTAGGGCGGCATCTTGCGCTTGACGAGCTGCGGCATGTGCTCGAGCGGCGGGTTGGGCTCGAAGAGCACCTTGAGGTGCGGCGGCAGGTGGATGATGGCGGGGCCCATGCCGCTGGAGCTCATCTGCCCCTTGGGCGTCATCTTGCGGTGCGCGTTCGGGTCCCGCGCCGCCATCGCTGCTCGCTCCAGTCCGACCTTCCGCTGCGCTTTGGATTGCAGGCGGGCGATCCCTCCACCCGCGTCTGGATCGAGTTTCACAGGTCCGGTATCCGGTCTCGAGGGTCCGCCGAGCCAATCCGGTCGGTCCACGCACAATTGAGATCGCGGGAAAGGACGGAGACCATGGGGACGCGCGCGCTGGCGGCCGCGCTGGCTGCGCTGGCGCTCGCGGCGGGCGGCGCACAGGCGCGCGGCGTGAGCGTCAACCTGACGGCGAGCTGGCCGAGCTCCGCGCTGTTCCCGGTGCTTGAGACGGGGTACGGCGGTTTTGCGAGGCGGAGGAAGGGAGGGAGACGGCTGACGAGCGTGGTGGCGCGGACAGCGAGTTCCTGGCGGACGAGAACCCGCTGTACTTCTGGCAGTTCGTGGAGGACCTGCGCAGCGAGGCACAGCGCATCGAGAGCCTCGGCGGAGACGCGGACGCGGCTGGCGGCGTCGCCGTCGCGCTGGCGGAGAAGATCCACGCGGACTGCAAGAACGTATGGGCGCGGCTGCATTCGGACTAGTTTGGCTACGGGAGCTGACGTGAGCTTGCTTCGAGGCTAGATCCTCGAGCTGTCGCTGGCGACGCGGACGTACTCGGTCAAGGTGGAGATGTTCCGACAGGTGCGCTTTTGCCGGTTGCCTTCCGTGCGTGCTGGTGCTGTGTTGTTTACTCTCGACGACTGCTGCAGCTGGCGCTGGACTCGGGCTTTCACACGTGCGGACCGGACACTGACACGTGGGCGATCTTGTACCGTGAGCCGAATTGCGTCGACGCAGTCGCGTGCTCGGAGGCTGAGCTGGAGGCACTCTTGCGCGGAGACAGCGAAGCGACCCGTGCTAATCAGACGTGCCTAGCGGCATCAGTGAACGATGTGGAACTGGAAGATGTCGACCACAAGTACCCTCACTTGATGGCCTCTGCCGACGAGTCGGATCTCCCAGTCACTGCAATTCTGTATGGTCTTGTGGGCACACCATCGTTCTATTCCTTCCACGACAAGCTTGTCGAACTGGCCAAGATCAATGAGCTGCAGTACATTGTTCGGCCGTATGCCAAGGACTCGACCATGGAGACACTTCTCCAGGGTTACGGTGTGGCTCTTGATATCAAGAATATGGAGTACAATACAATTGACGACTCCAAGAAGTCCACTGACGACGGTGAGGCAAGTCCTGACGACAATGATGATGGCGACGAAGAACTAGAGGAGGAAGAAGAGGAAGAGGAAGATGAGGAGGACGAGGTGGAGGAAACCACTCCCGAGGAGTCTAATAAAGACGGCTCAACAACATCGGAGGATGCCACACAGGATGCGGCAGAATTAAGTGCGGACGAAACCTCTGAGGCGGACGCGGCCACTGAAGAGAAGGTCGAGGGGGAGAAGCCTGATGACTTGAAGAATCTCGGTTTCTTCGCGATGCGCAAGATCTTGAAGTCAAAGAACCCGCTTTCGCGACTGCAGCAGCTATCTCAAGACTTCCCTCTCCATGGGAAAAAGCTGGCATCTACCACCAGGAAGATCAGTGAAGAGCTTCGTAAGGAAATCAAAGACCTTCGATTCCAAGCTGGCCGTTTTGGTCTCCTGAACAAGTTCATCTTGAACGGTATTGCCGTGGATCCGATGCAGATGTCATTCAACATTTTCGACTTTATGGCCACTTTGAAGCGCGAGTGGTCGGTTGCAAAGCAGCTTGGAGTTTTGCCGCTGACTGATAGCGAGCGCGAGGAGATGCTTCAAGATGTGCGTGACGCTAAGCAGGCCCAACCTGCGGCTCGTATTCACATCCGAGGAGAGATGGGTGGAACAACACCATTGTACCTCAACAACATCGAGACGGATCCTCACAGTGAGAAGTGGAACGCGGATGTGGAGAAGATTAAGCAATCAGCTTGGGGCTTGGTCTTCCTGCGACGCAACATGTACGAATATGTGCTTGTGTTTGACCCGACCACCAAGGGCGGACGCAACGCGCTCGAGCAAATCGCGTTCATCAAAAACCGCGGTGCTCCAATTCAATGGGGAATGCTTATTTCGTCGGAGGAATTGTTAGCTGCGAAGTCGGATGATGAGCGAAACACTCTTGTGCAGGGATGGAAAACGTTTGAGCCAGCTGAAACAAGCATGACGGCGTGGCATTTCGCGAAGATGCTTTTGCTGGCGCAGTCGAAGGACAAAGCTATCGATGAGGCACTCCGTGCTGAAGAGGCTGCGCTCGCTGAGATGGACGAAGTCAGTGAGACTGAAACTGAGACTGAAAGTGACAGTGAGAGTGAGACCGACGGCGATGTGACCACTACTGAGGAAGAAGAGACAGTTGAGGTGGAAGCTTTCCGTGAGTCACGTGTGGTCCAGACAGCCGTTGTTTCGGCCTTCATCGAAGGAATGGCTCAGGATACCTCGTCAGAGGCATTGACAGTTCAGCATCTTATCAACGCTTACGTTGACGCGACATTCAGCCTCGGTGATGCGGCAGAGAACGAAGAAGAGGCTCTTACAGTCCTTCGTGGTGACCGGTTCGATGACGAGGTGATTGCAATGACAGCGTACATTCACAAAAAACATCTACCGTTCGAGACTTGCCTCTTCAATGGTGTTCTTCAGAAAGACATTGATCTGCAGCAGAACATCATGACTCATCTATACCGTGACCAGCCACTTTTCATCGATTTGGCGCGTCGCGATATACTGACAAACGAAGCTACCGACTTTGTCGAAGAGCTGCTGGCGAACCAAGAGACATACCCAGCATACTTGCCTATTCTTGACAAACATGACTCCAAGCTTCGAGGTCAACCGGCAGCTCCTCCGTCTGAGCACATGCTTACCAGCGATGTTGACGGACGGCTTGAACTCGCGCTCCGGGAGCATCTCACGTATCTTCACGCACCAGGATCGCGGACAATCCCAAAGAAGCACTCTGTGATCATGCCTGCCAACCTGAGCGACCCGATAGACGCCGAGCACGTGTACCAACTCATCAAGGCAACTGCAGAAGACTCCCAGCGTGAGCTGCGTGTTGGTGTCATTCCACTCATCCTCACGACGCATGGTGTTGAGGCACAAACTCCTATCGGAGAGCTTGCGGCGGCCATCCTACTTGCTGCTGGCAATTCTGATACTGAAGCGCACCTGCACTTTGTTAACGAAGCCCTACAATGCGTTATCAAGCGTAAGACACTCGAGGCGACGCAGGCGAAGCTCAAGTGGATCCTCGATAAAATGACAACAGACAAGGAAATCGGAGCGGACGACCCGGTAGCCGCAAATATCAAGCGGATCATTGAAGCGAAGGATCCTGCTGAGTGGGTAACTGCGTCGCAGCGCGATGCCCTGAGAACCCTGAACTCGCTACTGCACTCTCGGTTCCCAGGGGCACACGTTAGCAATTTGCCGTCACATTTGTTCTTGAACGGACTGCGCGTCGATTTGCCAACATCCCCGATTACAGGCGAGGATGTGGCAACTCTGACTACTTATGACACGAAGTATCGTAGTCAGCCTGTGGCGAAGGCGCTCATTGATCGTCACTCAAAGCTTACTGCGGAAGAAGCGGATAAGATCAGTTTTACGGTTGTCAAGACTTGTGGTGTGGTGGATCGATACCTCGAAGCGAAGCGTACTTCAAAGCTTGAAGTAAGCCCTGAGGCTCAGAATACCGTGACACTTGCTGGCGACCCTGCGCTTCAAGTTGTTGCGTATGTTGACCCGCTCTCCGAGGCTGCTCAAATGATGAGTTCGATCCTGAGCATGCTTCATCGCCAGCTGAATGCATCTGTCGAACTTGTGCTCCTCCCCGAAGCCGGCTATGATGCACTTCCACTTCAACGCTTTTATCGCTACTTATTTGAGCAGAAGCGCTCGTTTGCTGATGCGAAAATCCATTTCCGCAAGCTGCCGCTTCAGCCGATTCTGACAATGAAGATGGAGACACCAGAGGCTTGGAACGTTCAGGTTCAGCGTGCAGTTGATGACCTCGACAATCTTCGTGTCGACCCGAACATTCCATCTGACGCGCGGTCGACAAAGAGCGCTGGATTCCACCTGGAGAGCTTGCTGGTCTATGGGCAGTGCTTTGACACAACCTTTGACCAGTTTGCTCCTCCGAACGGACTTCAGCTTGTGCTCGACCGTACACTTGGTCCGCTCACTTTTCATCGCGATACGCTGGTGATGAAAAATCTTGGCTACTTCCAGCTACAGGCAACCCCTGGTGTGTGGTCCTTACACTTGGCTCGCGGGCGCGCCGCTGATTTGTTCGAGTTTATCGATCGCAAAACTGGGGCGAAGATCGAGACTCTTCCTATCTCTGTGCAGGACTTTGGCTCGCACATTGCGCAACTGATGGTGCGGAAGCAGGAGGGCAAGGAGATGGAGCAACTTCTTGCACCATCTGGGACAAGCGCTGATTCCAAGTCGGACGTCGAGCCCATTGCGTCCGACGCCGGTGCATTCAACTCCTACTGGAGCTCGATGCTGTCGTTTATGGGAAAAAAGGAGCCTGAGAAGCCGACCGAAGATGTGGTTGCGCCAGTTGCAAACCAATCGGGACGAACGGGAGAAACGATTCACGTGTTTTCTGTTGCGTCGGGCTTCCTCTACGAGAGGTTCATCAAAATCATGATGTCTAGCGTGCTCAAGCGGACCAATAACCCTGTCACCTTCTGGCTCCTAGAGAACTTTTTGTCGCCAAACTTCAAGAACGCCATCCCAGCCCTACGCGAAGAGTTTGGCATGGACATTCGCCTCGTGACCTACAAGTGGCCAAACTGGCTGCGTGCGCAAACGGAAAAGCAACGTATCATCTGGGGATACAAGATTCTCTTCCTCGACGTGCTTTTCCCGCTCGGCGTCCAGAAGGTCATCTACGTGGATGCTGACCAGGTCGTGCGAGCTGACTTGAAGGAGCTGTGGGAGATGGATCTGAAGGGTGCTCCATACGCCTACACGCCGTTCTGTGATTCGCGAAACGTTGGCTTCCAGTTCTGGCGCGCGGGCTACTGGAAGGACCATCTTCGCGGCCGACCGTACCACATCAGTGCGCTGTATGTCGTCGACCTCGCCGTCTTCCGCCAGATGGCTGCCGGCGACATGCTGCGCGCAGTGTACAGCCAGCTTAGCGCGGACCCAAACTCGCTGGCAAATCTTGACCAGGATCTGCCCAATTACACACAGCACCAAATCCCGATCTTCTCGCTGCCGCAGGAATGGCTCTGGTGCGAGTCGTGGTGCAGCGATGAGACTAAGGCGACCGCCAAGACCATCGACCTGTGCAACAACCCCAAGCATAAGGAGCCCAAGCTCGACATGGCCAAGCGTGTGATTGCCGGTGAGCTCTTCAACGAGTCGTGGCTGGAGCTTGATGCCGAGATCCGGGAGGCCGAGGAGCGCCACTTGGCTCAAGCTCCGTCCGTTTGAGTTTCTCTATGGAGATATCCGTGACGCTTTACTTGCAAAGTAGAAAGCTCGCTTGGAGAGATTCTCATGTGAATGCATTCGTTGTTTCTCTATTGAACATCTCTAACTCTCTTCGATGCTCGAGTTTGCAACAGCAGCAGCAGCAGCATCAGCAATGCCGCCGTTCTCGCGAGTGCTAGCCTCACTTTCGATTGGAGCGCACCGCTCGACGACGATAGCGTGTTCAAGCGTCCGGAACTCAATTGCGACGACGTCAAAGCGGCACTCGAACCGCTGCGCCTCGCCACTAGCTCCAGCACCGCGGCCTTGGTGTACGCTACGGATATCCAACACGAGCATCTGCTCGATAGCGCGACGCAGATCTGCCACTGTCGAGTAGAATTTAGAGCGGCGCTGCTTGATGATCCGCTCGAGTTCTTCTGCAGCTTGGTCGGAAAACTCAACCTGGCGCTCGGCATCCAACACATCGTTGACCCACGACGGACACTGGTAGCCGTCCACATAGTCGGCAAACACGTAGGGCTTGACGTCGAGAACCGGCGTGCCGTGGACTAGATCATGCCCACTGATATCGATAGTTCGACTGCACATGAGAGGTAAGACGGTCAGCTCTTCATCAAGACAGCACGTTATCAATTTGGAAATGACGCACCCGTGGACGGCGTCAATCTTGACGACGGTGAGGCCGATCGAATTGGGTCGGTGTGGCGTGCGCGTCGAGAAGAGCCCAACCTTCTTTCCTCCAAGCCTGCTCCCTCCACCATCAGCTTTCCATCCACGCACACCAGTCCGGAGCGTCACCACTTACCTAGGCGGCGCGATCTTGGCCTGGGAAAGTGGACTTCTTGGCTGCTCCCGCCGCATTCGTATTCTCGTGGAAGACGAATATCACCCACAGGTGGCTGTACTGCTCGAGCCCCTCGAGCGCAGCGGGCGGTACTGTTCGACCGGAAGCGGATAGAGGCCTTGGCCGCCGGCACGAGCGATCCCTGGCGGGGCGTGCCGCGCCGGTCCGCGAAGCACGAGTCCACGGACGCGACGCCCTCGAACGCGTACCCCTCGGCCTCCTGTCTCCGCTGCAGCGCCTCACGCGCCTCCTGCAGTCGCCGAGTCTGTCAGCTCCGCCATCAGCCTCAAGAGCAGCGGCAGCCGCGCACCCGCTCGGCGTTGGTGCGGCCGGCGCGCTCCTGCGCGCGCAGCCGCTTCTGGCGCTCGATCTCCTGCTCCAGCTCCTTGATGAGCGCGTCGCCCGCACCGCCGGCCGCTGCGCTTGCGTCTCCGTTGCCCCGCGCGCAGGAAGCGGCCGAGCGCCAGGCCCGCGCCCAGCGCCGCAGCCGCCAGCGCCAGCAGCGACCAGCTGCTCTTGACCATTATTTATCGAGAGCACTCAACCATTCACAGTGATGAAGTAGCTGAAAATGCCACACTAGCTTGGAATATTTACTGACCATGACCATGACACTTCAACGTAGCCATTTTCTTCGTGTAGTGTTGGCGATTGCTTTTGACCACGATCAAAACTGCGTCCGATGTCTCAATAATTGGGGTATGTGAGCTACTTCCGTGACTTTATAAAACTTGCTCCGATCACTCAAATCACTCTGTGCGAAGGAAACGAAATCTCGTGTTACAACTCGCGGCGAGAGCTTACAAATGCAAAAGGATAAAAGCCGTTGATGTATTGGCTTCGTATGGCGCACCCAGCTTCTATCGCAGAATTTTCCGTCGGTGCCGAGCACGCTGGAGTTCCGTACAGCAGTAGTTTTATGTATACCTGCTCGAATACCCAATCGGGCAACACTGAAACATTTGTGTATTCCAGACCCAAGAACCCAAAAGATACGTCGGGAGGGAGTGTTTCTGGTAGTAAAGTCAGAGGGTTTTGTGACAGCCGAATCACGAAGTAGAAATACGCTGGGAGAAAGTCAGACAAATCGTCTGGAAACTTGGTGATCTCATTACCCGCGAGAGATAATGTACTCACTGAAGGCAAGGAAAGTAACTCGCGTGATACCTCGGTAAGTTGCGAGTGTTCAATGATTAGTACTTCAATAAGATCCCATACATCAGGAAGAGATGGTGGGAGCGCCGTAAGATTCGTTCTCGAGATCTCAATGTCGTGGAGCTGACGAGGAAGTGGTGCCTGTAACACTCCTGGCGGCAGCTCCGTCATGTTGACAAGGGCCATCGCCAGGTAAACAATATTCGGGTGGAAATCATTTGTCAATGCAGCCTCAGCACCCCATTGCACCAATGTACTGTTGAAGATTTCAAATGCGAGTAGATTCTTAAACCTCTGGATTGAAGATGGAACGATGAGACCGGAGCAATGCATGAAAACGACGCTTGAGACCACGCTTGGATCAAGAGCATCAAAAACATCACGTATCGACACCTTGGCGATAGCAGTTGTACTTGATGACAGAGCAGCTGGAGCCGGAGGAGAACCATGAATACACTGGCTGTGCGCACATTTTGCTGATCGAGCTATTTGCTGCTGTAGACTTGATCCAAGATCGACCCGCAACGTTTATCAGCATAGCTCGGGTGTGAATTACCATGATTGCGATCGCGATCGCCATAAAACTTGGTGGAGTGACTTTCTGCATCAGCCGCACTGAGGGACTCATTACAGCTTGAGAACCCCACGACTGATCGAAAGATGAGATACCATTTGGCGTTTCTGTTTTAGAAAACGCTGTGTGATTGGAAACTACAACAGTCCCTGGGGTCTTTTCTGCACCTACATGGATCCGCAAAGCTGCAACAGACGTGGTTTTTAATGCGCTCTGGTTATTCTCACGCATGACACTGGCGATCACAAGTAGGCAAATATACAGACTCGCATGCGGGATCAGCTTGTAAAACCCACCGATCCAAGACCAAGCAAACACTGCTTGACTCTCTCGGACGAGATTTGGGAATTCAATCTCGCCGTAGAGCACGACATCAGAGAAATTCATAGCCTCCGCATCGTACTCGGGAAGGTACGGCATAAAGGTAGCAGTCGGAAGTACTACACTAAGCGCAAAAGTGATAATTCCGTCGAGAACATGACACAGCAGTCTAGTGAAGACATGCGAAGATTTTCGTGCTGCAGAATATCCGTCGGAAGCAGAACGGAGAGGCCTTGCGATTTTGCCGCAACCTAGGGTACAGCATCGCTACTGAGATGCAGTTTACAACTAACAAAGCAGCCGACAAATGATTGATCCACGGATGCGCGATCCGAGATATTGCACTGATAGATTTGTGCCATGATGACGGCAGCTTCACGAAAGATAAAGACAGATTCAAACCTTGAGCTGCGAATGCTAAACAACTCACTCGCACTCGACAGCAATTGTCGCGAACTGAAGCGCCGATGGGATCGGTTGCTCTTGTTTTGTGTTTCTACTTAAGCTACTCGCCTGCGTGCAAAGCGACGACTTGGCACGACCACATAGTGGTTGATCCATCGAAAAAGTATGTCAATGCCTTCAACTGACGGAATGGCTAGTCTTCGAGCTCGGATTGATGTAGCTACGAGTCGAAGCCACTCCAGCGCATGAAAACCTCCTATAATCCCCCATAGTGTTCCAAACAATCGCAAATGACGATACTCTGAAGGAGCCAGCAGATCAGCAAAGTAAGACATGATAGGTCTATCCAAATACCAGTGCAATAAAGCACTCGCGACAAGGAAAGCTGCACAGGCTGCATGCAGAAAAAAGAGCAGCATCCACAGCGCAATAAAAGCGCCACGCTGCATGTAGGTGTTATCGTCTTCAATTCAACAAGGAAGTGATGTGTTTGACGTCCAACTGTGTGCTGACACGGGTGCTGGATGTGAATGTGATCGGTTACTAAGTAAGCTGCCGAAGCACGTCTAAACGAGTCTTGTTCAGACGTGCTTCGGCGGCCTAATTTTACCACATTTCTGTTTGTGGCCCAAGACAAATTCTGCTGGCTTCTCTGTGGAACTGCAGTGAGGATCAGGTACCAGGACGTTGATTGGCTATGCAACTCCGCCAAAGTCAGTGAAACATCAGTGTCTTGCTCTCGCGTCCAGCTATGAAGCACTTCATCATAGCTATCGTCGCTGTCGTCTTTTTGGTTTGCTGGCACCTGTACAAAAGCAAATCGCTTGCTTGCCGACGCCGTCCACTTTTATGAGCCCGCACTCAGCTGGGGAATCAACAGAATTGGCGCAGTATAGCCATAGCAGGAATAGGAAAAAGAAGACTTTTCACTGCGGCCACCTTGACGCTGTCACGACACCAGTAGCTCGTTCTTTACTACCATGCGCAGGATGCCATCCTTTGTGGTTACATCCAAGCGGTCCAACTCACATGATTAACGACATGAGTGCTGGAGTTGGGACAACAGTGAGAACGAGTTGCATCACAGTGGTGGACTCCATAGCGAGCACACCTGGAGGCGAAGGCGTCGTATAGGTGGCGGAACAAGCAGTGGCGCTTGAGTAGGTACAATCAGGTCCGCTGCTCCTGTGTAGTTACATGGGCAAAGCAGACGGTAAGTGTTTGGACGCCGTGCCCATGGTGACGCTCGTAATCTTTCTCGATGGGTACGTTGAAGTGGGTATGTTCAGCACCTTTCCCCAAGAAAGTCGCTTTTAGTAAATACTATCTAACGTAACCACGCGTACCTCCCCGACCTTTCCATCGCCGCGTCCTTTCGCTCGTCACACCCGAAAACGTCTTGCGTTCTGTATGCGCGTGCACCCGTTCTTTACATTCCGCCCCCTTGACTGGCGCTCAGTATGGAACCCACTATCGTACCCGTGGGGGGTACCCGCCGGCTCCTTGAGCCGCGAGGCACAGACGGCGTTGGCTTCCTGGACCAAGCGCTGCGCTGCAAGTGCCGGGCGGCGGTCGGCGCTCCTCGCGGCGACAGGCGAAGCGAATGGCGCGCTGCGTGCGCTGGCGTTCGG
The DNA here is from genome assembly GCA_024867545.1 of Phytopythium helicoides. Lineage (NCBI taxonomy): Eukaryota > Oomycota > Peronosporomycetes > Pythiales > Pythiaceae > Phytopythium > Phytopythium helicoides. The sequence continues at coordinate 386,678 of JANFNE010000020.1, read as the reverse complement.
CGCTGGCGCTGGCGCTGGCTGTGGGTTTGGCGCGCGGCAGCGGCAGCGACTCGGGCGGCGAGGCGAGCGTGGCGACGTTCGCGCTGGAGCAAAAGGCGGCGGCGAGCGACGTGGTGCAGGTGGTGGCGGCGCTGAACGCCACGGCGGAGCTCGTGGTCGAGTTCCAGGCGCTGGGCGCCTCCAGCTGGAACGTCTCGAGCTGGGGAAACGTGCTCACGCAGCTCGACAACGCCATCGTCAACTACGACCTCGACGTCGACGTCGTGCAGATCGACGTGCGGCTGAACGAGACGGCGACGCCATCGCTAGTGTGCGTCGGCGGAGCGGTGGCTTTGGGGACGCGGATGGACGGAAGGCTCATGGTGGACGATATTTGCGGCGTGCAGGCACTTTTCGCTCGACGAGGACTGGGAGTACGGACCCTCGCTCGCGTTCTCCAACGGATCGCTCGCGGGACTCACGCAGCTCTCGGCCGTGTAAGTCCGAGCGCCAGGCACATGCTGTTCGATCGGTCGGAGCTCACACGATTTGGTATCGTATTCATCACAGATACGTGACCGGCTTCGACCTGTCCGTTTCGAGCGCGACGTGGCTGCCCGACGGCATCAACCTGGACCAAATGTGCGTGGCTGCACCCACCTCTTCCCCTTTTTCCAGCCTACTAATGTATCGCGCGCTGATATCTCACCGTTCCACCCGCAGAATTTTTCAGAGCTCGACACTCGAGAGTTTCGACATCGACGCAGGGGTCAACGTCTCCGACTTGTACGTGGCGGCCGAGGCTCGCGGATGTACCTACAGCGTTGTCCCACTGACTTTTCTTCATTGGCCAGCGTGATCCGCGAGAGCAACATCTCCGAGTTCCCGACAGCCATCCTCGGGCTCGACTCGCCCGTGTCCAAGATGTGAGTCGCTCTCGCATGCTCTCCCGCAATCTGTAGTTGTTCGCTGCGGTATGGCTGACCCATTATTGGTCGTGATTGTCCGCTCCACAGCATCCTCGAGTTCAACAACATCACCGGCCCCATCAAGCTCACGACCAGCCAGTACGCGGTTCTCGAGGGCCTCGACGTGGTCGCCAACAGCAACAGCGTCTCACCGTCCACGTCCTCCGAGTGCAAGAAGACCGAGACGCTGCAGGGCCTGCCGCTCTGCATCATCGGTACGTCCACCTCGCTGCTCCATGTGGAGATGCCTAGTCCGACGCGTAATACTCACGGTTGGCCCGTCCACGTCCGTTCCCACCAGCCACAAACAGCGTGGGCGACGGATTCACATCGAGCAGCTCCACGAGTGACACAAGTGAGTCGCCCCGCCTCGACCCCGCCGGCCTCGGACAGCTCGGCCAGCGCGCTCACGACCACCACCTCGGCATCGAGCGGGAGCAAGCTCACGACCGCTGCGATCGTGCTCGCGTGCGTGTGTGCAGGTGTCATGGTCGTCGGCGCGACCTTCTTCCGCAAGCTCAAGCAGCGCATGAACAAAAACACAGCCGACCAGATCACGCTGTCATCCAACCAGGACGTGTTCCTGTCACCGGCGCGCGGCAATGGAGACGGGAACGACAATCGTCGCCCCAGCAGCAACAGCGTTGCACGCTCGAGCTCGATGTCGGCTGTTGTGCCCAAGGAGCCGCACCAGGTCGGGATCCTGCCGGCGTTCGATCTCGGCAAGGACAAGGTCTCGCTGCAGCGCAAGATGGGGGCGCATGGCCTCTGGCGTGCTACGTACGAAGAGCGAAAGGTGGTGGCGCTAAAGCTCGACCCGCACGCGCTGCGCCTGTCCTTTCCGGCCCTCAACGCTGCGCTTGAGACCTACGTGCCGTTCAAGCACAAGAACATCGTCGAGTTCATCGGCTCGTGCCTCACGTCGATGGACGACGTACTCATCGTCGTCGAGTTGCTCGAGAAGGGCAGTCTGCGCTCCGTGCTTCTGGACGAGAAGGTCGAGCTGTCGTGGGTTCAACGATTGCAGATGTGCGCCGACATTGCGAATGGACTTGCGCATCTGCGCTCACTGGATCCACCTGCACCGATCTCGTACCACTTGACAGCGAAGAGTGTGCTGTGCGGCGACGATCTGACATGCAAGATCGACGTCTTCGATTATGCAGAGCGAATGCGGGACTCCCGTACGCCGGTTGTGGCGTTTGGAGATGGCGACATTGCGTCTCGCGCGCCTGAGCTGCTCAACGGCGGGGAATTAACAGCGGCTGCGGAAGTCTATGCATTTGGTGTGCTCATGTGTGAGATTTCGCTGCGCCAACGTGTGTTCGACGATGTGCTAGAAGACCAGGGGCCGACACTGGGCGACATCACTATCGCACAAGAAGTTGTCGCCGGCAAGCGATCACCAGAACCGGCGGCCGACGCGCCCGTCGGACTCCGAGAAGCCGTGGCTCGCTGTGTGGCACGAGATCCCAAGGATCGCGCATCGATTGCCGAGATTGCGCAAATGCTTTCGGTTGCACTGGAGCTGGACGTGGTCGTGGCACCAGCTTCCTAGTTCTTCGCGTTCGTAGGTATCATTGACCGCTTTCGGCGGTCGTTCGTGTGTCTTGACGTCGATAAACGAGTACATATATTCCCTCTGGAGTTTCTGCAACGCTTTATCACTCAGATGTGGGCAAAGAAAGCTCTCTCTTCACGACCACTATCGATGATGGTGTCTCGCTTTCGCTCCATGAAAGCTGGTGGAACCTCTCGGCGAGCTGTTGATATGGACGTACACGTTGCTCCGTGGTCATGGCAGCGCGGCCACTTGAGCTGGGGAGCACCCAAACCTCCGAGTCAGCGACTAGCTCACGCGGCCACAGTGAGGGCAGCTGTGTCTGCTTGCCGAAGCTTTCAAGCTGTCAAACAGAAATTGTGTCACTTTCAAGGTCCGACGATTTGCTCCGGATTCGTAGCAAACCTTAGTGAGCGGTGGCGTGAAGAGCCAGGTGAACTGCCGCTTGCCTGAGAACGCGATGATCATCGGGGCGTGTGGTTGCTCACATCGTTGGGTTTCTTCAGAATCATTTTTCATCCTAGAATGCTGCGCCTCACAAACGCGCTTCGCATGCAATCGCAGCCGCCGGAAGAAGTCATCTCGCCACCTGGACACTACAAAACGGTGAGCCTCACTCCAGGCATTTTCAGCTGTATGAAACGTACTGATCGCCTTGCCGTACTTGGCTGCGTCGTTCCCAGGCTGCCATCGCACACATCTTCAGAAAAACAACCCCGCGAGAAGGTGAATCACCCTACAGTCCCAACCTCGAGGCCGATGGATGTGAAGCCAACCCCAATCCAGTCCGGCAGCTGGTTCTGCGTTGCAATCGCCGCACCCGCCGACACAACACCAGTCCACGTGAGCGGCGGCAGCGATCCGCTCAGCAAGCCCCACATGCGGTTGCTCGGGTTGCTGTACGAGTATCCGCCTTCGCCCTCAAATGTCAGCACCAGCGTCGTAGCAGGCGACGTCAAATCCCAGAGCAAGTCCTACTCGTCCACGCGTGGTCTGACGGATTGTGTCCGACGATCAGCAGCCGCAGCCGACGCTCTGGAAAGTGCTCGCACGGCTGGCAGCGCTCAAAGCACTGGGTACAAACAGCTCGCCACCGCTCTCGCCACTTGACGGCCGCCGCGGCGTCTTCGCTCTCAGCAGCTGCTCCATCGGCTTCTTCACCAGCAGTTGACACTTCTGCTCCTTCTTCCTCTCGCTTCGCGCGCTTGGGCTGCGAGGCGTCGAGCGCGGCGGGCGAGTCCCGCTTGGCGCCGAAGCGGAAGCGGTCGAACATGGTATACTTGAGCTATACGGTCTCCGTCGGCGCTATCCGGATTGCGGCGCTTCAACATGAGCGGGCGGCAGGAGCGCAGGGGAGAACGCAGCGTGCGCGGGGACTCGCCGACTAACGCGCTGAGGCAGTGGAACAAGCAGCGAGTACAGAGAAGGAAGCCGCAGCAGCTTGATCCCGTGAGCTTCGTGCTCGACTTGGGACGAAGTGGCTGGAAATATGAGACTCATTGAGATTTGCAACTCTCAGCTTCCGGCTGCGGCCGAGCGAGGACGGCAGGAAGACGAAGAGCAGTTGATTCGAAAACAGATACAGGGACCACTCACGCTGCAGCGACTTGTGGACGACTTTGTCAGCGCTGCTGGCACAGGAGACGTCGACAAAGTCGCACAGTACATCCGAACAGGGATTCCGATTGACCGAGTTCACAGCGTGCGGCAAATGTAGTTTTTGCGTGGATGTAGATCGTTACTGACACACTGCAATAGCTGCTGCGGTACAATGCACTCCATGCATCTACTGCGTTGCGTCGGAGCGAGATTGCGCGGCTATTGCTTGAGGCCGGGGCAGATGTGAACGCTCTAACTCGGGTTCGTGGGATTTGACCAACGTGCAGCTAAAAACATCTCATTTAATTATTTCTCATTACTTGGCAGGACCACGAAACCGCACTTCACCTTGCTGCTCGCTATGGATGTATCGATGTTGCAAGGGAGCTCATGCGGTACGAAATTGACAAGCGAATTGCCAACAATGTGAGCCATATCTACCTCCTCGAATACCACTGTAACGTTCACTTCTATATTGCAAACCTGTCTCACCTTTTATTCATGAAGAAAGGGATGCTTGCAATGGATGTTGCGCTCGATATTCAAAACCGTGAACTCGGGCGCATACTCGAGCGTAGGTGCATTTTCAATGGCAATAGTGGTGGCTTCAAAACAGCTAACGCGCTTGGTTGCCATGATTAATTCCAGCATCACCTAACGCACCAACGTCAGTAATCGTTGTAGGAACTTCTCCATTTGCTGTACATGTCAGCTGGGAAATTTGTGGTAGTCTACCAGCACCATGTTTGTTTGAAGTTTCGTGGTCATTGAACGGTACCAGAGGTGGGGAAAGATTACGTTGTGAGTGCACTGACACCAACTACCAAATCGAAGGATTACAACCAGCAACAGAGTACTTTGTTGGTGTCAAGGCCGGAAATCATTTAATTGGCTGGAGCACCAGCTCTCCGCTTTTGTTGATTCGGACCGACAACGACGTGCCCAATGCAGTTAAAGCTCCTATTGTAACTGAGGCTGGTGCTACTTTTATCAAAGTACGCATCGAGTTGCCACGAGAAAATGGCTCAGAAATATCTCGTGTGGCACTTCAATGCCTTTGCGCTGGGAGTGCATTTCAAGGCCGGGAGACAGTCGAGTCTAGAATTAACCAATCGGATAATTGGGATACTCGAGTTTGGAATTTGGATCGTTCTTTGGAGAGCGAAACGAACGACGAGCGTGCAGATTCTAGATCCGGGAGAAAGACTGCTCGAGTCACTGGTTCTTATATGGAGCTCACAGCAGATGGTTTAGCTCCCGGCCATTCTTATCTTTTCAGAGGGAAAGCCTACAATGAAATCGGCTGGTCATCTGATGGAGAAATCAGCGAGAAAATATCAACGGAAGACTGCCCTCAAGTCGTTGCCAAGGGTGCACGAACCGTGACGCTAGTGTGGACAAAAGCAATCGTGAACGGCCAAGCTGCAGACTCGTACAGAGTAGATGCACGACTTGACAAAGCGAATAACTGGGAGACCGTTGCAATCGGGGGCTACGATGAAACATGTTCTGCAAGCGGTTTGATGCCATTTTCATCCTACATTTTCAGAGTTGTTCCTCATTTTGCAACGACAGGCTGGGTTAACTCGGCAGCATGCGCTACCTCAGCTCTCACTATAACAGAACCGGCTCCACCGGACCCTCCTGTCAATTTGCATCTAGTGGAAGTAACAGCAACAACCATCACGGTTTCGTGGCAACTACCGAGATGTAACGGGCACGGAGTTCTGTACTACGAACTTGATGTGTCTAAACTCGAGAATCTACATCACAACACGGAAAGGACGAACATGTGGCAACTTGTCAATGGAGCGATCCCCGTGGGGATAGAATCATTCACTATCAATGAGCTAGTGCGTGGGGAGACCTACGCTGTTCGTGTTCGAGCAGTTAACATCTTGGGCAACGGCGAGTTTGCAACTTTACCGCACCCTGTTCGAACAAGCGGTAAGTCGGCTAAGTGTTCTGGACGTGTAACTCGGTCTGACTCTTGCTACCCTTCTGTATGCATCTGAAGCGTTATTTGCTCCACGATCTCCCCATTGCGTATCGAAAACGAGTTTTTCAGCACACATGGAATGGGAAGACAACACTCTAAATAATTTGACAAAGAGTTGCGGATCCGAAGTGTTTGCTCGAGCGGCGATATCCGACTACCGATACGAGCTGCAAATGTGCCAAGTGGAAGTTGCACACCCGCCAGGTCATTCACTTCATGAATGGATAACAGTCGCCAAAAACTTGTCGGAATGTCAATATGTCGTACCGGAATTGCAACCATCAAGACGGTATTGTTTCCGTGTGAGGGTATACCTACTCTCAAATGATTTAAATAACTCTCAGCAAATTTCGAATTCTTCCAGGAATGAATATGAAGTGTCGAGCGCATTCAGCGCCCCTAGTGACGCCATTCAAACGATCAGGAGAGTTTAGATTCGCTGAGGAACATTGGCAAAATCTCGTACTCGTAATATTTTGGCACAAGGTTGTTAATTTGTACTACTGTTGCCCCCAGCTTGGTGCTCCGTTCGCAAGTTTGAGCCGTTCACAGAAGTGGTTCATCACAGTATCCAGTACATCGGCGGGTCGGTTTTCGTCGATAGTGCCTGTAAACTGCACAAAGCTCTTCGGCCCTCCGTACTTGTCCAGTAGCGCCATTGTGTGAGATGGCATAAAAAAGTCCTTCTTGGACGCGCATACAAACAAGCAAGGAAGTGAAAAGTGGGGAACTTCGTCGAGCAACCGAGTGTCAGGTAGGCTGTAGCCACCCGCACGGCCGATGGAGTTGGTCAACAACTTTTGAACTATAATTCGATACCAAGTTAGACACGTGAAACTCCAGAAGCTGCCACGCATGCACTGACCTGCAGTGACCATTGGGCCAGGGATATACAAACTGCGGCGCTCAGCACTTGCGCTGATCATCGTCAGCATATCCCACACCACCTGCTCCATGTCTCCGTATGCGCTGTCGGCTGCCAGTGCGAATACAAAATTGTCATCCCACTTAATAACAGGTTTCTTTGAGCCTGTCGATCACAATCGGAACAGAGCGATTAATGACAGCATAGGAACAATTGCAGGTACCAATCGTACCGGCAGCGTCATGTCGGCGATAGCCTGTAAGACGAATAGTAGGCTCTGTACCAGTGCCACCGCTTCCTTGGCTTTTTTGCAGTCGGGTCTGGATAAGCTTAGTACACGCTTCAGCATTCATGCCTTGCACAGGCTTGCCATCGACTGCCAGCAGCACAAAGTCGCCGTTTTGAGCGCTGTACTTGCTCCAGCGATGCGAAAGCAGACCACCGGACGGCTGCCGAACGAAAAGCAGCTCATACGCGGCAGATCTATTTGACTTTGCCAAGTCGATAACCGGAGCAAAGACAGGTACCGACTTGTCTTCGACAACCATAAACTTGCTGCAGTTGCTTCTAGAGATTTCCCACGTTTCGTATCTGTAAGCAAGGCGGTCTCGTACATATAGCATCCCGGCCACTGCACCAATATCACGGCCCCAGAGCGCGACATGAGACGCACTTTGAGTCGCGTACAAGTAGTCGACTACAACACGCACGTCATCGCGCTCAAAGTAGCCGAAAGACACACGATCGCCTCCCGATTTTCCTGCGCCGGACAAGTCTAGAGCAAACAGCGAGAAACCTGCACGCAGCACGCGGCGACGCAGGTAGACGCACTCCTTCCTTGAGCTCGACATGCCGTGCAGGTACACGACACATGGCGGAGGCGGTGCCGTTGACAGCGTGTCGGACGCCGCGCGTCGCCAGAAACTGCACTCGAGCACCTCACCCCTCACGTTCTGCAGCTGGAAATCACTCCGGACGAACATCATGTCGCCCTCACTTTGCTCCTGGCCAAGCTCATTGGTCTCATCGACTGCCACAGGCAGCTCGCGCTCGCCCAGCTCGTCAACCGCGTACTCCGCTCTCACAGGGCTTGCAACCGACCGCACCAGCTCCTCGTACGTGTCGGAGAAGACGCGCCACCACGCCACCAGCCCAGTCGCCTGCAGCTCGGAGCGCCGCAGCTACAGAAGCAGGCGGTTGGTGTTTTGCCTTGTAGCAATGACGTTAGCAGTAGCAGCCTCGTACCTCGCGCTCTAGCTCGCCGTCGCCGAAAATCTCCATCTCTGCGCTGGGAGAATCGCGAACGGGATGCATGAGGAGCTACGTACGCAAGGTACCTAGGATGGTTGATAAAGTTGTTATTAGCTGGCTTCACATAGCGAGAGCACACAACATAAACCTTATCGGGTGGTTGTTGACAGAATGGGCAAAACTCAACGTGTTCAATCGGCCCAACTCATGGCTACACTCTCATTCTAATGGGTTCCTTCCGACTGATCTTCTCTTCCTTCTGAAAGTTGGTTCGAGGCAGAGCTGGGCTTTGTTCCCTCGCCGTGGTGGTCCTGGACGATGGCTCCGAATCTCTGGACGCACTCTACATGGGGGAAGTAGTGCACTGCGAAGGTCGCGCGGTCATGAGCCAGCACGTTGCCCGAGAGATTCACTACACGAAGCGACTTGAAGGTGGGAGGGCTGTCAAAGAGCGACGGCTGCTTGCGGGCAGTAGTCGTCGCGCGTGTATACACCAATCCTTCTTCCACAAGCAGAGAAAGCGCCTCCCGCGTGTCCTGAAGTGACAGTAGACGACCCATCTTGGAAAACACGCGCTCCTCCGAAATGCCAGGAAACTGCAGGATAAACATAAGCAGCTTGCGCTGAATTGCGAGCAGAAATCGGTGGTTCGTCGAGCCGTCCATCTTAAGCCACGGATACGCCATCGTATCCTTCTCGCCTTCAAACAATACACGTGGCATCGACTGTGTTCCTGACGAAGGCACTAGCGAGAATGGCCGCAGCAACCACAGCTTGCCAAAATCCTTGGACACGTACCGTTGCTCAAAGTAAGCATTCACGCATAACACCTCCCCTGAATCGACGAGAGTGTTCAAGCACCGATCGACGTCACTGAGCAAAGCCGCCAGAGATTCTTGACTGGGTACATCTGCTTGCACTGAATCTGCCATACTAGTTCGGAGCTGCTCCACAAGAGCAGGAAGCGCCACACCATCTTCTCCGCATGCTTTCACCATTCGAATCACTGCCTCTCTGAGTGTCTCTTTCGCTGTTTTCCGCTTCTTGAATGGACGATCACTGCAACCAACACTCTCATCGTTGAGGTCATCGCTTTCGAGGCTAAACGCTTCGAGCTCTTGTGCGCCTTTGTCTGCAGCGACGCCGTGCATACAAGTCTCAACATGCCAGCTTTCAAGAAGCCCCGCGACCTTGTTGGAGTTGATTCGCTTGGCTAAATGCGCAGCAAAACCAATACCACCCTTAAACGTCTTGGAGCTCAGCAACTGCTCGCTGTCCTTACCACGCTTAGGCTTCGAGCTTTCAGCTTCTCCTGATGGATCGCATTCTGCGTCTGGGTCTTCATCATGAATTTCTTCATCATCGTCGACATCATCTTTCGCCGTGTTCAGAAACGGCGCATGGTAAGCAAACATTTTGCTTTTGCCCGTGACTTGGCACACTAGCTCTAGCGCACATCGTCCTGGGCTTGCATTCCTTGGAAATTCGGCTTCGAAGAAGAGGTCTGCGTCTACTTCACCTTGCATTCCCCGCACGCTCCCGATTTGTCCGGTGTCGTCACAGTTTTCAAATTCGGCCTCTGCCAAGGCAGACATCACGACACTTGCCTGCTCCGCAGCCTGGCGAAACAAAACCATTGGGTACGACAAAGTTGTAACTTTCAGTGAGTCCAGGAGGCGTTGGCTCATTGCATAACCGCGACCGCGCTCCTTCTCGGTTGCCCGGACAATCCAGTTCTTGAGCCACATATACCGCCAAACTGTCCGAATCTCGGCTGACGACCAGTGTGCGATTAGCTCCTCCGCAACGAGTGGGTGATACTCTTCTTGGGGAGACAAAATGATTAGCACAGCAGTTCGGAATAGAGCAGTCATCCTGGCTGATCCAACCACTGCGATCTCTTCATCGAAAACTCTTAATGTTCGATTGTGCTCAATCATTGCCTCTTGTTTGGCTTGTTCCATCCACAACTTCACTGACGGTTCAGAAAGACGCTCTTTGAGTCGCTTCTTCACATCGATTGTTCGCTTGTTCAGCTTCCGAGCAAGAGCGACTAGTCCGAACCCCAAGCGGGTGGTCATGTGTGTTCGGAAAGCGACCTCTTCTTTGTTTGACTGGAGGGCTTGTGGAATCGTAACACTCCAGCGGCTTTTACAGCTTTCAATAAACAAGTCCACCAGTAACTGCTCGTCACGCTCAGTCCAAGTCCGAGTACCGCGAGCCCCAACTTCTCGAGCTTGTATCTTGTGCTCAGCCTTTTTCTTTTTTCGTACAGCAATTTTCTGCTGCAGTTGCTGCCCAGATTCGTCTTGATTGTTGCCGTCTCCGTCTTGATCGTTGCTCATCATCGATAACTTTCGCTTTCTCGCACGTGTTGCCGTCGAAACAATACCACTTGGTTTTGTCGTCCCATTGATTCTCTTAGGCGCCAATTTATCTGTCTTTTTTTGTGGATCTTTTTGCGACTTTGGAATCCACGCGAGAATACGCAGCATCCTACGCGCACGCGTTGAGGCAGGCTTAGGCACTTCACATACTGCTGGGTCGTTAGGACGCGGATTGGGTACTTCCATGACCATTTGCTCTAGGCACAGACACTCCAGCGCCTCCCAGTAGCGGTTTATATCATCAGTCGCTTTAAACGCAAAGCGCAGGGGGAGGGTGTCACTGAAGCTGTACGTCTTCTCAGTCACACCGACGAGTTTGAGTGCACCCAACTCGTTGATCGAATTCTTGTCCGCGTCCTTTGTGGCGGTTTCGGATAACGAACCGAATGCGTTGGAGTCCGAATCAACCTCATTAAGGATAATTCGAACTTGGCTGTTCAGGCGGAACAGCCCACCTAGAGCGTTGTCCTTGATCGCTTGGGATAACACGCCATCTCGGTCGTCCGTGTATCCAGCCTGGAGAATCTTCGATAGATTTGCCATTCCAATCTTGTAGGGGACCACAAGATTGAGATCAGCCAGCGTTCCGAGCACCTTGGATGTTCGACTGGATTCATGACTCCATATCTTCTCTCGCAAAGGATTTGGAAGCGAGGAGAACATCCACTTTTTCTCTACCGCCTCTTGAACTTGTGCGAGCTCAGTCGGAGACAAAATTTCCCCTCCGGAGAACACTTGGATATACAAATAAATAGGCATCGCATGAAGCACCTCTTCACGCGAAAAAATAATACCTTTCGATGAGCGGGGAGAATCTGGATGTTTTGAAATCGAGTGGTGTGAAGACTCCGTCGACTTCGCATCTGAGCCATTCTGGACAGCATGAGGCGACGAATCAGCACTACTTTCGCACTCATCATCGGTGTGATTGGCCGTCTGATGAAGGTAGCTCCATATGAATTGGTGCAATACCCTGCACCTGTACATGACTCCATACGCAAATCCAAGCTTGCGATACTGTTGGTTGTGTGCTCCCGACTTTTTCTGGCTAACGAAGCGGCGAATACGATAACTGATCTCTGTCGGAGCTCGGTTGTGGGGTTTCCCGCCTTCGTGCTGTTTCAAGCTGACGTTCGGTGGGTTTTCAAGAATCTCATCCATTGACGAGTACCCATTTGCCAACTGCACGAACGAACTGTTCTCAAGTCCCCGGTCCTCAGTTTCTTCTGCAGGTGCTGCAGACCCCGGAGAGGTAACACCCGAACCGCTTCGTTCCGACGCTCCAAGATCGATTTCGCTATCAACTTCGTTGTCGTCGCTACCAACAGAATCGGCTTGGACGACTTGGTTTCGCTCTGCATTTTGGCGGACGCGCCGGATGCGTTCGTCCCTGCAATAATTCCGCACAAAGTCTTTAATGAACTGTTCGTTCTCTTCATAACCTGGAAGCACCACGCATCGCAGTGCTCGGAATTTGGTGGAGACATTCCGAGCAGGCAGGGGAAGCTGTAAAAGCCTCAGCTTCTTTTCAGCCTCCAGATCATTGGCGATACGCAAGATAGACCTCGTGTCGACAACTCCGACTGCTAGCATGGCAGCAGATCTAAAATTGTTCATAATGACCGATTGGTGTGCACTAACGTGGTCTCCCGTGCTTCTAGATGCCAAAATTCGCTCCATGCCGAACACACTTGCTCGCAACGATGACAAGCTAATAATTTTTTCACGATCAAGTCGCTCAAGAATGTGCTTTCGCCGGCGCTCGAGAGTGATATCAATCTCTGGGCCGCCCAAGGCCACCTTGAGCGCCTTATTCGCACGGACAACAAAGGCACCATCAATGGGTTTGTCTTCGCTTTGCACGCTTCCATCGTTATCAACCTGATCACTCGTTGAGTCATCCGTTGCGCAGGTTTCGGTCTGAGTGGCACTTCCACGGACAGGAGCAACATCTTCGAGCGCTTTCGACGTGACCACTCTAGGATTCGTGTCCACATACAGACGAAACGCTTTGTTCTTGCCCAAGATGATTGTCTCCGCTCTGAGACCGTAAGTCCCGGCAAGCACACTGATAAGTTTATACGGCAACTTGCTACCGGGAAGCACTATCTGATTTCGCATTTCCACAATGGTGGCTCCGTGATCCCCGCTCTCTTCAATCAACTGGAAGATTTGGTTCAGCAAGCCCATCTCGACTGAAATACCGCGTGCGCTGGTGGATGACTTTGACAAGCCATCGCTTTCAATCTTGGATTTGTACCGGACGCAGTTCAGAATCTTGGGCTCGGTGCCTCTGCGCTTTGTCGGCTGCAAGACCGCTTGGAAGAGCTCCAATGGGAAGTTTTCGTCACGCTTCGACTCTTGGATGATGTGAGCTCGTAGGAGCTCGCAGTGCCTCTTCCCTAACTTCAAATCCCGTCCAAGATCCGTCAAAACAGAAGAATTGTTCGGCAGCTTTTTTAGATAGACTTCAGCTGCGCTGAGCAAGAGCTTCTTTGTAAGCTCGTCGGACTCAAACTCTGCCGACTCGTCAAACATGCTAGGGTGAAACGCCATTGCAAAGCGGGGTAGGTGGATAATGTTGAGTCGACGCATTAGCGGGCGCGACACGATGAGCATGCGCTTCACCACGAGGCCGTACGAAATGAGCGTGTCGAGGGTGTTGTGGAGTTTCTTGACCGCGTGGACTTGCCCCATGTACGCCAAGTCTGTAATCGTGACCCCTGCCACTCGTGCGCGGCCAACCGCTTCAAGGATACGAAAATGGTCTGGCCCCAACTCCGTCACGATCGCTTTCACTGGGACGTTTAGCGCGCGGTGCCGCAGCTCGTCGCTCGCCACCGCAATCACACTGTCATACGTTGCGGCATCGACGTCTGTTGTCCTTGCTGCTGCTGGAGGGTCATCGTCTGCTGCTGTTGCCGTTGCAACACCGGCATCTGACGCTGTTGTCTGTGTTATCGCTACTATCTGTGTTGCCGTTGCTTCTTCGGACTGGCCACCTGTCGTTGCGCTTGCATTTGTCGCTGCAGCAGAATCCAAGTCTGCTGCTACTGCTGCATCCGCGTCCTTCGCTCCCGCTTTATACCTCACCACCGCATCATAGTGCAGCGCCTCGACCTCCGCGTCGGGTATCCGCTCGCGCGCCACCCCATCCGCGCGTTCTTCCACGCGCCCGTCGCCCTCCAGCTCGCTCTTGACACCATCCAGACTGGGCCGCAGCCTGCCGTCCCCGCCACCCTCGCGCTCGACCGGCCGCGGCCGCTTCCTGCCCGCCTCGCGCTTGGCTCCGCGCCTTTCTACGAAGAAGCGCAGCGCGCGCTGGCGCCGCAGCAGCAGCCAGGCCTGCGCGCGCAGCTGCCGGTCGCCGCGCGGCTCTAGCGCGTCGAAGACCCGCGCCAGCGCCACGCCCGCGTCGCCCTCGAGCGCGATGAAGTCGAGGCACGCGGCCGCCAGCTCCCGCGGGCGCATCATGGCGCCCTTTTTCACTGGTCTTCGACTGTTGTGGTGGCGAGCGGCACTCGCGCGAAGGGAAACGTGGCACTCGCGCGGGGGAGGGAGAACCGAGCGGTGGCGTGGCGCACACAAGATCCTGAAGGGGCGTCCCAGACGGCAACTTGTACGCCAGCCATGGGGGAGATGCGTCCGAGGCGCTCGCCGCCGCCAGCGAACGCCGCGCTGATGGAGCCCTACGGTACGCTGGCTGCGCTGCCGACCGGAGGCTTAAGCTGTATTCAACGAGGTTCGGCCTCCGGACGGTTCTGTCGCGCTGCCAGCGTCGATTGCCGCCGGGAGAGGGCGGCGCATCTCGCGACTTGATCTCTGCGCAGCGTGAGCTTCGGATGGGTCCTCCGGGGCGAGAGAGAGTCGCGGCGAGTGGCGAGAAACGTCCCGCACCGCCGGATGGGCCGCTTGGTGCAACGGATCACGTCTCTGGAGCGCCTAACGCTCCGTTAGCGGCCATTGCGGCGGGCCGCCTCGCGCGCCATTAACTCACGAGGAGCGCGTGAGTCGGAGGGTCTGGCAAGTCGCTGCATGGCGGTGTTAGATCAATGGGGAAGCCCAGCCTCGTCTCCTCCGGGTTTGCCGCCAAGACATGGCTGCCCCTCCACGCTGTCGAGGCGAAGCCTGCTCACTTCACGCCGAGTGTGTGTGGAAGAATTAATCGTCGGCGTTGGCCACGACAGGCGAGAGCGGCCAGTTACTCCGGACCCACGCGTTCGGTGGAAGAACCAAAAGAAAACCGACATAATCCACAGCAGGCGGAGACGAGTGCCTCTAGTGTTGCCCGCCTTCCTCTCGCCAGATTTGTTGCCGCCTGCCCTCTCGCAGCTGGTGCTGAGCGCTTGGACTGAGACACCTGCACCCGTGCGTCGAGCTTTGACCAACCTGGCTCCGTTCGCGGCCCGAAGGCCGAGCATTTCGTCATTGGCGAGCGCATCATGGCGTTGACCCCAGCGCCGACCGAAGCCACTCTCACGACGGCAGCGCAGCACATGCGCGTCACGCTGACGTTCATGCTTGGTGGGTTCTTCGCCATGACCGTACTCTGTGGACTGCTACTTGTGCACTTGCGAAGGCGCCGCAGTGCGGCACTTCGAGGCGACGCGGCCGCTGCCAAGAAGATCGTTTTACCAGCTTTCGAGCCACTTTTGATGCTTCTTGGGATAGTGAACGGCGGGTTCTTTGTGTTCTTCTTGGTGACGCTCTCCATCAACTACTACGTGGATTTCGTGCCCCCGCTTGTGCTCGAAAGCGCATACTGCGGCCACCAGTTTGTGTTCGTCGTGGTGATTGTTCTTCTCCTCCAAAAGAGTCTGTCGATACAAGCACTTGGGCGTTCAGCAGGGATCGCGCTTGTGCTCTCAGTCTACACGCTTCCATACACGTGGTACGCCACGACCAAAGGTTCACCAGAGGACAGGTCTATGTTTTTATATGGTCTTCTTGGAGCACGCTCAACTGTGTACTTGCTCCACGTCTACATGATCGTGCGGCCTCCACGTCGAGCAACCAAGAGAACTATCCGAGAGTTTTGTGCTTTCAGCATCGTGCACAACATCCTCGCGATCATCCAAATGCTGTTTCTCACTCATCAAGCGACCATCGCGTATGCCCAGTATGTCTTTGATGTGATCCTTTTGTGGGTTGCTCTAACGCCCCTTGTCGTCTGGCGAGTCCTCCGAGCCGACACGGACTATTGGAGAGGTCTCGGCGAGCAAGCAGGTGCGCCTGCAACAACTCTTCCAACGACAACACGCCATACAAGAACGAGTATCGGCACGAGGACTCCACGTTCTGCTCGAGATGCACCGCAAGGACGTCATCGACTTTGCGTTCCTCGATCTCGAGTCCCAAATCGGAGTTGGGTCCACCTCCAACGTCTACCGTGGCACATTCAAGGCCAAGACGCTCGTCGCCGTCAAGGTGTACATGCCAGACCGAGTCACAGAAGACGTGCTCGCGGCCTTCTCGCACGAAGCTGCCATGTGCGCAGCGCTGCGCCACCCGAACATTGTGTCGTTCTTGGGTCTATGCGTTGCGCCTCCCACGGTCTGTCTCGTGTTTGAGCTGTGTCAAGGCAACCTTGACGACGTCATGTGCGAGCATGCACGGCGAAAGTACCACCCTGTTCGTCAGCAGATGCTAATCAACGTCGGGTACATGTTGGATGCGGCTCGCGCAGTGTCGTACTTGCACAGTTTTACGCCTCCGTGCCTGCACCGCGACATTCAGCCTGCGAATTTTCTGGTGGATGCGGAGTGCAATGTGAAGTTGGCTGATTTCGGGGAGTCAAGAGGGTTGGCTGTGATGAATTATCGAGCATCGACGAGCTCCAGAAGCAAATCGATGAACTCGTCCGGCTATGAGAAGACACCGAAGAGTGACGATGTGTGTGTAACTGTTGAGCAAGATGCAACAGACGCCTGTAAGTACAATTGCGAAAGTGGGATGGAGCGGTTATGGCATCCCACCGGTCGAAACAAAGGGCCGCTTGCATATGTGGCTCCGGAGGTTGTAGTTGGACGAGAAGATGACTCGCGATACGGAGAAGCTGCGGACGTCTACGCTCTGGGCGTGACAATGTGGGACATTCTTTATCCTTTTGCTCGCCAGTTTCGGGACTTTGAAAACAACGACACTGGAACGGAAAGAACTCTCAACTCGAGAAGCATTCCAAGTGGGGCTGAAAGATTGTACGCTTCGCCCGAATATCATATACCTACAGCATTGATTGAGGTTATCAACGGGGCGCTCCATCACGACCCTCAGCAGCGTCTAAATGCACTCTCCATAGTTGCCGGTCTAGAAGCTCTTGAGCACGAACTCAGTGTCGAAGTTGCATCTCGGGTCATGTTTGACTTGGAGCAATTCGACGATCCAATGGGAGTCGATGAATCTCCAACAAGTGGTGATCGCCATAATCGAGGGATCGGAGGTGTACCGGCACATATTCATCGGTTCACTGGGATTCTTGCGGTAGATCGAATGGTGGATCGAAACTATGTGAGCTTGCCGGTGGAAGGGATCCGGATGGGGAATGCTTTCATGAATGCTGGGCTACTTCACCACGTGACTCACTCTCGGCACTTTGAGAATTCCACCGAGCTCTATTTCTTTGACAACTCGGCAGCTTTATACCGAAACTCAATCAGCTCGCATGGCGCAGAATTTGACGAGCGTGGAAGTCTAAACAATCTTACAAGATCGAGCAAGAGCACATCGGGAACCCCCGATAGGTTTGTTGACGTCGGAATTCCCATGCTATCGTCATTTCACGCGTTGCGCAGTCGCTCTAGAAGTGCAGCGTTGACATCAAGAGGCATTCAGTGCTCATGTAGGAAGCTAGCGCAGCGCCTCGTCCAAACTGTCAATCCTGTGGCTGCGGCTCCAGGAGCTCGCTTCGGCCTCGATTCATTCCGGAAACCGAAGAGGGCGACAGCGGCTCCTAGAACACCGATTCTGCTCGACGCTGGGGTGGAGCTGGAGCTGGAGTTGGAACATGCGTTTGGTGAGATGGACGACCCAGCAGAGTTAGGGGGTGGAAAACTTGCGCCGTCAGCGTGAACTGCAATAGATGTAACATGCACAGATGCACGTTTGTGGGCGATCACTAGTTGCGTAGACGTTCTCACCCGCTTTATGGTTTGGCGTCACCTTGAGGTGCAGTTTGTTGGCGGTCAAATGTGCGGCTATCGTCAGGTGAGATGCACACGCAAGGACCATTCAGTCACATTGCGCGAACTCAGAACGAATTCGTAGATCACGCAACCATAGACTGGATTGTAGAGAGCAATATGACCATGATAAAAACACCGTCGACGAGTTTGAATCGACGTTTCGTTGAGTATCAGCTGATGAGTCTTCACGGGGAGCAAACCGTCGATTTGAGCATAGCAAAGTGTCGATCGGTCGTTGCTGGCCTCTTCGGCCTTCGAAAGAATCCAAAGCGCCAGAAAACAGGCTGTGTTAGCTCTCACAACTCTCACAAGAGTCCAGCGGTTTCCGTTGAATCTGAATGCACAATGCTAAGTTGAAGCCGCCTCGCACGAAGTCCCCATTTTGTTTCACGAAACGAAGCGCTTGCGTTGGGAGGCCAGTGGCCGGTTACTTCGGACGCTTCGCGATTCTGTGGAAGCACTCTGGTCTCACGCTGCTGGCTCTTGATCGCAAAGCACTCGAGACACTTCGCCCGATCGTTTTGCGAGCACTTTGGCTGATTTTATTTGTTCTTTGCATCCATTTGCAGAGTTTTCTCACGCTGTTGTTGTCAATAAGCTCGCGGGCACTTCGCCTTCTCCTTTGGCACAATGAACGCCTCCGTGGGAGCTATGACCCCAGCGCCGACGATGGGGGATTTGAAGACTGCGGCTCAAAACATGCGCGTTATGCTCGTGTTTATCACTGCAGGCTTCGCGACTACATTCATGCTGTGCGTTGGCCTGGTGCTTCACCTTCGGCATCGCAGGCGCTTTGCGCTGAAAGGCGATGCGGCGTCGGCTCAGAAGATCGTTCTCCCAGCGTATGAACCACTATTGAGTCTCCTCGCCTTCGTCAACGGAGCGTTCGTCGTGTTTCTTGTGATCACGCTTAACCTCGGATTGTTCAGCCCGAAGCTTCCTCCACTTGTACTCGAATCGTGCTACTCTGGTAACCAGTTTGTCTTCGTCGTCGTTTTGGTGGTCTTGATGCAGAAAAGCTTGTCATTTCGAGCTCTCACCCGAAGCGTTCTCATGTCAATTATACTATCAACGTATACGATCCCGTACCTCTGGTATGCAACTACATATCCTGGTGACGCGCAGCGCAGCAGACAGCTTCTCATTGTACATCTAGCGCTCCGTGGGTTCAAGTACTTGCTTTTCGTGTACGCTTTCATTCGACCACCCAACCGCGCTTCCAAGCGAACCATACGAGAGTACTGCACATTTGCCCTCACACACTACGCGCTAACTGTCGCTCACATGCTTCTCCTCATTAACCAAAGAACCATCCCAAAGGCTCGATATGTGATGTACACGAACCTGTCATGGGTTGCTCTAACGCCCCTTGTCGTCTGGCGAGTCCTCCGAGCCGACACGGACTATTGGAGAGGTCTCGGCGAGCAAGCAGGCGCACTGCAACAACTCTTCCAACGACAACACGCCATCCAAGAACGAGTATCGGCACGAGGACTCCACATTCTGCTCGAGATGCACCGCAAAGACGTCATCGACTTTGCGTTCCTCGATCTCGAGTCCCAAATCGGAGTTGGGTCCACCTCCAACGTCTACCGTGGCACATTCAAGGCCAAGACGCTCGTCGCCGTCAAGGTGTACATGCCAGACCGAGTCACAGAAGGCGTCCTCGCGGCCTTCTCGCACGAAGCTGCCATGTGCGCAGCGCTGCGCCACCCGAACATTGTGTCGTTCTTGGGTCTATGCGTTGCGCCTCCCGCAGTCTGTCTCGTGTTTGAGCTGTGCCAAGGCAACCTTGACGACGTCATGTGCGAGCATGCACGGCGAAAGTACCACCCTGTACGTCAGCAGATGCTAATCAACGTCGGGTACATGTTGGATGCGGCTCGCGCAGTGTCGTACTTGCACAGTTTTACGCCTCCGTGCCTGCACCGCGACATTCAACCTGCGAATTTTCTGGTGGATGCGGAGTGCAATGTGAAGTTGGCTGATTTCGGCGAGTCACGAGGGCTGGCTGTGATGAATTATCGAGCATCGACGAGCTCCACGGCATCCTTACCCGTGGTAATGAAAGCTCCATATACTAATAGTGGAACTCGTACGCCGACACAAGGAACAGCTCATACCTTTGAAGGACTGGATTCATCAATTGGTCGGCCGGCGACAGTGAAAAGTATTTCAGCATACACAGCCCCAGAGCTGCTTGTTCTTGAAGACGACGATGCTCAACGCGGAGAAGCGGCCGACATTTTTTCTCTTGGAGTCACGATGCGCGACATATTGTATCCCCTCGCAACTCGTTTCCGTGACTCGAGCGGAATTGGAATCGACTCTTCCGAAGTGATTCCTTATCAGCCACCGCAGGAGTATCCCCCGTTGGATCGCCAAGTGCCCTCGTCTCTCATTGATCTCATCAATAACTCTGTTCAGCGAGATCCTCGACGCCGACCAAGCGCGCTGTCAATTGTTGCAACTCTCGAAGAGCTTCAACGAGAACTAAGTTTGGAAGTAGCGTCCAGAATGATGTTTGACTTGCAGCAATTCGATGATCCGATGGCCACCTCTAATCGCCCCGTCGGGATGGGTGGAACAACAGTAGCAATGCATCGGTTCACAGGAGTGCTCGCTGTTGATAGGATTGGTGATCGCAACTTCGTCAACTCTCCGATGGAGAGTGTCAGGATGGGAAATGCCTTCATGGACGCGGGCTTGCTCCACCATGTCACCCACTCTCACCGTTTCGCAAATACGACCGAGCTCTACTACTTCGACAGCATAGCAGCATTGTATCGGAACTCCATTAGCTCGAACAGTGCGGAGTGCAACTCGGATGGAACGAGTGGCTCTCCGAGCCACATTCACTTGAAGCGGACAGCATCAGCCGCGCTGGACAGGTTCGCCGACTCAACAATTCCGATGTTGACATCATTCCACGGGCCGCGTAGTCACTCACGCAGTCTGGCACTACTTTCCAATGTCGAGTGCTCTTGTCGGCGACTGGCTCAGCGACTGGAGCCAACAGGAGTCCTCATTCCTCCGAGCGGTGTGCGAGCTCGTCTCGGTCTGAACTCGCTCCGAAAGACCAAAAAGGCAACCATCCCAATTCTGGCGGCTGCGTCCATCGAAGACGAGCTCGAGATGGAGCTCACGCACGCGTTCGACGGCCTGGACGAAGACGCTGACGCGAAAAAGCAGAACCTCGCGCCTTCCGCATAGCCCGTTGATGTACTGCATTAGCAAATCCAATACCATTCAAAAACAACAAATACATCACTTCATCAAAGAGCTACTTCGTTGCAGTGATGGCCAAGCGCGACCGCGAGGGCGGCGCGGGCGACTGGCGGCGCCGCCAATGGCCGCGCGAGGCCCAAGCGGCTGCTTCGTCTGCTCGAGGCGGAGGCGTCTGTGAGCTCCGTGTGCCTCGGGTGGAAGAGCTGCAGCGGCGCGAGGCGACTGGTCTCCCGTCTCAGGCGCGGAATTCTTGGCTTGGGCTTTGATTGAGCGAGTAGAGGCTGACGCTGCTGTCGCTGCAGCCGAGGGAGGTCGCGTGGTTCAGCAAGTCTGGCCCTGGACAAGTGAGCTTCGACCGGTCGAACCTGGTGAGGAACACTTTGAGGTACCAACCCACACACTCAGCATGCGATTGACGCGAAAATTGTCATGTCCAGGCGAGATACAAGGAGCCCAAGGTGGGAGTTTACCAATTGACTGAGTCATAGAGCTCAGGAGCCCTTATTGGTGTGTATGGCTGCTGAGAGAATAGGTCGGTGTGGATCTCTTGGAGGGATTCTCGGGCTACGTTTCCAAGGACGAGGCCGATCCGAGCGCTCCCCCCGCGCCGTTGGGGCCATACCTCGACACAATTTGCCATTTCCAAGTCGGGGTGGAGGAAGGCAAGCGCCCGCACTTCGTGACGTTCCGCAACAACCTGAACAAAATTATGGGCGTAGGTATTTGCGTGGCTGAGATGCAATGTGATGCCCGCTCTGACAACGGGGGTGTGGATTGACAGACGCCATACAATACAAACAGCGAATGGGTGTTCGCAATGGAGAAGCGCGATGGTTGTGTTTACCTTGATGTTCGCCGGACCCAACAAGAAATCGAAAGCAACAGGAATCCGCACGTGAACCAGAGGCG
Source organism: Phytopythium helicoides (assembly GCA_024867545.1). Lineage (NCBI taxonomy): Eukaryota > Oomycota > Peronosporomycetes > Pythiales > Pythiaceae > Phytopythium > Phytopythium helicoides. The sequence goes on along the minus strand of JANFNE010000020.1, from coordinate 364,751 downwards.
TGGGGCTTACGCCGGTCGTCGATTTGAGCTCTATGCCACTCATCCTCTACAAGGAGGCAGAAACGAAAACGAAGGCTCGAGCACAAGCGACCGGCACGTGAATGAAGATAGTGAGTTTTGCAGCATTTCTGCGCTCACACTTGGAGGCAAATCGCTGCTTGTGGCAGCTGAGATAGATTGCTATGCTGAGGAGACGCAGGTTAAGCAGTCACAAGAGTACGTTGAGCTCAAGACGTTCCGCCTGCTCGAGCGAGAGAAGGACCGCTACGTGTTCGAGCGCTTTAAGCTACTCGCGTTCTGGATTCAGTCGTATTTGGTGGGCACACCGAAGATCGTGTGCGGCTTCCGGGATGACAACTTCGTACTAAGGAAGCTTCAAGTGTTCAGGACTGCCGACTTGCCTTCGTTTGGCCGCAAGTACTGGGTGAGTATCAAAGCCTTGCGATCATGAACCATTCCATAGTGATTTACATTTTTCTCATGATTATGTTTGGAATGGTATCTCTCAGTCGCCGAACGTGTGCGTGAACTTTACCAAGATGCTACTGGACTGGATATACGACACTGCTGAAGAAGGACTCGTGTACACTGTGTCTTATTGGCCGCGACAACATGTTGTCGAGATGGCAGAGTCTATTGGTGAAAGCTCGTTTCTGCCAGCGCACTGAGATCTGACGTGGCGGGTTGTGCTGTCGAGGCGAGCTTTTCTATTCACACGTCAATGCAACGAAACGTTGGCAACGGCGGTGCAATAAGGCTACATCTCTTTGGGCGACGCCTGTCGCTGCGTGATGGCCATCGTGGAGCACCGTCATTGAAGCATCGTTTGCCGCGATCTCGTCGCGTCTTAAACGCCACAACCGCACAAAATAAACTTCAAAGGGTTTCCTCACTATGTCGTTATCATGAATATGTGTTCGACGAGTCTCTCTATTATCCAAAATCAGAGGTTTAATCACCCCATTAGTCGTTGTGTTGAAGGCCGTCAATCGCGCCACCTGGATCTTCCAACAACACGTCGTTTGGCCGACAATGGCGACACGCACCACCTGCTTCTAGCGCTCGTGGCCCCTCGAGGTCCCTGATGGCCAAGTAGAGTATCCTCTTGTCGAGGAGAGCTGGAGCAGACCAGCTAGTCTGCTCGAGCTTCTCATTCTGCTATTTTAGCTGTTGTTGTCATCGCCATCGAAACGATGAAAGCCTGGAGACTTGTCGCTGTGCTTGCGGCCATTGCCGTCTTTAAGGAGGCTGCTGTGCGTGCTGAAGATGATGATGAAGACCGTCCCGGTATCTGCGAGGACACAGAAGACTGCACAGCCGAGGGATACGACTGCATCGCTCTCCAGACGACGCGTGCAGACACAGATACGGTGAAGCAATGCTTGCCAAAGGAGGCAGACACCGACGTGTGCTCGGGCCAGTACCCCGGCATGTGCCCAACCTTCTCTTCGTGGGTGTCGCCGTACAACCAGATTAGCAGTCTGTGCACGTACAAGCCAGCCGAAGACTGTGCCAAGGACCCGACGGGGTCGAGCGTCGAGGGAGAGCTCATCTGCGTCAGCGGCGCCAAGGACCACGACGGCAACTCGATTGATGTGATCTACGGATGCGTCGACTTTGACGTGTCGACTCTGGAGGTGCTGTTCGGTGACGACGATGCCGACGACCTGGCCGACACGCTCGACACGTCCGCTGCGGCCGTCTCTGGATGCGTCAACACGGGTGCCAACAGCACCTCGAGCCTGCTTTGCAGCGGCCAGGGAACCTGTCTGCCAGAGACCACGGGCTCGCTTGAGTACGCCTGCCGCTGCAACGTTGGGTACAATGGAACGTATTGCGACGGCATCGAGTCCAACAAGTGCCAGTTGCCTGGCCAGTGCGCCACCGGCGTCTGCAACCTTACGACCAACGAGTGCGAGTGCGCAGAAGGCACGACAGGCAACCAGTGCTCTGAGTGCGACCCCTCTTCTTCAGCGGCCTGTAACTCCCACGGCACATGTGGCCTCGAGGGAACTTGCGAGTGTGACGACGGCTGGGAGGGTCTCCAGTGCACTAAGGAGATCGACATTGACGAAGACGAAGACGACGACGACTCTAGCTCCACCGGGAACGCAAAGGTCGGCGATGGCAGTGGGAGCAACTCTGCTGGATCGATTGGCCGTGTCCCCCTCACTGCGTCGTTGATGCTTGCTGGCGCAGTCATTACCGCCACCGCGATGGTGTAGGATTCGATTCGATACTATAACAAAAATTATACGCGGGGTGGCGTTTCTTCAAAAACTTTCAACGGCTCCCACGAGCGGAACGTCGATCCGTTCGCGAGGTTTGTCCAGCACCTCTCTTCGCCGGGGTTTCGCCTTGAATCGATAGTGCTGCATGGCTCCTTTCATTCATGCTGTGCCGTGAGAGCAAATGGCAAGCTCAGTGAAAACTTCGATCCTTCAAAGGAAATCGCGAGGATAACGCTGGTCTGGTTGCATTCCGGAAGGGATTCTTGTGTGTTTGGTTGGGTAGGACAGGGTGACTTGAGGAACACACGCGAACGCAGTAGTCGCAATGCTAGAACGCGAACGAACGGCATGCGTAAGCGATTTGGCAAGCGAGTGGTTTCAGTCTCTGAACAGCGTAGGGCCGCTGCTGGCTGGCGACACCAAGCGCTTGCTGAGTCTCTAGCGAGTCGGTGGTGGTGTCATGGGCTGTTTCCTGTGGCTTGACTTGTCCATGCAGGCAGAGCGAGAAATAACATTTCCCGTGGGCGTCTAAGATGCTCGGCGGAGCGCTGGCGATGGTGTCGGAACATGCAGCCACAAAACCAGTCGCGACGGATCGACAGCAAGCAAGCACTTTACAAGCAGGCGGAGAAAGAATGGCAAGCGCAACGGAAAAAAAGGCTGAAGAAAAGCGGTTCAGTTTTTCGTGGAAGCGCGCCGAGAGACTTTCCGAGACAGCCTTTCCAGCATAAGGCCGCCACGTAAGACTCGCCGCAAGCAAAGCTCGACTTAGCACGCGCACGCGCCTGTCAGATGCGTGACACGCTGCTTATAGTAGAGCTGAGGCGCCTTGGTGGGGGTGCAGCGTCCGTTTTACTCCCTGGGCGGCGGCGGCCAGAGGAGAATTACAGAAAGAACCCTGCTGGGAATAGCATGCAACAGCATGAGCAGCTCTCTGTACTTCAGCAGCTGCGAGAGAGCAGCAGGGCGTTTCGCCAGCTAGAACGCTGAAGCAGCTGCAGGTAGGCGAGTCACCGCGGCGACGGCGAGCATTCGCGATTTCGAACCTTCGGGTCTAGCGCCGCTACTGACTCGTCGACTTAACACGGCGACGAGGATGTCGTCGTTGTCTTCTTCGACGATGTCTGTGACGACGCCGGACGCGGCATCGGCCAACACATCGGCCAGCATGTTCTGGGTTCAGGTGCTGGCGCTCACGGGGTACTCGATCATGAGCGGGCTGTGCATCCTGCTAATCTGCTACCTGCGGCTCAACCGGCATGTGGCATTTCGTGGAGACGAGAGAGCAGCGAGAAAGCTCATTCTCCCGGCGTACGAGCCGTTGCTGTTCCTGTTGGCGCTCGAGACCGCCGGATTTGCCATCTATACGGCCATCGCGCTGTCCATCAAGCGCTACACGACCCACTTACCCGCATTCGACAGTGAGGTCTACTACGCCGGCCGGCAGTTCGTCTTCGTCACGGTGATCGTCTTCATTCTCCAGAAGAGTGTCTCCATGCCAGCTCTCCGAAGAACGATCGTATTTTCGATGCTGCTCTCGTCGTACACGCTGCCCATTGTGTTCGTGTTATCTTACTATTACGAGCCGACCTCGAACACAGCATACTGGATCACGGTCTCGTGCCGTCGACTACTTCTCATTCTATACGGCTACGTGTTCTGCAAGCCGCCGTCTCGAGCAAGCGTTCGGTCCCTGCGCGCATACTGCTTGTATGTTGCGCTGTATCACGCCATCATCATGACTTCTTCAACGATCTCACACTACAATGTTGCTTCGACTGCGTCTGACGTGTTCTCGTGCACCGTAATTGTGTGGGGGTCACTTTGCCCGCTGTGGATTTGGCACGTGCTGCGATCAGACACGGAGTACTGGCGCGGTATGGGTCAACGAGCGTGTACGCTGCAGGCCAGCTATCGCCAGCGACGTGCAATTAACGAGCATCTTTCATCCCATGGACTCCACGTCCTAATCGAGATGCATCGAAAGTACATTATCGACTTTGCTCACCTCGAAGTCAAGTCGCGCATTGGTGTTGGTGCTAGCGCTGTCGTCTTTTCAGGCGTATTGAAGTCCCAACGTCCAGTAGCCATCAAAACGTACACTCCAAGAATTTTTAATGAAGAGACTGTGGCCCAATTTTCACATGAAGCTGCATTCTGCGCAACGTTGCACCACCCGAACATTGTGGAGTTTATTGGAATGTGCGTGAGCCCACCAACAATTAGCCTCGTAGCTGAGCTCTGCAAGGCCAGTCTTGAGGACTTGTTATTTGCCCAAGCTCATCGGCCTCCGGCTACTCAAAGACTGCATAGTCACGAGAAAGCAGACGCGCAAGCGCTCTTGCGAACCGCATATATGCTCGACGCGGCGCGAGCAGTTGCATATCTGCACAGTTTTTCGCCACCGCTGCTGCATCGGGATCTCAAGCCTGCCAACTTTCTTGTTGATGTTGACAATAACATCAAACTTGCAGACTTCGGCGAGTCCAGGCAGCTTCCTCGTCAACAAGTACCTGCACACTACTTTACCGAGACTCAGCAAGAACAACTATACCATTCCATCGATGAATGCATTTCGGGCAGGTCACATCTTCCAACTGTGTCAACTCCTGCTCCAGTGACTCCCGTCGCCATGATGACAGTTACTGGCACAGTCCATTATATGCCTCCAGAGATGATCCGAGGACGCTCGGGACTCGCTGCCTACGGACAAGCAGCAGACGTTTACTCGCTTGCTGTCACTCTCTGGGACATTCTTTACCCACAGCGAAACAAATATGCCGAGGTGCGAGACAACTCGAACCACTTTCAAGTGCTCGAGCGTGTGTTGGCAGGTGGACGACCCGAGTTTGATGTCGATGTTCACCCCAAGCTCCGGGACTTAATTGTGTGGGGGTGGCATCCGGATCCGAACTGTCGCCCGTCGGCGCAGCAGTTGGTGGCCGGGTTGGAGTCTCTCCAAGAGGAGACGTTGGCGTCGTTGGCGGTCGAGCTGAGCGACGACTTTGACCGAGCAACAGCTGCTTCTGGTGTCGACGATGATCAGCACGTGTCCATCAGTTTGCATAGTTTGGAAGTGTTGAGCAATGCATCATCAAGCGTTCCTCCACAGCCACCGCCAAAAATGGAGCCTGCTGATCACTGCTTCACAGGAGAATTTATGGTGGAGCGGATGGAGGCAATGTTCGATGTCGATCCGCAGAGTGGAGAAGGGATTCGCCTTGGACATGCATTAATGGATGCGGGCTTTCTTCATCACGCGTCCCACTCGCAGAACTTCGAGTGCAGCGGTGCCTTCACATACTTCTTTGACAGTGAAGCCATCCAATTTAACCAGCCCGTGGCAATGCTTGAAGAGAAATGTGCCTTTGATGACTCGAATCCGGCAGCGAGACCTCTTTTTCTCCGTCAGTCGCTGATGATGACGACGGAAGATGATCACGACACCGCAATATCAATATGAAGTGTCAGATCGGATTGGTTTGTCACAACCAAAAACACCCCAGCCACAGACGAATCGAAGCCGATCGGGTTTGATGTCTCGATAGCATCGACATTTTCAAGTGTCACTTCTTCTGCTGGACCTCGTCGCAACGCCGGAAAGGGGTGCTACGAGTACTACATGGGGAAATGTGCATGCAGGCGGCTAGGCCAGCGGTTGGAGATTCCCCGAAAGTCACCAGACGCTCAGAGAGCGCGGCACGAACGCGTTCACCGCTTTGGTGTCAGCTCGCAGGCTATATCTGAAGAGGATGAGGACATGCTTATGCGCAAGCTTCTAGCAGAAGATCACCACGCAGTCTAGAGACGGAAGTGATGTATACGATCATGCGGTTACCCCTGCCGCCTAGATGTTTGCTTGTCGTTGAGTCCCATCAATGAAACAATTTATGGCAGTAGCTATGTTCGTGAATTTGCTATCGTATTCGTAAAAAGCCTGGTACGTGTAAACGCGCATTTGTCATTCCGTCACTGCAAGCGTTCGTGTCGTTTGTCTGTCACCCCGCCGATTAGCGACGGCCGTGCAACTTTGCTTAGTGGATGGCATGATGCGCCACAACGTAGAACATCAAGAAGGGCTCTGAAACCACCACATTGCGTCGTTGCTATGCATTTTCTTCGGTGAAACGCCACGAAGAACGCCGCCAATTGGCTTTAAGTTCAACTGCGGAGCCAAAAGGCATCGGCACATTCGGTGCCCGTCGAGGAACCAAAACAGATCTACACGCGTTCTTCGTGCCTTGTGGCCCATAATCAGCGCCAGGGATGTCGAAGACGATCGCGAGAGAGCGGATCTTCTGGAACCAGATCCTCGCGCTCGTGGGGCATGCAGCCACTTGCTCGTTGTGCTTATCGCTCATTGTCTACTTACGCGTCACTCGCGCTGGGGCGACTCGGGGTGACGCTCGCGCTGCTGCACGGCTAATCCTACCCGCGTATGAACCTCTGCTCTGGATATTATGCCTCGTGACAGGATGCTATGCACTCTTCTTCTCGATTGCATTACGCATCAAGTTGTTCACCACAACTATTCCCCGACTAGAAGGCGAGCTCATGTACGGGGGCCGACAGTTTGTCTTTGCACTGGTAGTGGTTTTCCTGCTGCAGAAGAGCGTGTCACTTCCCGCGGTGGCCAGAAGCTCAATGCTCTCGCTAGGTGCTTGCAACGTACACTATCATAGTCGTGTGGGTCGTGGATCTGTTGGACCCGCAACTCGACTCGTCAGCTTTCTTCTGGATTCAGGCTCCGACTCGCAGTTTGGTTCTCGTATTGTACGTGTATGCTTTTCTCAGACCTCCAACTCGTGCAAGCAAGCGCTCTATCGCCACTACTGCGTTTTCGTCATTGTGTATCACGCATTATTGCTTACAAGCACTGCAGTAACTTCAAGCGGTTCCGTTCCAGTGTTGAACGCGCTTCTGGGATGGACCACGCTACTCTGGAGCTTAGCATGCCCACCTCTCGTTTGGCGATTGCTACGCGCGGATACCGAATTCTGGCGAGGAATGGGGGAGCGCATTTGCACAGCGGGAGGCATTGGTATCAATCTCACTCAACTGCAGAATCAGCCAATACAAGATCACATTTCGTCGGCAGGGATTCATCATCTCATTGAGATGCACCGGAAATACGTCATCGACTTTGCGCACCTCAACATTGGATGCCAAATTGGTGTTGGATCGAGCTCAGTAATCTATTCCGGTGAGCTGCGCGCATCAGTACCAGTTGCAATCAAAATGTACACTCCACGAGCATTTTCGGAGCACACTATCGCTGAGTTCTCGCACGAAGCAGCGCTGAGTGCATCACTTCGTCACCCGAACGTAGTGTCATTCATCGGTATCTGTGTTTTTCCACCTCAAGTATGCCTTATAGTTGAGCTTTGTCGAGGGACCCTTGAAGAGGTCATGGCTGGTCAACACCAACAAGTCTTGTGGAGAATGGGCCGGAAACACACAACCGGTATTCTTCTCAGCTACATGCTTGATGTAACACGTGCGATCGCCTATTTACACAGCTTTACGCCTCCAATGCTTCACCGCGACGTTAAACCGGCCAACTTTCTCGTTAGTGCCGGGGACACAGTGAAGCTTACAGATTTTGGAGATTCCAGACAGCTCCCCCACACACTGATTTCCACTACAGAGTCAGCGTCGGCAAAAGGCATAGACAGATCATTGCAATCAACATTTTCACGTTCATCTAGCTTGGAAGAGAGTGAATCCAGTGAATATGCAGCTGCTATCATGACGGTCACAGGAACAGTTGACTACATGCCTCCAGAGATGATCCGCGGACGCTCGGGACTCGCTGCCTACGGACAAGCAGCAGACGTTTACTCGCTTGCCGTCACTCTCTGGGACATTCTTTACCCACAGCGAAACAAATACGTCGAAGTGCGAGACAACTCGAACCACTTTCAAGTGCTCGAGCGCGTGTTGGCAGGTGGGCGACCCGAGTTTGATGTCGATGTGCACCCCAAGCTACGTGACTTGATTGTGTGGGGGTGGCATCCGGACCCGAACTGTCGACCATCGGCGCAGCAGTTGGTGGCAGGATTGGAGTCTCTCCAAGAGGAGACGTTGGCGTCGTTGGCGGTCGAGCTGAGCGACGACTTTGACCGCGTACAAGGCGTTGTGGAAATCAGCACTACGAGTGCGCAATACAGCAGCAGCTCAGGAAGTTCTAACTCGAGGTCTTGCGGCTCAGAAATTCGGCGCACCTGACTGCTTTCTTGGGGCGAGAAGTGGCCACAAGAATGGAGAAGCTGTTTGGTGTGGACGCACAGCTGGGCGAGTCCTGTTCGCCTCGGAAATGCCTTCATGGACGCGGGTTTTCTCCATCACGCCTCTCACTCTCGAGGCTTCGAGCGCGACAGCAAATACTTCTTCGACAGCGACGCCATCAGCTTCTGCCAGCCCGTTGCTCTGCTAGAAGACACGTCCGACGTCGCGTCCGAAGATGAAGTGCATCCCCTCCGCCGGTCCGTCGCCAGCACCGCAGCTTCTCATCAACGCCCTCGGGCTCTCGTCCGTCCAGCCAGTGGCATCTTCTCCTCGCTCGCACGCAGCTTTTCGGCCTCCTCCGACCTCAAAAACAGCGCCAGTAGCTCCCCAACCGCCCGCGCTCGCTGCAGATGCCGCCAACTCGCCCAGGGCTTTGAGCTGGCCGACCAGGCGGTTCCTGTGCGCTCCTGGGCCTGGAGAGCGCGCGCCAGGCGCCTCCAGCAGCGCCAGAGCGCACACAAGCGGCTCGGAGGCGACTCGGCGCGTCCCCCATCGACTCACGTGGCGCTCAACGACCCCAGCGCACTCAGCCGCAGGCTGCTGGACCCGGAGCACGAGCTCTTCGCCATCATGGACGACGAGGCGTGGAGCGGCTCGCCCGTGTGATCTGATTGGTCAAATATTGGAAATAGAGGGTTTTCATTGGTAGAAAACGCTTCTGTCGAGGAAAGCGCGCGAAAAAGCAAGAGCCATGGCGTCCAACGCGTGCCCGATCTGCTCGCGCCACTTCCGGCCCGAGAACCTCGCCATGCACGTCGAGTTCTGCCTCACCAAGGGCTCGAGCGGCTCAACAGTCTCTTCTGCAGCTTCGTCGCCATTCGCAGCGTTCCCGGCGGCCAAGAAGCGCGCAACTCCGGCGAGTTTTGGCGCCAAACAGCGGCCAGCGCCGCCTCCAGTCGTTCTGGCGCCCAACGGAGCCTCTTCCAGCGCTAAAGCAGCAGGTCAAGATCAAGAACATGAGCAGGCGCCGGGATCGGCGTCCAAGAAGCGCAAGAGGCTTGGAGAGCCGTCTGGAGTTCCGCTTGCAGAGCGCATGCGGCCGAGCTCCTTGACAGATTTGGTGGGCCAGGACGAGGTTGTTGGACCCGGGAAGGCGCTAGCGGCGCTGATCGGTGCTGATCGCGTGCACAACATGATTCTGTGGGGGTGCGTGTCAAGTATGGCTGTGACTATCGCTCCGTGCAGTTGAAATGAGTTGGCTTTGATCTATTGTGGCGCTTTCAGTCCTCCAGGATGCGGCAAGACAACCTTGGCCCATGTGATTGCCAAGAAAACTACGTGCAAGTTTATTGCGCTGTCAGGGTCAACTTCATCAGCAGCCGACATGAAAGAAGCCCTCGAGCGTGCGCGCGGAGAACGGAAGCTATTGAGTCGCCGCACTATTTTGTTTGTCGATGAAATTCACCGCTTCAACAAGAACCAGCAGGTATCCAATCCGTGTAGTCATTTACATTACGTTTGTGGACAACGCTGGTCTGACAAGCAATGATGACAGGATATCCTACTTCCAGCAGTTGAAGACGGGACGGTCACGCTGATTGGAGCGACAACTGAAAACCCTTCGTTCGAGCTTCGAAATGCGCTGTTGAGTCGCTGTCGTGTGTACACACTTCAGAAGCACTCGACTGAGTCTATCAGTAAGATCCTTCATCGAGCGCTCGAAGATCACGAGTCGGGAGGGCTGCTATCGCTGCTTGAGTCGAGCAGTGACGCGGAAGATCTTTCACACGGTGAAATTACCATTGAAGCTGACGACGATGCAATCGCCTTTATCGCGAATCAGTGTGGGGGAGATGCTCGAGTGGCTCTCAACTGCCTTGAAATTGCACTTCAAACAGCAACAGTGACCAACACTTCAAATACGAGCGACAGAGCCAATGGCCCCGGGGTCAACTGCACAAGCCAAAAAGGAACACCTGCGTCCAAACAAGTGCTTCGGCTCACAGAAGCGCATGTACGTCATTGCTTCGCTCACCGCCAGACGCTGCTTTACGACCGGAAAGCCGACTTTCATTACGATCTGATTAGTGCGCTGCACAAATCTGTACGTGGCAGCGATCCAAATGGTGCACTATACTGGCTGGCTCGTATGCTTGAAGGCGGTGAAAACCCGCTGTATATTGCCCGCCGTCTCATCCGCATGGCTAGTGAAGATATCGGGTTGGCAGCCCCAGAGATGCTACCGATTGCAGTCTCAGCTTATCAGGCTGCTCATTTTCTTGGGATGCCCGAGTGCGATGTTGTCCTTGCGCAATGCACCGCGATGCTGGCACGAGCTCCGAAGTCGATCGAAGTGTATGGTGCGTACAAGCGCGTAAAGCAAACGATTCACGAGTGGGAGGGTGGTGCTCAGCCTGATGTTCCACTCACCTTCGAATGCCCCGACCAACCTCATGAAAGATGTGGGATACAGCAAAGGGTATTTGTACAACCCGCATCACACAAAGACTGAGCTACAAAGCCAGACTTACTTGCCCGACGAGCTGCTTGGCACCGATTTTTTTCGCGACGAGATTGTTGAGGAGGTTCGTCGCCGTAACGATGCAGATGAGTCAAAGAGCCCATAGGGATCAGAGTAATCACTAGAATGATAATTGGTTAATGTTGATCTGTGCTCGACGGTCGAGCATAAGTATTTGACACTGGAGAGTGATAAGCAACATAGTCCGCGCGCACAGACTGCTCCCCATCACGACAGTCGTCTTCGTCGCGGCTATCATCGGGTAGAAGATTAGTCGTAAGCCCAACGCTTGATATCGTTGTTCCAGCCTCCTCAGCGATAGCTCTGTATTTCGTCCGGTAGCGCCTTCTGCCACGTCGCCTTCCGTGGCGCTTACTCTTTCGGCCACTCTCAAGGCTTCCATGCCTGCGGCACGCACATTGTCGTCCAACCATTGACCGATAGCTTGAGTTGCTACTGGTAAGACTACTTGCGCTGCCGGCGAAATCCCAGTAGCTGTCATTTGGAGACGACGCCACAGAATTCAGCGTGATACCATTGCCAGACCTCTTTCTGCAGATTGGATTGTAACCTTGATACGGCGATTGGAGCATGATACTTGTGGCCGAAGACGATCGAAGAGTTGGAATCTCATAAATCGGTACCTCCCCCTCCCCCTCCTCCTCCTCATTGTATTCGTTTTGATTTGTATAACTGTGGCGCACCACGCCCCCTGTTTGCGCTTCAAGACGGTCATTTAGCTCAAACTCTTCTACATCAAAGAAAAATGTCGTGCTGCAATCAGCAAAAGCACGAGCATGTTTGACGTGATGCAGAAATCCGGCGTTCATAAGAAGATTGCCAAGGCGCACACTCTCGCCTGAATTGGCTGTCGCACCCATATCCATCATTTTCTTGACAATGGTTGAGCCAGCATAGGTTTTCACAAGCATCGATTCTTCTTGTATGCAACACTTGTCTTGTGCTAGCTCGTCGTGAATTAGGAAAGCAAACTGTGCAGCTGTTTCTTCTTGCAACTGCTCGAGTACACTAACGATTTCTTGTGCAGATGGTCGACAAGTCGGATCATCATGCCAAGAAAATTTCAGCAATAGTCGTAGTCGAGGGTGCAAGTGGCGATGATCGAGATGAGGCCTCGTCCCAGCAACTACTGAGTCAAAAATACGTAGGTAGTTGTTGTTGGAGTCTGGATATTTCTCAATGCCAGGGTGAAGGATGTCCCACATTGTGATTGCTAGGGCGTACACATCTGCAGGTTCGCCGGAAGATGCGAGACCAGCTTTTCCATTGATAATCTCTGGCGCCATGTAGTCAACCGTTCCTGTCACTGTCATTTGTCGGCCGGTACAGGATTGGATGCGCGATGCTGTAGGTACGGCGTTTGGAACGTACGCCAAACTTGCATGCTGTTGATAGTCAGCACCAAGCTCATCGTCACTATCCACATTCACAGACACAATATCGGGCACCGACTCGTCTGTATCTTCCTTCGGGAGATTAAAATTGCTTCCATTGACCTTAACTTCCCACGGGATATCACCTTTTGGGAGGCTCCTTGAATCGCCGAAATCTGTTAGCTTGACGGTTCCCTTCGCGTCGACAAGATAATTACCCGGCTTGATATCTCGATGAACTAACGGTGGAGAGAAACTGTGCAAGTACGCAACGGCACGTGCAGCATCAAGCATATAGCCAAAATTCACAAGGATTTGCTGGCGGTTGACATCTTGATTGTCAATTACTCGTTGACTAGCAGCTCCGCGCAAAACCACATCAAGGCTCCCAACACAAAGCTCCGATAATAGGCAGATAGTTGGAGGAGATACGCAAATGCCGACAAACGTGACAATATTGGGGTGAACAAGTGCGCTGCACAATGCAGCTTCATGAGAAAACTCTGCCACCGTATCTTCAGTCACGCTTAGAGGTGTATATACTTTGACGGCAACTTGCTCGCGCGATTTAAGCACTCCTCGGAAAACTGTAGCAGTCGATCCAACCCCTATTCGCTCATGAAGCTCGAGGTAAGCGAAGTCAACAACGAAGCGTTTGTGAAGCTCGATCAGCACATGCAAACCCTGCGATGAGACGTGCTCATGCATGTGAGACCGCGCAAAGAGCATTTGAAGCGCACAAGCTCGCTGCCCAAGCCCTCGCCAATGCTCTGTATCGGCTCGCAATACTCGCCACACTACCAGCGGGCACAATGAACCCCACGCAACGTTAATGTACGCCAAAGTGAATCCAAGGTGAATCTGCTGATTGTAGAAAGCAGTAAGGTACACGAAATCAAGCACGTGGGAGACGATGCCGAATACGCAATACTCTCGAAGTGTCTGAGTGCTCGCACGACTAGGTGGTCGAATCGAGATATACACATACAGCAGCGCAAGCAGACTGTGCGCAATTGTGATCGACCAGTAACTTCTTGCGTAGTCAGCAGGATCCTTAGATACTGTCAGGTATACCATTGGAATCGAGAAGCTTGAGAGTAAAAGGCACAGAATACTTGTACGCACCAGAGCTGGTAATGACACGCTCTGCTGAAGCATAAAGACGGCAACAAACATGACGACAAACTCCCGACCTGAATTGACGCTCTCCGTGAGAACGGAGTAGATACTCGCGATGTGGTAACTTGCGAGCTCGGAGACGAGCAGGAACACTGCAAAGAGTCCAGTTGCTACCAGAAGCAGCCACAGCAACGGCTCAAACGATGGCAGTAGTATCTTTTGTGCTGCATTGGTGTCTCCCCCGCGAGCAGCAACCCGGTGATGCCGAAGGTGGGCGATCAGTAAGCCACAAAGAGCGCTCATTACCACATAGCTACCCAATAACACCAGCGTGAGCACTCGGATCTGGCGGTTTGAGTACTCGATCAACTCGGAGTCGATCACAACGGAGATCGTCGTGCTTGGAGAGAGAGCTCTAGTCACTAGCTCAGTTGGTGCACCGGAGCGCGGTGCAATCACTCCACGTATTGCCTGTGTCGTGGCCGCTGGTATTCGCATCGCCATTTGTGTATGATCCAATAGCTTGCGGCGCCCGGGAATCTTCCAGACTGGCATGCACCAAGCTCCAGCGAGACGCGAGATCACGGTGGGGAGTCTTCGAATGGAAATCGACCTCGCCCAGAACTGGCCCACACCGCACATATCACAGCTCGTCCGTCGTTGCAGACGACCATTCTTCCATCGTTCGATGCTGCGTTAGTTCCGCGAACTGACGGCTCGAAGAGGAATAGAGAGTCTGTGCATCGGTGGAAAGCGGATAGTACAGGGAGGCAGCCCCTCGTGTGCTTTGCGCCGAGTTGCTTGAACTGGTTGCCGTCCCCCTGCAGTTTGACGAGCAGAGAAGAAGGCGATAAATACAATAGACATGCATCAGTGACTGCATGTCCAGGTAGGTGTCATCTAGATGCAAGTATGCGGTCTGTACATTCTGCACTCGAGAAGTTACACATACGTTCAGCACGTTCGGCGGAGAAAACAGTTCGAAAACGAAATGTGCATCGAGTACTGTACGGTCCCTCCGCTCACTTCAAGACCTTCGACTTGCCCTCAACACGACGGGCACATTCCGTTACTGTAAAATCACCTCCATGTTACGCGACCAACATGATCTTTCCGACGCAAGTTCCTCTCACTCTATACAACTCAGCTACTTGGAGTAGAATGACAGCGCCGTCTCGTTGCGAAGCACGTCACCGAATGCGTGATCTGCAGCAGCTCCGTTGAAGAGGATGTAGTCTCGATCCTTGCCTCCGTCCATCTTGTAGAGTGGGCCGACTGGGATCAGCTCGGTGTCTCGCGAGTGACGGAAATGCCCTCCGATGTTTGATTCAGGAGACCGAAGCGCCAACACTCGCAGTGACTCGGCGATCTCCGCCATGCTACTGCCCGCCCCACAGTCGACTTTCGAGGCCGAGAACACTGGTGCGACCTCTTTCTTGGAACTGTACAGCTTAACCTCGGGCAGGTTGTCGTCGAAAAACGACTTGTACAGCTCCAAGCTCTCCTTCGGGATGGTGCTTGTGGTAGACTCAACGAGTTTACTGCAATCGAGAGACTCCTCGAAGATTCTGAATGAGCAGCGTCAGTGCCGGTGTACACTACAGTGCATCCATGTCAAACAGCACACGTACTTGCGATCTTCTGGGTCCGTCTTGAGCTTCTTCGCGACCAAAACCCGTGCTTTGATGTTTTGATCTAGCCCGGTGTACGGTCCTGTCTGGATTTTAAAGGTCGCACCACCACGAATCTGCGCCTCCCGCAAGCCACGCGCATCGTCGGGGCTAATATTGTTCTCGCGCAGGTAAGCCTCAAAGTACATTTTTGCGCTCTCATTGTCGCTCTCCCAAAGCTGTGGCGACTCCTTCATGTGCACATATCTGTTGCATAATTCATTGCTCTCCATCAGTTCCGGCATGAAGAGTAATTCGCATCCAGACTTGAACATACCGGTCATACAGAGGATCAACTGGTGAGAAATTGCAGTCGCCAATGAACTTCTTCTGGCTGCTGTTGGGACAAACACTTCGTTAAGCCAATGGCAGGAGTGTTATGCAATACGAAGCCCAACAAGAGCAATACAATACCTTCGCGTTTGAATAAGTCGCTCCATCGTTACCGGCTCGTCTCTGCGAAGCCCGCCGCTTCTGGAGGTTGGGCCTCCATGGGATCGTTCGCCAAGGATACTTCCTGCTAGATTAACTCGATGTCCATGCCTAGAGTCGGCTCCACTGATGCTCAAAAACTCCTCCGACTCCGATACACGAAATTCGTGCGAGCTATCACGGCTTTTTCGAACCGATTCGACGCGTTCCAGCTCCTCCCCAAAGTCCGGAGCACTCATGCTCCGGTACGACCTTGTTGGGAATTTTCCATCCGTGCGGCGAGATGGGGGAGGCGGCTCGTACTCCGACGTACTCTCTTCATCAACGCGTGCAAGGGCTGCGATAGATGATGACGATGGAGCTGACGTCAAGTGGGCGACAACTGCACTGTCTGTTCGTCGCTTGGCTGCGCTTTCAGATTCATCTGAAAGCTCGATTGGGTTCATGAACTTGTATCCAAGTACTTTCTCAAACGTTGTCATTTCTTCAGGATGGTACATGTGAAGAAATTCATCCGAGTACAATGGGCCGAGCCCCTTCAAGCCGCTGCGCACACCGCCGACAGTGTTTGGCGATCTCATTGCACACGATGATGCTGTGCTAGATTGACAGGCAGAAGTCCCATTGGCTGGCGGAACACACTTCTGCCGATCAAACGATGCAATTGGTTCTTTCCACCATTCTTCCATGACACGCCGGCACTCTCGGATGTATTCATCCCGCTTGTCGCGATCGCGCCTCAGAATGACTTCACGATAGTACTCAAACTCATCATCGATAAACTCTTCGTCGTCATCTTCCTCCTCGGATGTACCTAGCGGCGGTGCACAGCACGCTAGCTGTAGAGGCATCCCATAATCTTCCCCGAACACCGTCCGTTTCTTCTCCGAGTGAAATTCAATGTACTGTCGAACTTTTTCGACAGCTTGTTTCCCATTCCGAACTTCAAAATTGTGGAGGTAGTAGTCCGACTCGAGTTCCCAGAGAGGAGGTTCATCTTCCTTCGGCACAAAGTGGCCAAGGAATATGTTGATGGCATCTTGCTTGGCAGTGTCCGTGAAAGAGTTGCTATAGTATCTCCTGATGGACGTCAGAAGCTCTCGGTGCTTGACATTCTCCCGTGCTGCACTGTTTTTGACATTCTTGTGGGCTTCGGACCCGCCGTATTGCATCGAAATGGCGTCACCGACGAGGGAATAAAGCTTCATAAGCACCATCACCAGCTGAGAGCGACTTTCCAGCAGCGGCGTGTTTCGAATTCCCATAACGTACAGTTGTTGACCGAGTGCACGCATACCAACGCTGAACTGGCTCACATTGGTACGGTCCAAGCAGTCAATACAGTTCGTCCGCAAAACGCCTCGTTGCTCCAGCCACTCCCCTGAGTTCTTTGAGATTGTAGGCGACGGGGGAATATGGTTCTTTGATATCTCATCAACTGCGTCGGAATCGCCAAAAACAGGAAGTTGTGATAACAATCCGCCAGAAGACGCAGAAGCAAATCCTCCAACTGGCTTCCTTCCAGTCAAATTCAGTTTGCGCTTCGGCGCACTGCAAAAGACTCCAGTTTGCCCAAGCGCCCACACTGCGACCTTGTCCAGCGAATGCAAAACATTCATTCCCTTTTGCTTCGGGCCAGACAATCTCGAGTAATCCAACGCGACGTATCGCACGCGATGTTCTGGTGGCATGAAATTGTTTAGGTACTCGACTGCATTCATGTACTCGTTGCCGACAATCACTTCGCGCTCCTTTTTCTCGTTTTGTTTGACGAGATTGAGCGCCACAATAGGAGATCCGTAGCGCTCAAACAGATCAGCAAAGTGTTTTTGCGTTGCCGTGTACGTTGGATCCACGCGGTTCAGCACAATAGGAGGTTTGGGCAATGTTGGAGACGTTTCCTGGGACCAAAACACTGGAATGGACCCTCGATGCTGAACGAAAGAGCTGAATTTGCCGGGACCCATATTTTCATCCTCAATGATTTGCTCCAGCTCAACATCGTTAGCCACCATGCCAGTGTCCGCTACGCCACGCTTCAAGTAACGGGTTCCAGCGAAGTGCCTTGATCGCCGAGCAAGCAAAATCACGCTGACCAGTCGGCCAAAGATTGAGCACTTGCGCTGCTCATAACAACCCAGCACGAGCGGAATTACCAGATCTTTGACTGCCCCAGAACTCAGACACGCCTTTAATTCATGAGTCAGGTACGAGTTCCAGGTGAACATCTCGGATGGTTGCGAATTCTCAGTCGTCATGTTATGCTGAAGCGTGTGCGTGATGTCGTACGAGTAGCTGAAAAAGAAATCCTTGGTAAGGTCGAGGAAGTGAAACAATCCAAGATACCTCTTTTCTGCTTCTTCTTCTGGGCTCGGATTCAGCCACCGGTTGATCCACGCAATCGCAGCATTATCCTTTTCTGCCTGGCTCACATGAAGCTGCTGGGTCGCTGAAATGCCGTAAATTGAATTTCCACCAATAAATCCAATTTTACGGCGCTGTGTGACAAATGTAAAGTAGTAGCCTCGAAGGAAGCGAATGCAACCGACCATAGCGACGGCAGTGAATGCACGCGTGAGTAAGCCGGCTCCGCTGGCGCGCGTGGCTTCTGCAATATGCTGCAATTTTGCCTCCATCTCATCCCAAATGTAGACCTTCGGGTCCTCGGTGAGCACTTGCTGGAGGCTAGACGGCCGCTCAATCATTCGATTGAGCTCCAGCAATCGGAAGCGAGAGTAGTGACGGTCTGAGCATACCACGTAGTAGGTTGACGGGGTCTCGTAGATGGTGAACCGCTCCAGCAGCGCCATGCTGGTCACCAGCGACGGCTGCCTTCGCCCGAATGCGCGCTGGCTTTCTGCATTGGACGCGTCCTGGTCGCTCAGGCGGCTCATCGACTCGGCGTTCCCAACGCTCGTGCTATGTTGGCGCCGCGCTGACTTGTACGCAGTGGCCGTCTCGCTCGTTGGCATGCACACGATGGGAACGCGCGGCTTGATGCCCAGCTCCAGGTCGCGCTTGACCGACACAAGCATCGACATCCTGCGCGTGCATTCAAGTTAGCTCCGCTCCCCTCCGTCCAACGCCAAGCGAACGCACCACCAGTCGACATCGTGGCTGGACTCGTGCGACGAGAAGGTCTCCTTCTTGCTTTTGCTCAGCGCGATCTCAAAGCAGTCGCGGCCGTCGCTGCGCACGTGCGCCAGGTCGCAGTCCTTGAGCCGGATGGTCGCGAGCTTGGAGCTGCCGTCGCGGTCCAGCGACACCACCAGCTCGCCCTGCTCCAGCACCAGCTCGCACCACACGAGGCTCCAGTCGCCGGGCTTGCTGGGGCTGAACAGCCGCGATGTGCGTCGGTACAGCGGCCCCGAGAGCTCCATGGAAGGCGGGCGGCCTGTCTCGGCGGCTTCTTCTTGGGCAATGCGGTCGGAAAGAACGCCTCATGATTCTCTCTTTTTGAGTCGACGGGGGTTTTAGCCAATCAAAGCGCTTAATTGGGCTCATCAAATCGCCTTAGACCTTTTACATCGACACCTGCAGGTCCGGGTGCAGCTCCTGGAAGACCGAGCGTACGTAGTCCTCGAGCACGTCGAAGCACTCGGAGATACGCAGCTCCTTGAGCGCTGAGCGAGGTGGCTCCAGCAGTTGGTAGGCAAAGTTCACAAGCAGCTCGGTCGTGAGCCAGCAGCACCACGAAAAGTGCAGCGACTTGAGATTCCGCCACCGTGCCATGTGCAACAGCAGCTCGGCGCCGTTCTCGCTGCTCGAGACGTCGAAGCAGTCGACGACCTTGAAGCTCTCGATGAATGGATGCTCCATGCCAAGCCGCTTGACAAACTCAAGTGATAGCCCGCTGCAGGAGATGAGGCAAAGCGATTGGAGTCGGGTGTCATCGTGGGTCTCCACGATCTCGACATCATCGGCGTCCAAATCCTCCCACGACTCGGCTTCGTACTGAGTGAGCGGCCCATTGACTTGCCACGCGAGTCGCTGGTGGTCCGTCTCACTCTGATCAAACAGATCTTCGAGGGACCTTTCGTGTCGAATGAAGCCGAGAGTCAGCTGATCCGTGGGTTGCTGCAACAGCAGGCTGACATTCCCGTCATTCACAGTCTTGAACGCGGTCGTGAGCTCGGAAAGACGCGAGATCATCCACGGCTCAAAAAGCCCGAAGAACTCGCACGTGAACGGGCAGGTCGCTGAGAACATCTCAAACGTCTTGGCAAGCTCGACGATGCATCTGCAGCCACCACCACATCAATAACTTGTGCAGGACGCCACTGGTAGTGGGAAAAAGTCTAGTGCACGCACCTCTCCTGAAGCGACGAGAAGGCGTGCACCGTCTTGGCGGTTGTCTTCTCGAGCTCCGTGGCGATGGCCGTTGCGCCGCGCTGCTTTTGGCGCTCCATCTGGTCGTCCTTGAGCCGCGCGTTGGTCCACGCCGCCAGCACTTCCAGCCGGGGCCTGACGCGTTTGAGCGCGCGGTTAGCCTCCAGCCGCCGCTCCTTCTCCGCCAGTTTGCGCTGGGCCTGCCTCGCGATGGAGCTACGCGCCGTCACCTTGGCCGCCTCGTACTGCCAGCGCTTGTTGAGCACGAAGCTGCGCGTGCGGACCGAAAGATGAGCATCGCCTATAGTAAGCGGTCTTTGCAGCGGCGCAGAGCTTCCAGTAGCCAACGCACCGCTCCATCTTGGACCCGTAGCCGCCGCACTGCCGGCCCTTGCGGTTCCGCCCCATGCTGATTGCCGGCTTGGCTGGACTCTCGAAATGCGAGCAGCTACATTGCCTTCACAAACACATAATGTTCTTTTGACAGGCATATTATACGATATGAAAGGACTATGTGACGTGTGCCAACTGCTCCTACTTCAACGCCAGATAAAGCAACGCTAATCGTTCGTTGTGTTTTTGCCGTCTCGAAGCTCCAATGTCCAAGCCCAAGGCGTCTGCACCAGTGCCAAGCGCTCCAAGCAGCACTCCCAATCCAGTCCCATCCCTCGATCCACACACGCCTGCCGATGCAGCAGACAGCAGCTCACCTGACGACTCATTGGCGCTTGCAATGTCTCCAGTTCAAGTGCACATTGCGTTCAATCCTTCGGCTGGCGAAGTGCACCGGCGAGAGCGAGGAATGCCGTGGAGAGTGGAGGTGGAGAAGAAGATCGTGGCAGCAAATGAGAAAGCGAAAGACGAGCAGCTGGAGAAGCGGCGCTGGGGACTCGCCAAGCAAGTGCAAGACGGACTCATGCACAACTTCCGCATCAACTACGGCATTGCGGAGCTGGCAAATATCATCAAAGACGGCGTGACACTGAAGCAGCAGCCGCCTGGACGTGAGCTGACACCGCTTGAAGTCGCACATGTGCAGTTCCTCGCAGCGGCAGAAAAGTACGATCTCAAGCAGCTCGTGCTCCTGCTTGACAAATTTCCGAAAGGCCCGGGAGGGGCCAACAAGAAGAACATGAAAAAAGGCACCACAGCTTGACTACATATTGTACATTTGCTAGAATAGCACCGGTTCATCTTCGTCCGTCATGAGTTTCAGTTCGTAGAACTCCATGAGCTCTTCGATGGATGCTTGCAGCAACGGACCCGCCAACGAGTTGCCTGCATCGAGACAACCCTCACGATGCTCCTCCGCGTCTTCTTGCTCCATGCGCCATTGCTCGTACTCGTGTGGTGATCGGAACAGTGTGCGCTTGTCCCCTAGAATCGTCTCGAGCGACGACTCCAGCAAGTATTTGATCCGCAGCGAAGTCCTCTGCTCTTGCTCATCGTATGGGAAGCCATTTCCGGTCTCGTCCGATGCGCGCAAGTCCTCCTTTGGGAGCCGAGACAATTCGTCCAAGTAGTCCTTCCACGCGGTGCTCACTGTCTGGAAGAACACACTTTCGGCTGCAAGAGGCTGGTCTCCGACCTCATAGTCGACTCGATGCAGCCACCGGCTTCGATAGCTATACGGCAAGTCCCCATGGTCATTGTGGTGTGCGCCGATCCATTTCTTGCCAACTCGCAGCCGCACAACGCGCAGCTCGCCCGTGAGAAAGTCGTTGCGCCGCTTGCGCACGTACACCGTGAGGTTGAACACCTGGTCAATCTTGACTCGCCACGACGTCGGCGGCTGCCATAATGCCCACACGCACTTGTTGAGCAAAAAGTCGGAGACTTGCGGGTCCTTGAGCTCCAGCGCGCGCGCGACCTTCTTCCACGACGGCACGTTGAGCAGCTCAGGGCCGCAGTTGTACACCTCGTAGTCGCGCGCCTCGACGACTACGCGTTGCACACTTTGGCGTTGGTTAGTCCGACCTCCTCGCGAAGCCAGCCGCGCCGAACCTCACTCGCTCGGCTGGAATTCGAACGCCTCGGCAATCGTGGTCGTGGAGACGGCCTTGACGAACCAGAGCTTGGACGCGACCTCAGCGTGGTCCGCGAGCCGCCGCACGTGGCGCAGCACCCTGTCCTCGACCGCGCGCTGCGCCTTGGCCAGCACGCGCTCGTCCACAATCGCGTAGTAGCGCTCCGCCTCGCGCGCCACGCGCTCCAGCCCGCCGTGCGTCGCCGCCGCCGCGCGCTGCACCAGCGCCGCCAAGCGCTCGGGCGGCAGCGCCACGCCCGCCGCGCTCCCCATTGAAGTTGAACGAGCGAGCGCCGCATTGTGCAGGACGCGCACGCCATCTGTGTCTCATTGAAGCGGAGGAGCTATGAATAGCGTGCGACATAACGACCGCCGCGGTGACGTCACGACGCTTCGCACTGTAGCCATGATCGAGTCGCCGTCACCGTCGCCGGCGAGCGAGCGCCACGCGCCGGCTGATTCAGCGCACGGAACGGAGCGACACCTCTCGCAGCACCTGCCATGCTCAAGGATCGCGACGTGCGCCAGCGTCGGCGGCGCTTCGCGGCGCGTTCCGCTGTGGGCTTCCCATCTTCGGCATCCATGTTGCCTCCTCTACGTACCGCGTGCTTCCGATAAAGTATATTTCGTGAGATGTCGCACGAGGGTGGTACGAACGCCGAGTCGCGCGGCCCATCCGCTCGGCCGCGTACACTTGAACGGGAGGTTCGGCCGGGAGATTCCGCCCTTCTCCCGCCCGCCCTGAAAAAATCTCGCCGGCGCTGGCGAAGAGCGAGAAAGGCGGCGACTTCGCGGCGGTCGCCCGGCCGAGGCAGAGAAGGCGACAGCCCCAGCCAGCGGGAGCTCCGAGCCGTCGACCAGTTGGGAGCGGCGCGTCGGAGGCGCATATAGAGGCCGACGCGCGCGAAAGAATCGACGGGAAAGGCCAGCGCTGATAAGCAGGAGAAGGCGGCAGCATCATGTCGGGCTGGGGCATCCGGCTGAACCCGTTCAGCAACAGCTACTCGCAGCTGGAGGCGGACCAGATGCACTTCGTGCACCAGGCGTACTGCGAGGCCATGGAGGTCAGCGAGGAGGACATGCCCGTGCAGCTCAAGATGGACGACTCGTTCTACCCGCTCTACCGCCCCACCATCTCGGACTTCGACGAGAACTCGTACCTGCGCAAGATGCAGGACGTCGTCGGCCTGCTGCGGAACCCCGCAGAGGCCATCATCTCCTCCATTTGCGCTTACCAGAGGGTGCGTTGCTTGTCGCCACCGTGAAGGGTTTGTTCAAAGCGAGCTAACGGCGTGGTCTCGACGATTGCAGGAGCGGTATGACCGGTCGTTCGCCTTCACGGGCTACCTGAACGACCCGCGCACGCTGCTGCTGGAGGAATTCAAGGACTGGGCCATGCGCTCGCTTGCGCCGGCCTCGTGCACGACCGAGGCCACGCTCGTGGACGTCCGTCGCCGCCACGCTTACGTGCTCCGATTGCAGCACGGCCAGCAAGGCATTTTCCACTCGGGATCGGGCGAGCGCTCGCTTATCGGTACGCTCAAGGACGTGCGTAACGTGATCGAAAACCGCGTGCTGCCGACGATTGAAACCGAGCGCGCGCACTCGTCGGCGCGCGAGCAGCTGCACACGCTGGAGGCGCGTGGCACGGATGGACTCATGCACGGCGTGCAGTTTTTGTTCTACGTGCTGCGTAACACGGCCAATACGCCAGCCGACTGCACTATCAGCAACCTGCAGTCGCAACAGCATGCGGGAATGAGGGTGAGGAAGAACCGATTGAATCTCTTTGAGCGAAGCAGTATGCTAACAGTGTCGGTGCTAATGTTCGCAGGACGCAATGCAAAGCAAGTCGGGCCAGATGCTTGAGGTGCTTCTGACGACGCCTTCGTTCCAGTACGATGCACTGTTAGCCTGATTTCAGCATGCCATTGATCTGATCTTTTGTTTGCGGAAACGAATCACAGGGAGCTGTTTCCTCAATCGCCTTCGGGGCCGGGACAGCAAGATAAACTTCGTCCACTGCTTCTTACGAATGAGGAGGAAGAAGAGATGAACCGTGCTCCAGTGTTCTGCGACACGAAAGCGAATGCGATTGTGCCAAGCGTGCTGGTCCGCCAGCTGCGCCGCAATTCAAACCCGAATGAGGTGGCCATCACGCCCGCCGAGTACCTGTCTCAGAGCAACTCGGGCGTTGTTTCCCTTCGAAAGGAGGTGAAGGACGAGGCCTTTGAAGCGTTCACCAAGCTCCATGGTCTACTGAAGCTTTTGGCCGATTTGCTGGTCTCTTGCCGCAAGGCTCGACAGCTGGCTGGCCCAGGCGGCGACTTGCTTGTGTATGGACCCGGAGGTGAAGAGGTTCGTCGGCTCATGCACTCTCTTGAAGCCGTTCAGTCGGAGATCTCCAAGTTGGTGAGCCAACTCACCCGCATTGGTGTGCGGGAGCTCGATCGCTTGAAGCCGAACCAAGAGAAGGCTTGGCGATGGAGCTTCAGCAAGGTGCTCCCACTGGAAGGGTACCTTGCCCGCGACTTTGGTGCTTGCGTTGAGCCCATTCAGCGCATGTATGCGAACGCAGACCCATCGCATGTTCAGAAGATGCTGAAGCAGTTCCGTGAAGCGACTGGCATGTGGGTGGAGGAGAACAGCACGATCTGTCGATATGTGACGGCTGCGCTTGGTGGAGGTTTTATCGAGGATGCGCCAAAGAACAAGGTACGCTCAAATATGGTAGTGGTTTGTATTCGTCTCAATACTTAGGATCGTTGCGATGCAGATTGCGAACGGAGACATACAGGAATCTCCGGTGATTGAGGTGCTTGATGACGAAGAACAAGAAAACACGCAGACCGCGCTCGTTGTCAAGTCGAACAATAACAAGCCTCGTGGCGTCACGCGCCGGAAGAGTAGCATGGCATCTACTGCTGCAACCAGTCGATTTGAAGTCCTAGAAGAATCGACGCCTGACGACGACCCTGCTGCAGAGAATCAGATGGTGGTAGCGAACAACGGAAGTCAAGCTATGGTACCTGTCAAGCCTCGTAGTGATAATGGGACTTCCTCGTCCGATGCGCAATCATTGTGGTCGAATGCTGCATCCTTGGTGATGTGGATGAATGGCTCGAAAGCACCGGTTGTTCCAACCACATCCAACCGGAAAGATACTCGGAGTCCCCAAAATTCTGACACTGATGAAGACGACGATGGTGCAGGAGTCGACCGAGAGCCACTTTCCTCGGGCTCCTCGAGCAGCCTGACGGAAGATATTGCCGCAGCGCAGGGAGGTGTTCTGGACACTCTTTTGTTGGTTCGCCAGTCGATTCAGCGTATCGGCCAGTTGTCGTGGGGCGTGCGAACATCATATCACACATCCTCCATCGATGAAGGCGATTTCGATGCGTTCATTGTGCTGTGCTCGATCTACACCACTACTGGAGTTCCATGCTCCAGTGATTTGCTCGTCCGCGTGCGTCAGCACCGAACTCGCCTGCAGCAGGTCCTCCAGAAGCATATTCGTTCGGTTCTGAGCTGCATCGTTGTACTCCAGCGACGGATTGTCGACGAGACCAAGAGCATCCCGGGAATGACACTTGCCTACCGTCGGATGGGTGCAAGTCTACACGGATTTGAGCTGGAAATGGACGCTCTTCTAAACAGCTACAAGCAGATCGTCTCTGAGTGCTCCAAGATGAAGGCTGGTATTCTGTCGATGCCGCTGACTAATCATCGCGAATCGGATGATGTCATTGGCATGGGTGCCTATGCGTACAACTCGCTCAACGAGCTATCAGCGCGCTTTGGCGGCTCTTCCGCACCCTCTGCGGCGATCCTGACGCACGGCGAATACATGACGCAGCTGCGCAGTCAGCTGGACCTCCACTTAAACAGCATCTCGCACTTGTTCCAGAGTCTCAAGAGCACGATCGAGTCTGTTGGGATGGTCAACGATAGACTACGGGTACGTCTATGGCTTTGTTTTTGAATGGCGAGGTTGAGTTGTTCTGACTGACACTGATTTGTAATGACAGGGCTACGTCAAGTTCCCCGACATTGTCGTTCCGCCTCAACAGCTTGACTACATTTTTGAGGTACGCGTCATGCCTTCGTTGCTGCGATGAACGAAAGAATCGGCATCTAACCACTTTGTTCGGTCGTACAGTATAACTACGACGGGTTTTTCCGCCAGACGACAAAGGACCTCGAAGTTCTCCTTGCGTCGTTCGACGGTCGCAAGTGATTGTCATAGTTCTTGGAGCGTCGCCGACTTGATGATGGTGGCCAAGGGCGTGCCGCCGCAGTTTATTGTTTATTCTCCTTTTCGTGCCTGCCGCATCCCCTTCGTAGTAGTGGCGGCAGGGTAGGCAGCTTTCGAGCACTAAGTAATACAGGACATGCGAGATCAATCCCATTGATGTATCTAGCTCTCACAACACATCCATGATGTCGTCTCCACCCACTATCGACTCGACAGAATCTGCTCGACTGCGCACCGGTGTCTCCGGCGCAGACGAAGACGACGCCGTCCCAGTTACATCATCGTCCTCGGCCGAGGCAGCCGTACTCGCGTCACTGAAATTCCCTCCATTGCCCTTGTTCAGCAGGTGCGAGGCCACCATGTGCTGGTGCTCGCGCTTGCGCTTCTTGTGAAGTTTACTGTCCTTGCCCGGAACGTGGCTCCGGACACCTCCGGTCTTCATGGACGCTAGTTTCCCGCCAC
The DNA here is from genome assembly GCA_024867545.1 of Phytopythium helicoides. Taxonomy (NCBI): domain Eukaryota; phylum Oomycota; class Peronosporomycetes; order Pythiales; family Pythiaceae; genus Phytopythium; species Phytopythium helicoides. The sequence goes on along the minus strand of JANFNE010000020.1, from coordinate 338,084 downwards.
TGCCGCTGCTGCTGGATCCATGAGTGACGCTACTCGCAGGAATCTCGGACGAAATCTTGGCGCCACCCGCGAGCGTCACCGTCAGCCTCCGTCTCCCCGTCCTGTTGGAAGTTGCAAGCACAACAAAAATCAGTCAGATGGAGGAGCTGCTACATGCACAAAAAACTTGAGTGAGACCCACAGTTCCTCTCTGGAGCCCGAGTAGTTGACGAGGTCGAACGTGGGCTCTTTCGCCAGCTCGGTGTAGCTGCAGCAGGCCGAGAAGAGGTGCTCAGCCTCGGCGTACGGCTTGGTCTTCTTGGGGTTGAGCGCCTCCTTGCGGTTCGGCTTGCTGTCGATGAAGCCGTCCCAGCCACGCACGATGTTGCCGTGCGCCGTGTCCTCCAGGTATGCGGCCTCCTCCTCCTCGATCTGCCGCTGCACGCGCAGCACCGAGTCGTGCAGCCGCCGCTGCGCCTCCATGAGCGCGCGCATCTCGTCCGACACACCGGCCATTTTCGCGATTTTGGACTGAAAAAGCGACAGAAGCAAAAACCTCTGCTACAAAGAATAATCCGCAAATGCATATATTCGGAAAACGTGATTGTGCCTTTCCTGGCAGGACTCAATACCTGTCAAATTACATGGTCTATACCTGGTCGGACGCCTCGTGCGAGTCGGCCACCTCCGCCATCGACATGGGCGACGTTGGAACCCCGTTCTGGTCGCGGCGAGAATTGGGCGACCTCGGGAACGCCGACTTGGACGACTTCCCGTTCTGCTTGGATGTTCGGTTCTTCATCTCCGTCTCCTTTGTCGGTTGTTGATTCCGTGGTTGACCACCAAACACAGGCTTGAGGTATTTCTCGTCCATGCGCTCCCACAAACCGTGAATACCACTGCGCTGCACGCGGCGAGCTGCCATGCCGAGTTGATGGAAAGAAGAATCAGCATCGTGCTCGTCTTCGTCATCAGACAGCAGACGGTCCGCGGCACCCTCGCTGTGTTGAGGCACCAAATTGTGTTAGATGGAGATACACAGAGTCGAACGGAGCCCACAAAACCACGTACTCGTCAAACTCTAGCTCGCCAGTTTGCTGAGTCGTCAAGCCGAAAAACCGAAGAACTGGGCTTGTCCCCATGCCGAACACCTAAAGCAAACATTTTGTCAGGTTCTTCATTCCGAAGCAGGGGGTTGTACTCACGTACCAGGGTGGTGAACATGACGGTGAACAGGGTCGTGCTTTGAATTACAGTGCGGTGGATGTCGTTCGGCACATTGACGTTGAGTGCTAGCGCAAATGCGATAGCACCACGCAGACCCGCGAACCAGATGACAAACATGTAGCTCCACTGGATCTTGTCGTTTTCCGGACGCCCCAGGTTGGCGAGCAGACACATCGGGAAGGTGTTGAACATCCTTGCAATCACGATAGCTATCATGTTGACGAAGATGAAGCCCCAGTCCCACGTGAAGTACTCCGAGTACGCAACGACGCTGACGCCCATGTAGATGAACACGAAGTTCTCGGCCATAAAAGCAGCAGTTGACAGTAAGTGTCGCAAAGCAGTGGCGCTTTCGTCCGCAATGTTATACAGGTGATAGTGGCTCATCAAGACACCCGAGAAAAACAAAGCAACAATGCCACTGAGTCCCGCGAGGTCGGCAGCAACGTAACTCAGATACGCCGATAACAGCACAATCGAAATTTCGTACGACGGGTACTGGCGAAGCGCAGGGTCGGCTTGCTTGAGCAGGAACGCCGATGTAAAGCAAACGACGGCAGCGAGGCCGACAGAGCCGAGCCCAATGCCGAGGACTTTGAAAATGATAACACTTGCATCATGCAAGGTAACGTCGCCATTGCCCTCGTTGATAAGATGTTGGAAGAGCGAGAACGCAACGATGGCTGGACAGATGATTCGTCAAATTAGTATCACTCCTTATCATATAAACAACAAATACACTCTGCACGTACCAACACCGTCGTTGAGCATACTCTCGCCAAATACCAGGTTGAACAGGAGCGATGGCGCGCCATTTTTCTTGAATACCGACAGGGTCGCAACAGGGTCAACAGCGGAGATCAGCGATCCGTACAGATACGCTTCTGTCGCTGTCAGCTTGGTGATAAGACCCGCATTTCCCATCCAGATGAGCGCGCCACCCGTGATGAACGTCGCAATGAGTGTGCCAACAATGGCCAGCAGCATGATCGCCGAGAAATTGGAAAAGAATCCTCTCTTCTTCATGTTGAATCCTGCTTCAAGAATAATCGGCGGCAACAGGCTACATGCAACAGTTATAGCATGATTAGATCTCACCATGGTGACACTAGTTTCCGAAGCGAGTCACGTACGCGTAGAAGAGAACCTCTGGGTTGAGTCCATTCTTGAGGGATTCCTGAGGAGGAGGACATCGCAATCGTCAGTCACCACCTCGAAAAGCCATCATCACGAAGGAGGCATCAGCAGTTCGTACAATTGGCGAGATGAGGCGCAGCGCGACGCCGAACTGTTAGCACAGACCCAAGTCAACACAGCAGCGCTCGTTAGCCACCTAAACTTGCCTCCTTCATCGTCTTCCAAACAGCACACGCACCAAGACGCCGAAGAACATGGCCCAGGCCGACTCGGAGATGAGCGCCGGGTACTTCTGGCGGTCCAGGCGGTAGGCAACGAGCACGAGCACGAGCTGCAGGCTGGCGATCACGAACAGCTCGATGCGCGTCCACTCGGCGTTCTGGCTGGTCTTCTCGTTGCCCGTGACAGCCGCAACAGCCGCCGACGCCGTCGCGCTCACCACGCCGTCGAGCACGGCGCTGCCCGTCGTGGCCACCGGCGTCGCCACCTCCGCGTCCATGGTCTCCGCAGCAGCACTGCGCTCCACCACGGCTTCTTCAGAGTGATGAAGCGAGGTCGGTGACATGGGCGGAATGGCGCTAGGTTCGAATGCGAACTTATCCATCTCGTGATCGAATTTGGCCAATCATTGTGCGGGAAATCTCTGACGTGTCTACATGCTATTTGAGTTGAAGTGGGTGGGTCTCATGAGCGCGGCCACTGCTGCTGCAGGGCGAGCAGGTCGGCCTTGGTGTCGACGCCTGGCAGTGTGGAGGCGACCTGCACGAGGCGGATCTTGTGGCCGGCTGAGAGCACGCGGAGCTGCTCCAGGTCCTCGGAGTCCTCCAGCGGCGACGGCGGCAGCGACGGGAACTCGAGCAGGAACTGCTTGCGGAACACGTACATGCCTACGTGGCGCAGGTACGTGTGCTTGTCGGGCGAGAACGCGCCATCCTTGGAGTGCGGGATGAGCGCGCGAGAGAAGTACAGCGCGTTGCTGCCACGACAGTCGACTAGGTCAGCACTCCAATGCCGTCCTCGACAAGCGCACACAGGCAGCAATAACCGCTCACCCGCTGCTGTCGCTGACGCACTTGACGACGTTCCGACTGCGCGCGTCTTCTTCGTCCACTATAGGCGTGGCGAGCGTGCTCATGACGGCCTCCGGCGGGCCCTGGCGCAGCGCCTCGACGCACAGGTCGATATGCCTCGGGTTCACGCCGGGCTCGTCGCCCTGCACGTTGACGACCACGTCGTACTCGTCCAGCTCCTGCGGGTCCATGGAGCGCAGCGCCTGCACGATGCGGTCCGTGCCGGTCGCGCAGTCGCCCGTCAGCACCGTGGCGCCGCCCAGCTGCTCAATGACGCCGAGCACCTGCGCGCTGTCGCTGGCCACCACCACTTTGGCCAGCGACTGCGCGCGCGCCGCGGCCTCGTACGTGTGCTCGATCATCGCGCGGCCGAAGAACTGGGCCAGCGGCTTGCCGGGGAAGCGCGAGGAGCCCAGGCGCGCCGGGATGACCGCCAGCGCCTTCTTGGTCGTCATGGCGGGGCTGGCTCGAGGCAAAGTGCGGCCGCTAAGTTCGCCGCGTATCTGAAGGCGAAACGGTCACGCACGCACTTGAGCTCCGGGCCGGAGGCGACGAAGCGCCATGCTGCTGGAGGAAGGAGGCGCGCATGCAGCGGACGACGCGGACGACAAGAAGCTGAGACGAGGCAGGAGCGCCGCGTACTCGTACGGCCGCTACGAGCGCTGCGCGCGCGGCGCCACGCTCGGCATCCTCGCGCTCTGGCTGCTGCTCGTGCTCATGTACTACGGCGGGGACTTGGGCTCGGCGTCGGCGAGCGCGGGGCGACCGGCGGCCGGCGGCAATGCGAGGGCGAAGGCCACGGCCGTGACGTCCGAGGACGCGTTCCCGGACTCGACCAACTTCCTCGTCATGGGAGACTACGGGACGGGCGACGACCCGCAGAAGCAGGTCGCGCGCACGCTCGAGAAGTTTGCGGCCGCTCTTGACCCGCCACCGGCGTTCGTGCTGTCTACGGGCGACCAGATCTACGAGCACGGGTGAGGCTGGAGGCGTATCCGCGAGGAGGGATTCAATGGAGACTGATGAATGCGTGCTGAACGACAGGATCAAGACCGCCAGAGACGATGTACTTGCGTCACGCTTTGAGAAGGTGAGTCTGGCAGCTATGAACCGTCGTGACGGTTTGCTCTGATGGGTTGCTACGCACCATAGATGTATTCTCACGAGAGCCTGCAAGTGCCGTGGTATATTGTGTGAGTGTGCGCTTTCACCTCTCGTCATCTCACTGCTTCACGGCGCTTATTACTACCTATTACAACACACAGGATCGGAAACCATGACTGTGAAGGCTCAGTGAGCGCAATGCTCCAATATGCAAAGCAGGAGCAGTCGCTCTGGTACATGCCACAGCGCTACTACGTCGTTGAGCGGCCAGTGGCCCCAAGAACAATCCTTCGCATAGTCGTTGTTGACGCCTGCGACCTAGTGTGCGGCACAGAGCCACGCAACGTGCGATGCAACGAGCTCATGAACCAGCAAACGTCAGCTGAAGCGCGCTTAGAGCAGTACAAGTGGATCGACAAGGCACTCAGCGCACCAAAGCCGGACGGCGTCGACAAGATGTGGACGATCGTAACGGGGCATTGGGCCGTGTACAGCTTTGCGGGTAACGCCGACACAGAGGAACTTATTCAGAACCTCGACCCGCTTCTGAAGAAGCACCGCGTCCACGCCTACTTTAGCGGCCACGACCACTCGCTGCAGCACCTGAAGAAGGTCGAAGACCGCTGGACGCGCAACTACTTTGTGTCTGGTGCTGGCGGATACCGTATCCACACACTCAAGCCGAACGCTCGCAGCAGCCCAGACCTGGTGCACGCAGCCATGACGCACGGCTTCATGTCGGTGCATATCACCGATGAGCAGTTTATCGTGCAGTTCTTGGACAAGGACGGCGAAGTCCTGTACACTACCGAGGTCCAATACGACTGATTAGCCCACTTCCGGCGGATCTGATACAGATCGACTATCGAAATCGAGTACAGCTTGAACGCGTCCGTGAACATCTAGAAGCTTGCATTGAGCGAGCACATGCAATTAACAAACTAGAGCGGTGAGGAGGCTCACGAGTCCTTCTTGAGGTTGTACCACGTGAGCTCCTTGGCTTTGACGAGCTGCAGCACCAGCTGGCTCTCCTTGCGTTTGATCTTGACGTCCGAGATCTCGTCGTGCAGCTTGGGGATGCCAAGCACGCGGGTCTTGCCCTCGTAGCCCTTGACGCGCAGCGTGAGGCTGCTGGCGGTCCAGTCGATCTGCGTGTTCTCCTCTGGGTGGCTGCCAATGTTGGGCAGCGTCACATACACCGACACGCGCTTCTTGCCGTCGGCCCACGCGTAGTTGGTGATGGCCTCGGTGGGCTCTCCCACAGCCTCGACATCGACCTGCTGCTTCTTGAGCAGCCGCGGCTGCGCGTTGCCGTCCCACTCATGGATCTCGACGTCTTCGCGCTTCTTGTGCGCGTAGTAGTAGCTGTTCTGGCCCTTGCTCTTGATGTTCGAGTGCAGCGCCGACGTCTCGGTGGGCGACTCCGCCTGCTGCTCCGTCATGACCACGTCGCTCTCGGGGGAAGACATACAGTTCGCCTGTCGCTAAGCTCCGACCGACCGCCAGCGCTCCAAAGCCGCAATGAGGCCGAGCTGCTGACGCTTACGCACCCCTCGACGGCTACGGAATCGTGCGTCGCTTGGATTCTAGAATCGTACTTACTCGGCATTTGATAGTACCACCAGGTGCACGCCATGCATTTGATGCAGAACGCAGTTCAGTAAACTACGTCCCCCCTCGCGCAACCTTCTCCCAACCTTCGCGCGACCTCCGCTACCACGTTTTTGAAATTTCAAACCCTGGCAGGGATTGCCTTTGCGCCGGCACATCACCTCCAAGCCGACGACCTCGGGCCTTCCGCCATCCCTCGGCTTCTGGCGGCCGCGGAGGCGACTTCCCCCGCGCCAGGCGCCGATCTGCGAACACCGAGCGCCGCGCGAGCGAGCGACGCGTCCTCATGGCGACCGACAGCGCCGACTTGCTCGTCTACGAGCGCCCGCGGGCCGCCGCGTCGGCGCTCTCGGACAGCAGCAGCAGCGCCGCTAACCACCGCAAGCGGCGACCCGCGGGCGACGCGGAGGTCGTCAAGCCGGCGGGGGCCGCGCTAGCCAAGCACAGTACGAGCGGCAAGGGCAGGAGCGCGGCGAGCGGCAAGACGCCAGGCAGCGCCGCGCCGACCGCGAGCGGAGGCAGCTCGGCTGGTAGCAGCAGCAACGCGAACGTAAGTGGCTGGTGGAGGGTACGCTGCTTTTGTGGTTGGCTCACGGGGTGGCTGCTGTGGAACGATAGACGTCCGACAGGTTCATTCCGAACCGCAGCGCCATGAACCTCGAGCTCGTGCAGTGCAACTCGCCAGGCACGGTGGCGGCGATTTTGGCCACAACAGGCAGCGGAGGAAGTGGGATTACAGGCGCGAGTTCTGGCAGCTCGAGCGGAAGTGGTGCGAGCTCGGGAGGCGACGCAGGACGGCGCAGCGGAACCAACCCGGCCGCTGCTATTGCCGAAGACGAAGAGAAACAGTTGTACAAGAAACGACTCGCGAGCGCGCTGCTGGGCAATGATGAAGGTGCCAACCACAAAATCCTCAAGTTCACAAAGGAGAAGCCCGCAGTGGCGCCGCCAGAGTCGTTCAAGTCCTCTCTGCAAGCTCGGTTCTCCCACAACAAGCTAAGCGCGATCCCCGCAGCAGCAGCTAAGAAGCTGAACCGCCACGTTCCCTCGGCACCTATCAAGGTCCTTGACGCACCAGAGCTCATGAACGACTACTACCTGAATCTTCTCTCGTGGGGCTCCAACAACATCCTCGCTGTTGCACTTGGTCAGTCCGTGTACCTTTGGAACGCCGATACGGGTGATATCAACGAGCTCATGGCTCTTGATGGCGATGAGTATATTAGCTCCGTTCAGTGGAGTGACGCCGGAGGAAGCTCTCATCTGGCCGTTGGCACAAGCGATGCAGTCGTCCAACTGTGGGATGTCACTACATCGCGCCGTGTGCGAACTATGAATGGCCACTCATCGCGAGTTGGCTCGCTAGCTTGGAACAGCTACATTCTGTCGTCGGGTTCTCGCGATAGCACGATTGTGCACCACGACGTCCGAGCACGCCAACACCAGCTTGCAACGCTGACAAGCCATGAGCAAGAAGTCTGTGGCCTTCAGTGGTCTCCTGATGGATCCATGCTCGCTTCTGGCGGGAACGACAACGCTTTGTGTCTTTGGAAAGCTGGCGATATCGGCACTAGCAACACTCTGCAGCGTCCAGCACACCGTCTCGAGCATCACACGGCTGCCGTCAAGGCCATTTCGTGGTGCCCGTGGGAGCGCAACTTGCTGGCTACAGGTGGTGGTACAGCAGACAGGACCATCAAGTTTTGGAACACCACGAACGGCGCCGTGTTGAACTCTGTCGACACAGGCTCTCAGGTGTGCTCACTCCTATGGTCTACCACCGAGAAGGAACTGCTGTCATCGCACGGGTATTCTCAAAACGAATTGTGCCTCTGGAAGTACCCGAGCATGACAAAAGTCAAGGAGCTGACAGGCCACACTTCTCGTGTTCTTCATCTCGCCGCATCTCCGGATGGATCAACTGTAGTTTCTGGTGCGGCCGACGAAACGCTTCGATTCTGGAAGGTGTTTGGACCCAACAGGAAGGCAAGCAAAGCAGGCTCCCGTGGCAGTGTGCTCTCGAGCTCATCTCTGTCGAGCGTCATGAGCATCAGATAACATGTTCAACCTATTCGGCAGCTGCCAGGACTCTGCGATCAGGTACACTCCAGCGTACAGTTCCTCGTCGCACCACCGTGATAACTAACCGCGCGATGTTTCTTGCCGTAACTTCTCCTCAAAACGAACTCTTCCTAGGCTGCCTGGAATCAAGCGACCGGAGAGCGCGAACGCGCACTCGTCGAGAAGGAGTACGATATGTTTGGCTTCTCTTGGCAGACTTCAGTGACAAAGGTTCCGTACCCCATCAGCTCCGACACATCTCGAAGTATCTGTATGTTGTCTTATAGCATTCAATTATTCCACGCACTCATCCTGCACTGTTGAGAAGCCCATGCTCGGGCTTGACCTCACTCCTGCCCCTTTCCGACTTGATAAACGTTCAGTTGAAGGGAATCATGCTATTTTTGTATGGTGGCAGCTCTAATTCGGACGTCGACAGCGTCCTGAATTCTCGCGTTTCCACTGTCAAATTACCGACAGCAGTGAGCAGTTAAAGTGAAGAGCGCAACATGAGCACCTTACAGGATATAGAGCAGCACGCTGATTTGCTTGTGGCAGAATATCTCAAGAGCTGGCAATGTTCGCGATCGTTGGAATTGTTTTCCAACAAAATCAGCTCTCGTCCTGCCCCATCCACAGAGCTTCAGGAAGCCTATCACGCTCATACAATCCGCAGGGACAAAGCTGAAGATCGGTGTGCAAGTCTGCTCGAGTTCATGGTTCGTGGGGCCAAGCAACGCATGCCTCAAGAGCAGGTACAAACTGTGTCTGCGCCTGATGGAGCTGATGGTTCCGTACGTCGCCGTCGAACGAGCAGTGAAAGTGACGGGGCTGGAATCGGGGAGTGGTCAAAGCAAGATGTCAGTGCATTGAAAAAAGCCATCAAGCAAACTGCTACAATCGAGGACAAGAACCTCCGCTGGAAGCAGATCGCAAGCTTAGTTGGCAACGACAAGAACAAGAAGCAGTGCTATCTGAAGTATAAGCAGCTAAAGGAAGAACAAAAGTCTGCGAGTGAATCAGACAAGACGGGTAGTAATTCGCGACGTCGGACCTCGAAAGACCCAGGAGCTCGTCGAAACCCTGCGGAGATCAGTACCAATGATGTTGACATTGACCCTGCGGCACCAACTTCCAAACGTGCTCCAACAGACACGACAAAATCGTCATTCATGTTGAAAAAAGGCTTCTCGGACACACCAGAAATGACACTTGATGCCAAATTGAAACTGGTCGATGCCAACATGTCCACGTTTGTCCCAGTGGCTACAAGCCTTTCTCGGGCATCATCAGTAGCGTCAGATACTTTAGAGATGGAAGATTGCGAGAGTTTTGATGCTCCTGTTGTTGCGGCGAAACCTGTCAGAAGCTCAAACAGACCTTCAACGATTGGAGCATCTGGAGTTTCACGTACAAACACTCAAAAAGGGATAGCTCCAACTGCAGAACAGATGGCTTCTGTGCGCCAGTTGCTGTTTGGCAAGCAAGACGACAATAAAACCTTCAATTCTCATTGGGACGAGCAGGTTTGGCAATTCATACACATTCAGTTATCACCATCTTTTCAGTACTGACTCAATTGATGCAACAGGGATTCTGCTTCAACAATACTACCAAGCTTCAGTATGGTTTGGTTCAACATGAAGGAGGCCCCTGCGGAGTTCTCGCCGTGGTGCAGGCTTATGTACTCCGCTTTCTACTCCTGCAACCCCCGAAAGATTGGCGTAATGTGCGTATTCATTTGATTGGGATTTTGAAGACACAAAAGTCTCTAACATATCTGTCTACGTAGCCCGATGTGGATTCTCAACAGCGGGCACTGGTGAACGCGCTAACTCACATCTTGTGGCAAGCATCGCGCTCGTCTCGGCAGTCTCAACAGTGCACACTTGTGTTGCTCCAAGATGCTCGTCAAAATGGAGACAAGCGCCGAAGATTCATGTCCAATATAGCTCTCCACCCAACATCAAGCGAGTCGGAGACTAGGGAGCTTATTCGCTCGAATCTTGATCAGTTCATATCTCCTCGAGGCAGCGGCCTCGTCCAGTTTGTTCTGTCGGTCGTTCTCACGCGCGGTGTCAGCGTTATTTCAAGCGAAATGGACAGCATTTCTGGCGCTGAAACAAGCGGGCAACTTGTCGGTGGTCACGACTACTGCACACAAGAGCTAGTGAACCTACTGCTCTGTGGCCGAGCGTGCAGCAATGTATTTGACGGCGAGCGGAAGTTGGATGACAGTAGTGATGCAGTCACGCTGCACGGCATCCCCTCCCAGTGCACAGTCGGCTTCTTATCGCTGTTTGAGGCGTACGGGTACCTCGTGGTTGGCTCACATCTCAAACGGCCCGCGTTCAACATCTGGGTAGTGTGTAGCGAGTCGCATTACTCGGTGTTGTTCGCAGATCCGTCGATGCTGCAGGAGTCGCCAACCAAGTTTGAGGCGCACGAGACCGTTGATCTATACTACTACGACGAGCTGGCAAACCAAGACGAGGAGATCCGGCTCACGGTCCGTACAAAAGCGAAGCCTGAAGGCTCTCGTGTTTCTGCGCGCCATGATGATCTCGTCCCTCCGCTAAACTTGGTGGTCCAAACGAAGTGGCCACGCGCCGAGGTCGACTGGAATGGTGTTGAGCCTCTGCTGTAAACAGCCAGCTCGCTCTTCAACTGGTGATCACCACTACCAAGTGTTTCTTCTGACCAACACAATAAATTCATCTCCACCCTTGCACAGCAAAACTTCCACGCTGCATGATGTCGAGAGAGAAAAAGTAGAGAGCACTTGGATTCGTGAATACACTTGCAGTGAGCGGAAAATTTCTCTTCCTAGATCTGTTTTCATCCGCGGGAATCTCTGCGAGCAGCTCCATTTATCCCAAGCGGACGGAACAAATGAGCGCGCTCGCCTCTCATTTACCCTGCGCAGCCGCGCGCCTGTCGTGTCAAGCCAAGCGCCACGACACGAACGACAACGTCGGCATGCAATGGCCGGCTTCCAGTCTGACCACACCGCGACGTCTTAACGCCACCAAGTTCTCTCCTTTCACTCATTTCTAGAGGTGCGCTACTATCATCTCCCCGCTCCATATGGCATCACCTTTGCGAGTGGAATGTAGTTTGGGCGCCCATGTGGGCTCCGCCACGCTCCGAACTGCTGCTCCGCCCACCACCTGGCGCCGCCATGCCTCCAGCTCTTCTCTGCCTTCCTCCGCATGCGCTGGCCGCCCTGGTCGCGTCTCGGTGGAGGGCGACGGCTCCAGACCGAGCGACTCCCGATTTAGCGCGGGGCCTGCAGCCCGTCGCCTCCCGCTGAGCGCTCGCGGGCGCTGCGATGGCCGCGCGGCCGCAGCTGCGCGCCGCTGCCGAGGCGCAGGCCGACGACAGCGAGGAGCAGGCGGTCGCGCAGTTCCTGGACGCGCGCATCGAGCTGCTGCAGGTCGTGCTGCTCGTGGGCTACGGCGCCATGTGCGCGCTCTGCGTGCTGCTGCTCGCCTACATGCGCTTCAACCGCAGCGCCGCCTTCAAGGGCGACTCGAGCGCCGCGCGCAAGCTCATCCTCCCGGCGTTTGAGCCGCTGCTGTGGCTGCTGGGAGCCACGACGGCGGCGTACTCGCTCTTCTTCGCCGTCGCGCTGAGCTGCAAGTGCTACAAGACCGCCATCCCGCACGTCTGGACCGAGGCATTCTACGCGGGAAGGCAGTTCGTGCTGCTGCTTGTGCTCGTCTTCATGATGCAGCAGAGTGTCTCCAAGCCGGCGCTGCTGCGAGCTGCTGCTATCACTCTAGTGCTCTCTACCTACACCGTGCCCATCGTCTGGTACGTGTCATCGTTGGACGATGAAGAGCTCGTGTACGCTGTCACCACGTCGTCTCGTGCTTTAATGCTGCTACTCTACACGTACGTGCTTGTACGCCCACCAAGCAGAGCAAGCAAGCGTGTGCTACGAGAGTACTGCCTCTTTGCGTACGTGTACTTCGCGTTGCTGTTCGCGTACAGCGAGATGTTCCACCAGGGCCGCGCTGAGCTGGGCTTCCGTTTGACATACGCGAACGTGAGTTTTGGCGCGCTTTGTCCGCTGGTCATCTGGCGCGTTCTGCGAGCAGACACCGAGTACTGGAGGGGACTCGGACAGCGCGCGTGCCGGTTTCAGACGCTCTTTCGCCAGCAGCAGCTCCAGCAGCAACAACAGCAGGATCAGCGAAAACATCGATCCAGGGGCAAGCGGAGAAGAAGGCAGCCGTGGCTCGATGAGCACATATCATCCGAGGGCTTGCATCACCTCATCGAAATGCACAGACGCTACCTCATCGACTTTGCTTATCTGGAGCTTCGCCAACGCATCGGTGTTGGTGCAAGTGCAGTGGTGTTCCGCGGTTTATTGCGCTCCAAAACTCCAGTTGCTGTCAAAGTGTACACTCCGCTCAAGTATGACGAAGCCACCGTCGCCGCGTTCTCGCACGAAGCAGCTTTATGCGGCGGCCTCAACCGCCACCCGAATATTGTCCGCTTCTACGGCTTATGTGTCAGCCCTCCTACAATTTGCCTCGTCTCGGAGTTGTGCTTAGGATCACTAGAAGAAGTGTCACGAACGATGAACGTCGCTTGGAAAAAGCGGCGGAAACAAGCTCAAGAATCTGTTGACAAAGAAAACAAGGGGATTGAAGATCGTCAATGGCTGCTTCTGTCTTTGTGCCAGATGTTGGATGCTGCGCGTGCTGTCGCTTACTTGCACAGTTTTTCGCCTCCATTCCTGCATCGTGACGTGAAGCCGGCTAACTTTCTTGTAGACAACAATGGTACTGTCAAATTGACCGACTTTGGAGAGGCTCGAGCTCTACCGCGTGCTCGTATGGAAGCAACTGAAGCGCAGCAAGCAATCGACAAAGAGCAAACTGTACAGCAGCAACACCCTGAAAGTGACGAACAGGAGATGAGTGACTGGGTCACTGATTCTGAAATTCGAGAGCGTAGTGGTAGTGCCACTAGCCCGTTTCACGATGGGGTGGCGTTTCGTCCGACTTTCTACGAGGCAATTCATCAAACTTCGCCACGGATGACGGTGCGAGGAACAGTTGACTACATGGCGCCAGAGGTCATCAATGGGCGTTCGGGGCTGGCGATCTACGGAGAAGCTGCGGATGTGTACTCTTTGGCGATTACGATGTGGGACATTCTTTACCCTGGTCGTGAAAAGTACCCAACGTTGCGACAGAACCATCTCCAGATCTTTGAGTTTGTGACCGAAGGTCGCCGTCCATCGTTGCCCGTGCGCAGTGAAAATGGAAGTGACGACGAGGTGTGGGTCCCTGATTCGCTGTGTCACCTCATCGAAAGTTGCTGGCATGCTGATCCAAGGATGCGTCCAAGTGCACAAGCCATTGTTCATGCATTGGAGGTGCTTCAGGAGGAAGTACAAGCCTTGTTTATTCCGGATCTTCGAGCTCAACTCAGTCCATTTGACGCAACAATCGAAAAAGAATCTGCAGCTCGGACGATGGAAACAAGTTCGACGCTTCCATCAACTCTTGACGCATCCGCAAGTACCTCTCCTCTGGCCGTCACTATCGCTACGCCCTCAATTTCAATCGTCATTCCGTCTGCTGCTTTTGTAAACTCGCGTCGCCCAGCAGCGTACACTGGTGAGCGAATCGTTGAGCGCATGCTTGAGTGCGGATATGCTTTGACTTCAGTGGAGGCAGTGCGTCTTGGCAACGCGCTGATGGACTCTGGGTTCCTTCATCACACAAAGCACTCCACAAGCTTTGAGAACTTGCCGCGTGAGTCCTACTATATCGATGACGCAAAGCTGTGCCAGCTCTACCAAACATCGACTCAAACAGATTACATGGAGTCAATTGCGATGGTAGCCCCTCCGTACCCATCTAGCTCTGTGCTTGCCGCGTCAGAAGATGAAGATTGGACCTTGTCAATTGAGAGCTCTGGGTCCTCGTCGTCATCGATAGTCACAAACTCCAATCGTGGACGGCCGCCACAAGTTTATCAAGCAATAGCATCCCAGTGCGCGTGCCAAAAGCTCGGTCAACGCCTCGATGTCGTCAAGATCATGAAGCGGCGTCGAAAAAAGTTTCAATGGCAACGCAGAACAAGAAGCACCAGCGCGTCCGCTTCGGCAAAAGAGGTACCGCCTTCTAGTCAGCGCAGCGTCAATCTACCCTTCCGAATGGAAGAAGAGGCGCCAGATTTTGACAACTATGCTGCCGTTGCAGATGGAAACGAAGGCAACTTTTGAGCAACGCCGTGTTTGAGTGATGATTATTTAGGTAGGTGTGGTGATGATATAAACCGGAAGTCAACTGTAGTGTTGACGTGTCAATCAATCGAGTGTATAGATTAAGCTGGTGCGTTGATAGCTATCATCCTCAATGTAGTTGTGTTTCGATTCGAACTGAGGCCAGAAGCGGCTCTTTGAGGTGGAGACTTCAAGTTGATCAGGTTCTCTTGACTATCGGTCGTAACTGCATTGAGCTAGTACCATTCACGCCCCATTGTGTGTTTCGTGGCTTCATGCGCTAACATTTGCTCCACGGAAAATTCGCTCGGCTACGAGTCGCACGTCGTTTTCTATAGATCAGGACCGTCTCCTGCCCCATACTTGACTCATTGTTCCCGTCCACACGACTACAAGGGACTGGTTGGTCTTGCCCTGAAACCTCTCACTCTCAGAAAAGCATCGGTGAGCACACATATTGCGGTCTATCAGGTCTCAGTGAAGTCTTCAAGAATGAACAAATGGCTGAGAGGACTTGCCGCCAGCGTTTCGGATACAGATACACAAGCGCAGGTGGCAGCCGCAGTAGCAGACGTGAATCGCAAGCTGGAATTGCTTACTATCTTCATCTGCGTCGAATATGGCATCATGTTCCTCATGTGCGTCGCAATGATCCAGTATTTGCGCCGAAATCGCCACATTGCTTTGAAAGGCGATGCGAATGCGACTCGAAAAGTGTTGCTCCCTGCGTTTGAGCCGCTGTTGTGGATTCTCGGAGTAGCTACTGGGACTTATACTACGTTCATGCTGACAGCTTTGCTATCCGGGTGGTTCCGCAAGAGGCTACCAAAGCTCATGGTCGAAGGGTTTTACAGCGCGAGACTCTTTGTCTTCATGCTTGTACTCGTCTTTCTGCTCCAAAAGAGCGTGTCATTCCCATCACTTCGACGATCGACTTTGCTGACAGCGGTTATTGCAAGCTACAATTTAGCAGTGCAGTGGATTGTAGCAGCATACCTGAAGCCTTCTTCACGAACCGAGTTCTACATCATGGCATGCTCAAGAGTGCCTATAGCCATCTTTGCCATGTATGTAGCATGCAGGCCACCAGGCCGAGCAAGCAGTCGGACGATTCGGGAGTATTGTGCCTTCATCGTGGTGTATTACGTGCTGTTCATCAGCGGAGGAGCATACCTTCAGTACGCCCAATCGACATCGGTGGGCTTTGCGCTAACATATGCTACAGTATGGTGGGGGGCCGGGTGCCCGCTAGTCATATGGCGTGTGCTTCGAGCTGATACAGAGCACTGGCGAGGAATGGGACAGCGGGCGTGCGCTCTTCAGTCACTGTTTCGGCAGAAGTACGGCATTCACGAACGCCTTTCATCGCAGGGACTTCACTTGCTAATCGAGATGCATCGGAAGTACATAATCGACTTTGCTCACTTGGAGCTCCAACAGCAGATTGGAGTTGGCTCGAGTGGCGTTGTGTTCAAAGGCGTACTGAATTCACACCACCCAGTCGCAGTCAAGGTATACACGCCATCGGATTTTTCGGACGACACGATCGCAGAGTTTTCCAACGAGGCAGCGCTGTGCGGAGCGCTGACACACCATCCTAATATTGTCACGTTTCACGGGATGTGCGTGTATCCACCAACAATCTGCCTCGTCTCCGAGTTGTGTCACGGTTCACTAGATGACATTATTCGTCTGAGCGCTACTCGACTTCGTCGCCGCAAACAGCGCACAGCTGGCAACAGCGACACGTATGTCGGGAACTCTCTTTGGCGCTGGCAATCGCAGCAGATTATCGACGTGAACTACATGCTTGATGCTGCTCGTGCTGTAGCATACCTGCACAGTTTTTCTCCACCGTTCCTGCATCGGGATATCAAGCCGTCA
Source organism: Phytopythium helicoides (assembly GCA_024867545.1). Classification (NCBI taxonomy): domain Eukaryota; phylum Oomycota; class Peronosporomycetes; order Pythiales; family Pythiaceae; genus Phytopythium; species Phytopythium helicoides. The sequence goes on along the minus strand of JANFNE010000020.1, from coordinate 321,761 downwards.
AATTTTCTAGTGGATACCAATCATACAGTCAAGCTTTCAGACTTCGGTGATTCACGTATGCTCGAACGATCTGGTCAGACTCCAATCTCAGCCTCGCGATCAAGGGGGTCGTGTAGTATTCTAGGAGAGCCAGCCGATGGTACGGAGTCCTCAGGAATCAGAGCTCGACATCATCAGCGTGGACAACACCAGCCAGCGATGTCCGTCAAGGGAACAGTCGATTACATGGCTCCAGAAATCATTAATGGACGAGCAGGACTAGCAGTCTACGGTGAAGCAGCTGATGTGTATTCATTGGCAGTTACAATGTGGGATATTATCAATCCTGGGCGAGAGAAATTCCCGTCGCTGAAGAACAACCACTTGTTAGTTCTGACATCGGTTGCTCAAGGAGAGCGACCGCCTCTGGATTCTTTTGGCCAATGTCTCCAGTTCCCAGATTGTCACGACAACTCGCGCCTTCGGCGGACGTGCCACCCTTCACTTCGAGAGATCATCAAAAGTGCATGGCAAGCTGATCCCTACGCGCGTCCAAGCGCTCAACAAATCGCTTCAGCACTTGAATCTATCCAAGAAGAACTGCTTGCAGGATTCGCCCATGAATTCACAAACGAACTGCGTAATGATGTCGGTGCTGCAAGTACGCGCAGAGTGGGAGGAAAGGCCGAGATGTTCCCAGGTGAACTCATTGTGTCACGCTTGGAGGCTCTGCAGTGTGTATCATTGCCTTCGGAAGGGATTCGTCTGGGAAATTCTCTAATGGAAGCAGGCCATCTGCACCACTTCAAGCATACACGGCCATTTGAGAACTCTAGAAGCCTGTACTTTTTCGATGAGTACAATATTCTTTTCTGTCAGCCACTGGGTGTGCCTGCACACAACCGCCAGCTAGGTACCAAGTTTTCAGGAAAAGAAGAACCACGGGAGACTTTGAAACTGCAAGATTTGTCCGAGGATGACGACTTGGAGGCACATGGATTGCTCTTCAATCATGAAAGGGCGTCGTTATCGGTGGCTGGTGGGCCGCGAAATAGAGGTACAATCCCAAACCAACCGTCAAAGGCTTGGTCTGAGTTTGCCAACACACCAAATGGAACGTGTCCGTGTCGACGCCTCGGTCAAAGGCTAGATCTGCCAAAGCCAGCAATGCGACAACGGCTGCGCCGGAAATTCCGTAACGCTGGAATCGAGGAGAACGTCCTGACTACCAAGCTGTTGGAAGTAGATGGACCCAATTGCGACGCAAACGTGTTTGATGCGTTTAGTGCGGTCTACACAGGACCAAGTGTGCAAGCAGTGTAGAACTTTGAATTGTTAGCAACATTAATCTACAAAATTGAGTTGTGACTTCCGTTTCATTTTGCGCGTTACTTCATCTGGATAAAACCACGCGCGTCCGCGACGAACGCATACAAATTGCTCTTGAACTGCATGCGGAACTTACGGGTCGTTGCCGTGCCCATTGCAATATCAGCAGCCGATACAAATTGGGTGAGCTCACCGAATGCGGCCATAAGGCGCTGCTGGCTGGCGGGGTCTGGTTGATCGTTGCTGATCTCTTCTGCAATCGAGAAGTAACGAGACTGCTCAATCAAAATAAGTGGGTACAGCGCACTCGCGCAGTAGTCCAGAACTACGGGGTTGAAATCTTCAAATAGAGCCATGCGGAAGATGCAGCGGATGAAGTGGACGAAGATATCCGGGTTCGCAGCGCGATGAGTCTCCAGTCCTGCTTCCTTCTTCTGCCGCGCCTTCCAGTGGTAGCTTGCAAGCTCCCCAACAGCTTGGAAACTGTAGCGCACAACCTCAATTTGCACGTGACGCATCCCGAAGAGCAACGAATGCAGCAACATACCAAACAAATTTGTAGGAAGCGAAGAAAGCTTCTCTGCGTAGACTTCGACCATGTACGAAATAAGCGTAAAGTACTGCTTGCTAAGGCTGGGGTACTGAAGCAGCTGCTCTGTCATGAGAGGTATGACTCGGCTCAGCCCCGAAAACACGACATCCGATACCACACTGCTCGCGTGGTCGACTTCGGCTTGCTCTGCTGTGTGGTCCGAGAAATCAATAAAATCTTTTGATACCAAGTGCGACAGGAGCTGGAGCAAGGCTAGCAAATCTGCATAGCTCTCCTCCTCGGCATCACCTAGCACACTTTTCTTTCCCAAATTGTGTCGGCAGTAGCCCGTAATAAGCTCATTGCACGACGAGTACACTTGAAGAGCGTCTCGAGGAGTCAAGTAGCAGATTTGTGCCTCGACCAGTAGGCAGAAGAAGCTGAGAATGCTCGTCACAATCTGTGAGTCGCCATGGAACATGTGGAAGATCTTGACAATGACAGGAAGGACTGGCAAGCTGAAGCCAGCGATCAATCCGTGACTAGTCCTGCAGCGAACAAGGGTACCAAACAATGTTAGAGAGTATTGATGACTACGAGTCGGAATGCAAAGATACGTACGACTCAGCAGAACGCGCGATTCCTGAATACAACTCCAAAATCAACTTCAGCTCTTCCTGAACACGAACATCGTTTGTGGTTTGCTTCGACTCGAAGTGTGGAAGACCGATCAATTGCTGTAAGCGACCTTCGACAGGTCGACTGATTGATTGAAAGCACAGTGTTTTGGTGTCATTGTTGTCTGACGTCATGGCAGCGCGGCACAAAGCTTCTGTGAGCTGCCCACGCAAGTTACAAGGAATTCGCGCGACAGCTACATGCAGGGGATCAGCTCCCGCTGTAGCAGTAATAAACGTCCCTGCAGACGCATTTGCTTGCACAAGTGTTTGCCACATCGGGGCGCCCAATACACAGCTGATCGCTCTGGTGTTTGACAGCACCAACAAAAATTCCATCAGATTCTGCATGACGACAGGCTGTGTTGGCCAGTGTAGCAAGTACGTAGTCGATTGCTGAATCAAAAAGTGAACAAGTTCCTCGGCGCGGCCTCCCTTCTTATAACCAAACACGCTGAGAAGAGCTGGTGCGATCTCGCCCTCATGGTTTAAAGTGTCAGGTGCGAGGTACGTCGCAGACAGTCGTGTAATCGTACTGAACAACTGCTCCGACACAAACGGACTGATAGTGTCACTTGCTGAGTTACGAGCAATTCGAGAAGCTTCAAACTCCACAAGCTGACTCATCACGAGCACAATCAGCTTGACAATGACTGGAGGTTCGGCACTAACGGGAACGCCTTGCATTGTAGCATGAATCCTTGAAGGAATACTAGGACGCTCGCCCGCATAGTCGTCAGCAAGGAACAACCCCGCGAACAAGATAACAAAGTGGAGCTTCTCAAACAGCTGCGAAAGGGCTGGCGACATTGAATCCTGGCCGTTTAGATCCGCCAACGCTTGTTGGATTCCAGCCATCAGAGTCTCGAATAAGTGCAGTAGGAGTGCTCCAGTTTCAGCTGCACTCATGCGGGCAAGTGCAGCTGCCAGTTCAAACTGCTCCCGTGATCCACTTGCTGAATCATCATCCACGTCTTCCTCTTCGTTCTGTTCAGCGAGAGCCTCGACTGCGCTCAGCTCCAACTGGGTTTGAAGATATAGTTGAATTACAGGTGACGAGTACTTGCTAATCATGGCAGAGATCGCCTCGACCTCGTTCGGTGGCGCTTCTGCAGATCCATCAAGCAAAGAGTCTGCAGACAGCGAGACCCATGCATCAAGCAAAACTTCTACACCTTCGAGTTCCCACAAATCATCCACCGTATCGCCAGGGTTTGTTCGCAAGTGCCGCTGAATCCTCTGAAGCGCAGACTGAAGAAGTTTGCAAGAGAGGCCAGATAGTTCTTCAAGGAATGTCTGGAACATTTGCGCAGGTGCGTGGACGAGAGCTTTGAGACCAATATTGTTGGCCAGCCGAAAGAAAAGCTGGCAGCAGTCGATCATTTCACGCGTCGCAATCTCAAATCCAGCGTAGTCAGTCTTCGAAATCATGTCGAGAAAAGGATGTCTAATGATCTCGGTTACACCACGGAAGGTCTCACACAGAAAGCTGACCTGCTCCTCTTTCCGCGCGAAGATCGGACCTTGCAACGACGCGAGCAGAATTAAAAATTGGCGAGCTAAGTGAAGAAGCGTTTCGTTCTTGGTGCCAAGGTTGCGAAAGAAGGCGTATGTGTTGAATGCGGAGTGAATGAGTTCCGGTCGCACCAGCACCGGGCGCCAGGATTCCTGCGGAGTGATCACAGGCCGGCTCTCGTCTCCCTTGTCTAATGAAGAGCTCAAGCTCCATGCAAGGTTTCCAGCTCGATTGTCAACAAAGTTCCAGTTGAGAATTTCGATGCATAAGAGGAACGCTGTCTCCAGTAGCTCAAGCTGCTCTGCTGGGACCTCTGCAGCTCCACCCTCGGCAGGCCCAGCTGTCGACATAGTTGTGCTTCTAATAGAGTCTTCGAGCAGCAGAATCGCGAAACCCAACAGCTCCTTGAGGCCTTGCTTCTCGAGCACTCGGCGAGTCTTGGTATGAAACTCGATTGGCTGGTGCATCGCGCTGGCTCGCGAAGCTGAGGAGAACTCAGTCACAAACGCAAGCAGCCACTTCGCGGCAATGAGTCGTGTGGTGACGCTGTTGACAACGCCAGAGTCGCTCTGTGCGAGCAGCATCTGTCCCATCTGCTGGATGATGGCATCTCGCTCGGGCTGCGCGCGGTCGAGCCAGCCGCGCTTCATGAGCAGCACGACGGTCTGCAGCGCCGCGCCGGCCACGAAGCGCGGCAGTTCTGCGTAGCGCTCGTAGAGCATCTGCATGAGGAAGTCCAGCGCCTGCGCCTTGTCCTGCACGCCCAGCAGCGACCACTTCTTGAGAGTCACCTCGCGCACCGTCGCCACGCAGTGGAACTGCACCACAGGCAGCGCCGGCGGATCGCGCGCGCGCAGCAGCGCCATGGCGTCCGGCAGCGCGCTGGGGCTGCGCTTGAAGTGCTCCAGCACGGCCTCTGCCTCTGCGCGGCGACGCTCGCCGTCGGGGCCCGAGGGCGGTGCGTGCACCGCGAGGCACGCCGCCTGCAGCGCCTCCATCGATCGCTCGGTTGCCACTCGGAGAAAGTACGCTTCGAGACGAGAAATGACTGGTGGAAAAGCGGGTATCTCCGCATTTCAGCCAATCCGGGACACGATATCAACTTTTACGTGTGATTGATTGGCGGAAAAGATGATTTCCCCTGCGCTGACAGCGCAAATAGCACGACTGGAAGCGGCAACACAGCAACACAGCAGCATGGCGGCGCCGCTGCCGCCCATGCCGCGCTTCGTGGCGCGCTGCCTGGAGGAGATCGCACTCGAGGGCCGCTGCGGCGTGCCCGTGCGTGACCTGTTCGACCTCGTGGACGCGCGCGCCGACCGCAGGTACAGAGAGTTCGCGTGGCAAGTGCTGCGCGCGCTCGACGCCCAGCAGCAGCTCAGCTTCCACATCCTGCATCCGCTGGCGCGGGCGGCGGTCGCTGCTGAGAGCGCGCGGCGCAACCAAAACTCTGCGGCGACGGCGGTTGCGGATACGACGCCGTCTTCGCCAGCCACGCCGCGAGCGAGGCGCAAGCGCAAGTGGGTCACGACCCTGCTGCAGGCCGAGTCGGCGACGGAGGACTCTGGACGCCGAACGAAGAGCCACCAGCGGCACGCTGTTCTTCCGTCGATGAGGAGGATTGCTGCGCAGGCAGAGCGGAGGCGGAGGTTGTCCGACGCCACAGAGAGTGACGCAACGGAAGAGGCTGGAGACGGAGAACACAAGAAGAGAAAGCGCAAGTGGAGTGACGGAACGATCTCTAGCGAGGACAAGTGTGCAGATGCGCGACGGCAACACGCCGAGCGTTTACCTCGAATACCAAGTGAAGTGCGAGGGCAGGACGATGCCACTACTCATACTTTACTAGCAGGTGATCCTTTGACGCCAAGCACGGTGAATGCGACTGTCAAGCGCGAGCCAGACTCTTTAGCAGACAAAGCGTTGTGGGTGTTCCAGAGTCCACGTGGCTTTCGATTAGGCGAAGAAGTTGATGTCATGGGGTTGAGCTACGCAGACGCGATTGCAAGTAGCCCGGAAGGTGTTTTGGGTGTTGTCGCCAGCCAAGAGCTCAGACTTAAATATTTAGGTGTTGTGGACCCAAGCTCTATCGAGACAATATCCCCCCAGTACGATCTGCTCGAACTAGTTGGACGAGCGCGTGAGCGCGGAGAGAATGCTGCAACTCTGGCAAGTACTGGTCTCTTTGGAGATGCCCGCAAACTACACTATTTATTGGACATGCTGGTGGCTCTAAATTACGTCTCCAAGAACATTATTACATCGGAGCGCCGACGGTTTAACATCGTCCACTTGGCACGATTTGCTACGCGGTTCCACCCGTCCATGATTTCTCCTGATGCCGTGATTGAACGGGATGCATTTCCAAAGGACCGTCTGGCATTAGCCATTGTGGAGATGTTACAGGCACGTGGAACAAAAACTTGTGTGTTCGCAGATATTGGTCGCGAGCTTGGGTACGGGAAGCGTCACCAAGAGCAGCTCCGAAGTTACTTCCTTCATCAGATGGATACGAACCCAACTTTTCCACTGCAATTGTTCATGGCGCGGTGCAACACTGGAACTGATAACATTGGCAGGAAACTTTGGTGTGTCCGGCTAGTAGATCGAAGTTCGAAGCGATCTGGTGCAGGCCAAAGAGGCGTAGACTCAGGTACCAGTGGCCCCATCATCGAGCAGGGCATTGTGGAACAGCTGTACGAAGCAATTCAAGATCGCCAAGACGCTGGCGCAACCGTGCCAGAACTCCGCGATATACTTGGCGTGCCGACTTTCAAGCTGCCGTACAAGTTAGCACAAGGCTTGATTTCAAACTACAATATCTCGGTCGAACAGGTAGTCCTTGGAAAAAGCACGATGTACCGCATGTTTGCTCCTAACGCATCTGCAAAACGCGCCGAGACGTGTGCTGCGCTGGAGGATAAATCCATTCCAGACGAAGGATCTGAGGTTTCCACGGTATCCGGCCAGACGGGTACTATTCGAGACGCTGTACGAGGGGTTGTGCGCGCCTCCACTGCCGAGAAGAGGCGGGAGTATATTCTAGCCCGTACTCAACGCGATAAAATTGTGTCGATTCACCAGCTTCGGTCAGGGTTAATTGAGCTGGAACGAACGCCTGAGCAGCTCGGAAGTGATCGAGGGCTTGTTGACATTCGTTCTGTACGTCGAATTCTGGACGATCTTGAGTCGGAAGGAGCCATCGTGAGCGTTGATATCACGCTACCACCAAAGCAAGTACTTCAAAAGCGATTCCGAGTGGTCAAGTGTGTGGCTTTGCCAGGGTGTCAACGCGATCGAGCAGCAATTCGTAAGTTTGTCGACTTGTACGTCAAAGAGCAACAGCAAAAATATCTGGGAAAGGATGATCGCCACCTTAGTACCGAAAACTATGTGGTTATGAGTCAGAGGAGGAGAGGAAATCGCTCCACTCCGGCGGAGGATGCAGCTCAAACGAGGCAACCTCAACAAGTGATTCAATATACCGCAGCGTCTTACAAGGTGGCTAGGGTTCACCACGGCAAGCTTCATAAGCAAAGTCGAATGCTCGGGATGTTTTACGGGATTATGTACCGTTGTCGAGTGCTGCACCTCCTTCTGTTGAACCACACTAGTCGATCTCGACGAGATGACGTGTTTAAAGTGCACGATGACCCTAGCGAGACCGTGACAAGTTCCAGCGACAGCAGCCATGACACAATCGCATCACGAGCTTTTGTACTGAAAGAATTTCTCGACCTGATCTCTGTGGCAGAGTATGTCCAGCTCGTTGGGATTTGTGAACTCTTAACGGACGTAGAAGAATCAACGGTCAAGGCAGTTATCACCAGTGGAAAGTCCTGGGACGCATTACCGGGACAGCTTGCCCACAAAATTCGAGGTTTAGAGTCCGATCGCTTTTCCAAGATGCTGCGAATTCTCATTGAGCTGAGATTACTCAAAGTCGTCAATCGCGAATCTCAGGACTTGCTAGGCATGTTCCAGTCAACAGATGATTTTGATTCAACGGTATCGAAAGTTGCCTTCGCAACTCTCTCGGGTGGGATGTTTGAGGTGACAATGCACGCTCGCATTTCGGTCAAGAGGGGCTCCGAAGTCATGGACGAGCTTCCAACACCAGATAGCTACGTATATGCTCCGACGTTCAATGGAAAGAGCCGGAGCGACCATTTTTCGGGCGAAGTCCCGCTTGAGTTCCACTTTGATGGAGTTGAAGACGCTGAGGATTATTGGAAGGCACTTCGGTTTCTAAGTGTTGAGGGTGCTCTATTAGGGCGTAAGGCGTCTAATGGTGAAGGCATTAGTGTTGATCTTCAAGGTGAAATGGTCCGATCGGCTCCACTGAAGGACCACAACGTTCACGTATTTAAGGCATGGGTGCCGAAGGCAACAACAACTGCCGAAAACAGCAGCGCTCGCGCCAAAGCAGAAGCAGCAGCATCAGGTCCGTTGCGATCTTTGAAGCGTAAGCGTTTCCAGAACCCGTCAACAAGATTAGTCCGCGAATCAGCACTTCAGAAGCGGCGCAAGCTGCTAAAAAACGAGATGGGGTTGATGTCTACCGTGACTTTTGTCGAGCGCAGTGAGGCTCCAACAAACTCCATCCGGCGAAACGGCCACGTCAAGATCAGCTTCCGTGCCTCGAAGTGGACCCTTGAAGACGATCTGCGGCTCATGGACTTATACATTGACAATATGTCCTATCAATGGTTTATTGATATCCCATTGGCGCTTCAAAAGAGAGACGAGCGCGTGGCCTTTCGAACAACATCTTTGACCCGGTCTCTCATCTCTTGGAAGAAATTCTCTAAAGAGCTTGGCAAAGGGAAGAACGATTGTATGCTCCGTGTCAAGGAGCTCATGGAGGCCCCTGTGTTCAAGGCACGAATCGAGCGAACGAAGTCGACCATCACACACATGGAGAACCCAAGTGGAGCATTCCATGAGGAAGTCGCTATCACGTCGAGTCCACGTCTCACCGCACTTCTGTGTCGTGCTCTCCAAGTAATTCTTCATGAGCAGTCAACATACTACGCTGTACTTGCGGATATGCTTATCAGTCGGTGGACAGAAAGTGAGGTAAAACTCGTCTGGCGATATTTGTGGCTCGCGGAGTTAATCACACGGAAATCAAGAGGGCTGACAGAAGGCAAAGACTTGAAAGAGCGAGGATTTCAACTGCACTCGAGAGTGTTTAGCATGGAAGGGCAGCGAACAACCCGTTACCCTATGAGTTTGTTTTGCCGGGCTGCGGAGCACTTGTCTTTTCTCGAAGAAAACGCGCGGGAAGAGGAAGTACTGGCCGACAGCACGACAGCCTTCTTTGAGCACGAGATTGAGCCTAATGCCACACCCAGTCACATCGCTGTGGAGCTAGCAGCCACAGTGACGGGACAAGTGACGATGACTCCTGAACGATCCGGTGCAGACTCACCCAACTGTGAAGCTGTTGATAATGCGCACGAGCCTGTCAAGGGGCTAGCGGGTCACTTGTGGCGCAAATGCGGTGGTGTATCGCCTGAAGACTTTTTGCGGGATTATTGGGTCGTCAAGTCGAGGTTTCACCTTGTCGATGATGACTTAGTTTTGGCTAGCGTGAAAGATACCCAAGCCTTTTCAATGTGCCCAGATGCCTACCGGTCTGCACGAAGCCCTTTAAGCCAGATGCGGCCATCAAAAGCAATCAAGGAGTTGATAACAAGTGTGTTGTCAGCAGCTGAGCAGGCAGGTGCTTCGCTTTTGGAACTAGTGAAAAAGTTGCCTGGTTCGAGCCGGACGTTGCGAGTGACATTGCAGCGTGAGTTGAGTTTGATGATCCGCAAGGGCGATGTTGTTGAAGTGAACGGATATGATGATGTTCGCTTTGTTCTCAAGCGGTTTGCAGAAATGTGGATGTTGCGCCCCTACCGGGTCTCACGTGACACTGGGAGCGACAAGATACAGTTCCTGTTCGACAAGAATGCCAGCATCGTTGCGCGTCCCTGGATGCATTTAGATGGATCCACAAACGATCGTGCAGCACTTGGTTTAAAGCTCAAGATAGTCAACATTCTGCTCGAGACCCCTGGCATTCCAGACTGTTCATTGCACCAGAAGTTGAGGAAGCTGGTGGGTCTCCAAGACCTCCGATCGTTACTTGAGGAGCTCGTCGCTGACGATGTTGTGTACTGCCGCCTACATCGGGCTTGTGCACCCCGTCGACACAATTCTCTCTTCGATATTGGGACAGTTTCGCCTCAGCAGCGTGTTCGTGAGGATGCTGAAAGCATCGAAGTGGTCGCGCTTGGCGACTTGCGGTACTATGACCACACAACTGAGCAGCTGCACTACTTTCCGTGTGTGAACTGCATTGAGTTGCTTGGGGCTGCGGCTTGTGATGCCGAGGTTGACGGTCAGATATCCTAATCGGTCAATAAAGAAACCTCGAGGTCGTTACGAACGAATGGATGAGTAGCTCGCTTTATTTCTGAAGAGTTCAATTCAACTAGCTGCATTGCTGATAAGCCCTCGTGCTCGAGGTGGGGGAGGCTGGCGGCCTAGCGTCTGAATCGTCTGCCGCTTATGTTGAATAAGATTGTTGATCACGTTAAGCACGTTTCGTTGCTTCTCGTTTAGAGGTGCAGCGCTGGGCATCAGTTTCACTGACCTAGAGTCTTCGACCACGTGAACAGTATCCTGATTGGTTGGAGAAAGTTGCGTTTGTCTTCCTCTCGATGCGACGGCACCTACGAAAACCATAGCTAGGATTAGCCAATCTGAAGAGAAATTACAACAAGTGTTATTGAATACCTCGAGGTGACCGAGACGACGATGTTTGAGCACGATCTTTCTTTGAAAGAGCTGCGGTTGGTGACTTCAATGTTGGAGGGGAATTAGCATGTCCGGACTTTTTGGAGGTGCCTTCAATTTTGCATTTCGCGCTAGCTGACGGTATTGGCTTAATATCAACAATGGGGCGGCTTGGAGGGGCATTGGATTTCAGCTGCATGCCACTTGATTGGGCTAACCGCTCATATAAACTTATATACGGCCCAGAGGATAGGGGCTGCTTGCACGGTGAGTTTGACATGGCTACCATAGATGACGGCGATGGTGCAGGTGGAGGGCACATGAGAAAGTCGTCATCTCTTTGTACAATGGCACTCTCGTGCGACCCTCGCAGCTTTTCTTGAATCGAGTCACTAGCTGGACGCAAGAATAATGTGCCATCGTAGGCAGTGGTCGCATCTCCTGGTAACACAACTTGCGCTCGTGTTCCTGGGTGCCGGCGGGGCGGTTTTCGGATCACGAAGAGCTTCTTGTCGTCGTAAATCCGAGCTGTATACAATGTATATATCAGTAAGATAATAGCGGTAAGTTAGGTAAAACGCAGCGCACAATATGATAGGGACTTCGCGAAAGGACCCTCCGGGGCTCGGTTCCTGGTCGTCGCGCGGATCTTCTTGTCGTCGAGCATGAGTACGCTCGGGACCATATCAAGCATCAGCACTCTATAGTCCGCTTTAAAGCTGATGGGGTTTCCTCGCAGAATCAAGTGGGTTAGATTCTGGTTTAGCGATAGTGGTCGCAATGCGTCCGCACTAATATTCGACATGCACCGACAATGTTAGCACATGGCACCTTTCAAAGCCCAATAGACTGCTCCCCGACCGCACTATTCAATTAGATTTTCAGAGATGTCAAGCTGTTCGAGACCAATGAGCGACTCGAGTCCCTTTGTGTTCGTCAATCTGAAGGAGCCATGCGTTGTTTGAGTCCATTTGCCAGTGATATCGGGAACGCCATCAGCCTCATTTACTCACCGATTACCGCTCAGGTTGACCCGAAGTAGTCGTGGGCATAACTCTAGGATACTAACATCTACTAGTCGGTTGAAGGCCAAATGAAGTTCTTCAAGATATTGAAAGCGTTCGATCCCGGAAGGATCTGCGATGAGGTTGAATGACAAGTCGAGGACGAGGACCTCGGTAGGCAGCGAAGCCGGCACTACGTCGATCTCGTTATTGGACAAGTCGACAGTGCTCGCAGTCGAGAATACTCGCAGCGTTCGCTCTGCCTGAGAAGTTGTCAAGTGGCGTCCCTGTATGAGCCGTACTGTGAGGTCCCGCTTGTCCACTTCAAGGCTATGCTATAAGCTCAAGCGCCAGGATCGACCCACCGACAAGTCGCAGATCTCGGACTCTGCTCCATCAAGCCCAACACGCCCGCGCTGCATGGCGCAGTGGCGACTTTAAAGGGTCTATGCTTCAATCCAATGGCGCCACGAGTTGGTTTGAAGCCTCAGCTATTCTCGCCACCAAAGGAGGCTATTCTAGTGCCAACGACAGTTGCAGACCACTTCAACTTGCCGCTCGAGCCGTGTGTGCCACACATTCCATCGGTAGCGCTGTATTCGGGTTCCCCACTCGCAGTTTCCTCACCAACGAGAAAGGCGGCGACTGGAGAAGCGGCGATGGAGGCGGCAGCTCCCGCGCGCCGTGGCGGCGGCAGCACCAGCGGCGGCAGTGTGAGCAGTAGCGGCGGCGGTGGGGCAGGCGGAGGAGGAGGTGACGGTGTGGTGGCGTCGGGCGGCAGGGCGAAGCGGCGGCGCGGTGGCAAGCGGAAGCGCGGGGCGGGCGGCGACGGGAGCAGCGCGCGGCCGCTGGCGGTGAGCGACGGCAGCGAGGACGCTCCCGCCGAGCAGCAGCAGGAGGAGCAGAAGCCGCCGGCGCAGTGGGGGTGTCCGACCTGCACGTTCCTGAACGACGCGGCGCGGCGCTTCTGCGAGATGTGCGCGACGCCGAACCCGACCAAGCCCTCGGCGGGACCGTCGGTCGAGATGCGCGAGTGGAGCTGTCCCACGTGTACACTGATGAACCCGCCGCGCGCTCGCGTGTGCGTCATGTGCGGATCGCTGAACCCGGAGCCTGCGACGTCGGGTATCATGTCGCTTCTGCAACGGCGCCCAGCAGTGGGTCGCGGATCGAGCAGCTCCGACGGCGAAGAGAGTGTAGACGATGAAGACAGCGAGAGGGGATCATGGGAGTGCTCGATTTGCGATGATGACGAGCAGCTGTCGTTGAGTGTCAAGAATTGTCCGAATTGCTCAGCGCCGCAGCCCCGAGCAGCACTGTTAGCGAGGACCAGAGCCAAGGACGAACACAAACCCAAGCGGAGAAAGAAGTCACGCGATGGCGAAGCAAAGTCTGCATATGGTGTATCAAGCGGCGCGTTGCGGAAGCTGTTGAAGAGTGCGCATCATACAAGCAAGCTAACGGACGCGCTGCAGTCCCTTACGCATACACTGGCGATGATGGATGCATCTGCAGAGTCAGAGTGGGGAGGTATTGGTGGAGGAGCGCTGTTCATGCGCGGCTCGAGCTCAATATTCTCCCGGCCAGCTCAAAAGGACCCAGAGCTCCTGGCTGTGTTGGTGCAAGTTTTTCAGCAAAAAGGGCAGCAATATCCGCGTGCTACACGGCTGCTAGCCGTACAATCAATCAACTATTTAGTCAAGATAGAGCGCGATTTTGTTGCGCGCACTGTGATCAACAAAGTCTCACGCATGTATATTACTGCTCTGAAAAGGTGGCCAACCGAATCACAAGAGTTTGAAGGGCAAGCAGAAGCTCGCGATGCCCAAATGATTATTGAGGAATGCGTGAACGGTTTATCCAACATGTGCAACAACGAACCCTCCGCTGCGCGAGAGCTCTCGACAGCAGTTCAATTCAAGGGCTTCTTACGATTTCTTGAAGCGTTGCTCTCGACCGAGGAAACTACTAGTGGCAACATCCACGCGAGCGTGCAGTTGTCTGCATTAGAAATTTTGCAACGTTGCTGCGTGAAGATGCGATGGGAGAGAGCCAACACTTCGAGTTCGAAACATGACCAGGAAAGTGCAGCAAGAACAGATAGGAACGACAACTCGATCAATCTTGACACGGCACAATCACTTATCTCTGTACTGCGCAAGGCAATTGCTCACAAGCACAAACAGCTCCACGCAAAAGCCGCCAAATGTTTGCTCTTGATATTCAACCGTGCGCCTCATGATGAGTCGAGTGTTATCCAGGAGCTTATTCCAACGGAGTTACTTCGTGAGTTTATTGAAATCGTCGTTGGCTCAACGACAGATGAATCCGAGGAGTCTCGTCTGGCAGTCATATCGCTTCTGGTCAACTTGTTCGACACTCGACAGAATCTTGTTAGTTTGTTTCTTCAAGATCGTATCTACGAGGCATTCTTCAAAGGACTAGAGCAATTGCTATCGTCCTCCTCCTCATTGGTATCCAAGCGCGCGTTGAAGCTTGGTAACTTACTCACCCGTGCAATTTGCCAACAAAATACAGTCGCAAATCATGAGAGGAAGCAACCAACAGATGACTCACTTAGACGAGTGCGCTCAAACTCTCTGCCAGACCCGAATGTGTTAATCGCCATTCTACTGGACTTCATTGAGGCAAATTCAATCCCTGCTGTTAATGCCGTTCTAAAGGATGGCGCGGATTTGAATTTTCCGACTATTTTTGACGTACACGGACGCGAAATCGAGAAGCCGCTTCATGTTGCGGTTGAACATGCATCAATGGGAATGATACGGTTTCTAGTGAAGCGTGGCGCGGATATCCACCTGGACGGCCCACAGGGAACTGCACTTCATATCGCTGCCCGTGCAGGGCGATGCGATGTAGTACTTTTCCTGCTGAAGTGTGGTGCCAAGATGGATGCAAAGGATCGCTCCGGAAAAACCGTAGTAGAAACTGTAGATCAAATGCAAGCCAGTGGTCCATCGATCCCTATCAAGAAACTGCTTGAAGCCTACAAGAAAGTGCACACTCACGGCGATGACAGCGACGAATCCGAGACAGATGCGTTCCCGGGGCGATCCTGGCGTGTTTCGTCAAGAGGTGGATTCACATTTGATGACGAGTGCGAGGATGATGATGATGACGAGGAGGACGATGATGATGTTGATGATGAAGACGACGAGGATATGGAGGACATGGAAGAAGAGGATGAAGACAACGATATGTACTATGAGGGGTATGACGACGATGATGGCGACATGTACGACAGAGATCACGTTGATGACGATGCTGACGGCAAAGATTACTACAGTGACGAAGATCGAAGTGATGTTAATTCTGACGGCGAACACGAAGATGTCCAAAAAGGTAGTTCCCTAAGCGAGCACCGACGACCGTCTGGAGTCGGAGCAGATATGGCGAATGCAAGTGACAATAGTGACGCTCAACGAGGCATGCCTTCGAGGCTAGAATTCGATGATTCCATAGCGACACCGGACCAAGCTGATGCCTACACGGCTTCAATCCTTCGTTGTCTTCTTGCAGCTCTACACGGTATCGATCTTCAGAATGTGGATCGCTCCGTGCTCTCAAGTCTAGCCAATGTGTTAGAAATGTCATCGTCTCGGCCAATTCGTGAGCTGAAGGACGAAGATATCGTCTTGCTACTGGATACTGTACACTATTTACTGCAAGCAGAGGTCAACATGGCAGCGAAGACAAACGTACAGACAAAACCATCTAGTTCAACCAAACTGCCAACAGATGATAACTCACTATCAGCGAAGCAAAAGGCTGGCTTGGCATCACATATTCTCGCACTGCGAATCATGCTTGCCGTTGCTCGCAAGTCCGACACAAGCTCACCAATTTTTTACCAAATTGAGCGAAGAGGTATCGGCGAGCAAATTGAAGAGCTGAATCGATCTTCATCGCAATGGATAAGCGCGCCAAGTGATGTGAAAGGCGACCGAGCAATGCGCGACACGATTTTTACAAGAGGTGCAGCGCTGCTTCGCTCTCTACGAGCTGAAATGATGGAGAGCGGTATGTTGCATTTGCACCGATTGAAAAATCTTGCTCGGCGCCTGAAGGGAATCGCTGCAGATGCATCGCACCAGGAAAAAGAGATCGCGGTTGTTGACTTTGTGGAATTGTTTGAGCACGCAAATTCGATTACTCCGTACGAGTTCAAGCAATCAATGCTTCTACCTGCTGTTCTGAGCTACTTGACACCTGATGGCACTTTTGAAGAAGATCGTATGCAGTCGTTGACACGAGCTCTTAAAGGCGTACCTGGGGCATTGAATAATTTTATTGCTCGTTTGCAGAGTATCATCAACCAGGAAGAAGCATTCCCAGTGCTCTCATTTTGCTCAACCAAAGGTGGAGAGCTTTACCCGCTCACAAGACCTTTGAAGCTCAGCTTCAAGCGATCAAAGCCACATGGATCTGAAGAGTCGGTCAGTACTCACAGAAGCGCATGCGTCATCCAAACCTCGCCGCTGACCCATTTCCAGTCATTGGAGCGCTCAATTTTTAGGGCTCTGCCTGTTCATGATTCCAAGTTAGCGCAATTTTACACGAGTCTCGTGGGCTACAAGGTTCAAAAGATTGTTGACGGCAAGTGGAGAAAATTCCAGGTTGTCGGCTACGATACATCACGATCATATCACCTGCTGAAGCCAGATGCGAGTACAAGTGACAAGGACTTTGTGGAAATGGTGCTGCACGATACGCAGTGCCGCTTGCTTGGCCCAGTTGAGGTCTATGACCGGGCTTCACTTGACCCGAAGCTGTTTGGAACTCTTGCCGATGGCCCAGAGAGCACCGCTTTAAAGAGTAGTAGAAAGAGAAAGAAGGCTTCCAAGAAGAAGCGGAAGCAGTCGTCTAACGCATACGAGGAGGTGCAGGGTGTCCTCGTTGAAGTCAAGAACTCGTCCTTTCCCTCGTTGGGCTCACTTAAAAACGCATGGTATGCGGGAGTGCTCCAGCTGCCTCCTTCAGAGCTGGGAAAGTCTTTCGAGGAAGTTGTCACAGCCGGGAACTCATACACTGTTTTGATGTCGAGCTCAGGCAAAATCATTCGCAAAGTTGCTGCTGAACGGATACGCCCTCGGTCAAAGGAGCCCCAGATCGGTAGTGTCGTGGAGGTCGATGGTGATCTTGGTGAAGTCACACGAGTGTATGAAGATGACTCTCCCAAGAGTATGCCGCTTTGGGATGTTAGACTGAACTCGGATATTGAGAAGGTTCGTGTGTCGAAAGAGCGAGGGCAATACCCTCCCCCAAAGCGGAACGCCGAAGAAGACAGCTTCATTGAAGCAATGAGTATCCGGCGTCTGTTTCCTGGCAAAGAGAGTTCGGCTACTGTTGGTCGAGTTGGGGATCGGGTTTGGGTGCTTCCACCTGCTGATTCAGCGGTAAAGAACATCGGTGTTGCAGGAGTGGTGAAACGATTCCCTTCTGGATTGGAATCAATTCGCGAATCTACGAGTGTTGTCATTGAAATATCGTTCGGTGTAGACCAGCCACCGGTGGCGGTCAAAGTGGCCCAGGATAGAGTTTTGAATTTTGCTCTGGGTGGTCTGACGGGTGGAAATCCTGCGCGCCTCCTTGCTGCGCTCCAGAGTCATGGACGGGGCGGTGGAGCTGCTATATCCGACGCAAACCGAGGTATTTCTCTTCGAGAGGCGTTTGAGCGTATCGCAGGAGGTGGCGGCTTCCAGAACATGAGTACCGCCAGTGGTTTAGATTCAACAGCAAGCAGCTTACACACTATGCTTTCTGGTCAATCGTCACGTCAGAGTATGACCTCAAGTGCAGATTCTTCCACCTCAAACGCAGCAATTGATGCAGACTCAGCTGCAACAAGCCGTGTAAACTCGCCAACAGAGGCATCCACCAAACGCGCAGCAAAAAGTTACCAGGATGAGGAGGTGCTAAAGTTGGTTAATCATGATGGTAGTGGAACTCCATGGACATGCACAAGCTTCCCAAAAGTGAAGATGCAAATTGGGCTTCGCAGGTGTCGCAGTACGGAATCTTCATCAAAAAGTTCAGCGGCGATGAGGCCGATATCTTCGACTGATAATCGTGACGACGAAAGTAAGACAGAGTTGCCAGGTCCTGTAGCCCAGCTCATGGAAATTGACTCATCTACACAGGAATGGGTAGTGAAGCCGCAAATTCGCTCGCTACTTATCGATGTTTTCAACCAGTTTGATCCCTCATCAACTGCTTCAGCCTTCCCACGGCGAAAGAAGCGAAGGATTCAGCAGTTAACAGAGCCCTACGCACCAACAAAGCTGTCTGGTCTGTGGAATGTGGACAAGTTCATATCGCTGATGCGAACAGTGTTCGAGCCCTCCAAGCGCACAGGTTCCAGCCAAAGCAGTACGGCTATAAAATACTGCGTGCTTTTCTCCAAGTATGCCACACAGGAATCGAGCCGTACACTGCTGAGTTCTGACGGGTTTGTCGGTGTGTTGGTTACTGTCTGCCGTGATGAAATGAAAGCAATCCAAATGCTGAAATACTTGCGTTCGCGCGGACTCAACAAGAAACTGTCGCGTCCATTGGGTGACAACAATGAAAAAAAGCACTCAACCAAAAGTGACGATGGCTCCAGCTCCCCGAATAGTGAAGTTATGAGGGACGAAGAAAAGAAGACTTCGGCTCCAGTCCTGCACAACTTTCTTCCAGATGATAATTTGCTGAAATGCCTCGAAATCTTGAGAGAAGCAAGTGGATCTGGATATCGAGACATTATCGCACGTGGGGAAGCTGAGGCAGTCGTCCCACCGTGGAAGCTGGCGTTTGATCTGTCGTGCGATTTCGCTGTTGAATGGGATGGCTCATCACGATCGTCAGGATTGATACCAACCCTGCGGACTGATGGTAATATCGCTGCGAAGCGAGATGACATATCATGGATACAAGATCTGGAATGCCCAGTCCGTTCGTTGTATGAAACGTCGAGCCAATCAGCTGTGTCTGAGTCCGCTATCGAGTCCATTCGCCTTCTTCGCTACCTGTTTGAGTTCCAGCCTGCAGAAGGGATTGACATTATTGACGAGTCGCTATGGACAAATCCGCGCTTGTGCAATAAGCTCGAGGCTCAGCTACAAGACGTTCTTTCT
Source organism: Phytopythium helicoides (assembly GCA_024867545.1). Lineage (NCBI taxonomy): Eukaryota > Oomycota > Peronosporomycetes > Pythiales > Pythiaceae > Phytopythium > Phytopythium helicoides. Next base: position 302,799 of record JANFNE010000020.1, on the reverse strand, counting down.
CTTTGCAGCGGTATCTATCCCAAGTGGTGCGACGAAATGATTGTGAATTGCAAGTTCTTTTTTCCTCGGCGGCTCCGCGAGCACCTTTTCCGGGCAACGTCGTTCGGCTGCACACGATCGCTGCATTGGTTCCGTGCTCGTCTTGCTCTGGATGAGAGTGGTGGCGACCTCGGAGGTTCTGGCGCACGAGATTTAGGAGGGGTGTACAACCAAGATATAACGATCTCCCCGATCCCTAAAGATCGCGTGAAAGTCCATCGTGCAAACATCTTGAGCTCCGCGGAAACAGTCATGAAGATGCACGCAAAGCGAAAAGCCATTCTAGATGTTGTTTTTGTTGGTGAAAAGGGCTACGGTTCTGGAGTGACTGCCGCATTTTATTCGGCTACTGCGCATGCGTTGCAATCTGTTTGTGAGAACCGTCAAATCTCAACTCGTTGCTGGGTTCCTGGTGATGAGGACTACGACGCCGTTGAGGATGATGCTGATTTAGTGCTGGATGCTGAAGCAGCGCCAGTTATCCGCCATTCGAACGGATTGTTTCCGTACCCTCATGGCAATGTCCCTTCAAAGGTTATCGATCGCTTCCGGATGATGGGTCGACTTGCTGGGAAGGCTCTCATGGACGAGCGCCTGCTACCGCTTCCGCTATCAAAACAGTTTATTCAACTTGTTGTGGGCGAGACGGTGCCGGTGGAATCTATCCTGGATGTGTTTGGCAGTCATGGTCGTGCCATTTACTCCTTGTTCGTGGCGTCACGCAAGTTGAAGTCAGCCACGGATAGAAGCTCTGTCATGATTGACGGCATCAGCATTGTCGATTGGCTCGAAGCAGTTGACTTATCGTTCATTGAGCCGTTCTCACAGGAGCCGTTGATGTCTGGCGGTGAAACTAAAGCAGTTACCGTCTCAAACATGGGGGAGTACGTTGCACTTGTGCTGGACAAGTGGCTGAGCTCCGGTGTAGCCGCACAAGTTGTGGCGTTTCGCGAAGGTATCAGTGAAGTTCTTCCGCTTGAGAAGCTCCGGTTATTGTTTGTGCCGGAATTGCTCGAAATGCTGTGCGGCGACGACGACGTGAAGTGGGACGCCGACTCGTTGCTGCGTTCAATGAAGCTTGCACACGGCTACACACGCGAGAGCCAGCCCATACAGTTCTTCGTACGAGCGCTGGAGAGAATGTCGAGTGTCGAGCGTCGCGCTTTTCTGCTGTATGCGACTGGGTGCCCCAACCTTCCACCTGGAGGCATCGCGGCTCTCAAGCCGCAGTTTGAAGTTGTCCGGCGAGTCGTCGACAGCGGAGTGGAAGTCGACCGTGCTCTCCCGTTTGCTCGCACGTGCTCCAACACGCTCCATCTGCCAGCGTACTCGAGCCAGCAAGTGCTGGATGCGCAGCTAGCGTTCGCTGTTGCCAACAGCCGAGGAGTCATCGACCGCGACTAGGAAGTAGATGTTGGTGCTCGCGGAAGTTGGAGACTGAGGCTCAAAGGAAATACAGTATTATTTGCCTCAAACCAATTTGTGATTGGCTGTCTCGATTGTTGGTCTCGCTCGAGTATCCTCAGACGCCATGTTCGCCAAGCCCGCCAAGGCGAGCGGCAACGCGCTGCTCAAGGGCAAAGACGCCAAGAAGCTGCGGCGCGATGCGGCCACGCGCTTCTCCCGCTCAATCGACGGCGCTGATGACCCCAAACTCGCGCAGCTGCTGCCCTCCAAGGTGCGTGGGAGTTTGTTCGCCGTCTGAGGACGACGGAGGGTCTGAAGTCCACCCACGCGGCGGCAGGCGGCGGTCAAGAAGATCCAGTTCCAGGCGCCCTCGCGCATGGTCGTGTACGCCGTCGAGAACGAGCCGCTGCTGTTTGACGAGACGGGCAAGGGCGACCTCTGCTTCTCTGGTAGGTGCCGACATGTTTCGTGGCTGGCAATAGCGTTCAACAGGTCCTGATGCCAGTGCCCGCAGTGTACGCTTTGTGGAAGAGCCCCGAGCTCATGCCGCGACTCGAGGTGCACGCTCCTGTGAGTCAGTTTGTGCTGCGTGGAGCGGACGTGATGCTTCCGGGTGTGGTCTTCCGGTCGGCAGAAGACATTACGAGTCTGCGGAAGGGAGAGCTGCGTGCCGTGTTTGCGAGGGGCAACCCTGCTGCCATTGCTGTCGGAGAGGTTCTGGTTGATGCAGACGATATTGCACGTACAGGCAAGAAGGGCCGTGCGCTCAAACTCTGGCACGTAGTGGGCGACGAGCTGTGGAAGATGGGGCCGCAGATTGTGCCGAACGATGGGTTCGTGGGAGACCGTGTCGTCCCGATCAATGCAGAAGGAGCTGCAGTCGAGAGCGATGATGGTGACGAAGAAGATAACGAGGAAGAAGCTGGATCCGCTGACAACGATGGCGAGACGGGTCTTAGCGCAGACGGCATCCAGCTTGAAGACAAGTCTGATGAAGATGGAGAGGAGAAACCCGCCGCCTCAGAGGAAGTCTCCAAAGAGGACATGGACGCTTTATATGTATCAACGCTGCTACAGGCACTCAAGTCGGGCAAGATCAAAGAGAAGGAATTACCAATGCTTGCCAGCACGTTCCACACCACCGTGTTACTGCCTTGTCGGCGCGTCAACACGTCGCTGAATCTAAAGCAGTCGTCTTTCAAGAAGCTCTCAGTGTTTCTGGCGCACATGCAGCATCGCGGATTCCTTGCGTTTACAGAAAACAATGGTGTGCAGTCTATTACAGCTATTTCGCGGCGTCATCCGTACGTGACTCGAATCAATGTTACTGCTTTCCGTTGATGTTGTTCGCCTCAAGCTAACTGAAACGTCACAGGGATGTCATTGCTCATGAACTCTACGTCACAGACGAGCAGTTCAAGCTAGAAGAGGAGGCTGCCGCAGCTGTTGCTGGTGGCCGATCCATTGCGCTTGTTCCGGGTCAGCATGCACCGCAGGTCGAAGAAAGTCTTGGTCTCAACCCTGGTATAAAATCGCTGTTTTCAAACTTGGAGCATGTGGATATCAGCAAGAAATATTGGACTCCGGTCGAAGTTCGCGACGCAGTGACCAAGTACATATCAGACCGTGAGCTTGTTGACCCGCAGAATCAGAAGTTTGTGCGATTAGACCCATCGCTGACGGACGCTCTTTTCGGCAAGAAGGCTCCAGTGGGTGGGTACCCCGACCGGATGGCTCGACCGGATATCCTCAACTCGCTCTGGGGAAGTGCACAAGATACCACCGAATCATACTCTACCCAGGGCACGAACCCAAGTTCCATGGAGGAGCGATACGGCCAATCGCCATTCACGCCGAACGCTCCAAGCGCCACAACAGCTCGGTCATTACGTCCATCGCCTTCTACCAGCAGTTTGGGATAGATGGCGCCGCATTTGCCAAGGAGGCTCAGAAAAAGTGGGGATGCGCGGCGTCAGGCGCAGCCGAGCGAAGACAAGCAGAAGGTTGAGGAGATCCATGTCCACGGACAGATGGTGAACGAGGTACTCGACTACCTGGCCAGCAAATACCAGATCAACACAACGAAGTACTGCACGACCTCATACGGAAAGAACGTAAAGCCCAAGAAAAAGAAGTAGACAGCAACCAAAGCCAGAACGAGTACTCTGGTATGAAACCGCTAGCGTTAGTAGTACGAGCACGGTGGTCTGCTGCATCTAGTCTAAAGTAGAGGGGTCAACCTCCTGAATCAGCGGAGTAGAGGCTGAGTTTGTGGCAGGTGTCGAGGAGCTGGACGCCTTTTGGGTTTTCTTTTTCTTCTTTTTCTTTGAAGCAGAGCTAGCAGAAGACCCTGGGGGTTCTGCCGCTGTCGGCTCTGTTGACACTGCAGATTCCTTCTCTACCTTCTTTGTCTTTTGAGTCTTTTTCTTGGATCCCGATTTTTTGGTCTTCTTCGTCTTGCGCCTCCGAGCTTCTAGTGGGTTTCGAAGTGCTACGTGATACCCAATAAGCACAAGCGACGCAAAAATGGACGCGTGGAAGATATAGTGCGGTCGGTGTGAACCATAGGTAAGCAGCACTCCAGCAGCCAAGCGAAGAGCAAACGGCACGAGGCCCATGCATGGCCACTTCAGTTCGTGCGCCTTCCAAGAACTCTTTGTACTTGGCTGCCTGCTGAAAGTTACCGTCTCCACCGCCGCACAGTCGGCAAGAGCGCACACAAAAGTCGCAGAAGTCGCGAGATTTCTCGAAACGATAGACGCAATCGCACGACACGACGCGGAACGTTGGGCCAACCAACACCACGTCGCCGGTCTCCTTGTTCGTCACACGACGCGTATTGCGGTTAGTGAACTCAATGAGGACCGCTCCTGGTCCAGCATCCTCAAACACGCATTTTGGACAATTCTCTGCTGTGATCTTGACTGACTTGGATGCACTCGGCGAACTATTGTAAAGTGACGCCGAGTCTTGTCCAGTAGCTGCGCCAAAAAAGGCAGTCGGGGGTAGCGGCAACATGTCTTCAAGAGAAAGAGAAAGCACATACATCTCGATCAAAAAGACCACTACGTATATGCATCCCTCGAGAAGGATGTCATTTTCAATGACATGTGGCGGCGTTTTCGCCACACTGGAGAAATACGCAAGTTTCCCAACCCAAGAGTACAGCGACAACCAAAACACCGCGAACAGAGTAGATAAGACACGCTCGTGGTCTCGGCGAGCAGCAGCTTCACTTCCACCAACCCGAAGGATGCGAAGCACAAGTGAAACAAATGAAGCAAGTACCAAAAGTGCGAACGCCCGGGAAGAGTCCCATGCGTGAAGCTCAAACGGTGAAAAACTTGCAACTTGACCCAGTGCGAGGATGATTGTGTTCAAACTCACAATCGTCATCCACGGATGAATTGGGAGTGACTCCAGTACGCCAACAATGCGAGAGACGAGAAGCCAACGCACGGCTGACAGCAGCATCGATAGACCGTAGAGCAGCCCGATCGCATACAAATAGAGCACAAGAAAGTCGAGCACAATAGTAGCTTGCACCCCAATCCAAGAGCCGCCAACCTGAACAGCGACTGCAGCGACTCCAACAAGCGCAGCGGTGACGCCACCAAGTATTCCAGTTGAAGACACTTTTCCCTTGAATGCACTTTCACTAACGAAATCAGCGGCTTCCACAATGAAAGTAGGCACTTGAGCAGCTGGGTGCAAGAGTGATGAGTAACTCATAATGCCATCGTCACTTGCAACTGACGGCTGCGGTTGCCTGGAGGTTGAACTTGTTTTGCCACTGTGTAACTTGAACACTCAAAATGTACAGCGATAGCGCGTACATGATCCCAATGAGGTGCGTATATCGCACACGAAGTAGTGTCAGCAAGTATTCAGGCAACCACATGGAGTAGCTGGCATATTCTGTTGGGGTGTAGCCCACTTGAACATACTGTCGGTGAGCTAGTGGCCCTGACAATGGCCGATTTCATCTTCCAACTCTTCTTGCAGATCCGCTGGAGTAGCACCGAATAAAAATTCATGGGCAATCGCCAAACGCTCACTCGGATCCTTGATCAGACTGTGGGTAGTGTTGTCAATAGACGCATGCAGACTTCCCGCTACAGCGTAGAGTAGCTGATGACACCACAAGAGGCAGAAATGGTCGACCGTCGTACCAACACTGGGCATCGCTGTAGCTAACGCAGCAACCGATAAAGCGGACTGCCTCATACGGTGCTGTCACTGACGCGTGCACTAGAGTGTCTTTGTGGCCACCTGCAATCGACACGTACACAACATCTTCCCCTCCTTTACCAGCATCACTCGCCTGAATACGTCCGTAGACTGCCTGAAGCTCAGCATCGAACGGAAATGGCGGAGCAGTGTACGGAACACCAAGCCCGACTATATGCTGGATTGATCGGCGCTTGTAGTTGGGCAACAGTTGCGCCGCCCGCGTGACAATGCCTCCCATTGAGTGCGCAACGATAATGACCGAGTCGGGCACGGGCTTCCCCTTGGCTCGCGGCGACTTGGCCTGCTTCTTGTACTGCTTGAGCAGCGCGCGCACGGCGTCGTTGAGGAACGCCGCCTGCTCGTGCACGAGGTTGCCGCTGAGACCCGTGGGCTCTCAGCAAAGTCGAGCGCGAACACGTCGAAGCGCTGCTGGTCCGCGTCCCACAGGTGTCTGGAGAGCGAGCGCGCCTGCTTGTAGCTTCCCATGTGGCCGGGGACGAACAGCACGGGCACGCCCGAGAGCTCGCGCTGGAAGCTCTTCATGTCCACGCGGAAAAGCGCGTACTTGTGGTGCGCGGGGGCCCACTTGGCCGCCGTGTACACGGGCCACGAGTACGTCATCTCGCACAAAGAGGGTGTCGCCTTGGAGCGCAGCACGTCCGCGACGAGCGCGGCGCTCAGTAGCGCGCTCAGCGCCGCCAGCAGCAGCCCGCGCGGCGCCATCCTGGGGCTTGCGGCGCCTGTCTCGTTGTATATCCGAGCGCCACGTCGGTCCGCCGCCTCGCCACCTTCGCGCGACATGCGAATTTGTTCGCTTGACTAATTCCGTCACTTTCAAAAGTATCCATCGCGCGAAGAGCTACGAGCGACTGATGAAGGTGCGCGTGAAGCGGTGGCACGGCGTCGCCGCGTGGACCTGGGGCGTGGACGAGGAGTGCTGCGGCATTTGCCGCTACACGTTCGAGAGCTGCTGCCCGGACTGCACGCTGCCGGGCGACGGCTGTCCGCCAGGTGAGCGGCTCGCTTGCTGTCGTGAAGGTCTCCGATGCGGTGGGAGTGACAGGTTTTGATGCGGTGACCAGTCTGGGGCGCCTGCAACCACGCGTTCCACATGCACTGCCTCATGAAGTGGCTGGAGTCACTGCAGTCGTCGCGCCAGCACTGCCCCATGTGTCGACAGGAGTGGAAGTTCCGGAATTGAGTGCTCGGAGGCATGCCAGAGCTGTGTCGACTCTGCTCATTGCTGGTGGACATGCGCGCGTACTTTTTTGTTCGTTATTCTACGCGCTGCCGTCTATGAGCCCGCTCTAGCCACGGGCTGTCTGCCACCCACCTCTAAACTAATGTAGCACTTGAGATGCACATTCAAAAAGGACGCACTCACCCGCCTAGTGCTGTAGAACTCTTGTGAGCTTGAGGGTCCTTTCGTGGTACCGGTTCCGCTCGGGAATGTACTGCGCGAGGAACTGCGCAACGTCCAGCTCTCCATGCACAAATTGGTTCGCAATATCATCCGACGCGGCGTCAGAATCTCTCGTCGCCGCTGAGAGTTGGTCCAAGAGAGCATCAGGACGGAGACCCTGAACAAAGGAAGCATGAGCACATTATAACCGCAATGCGAGATAGAAAGTACAGCAAGCGCGTTGCACGAACGACGTACCGACACAATTCGCTGCTGGCGAGCTTGCTTCGCGGCAAGCGACTGTTGAGATTCGCGAAGCTCTGCTCGAAGCTCCTGCACTTCTTTCTGCAGTGCTCGCAGTTCCTCTTCGTAGGAGAGCGTCTTTTTCGCAATCTCCATGTTCTTGCTCATCACGTCGTCACGAAGTTTGCAAAACTCCTTGACAGAATCCAAATCCTTTGCGAACGCCTTCAGAGCACGACGGTCTTGCGCAATGTTCTCTAGCTGCGAGAGTCTGGGGATAACGTTCAGGAATTCAACGTCAGAACCGCTACCAGCAAGCAGTGAATGGTGTGGAAGACATACGAAAGCTCCTCAAGACCAGGAAACACAGCTGGGATGACCGGCATTTGAGAGCGTTGAAGAGCAAGAACCGGAGCAGGCGGGGGCTGGCTTGGAGGAGTCTGTGGTGGCTTTACGCTCGGTGAGGAGTATCTTGAAGTCGCACCATGGAAGCTCGACGACAACGAGACTGCAGAAGACGACAGTGAAATTCCAGGAGACGAGCTCCGCCTGGCAGGGGATACCGGAGGGGGCTGGTTGGTCTGAGTGCTCGATGCCACCACGCGCAACTCATTGGCAATTTCTGTGACGATCCGCCCAAGATCCGAGTGCGCCGTCCAGTGGTTGAGGTCCGCGTGGCCGTTGACATTTCCCGCCGCGTCGAGTAACTTGTGCTGCAAAGGGATCGACACCTGGGAAATATTTGGATTGGAGCGCGTGTGCCTCTGTTCAGAGCTCCGATCTATTCTGCTTCAAGCCCACCCAGCTCTCCAGTCTTACCTTCACTTGAGGGGCGCGCACAGGGAAGTCCGCTGGCAGCGTCCTGGTCGATCACGACAGTCGTTAGCGTTGCGCTCAGCCGTGTCCAACGCCACCTGCAGCCATCCCTACACGACGAGCACGAGCGGGCCGCGCGAGGTCTCGGCGACCGCGACCTCAAACGTCGTCTGCTGCTGGTTCTTGGCCCTCCCCCCTGCGCGCACGAGGCTCGCGAGCTGCCTCCCCCGCCTGCACCGCGACCGGCCAGCAGAATCCTCGTCAGCGAGCTCTCCCGACCCAAAATCGCCCGCGAAACCCGCCCCGGGCCCCGCGAAAGCGCGAGAAAGACCTACAGGCGCTCCAGCTCGCTCAGGTGCGTCTCGTGCTGCGTCGCGCGCGAGGAGGACGAGCTGCGGTAGCCGAAGAAGCTCATGGCGCCGCTCGGAGCTTCGCTTCCGCCTTTCTCTGCTTCTCCTTAACGCTGAGATGGTGGTAACACTCGCGCTCAGTATAGATCGTCACTCCTGCACGAGCTGACACGGCTCCGTACTTATTACTAGACGGTCTTCTAAACGGAGATCGTCCGCTGGCAGAAGACTGGATGGGTACATTTTGGCTGCGCCTCTTCAAGGTGTCATCCGCGTCGCCAATGGAGGAGGAGGGGGAGGCCGTGGAGGCGCTCCAGGTGACGCTCAAGGAGCTGCCGGACGCCATGGACAGAGCTGTGTACGTGCAGGAGCGGTTCCCGCTGGTCGTTGACCCGTCGGGCCAGGCCACGCGCTTCCTCAAGTACCAGCGCGGGTCGATGCTAATGGCGGGCAGTCCGGTCGACATGGCGCCAGAGTCCTTGCGGCGCCACCTCGTGGACGCCATCAAGCACGGCGTGTTGCTGGTTGTCAACTTGGACACGCTCAATACGATGGAGCTGGAGCAGTTCTTCGCGCCCGACACGTTCCCGGAGGAGGTGTTGTCACGGCAGGCACTCTTCTCGCCAGCGGTGCTGGAACAGATCCTGCGTCCTGCCAGTGGCGAGCCAAACGTTGCAGATTTCATCGTAAACGACCACTTTAAGCTTGTTGTAGTCTGTAGGAGTGCTCCGCCTCCTCCAAAGACAGCAGCGAGGATGTGCGTCGTCAATGTAAATCTTCCTTCTGGTGATGGAACGAATGAGCAGCCTGATGACACGGAGAAGTTTGCAAAGGCACTCGGCGTAAGAAAGGAAGTGAAACGCAACAGTACTCAGCTCGTAGAAGCGGCATTCGACAATGACATGGACACCGTTATCTCTTATCTTGACAAGAACTACGATTTGGAAAGCGAGGACGGCCATGCTCACACGCCGCTCTCAGAGGCTGCTAGCCAAGGGAATAATGATATCGTGAAGTTATTGCTTGAGCGTGGGGCGGACCCTAACAAGTGCAATGATGAAAATCGCTCCCCAATGTATCGTGCAGCCTATAATGGCCACTTGGAGACGGTCCGGCTGCTATTAGAAAGTGGTGCAGATCCTCGCATCAAGACAAAGCAGGGTGAACCGCCTTTTGATGTAGCGAAGACCCAGGAAATCCAAGACCTGCTCACCCACTGGAACATCAACAAGACTGATCTGCTCATGGAAGAGCGGCGCAAAGTCATTGAGGCTAAGTGGAAGGAGCGAATCACCACACATCTGGAGCGAGAGCAACTAGCTTTACAAAAGATCCATGAAGAGCTGCTAGATCTGGCGCAGAAGGGTGAGCTGGAAGAGATCACCACTCGATTTGAGCAGCTAGCTGACGAGGTTACTGACTCCAACGAACGTCCAAGAGCATGTGCTGGTATACGTGATGAAAGAGGCAGTACAATGCTAGCAGTGGCTGCTCAATTTGACCATATTGAGCTTGTCACTGCCCTGGTGACGAAATGGAAAGATTTGGAACAACAGGCACAAGACATCGCTGCCTCTAGCTCATCCGCTATCCAGCAAAGCACAGCAAAGCGCTTACAGACACTAGCAAAGGTCTGGAAAACAAATGTGAACGCGCGAGACTGCCGCGGCTGGACACCAGTCGCCATTGCGGTCTTCCACGAGTCCAAGAAGAGTCTTCGAGTACTACTTGAGCATGGAGCAGATCCAAGCCTGAAGAACCAATACCACAAAGATGCGTATTACTTTGCGAAGGACGATATCGACGCTGCTCACAACATTGTCAAGTCTCGTGCAGAGGTAAGAGCTGAATTTTTGCGTTCGTGGCAAACCTGTCTCTCACCGATTTGATATCTAGATCCGCCAGGTGCTTATTGATTGGGAAAACGAGCGCCATGCAGTTGCGATACCAATACATCTAGCACCAAATTGTCCATCTTCATATGAGCAAGAGCCTGTAAAAGAGGCAAAAGGTAGCCCCAAGAAGACAAAAGCCAAAACGTCTTCCACTGCATCACCCAGTAAGTCTAGACCTACTGGTGACGGCTCTGGAGCTCATTCGGGGCCAAGTAAGCCGGACAAATCGCCTACAAAGGCAAAGAAGTCAGGGGTAGCAGCACCGGCAACGTCGTCACCAATAAAGAAAAAGACTTAGATCGATCGCCGCATTGCTGTTCAACTTGCTTCACAGGTTGAAGGACCAACACTCTCGCTCTAGACAGAAAGGACTCGAGACAGGCGGTCAGTTCGAGATGATCCGTGCCATCGACAAGCGCTCACGCGAGGCCATCGGCGCCTCCTACGCGCTCCCAGACCTGCTGGTAGCCGTGCGTGAAGGTGCGGGAGGCCCCAAGGCGTATTAGGACCCAAACCGTGGGCTAGAGCTGGTGAACTGACAGTCGCTCGCCTCAGTTATCTACAACTCGCTCGATGCTGGCGCTCTGTCCGTCCGAGTGTTCGTGGACACCGCTGAGGGCTCATTCTCGGTAGTTGATGACGGTGCGTGCGGTGTTATTGCTGCGCGGAGAGGCTTCTGTCTCTTCTTAGCTACTGACTGAGTACAGGGGAGGGCATTGCTCCTGACGACCTGAGCAAGCTTGTCGGAGAATGCACCGGTATACACACCTTCCATAATGCTGTTCGATACTCTTTTATTTCATCATAGCCACGCTGAATGTGTTTGTAGCATCATCTAGGGTGTCAGGAGAAGGAGAATTGACGGTGAAGTGCAACAACGAGTTTTATGGTTCGAGAGGTGAGGCACTGCGCTCCCTCGTTTCGATAGCCGCAAGCATGGAGATCGAAAGTCGAGTTCCTGACCAGTGGTCATCTCATCGAAAGGTGTTTGAGGTACGATCAGCTTAGAACAATGAAGATATCAACACGACTAAAAACGGTTTCAGTCTGGGAAGGTCGTATTCAATGCACGTTCCAAGGACGTGCGTCCAGCCGCAGGAACTACAGTTAAGATTCGACAGTTGTTCCACTCACTGCCAGTGCGGAAGAAAAAGTTGTCCCAGGACGCAAAGTACCAGACAAGAATAAGCGAAGACATCAAGGCGATGATGATGGGTACCGCACTAATGTGGCCGTCAGTTGCCTTTGAGTTAAAGTTCCAGCGTACGTGCTTGGTTTACCACTGCCAATCTACATTGCCTATTTAACCATCTTCGTGTCGATAGATTCTTCAAGGCAAGCTGTGATTTTTCCAGCTGTTCGACATCCTCAAGAACGCATTTGTGCCGTATTTGGTGGTCCCCTTGGCATGGAGCTTCAGGTATGGTTGTGCTTAATCGATATGAATTCTCAATCGACCTCAGCTCAGTTGGATTACTCAGGAATTCAATGTTGGCGATGAATCTATCGGATACTTGACTCGCGGGTACTTTGCTCTCATCCCAGACGAATGGGGGGCAGCTTCCCCTGGTATCAAGCAAGCTCAAACGTTTTACCAGTACGCTTTCTTCGATCGTCGATGGAATGAATGCGCACACGAATTCTTTGGGAGCACCATCACACGAGCATGCATTGCCTCTGGCGCAGGTACAGCAGCCATCTGTGCAACTAGCTTTCAATATGTTACTATCGAATGTGCTTTTGTATTTGAAACAGGAATCCCAATATTCGTACTAAACATCAATCGAGGCAAAGCAACTCTGGATGATGGCTACGATAAGAACGTCCTCAAAGAAATTTGCTCATGCGTCATGAAGGTGCATAGATACCCTAAATCTATTAGGTCTACTCACAAATCTAAGATATGTTGATCGTAGGCGGTGGAAGGTTTGGAAAGAGAGAAGGCAAAACGAAGTGAGACCGCACGCTACTCGAATGGTCTTGTCGCTGAAGGATGGGCGATGTCTGCTCTGTATGCAGACACCCCCACGTACCTAGACACTCAACAGTACGATAGCAGAATGGATGAATGTGATGGAGGCGAAGTCTTTCAACCGGAGATGAATGGGTCCGCGTCTAGGGATTTATGCAATGAGTTCGAGATATGGCAAGAGGTTGGAGGAGAGCCGGTTCAGCACGCAGTTTCTTACGCGTTTGAAAGCGCTTGGGCAGCAGATGAATCTTTTGAACGAAACGATGAACTTGAACAACTGCAAGAAGAATATCATGAAGACTATGAGGTGCTAGGTACTCAACTACAAAAGTCATTGTGTGGAGAGCTAACAAGGCAAATACTGATTACAGAGCATCGAATTTCGTCTTGGAAGCGTATGCCATGAATGTGGCAGGTCCGAAACTTCTTACAGGTACTTTTCATTTTCATTTGTTTAACTCAGATAGATAAGTGGATCTTATACGAAGTACAAGTATTGGCGACAGACTCGAGGCAGCTGAGAATGCCTATTCGTGTGCCGGTAGTAAGAGTCGTTACGACGCAAGCTTTGAAACAGATTCAAGTCAGGACTCGCGTGAAAATTGGATTTTTGACGAAGAAAATTCTTCCAATAATGCTACACCTCTTGCTGGCCCTCACGGTGTTGAAGAGAATATATTCTTCCCAGTATCTGTGCCGACAAACTTATTAGAGAACAACCCCCTCGATCTCAATGTAAGCGAACCATCATTGAACGAATCGATTCGGTACTCATGCTGTGCAAGTATGTCCAGGACCTTGAAGGAAATCCATGGTTGAGCAGTCATACCGCGTTTACTGTTTCCTGCAAAAACCCGACGAGAGCTTTCGAAAGTGATTTCCGAGACGTTGTGTATGCGAGTATCGGTATTGAACCTACCGTGGATAACGGTGAAAGTCTCCAAGCCCAGATTTCAAACGGGAGGAAAGAATCTGCAGAAAATGTGAGGGTCAGAGAGTCGGTATCCGACTTCTTCACCTCAAGAAGCTCAAGAATGTCAACAAAGCCTCGGTGTGCAAGGCTCTTGGTCACGCCAATGGAATCCCTTGGTGATAGAATGCAAGTTCAGGCACTCTACTCGAATACGACACAGAAGACAGTCAAGCTTAACCGAGCCGTTCTCGATAAAATCACCTTCGTTCGTCAAGTAGACCGCAAGTTTATTCTGGTCAGTGCATCGTACGAAGAAAGAGACAGGCAATCCAGTGCCGAGCTTCTACTCTGCATTGATCAGCACGCAGCTGACGAACGAGTACGCCTCGAAAAGCTGGAAGCAGAAATGTTTGGTCGTGATGGATGCAGCCGAAATTTCGATATCCAGGAACATAATCCTGCTCTATTGATGCTCCTGAATTCTTCAGAGCGGAGCATTGTTGAGGCAAACCATGGGTTTCTCCGTAGCTGGGGATTTGACATCCAGTTCTGCCCACAGAGTCAGTGGGATCGTTTTAGCAAATCCCATTCCATTGCAGGAGATGATTCAGGAGGACGTTATTTGTTGCGCACCAGCCCTAAAGTGGAGAATCGGATCGCAAATGCGGATGATTTTCGCGAGTTTCTTCAAGACCTCTCGATAACTCCGAGCAACAAAGCGCTATCTGTTATGCGCCCTCCAGTCATTACTCGATTTTTGCACTCCCGAGCGTGCCGCAGCGCCATCATGTTTGGAGATTACATGAGCATCAGCCAATGCAAGGAACTACTAGAGGAGCTTCGTACTTGCCAGCTTCCGTTCCAATGTGCCCATGGCCGTCCTTCAGTCGTACCACTGGCGGAGTTTATGCGTGATAATAGTAGCAAGCAATGAGCGCCAGTCAAATTTGAGTTCATTGAAACAATGACATTCAATCGTGTTGTCTACTTCTTTGGTATGTCCAGTGCGCTATTAATCCGGCGGAACTACAAAGGTACCACATATCAACCATGAAACCGAGGGAGTGAGATCAAAGTCCTGAATGTCTTACCATTGCATTAGATGATGGAAGTGGATCACCCGCCTGTCGCTGAGTAGGTGGTATTTGTGAGCCTCGACCTAGACACTCCAATTAGTTGTGTGTTGCTTCTAGTCGTGCCAAGATGACGTTACCTCCGTGGCTCGCTTCAGCAGTGACTCCATCGTCGTCGTCATCCTCGTCTTCAGCGTCATCTCCATCATCAACGTAGTCATCGTCATCATCGTCATCTTCCTCAGACATACTGTCGCTCATTTTTACTGCTTCGATGGCGTTCAGGATGCGCTCACGATGAATTCGATTCCGAATGCCAAAATCATTGACAAGGTCGCTCTCAGTTAACTCTAGTAGCATTGCTCCATTGCATCTGCGTTGTCGAAAGTGTGGCTACTCGAAGAATGTCGTATGTGAGTATATTCGCCTAGACCCAAGTAAATAGTAGCTAACGCACCACGACATCAGGTACTCCAACGTCCTCATGAAGCCATACGCAAACGTTTTCGACGGTCCATTCTGCCACAACTGCTTGAAACGATTTTGAGACCTGTCTTTCAAAACAAGTGGAAGATCATCCAGAAAGCGTACCTTGCGCAAGAGTCAACTCGTCTTCTTCGTCTTCCTCATCTTCTTCGTCGCCATCCGCTTCTTCGTCTCCGTCATCGTCTAGTTCTGGGTGTGGCCCGCTAGTTACACTTATCCTGTTACGAACGATAACAAAGTCAATCAAGGCAATCAAATCATAAGTACAATTTTACTCCTTACTCTGATGTATTTCGTACTGGTACCGTTGCGCTTGAAAAAATACTCCCTGGATTTGTGAGTTGAGACAATGCGAGGCTTCGTCTCGCCATTCTCGTATCTTCAGATTCATCTGGTGGCATGCTGGCGCTAGACGCAATACTTCGCGAAAGTAAACTTGAGGAGTCTGCACTCGCAGTGTGCAAACGAGTCGGATCGTTAACAGCCTTGTTTAGAGTAGAAACCGATGGGTTCGGGGGTGGGGGCGGCGCACGAAGAGGTGATGCTACAGGTGCTGGTTGGGAAGTCAAGACAGAGCTAGACGATGACCGCGGGGGTGGCGGAATTGGCTGGACTGGCGGGGGAGGAGTCGCTGCGCTTGCGGTAGCGCTGGGTACAAACTTGCAGCTTGTCGAGTGTGCAACAATAGCGTCCGCAGGAAAAAGCTGGCAACACCGAATACACTTGATAGGGCGTTTGGGGCAGCGTGTCGAGTGAGTTGACAGGGCGGACTGTGGCATCTATGCTCAATGCAAACGTGTCTTTCAGTGCTCACGCTCCAGAACTTGAAGGTCAGAGTAAGCACTTACGCTTTCGTTACAGTGCTGACAGCTCTTGAAACTAGTCTTACATGATGCTTCGTGCCGCGCAAGATCGCGTGAGATGATGACCATGTTGCAATGTTGGCATCGCTTTGGTCTCCAATTGCAACTAATGTAAAAGCAAGAAACGCAAATTAGTGCTGTCAGGAAACCGGTTCAGCAACATCACAAATAAAGCGTACTCAGTTTCGTGAGTATCAATGGTATTAGCGGGGAATTCCTCGTCACAAAATTTGCACTCAGCCTGTGGACACTCAAGTATGGTTGGTTATGTTTTCGCTAGTGTAACCGAAGAAGTGCTCGATGATCACCTTTGCGTTTCCGGTTGATGATGATCCTTCCGGTTGCGGAATGGAGGCAGTTGTTCGAGTAACCGGTGGATCACCCAGTCTTGAGTTATCGAGCATCGAGCCAGGTCTCGAGACTGTAACCCCGCCAGGTATCGTACTGGTTGGTTTGCCAGGAAAATGCCCAAGCGTAGCACCAATTGACGATGATTCCAAACCACCTCCAGTTGAGGATTGTGATTGAGGCGTAGAAGGTGTTGAGGTAGAAGGTGCCGACTTTCTCGGCATTTCTCCCTGTATTGAACCTTGCGAAAATGATCCACCCGGGGATTTGGGACATCGCGTTGACAGGTGCTTCTCGATTCCGCGCTGTAGAAATTTGCCACCGCAATCATTCGGACATGAGACCAATCGGCAATCGCAATTTTCGATGTGCTCCTGCAGCTCAGACATCTAGTAGATATGTGGAGGATTAGAGTAAGCTCAAACAGCCAAGCAACATTTCAGGAATCCTGAGTGTACCTTTTGGCGGCGTAAGCAGTGCGGACACTGCTTTAGCACCTTGTCGCAACGAGTTTCGTGCTCCAGTAACTCTGGTGCTGCCACGTCCGCAGAACAGTGGCGGCATTTTTTCAACATATCATCCGACCCAGTAGGAGCTGTGAGGTTGGAAGTTGTTGAAGCTATTGAGTTTTGCAGAACCACATCGGTACCGGAGTCTTCGATGCGCGACGATGAACAAGTCTTCGAATGCACGTCAAGATTGATCCACAACATTTTAGCATTGCATGCTGAGCATTCGACCAAACGGCGAGGACACTGATTTTTTTCGTGCTCTTCGCGCTGTTCTCTCCGTATTGGTAGGCGGCAAAGACTGCAGAGAACGTGAGCGGGGGAGGAAGATCCAGTGTTGCTGGATGGACTTGGTACAGCCACCTGCTCTGGTTTTGAAGCAGTCATGGTAGCAATTGGAGGCGGAGGTGGCGGTGGTGGGACTGATGTTGTAGTTGTTAACCCTTGTGCGAGATCTCGCTGAGGGGACTTTGGCAAATTTCCAAACAGTTTGAACATCACTGAAGGCGAGTTTGGCTTGGATGTTTCAGTTGGGTTTGTTGACGATAATTCAGGCACATGATTTGACTGAGGCACAGTACACGAATTGGTATCAGAAGAGGCTGAGGTGAGCACTTTGGCTTGTACTTGCTCTTTATCGCTTGATTTCTGCGACTCAACTTTGGCTTGTACTTGCTCTTTATCGCTTGATTTCTGCGACTCAATTTTTGGCTCTTTTGCTGGCAGCGAAGCCTGTGACTCCTTTTCGGTGGGAGATACTGATGTAATCTTCGAAGATAATAGTGGTGCTGGCACTAATTGCGGTGGCTCTAGCGGAGTTTTTGCCATCAGCGGTAGCGTTGCGCTATTTTCTGGCTCAGCCTTCGGAATTGTGTCATATGGTATAGATGGCCCTATGGCAGAATTTCCAACAGCCCGGTGGATCGAAGGTTTCACGGAACCTGTAGACGGCCTTCTACCGGGAGATGGTGGAGATTTGCTCTCAGGTCCCCCGGGTCGAATCGGTAAATCAGATGTGGATGTTGCACGCACTAATGGAGGTGGAGGTGGAGGAATTCGACCACTGCCACCTATCTCAACTGCTGGTCGAGGTGCTAGGACAGGAGTTCCACGGGTTAATGGAGTCATTAGCGCTTGTGGAATTTGATGTTGACGAAACTCATGCTCTTGCTTTCTTCGGCTCTCCACGCGCGCTTTTGCAAGCTCCGCCTCTGCTAGAGCACCTCGTGCTGAGGCTGTGATTGTGTCTTGTATCTTGTCGATACTTGAACGAGGTTCTGGTGCGTGGTCCACTGACACTTTGCTCAACCCTGGACCATCTGCAGTCGATGTGGGCAGTACCATGCCTGCTGAAATACTTATATTCGAGTCTTGAGCCTCCAACGGATTGTTAAGTTTACCATCCGCTCTAGTAACTGCATTTGATTGAACCTTATCGATGTCAGGCTGGGCTACCACGGATAGACTTGGCTGATTTGCAATTGGGATTGGTGGAGTTTCCGTAGCCGTCGAAGGTGTTGGAGATTCCAGCGATTTCAGAACTGGCGCGTCTGTTTCCACAACTGTTTGGGTTGTTGGACTACTACTAGTAGTTGTAGATGCAGGAATTGTCGGCGCTTGCGACGCCGTTTGAAAAGCAGGCTGTGCATGGTGGATGCTTGTTGCGGTTGGTGACAGTACCCATTGAGGCGGGTACGTTGGCGCTGGTACAACAACAGGAGGATGCGATTGAGCTTGCAGCTGCAACTGAAGTTGTAGTTGCATACGCTGCATGGAAGCATCGATTGCCGATACAAATGCGCTGGTTTGCTTTTCCAGCGCAGCTCGTATGTCGTCTCGCCCTGGTGATTTGGAGCCCATTTTATCAGTGGTTTGATTCGAAGAATTACTATTGGTGGCTTTTAGATCTTTCACAATCATAGCCAACGCATCCATCGCTGAGTTTGTCTTTACCAGTGAATCCTCAACAGTCAGCATACGCCGATCACATTTGGCTAATATCCTGTCGTCAATGCTCTTTATCATACTTTCAAGGTCTGTGAAGCGCGACCGAGACTCCTTTTGACACTTTTCAAACAGCTCATCGACCCGCTTCTCTACCTCTCGTGATCGCTTTTCGCCTTCATGAGCGGCTTGAGACTGCTGGAGTTTTATGTCTTGCGTCCAACTCTGGATGTTCTGCTGAAGCTCGTTTTGAATCACCCGGAGCTTCTCGTGGGTCTCGCTCATCTGAATGCGTCGATCCTCCAGCTCCTTGTCAAGTCGCTTACCCAGTAATGTGTAGCGATTTTCCCAGCTAACGGATTGAGTGTCCGCGGTTTTTGCAGCATCCAGCATTCCTGATTTTGCTTGTTCAATCTGTTTTAGCAAGTCGCGTAGCCCATGACCAAATTCGGTGTGCAACTGACTTTCAACTGTCTTTATCTGCTTTTCTGTTTGCGTCACAGAAGCGACAACTTGACTAGTGAACCGATCTTCAATGCGTTGCAGCATGGCCTCTACGTCATGTCGACGAATGCCGCCTGATGCCAGCTCATCGCACTTTCGCTGCACCAGTTTGAGCTCGTCCGTTACAAAGGTGCGAATGTCGGAAGTGATTTCCCGGCGGGTTCGATCCACCAACTCTTTGAGCTGCAGTTCGTCTCGTTCTCTCGCTTCTCGCTCGCGTTTGCTGCGTGCGGCGTCGATTTGATCTTCATTTTCTCGTTGCTGCTCGATGCGACCACCAGCGATTTTGCTGAGCTGAACCTTTAGTGCACTGACATCGTTGCGCAAGTCAGCTAATTCACTTGGCAACGCGTGGTTGATCTTTTGCATCACTGCATCAAGGAGTAGTGCCGAGGAGCTAGCACTTCGTGAGACTTCGCCGATTTGCTGTGTCTGATGGTGCGTGGAAGCTTGCAGCTGCGCCTTTACGGGTTCCATGGCGGCATTAAAGTGCACGAGGAGCTCGTTGCGTGACAACTTCTCCTGTGCTGCAACCTGCGTCGTATTGGCCTGCTCTCTGAGTGCAGCTACCATTTGACGCAGCTCGAGCAGCTGGCTCTCGGCCTGCATCCGCCAAGTCTCGTCTTTCCCGCACAACGCCTGCAAGTGGAAGGCTATATCCTTTTGCGTCGCCACCTCTTGGCGCAGTTTGTGCTGCGTTTGCTCCAGTGAATGGAGCTGACGATCACTAGCTGCCACTTCAACCCGAAGCCGATCAAGTTCGTCGCCCGAAGCCTTGCTGAGCTGCAAGAGCGCTCCCAGCTGTCTCTCCGCGATGGCTGCACGCGCGTCCACCTCAAGCTTGAGACTGAGCCGCACCTGCTCCATCATGTGGGCCATATCGTAGGTCGGCGATGCAAATGTTTGGAACGAAACGGGGTGTCCGCTGCGAAGAACTTGAGGCCGCTCATCTACAGGCTCGTCCACTGGTTGCTGGTTGTCGCTCGCGCTCCTCGCCGCCTGCTTGCGCTGCTGTTGGCGCCGCCGAAAGT
Source organism: Phytopythium helicoides (assembly GCA_024867545.1). Taxonomy (NCBI): domain Eukaryota; phylum Oomycota; class Peronosporomycetes; order Pythiales; family Pythiaceae; genus Phytopythium; species Phytopythium helicoides. Next base: position 282,771 of record JANFNE010000020.1, on the reverse strand, counting down.
GGTCCGAGAAACTCGCGGCCGGTGCTGCCTCTCTCAGGTAGGCTGCAGCCACGCTCGGTCCTTCTAGCGGACGCAATTCCTCCACTGGAGCTGGGCGCATGGCCCTCGCAGCAGCAATCGGCACTGGTCGCGCGGGCTCGGGCACGAACTCGAGGTACAGCGAGCCCGCGTCCTCGGCAGCATCCTCGGCCTCGTTCAGCGCATTGAGCTGCTGGAATCGCTGCGCCAGGTGCGCGTCCGTGCACTGCAGCGCCGTCGCCAGGTGCCTCTCCCAGTCCATTTGCGTAGTCCGGTGGTGACCCTTTGACCACCCGTCCACTTCAACTTGCGGGCGGACGGTCTCCGCTCGGCGATTGGCTGAAATGCTCGATTTATTTTCCATAATTACAGATATAGCCGCTCTGGGCGGACGAATGGTCGCGAACGTCGGAGTGCGTGATGATTGGTCCACGCCGCTTCAACCGCCACCGCCCCGTCTCTCGCAGCCTCCATTTTCACGTGTCACAGGTGCCGAGAGACCGCACAGCGATGTACCGCTAGCCTGTCCAAGACAGCGCAAGGGCACTGTGCCTTTTGGCAGCGAGTCAGTTCTGCCCCAACCCACCGGCGGCCAGAGCGGCCAGCCGCCGCCCATTGTGTACTGTACGCGAAAACGGCTGCGACTGCTTGGACGCCGGCGAGATATTCTCGGCGCGCTGGCGCTCCGTCGTCAACTGGCACCCGCCGCGAGCTTTCGCGTGTGAGAATTCCAGAAGCTCGGCTTGATAATCAGGTCGTTTGTTGGATAATAGCGACCTTCACTTCCGGCACCGCCATACTGAATGTAGGTATCTTAGTGCCGCTATCAACAAAAATGATAGTGGCACTACCCCCATGCAGTGAGACTAGAAGTATTTGCTGATATGGTACGCTCTCGTGTGGATGGCCGCGCGAGCGACTCGCCATGTTCATGGCAGCCAACCCAGTGGCATCGCCCGTGATCCACTTTTGCGCATCCAATTCCTTTACGCAACGTGTATGTTGCTCACGCCTGACCTGAACACTTCTAGTGCTTCAGGATATTTTGCTGAAGGATGTGCAGGACACCGCCAACGAGCAGTGCACGTCCGCGGTCCTCACGCAAGCACCGCTGAGACTGCATCGGCAGCCTGCTCGATGGACTCGCGGCTGGCGCTCTGTCCACTGCTCGCCCGCCGTCGCGTACAGCAGCCCACCCATCAACGCCCGCCACATCCAAGTTGAAGCGCTGCCCGCGGCTACTTTCGTAAATAGTCTTGAGTGGTGGTGCGGCTATCACGCGCGCCGCTTTTAGCCCGTCCGTGTCCCCTCCAGATCCACAGCCCTTCTTGCGCTCTCGCGCTCAGCCGCAGTCGCCAACTCGCCGCCTGCTGCTCGCCCCGCCCCGCCGCCATGGACGCCTCCTCGCACGCGGCCATTATGAAGTGCCCGTGGCAGTGGCGGCCGCCCTTCCTCGACGACAAGCTCGCCTCGCGCAAGCGCCAGATGGGCGACGGCTTCTTCTACGACCCCGTCGACCCGAGCTTCGTCGACCACCTGCTGCCCGCGCACGCCAAGCGCTTCTGCGCGCGCGGAGACGACGCCGACGACGAGAAGGCGCGCGTCGACCGCGAGATCGCGCGCCTTGCCAGCGACCAGGAGGCACTGCGCGCCGCCTCGCGCGTGTACGACGCGCTGCTGCTGCGCGTGGCCGAGGCGCGTGACGCCGCCGCCTCCGACGTCGACGACCTGCTCGCCTCCCCTAAGAGCGTGGCCTCGCCCGGCCCGCCGTCCGAGGACGACGAGGTCGCCGACGACGACGAGCTGGAGCGCGAGCTGGAGCTCGTCAGCGACAACCTGCACGACGAGCTCTTCGCCGAGGACCTCGACTTCCCGCACGACTGAAGCCCGCGCCGCTCTATTTATTTCCAGCTCCGCCGTCACGCGCTTTGACGACCCCGCACTTGCGCGCGCGTTCGCTCCCCCCTCTCTGTGTATCATGTTGCTCGCGCGCGCAGCTCAGCTCCTGCACGCAAGACTCGCGGGGGCTGGCCGCGCGCCGCGCCTCCTTTCAACCCGCATGACCCAGCCATTTTCCACCGACATACCTTTAACAATAAACTCTTTTGACCCGTTTCCTTCCTCCTCTCACTCTCTACTTTCGTGCCTTCGCCTTCATCCTACATATCGAGTATCTCGACCGAGTAGCTGCCGAGCCCGCCGCAGGCGCGATCCGCGCGGCTTAGATACCAAGCTGGCTTCCTGCTCGGAGCGAAACGCTCGCCAAAACGTTGAGGGGCTCACGACGATGGCGCTTGCCAGTACATGGACCCCGAGACCGTGAAAGGCCGCAGCAAGCGCCGAGATACGAGGGCGTCTAGGAGGATCGCGATCCGGTTCTCCCCGTACTCTGGCAGCTTCTCCGCCAGTTGCGCCACGCTCTGCCCGAAACGCACATGTCAGTTCAATCACGACGCTTCCGATCGCGCGAGGAGCTGCGCGATAACGTACATAGGCCGGGTTGCCTTCGGTCTGGAACTTGCTGTAGAGGGTCGAGATCTGCACGGCGCCGACGCCGCTCTGAATCAGCGAGACGGTCAATGTTAGACCTCAACTGCAGTCCAACTTTGCCTATCGAGGAAGAATCATACCCGGAAAGCAGGCGGTAGCAGCGCGAGCTCAAACTGCGGAGCCGGCTTGCCAGCGTTAAAAGAGTCGTCATAATCTTGTAGGATGGATTCTTGCGAGACGCTGCCCACGTCCAAATTGGCGCCGACGATCCGATTCGATAGCGGCGTGTGCGGCGTCACCACCTTGAGCTTTGTGCGCAAGAGCGGCGACGTAATGTCGTCAAAGTCGGGAGTTGGAGGCTCATCGTCGTCATCGAGAGCTGCGATAGCCTGCTGTAGCGGGGTCTTGGCAGGTGTAGGCTGAGAGTCGGGCCGACCGCGTTTCTTGGTCGGCGTCGAATAGTCCGCGGTGCTGTACTTGCGTCGTAAGTTTGAATACGTTGGCTTCGTCGAAGACGCTGGGTGGTGCGTCTTGGGGTACACAGGAGAGTTGGCGCGTTTTCGCTTGCGTCCCGAGCCTGGAGGGGATTGATCGCCTTTTGCAGACGACTCGGGCGCTGATCGCTGTCTTTCTGCCGCTTGGCTAGCCCTTCGCTGCTGCGCCGACATGGGCTCCATAGCGACGATGGTCGAGAGCTCCGGTGGTGATAGTGAACTAAGGCTGCTGTCTTCCTCCTCGTGGTATTGTGCGGGCTGCTTGGCCAGTGACTCGCGATCTCGTGGGGGCGAGAGCTCGAAGGCCCCCATTTTCATCAAATTCTTGCTAACACCAGGGCTGTTGTACGGCGCAACGCTGCTGATGGCAGATCCAGGCGTGAATCTGCTAGGGCCCTGCTCATGGCCGGTGAGCAGCACAAATCCGTCAGTATGAAACGTCATGGGGTGGGAGTAGAGCAAGCCTGGACCGTACCGCGAGCGCTCCGGTTCGCAGCGGCGACGCGCGCGGCGACCAGTCCGTCCTGCTCTCGGACGACACCTCGCTTCTCGCGGGCGGCGCCTGCGGGAGCAGCGGCGTCTCGGTCAGCCGCGGCTCGTGCACGCTGAGGAGGCTCGAGTCGGCGCTGGCGTCGCGCGCGGCGGACGGCGGCGGCTCGAGCGTGGTCGTCTTGAAGCCGCTGCCGGTTGAGGCAGGCTCGAGCGCCAGCGAGCGGCTGTCGTCGTCATCCTCGCCGCGCGGCGCGGCACTCGCGTCCACGAAGCTCGCGCGCGGGGTCGTAGGCGGCGCCACGCGGCGCGCGGCGGGCTGCACGGCCGAGAAGGAGGCGAAGAGCGGGCGCCAGACCTGCGCGGCCTCGTGGATCTGGCGCAGCAGCTGGTGGTGGCGCCGCACCGTCGCGCAGATCTGCGTGGCCGAGCGGTGCGCCGCGCAGATGTTGGCGTCGATCTCCTGCAGCAGGTACGTCACGCGCTGCTCGGCCTCCTCGTCCTGCATGGCCATGGCGGCGGCGGGAGCGCGTGTATGGGCGGCGCCAGAAAGGCGCCAAAAGCGGCCGCGGGTGGCCACCGCGTTTTGCGAACAATGAGTTTTCCCGCGCAATTCAACAGTTTGAATATGAGTAAAACACACCGCGTTTTGAAGCGTACTTATTTGAATACCTTGACATTTGTATGAAAACCGAAGTCGGGGGCGACAGGTGAAGCGGTAATTTACCCCAAAAAGGTGCATTTATCAAATCAAAACCAAGGTAGCGCATCGACTTAAAAATTCTTTTTGGCGGGAGGGAGTGACCAGCAGCTCGGTGCCACTCAGCCAGTCGGGCATCGGTCCGACCGCGAGCACCTCCTCCTCCTCCTCCTCCTCCTGTCCCCGCAATCGCTCGCCATGGCGCTCTTCCACGACAGCGAGCGCGGCTCGGCGGCCGTGGACGTGGCGCTGCCGGACGCGGCGGTACGGCGCTTCCTGCTGCGCGCGGGCTTCCACAGCAGCTCGGCGCGCGCGGCAGGCGACACCAGGCGCTTCGTCCGCGACTTCCTCGTTAAGCTGGTCGGCGCCATGCTGGCGCTCGCGCAACACGACGGCCGCCGCAGCTTCCGGCTGCACGACGTGCTGCGTGCCTGCGCGCACTTCGGCATCACGGTCTACGGCTACGACGACCTGGTGACGCTGCCCTGCCCCGGCAAGAGCGGACACGACGAGGTCTTCCACGTCACGGAGCTCGTCGAGTGCCGCACCAGCTTCAGCCAGTCGCAGAACCAGACGGAAGAGCCCGACCTCGAGCCTGGCGAGCGCCAGCCACGCACAGACTTTGTCGCCAACTACATGTCTTGGACACGGGATGAAGACGACGACATCAGTGACCCGGAGCTCAGCGAGTGGTCCGGATACAGTGACAGTGAGGCAGAGTCCGAAATGAGCGACAGCGACGACGACTCTCAGCAGCGGAGAGAGGAACAGCTGAGTCGGTCTTGGCACCCAGCCCAATCTGACCAGGAAAAGTTCATCAATGCGCTCCACCGCGCGCAAGAGATCGTGGACGAGGAAATGACGGGAAACAAGACGCCAGAAAGTGAAGACGCGGCACTAGGCCAAGGCTACTTCTCCGATTGCGAGAGCGACAAGCATAGTGAGAAGAGCAAGAGCCAGCCGACGGACGAAGATGACTTGTGGGACAAGTCTGACGTTGTCCACGAGGCGGACATCTCGCTGGCGCCGACAGTAGCCGAAGCAGCGCAAACAGCCGTGTTCGATGACGAAGGGAATCAATACGTCATCTCACGCTCCAGCTTCCGCTCACTCTTTGTCGCGATTCTGAACGAGCACATGCACACCGGAGAGCTGAGCATCTCTTCGGTCGCGCTGAGTGCACTGCACAACACAACCGAGCAATACCTTCATCGCGCTCTGTCTGAAGATGGGTCGCTGCGCTTCCGTCTCCAGACAATTCTCATGGAGCAGGAGTTCGTGCGCGCAACGACCCACTTGCAGTCCCGCCTGCAGGCTGAGCGCGAAAAGGTAATTGCGTGTGAGCAGGCTGTGGATGACCTTAAGGCTGCTTTTGAGGCTAAGGAACTCGCGATGCGGCAGCAAATTACGCAGTTGCAGCAGCAACTCGTGGCTCAAGGCCAGTCGAGTCGCCGCAGCAGCCTAGACGTAGACTTGAAGACGCCGACACCAAAGAAGCGCAAGAAGTCCCCAGCCAAACGCAAGGCAACTGCGAAGGGCAGTACGCAGGTAGTCCGCAAAGAGATCTCCCCTACCAACAAACCTGTCCGCGCCACCAAGTCTGTCGCCAGACCACTGCGCTCTCGGCTACAAGAACTTTCCCGTGTCAAGAAGCCCAAGACCAGCGCGTAAAAGGAATCGTCAGATTACTGACTGGACGGGATGGATGGCGTCGTGACAACCAGACCTTTCATCGGTGCTGTTTTTCATGCCGCGCTTCCGACGAGACCCTAGCTCGCCTCGGCTTCGAGCTAGATTTTGACTTCGTTCATGTTTCTCCGTAGACTAACAGTGCGATTCGCTTCGCAAATAAAGTAATCTATACCGCTCACGGTCATTGCGTCGACTTGAGTCACTTGCTCGCCTACTCAAGTGAATGAAATACACTGCCACCTACGCATCATAACTACACGGCCTTCTTGGCAGCCAATAACTCCGACTCTTCCATGGATCGAATGACAACCGTCTCGTGACAAATCCGCACGAAGCCGATGAGGTGCTGGAAAAAATCGTCACCAATAGTACTGCAGAAAAGAAAGCATACCTCAGCACAACTTCTCACTCGAAGGAGAATAATGACTTGGTCTCACCTTAGATAAGCTTCGATGTTGTTGTGACCCGCATCGGCAACCCAAAGCGGACGCCACCTCCATTGCTGTGGACACTTCTCGAAAAGCCCTTCACCATGCCAGAAAGGCACAACTTCGTCGCGCGTGCCGTGGATGATAGTGACTGGCGACTCCATCTGGTCAATGATGTCGACATTGCAGAACAGGTCGCCGGGCATCGTGAAGCGAAAGTTGAACACGACGCGGAACATGGACAGCACGGGACTCTGCAAGATCACTCCCGCCACAGGCTGCTTTTTTTGCGACTGCATCACCGCGATGTGTGTCGTTGGTCCCGATCCAAGCGATCGTCCGTAGCTGTCCGTGACAACGAGTTAGTGGAGATGCACTCTTTGGAACCAATTGACACTGTAGGCTTACACGATGATTTTACTCGGTGGGATCTTCCGCACATTGACCAGGTACGCAAATGCAGCCTCCACGTCTGCGTAGCACGCTTCCTCACTCGGCTCACCCTCGCTGATGCCGTATCCCGAGTAGTCATATGCCATGACGTTGACCTGAACCAGCAGCTTGGTGCGTAAGCCGACGTGGATAGCAGCACTGGCAGGTCCAGCACTTCGTACCTTTAGCCGGCGACTGACCTCACGGAACCAGTCGTAAATCATGCCCAGGTCTGCACACGTTTGAGATTTTAGCACTCGCTCGCGTCTCACAGCAGAAGTCGTCTCGTGCTCACCTTCGGCATTGCCGTGCGAGAATAGCACCGTGTACTCTGCCTTCCTATGGGATTAGCGCCCGTTTTGTCAGTTGTATGCTGCAAGGGGCCGGAAAATCATCCGCGGATCCTGAAGCGCCGGAGGCGACTTCAACGTACTCGTGCTCGATGAAGAAAGCTGGGATGCGGTTGTTGAGCGCCGTCGCCAGGAAGAAGTAGCGCCGCGTGTAGCCGTAGGTCGGCGGCGGCGGCTGGAACACGAGCGCCGACACCGTGGCGCCCATGGGTCGCGGCGCTTGGCACTGCGCGCGGCCCCACCGCGCTCGCCGCTGCTCCGGCGCTGTCGCTGGTCGCCCGAAGCCCGCGGAGCTCGAGCCAGAAGCAGTGGACACAGGCGCTTGCGAGCCTGTGGGCCAGTGGGCGCGGCGGTCGAGTGGCGGGCGGCGGGGGACAGCGAGGCTTCGACTCGAGGCGCTGGTTGCGAGCTGTTTGGGTCGGAGAAAAATAGAAAGCGTCATTACTCGCTAGAACGAATACCCTCGTGATCTGGAGGGGTGAGGAATCAGGAGAATGCTGTGGATTTGTATGTAGATCTACCGGCGAAAGCGAATAGATCGAACCGTCCCGAGAAACCACCGCGCATCAGCCAACGGGTGTATGGGATCAACCGCATGCAGTCTGGCCGTGCTGTCGGAGAAGAGATATTCACACGCTCGAGCTCGCCCACACCAGTCTACTAAGCTAGCTCGAGCCTCCTCGACTTCTTCACAGTCAACGCGACGATCGGGTCCGCCGCAGAGTCAGCGGCGCTCTACCGACGCCGCGGAGGTCGTCGCTGATGGCCGCGATCTCGCGCGCGTCGTCCTCGTCGGCAGCAACACCTCCGCGACGGAGCAGCCGCGAGAAGCTGCCTCGGTACGCAGGCGCCAGGTTTGGCGCGGCGGTCGGCTGTGGTGGCAGCGGCGGCGGAACGCTGTTGTCTTGAGGGCTCGGCAGCATGAACACCCGCGCGCTCGCTGCCGAGGTGTTCGCGTCGGCTGGACGCATGAGCCCTCGCACGTACGCGTGGTCGGCATCGTCGAACTCGGTCCACTGCTCGCGCGCGGGCGGCAGCAGTCTCCGCCGTCGAGAGACGCCTCCGAACGCCTCGTATCGCAGCCGCAGCGCGTCGTGGGTCTCGCGCAGGAAGTCGATCCACGTCTTGGCCTTGGCGAAGTACTCATTGAGCGCCGGGAACTGGCGCAGCAGCGTCTCCTTGACGCTGCGCGGCCGTCGCTTGGATGCTCTGTGCAGCGTGCGCATGACCTGCAGCTCCTGCTGGCGCCGTGCGTCGGCCTCCGCCCTGCCCGCACCTCCACCGTCAGCGCTGCAGCCCGCAAACCAGCACATCAACACACCCGACGCACCTGCGTCGCACCTGCACGGCGCTGGAGAACGAGAAGCCCGCGCTCGCCTTCTTCCTCGCGCGCCTCCGCCGAGCCAGCGCGAACGGCGAGAATGTCACGCGCCGCGCGCCAGCGCCAGCGCGGGAGCGCACAGCAGGCGACGCCGACGCGAACAGCGAGCGCACGGCCGTCCTGCTCGCGCCTGCGCCCGCACCGGCCGCCTCCGGGGCCTCGAGGCCGTCGCGGCGCGCCGAGGACTTGAGGATCGGCCGCATACTCGCCGCCTCTTCCGCTGCAAATGGTGCCACGACACGCTTTGTATATTTTAGTAAATAGCATAATTTTATGAGGTCTAGCGTGTAATTTGAGTAAAAATCAGCCTGTTGAAGCAGCCAGGAGTCGCGGACTTTCTCCATGGCGTCGACGCTGCTGCTGCTGCTGCTGTTGCTGCTGGCGCTGGGCGCACTCGGACCCGCTGTATGTGGCTGTGAGCGTATGTGTGGGTGGTGGAGACGTCTCACGGCGCTCGTTGTGTGGATTTTAGATCTTCGGCGCCGTCGCCAGCGCGGCGCTGGGAGCGATCGCCAAGCGTGAGCACCTGTACCTCTCGCATTGCACTTGGCGCCGTGACTAATTAATCGGCTGGATTAAGTGGGATTGCTCGACGGCATTCGAGTGGACGATCGGACGAGGGTGTCGATACAAGTGGACGCGCTGCGACTCGAGTATTGGTGCAGTCTGTGGAGGTTCCTGCGAGCCCCGAACTGGGGACCTCTCTTTAGATTGCGCGTGCCATTTATCAGCATCTCGGTTACAGTTCTGGCACAACCAAGGTCGAGCTTGCACGATCGAACAGATCTTAGAGGTGGGCAGGGCCTTACGTCATTGGCAGATGAGTTCGTTTCAAGTTGCGTGGGGTTGAAGGACTTGACGCACCCTGCATGGCGCCATCTCAAAACGCGGATCCGATGGTTCCATCCATTTTTCCTATTAGTCTCCTTGTTTGCGGTTTCGTTGGACACCATCGTCGCAGACATCGTACGAGAGGAAGAGGGTGAGCCTCGAGAGGTTGCCCACATCGAGGTACATCGTCTTCTCGCTCAAAACGGTACTGCGGTTTTCGTCTAACAGGTCCGTGAATGTGTCCTCGTAGGATGGAAGTTTGCATATTCGTCTTGGGATTAGCTCGAACGCACGCGAACTTATCCTGTCTGCTTCTTTTGGTGATCAGAAAGCCACGAAGCTCCAACTTCCCAATCTTCACATTGCTACGCAATTGGGCTTAACGGAGCTCGAAGTGACTGTGCCAATACCAACGTCATCGCGAAGTTGTGCACCAATTCCGTCGTCGTGTGGTGTTACCATGCACACTGTTCAAGGAACCATTAATCTGCAAAGCTTGATTCAAGCATGTAACTCCAGTCAGGGCATTGTATACGCTGAGCTTGGTCGAGACGATCTAACTGCCGACAGCATGCTTGACAACGCGCATATGCTTCTGCAAATTGTCGAATGCATTCCCAGTATAAAAGTAACCTTGATTAAGGTGCTCGTGGATCTTGAGGACAGCAAAATGAACGATGTGGGAAAGCTTTGTATCGAGAATGTTGAGCTTCGGTTAATTGACTGTGCACTTTCAGAAACGAGTAACCACGAAATAAACGAAGTGCACAAGGCTGCTGAGATTATTGCTGGGCCATTAGAGTTTCGGCTGATGTCAGGAGGAAACACAATCGATCCCACGTTTTTGAAAGTATCGCGCATAAAAATGAATGTCGATGCAAGCTTTTCCGTCGAGATAAGTGGTAATGAGGGTGATGGTAGTAACGAAGATGGCATGGAGCGTGGGGAGCAACATGCAGCTCTATGTGCTTGGGTTGGGGTGCGTGGCGAAGTACAAGGGATCAATGCTGTATTTTCTAATCTGATTGCTCCATGGGTTCAAGCGATTTACAGAGAGTGTCAAGTGAGTTCATGTCCACGCGAAGAAGTGGGTAAAGATCATACACCCCCAAGACCGATTTTTTGGTAGAAATGGAATCCCAATTCAAGTTCGTGCAATGCGACGTAATGTTTTCCACATCTTCTACTACGTGCGAGATCCTCGCCACTGGCGTCCCATCCGTCTGTGTATCGCTTGACGAGATTATTTTGTACGCGCACCCAAATGTTGGAGATGATCAGATTGGAGTTCGTTCCAAGGCCGACTTGCAAGCCACGCGACTCAAAATGTATTTCCTCGAATCGGGGCGTCTCTCGAAGACTCTGTTTTTATCATTGGACTTTACTCGCGTATTTATTGCACCACTATCACTCGGAAATTTGTCGCCAAACTCAGCGGAGGTCGAGATGGAGGCAGGAGTGGTTAGAGCTGAAATGGGCACCAGAGGTGCTGCATGGAATCGCTGGTGTACTTGAGCTGGCTATTGAGATAGCAGGCCCATTACTGCAGTTGCACAATCGCTACTCTTGCAGATGAAACCCGCGATGTCAGCTGGAGCTGGTCTCACTGAAAACGTGAAACGTTTTGTGCCACCGATGCGTTCCTTTGAAGAGGTCTTGAACAGCATTAGCGGTAGCGACACTACTGCCAATAACGAATGTTCTGACCAGCCACCAGTAACTTTTCGATGTACGATCAAACGTGTCTGTGCTAACGTTCGTGCATCAATACGAACAAGAACAGTTTGTTGAGTGTCTGACAGCAGAAACTTGCCGGATGAGTGTTCATGAAAAGCCTGAGCGCTTTGGCATCTCTGTAGATCAAATCAAGGTGGTTCGCATACAGCCATCTGATCGCCCTAGTGGCCGTGGATCCGGTTCCGGCTCTGGATTCTCTTGTCTGGAATGTTTTGCAATCGATCCCCACCTCGGCGTCAATCGTTCAGGCTGAAGCGCGGGACGTCAAGTGAGAAACTTCATACGGTGCGTGTCTCAAGTCCTCGACGACGAGGCAGTTCGTTGGCTCCATCAATAGATGGTCAATCAGTCCTTCCCAAGAGGAAAAGTGCATGAGCAATACTTTTATGCTGCTCGGTTTGCGCTAGAAGAAACAAAAATCCGGAGCGGTCGGAATCGTATCATCGATATGTTCGCAGACGATATCAAGCTTGAGTGGAGCATATCAGGGCAGCTACGGATCACCGAGCTAGTGCGAAGTATCACTTACACAAGCTGGGAAATGCTGTACCGGGTCCGTATGGCATATGCTCGGTATTGTACGCCTGAAGACAGTGTATACAATCGGCCATCCGGTATGAATCCTCCGTTGGACGACCTCGAAGAGTGTAAAAGGTGGGAATCAGAGCTCTTGAATATCATTAGTGGTTCAGGCGATACACTGCACCGCATGAAGTCGACGCGAATCCACGTGAATGCACCGTTATCTGACACACTAACCATCAGTACCGATATTGGCTTTTTTGGTGGAGACGATCTACCAGACTTGTGGCACTTTCGTGATATTGTATTGACTGTAAATGAATTTGAGATGGTACGCATAGATGTTGTTCGCACCCGCCATACTGTTTCAAAGCGCTCCGATTACGTGTGTGGTGAGTTTGAGACGATGGTTCGATTTCGAATGCGAGCATGTGGAAGGGACGAACACAAAGCTGATAAAGTGCCCGAGTGGCGGTACGATGGTCACGTGTGATGGTATCCGGATCCGCACAGCAACGACTTTTCCTTTTTACAAGCACTTAAACACTCTACATAACTACTTCGAACCTTTTCAAGAACCCGCAATTAAAGCTATGAGTGCGAACTGGCGACCACAAAGCGAAGTATTTTACCGATATTTCTTGCGCACGCCTCCAACTTCTGATCGCACGGCTGTCTGGATGGATGTGCACAATATATCTTTCCAGTGCCTTGGCTCAGAGTTCGAGGGGTGGCTTGAACAAATATATCCCACGTGGATGCAAGAGCTCGAAGAAAGAGAACTGCGCGCTCAGGATTTTGAGGAGCTTGTTGCAGCGTTTAAAATGGCAAATTCAGGCATATCATCAGCTGAGACAACTCAGCAAGAGATTGATTTACTTCTAGGTGAGAGAAACGCGCAGGCTTATGTGCAGAAGATGAAGCGCAGGCTGTCAGCGACGGGAAGCAGCACTGCTGAACGGGCTAGCACACACCGTGTGCCTCTCTTAGATTGTACGATCACTCACTTGGATGCGGATATCTTGATTGGAGACTCAAAAAGCAACATTTGGAGTTTCATCAAAGGGATCGATGAAGCAGCCGATGAGCTAGAGCGGCATTTTCGATCATCTGGGCTTGATTTCTCAAGATACGAACCATTGCACCTATTCCTCATGTTCTTGGAGATGAATGTGGACGTCAAATCAATCACTGTCCAGATGCGCCGGTTTTTGACTCCAGTGTTTCATTGTGAGAGCGTGGGAATAAGCGGTAAATGCGCTATCAATGCGTTTGGATCTGGCGATAGTGAATACTTTGATGTTACTGGGGCAATCCGTTGTTTTCCTGATATCAATGTGCGCGTAGAATCCCCAGTGGCATGGTTCTGTCCAAGCTACGTGTATGCGTTTCAAGATGTGGCAAAACTATGCAGAAACATTATCCCATTGATGATTCTTAACGTAGATAAACACTTCTGTATTGCACCATGGGATATGCTGCGCCGCATCATTCATGGAAGGGTGGTTGCTACAGTAGAGGACACGTCCGTCCGGCTTTTAAGCACTTCGTCGTCGTTTGAATTGTCGGATCATCTTGCCTTGGGTGTCCACAAATTGGATGTTGTGTATGCAATTGGTAAGCTTGATATTGAACTTACTCATGTGACCGCTAAGATTGAACCGTGGTCATTGTCAAACTGCACTGAAATCTCCTCTGTAAAACTAAAATCTGGTTGAAATGGAACTGTGAAGGGCACACAAACATGCACTATGCGTATCCTATCGAATTTCAGCAGGTAGATTGCAACGAGAAAGAAGTGGTTGTCGTGAATCCTCAAATGATATGCAATTCACAAGATGTCCAAGAGCACCATCCGATTGACGACAAAGCATTTAATCTGTTCAAGTTTTATGAAGCGACTGGTCTATCCATTTACATTAACGGCTCTATTGGGTTCATTGAGAGCGCAGATAGCACCGCAGACGAAGAATGCCAATCCAAGCTGCAGTCATTGACAGCTGTGCTTCTGTACCGAAAACACGTCGAGTGGATGATTCGATTCGGACGCATTTACGCAGCATTTTTAAGTCAACTTAATCGATCTACGAAGTATTCTACAGCAGAACAGCCACTTGGGTCGTCTTCATCCTTTTCAAAGATCTTGACCGGTGTTATTGTTGAGAATTTTGTCGTTGTTGGCGTCGACGTAGCTCTTTACAGGAGCGAAAAATACCCTGTCGGTGTTCGAACATTCATTGGGGACAGAATAGCCTGTTCAGGCGCCCTCCTTCACCAGCGACACAGTTTCTTTTCTACCGAAGACACATTTACTCAAAATGCATCCCGGCGGCTTTTACTCCCGGAGCCGCTTGCAGACTGGGTTGTCCACGCAGTAAACATCTCAGCACGAGAGGTAGAAGTGCGAGTGTGTAGTCTTGACACAGGCAGTCGTGGTGACTCGCTACTCCAAGTCAACGAGGCAGTCTTCCGAGCTGGAGGTGGGGACGAAAGGATTCCTATTCACGATGGAAAAACAATAGTGCACAAGAAAGAGTTCACAAAAGACAAACGAGTCAATCTTGACAATGGTAAACCTGCTCCCTTACAAAGAGGCGCATCAAAAACAATTTTGGAGCACTTTGCAATTGCTCAGCACAATCCGTACCATTTCCGCGATTCAGACTCTACCAGCCGACACAGACAGCAGCGAGCATGGTCTTGAAGGTGCGAATAGTGGCTCTTTTGAAACACTCCGACAACAAGGGTTTCTTTTAGGAATATTTTCCAGAGAAATTCGCATTCTGGTTGGCTTGCAGACCTTGAAAGCACTGATGGACATAGGCGAGGACTGGTACAACCTTGTGTCAACTCATTGCCCTGAGTTACTTATGCCCAAATCGATTGATTCATCGGCGAGTAGTGAGCCCAGCGGTCCAGGTACAACACCATGCACTCCGTTCTCTGCTTACTGGGTACTCACGTGTTGTTTCGTTGACTGCAGTATGTGAAGAAGGTAGCCCTAAAAGAGCGACATCACTCGCAGAGGATCCAAAGTTCGGCAAAATATTCAGTGACTATGTGAAATCGAACGATACCCATCTCCGGGTCAATGGACTAGCGCCATTAGAGACGAATGGCAGCAACGCTTCTCAACTCCAAGCAGCTGCGCCTTTAGGTGCTCGACTTGATCCATTGCTCGTTGTGCAATTTGTCGACTGCCAAATCAGCATCCAAGATCGAGGAAACAAGGTAATCATCAACAACGTTATTGCGTATATGCCTATTCGTATGTTGCAACTCATTATTTTCCATGTATGTAGGGTTGTGTGTTATTGGCACTCAGCAGAGGCACGCTGAAGAACTCCGTTGCTGCTGATGCCAGTAATGAGGACGTCGAGCTAGACGTTGAGGGTGTTCAAATGTTTACAGCTCCACTCGATATCGATGTCAAATCTCGTGCAATTTGGCTGAGAGCCTTTTCTGATGGTTCTTACTGCCCCAGCTCCTCGGGATTGTTTAAGCGCTTGGTTGCTCCGAACTCAGCCGCGCTTACCGTTCGAATCGAGCGAATTCCTACCGGACTACCTTCACAGACTGCCCCATCAGTATCTATCTCAAACAAGTTTCGTCTCTCCATTCCCACGGTTGATGTAACCGTGTCGGCAGCGTCAAAAGATATCCTCCAGAACCTCGTGACAGGTATTATGGATTTAGTCAATGACAAACTGGCCGCGATGGAGGCACAAAGGCTGTCCCAACCAGCCATGCGACTTATTCCAATGACAAGCGATGCTGAAAATCCATGCCCTTCAACGTCCAATCGACCACTGCGCTTAATACGTCAGGTTGAAGATGTGCGAAGGAAGTTGAAGTGGAAGTTGGCGTACCTTGAGTGGCAGCAATCGTGTCAATGGAATCACTATGTCACTGACAGTGCTAATTCGAACGCGCATGGTGTTGGGATATCCCCACAAGTTCGACGGCGACGAGTATCTGCTGCAGCTTCCTCATCGTCGTCTCCTCGAAGCTGCTCTCTGTCCCGTTGGTGAACTCTTCAGTTGACGGTCGTGGCTCGACAACATTAGCAGCTTCTCTTGCAGGATATATCCCTCCTTCGCGTTCAGACAAGGCAGAGCAGGTTGCAGAAGATATTTCTCGAGGAAGGTTGCAATACGATGGCTTATCCGACTTGCTAGCATCAATGATCAAGAAAGAGCGAGAGCGCCTCGCGACACAGCCTAATGTTGAGTTTGAGTTTTCACTGAATCGCGCCGAGCTATCACTAAGCGGAGAGAGCGCTGATATTCTCTCAGCTGTTTCAAACACATTGCAATTTTCAATGAAGCAGTACGAGGATCGCTCGGGAGCGTTTGCGTTAACTTTGCGCGAGCTGACAGCACGCAATCTAACACCAGGGGTCACCGTACCCGGAGATCCTTCAGCTCGCACATTCTCGATCGTGGACCAGTGACAACCACTTCTTGCGAATCGATGGTGAGCTTGGAACTCCAGTTGATGGCATCACTATTATCAAGCACTTCGAAGTGAATGTTCATCCCATTCAGGTATGCATCACACAGGACACCATCCTTCAGCTAATTGCTTTCTTCGCGCCGCCAACTGCAGCTGCTACAGCGAGTTTGCACAACGAAGATCGGCGTAGAAAGCAAGTACGATCTCAGTTCATGCAAACGTACGGTACGCACGGTGGATACGTAGGATCTCCATCCGAGCGATTGGTAGGAGAGGCCACGTCCAAGCTGAAGCGGGCGGTTCGGGTGGCGAGCAAGGCTGCTACATATCCGAGAAACCTCGCTCGCGGAGGGAGTGACACCGGCCCGCGTGATCGAGAGGACAGCTCTAGTGAGGACCTCAGAGCTAATTCGCAAACATCATCACGCGTTCTCCAGAACGCTCAAGACGACGCTATGGAATGGATGTCGAGAATCGCCCATGATTCTGATGGCACAGGTATTCGCGATCAGGTGTCATACGAATCTTCAGGAAACAGCGAGCACGATCATGACGGGTCAGCAGGAACTGACAGTACCGAACTCAAGGACAAGGAAAAGAAGCTCATTACATTCAAGCGCATCCGCTTTGGCACGTTAGAGGTAATCGTGACGTACAAAAGCAAGAGAATGGCAGCGTCCTAGTGGATTGCACGCCCAGTCTCCACCGCATCAAAACGCACTTGAGGACATGCGTGGGTTCGAAGTCAAAATCCACCCTCTTGTGTACTGCGACAAGACATGTTCGGCCACAGACCTGCTATTGCGTATTCGGCGCGATATTGTGCTGGATGTGCTTTCTCAAGTCGGCCGGAACTTTACAAACATCGGCAATTTGCTGCGGGACCAATTTGATCTCTGTCGCTGGGCACCGTTCGATGCTCTTGCGCCTCTCAGATCTCTAGCGGCTGTCACTCCGCTACAAAATTATCAGCCATCAGACGGAGCCTCCCCTCGGCGCAAACCGTCTTTGGAATTGCCGCGGCGATCGAGCAAGACCGCCGAGAGCAACGCCAGCGACGTTAGCGATGCGCTCACATCGTCAACTCCCAGTGTTTCACCAGCCCATCGAGGCTTTCAACTTGAGCTACCTCAGAATCACCCGTCGCTGCGCAAAAAGTCATCGCACGTGGGGCCTGGTGGATTCCTGCGGCCGTCCGAGCTGCTGACGCGCAGCCCGCGAGCGCAGTCAGCCGACAGTCTGGATAGGTCCAAGCAGCGCTGGCAAGCAGAAGAAGAGCCTGTCTAGCCTTTTCGGCAAGAAGAAGTCGACGGGCGAGGCTGCCAGACAGAATAGTGTCCGCACGCTAGTATAAATCCATTCTTGCCCTGTATCACTCGATGCCCTTGGCCCTCGCGCCGCCAAACACGTGCGCCTTGATGTCGGCCACGTAGCTCATGCTGTAGCTCCCTCTGCGTCGCAGCTCCCTCCGGAAGGACGTCGCTGGCGCCTGCTGCCTGCCCTCCGCCCTCTCCGCCTCCTGCCAACTCTCACGCTCAGCCACCGCTCTCCTCTGCGCAGTCATCCCCACCCCGCACCTGCCGAGCGATCCTGTCGAGCGGGAGCAGCACCAGCAGCGCGTACACCGCCACCAGCAGCGCCAGCACCCCCGCCATCGCGATCTGCAGACGCCAGCGTCAGCCCAAAGCCCCGCTCCGCGCGCAGAAAGCGCCGCACCTTGCGCGCCGCCGACAGCGCGAGCAGCTCGTCCAGCGCCTGCGCCGCCACCGCCAGCAGCCGCGCGCGGCCCAGCGCGAAGCCCGCGCCCAGCAGCGCCACGTGCAGCAGCAGCGAGCTGCCGCCCTCGCCCATGGCCGCTCGGATACCAACGTTGGCTGCTTCGACCTGACTACACCTCGATTTAGTGACGGCCACAGCCACGAGATAGCCTAGTGTCCATTTTCGTCCAATGAATCGCCGCTAATACTCCTTTTTAACCAATGGAGAGGCGTAGAGTCCGACGGCCAGTCGCTTGGCGGCCCGCCACCACCCGTCTGGCCGCTAATGCAGCGCCGCCGCCATGAAGGCGACGCCCACTTTTCAAACCGAAAGTTCTGAAGACCATGGCCCCCACGGTGTACGTCTGCGCTGCTCCCCTGAGCGCGTCAGGTCGAGGCCTCTCCCCGTCGCTTTCCCCCTCGGCCGCCTGCTCCCCTCTTCGGACCTCGAGAGCGGCCGGTTTGTCGGTCATGGACCCTTCGCCTGCGCCATCCCGCGCGTCGCCGGCCTCGCGTCCAGTGGATCGCAGGGCCGCGCGGTCGCGTGGGCGCACGGCTGGACTGTGAGAGTAGAGGCGCGCCCTCTTCTCTTGAAAGCCATGTCAAGCGCGGAGGTCTCGCCCCCCGCGGGTGGACGTCCGCGCTTTTCGTCTCCTTTTGTGCCTGCATCGGGCAACAAGGATGGAGGACTGTGGTGCGTGTGGCGACGGCTCCAAGGCTCCTCTGGAGCTGCGGAGGCTGGTAGCCACTCCACTCAAATGCATTCATGACGGGTGCAGCGTGTCGGAGCGGCCTCGACACTAGCCTCGCGAGCGCCGGCTCTGTCGGAACGCATCCCGTCCTAACGCTTCCTTGGCTGTGTTGTCGTGTGTGAACGCAGTCTCGTGCCCGAGTCGATCCTCAAGAAGCGCCGCACCCTCGAGCAGGTGAAGGCCAAGCGCGCCGCCAAGGCCGCCGCCGACAAGGTGCACCGCAAGAAGGTCCGTCAGATCGCCTTCAAGAGCGCCGAGAAGTACGTCAAGGAGTACCGCCAGGTGAGTTGGAGCTGCCATTGAAACCTCCGAGGAGGAGCACAGCAGCTCACGTGTGCCACCGATAACCCGCAGATCGAGAAGCAGAACGTGATCCTGCGCCGCCAGGCCAAGAGCACGGGCAACTTCTTCGTGCCGGCTGAGGCCAAGTTCGCCTTCGTGATGCGCATCCGCGGTATCATCGGCGTGTCGCCCAAGGTGCGCAAGATCCTGCAGCTCTTCCGTCTGCGCCAGATCCAGAACGGCGTGTTCGTCAAGCTCAACAAGGCCACCATCAACATGCTGCGCCTCGTCGAGCCGTTCGTGACGTACGGCTACCCCAACCTCAAGGTGACGCGCGAGCTCATCTACAAGCGCGGATTCGGCAAGGTGCGCGGCCAGCGCATCCCGCTCACGGACAACGCCGTGATTGAGAAGTCGCTCGGCCACGTCGGCATCATCTGTATTGAGGACCTCATCCACGAGATCTTCACGGTCGGCGAGCACTTCAAGGAGGCCTCCAACTTCCTGTGGCCCTTCCAGCTGTCGTCGCCCAACGGCGGCTACACCAAGAAGCTCCTCCACTTCGCCGAGGGCGGTGACGCCGGTAACCGCGGCGCCTGAGATCAACAAGTTCATCAAGCAGTGCCTGTAAGCGTGCTCTTGTGGCTTGGCTGTGGCGATCAGCGCGGCTTTCGGGGTTGCTTCCGCTTCTAGCGGAGCGATAACGAGCTAATCACAAATCGGTTTGAACACTTTTCTTTTTGAATCTGTTTTTTTTTTTATTGATGCATATCACCTCAACCTTCTCCGTGTTCCTACTTTGCTGCTGACGGTACTGGTCGACGCCTATCACGAGCACTTGCTGTTGAAGCTGGTGCACTTGGGAACGGAGACGCTAGTGATAGCTTCTTGGCACCCGCTGCTGGAGGTGCACGCCGCGACGTGCACTTTGCGCAAGTGCAATTGCGTTGGTGGATAGCAATTTTCATCCGGCGCTTGGCCTCGGCCATGGAAAGATAGTTCTCCTTCATGTCACTGAGCTGCTCAGCAGAGCGCGCGGTAGCCCAAATGCGCACTTCAGTCATCTCGTAGTCTCGCAAACCAGCACCGAGCTGAAGCATTGAAGCTGGAGATTCACTCTTGGAGTTGTAATACTTTGCGTTAGCGTCGATACTTGACACCTCTTGCACCTGCCACGCACTTGGCATTCAAAAAAAGTCGCAGGGTTGCTGTTTTGGATGCTGTCACATCGACCGTGAACGCCACATGATGCCACATACCAGGGTTCTCAACGGGTGATTCTGCTCGAACCCGAGCGCTGCCGAACGACAGCTCAAGTCGAGAGTCATCACCGAAGGCGAGGTCCCACCAGATAGTTGATCCGTCGGAACCACAACGTCTTACCAGTGGACGTCGGATATTTGGCGATGAGCGGGATACCGTCGTTGTGTTGGCAGAACTGGTCTCCCCGCTCTCATCATCACTAAAGCCTTCGCGCTGTTGCTGCTGAAGCTCGCGTGCAAGCACATAGTCTCGGACCCATGCCTCGAATGTTAGCTTCCTACGGTACGGATCCTCATCGAAAATGAAGCCGACATCAAGTGTGCCGCCAGTTGGAGCAGGGCATATTACTGTCGGCTCATCATTTGCATTGCTGTCCTCTGACGTACTATTAGCAGGGAATTGGAGCGCAAATTCTTCCTGGAGCTTCCCTTCTTCTCCACGATCAACGGGTGCGGTGGACGGAACAAGCTTGATGGAGGACCCGAACCCTTGTAGTTTGAGGTGATTTTCACGCTTCGACGTATCCATCGATTCGAGTGATGACAGTGCGACTTCTTCCGACTTCGCTGCTCCTTCCTCAAATCTCCAGTAAGCAACGACAGCATCCTCTTCTTCCAAGAACGGACCAATGGTCATCTTGTTATTGTTTACTGCGTTGGAGTCCACAGAAGTCGGAGATGATAGCCCACCCATCGAGTTGCCATCGAAATGTTCAGGGTTAGAGATATCGGTTTTTGAGAAACTTGATGACTTGGAAGCAAATAACGAGTAGTTTAAGGGCTTCAGCTCTTCAGGTTGTTACCTTGATGGCTGTAGAAGTCGCTCCAGGTCCAGTTTTTGATATCCTCCGGTGCCAGTTGCTTCCACTGCAACACCTTAGCTGGCATGACAGCTTGACGCTCTTGATCCTCTGATATCTGCCCTGCTTGTACTTGCGGGTCCTCTATTGCCATAACCATCTTGTTGAATGGGCGAACTGTCGTTAGTAGTCGACTACGGCGCTCAGTTTGATGCAGTGACTCACAGCACAAAAGTGTAAGTAGATCTTGTCGCATCCAAACCATTGATGTTAATCGAGCAAAATCTTTCTGAGTCACGTCATTGCTTATTGTCGACTCCACGATGGTTGCAAGTGGAGAGTTCAACGTTGCCAAGTCCTTGTCGAGGGCAGTCAGAATTGTCCGTGCATCGCTTTTGGCAGACGAGTGCAGACGGTGAAGCATTTGAGTAATTGCAATATCATCGCCAGCAAGGTCAAAGCATTTGATAGCCAGATCGAACTGGCCAATGGATTCCATAACACCCCCAAAATCCTGAAACCACTGTGCAAGTTGACTTGTGCGCGATGGTAATTTTGCGGACGAGACACTGCCAAGATCGTCTTCCCCAACATCTGAAAATGTATATTCTTCGAGAGCTGGGTCATCCGAAACGAAGATTCGTAATGCGTCGCGCCATTTCTTGGCGTCTGCAAAAAGTGCTGCAATCAGAGGCCGAGATAAATGACTTGCTCGAGAGAACCCGCTGCTTGAATTCGTTGTGGAGCTCCCCGTCGCGCCAGTGCTTGTGCCAGCTACAGAAGCAGAAGCATCAGCGCTACGACCAAGAAGCGCTTGCAGGACTTGAATTGTTGCCTTCTTCCAACCAAAACGATAATAAGTAGCCTCTAGCATTATGTTGGAAAAAGGACACGTCGGTGCATCCGTGCCTGTGGCGTGCAAGAATGTGAGTACCTCCCTTTCGAAGATGGCACGGAGCAATAGTAAAGCTGACGGGCTCGAAGTTTTGTCAAATCCCATAATTAAGGGTTCTACCAGCGAGATAGGACGCACAAACGTTTGGCAATCTCCCGTAATGGTATCAGTGATAGCGTAGCAAAGTCGATCTCCGCATACAGAGAGTAGCTGGACTGTCTGAGATCCTTCAATACCTGGGACTCGTAGCGAACACAGGAGTTGACCAGCACTTAGATCACTCTTTTCACTGATTGAAGCTATCGGTGTTAAATAACGTAGCTGGTGATCCTGTGTAGAGATGAGAAGCGTTTGGCCCAACCAAAGCGCGCTGTGCGGCTCCTCAAGATCATTTGCAAGGCTATATGTGCATATTTCGCTCATGCTTTGGCCTGAAAGAATCACCATGCGGCTCGTTGTCCAAATTGCTGCAAGCGGTGCTGACGTAGGGGTGTTGCTCGAAGAGCAGATGCTATTCCACTGCACATCAAGAATTTTCTCCCCTGGTTGACTCACCCACCGATAGCCATTTGCGCCAGGCACACTCAAGTCATCCTCACTCAGCACCAAAACTTCTGAAGCTATCTCTTCGTTTGTTAGAAGATAAAGCAATCGAACGCCAACGGTCAAGAAATGAGATGATGTAGAGGACAGTGGAAGCGGGGTTGTGAATATACGCCGAGCTTGTGTGTTTAGAAGAATGCCTTCGGTGGTGTCGACTCGGTCGCAGTGAGTTTGGAAGTTCAGTGATTTTCCAGTGATACTCAAAACTAGGAGGCGCCACGCGTCGCCATGGACATTATGCCCTGATGACTGTGCACCTTCTATTACGCAAACGTCAAGTGCTTCTAGCTGTGATCCACAAGTGACTTGATACCCTGAACGTTGCCTACCCATACCTTCATTGTCATCTTCATTGCTTTGGATGCTACTGACTTCACCTGATGACTTCTTGATTTCCAAAACGGTATACGAGAACGCGCCGTTACAAGGATATCTTCGACTGCCTTGTTCAAAATGTTTTACGCAAGCAACACTTTGCGCAGAGTTTGTTACGAGCTCCCATGGAAATAGCAGTGCGCCGCTGCAGTTCTTCCACTCGGGCAAACTCAGTAAGTTGTTTATGACATTACCAGTCTCTGGCTGCAGCGAAAACATCCGTAGCACGAAACCAGAAGAACGAGAGCTGATTTGTAAAATAGTTGTCGGAACATCTTGGTAGCTGTGGTACTGCTCAAGCGATAAGGCCGAGTTTGAGCTGTAGAGTACTCGGGGTGACCCAGTAAAGCTGGGCTTAGCTCCATCATCGTTTGGCACTGCCATCAGTGGCAAATAGGCGTCAAGAGAAAGCTGTACCAGATGGCTGCTACAGACTCGAAGCACATCATTGATCCAGACAATAGCGATAGATCCGGTCAGATCACAGTCGGTACTATTCTGAAGTCTCATTCGCTGAGACGGTTTCATGACCCGCCACTTGATACAGCTTTTGCTGCCGTTTCCACCAAACTGCCACACAGCCATACTCGACCAAGCAAATCCTCCATTTGTAGAAGATGCCTGGTTCCACCCTACAACGAGAAGTGGGAGCTGGCTGTGCATCGCAAAGCATAACTCTCCAGTCTTCTTGGAGAAATCGCTTGTTTGGGGAAGTGGCGGTCTACACATAGTTCGGAGCACAAGTTTGTAAGCTTAAGCTTTATCATATGCCAAGCAATTCATCCATCACTTACAACTGAGTGTTAGCGATTCGCTGAGGCTCGCGCGGTCTACGAGCGACCAGCAATGGAGCAAGAGACCACACCTCTGTTACACGGTTCTGGTATGCAACTAGCAAGTGCAAAGAACTAGATGATGACGAAGAGCTGTTGGAAGCACAAGTCGAGCTTCCAAATGCCAGGTGGATGATCGGTGCACCGGTTGATGGTGTTGAGGTGTACAGCAACGTAACTGGTGCTGTATCGTCTTTAGAAGACGACCCACCCGCGTTTTCATCTTCTGTTTTTGGCGAAGCAAAAGCCCAGAGCTGGAACGACCCATCTGAAGAACCGCATGCAAGCAGATGAGCTGAAGTGTCGTAGGCCAGAGCTGTCAGCTGGCTACTCCTGTTGGTAGTTTTGCGCGATATCTTTTTGGACGGCACCCCGTGGTCTTTACCACTGGCATCTCCAGAACCCATTGCCATCACAGCTGCGAGCGATAGCACTTTAATGCTTGTGCTGCCTTCTATACTGTAGAATATCCACTGTTCGCGACAGAGCGACGTAGTAAATCCGGCGATACCTTTGGAACTTTGTCCACGCTCCAACTCCAACACACACTCGAGTGTCGAGGTTCGCAAGTTCCACACGGCGAGGTTGCTGTATACATGGGTAAATCGCTATGTTAGCAACATTGACCCTTGTGCTATTGACACTCCAGGGAAAATACCTCGTTTGACAAACACCGACGACAAGGTCATTTCCCACCGGTGCGAGTAATTCTAGATTACATGGGCTAGACGAACCAGTGGCGCCAGTACTAGCAAGTGGCAAGTCAAACGAGATCTCGCTCGTCGACGCCCCCGTAACCACGTCTAACTCCAGCAGTGAAGTAGACGAGACGCAAACAATACTCCGTCGGGTCTAGCAAAGGTATTGATCGAGTTGGTCTCCAAGACGTAAGAGGTGAATCACAACGCGAATCAAAGCACTCACAGGATGGGCAACAGTTAGCTCTTTGCCACCATGATTGCGGTCATCTATTGTCACGATATTGTGACTAAGGGATAGCCCAGACTCCATGTCCGGCACGCCACTCCTCCCAGCCAGCCGATCACTGGCTTGTTGCTGTGCAGGTCGAGACTGAGAAGGTGAGCTGCAAACCTTGCGACCACTCAGCCGACGACTTTTCGAATGGATCTTTTGGAGGGCAGGCACATACCAAGCCACGATATGAGCGATAAAAAGGAGCATGAATCGTGAATGAACGCACGAATTGATATGTAATATAAGCTGCCTTTCCTCGTTTCTCTAGAAAAGCTTACGTGGGTTGCTGGTACCACTGGAAGAGAGGATGAGAGCTTCTGGTGGCCGAATAGAGTGAGTGTGAAGCGTAGCTTTCCAAGCAGCAGTCGGCTGAGAAAGGGAGGAATTCCACGCAGTCAGCTCAGCGTTGTCACTCGTGGAGAGTTTCTTGGTGAGATGGAAAAGAGCAGGCAGATCATTCTTGAGGCGTAGCGCTTTTTCGAGAAGCTACAGTAGGATATCCGTCAGTGTGTGTGTGTGATAATAATTGCGTGTTCGGCGCGTACCTGGTCATTTTTCAGAAGCGACGCGATAAAGAGCGCATCATTGGCATGTTTGGTCTCTATCGCTGACGTAAAGAGTCCTTCTACGCGCTCATATCGCTTTGCACGATGCAAGACGGTGCACGCGCGCTGAAATGTTGATGCACCCTAGTTTTCATTGACCCTCCCGTATAATCAGCACAAACAGTGATGGAGCGTGAAAAAGCAGTCATTTCGTACCGTGGCGTCGATGGAATCTGAGCCGATATTGGATAACAACCCCGGCAGATCTTCCCACAAGGCGTGCTAGAGTTGCATTTCATTGTGAGTATGATTGGTACAATATCACAAAGTCAATCACAGCACCTTAATGCAGACATTCGCCTTGAATTCGGTCGACACGTTTTGCAAGGCCAGACACTGCGATGTGAAGCCAAATGCCTCGAAGACTGCTGCAAGCCATTCGGACATCTCTGCAGCGACAGTTGCTGCGACCTGCAACGCTAACTCACTCTGCCCCACTGCAATTAGCATACAGCACTGGAGCACACGGTTGGAGAGACTGATGGTGTGTAACAACTGCATCTCGCCACTCAGCACAAGATTGTGGCCAACAATCCCCAATATGGTTGTTGTGCCTTCAGGAAAAATCTAGCATGGAGAGTAAACATCGATAAAACTGTTGAGCGAGATCATTGGAACGCAAATCATGGTGGTACCTGTGGATCCGGAAAGGTGCCGTTGTCAATCTGGAGGGCTCTCCAGCGAGAGTCCAACGGAATTAGGCGGGAAGCAATGTCAATCAGAAAGTAGCGAGCCTTGGACAACAAACAGCACTTGACTTCTTCTTCTGTAGTGAAGAAAAGCATCTGATGAAACCAGTACATTGAGCGAGCGGGGCTTCCCACTGGAATTCGATGCACGCAAACCACTTCGTGCTTCGGAGCTGCCGATACACGATAGATATGAATGGAGTCTGGATATGCGAGCGCACAGAATCGATTAGTGGCTCGCTCCCATTCAAGGAACAACGGGCAGTTGATTGAGGAGCCACCAATTTTGGTTAAGGTGCTTTCCAATCCCGACTTTCCAGTTCCGTAGTCCTTCCCTTTTGATATCGAGTCCCATTCATAGAATTCGAGATACGTCTTCTTTAGATCTCTCGTTGGATCACCACCATGATCAGCTGCAGTAGTTGCAGAAGTGGGAGTAGTTGACCCAAACATTGAACCACCTCCTCCAGCGGTCGGAGAGAGCATAGAGCCAAGAGACATCGACTCCGTTCGCTTGCTCCTATTTGTGTCGTGAGGATCAGCTTTGCTCTCTGCCGTTGTTGAAGTCACTCCAATGCCACGCATCTCATCAACAACGTAGCGCACAACCCCTAGAAACGGACCCGAGAATATGTGCAACACTTGATCCTCTGGCGTTGCACAGTTTTCTTCTACAAGCTCCACATGTCCATCGCTTCCGATATCGTAGACAGCTAAACTCGTTGCTCTTGCCGATGCGTAGCGCTGCTTCAAGTCACCACTGCCGCTTGCATCATCTCCTTGAATACCGCGAGTACTCCCTCCGAACATAAACCCTCGGCGCTTTGGAGCTGCTACATTTGACGACGACGCACGAGTGAACCGCCTAGAGTTCTGATCTTGAGGCTATTTCATATAAATCTGCTGGTTAATGCTATTGCTGTTTTACTTTAGCAAGCATTTGCACGTACGACAAGGGACGCAATTCGTTGCTTGAGTGGATGCCACGCAACAGCAATTGCATTTCCCGCGAAGATACCATGCATGCTTATAGACTTTTGATTGCGTAGCTCTGAGTCCATTTGAATGATCTGTGATTTCAAAAAGACAAGTTTGAGATATCAGAGTTTCTGGGGTGCATAATACTCACTCAGCAACGCGGATGCATACCTCAAAGTGTGAGCTAGTAGGTGCAATCGCTGCCATCAAGGATGAGTTAGCTGGGCAAGCTTGGATGAGGGGTGGAATAAGCTTCTCTTGGGCAGTGTCAGCACTACACTGGAGCTTGTGATCTTCTTGTTTAACCGAGGTGTCCTCCCCGTATATACGGAGTGCCACTCTGAGAGCTCCTGGATATGCGATGAGAGGCGTTTTGCCTCCATCGCGAACGATAAAAGTTGGATTTGAAAACCCAGTCAGCTGAATATCGAACACGAATAGCCCGAACGTAGTTAGACAGCAAATCTCTCCGTGCGCACGAGGGCTAGGAGCTATGGTCAACAACTTGAATTTCTTCTGTAGTGCCTGTGATCAAGGGAGGATGCCAATTCGGTGAACGATTTGCAACCACATTTGAGAGGCAAGGCTATCTTACCGATGGCACAACGCAGCGTTGATCTCGCGATTCAAACACGCTGGTGGCGAAAAACTCGAGATAACTGGTTGGAATGTTGTCTTTCCCGACGTATCGTCCCTTTGGACCGATCTCGGCTACAGCAACCTGAACAGTTAATTGTATGGGATCCATTTAGTTACACGTTTCCTCTATCGTACTCAAGACAATACCATGTGCGTACTGCCATTGACGATGCTGAGATCGAGACAGTTGTTAGGAGTCCCTTTCTAATGCCGGGGAGGACGATCGCGCTTTGCAGCTTGTTGGGTGGAAACACTCCAACAAAATTGGGTCTGGTGTATACAGCCATTAAGATTAATACTTCTAAATCAAGAGTTTTCCCATCGTTGACATAGCTGACGTACGGTTTGTTCTGTGATGTCAATGGAGACACATCAAAAATGAATACGCCTCCATCGCGGCCGGAAACTGTTAGCGTCTCTTGGTTTGGGTGGTAGCGGAGTTCTGCTACTCCAGCAGATGTGTCGAAACCTTTAAATGCATCTCGAATCTCCATCTCGGAAATTTTAATGAAATCGGCACCGTCGGCCCCCGCTCCATTCACTCTCCACGTCGTTACTCGCCCATCTAGCGTGACACTCACTAGAAACTGTCGCTGCACGTAAATGCCGCTCGGAGTTTCAGGAGTTGGGACACTCGTGCTTCGTGAGCCGCTCGCATTTCGACACACGATTAGAGGAGGTGTAGAGAGTAGCAAGAGCTGCTGAACATCTGCAATCCAAAGCATGAGAACCACAACTCAGGTGTTTCAAAATCGTCGAGCGTCCCTACCTCGCGACGAACCCGAGTCAACTGTGGCAGTAACTTTTCCAACTCGAAGATTTACGACACGAATCTTGCCATCTTGGCATCCAACTGCAAGCACACCATAAGGCAATAACTCTGCACTAGTTGGTATTTGCTTTTGCAAATCTTCGATTGGAATCCGACGCAACTGTAGTAACCAAAACGTTGTTAGAATAGGTGCTTAGCAGCCTGTAAACGACCTAATTTACAGCACATACCATTGTTGCTGAATTGATGTCGAAAATGGCAATTCCTGAGGCCGAAAGAACGATCAGCCATTCGTCGAAACATGCGCGTCGCGTTGGGAGCTGCGTCGTGGCTGAAATGGCCTCTTGGTCGTAGAACAGCATTCTCAGACCTGCTGCGCGCCGCGAACCCTTCATGTAGCTCACAGCAGTTGGTGAGCTTGACCCTAATTGCAAAAAGCTCTTGGATGACGCTGCAGAGCTTGGGCTCGAAACCGCGTCGGCTCCTCCTACTGCATTAGCCGCGCTTTCCGTCGTGGCTCCTTCATCTACTTCGTCGTCAAGATTTTGCGACAGATCGAGCGAGAACTCGGCCACAAGTTCGGACGTCTCGAAGTTCCACACGATAACGCTTCCTCTGGGCTCAATTGTGGCTGCCCACGGCTTGACGGGGTGCAACGTTACCTCAACGAACTTGCTGAGCTTCTTGTCGCTCACGCCGTCAGGAATGAGCGACGCCCGTAGTTCCACAGCGCCCGCAGCCTTCACCAGGCTAAACACGCAGTCTCTCGGTAGTGCCTGTGCTGCTGTCGAGGCTCCAGCAGCAGCAGCAGCAGGAGCCATGATCGAACGCTGGTCGAGAGGATCGCAAATGGATCTTGAAGAGCCGCTTGGCGCTTGTCAACGTTTTAGGTTGTCCACACAAAATACGATAGGTACGGAATACCGGTATTCTTATACCGGTACAGCACAAGAACGCGACAAGAATATCAACGCCGAGCTACGCTGATGGAGCCCGAGGAGGTGCGTTGCTTGCCTGCCGCTTGCCGCTCGCCCCGCGCGACTACGGGAGCGCTCGCCTGCAGGAGGCGACGGAGCTGGTCACTGCGGCTCGAACGAGCCGCGGCGCGCGCTCTTGCGCCGTCTGTGGACTCGTCAGCCATCGATCTAATGCGCGCGTTCTTTCTATTTGTAGCGTGACAAGGCGCGAGAGTCGAGCTCGTCCGCGGCGTCCACGTCGTCGCCCTCGTCATCGCCAGCGCAGCGCCAGCTGACGCCGAGCGAGGCGGAGGAGCAGCCCAGCGTCGAGGCGCTGCACGTCATGCAGCTCATGAGCCCCGAGAGTGCGTCGCATGGTCTTGAAGGTGCTGGTTCTGTGAGAGTGCGCTGCTGACGCTGCTTGTGATGACATGGCGCCATCCAGGTAGCGCAACCCCGAAGGAGATTGCAGAATTCTTGCACGAGATGCCGCATATGGACCCCAAGATGGTGCGTCATTGCTGGGGAGGAGTCTGTCTAGTCACCGAAACTGACGCTCAATCTGCATTTTTGCTTGTCAATACAGATTGGGCGGGTGCTAGGCGAGCCGGATGAGCGGTCGCTGGAAGTTCTGCAGGCGTACGCGAATGGTTAGTAGTTGGCACCACCTCCTTTTTTTTCTATGTTGCTTGCTTGACTTACTAGGCGGTATCGCGCTACCGCCTGAGCAGGATTTTTCTTCAAGGGTTTTTCGCTGGATGTGGCACTGCGCGTGTACCTAGGGCGGTTCATGTTGCCTGGCGAGGCACAGAAAATTGACCGGATCCTCCAGGCATTCGCAAAAGCGTACTTTGCGGCCAACCCAGACAACAAGGCGCTGCCGTCTGAAGATGCTGTGTACACGCTAGTGTTTTCGATCGTGTTGCTCAACACTGATGCGCATAACCCCCATTTGGCGCGGCGGTTCAAGATGACCAAGATTGCCTTTGTGCGCAACTATCAGCGACTGTTAGAAGATGACAGTAGCGATCTGACACACGGCGCCACTGTCCCTGACCAGTATTTATCCAGCTGCTATGACTCGTTCGCGACCAATCCGATTCAGTGGATCCCGCGCAAGCCCGATGCGCTGCTGCCTGACGAGCTCGAGCTCGAGTTCCCCGAGAGCCAGCTGGGTCTTGAGATTGAGACTTCCATCGACGGACGCGCTTGCCTCGTCAAGAAGTACAATAACGATCGGCATATCTATAGCAGCAGCAGCTCGCCCAGCTCATTTTGGCAGACCTGGAGAACGAACTTTCTGTCGCCAAGAGACAGCAGCAGTCGTAGCAGCACGAGCAGCGACAGTGGGCCAAAGATTGAGACGCCATCCATCATCGGGTGGGTCGTCGTGGCTGTCGGGAACGACTGCACGAAGCGACTTGGGTATGAGATGACCCGTTACTTGCTGAAGACAGCTCCGCGGCCCGTGCTCATCCGGTTCTGCGAGCCCAGCGTCTTCTTCTCGTCGCTTGAGGACTAGCACTCAATTTTGGCCCCCACTAAACAAATACACGTAAACTGTAGTGTTGCCGTTCAAGTTTTGCTGCTTGGCGTCGTCCGTTGCTTCGTGTCTCTCACAGCTTCAAGCGTTTCCCAACCTTTGGCCGGAGGCACCACGAAGCGTCTGAGCTCCGCTGTCCGCTCGTAAAGCCCCAAGCAGCGTTTCCACCATGACGGTTGACTCGTCAGCGCGTCGCGGGCAGTGCGTTTCGCTCCTTCTCGGCAGCTCAGAGTCGCGTATAATTAGTGAAGCGGACTGGTCGACACTAGTGCAGTTTCCTTCTGCCCTCTGCGGAATCCACTCGTATCGACTTGGAAGCTAGCGCTGCTGTTCTTTCCACCATCGAGGCGACGGCGACGGCTGGTTCTCGAAGCTTCAACCACACGACCGCGGTGCTTGTTGACTCGGAAGTACTTCGACTGGTGTCTTCCAACGTTGAAGATTGACGGCGCGCGACCGACGCTGTCACAACCCAGAAAACCGAGAGCAGAACTGATCCATCAGGTGAAAGACTGAGAGACACGCCTCGGTCTCCGTCGGAGAGGTGGATCTCCGCCCCCAGTTGCCAATTCTTGCTGAGAGGCGGCATTTGTAGAAACACGAGCTTGAGGCCATGGGTGCATCGCTGGGGTGCTTTGCTGCTCGAGACAGCGGTAAAAGGCAGCACTCACACACGCGGGATCTTGCAAAATCAACTAAATGAGTTTGACATGACAGATGCGGCCGAGAACGAAATGCTACAGCGCACCACTCGACCGCGTAGCGACTCGGCAGCGTCACTTATGGGCATGCTGCAGCGCTCGTTCAGCTCAGCATGGCTCGCGCATGTGGACGAAGATAGCGAGTTCAGCCGCGCAGGAACAGACCACCACGATGAATGCAGCGATCTCGCGAGGTGTGCAATGGATTAGACTGCCGATGCTCGTGCTGGTTCATAGAGGCTGACGATTGCCAACATGCAGTTGGGACGTTTTTCTATCGACAAACAGCAGTGCAGCGGCGTCGTCGGGCTGTCGAATGCTTTCACGAGAGTACAGTCAAGCGCTCGAACTAGGGGGCAACTCATTCTTTATCGACGTCCGCGGCGAGCCCGTCCATGGGTACGCACTCTCGTCTTTGGCAATCGTGTTGCATTGGAGAGACTAACTGGCTGCTGTGAAAAAAAAAAAATTACGTAGACGATATCTGGACTCGGTTGAAGTCATGGAAGAGTACTTTGGTGCGGACATGCCGCCCAAGCACTTGCACAGGCGAGAGCTGCTTCATACTAGGTCGACGATGAGTGTTCTAGACGACGAAGACGAACGCGATTGCTGTGCTTCGACGATGGATCTGGAAACTGACCTCGACATGGAGCGTTTCCTGACTCAGTCGTCTCCGCCGACGTTGACGCTCGGAAACTACAGCTGGCATGCGGCCATGCCAATAGACGATTCTCAGGAAGATTTGATGTTGAAGGATACCTTCGACCACGCCCCGTTCTCGACTGGACACTCGATGCCCATGCCATCAATCCCGATGCCGCCTCAGTCGGCACCAGCTTCGTGGAGTTGCACTATGGCAAAAACAAATGCATGGGAGCCGGCGAAGCAGCGTGCCTTGGCCTCGTATTACATCGGCAGGCTGCCTCGCGGGTCCGTCGGCGAGCTGGCACTTAGCTATGCGCCATCCATCGCAAGCTAGATGCCACAAAAATATATATTGGCGCGGCGTCAAAAGGGAGTACCGCGCTGAGGACTCGTGCAAGAAGCGAGGAGATGGTTTGTGACGTGCAGGTCAGCGATGCACAAAGCACGCAGGCGAGAGAGTTGACAAAGTGATGGCCTGACTCAATACACATGCTATTATCCAATTTCGATGGGAGTTCTCACCTCTTTCTTTCATCAACTCTCGTTCACGTGAGGTTGCCCGATCCCAAAGTGTTCTATTCCCTGTCGTGTGTCTAGTCCATTTCCTCCTTGATCCACGTGCTGATGCCGCGCTTGGGGTTGCTATAGTAAAACTTGCCCGGCACACTGCGCGACTCGCGCTTCACCCATCCAGGTGGCAGCTTCTCCTGTGCTTCGGGATTGTCGCGCTGCTGAACTGCACGCTTCTCCATCTCCTCGGGGTGGAAATGACAGATCTCCTTGAACATGAGCTCCTTCAAGTCCGACTCGTCGAGATCATCCAGGTCGAAGCTCTGGAACCTCTCAACCAGCGCATTCTCACGCTCCTCATCATAGTACGCTGCGAGGTATGGGTGGCGCAGCGCCTCCTGGACCGTGATACGCTTCTCCACATCGAACACGAGCATCTTCCACAACAGATCAAGTCCCTCAGGGTTTGCATTCGGGAACATCGTGCTTGTGTCAATGCCGGCAACTGCCTGTGTGCGACTAAGGAGTTGTCGTCCCTTGAGCTTGTTCGCCAGCGGATTCTCCTTGAACGAATGCTCCTCTGGCACACCAAGCACGTTCATGATGAGCTGCAGCTGGTGCACGTACGTCTCGCCTGGGAACAAAGGCTTGCGGCCAAGCATCTCGGCGAAAATACATCCAGCAGCCCACAGATCGACTCCTTCTCCATACGCACTGCCTAGTAGAAGCTCTGGTGCGCGGTACCACCGCGTAACCACATACTCGGTCATTCCGATGTCATCAGCCTCCTTCGAGCGTGCAAGACCAAGATCGCAAATCTTCAGTTGGCAATCCGAGTTAATCAGCAGGTTACTCGGCTTCAGGTCTCGATGCAGCACGCCAGCCTTGTGCATGTGGTTCAGTCCGCTCAAGATCTGATACAAAAAGTATCGGATATGGTCATCCAGCAGAACCTCCTTGGAGTAAATGATCCGGTGAAGATCCATCTCCATAAGATCAACCGTCATGTACACGTCGCGGAAGTCTGCATATGAAGGAGGAGGGATCAAGTCCATCAGGCTCAACACATTCTCGTGCGCCATGTGCCGAATCAGGCGGCACTCGCGCAGAATCTGCTTGAGCTGATGCGGGTGCCAGATGCAATCAATTACTTTCTTGATGGCGACATTGCCACCGGTCTGGGTGTCCGTGGCAGCAATCACAATACCGTATGCACCACGGCCACAGACCTTGATGAGCTGGTAGTGCCTGGGAATTGTGAATGGCGCTCCGCATACCATAAACGTGTGCATGTTCTCATTGTCCTTGCACACAACCGATGTGGCCGAGCCACTCGCCGGAAACTTCTGGTGCAGTGAAGTATCCACGTCGCCGGCAGAGCGTGTGCGAGCCATATTTTCAGGTGACAGCTTCACGTTTGCCCACCCATGACGACGGTGATCGATAACAAACTCGTCGCCCCGAGCCGATGCGCCAGCACGCTCACTGCTGTAGCCATTGCCAGCGGGCGTGTTTGCGGGGTACATCGACGTCGTCTCCCACTGGAGCATGTGCGATGACGGCGGGTTGTGGTAGTCGATCACAACACTCTGACTCTTCTTCAGTCGTGGCTGGATACCCGCCGGATCCGCTGTAGAGCCGTTCGAACATTATCGCTGACACCCTTGCGACGACAAGTGATACCGAGCATTACCTTGCCGCAGTACTCGCCCTTCGCATTGCTAATTGTATACCAACGGCTGTCAGAGGCCATCGCTGCCTCCTCTTGTTCGGGGGTCATGTCCGTGCGTGAAGACATGATGTACTTCGCAATGTTGACAGATGTATGTCCGATTTTGGAGTCCGCGGTGCTGGTTGACTTGACAATATCCGTAAGATCAATGTGCAGGCTGCACGTGCCAATCACACCCTTGTACGGCAGCTTGATAACCTTGTTCCAGACAGGGTTGGTAGGATTATACGATGCTTGTGATACGTTCCGTGGCGCACCGGTGCTCAAAGGATCAACTTCACCGCTACCATTCGATGACGAAGCGCTGGTTGATGTCGTGGAGGTGATGAACCCAATACCCGAACTAAACTTGCGTTGAAGCGCTGCAGGGACTGACATACCACCAATTCCTGTTGACGTAGTCGAAGAAGACGATGTATCTGCCTTCGGGAGGGGTTGCTCTCGATGCACAAGCGCAAGGGATACACAGGGCTCTTTAATCGATTTCTTCTGAGAAGCTCCCATCTTGATTCCGTTGCCTTGCATGACACGAACGAGCAACACACCTTCAAGGCCGTGCTCAGCATCAACCTCGTTAAACTCTTGCGGAAGCTTGAGCGTCGTTGCAGCACCCGGGACCTTGAACACAGCACTCGCCGCGACAACATCGCCGTTGATTTCGAAACGAGCCAGGCGACCATCCGAGTAAAACGTGAACTTATGGACCCAGTTCTGAATAAACTTGCGGCCGTCACGGCGGTTTTCGAGTTCTTCCTTTGCCCGAAGCAACCGCAATCGAACCTTCAGTTGAGAGTCCCCCGATCTTGAAGTTTGTCCAGACAGGTGTTCCGCGCAAATTCGTGCATGAAATTGACGACCCCGGCGTGGCCACGGAACGAACCGTGGAAGGGAACCGATGGCGGATAGTTGGAGCAGAAAATCACGTTCTTGTCCAGCAACCGGAAGAACCGAGTGAACACTTGCTCGGAAGGAGGCGGCAAGGTCACGGCCATATCACCCTCCGTTCGCCAGTTCGCGCGGAACGCCGTGTACAAGACCACGAGCATGGCATAGAACTCTTCCATGTCGAGCGGGGCCACAGGAAGATTGGGCAGCGCGACGATCGCTTCAAGGCCCGAGCCGCATCCAGATCACCTTCTCTACAGCAGTGGGCGCCGCGACTTGCAGCATCTTTTTGTCTTCTGTGATGAACGTGAATCCATTCGTACGTGTTGTGGAGTCCTTGACGCCAGCCAAAATATAGAGGTGACTCACACTACTAGCAGCGGGGGTCGCCAGAGTTCGGCGCGAAGAGTTGCGGGTAGTTCCCGGCGAGCTAAGGTAGTCGCTCTGCAGTGGCTCCTTCTGGTGAAGCAGGGGCTCGTCGCGAGACGCCAGGTATGCCTCTTTTGACGCAAATCGCCGCAGATACTTGCCCTTCTAGCACGTAGTAGTGCTTTTCCAATCGCCGGAGCCATTCGCTACGTTTTGTCAACACGCCTTCCCATCGGACAGCTTCGTGGTACAACGTGGCCGACTCGGGGCGGAAGTAGTCATCAACGTCGTACTCGGTAGCGCGCGGAGTGTTATCCACCTGGAAGCGCCATGTTGGCAGCCACGTCCGAGCTGCCGTCCATGATTGCAGACTTGGCTCCATTCGACTTGGTGGATGTGGGCGACGGCAGCGAAGCGCCTCCAAAGTGGGTGCTGCTGGCCGATGACGCGAGCTTCTCACCGAGCGAGTGCAGCTTTGGGTCCTGCGCCTCTGAGAGTCGGCGAGCCGAGGACAGGTAGAGGTTCTTCTCCTGTCCGTGCAGCGATAGCTTGGCGTCCTCCAATATCTCGGACGCGCGGTCCGAGATCTGCCCGTGCTCGAGCCACATGTTGATGCAGCGCTCTCGGCTGGCGAGGCTGTCTGCGTTGACGAAGCTGCGCGCGGCGCTGAGTGAGTCGTGGCTGCGCCGCTCGCCCGTCCTCCGCGGCGGCGAATATGTCCTCCGTGAGCCTGGACAGCGCACCCTCGCTGTTGCGCACGTAGCTGTTAGGGCGCGCTGGCGATCCCCGCGGCGGGCGTGTCTGCCCCCGATCCCCGCGATCGAGTCGCGCGCGCCTGGCGGCGAGGGCCGCATCTTGAGCGACGCGCGCGTCCACGCCGCGCTCTCCGACTGCGTGCGCAGGCGCTCCTTCTTGCTGCGCGAGGCGCGCGCCGGCGGGTCCCGCAGCGCCGCGGGCGCCTCGCCGCTGCCGCGTCCGTCGGGCTCCGCTGTCGGCCGCCTGGCCGTCCGTGGGCGTCGTGCTGGCCGACGACGTGCCGCTGCCCAGCTCCTCGTCGTCCGCGACGCGCAGCGCGCTCAGCTGCCGCAGCGACTGCGCCTCGAGCGTCTCCCACTCGCTCATGCTCGCCCCGCGCTTCCACTCGACGGCGACGCCGGGCGCTCCGCCTGCTGCGCTCTGCCCGTGGGGGAGCCTGTCGCCTCGGCCTCCTCGACGAGCGGCGCCGTTTCTTGCGCCGGCAGGGGACTTACTTGCAGGTGCGGATATCCCGCGCGTAAAACCGCCTCGCCTGCCTGGCTTGAGGGGAGAAGACCTTGATGCAGCAACCACACCATACAAACGACATACATTGGTTGCTATATAAGGGTCTACTGACCTCTGGAAACCGATACACTGATTTTGATACCTACGTTTTGACGCGCCACCGTCAAGTTGAGTTGGCAGCCCGGTGTACGTGGCAGTTTGTCAATGCGCTTGCCGCTCGACCTCGGAGGACTTTATGAGGGCGGGGAATCTGAGCTCCACCACGAGCCCACGACATCCCGTACGAGACTCGCTGCTTGGGATTACTGGACGGTGGACGGAGCATAGCGAGCACTCCTCGGCTATCGCGGACGCAAGTTCCGCGCCCGGTCTGCGTCGGCCGTATGTATCGCAGTCGTGCGACGTATTCCCCCATCAGGTGTGATACTGTATCTTGGAGAGTACTGCGCATGTACAAGCAGCGAGATCGCTTCGGGAAGACTACCGTGGGGCCTTTACGGTGAAGATGGCATCGTGAACGTGTTGCTGGTTTTACCTAGGAGATGA
Organism: Phytopythium helicoides; assembly: GCA_024867545.1. NCBI lineage: Eukaryota > Oomycota > Peronosporomycetes > Pythiales > Pythiaceae > Phytopythium > Phytopythium helicoides. Next base: position 245,382 of record JANFNE010000020.1, on the reverse strand, counting down.
GTTTTCACCAGCTGACGACGCTGTGGTGCTCTCCCACTCACTCTAGCTCGAAGCGAGCACGGGCGGGAAGATCTTCTGCGCGATCATCTCCTTCACGACGCCACGCACTTCCTCGGTCTTGACCTATTCACATTGGAACGCCATAGCGAGGCTAGTGTTCAGCACTATAACGTCAAGAAAGAGGGAGCAATCGGTACCAGCATACCGTCGGGTACTTGTACTGGAACCCCGTCGACTCGATTCTCGAGCCGTCAATGTACAGGTGGTTGTGTTGGAGCAGCTCCTTGTCAATGTACGGTGTGAGCGGCGTGTTGTGAATCCCGTGCTCCTGCGATTCCGCCATTCACGATTAGAGAATTGATCGGCTCGTGGTGCGGTGAAAGAGTTGATTAGCACGGTTTCCGTGTCCCACTCCCACAAATCCACAGCTGCACCAGCAACGACAACGAGAGATACGCACCGCACAGAGGTCGGCCCAAGGCTGCATGTGCTTGTCGTTCGCGTCGTCAACAACGTCGGTCAGGCGCACACGGGCGAGGTTCGACACGAGCTTGCCGAGGAAGCCCGTCTTGATGCCGAACAGTTCCTCCAGCATCGCATTAATCTTGCCTTGATCTAAACCGCACACAAGCAAGCAGCACACACTACAGATCAGCCAGGAGATAACCAGGATATCGAGCAAAAAAGAAGAGCCGATTGGACGCACTCGTGTCATTCGTGTCGGCAAGGTTGTAAACAGCACCGTCCGCGCCAGCGGTGGTAACGTGCCACAACGCCTGGCAGACATCAAACACATGCACCTTTGCGAGTCGCGTCGGCAACAACGATGAGGTGAGTTCGCGGTGTGATTTTGGAAAAGCACTCTGTCTACGCACGTACCGTGTTGAGGCGCATCTCTGCGTCCCACAGCAGCTTCATCTTTTCGTCGAGCTTGACGTAGCTGTTTGGCGCCAACCCGTTCAACAGAAAGTCAGTCGTAACTCTACATCCTTGGCAATAGCAGCTGCAGCAACGTACGAGGCAGCGCACACAATACGCGGCATGAGGCCCATAATGTCTGCAGATCCGTACACCTATTTGATATAATCGATAAGTCCCGTTGTCTATCCGATACCCGAGAGAGTTTCGAGTCCATTGGCCCACCGTCGCGAGGCGCAAGATCACAAACTTGAGGTTAGGAAGTTGCCGAATGGCATCTTCAGCCTGGAGACATAAGCAAGTGTGCTCGCATCGTAAGTTTGAGGTGGACAGCGTTGATCTCACTGTGGCGTTCGGGCCCACCTCGAGTTTGTACTTGGCCTGCAGCGTCCATGGCTTGCAACTCGGCGTTCTCATTTGCCGGTTGCTTAGCCTGCGACTTGTAGACAAACCCAGTCGAGACCTTCGATGAACCGCTTGACTCCGACTTCCTCAGCCTTTTTGGCTGCGTAGTAGCAAGCACAACTCCGCCATCAGAACAACTCGCCTCCAACCCTTTGTGTACTCTCGTGATATCCTTTTTACCGCATTTGATGGACAGGTCGCGGCACTGCGACGCAGATCACCACGATGAGGATACGGGTTTGAACCGCTGAGCAAAAGAGCCGCTTGATCGCCGCACCTTGGAGGAGTAAACGACCTCGGCGAGCCCGCACTTGGTCTCGCCCGCGAGGTTGAAGACGAAGTCGTAGGGCCCGAACTCCGGGATTGAACGCGCGGTCGACGTGCGCGTCGCGCGTGAGGTCGGCCTGCACGAACGACACGCGCGCGTCCGCGAACGCCTGCCTTGTGCTCGGGGCTGCGCAGCTCGATCGAGGGCCGTGAGCGCTCCGTTCCCAGCCGCCGAGGCGCACTTTCTCGCGCCGAGGGCCCACCTGAAGTACGAGATCTCGGGCATGGTCTTGTCGGCCACGCGGATGGACGCGCACAGGTCGCGGTCCACGCAGAACTTGACGAAGTTGCGCCCAATCATGCCGGCGCCGCCCAGCACCAGCACGCGCGGCTTGCTCATGCTTGACGACGACGAGTTGGATTCGGATTACCACTGCCGGCAACCGGCAAGGTACCAGGATGTTACCGGTCTCACACCGGTACGTACCGGCTCTTCGTCGATTGCTCTTGGGATTTGCCCTCGACCGTTTTCACGTTTCACCTGTGAAGAGATCGTGATTTTGAAGGAACAAGCTGACTTCTGCACCTAGTTGTTTTCAGGATGAGTGTGGTGAATGTGGTGGTGATTTTCTGTAGTGGCACCCGTGACGATTTCTGCCGAGGTCACTTCAGCATTCCTTTGTTCGCTCTCAATCTATCTGCTTCCAGCACTTAAGTGTTGAGCCCATCATATCGCAGTGAAAATGCCTGTCTGCTGTACGCACTAGATAAACCAGAATGACGTAGATCTTGTTGTAAAATGCATTTTGCTTGTTCGATAACTTTGGCTGACGTTAAGAATTCAACGTGCCGAACAAGACCTTGGATTTCCTTGTTGAGAAGAAAACGCTGCGGTAGTTCACTAAGCTTGAGAAGGCCAACGCTGCTTTGGAAAAATATCGTATCATGGCTAACCGTGTGGCTGCAGAGACACATCCACTGGCCAAGATCTACGCTCTGCGATAGCTAAAGAATGATAGACCCTTTCGCAATCTGGACACACCCTTCTCTCAGATGTGTTTGAGTCTCATATCTAACAACTGGCACCATGTAGCAGAGGATGACTTGAACGTAGCTGCCAATAAATTCAATTCAGCTCGTGGAACTCAAAACATGTCAAATACCACGTATTTGAACCATGGGCGGTTCCTGGGGGTGACCAATGTGAAGAAGTCTGTCATCAGGAATCTTATCATGCGCATGCGCATATATGTGATCGATTGTTTCGGATCTAAGCGACAAGAAACTCACAAGACTGTCAACCTAGTGCTCTGCCCTAAAATCATGAGTCAACTCTCGTTACCAAATAATACAAAGTATCTTTGACTCACCTTCCTCAACTTCGTTTGCTGACGCTGTCTCCAGCTTGCCGAATACGAACCTTCAAATTGTTCACAGTATATAATACAAAAACAACTCAAACTTGCGTATTTGCCTCGATCACTATAATCAAACCAACAGAAACCACTAGTTTCTTGCTTCGAGGTACTTTTCCTGACCAGGAATCGACGTAAAAGAGCTTTCCGTAGCGTATGGATATCGAAACAGTAGGCAATGTGGTAGCATTGAGTTTAGCAGGAGGATATGACAGTAGTGGGAGTGCGAGAGGCAGCAGTAAGTTGGTGTGGTAGGGTTGACAGGTAAATGACCTGACCTCTGCAGTCACACATCCAGGAAAATAGGAGATCAGCCGCAAAGAATCCCCGAGAAGCCTTGAAATTATGCTGGTGTATGATTCTGTTTCGTAGCAAACTCGGCGTCATAAAAGATAACTCGGTTGCACACCTTACGAAGAACATAAGGCGCTGAAAAAAAAGTCATCGTTGCATTATGATTATTGTTCCTCCATCACCTTAATTAAACGTTTGGGATTCTCGTGGAGCATTTTACTAAATGGAGATATCCATTTACAGCCAAAATCTTCAAGTGGTCTTGCGCGGCGGCTTCGTCCATAAAGCTGTGCCGGTCAAATTCACCTCGTGCAGCCACTGCACCATGATACTGTGGTTTGCTGCTCCTCCCAATCCAAAGGGTGAGTTTTACACTGCTTGATGTACTGACCACGTTACGGTCTTTAGGGAGCATTCCAAAGTAACCAACTCGGCATGGCATTCATCACTCCAACGCCTCCATTGCGTTGTACTTTGTCACCGTTTGGACTTATAAGCTCGCGTTCCACAATCAGACTCAATGCGATTATGCCAATCTCGCGTTAACATCGTGCTCGTAGTGTTGCCAACAGTTGGGCTATAGGGGGACACGCTCGGCACACTTTGCACGCAACAGCGAGTACTAGCTGCAAACCAAGATCAGTAAGCCTTTTCACGTAAAACCACAGACAAAGGCTTCATGACGCCTTCCCCATCTCAAATTGGTGTACGGATCTGCAGACATTATGGGTCTCATGCCGCGTATTGTGTGCGCTGCCTCGTACGTCGCTGCAGCTGCTGTTGCCAAGGATATAGAGCTACGACTGACTCATTGCTGAACCCGTTGACGCCAAACAGCTACGTCAAGCTCGACGAAAAGATGAAGCTGCTGTGGGACGCAGAGATGCGCCTCAACACGGTGCGTGCGTAGACAAGTGTTTCTCCAAAATGGCGCCAAGAACTCACCTCGTTGGCGTTGGTGCTGCCGACGCGACTTGCAAAGGTGCATGTGTTTGATGTCTGCCAGGCGTTGTGGCACGTTACCACCGCTGGCGCGGACGGGGCTGTTTACAACCTTGCCGACACGAATGACACGAGTGCGTCCAATCGGCTCTTCTTTATTGCTCGACATCCTGGCTATCTACCCGGTATCTCCTGGCTGATCTGCCGTGTGTTGCTTGCTTGTGTGCGGTTTAGATCAAGGCAAGATCAATGCGATGCTGGAGGAACTGTTCGGCATCAAGACGGGCTTCCTCGGCAAGCTCGTGTCGAACCTCGCCCGTGTGCGCCTGGCCGACGTTGTTGACGACGCGAACGACAAGCACATGCAGCCTTGGGCCGACCTCTGTGCGGTGCGTCTCTCTCGTTGTCGTTGTTGTTGTTGCTGGTGGTGGTGGTGTTAGTGGTGGCGGTGCTAGGTTGTGGATCTGTGGGAGTGGGACATAGGCACTGCGCTAATCAACTCGCTCATTGCACCACCATGAGCCGACCAATTCTCTAATCGTGGATGACGGAAACCGGAGATCCTTGGTGCTTAGTACTGGCTCTAGTCGATTTTTTTTTTCCCTCGCGATAGGTTGACAACTGCAACGAGCGATGCACTTGCCTTTGCCTTTTTGGGTCCCCTAGCTGGGCTGAGCTCCCGCTCACGAGAGAGATTGATTACCTTGTCCAGTATTCATGGCAGTCCGACGCAATCGCACGACCGCCAGCAACATGCAGGATCTGACAGGATCTGCCTGGCCAACGATACCTACAAAAAGTAACTGGCTTCCATCTCCCCCGACAGACTCGAACGAAAGCTCGAAGGTGTGTCATCACCACCAGCGGGGCATTTACCGGTATCCCACGAGTCGTCCACGACAGCGATCGACGCGTGCATGCAACCATGCGCGCGCTGTGTCGATCATCATGATCACCTGCGGGCTCCCTCGCTGAGCTGCTCACTGGGAGTAGCCATGCGTTGAAGCCTGCTGTTGAAATCGCTCCGAACATATCAGCCACCGATGTTGGCCACGATGGCTCCGAGGTAAAGGTGTCAACGCTCGCCCAAATGTACTCGAGCGCGTTGGACAGGATCGCGATGTCCTCCGCCCCCCATGCCTGGACAGGATCGAATGGGCATGCTCGATACAATCATTTGATATCTCCAAGGACAGTATACAAACCTCCAGTCAATCGGTCCGCAAAAACCCACTGTCACAGATGATCGCCACGTCGACAAGGCGTCGAGGAGCTCGGTATAAAACCGGTATTCCCCTCCCACGACAGAGAAAGGCCTCGCGCGAGCCAACCCGACGCTGCCGCCCTCGTCACTCTCCGTTCCGCTCGGCTCCGTCGAGGCCTCGAAGCTGCTTCCTGCTCCCTCCCTGCGCGACGACCGCCCGACCATGAAGAGCGCCGCGGGGCTGCGCATGCGCATGGCGCTGACGCACCGGCGCAACCTGAACACGGTACTGGCTGTGGCGGGCGTGGCGCTGCTGTTCGTGGTCGTCTCGCTGTGGCAGCTGCCGCCCGCGCAGTCGTACGACGTGCTGTCGGCCGAGCAGGACGCCAAGTACAACTCGGAGGCCATCAAGGAGATGTTCCCGGGAAAGTGCGCCATCAAGAACTTCGAGGAGCTGCGCCGCATGTCGGTCGTCTACACGTGGGTCAACGGCAGCCAGCCCTGCTACCGCTCGATGCGTGAGACGGCCGGCGGCAAGCACGCCGTCGGCGGCTCGCGCGACCGAGAGATCGGCGAGCTCATGTACTCGATCCGGTCGCTCAAGAAGTTCGTGCCGTGGCACACAGGGCACCATCTACATCGTCGCCCCCGGACACATCCCGCACTGGGTGAACCTCGAACACCCGCGCATCAAGGTCATCAACCAGGACGACCTCTTCCGGACTATGCCAAGCCGTTCCTACCGACGTTCAACACTCACGTCATCGAGCAGTTCCTGTACCTCATCCCCGGACTCTCGGACATCTACATGCAGGTGAATGATGACTACATCTTCACCAAGCCCATCGAGCCGCACGAGTTTTTCACGTGCGATGGTGGTATCCGCTTGCTCCACGAGACCGGTCTCATCTCGCACACGCCGCCGACCCCAAAAAGGGTATCTGGATCTCGTCTGTGCTCAACACGCAGCAGGAGATGGACTTGCGCTGGGGCAAGCAGGATCGCCACTTCATCAAGCACGCGCCGTTCGTCTACTCGCGCCGCGCGTTCGAGCGTATCCACCAGATCTTCGACCGCCCGCTGTACATGACGCTGAAGAGCAAGTTCCGCGGCAAGCCCGACATGAACATGCCGCTGTTGCACCACTACTACATGATGAGCCAGGGTAGCCAGGAGCTGGGCATCCCATCTATTCGCCGCCCGAGAACGAAATGTCGAGCTACAAGCTCATCCTGATGCAGAACAACAACATCCCGGAGCTCAAGAAGACGTTCAAGGCAATTATTGACGGCACCTCGCAGTTCAAGATCATTGCACTGAACGACGAATACTCGGATATGCGTGTTGCCGACACGGCCATCGAGTTCCTGAGCACCTTTCTGCCTGAGCCGAGCGAGTTCGAGCTGCCTCCTGGCGCTGAACCGCACCCGCTCACGGTTCGCAAGCCGGACACCTGCGAGGTCGACGACACGATCCTTGCGCCGTTCCCCAAGCGCGTTGCTGCAGCACCCACGTACCAGGTGATTGCGTACCGCGAGCTGCGCTGGGTTGCGTTTACGAACTCTCTGCTGCGCGGACTTGGCGTTGGTCTTGGCGTGCTCATCGTGTACGTCGTCTACCTGATGACGTTGCGTCGCAACTCTCCGCGTGGCAGTGGCGCTGGTGGCGCATACGACAAGGTGTGATTGTGCGCAGATCCCCCCGATTGCTAGGATTTCACCGATTATATACCGCCGATTGCTTCATTGTAGATTTCGTCCCGTTGTCAAAATGCCGTGTCATGTCGGTGCCATGTGCGCGTTCGAACAATCGAGGACGGTGTCATTAGATGCAGTGTGGAAAATGGCCCTTTTCGTTTGGAGAGCACACCATCACAAAGTTGAAGTGCCGAGGTATCCACATTGCCGATGGCCCCGCACTACACTACAGTACTACAAAACACAAACGCAGCTCGTCGTCATCTACTATCTCGCTCCCACACGGTTTACGTGTTCTTGGTCGTATGTCCGCCGCCCACTGTGAAGGCGCCAACAAAGCCGCGCTCGGCGATGCGGTACACATATGTAGCACACATGGCAGCCAAGATCAGGCCGAGCACGAATCCCATGTTGCTCGAGACCGTCCAGGCGAACGAAGGCGGCTCTGACTCGAATGTGTCCTCGTACGGCGACGACGACCGTCTTGTGCTCGATAGCACCACCGTCTTCTTCTCGGCCTCGTCCTCGCCAGTACCGTAGCGGAATGATGGACGAACGCTGCTACGAAGCTTGGAGGACTCGGGAGCCACGTAAATCTCGCTTTCCCTCGGAAGAGGAATCACGTCAGGGTCGTACGCGCACTCGGGACCGTGGTAGTTGCTCAGTAGCGGGGTCACCTGGCCCGCTGGCAGCTCGTACGGAGTCGGATCCGGAAGGAGCTTTGCGTAGAACTCGCCCACCATCTTGGCAGTCTCGGGGCTCTGGTACTCATCGTTCAATGCCAGCAACACCTCGCGACCGCGTCCGTTGAGTGTTCGCTCAAAGACATCGCGAAGCTCGTCGTGCTCATTGTCTCGCACGCGCACGAGCAGCCAGTCATCGGCCTCGTCGAGCGGGTTGAGCGCAACGGGGATGCCGAGCTTGCGGGAGCCTTCCTCGAGCATGTAGATGTGGTGCATGAGCGGCATGTTGAGGTCCTCGGGGTGGCGCAGTTGGTGCGACAGCATCGCGTCGAGCTCCTTGCCAAACTTGCGGTGGATGTCGTTGAACGCCTTGCGCGAGTACACAAACGGAGCGTGCTTGAGGAAGTTGACGACGTGCTCGCCGCCGTAGGTCGCGTCCATGAGCTGCACCGTGTTGCGCACGCTCGCGAGCCACGCGTTGGTCTTTTGCGCGGGCACGTGTCGGATGTGGTTGATCTCGGTGAGCATGCGCAGGCCCGCCGTCGCACGAGAAGAGCCGGTGGGGCGCGATCGGGCTTGACAAACAGGTAGTCGTCGTTCATGTGGATGAAGCACGTCCGAGATGCCCGGCACCATGTGCAGGTACTGCTCGATGACGTTGGTGTCGAAAGTCGGGATGGCCATGTTGGGACTTCTCCTTGGGCAACAAGTCGTCCTGGTCGATCACGCGGATGCGCGGGTTGCTCACATCGAGCCAGTCGGGGATGTGGCCGGGGGTAACGATGAAGATCGGGCCCTCGAGCCACGGCGCGAACTTGAGCAGCGACCGGATCGAGTACTTGAGCTCGCCCATCTCCTTGTCGCGCGAGGTGCCCGCCGCGAGAGAGTCCCGCGCGCTTGCGCCGCTCGTTGTAGCACGCCCTCGGTGCCGTTCACCCACGTGTACACGATGGCCGCGCCGCCGCAGCTCTTCGATGTTGGCCACCTGGCACCCGCCCTCGCTCTCGAACAGCGCCGGCGCCAGGTCCACGATGCGCGCCGGCGGGCTCCGACGCCCTCCCATGACCGCAGCACGGCCCGCCACCTGACAGCGCGAACGCCACGAGCGCCACCAGCCCCCGCATCGGAACGGCGATCGGCACGGCACGAGCAGTCGAGACGCCGAATGGAAATTGGGAAGGTGTCGACTCGAGGGAGCCTGCCGACAAGATCAAATGGATGGCGACCTGGTAGTCGAAATAGGGTAAGGACTACCGGGAAGTCCATGAGCGTCACTCGCAGAAAAAAGGGACTATTTTGTGCTCCGCCTCAAAAACCACACGTCACAACCGCACGTCAATGCCACTTGAAAAACCACCATCGCGACCGATTCAACGAATTGAGTGCGCAAAAAGGCACTCCTACTGTATGTTGTACCGTAAGTGCGTACCGTGGTTTTCAATTCAATGAATTGCCTTCCTGGCGGCGGATTCGCTATAATTCCACCGGCGGTTTGGTCCAATCGGATTGCTCCCTCTCGAAATTCTCTCGCGCCCAGTATGGCAGCGCCATCTTCGCGCTGGTGGTCAACACAGACAGGCGGTGGTAGTCGCGGCGCCGTCGCCCGCCGCACTTCCGCCCGCGCCGCGCCGCCCAGACGTCCGTCCGCGTTGTCCCCGCGCTGTCCCCGCGCTGTCCCCCCTTGCACGCCGCGCGCGATCGATATTGCCAGCCATGGCGGACGAGTGGCCCACCGTCGCGGCCGAGTACCGCATCATCGAGCAGATCGGACAGGTACGTGGCGGCTTCTCCGTGGAAAACGGCATCGAGACGCGCACGGGGTCACGCGGGTGTGCTGCAGGGAGCGTTCGCCAAGGTATGGAAGGCGTACTGCGAGTCCAAGAAGGCGTACGTGGCCATCAAGATCATGGACCTCGAGAAGATCACGACCAGCTTTGAGGACATTCGGGTAGGAGAGAGAGAGAGAGAGAGAGAGAGGCTTGCGTAGGATCCAATGGCGAGGCGGAGCAGCGCGCTCACAGGACGTGTCGTGTGCTACTGCTGCTGCGGCGGGCAACAGGCCGAGGTGCAGACCATGAAGATGACAAACCACCCGAACGTGCTCAAGTGCTACTGCAGGTTGAGATGGATACGCTTTGCTTGGACGGAGGACGGCGGCGCGTGTCTCACCTACTGCAACGACTTCCCTTGCAGCTTCGTCCACAAGGATCAGCTGTGGCTCGTGACGCAGCTCATGAACAAGGGCTCGTGCCTTCATGTGATGAACCTGCTCAAGAAGAAGGGCGCGGGCGAGGGCCTCAAGGAGGAGTTCGTCGCCGTCATCCTCAACGAAGCCCTGAAGGGCCTGCAGTACTTTCACGAGAACGGGCAAATCCACCGTGACATCAAGGCTGGTAACATCCTGCTGGACAGCCAAGGCAACGTTGTGATTGCCGACTTTGGCGTCTCGGGATGGATGATGGAGGGCGGCGACCGGCGCAAGAACCGTCAGACGTTTGTCGGCACCCCCTGCTGGATGGCTCCCGAGGTCATGGAGCAGGTCCGCGGCTACGACTACAAGGCGGACATTTGGTCGCTTGGTATCACTGCGCTGGAGCTCGCCAAGGGTTACGCGCCGTACGCGCGCTTCCAGCCCATGAAAGTGCTGCTTCTGACGCTGCAGGAGGACCCGCCGTCACTTCGCACCTACGATGTATGGTGTCAATCTCGGTGCTTGAGAAGCTGCTCCCTCATTTTCTAATCAACTGTGTGGGTGTGTGGTAGGATGATGGAAGTGGCCACCAATTCAGCCGTCACTTTAAGGATATGGTCAAGGTGTGTCTGCAGAAGGACCCAACCAAGCGGTACGTGGCATTTGATCTGACTGCTGCAGCACTCACGAAGATGAGACAGCAGACTCACTTCCTACCGTGCCACGATTACACAGTCCGGGTACATCGGCGCTCCTGAAGCACAACTTTTTCAAGAAGGCGGGCGACTCGAACTACCTGGCGTCCAACCTGTTGTCGCAGGTCGAGGACATTGGCGAGAGCTCCATGACTGCCGGAATCGCTGACGCGCTGCCTGGGTGGGTCTTCACTCTCTCTGAGTATGCCTTGGCTGAAAATGCTCCGACTCCCCTAACACGTGCTGACGACCTTTGCAGAGCGGGTCCGCTCTACGCCAAGGGGACCAAGGTGCCGCCTGGAATGATGGACACGGAGGGCTCCAAGTACGTGCCTGGCACGACGTGGGTGTTTGACGACGACGATGGCGACGACAAGAAGAACGACATGTCGATAGATGACTTTGCCAGCCAGTTCGAGAACGTGACGGGTGGCGAGGAGTTCCGCTCCAAGTAAATGCGCCGCCAGCGCAATGAGGGCGAAGAGGTTGGCAAAGGTGAGTTTGCTGGCCGATTCCAGAGAAAGCAAAGTTCTTGCTGCTAGTTGATTCAAGCAGGGAGGTGGTCGCGGTCAGTCTGCCGATATATAAACGAAAATTTGCCTCGCCTGGCATGAGGATGATCGTCATCAGTATGCACAAGTTCGCTCTTTTTGTTGTTTTTGCAGTTAACGACGCGGCGAGCTTCCCGCCGAGCCCATATGAACGCCACTCACATGTACCTTACCCGAGTAGAGACACAGCTTGGAGATCACACTTCCTCGATCCCCTCTGCCCGCCCCGACCGTCGCCAAATTATAAATTACGACGCGCATTGACGCCCGGTCGGGTGCGTTTCCCCGTCCCAATGCGTCAGCGAGCTTTACACAAGCTGCCCTTGCACGTCGTAAGGCGCGGGGGCGAGCGGCTTGCCCGCCGTGTTGCGCGAGTACTCGCGAGTCCATAGCACGCAGCCACAGGCAGCCTGCCCAATCGCCTTGGAGACTGGGCGAATCGGGAAGAGCAGCACCGCAAACAGCGTGAGCGGCAACGCTGCGCACAGAGCCAAGAGTGACACGACGAACTTCACGCCGCAAAAGCACGCGATTCGAGACCAAACCGCGCCGTTGCCGTGGTAGCGAAACACGCTTGCCTTCTTGCCGCTCGATTCGCCAGCCGAATAGAGGGTGTGCAGCACCATGCGTTGGTCCTTCGCGATAATACTGCTGTTGGCACGCGAGAGCTCCATGTCTGCCAGCGTATCCAGAGTCTTGACCACTGATGGCGCAACTGGCGGCAGCAGCAAAAATGCCAATAGGAGGCAAAGTCCGACCGGTAGGAAGAGCACTGACATTGGCACGCACACGAAAGCGTAGCCGAACATCTTGGCGAGACTGTAATGCTCCGCCAGGTCGGTAGACGGAATCTCTGGGGCCGTCGTAGTCGTAGGCTGAAGCTTGACCTTGGGTGCAGTCGCCGTGACCTCGACCGCATGAGGCTTGGGTGAAATGTAGGGGTTGTAGTCCGACGAAGGGTCATGGGCAGTGGTGTCGTCATCCTTCCACACATCAGCCTTGACCTTCGGGAGGTCGCTCGAGCGCGCCTCAGCATCAAACAGAGAGTCCTTTGAATTCGTACGGAAGTACGCGTCGACATCGACCGTGCCCTTCGTGATAAGTTGCTTCTTTGACGCTGACGAAATGCCTTCCCCAGTGATGTATCCCGAAGCCTTACCATCCTTGTCCACAACAGCACCATCAGTGCTAAAGTCCTCGCTCAGGGATGACATCGACATGGCTGCATCGCGCTGCCCCGAGATCACCTTGACCCTCTTCTTCTCCGGGAGCTCGTCGGTGCTCGTAACAATATCGTCATTGCGCTGCGTGGGAGTCGACGCCGACGCACCATCGGCCATCTTGTTGCGCTGCCGAAGCAGCGTACGCGTGTTTCCAATCTGGAAATTGACGGACTCGCAATGGCCCATGCGCTGGAAGACAGTCTTGTCGAGAGAGTAGAACACGTCAATCTCGAAGAAGTAGAGAAACTCCGAGCCACCATTGTCAAGATCGGCATCCATCATACCAGCGTTCTGCACATGCCGGCGTTTCTTGGGCAGATCAAACTCGAACTTCCACACGTCTGGGTAAAACGTCACGTCGAACTGGGCACCCATGCCCCCTTCCATCGGAACATAGTTGTCGATGACACCAATCGCACTGACAGCCTGGAGCGTCTTCATCTCCGACAAGTTGAGCGACTGTTGAGATGACATCGTCTCGTTGCGCGAAAACGTGCTATTGCAGCGGGAGAGAACCATCAAGCCCGACTGCGAGAGCGGCTGCATGACCGGAATCACGATCTGCGCCTTCACAGCCGCGCGGCACACGCCCTTGCAGCGATGCTGAAGGTTCTCAATGCGGACACGGTAGTAGTCGCCGTGCTCGGGGCAGTATGGGAAACATTGGATGTTCTTGCGATCGTTGCGCCAATACTTCTCGAGGAAAGGGGTTTGGATCTCAATGCGAGCCGGGAAGGCTGTCGATGTGCTGGCCGTGCTTGTGACGGGCATTGGAGACACCACGTTGACCTGGAGGAACGAGTTTGCGATGGCATCCACGTCCATCATCGCAACCTCCTCCTTGACAGTCATGGACCGTTGGCTGTTCATGCCATCTTCAGAATAGTCCAAAGCTGTGCATCTTCTTGTATCCACCCTGCCGCGTCGGAGCACCAGCACTTTGGTCCCCGTTCGCCAACGCACCCATCTGGCTCTGGACGACCACCGCGGCATCATTGTCAGAGAGGAAATACTCGCTCAGATCCTGAAGTTCTTCGGGGCTGAAATCGACAAACGATGCATTGCCCGTCGTCGGCTCGATCGAGCTGATGTCGAGGCTGTCATTGCCATTCTTGGCGGCGAGATTGTTCCCAGCAGCTTGAATATCAGCAATAGCCGCCGCAGAGAACGACGGTCGCTTGTGGAGCGAGCTAGAAGGCCCATTGATATCCTGGATGATCTGGTCCAAGTTGTCTTCCTGAGTGAACGAGTCGACTGCTGAGCTGATCACCGCCATCGGCAAGCTATCCCGCTTCTGCATGGACGAACCGGTAGAATACTGGTCCATTTCGTCACCGAACTCACCAGCCGCCATTTTGGCAACTTCGTTCAGCGACTCGGTGAAGAGGTCGTCGTTCTCAAACTTCAGCGAGCCGACGGAAAGGTTGCTAGCGCGCAGGTTTCCATCACTGTCTTCCGCTGGATTAACAGGACCAGCTACCGGAGACGGTGCTGTCGGAGGGTTCAACGACACCGTCGCCGTTGGAGTCGTGACTTGGCTTCGAATGAGCTCCTTCTTCGGCGAGTCCATCGATGCCGACGATTCCGCAGCTGTCGACGTCGACGAAGACGTCGAGGAAGACAGCGATGGGTCGCCCGAGCAGTCACACTCGCTCTTGTACTCGGGGAGGCCGAGCGGATTGACGAAGCGGCCGCACTTTTCGCAAAAGTTGGCGAACTTGGAGTATTTTTGCGGGTAGTAGGTCTTGAGGTACTGGTCGTACGCGCGCGCGGCCTCGTCCGGCGTCTTGCACGTGTTGGTGATGCGCTTGGCGCTGTACTTGGCGCCCCACGAGGTCTTGCTCGTCTGCGTAACGCCGCGGTACTTGGACGTCTGTTCACGCACGAAATTAGCACTTGCGCGCTCCCCTCCGTCGCCAAAAAGCGGCGCGCACCTTCCCCTTGATGACCTTGCCGCCGAACTTCTGCTGCTGCTGAGGGGTGAGCGCCGTGAGGTCGTCGTTGGTGCAAAAGTCGGCGACGACCTCGACAAGCTCGTCCGTGTCGGCGGGCAGGAATGACACGTCCTGGAACATCTGCTCGTCCGCGGGCGTGGTCACCGAGTAGTCCGACTCCTCGCTCGTGTATCCGTTGCTCATGGGCGTGCCGTCCACGCTGGGCTGCGGCGCCGTGATGAAGTCCTGCAGGAAGCGCGCACCAGGCTCCTCCAGCTCGTCCAGATGCGCGTCCAGCGGGTCGTACTCGCCGCACGTGGGCAGCGGCGCCGCCTGCATGGCCTCTGGCGTCGTCCTGCGCTCGGCTGCTGCTCGGCTGAGGCTCGGCTGTCGCTGTCGCTTGGTCCGCCGCGCTGCAAGTGGCGCGCGCGATTTGGCCTGTCTGGGCTTCTTCCCCAATAGAATAGAACGGGAAGAAGCCGTTGGCTTTTCCAGGAAGGGGAGAGGGGAAGGAAAGGTCGGGAGCCGTAAGTACTTATTTTACGATAGGAAAAACCTTTTCGTTTCAGTAATGCATACAAAGATGCATATAAAATGTTGGACACACTGGATCTTTCGCGCCTCCCGGCGAGAGCGTTGGACACCTCGTTCATAACTTGATACAGTAGACAAATTTTTCAATGGTCAGACCGGATATACAAAAAGCCTGCTATTGCAGGCGGCACGCAAGGGGAGGGGCTGCGACATGGTTTTTTCGTGTCAATTGAGCGTGTCCTGCTGCAACTTCCCCCTTCACCTACCTACCAGCGACCAACACCGCGACGACGGCCTGGCGGGTGCTGCGGCCGTCAGCTGGGCGTTGCCAACGCCCCAGTCGACTCTTGGCGCGGAAGGCTCCGGTGCGATCGGCGCATCGCCGAGTGGGCCTCTACGCGCCGCGTCGATCGCGGCCATAAGCGCCGCTGCACGCCCGATCCGAATATCCAAGGCGCGTCACTCTTTCGGGACGGTTGGACAGCCCGTCGAGTGAATGGCATCCAGCCCAGAGGATGCGGCGGGCGACGGCGACGCCGTCGTGGCGATGGCGCCGCTCGAGCGACTGGCGCGCGAGCGACTCGCGGCGGGGGCCCAAGGCGCGCGCGTCGTCGTGAGGGGCCAGTTCGTGCGCAGGCGCAAGCTGTCGTGCGTTGATCGCTGGGGAAGCGGTGCACTGTAGCCATCCGGGATTGACGCATGGATCTGTTGCATGCAGCAAGGGACTCGTGTTCAGCGACATCAGGCTGCAGGACGGAGGTGCGCGCGGTGCTGGGCGTGCTTGAACTACTACTGGAGAGGCTAACACCGGAGAGAGAGAGAGTAGAGCTGCTCGAGGTCATGATCCGCGCGCAGGAGGGCGTGCTCGACTTCGACGGGATCCGACAGATCAACTGGGATGTGCATCTGGGTGACACTGTCACTGCCCACGGCGTGCTGCAGCGGAAGCAGCAGCACCACACGCAGCAAGATCCGGCGGTGGTGGGTGAGGAAGACCAGCCGATCCTTTTCCTGCTCGGTATTGCTGCACTCGATTCGGGTCGAGCAGCGGTGGTCGGACCACAATTCCGGCGCCTTCTTGGACCATCCAACGCAAGTCGATAAGCCTAGCGATGCTGCGGAGGCGTCCAGTCTGGGCTCGCTTACCCTAGCGCCGTCCTCGCGGGCGGCTGCAACGACTGGAGAGCCTAGTGAGCGTGCTCAGTCTGCACCCAAGTACACCAACATGGTCGTCATCGACGGCTTCAACGCGTGCAAGTACTATTTCTCAGGGTGCAGGCGGTGTCAATTGCCGTCGTGGTGCTCAGTGCCACTTCTGGCACGGAGACCCCGCCGACTTTGCACTCAATCGCCAAAGATGGCTGGAGGTGCGGACGGCCCAGCGAGCCGCAGCTAGTCGAATTGCCGGAGATGACGAGGTGGATCCTCACTCTAAAGCTGGAAAAGCTCATCGGGCTCGCATCTTGTGCGACTGGCTAATTGAAAACCTCGGTGAGAGCAAGTTGCGTGCTGGTGAGGGCGTCCTGGATATTGCGGGCGGTAAAGGCGACATTCCGATCGAGTTGTGGAATCTTCGTGGCATCCCCACGACCCTCATCGACCCGGTAAGGACAAAATTGCTTGGATACACAGGGGTGATATCAAGGTGAACTAAAACGAAATGCGATGGAAATGGTTCAGCGCCCCATGAAGCTAAGTAAACGAAGCCGCCGCATCATCCAAGAGTCCAAGCGCGACTATGGCCGAGATGTGTGTGCACAGTTGATGTGCTGTATGGATGCCCAAGCTATCGTAGCCAACGCTTCGTTTTTGCGGAACTGCTCCCTGTTCGTCGGGATGCACCCGGATGAGGCAACCGAGGCCATCGTCGACACGGCGCTTGAGCTCCGTATACCGTTCGCAATCGTGCCATGCTGCGTCATGAGTCGAACATTTCCGGATCGCCTTGGACCAGACGGCAACCGTGTCGAGACGTACGAGGCGTTTGTCGAGTATTTGGCAGCCAAGCACCCACATATACAGAAGGCATTCTTGCCCTTTGCCGGCCGAAACCAGGTGCTGTACCTGTTTGCTTATGATCAATAGACTTGCCTATGTCTTCGCCTTTATCTTTGCCTTTATCGTTGCCTTTATCGTTGCCTTTGCCTTTGCCTTTGCCTTTGCCGGAGAAAAAAGCTTCTCCTCGTCTCATACACCGACATTTCGCCGTTGGCGAGCGTGGTGGTTCCAAGCAGCCATGGGAGTCGCGATTAGCTGCGTGCAAGGGTTTCTCCCTGGGGCTGGTAAGCAGCTCCATGCGAGAGACAAACCTGGGGAGTCCGATATTGGCTCTTCGTCTAGACTCAAGTGTTCTGAGCCTCAATCGAGACGAGTAGCGGGAGCTACACCTCTAGTCTGTCGCTACGTCAAGCCGCGCCTAGAGGAAATCGACGTTGTGATCGATATCATCGAGAGCTGTATCGGCGTTGCTCGTCACTGGAGGATCCCGGCAGCCTGCTCGTCAATGATCTATGCGAATCCTAAAAAAGTGCCTTACTGGCTGAAGCGTGTCGTCGCCATCGAGCCTGATGATTTGGACCCGCTGCACAAGCACAAATACTTTACGGACGCCCTCGTAGTCGCTGCTAGAGAAGGAAACTTACCAATGGCACAATGGCTCGTCGAAGTCTACCTTCCGTCTGGGCGAATTCGACAGCCTATTGAGGAAGCTGCTCGTTGGGGTCGGCTAGATATTCTGCAATGGCTTTACGAGCATCACACCGAGCGGGTGGCGTGGCACTACAACGAGCTGCAGACAGCCGTCAAGCATGGGCGTTCTCAAGTTGTTGAGTGGCTGCTTCGGAACCTTAACTCGGAAACCCCAGGAAAGGGAGTTTTGGCATCACTAACACCGCTCGCCGAAATCACGAAGGCAATGACTTGGCTCTCCAAGCTGAGTGTCTGCTGTAGTCACACTCATTTCCCGGACTTGATGATCAGAGCAGCAGAGAGAGGAAATCTGCAAGAGCTCCAAAATCTTTATGCTCGAAACAGATGTCGAGTCCCCGCACATTGCCTCACTACAGCTATCAAGTGCGGGCACCTCGAGGTGGCGCAATGGCTCCGCACAACGGAAGCCTGGCAGGTCGCTCGCTCGAACGAAATCATGGGTGCGATTCGCGCTAAAGCACACTTTGGATCGTGGGAGATTATCAAGTGGACTCTGGAGAATTGGATTTTTGACAAAGACACAGAAGACAGGTGCTACTCGCGGCTTGTTGGGGATGCTGCAGCGAAGGGAGATCTTGAAATAGTTAAGTACCTGTACGGTCGATGGACCTGTCCGCGGTCTACCGGCGGCATGTATCATGCCGCGCTTCATGGTCACCTCGAGGTTGTCAAATGGGTGTCTGGCACAAAGATGAAGGGAGGTTGTGCGATGGATGGAGCAGCGCGGATCGGGAGGCTGGACATCATAGAATGGGTGCAGCAGCAGCACCCCAAAGGTGCTTGTTCGTCCAAGGCGATGGATTGGGCAGCCGCAGAAAATCATGTGGATGTCGTACGTTGGCTCCAGGTATATCGTCGGGAAGGTTGTTCAAAGGCCGCCATGAACAAAGCTGCCGAGAACGGGCACCTTGACATGGTCAAGTGGCTGCACAGGCACCGAAAGGAAGGCTGTACTACCGACGCAATGGACAACGCGGCTGCGAACGGGCATCTGCACGTCGTCAAATGGCTGTTTGCGAACCGGCAGGAGCGTTGCACGGACCGCGCAATGACGCGCGCAGTCTCAAATGGGCACCTACAAGTCGTCCGGTGGCTCGACGCAAGCGGGCTGTGTGAAGTTCTGCCCGCTCACCTCATGCTCGCAACGCGCAACTCGCGCAAGAGAGTGGTCCAATGGATCGTTGCGCACAAGCCAGAGATCGAGATCGACCCTGCCGTCGAGCACGCGTTCCTCTACGGCGACTTCGACCTCGTCCTCGACTTCCACCGGTCCGGCCGCATTTCACTGCCGCTGACAGACGGACTCGCCAAGGCCGTGGCCGCCGGCCACTGCGAGATCCTGGAGTTTCTGCTGCGAGAATACGGCGAAACAGTTCGAGGACTCGCCGACTCCGCGTGCAGCGCGGCGCTCGAGGCCTCGCCGCGGTCCTACTGCCTCGACTGCTTCAACTTGCCCTGACGTGGCGGCCACCAGATCAGGTTACGCCGTAGGTTACGCGCTCTTCGCATTCATGTAACACGCCGCCCCAGCTTTGGCCATGTTGACGTTGCACTTTCTCGGGTCCCATACTTTGTTCCAGTGCCTTCCGCGTCACGGATTAGACTTCCTAATGAGACGCGGATTGGATGCAGAGCGGTCGCAGCGGCCGACGGAGGGGCCGCCCCACTTCCGCTTCGGGCTCTGCGCGCGTCCAGCTCCAGCCTTGAAGCCCTCCGAGCCCCCGAAGCCCCAGAGCTGAGCCGAAATGCTGCGCCGGTCGCTGGTTTCTGGAGCTGCAGCCGCGCGGCGGGCGGCGCTCGCGGCTCGCGCGCTGTCCACGGCGGTCGAGAGTGGTGAGGGGGAGATCCGCGGCTCGTAGCTCTTCGCTGGCGTTGCTGATATGGATGGCGCGTGGTTGTCTACTGCAGAGCTGCCGGTCACGTTCGAGGACGTGAGCACGGCGAGCTATCGCATCCGCAAGGGTGAGTAGAACCATCCGTCCATGTTGAAGGGATCCCGACGACTGACGGGAGTGGAGGACAGGCATCGTGGAGACGTCGTGCCAGCACTCGCCGTTGCTGTCCAAGCGCATGGGTATCGAGCTGTTCCTGAAGAAGGACTACCGACAGATGACGGGCAGCTTCAAGGAGCGCGGCGCGCGCAATGCACTGCTGCTGCTGTCGCCCGAGGAGAAGAAGAATGGCGTCGTGGCTGCGTCAGCGGGAAACCACGCGCTCGCACTTGCCTACCATGGCAAGCAGCTTGGGATCCCCGTGACGTGCGTCATGCCCCACATTGCGCCGCTCACCAAGATCACCATGTGCCAAGACCTCGGCGCGCGCGTTGTGCTGCACGGTGCGCACATCCTGGAGGCTCGTGAAAAGGCGGATGAGTTCGCCCGAGATGAGGTTCGTGTGTTGTTCTTGCAGCCAATAGCTCTGGACAGTGGTTGTGTTGACGACGTCTTCGGTGCAGAGCCTAGGTGTACATCAATGGATTTGACCACCCCAACATCATTGCTGGTGCCGGTACCATGGCCATCGAGATGCTGAACCAGGTTCGCATTGATTGACGACTGCATTTTTAGAATTATCGTAAGCTCACAGTTTTGCCTTGACAGGTTCCTGATGTTGAAGCTATCATTGTGCCGGTTGGCGGTGGCGGCCTCATCGCAGGTATCGCTCTCGCTGTCAAGACGCTTGCTCCCAACGTGCAAGTCATTGTACGTTTATTCGCTTGGATGTTCACATACTTGGCAAGCTAACCATATCTCGGTTGCTTCCAACTACAGGGCGTCGAGCCAGAACTCTGCGCTAGCTTCACGGGGGCTCTGCAGGCTGGAGAGCCTGTGCATGTCCCGACTTCTCCTACCCTTGCCGATGGTCTGGCTGTGCCTCAAGTGGGATCGAACGCGTTCCAGATTGCCCGCAAGTATGTTGACAAGGTCGTCACGGTCTCCGAGCGCGCCATCGCTCTCAGCGTGCTTCGTCTCGTGGAGCAGGAGAAAATCGTGGTCGAAGGTGGAGGCGCGTGCTCGCTGGCTGCGCTCATTGACGAAAAGTTGCCGGAGCTCAAGGGTAAGCGTGTCATTCTTCCCCTTTGCGGTGGCAACATCGACACGCCAGTGCTCGGCCGCGTGATTGAGCGCGGTCTTGCTGCCGATGGCCGTCTTGTTCGCTTCGTCGCGACTGTCAGCGATCGCCCCGGCGGAATTGCTCAGTTCACGACCCTGCTGTGGAACTGTGGTGCCAGCGTCAAGGATATCTACCACGAGCGCGCATGGGTGCACGCGAGCGTCTCGCATGTGGCAGTCCGATGCGTGGTTGAGACTCAATCGTACGAGCACGCGCTCGAGCTGAAGGCTAGGCTCGAAGAAAGCGGATACCCACTTCGGTGGTCCACCAGCAACGACACGCCGGGCGTCGCCGAGTTCTAAAGTCATGGGATATGTACATGATACCGCAATGCGGGCTAGATTGCTAGCACTCGCCTTCATTCATTCAACAAACCGACAATTGTAACTCACATTCACGGCTTACTTGCGCCTTCCTTTGCAATCGCTTCACGCATTTCTTTCGATACCGGCAGCATTCGCATCACGCGGTCAATGGGTCGTTGGCACACCAAACACCCTGTTTTCTCCTGGTTTTGCTTTTTGGCACATCCGTAGCAGCAGTAATAATGGACGTACAGTCCGTGGGCCACCACTGCGTTTCTTGCGTTCTTATGGCACACAAGGCACACAAGATCGTCATGATTGTGCGGCTCAGCTTTTGCTTCGACAGACTTCTCCTCTTCTTCGTGAGCCTGGAGTTCTGGTGATGCTGTTTGTGTAGCTGTCGAGACTGGGGATTTACGCACAGAATTCGGAGACTTGGCGGCTTTTGCGATTGGCGTTGGAGCTTTTTCTTCGTCGCTATCTGCTGCCAAAGACGCCCGACGAGATGCTTTTGCTGCTTCCTCCACTTCCATTGCCGCTTCTTCGTCGTCTTCGTCGTCATCGCTCTCACTGACGAGAGAGTCGAGAGTTCCGCGGCGGTTCTCATTTGAAGCCGCTCCTTTATGTCCTGGCCGAGGCAAAAATTCGCTCTGCATATGCCGATATGAAACATTCTTCCAAACATTCCCCATGTGGAAAGCGCTTTGTCGAGCCTCGGTTGAGAATCTGTCCACAAGCCCGATCAAGCGCTTGAACCGCCCGTACTCCTTTTTGAAAAACTCGTCTCGCTCTGCGTCGTAGATCCGCCGTCGACCATCAGCAAAAGGCTGTCGTTTGGCATCCACGATAGCACACCACATCTGCTTGGCATGCAACAATTGCCAGTACGCAATAGTTCGCTGATCACATGAGCACGCAAAAACATGAGTGAACATGGGTGACGTTTGAAAGCAACTCCATCTAATGGACGTACCGAGTGGCACGTACTGCCCATGTCGAAAACAGCGTGATACGGCTCTGCCTCGCTTATTGCCTCTCGAAGACTAAACACAATGTATGTACAAGTTAGACGACCGCACATACCAGAGACACAACGCATACAAAGTTACCTCTGCATCCAGTTCTCTCGATACAGCACAGACGCATCGCACGCGATGCCACTGAAATACACGCGATAAGTGGCATAGTGTCCACTGCGGTTGCATGCCTGGCATTCTTGTGTCGCATCGATATGCTCCCAGCGCACGTACGAGCAGTGCAGCAGCGCATCCACCAGATCCTCGGGCCATACGGTATTAGATCGAATCGTGTCCCGCCGCGAACAAATCTGGCGTTCAATCTGTACCAATCAGGTTAAGCTAAGGTCAGGGCACTCAAGTGAGCAGCATCGCTTCTACTTTAATCCCGGACACGTACATGACGGATGGCTTCTTGGTACAAGCGGTGCTGCAACTTCTTGGAGCGACGTAGCTTGGCATCTAGATGCGGGTCCTCCATGCTGTCTTCCAGGTAAGCGAGGTAGATAGCGAACCACTCATTAGTTTCGCGCGAGCGAGCTGCACGCATGGCGTCCAGCTCCTCCTGAGCGTCAAACTCGCCTTCGCTCTCTGAGTCCACGCTGATCACACCATTCTCGTCATCGTCCATGTACTCGATCTCATCGTCGCCGACGATAAACTCATCTAAGTCCTCGCCTCCGTCTGCATGCAGCACCTCGCGCTCAACCTCACGGCGCTGGCGTTTCTTGGGTCGTTGATAGCTCTCTTCCTGCACCTCGAAGTCGTCATCGTCTTCATTTTCCTCCTCCTCTTGGTAATCCGGATCATCCTCCTCCTTTGCGTCATCAGCACGTCCAGAGCGCCCCACAATGTCAAGGCAGTTGTCCAGCACGGGGTAGTCCAACCTCCGCGTGACGCTGTTGAGCAGCTCCTTCTCCTTCTGCCGCTTCTCGATACGTGAGCTCCTTCTCGTCGACGACGTTGACCGCTGCGTCTGCACTCCCTGCGTCGTAGGCGTCGCGCTGCTGCGTCGGTCGTCGGTCCCGTTCACGCCTCGCGGAGAAGCCCTCGTCCTCTTCGGCTGCTCCCCCTCCTCGTCGCTCTCCATGATGGTCAACCGCCGCGATTTCCCTCCAGACCCCGGCGGGGGCACGATCTCCACCTCGTCCTCCTCATCTTCCCCGTCCTCTTCGCTGTTCTCGTCCTGCTTCTGCTCCCGCTCGACCGCCGCGATGCTCAGCGCGCTCTGGCTGGCGCGCACCTCGCCCTCGTCCTCCTCGTCCGCGATCAGCGACGCGCGCTTGCGCTTGCGCGACGGAGGCGCCACGACCTCCGCCACGTCGTCCTCGTCCTCCGTCGAGTCGCCGTCGATCACCACCTCCATGGGCGGCGGCCGCGGCCGCGCTGCAGCCACCACCGTCACCATGGCGTCTGGAAGCTTTTTGGCGCGAAAGGCGATTCGGGTAAATCAACACTTAACTGACAGTGAGCGGATACACGCTCCTAAAAGGTAGCCATCTCCTCAAATAGCTTCAACATGGCGCGTGCGCACTTCCATTCGAGACGCGTTCCCAAAGAATGGACGCACGACTGCTGCTGCTGCTGGGTGGACTACTGGCGGCGATGGCAACACAGGCGAGCGCGATGGCGCATATCGACTGTGTGGTGAGCGGCTGGAGCGACCTGAGCGGGTGCGACGAGGAAACAATGACGCAGTCGCGCTTTAGAGAGGTACTGGTGCAGAGCAGCGGGTACGGGAGGCCGTGCCCAGCGCTCGTCGAGTCGGTACCGTGCCGCTCAATTGCGTGTGCAGTGACCAATTGGGGCGAGTTCGGCAGCTGTGACTCCAACGGATACAAGACCCGGGCGAGAGACATCGCACGACCAGCCAGGTATGGAGGCGTCGAGTGCGGATCGCTCGAGGAGAGTGTCAAATGCAAACCCGTCGACTGTCTCGTGTCGCGGTGGAGCGAATCGGTGGCAACAGACGGCGAAATGACCCGCGTTTCAACGCGATCGGTCCTCGTGCCTCCGCGAGATGGGGGCAGAGAGTGCCCTGAGCTCGTGCAGTTCGCGACAATCTCAACAGCAAACTAAGAAAGTGATCCGATCGCTCACGATGAGCACTATCACTTCACAATCTCGAATATATTGAGCGTGCTTCAAACCCATGGGTTCTTCACGCTGTTTGACCTCTGAGTTCAAAGTTCACACACCACACGTCTTCAGACAACCACCCACGCAGCAAAAATAGACTTCAGTACTCGCAGCTGAGACGCGGGTGCTCCGCGTCACTTGCTCCTGATCGGGCCGAGGACGATGTGCTGTGTGTGCAATCGCTTGATGAGCTTTGAGTTCTTCAACGGGTCCTTATTCAGCCTCCAAACACTTCTTTGCACTTGCCTCCACACACGAGGCTACGGATCTCGAGGACGATCCCATAAACCGCAAAGTGTGTTTGATGCAGGACCAGCCCAACCTGTCCAGCATGGCCAGGGTTTCCAAAACTGGCACTTCTTAAGAAGCCCCACTGCTGAAAACTCAACGATATACTGAACGCTCCTGACTCTCGTCCGCCCATGAAGCCCAAGTTGTGGCTGCTCGCCGCTGCCGTCATCGTTTCGACAACGCACTCGATCGAAGCCGCTGTTGTATCTGTGAATGTGGACTGTGTCGTGAGTGCCTGGAGTGCCTATCTCCCGTGTGACGAGTCGACCATGACCCAGACGCGAACTCGAACTGTGACTGTCCAACCGAAAGGCAAAGGCAAGGCATGCCCAGTTCTCAGAGACTCCATCAAATGCAAACCAATTAGCTGTGTCGTTGGTCCGTGGTCAGCGTATGGAGCATGTGACGCCAATGGGTACAAGTGGCGGACACGGTCCAAGACCCAGGAACCCAAGTACAGTGGAGCCGCGTGCCCAGCCCTGACTGAGTCCGTCAAGTGCAAGCCTGTGAACTGCGTTCAGTCTCGTTGGAGTGATTGGTCGACATGCGCTGAGGCTGACGGCAAAAAGACATCGACCCGCACAGTCCTCGTCAACCCTGCCGATGGTGGTAAAGCATGCGGTGACTCCGAGCAGGTCGCGTACTGCCCGAAAGTGGACTGTGTGGTTAGCCCGTGGAGCGAGTGGACGGCGTGTGATATTGTCACCGGAAGAATGACTCGGTCCCTCAACATTACTACCCAGCCTCGATACGGCGGCACACCATGCCCAGCAGAGACGGAAGAAGCGTTTTGCCCACCTGTTGACTGCGTCATGTCTGACTGGAGCGACTGGTATCCCTGCAACGAAGTCACAGGCACCAAATTCCGCAATCGCACCATCATCACTCCATGGATGTACAATGGCGCTCGTTGCGGCGATTTGACAGAGTCCCCAACTTGCGATCCAGTGAATTGCGAAGTAAGCGATTGGTCCAGCTGGTCAGCCTGTGACCTCGACACCGGAGCCACGCGCCGGTCACGGAACGTGACTGTCCTAGCCAAATACGGAGGAACAGAATGCCCCAACCTTGAGGAAGTGCAGTACTGCACCACCCAGGATTGCGAAGTCAATGATTGGGGACCTTGGTCGGCATGCAATTACGCTACTGGTTCCAAGACTCGCAGCCGAACGATCAAGGTGCACCCTCTCTATGGAGGTCGCCAATGCCCTGACTTGACTGACCAAGCTGTGTGCGATCCAATCGACTGTATTGTGAGTGACTGGAGTGACTGGGGCGGCTGTAACACTACTTCGTATCTCAAGACACGGATGCGTCGTGTTCTTACCTACGGCATGTACGGAGGACAGTCATGCACCACATACTCCCTGACCGACACGGCGTCTTGCACGCTCGACTGCGTGTTGAGCGATTGGAGTGACTGGAGCGGTTGCGACTACTCTACTGGAGAGAAGACTCGCACAAAGCGCGTGCTAGTGTTTCCGGAGAACACTGGCGCTGCATGTGGACCTACTGTGGAGCAGCAGAGCTGTGATCCTATCGACTGCACTCTCGGAAACTGGTCCGATTGGTCTGGTTGCTCTCACATGACAAGTGAGAGATATCACGTTCGCGTTCCCACAACATATCCTGCATATAGTGGCGCGGCCTGTGACGTCACAAGCGAAAATGACACTTGTGATGTCTTCGACGATTCCGAGACAGGCACCGTGAGCTGAAACTTCGCTGCATATTGTATTCATTATCTATGAGCAACCCACAGCCGAAATGCCGAAATGTAAACACACACACACACATCTTCTCATGGACTCCATCGCCTTTCACGTTGTGTATTGTACGGTGGTCTCACGAGTCTAACGATTGATTTATTTCCTCACTCACTCTCGTTGTACGAGCCACCATGGCTTGTGCTATCCCCATTGAAGAAATGACTCTCACTCCAGATATTTCCGCACATGTGCGGCAAGGGCAATCTCTTCAGATGACTCACCAAGAGGTGGACCCTTGCCACCAAGATCCGACGGGATGTTGTCAAGGTCGATCAAGGTCTCGAGTTCGCGCAGAATCGCGCTGCCCTTTAGCATATGGACCTAAGCACCAATCATAAGAAAGAATCGTGAATATCATCGCAGTTTGCTTGAAAGATGGAAAGAGCAAGCGGCGCACCTTTTCGCGAGTTACAGGATCGATCAACGGCTTGACCATGCGCCAAATCATGTTGAACCAGCCAGGAATGTTGATGATGAAGATATGCGCGCTTCGCTCGGGGTAGTGTGCACCCGTGAACGCTGACGCACGCTTGATAAAGTCCAGCACTTCGCCACCGAGGTCATACATGCCGATTCCCGTCACATCAAGCACCGTAATAGAACGGCCGGTATCGCTTGGCTCCAGCACACGCCATTGGTACTCGGTAATGTACATGTAGTGACGCAGGAGATCGTCGAGTGACAATCCTTCGCGCTTGAGAGCTGGCAGGTCAATCTTTCCAGGACGCTCGTAGTACACTGGTTGGTCTGCTTTCGACCTACCGTGAAAGTATTGCGGGTAGTACTTCTTGATGGTGTCAAATGTCGGGTGGGGCTCGACGAGAATGGTATCGATACCATTCTCCTTCCGCCACGCAAGCGTGTTTTCATAACGCTGTCGTCCTTTGACCTCATCGCCCTTCTCTGCCGCGATGAAACGGGGTGAAAACGCAATTGGACCGGCACTGAGTGCTTTTCGCTCATCATCCACCTCGGTGAGATTGTCGGCCGAGACTCCACTGTCAGGAGAGTCAACAGCACTCATCTCGGACATTGGAGACATGGTAGGTGCCTAGGGCCTGGAGCGAGATCTTGGTCCGATTCCACAACCTCGATGCTGTCAACGCGCAAGTGGAAGACGAAGTCGTTATCTGCTGACAACGCAGCAACGGATGACCTGGACGCCTGCAGCTGGTTTTGGTAGCTGCTTGCCTGTTCTGAGCATCATACGCGCTGAAAATCATGGATGCGGTTAGCGATGAAAGCCAAAAGATATTTGAAAGATGAGTAACCTTCCAGCTTACCAAACGACGAACTGGACGATCTGCGAGATTGATAGCAGCACACCGAGCACAATCGTGATCTTCATCAAAGCCCTCGAACGGAGAGGCGCAGTAGAAGGAAACAGGCACAGCTTAGCAGGAAAAGCCCGCCTAGCGTCCCCGGAAACGCCACTTGGAATGCGGACGGCAGAGTTGCTAGCATTTCGTTGGGGCGGAGTCTTGGCGCGAGATCACCGCTGGCGGTGCACGAGTGCATCGGATCGACACTGCACATTGCAGCGGCAACAGAGTTAGTATTCCCTCAATACTTTGACCTAAGCTCTCGAGTGTACCTGTGATCTTTGAGGAGCAGACGATGTTTGGTCGAAGTACCTGGCTTCGTGGAGGAGTGGAAAGTGTGATCTGCTTGGCAGATGATAGCAGCGGTGCACAATTGTCGCCCAACAGTTGTCGACTCACGAGCACTTCTTCGCCGTCGCTCAACACTAACACGCACACATCCTTCTTGCCCAGCGAGCCAATATCCACCTCTTTCTCCAGCATAACGTTGCGCTGAACGAGACGCTCGAAGCGTTTGCCGTTCCTGGATTCGAGGCAACACTAATAACCAACACGCGCGGAGCCTGCACCTACACGCGCGAGACACGACTCATCCGTCATTTCGCTGTAGATGAAGCAGAAAGCTGTTGTCTGTTGCATACCGGTTCGATCTGTGGGGGTACCTCTTGGGTGGGGCTTGAAGCGGGCACTGGAGTTTCGAAGTTGCTGTGAAATCGCAGCAAAACCAAGAACGCGTTAGGGACCCATGGAAATTGCACGGAGATGGTAGTTCACGCAAGCAACCACGAACCCAGAGGCCGAGGCAATGAAGTTCTGCATGGTATCCACCGGCCAGCGCAGCGAAAAGTTGAGCGATTTCGCCTGGAGCACGGCGTTGTTGATGATGTTCACCCAGCTCGTCGCATAGTCGGCCGAATCGGCGCGCAGGAAGAGCAACAGCGTCTTTCGCGTCTACCAGAGCGACGCATTCTGGCGGTGAGTCCCTGAGGCACGTGCATTCACAGAAATTGGCAGTGCGTACCGACAGCACTGCTAAGAAGAAGGACGGGACGCCTGGCTCGACAGCTCCGTACGGGGCGTCATCCGCCGACACCACCTTGGCGAAGCCAATGTCCGACAGCAGCACCTGCTGGTCGAACACACACACCACCACCACCACCACTAGTAAGCACGAGCAGCGCGACACGCCGACCGTTCTCCCCGAAACAGCGCACGGACCTGTCCGCGCTCGCGACCGAAAGAGCTCGCCGTCCTCGGTCTTGCGGTAGTAGTGCAGGCTGCGCGTGGACAGGATGAAGAGGCGGCGCGCCCAGCCGCCGCGCACGGCGCCGTCGCGGCGCTTGTCCAGCAGCCCCGAGGCCAGGATGCCCAGGTGCGTGCCGGGGAAGAGCCCCGGCAGCGAGACGGTGCGGAAACCCTGGAGCGCGCGCTGGGACACGGAGCCCGAGGCCGAGTTGAGCCGGCTGAGCCGCGGCGACAGCGCGCCGGACGCGGCCGTGGACAGCGACGACGACGAGCGCGACGACGACGTCGACAGCGGCGGCGCGTGCTCCATCCTCCTCCTCCTCCTGCAGCTGCTCCAAGCGGGGGCGCCACGCGGTCAGGTCGGCCACTTGGGTATTGACGTGGGGGAGATCGCAAAGGGACACGTTGCCTTTGGCGAAATGGAGGCATGCGATTGGCGGAAATAGGACATGACGCGACGTGATTGGGTACTAAAACGGCTTACAATGCGACGACAACAAAGCATGACGGGAATCGTGGTGTGGGAGACATGAAAAATATGTGGCCCACGTTGGTGCCATGGAGTGCCATGGGGAGGTGTGGGACACATGATGTACCGTCTCTCCAAGCGCGAAGTCTGACTGGCGTTCAGTATGGCAGCCACTTTTTTCTTTTTTGACTACCTGGTCACACAGCCTTCTCCGTTTTCTTCCGTTGCACTCATTTCCCAATCGTTCGAGGAAGAGAGCAAGCAAGCAAAAGAAGATGGCGACGACGGCGCTGAAGCTGAGCTACAAGGGCGAGATCCGCCGCCTGCGCGCGGACCTGAGCGCGTTCGGGTTTGCGCAGCTGTCGGAGCTGTTCGAGTCGACGTTCGCGCTCGCGCCGGGCTCGTTCGTGGTGCAGTACACGGACCCCGAGGGCGACTGCGTGAACGTGACGTCGGACGCCGAGCTGGCCGAGGCCTGTCGCGTGTTCCAGACCGGTGCCGAGGACGCCAAGGCGCTGCGCTTCGCGGCCGTGTCGCGCACGCAGGTGGCCTTCCAGGAGAACGTGGCCGAGCCCATCCTCAAGGCGCTCGAGAAGCTCGTCGAGACGCTCAACGCCGCCATGGACAAGGTCAAGCACGAGGAGTGGGCCCAGAAGGCGCAGTCGACGGCACAGACGGGCTACGAGCACACGAACGAGGCGCTGCGCGTCGCCGCCAAGGAGGCGCGCGAGTCGCTCCACGCGGCGCGCCAGACGATCAACGAGATTCCGTTTGACCAGATCGTCAAGGACACGACCGAGGGCCTCAAGTACGCGGCCGAGGGCATCAGCGAATTCGCTAAGGAGGTCGTGGGCGAGCTCAAGAACTACCACAGCGCGGTCTCGCCCGCCCCGAACTCGGCCGCCGAGGTGCAGACCGAGCAGGTCGTGATCGCCGATGCGGTCGAGATCGCCCCCGCGACGGCCGGTAGCGACAGCGAGTGGGAGCAAGTCAGCGAGCAGGCCCCCGCCGAGGTTGCCGTTCCGGTCGCCGAGGAGGTCGTCGTTGCCGAGCCCGCTCCCGTCGTGTCGGAGGAGGAGCTCAAGTGGGCTTCCGAGATCGCGACGATCCGCGACTTCCTTCCCGACGCCGATGCCGCGCGCATTATTGACCGCCTCGAGCAGTGCAACGGTAACGTGCAGGTTGTCCTCAACGCGCTTTTCGAGGAGTAAGCCATCCGAGTGGTAAGCGTGACCGGGCGAAGTAGCCCGTGGTCTCGTAAGAGTTCGACCAACACTTTCCTTACATCGGCCGCGAGTGAGTGGTACGATGCGCGCCGGGTTCAGTCGCCATGAACTCGAGGGTGTCTTTGGTTTAATGGTCGCATGAGCCGACAGATGCATACATTTTCTTTTATTTACCTTGACGCTGCGGGCTGTGCTCATTTCCCTTGGACGACCTTGCCGTGCGGCCATCATGAAGCTGTTCCATAGTTTTACGTGGTTTGCTCATGTTGAAGTGCGACAGAAGCTATCCGCCATTGACGACGGATCGAATGTCAAAGCCCACCGAAAAATCGTCGTCTTCCCTCGGTGGTCGCTGCCTCGGCGTCAATGCGCTCGCGCGGCTACCACATCTACTAGCAGAGAGCCGCGGCGTCGGCTCCATTGCTGCCTTGTGCTTGACCATAGCCTTGTCGTCCTGGCTGTACGCCTGCTGCGCATTGGCGATCTGGGCAGCGGCTAGCTGCTTCTTCCTCGTTGCTGCAAGCTGCTTGAGCCCGGCGTCGCGGCCCCAAGAGCCTGTGAGCGCCTGGCGCAGCTCCTCGCGGTCTCTCGCCTGCTTGAGCTCGAGCGCCTCCATCTCGGCCCGCACCCGCCGCAGGAACGACTTGTCATCGTCCAGCGCTCGCTGCCTGGCGCTCGCTCGCTCTTGCTCCTTGGTGGTGATCTGCTCCTGCAGCTGGCCCTTGAGCTCCAGCTTGACGCGCCGCAAGAAGTCCTTGTCCTCGAACCCGCGACGCGTCTGCTCGCTCTCCGAGTAGAACGAGTTGGCGCTCGGGTCCGTGTTGCGTCTATCGAGCCGCTCGCCTGCTGCTACATCCTCCTTGCGCTGCATTTGCCCTCGTAGATGCCGCTGGATGTCCTCAGCGTTCAGTCGGCGCGTCTTGGCCTCCAGTGCTATGGTGTCCACGTCTCGCTTCTGCTGCAGCTGCTCGTCCAGCGCGTACTTGGCCTCTCTGTCCACGTCGCCCGCCAGGGTGGCGATATGCCGCTTGAACGCCGACTCGAAGACTCGGCCGCGCGCCGTAGGCGTCACATCAGAAGGAGGAGGCGGCGACAGCAATGCGTCATACAGCTGCAGCTCTTCTTCGATGCTCACGTCGAGCCCAATGACATTCTCTGGGTTGCTGCGACTCGTAGGCAGCGCCTCGCGCTCGTCTGTCGGGAAAACATGCGGGTACGGGTTCGCTCCGCCGTTGATGTTGACGTTGCTGTTGTTGTCGCTATTGCCGTCGGTCGAGTAGGACGGCTCATCGTCCGGAGGGAGCTCCAGACCAAGCGGTGGCGTGCCGAGCGCCGAGCGAGCGACTTGCTCCTCCAGCGCTCGAGGAACTCGCTGCACATCAAACAGCACCGAGACGCAGCGGTTCTTGGCAACGAGGCGACCGAAGCAGAAGGCAACGCTCAACGGAGTGCCCGAGCTCGCGACCTGCCCGAGCTTCTGCAGCAGGTCGCGCACGCCGCAGAAGACCAGGTCCTTGGTCAGCTTGCGCGAGAACTTGATGGCGATCTTGGTGAAGTTGATGTCCTCGAGCGGCGCCAGGCGCTCACAGCCCACGCGCGGAGTCTTCTGCGTCAGCGTGTAGGTGCGCAGGAACGTGTCGGACAGCAGCAGCACCGGCCGCAGCTTGCTGTGTCCTCGCGAGTCGGCGCTCGACTCCCACGAGATGGTCGCGAACGTCGCGATGTGCACGCCCTGCGACAGCAGTCCGCTAGGTCAGCACTGCTTCAACGTGGACAGCATCGGAAAGGCACGAGCTCAGCATTGCACCTTCCCCTGGCTGAGCCGCGAGTCCACCCAGTCGTTGAAGGCGCGCCAGATCTCCTCGAGCGTCTCGCGCTTGCGCTCGCACTTGGTGCGCGTGGGCCGCGCGCTGCAGTCGTCCAGCAGGTGCTTGAGCGTGTACAGCGACATGGTGCGTGACGCACCGCGCTTAGTGTTGAGAGCAGCCGAAGTCCATTGATGCGGCAGTATTTCAGTCCGCGCTGAACTGGAGTAGCTCGATATTTATAGTGCCAAGACGATAAGAGCTCGCATGAATGAACTTGGAGCTGCGGACTGGAAACGGCTGAGTGAGATGGAGCTGCATGGATGCCAGCAACCCATGCTCAAAGGCGGCGGAGTTGAGGGCTACGACATGATCCACTCCTTGGTGATGCATAAAGGCGCTCACAAAAGCGCAAAACCAGATGAAAGAAAGTTCAAAAGACTCTAGATTCCGAGCGGATAAACTGCGCTTGCAACTCCCCGAGCGTGGCGTCCTGAACGCGTCCGTCATCGCACACTGCTCGCTCTCCATCTCGATTGCTACGGAACTATGGTACAAAGAAAACTTCTCGGCTGCGTGGCGTCATCTCTCCGTCCTGATCGAGAGGTCGCTTCCCGCGTACAGCCGGTCAGCGCAGCACCGTCGAGAACGCTCTCGACCCCAATAAATAATCACTTCGGGCGTCGACGGTGGCTTGGGCGTGGTTGATGAAAAAAAGAAGCAGAGATGGTCCGAATGCGCTCTAGGCCGTCACGGCGCGGTCCACCGACAGGGTGAGGCGGCGCGACATGGCGATCTCGGAAGACTCCATCATCATGCGGTAGATGCGCTTCTCGCTGCAGCCGGCGTTCGTGAGCATGGTCACGCGCTCGAGCGGCTTGAGCCAGCGCACCTTACGGCGGCGGGGGACGCGCGCCGCGGGCTTCTTGGCGCTCTTCTTGGCGCTCTTCTTGTCGCCGCCCGGGGCCTTACCGTCCACGACGGCCGGGGCCTTGGTCTCCTCCATGTCCTCGTCCTCTCCATCCGTGCGCTCAACGTCGTCCAGCGGGGAGCTCCAGACGCACTGCGGCTTGCGCGCGAGGCCGATGGAGGGCCCTCCGCGGCGCGGCACGGCGCTGCCGCCGAGCCCGACGCCGAACTCGTAGACCGTGATGGTGGACCAGCGCACGCACTTCTTCATCTCCATGTCGACTGCGTCCGCGGCGGAGGTGGCGGGTGTCACGGCAGGCGCGAGGAAGGCTGGGCAGGTTGCGCTCGACTTGCCGACTGGCGCGCGGGTTTCGTTTTCCATGCGCGGCGGGTTGCGGCGCGGCGCCGGGAGAAGAAAGGGAGGG
Source organism: Phytopythium helicoides (assembly GCA_024867545.1). Classification (NCBI taxonomy): domain Eukaryota; phylum Oomycota; class Peronosporomycetes; order Pythiales; family Pythiaceae; genus Phytopythium; species Phytopythium helicoides. Next base: position 211,685 of record JANFNE010000020.1, on the reverse strand, counting down.
GGAGCGCGGCCCGCGGGCGGAACGGCACGCACAGCCCACGGTGGAGCGAGTCTCTCACACAGGCGCAAACCCCCGCGAAAAGAGCGCGCCCTCCCACCCATCCGCCCCCATAGAAAGCGCCTATAGAAATCTTTCCTCCTCGTCCACCGGCCGGCCCGCCCACCAGCCACGTCTATCTCGGGCGCGCCTCGACCATGCTGGCTTGCCAGGTATAGAGGCCGGGCGGGGAAAAGGGGGCGGAGCGCGCCGCGGGAGGGATGACCCGCCAGCTCGCGTGCTCCAGCCGAGCCACAGCTCGAACATACTTGAGGCAAGAGAAACCGCTTCCCGAATGGGATTGAGGAGGCGGCACGTCGCCCCGCCGCCCCACCCACTGCCGCTCACTATGGGAGACCGCGCCTGCGAAGACGCCGGCGCTTAGGGGAACATTAGGGTTCTGATTGGCGGAAATACGGAGAAACCAGGTGTTTCGGCCAATGGCGCGCGCGAAAGACGGCTAGGGGTCGGGCGCCTGCCGGCGCGATCCTACTGTCGCTTCTTTTGGGCCGAGTATGGCGCGTCCTGCCGCCATGAGCGGAGCCCGCCGGGCGGCGCGCGCGCGTCGCGACGCAACTGCCGGCCCGCTTCTTCGTCATGGCGTGTCGCGACGCGACGCGGGCGGCGGCCGAAAGTGGAACGGGTTGGATGGGCCGTTGCGGCACTGGCTCCGCGGCGCAGGCTCGGCGCTCGGCGCGGCGGCTGCCACGACGCCAGCTGGCACCTGCACGCTCGGTGCCTGCGATGGGGCCGCGCCGCACAGCTCGACGTCCACGGCGAACAGGTCCGCGCGCAGCCTGGAGAAGCGCGCGACGCGACAGCCGAGCGCGCAGATGTCGTCGGCCGTGAAGCCCGCCACCGGCGCGCTGAAGTGCACGAGCGCGCGCAGCGGCTGCTGGCGACTCGCCGGCTGGATCAGCACGGAGATCGCGGCGTCGTCTGGCCCGCGAGAGAGTCCGTGAGCTCGCGCACGCCGTCCAGGCGCTCGTGCAGAGCCAACTGTACCTGACAGCAGCGCGCGCACCTTCATGCGGCCCACCGGGTCTGAGCGACCCAGGCCGACGACGTCGATCGGGCGCGAGCCGCCGCACGCCAAGTCCCTGGTCCACTCGCGCAGCTGGTGAGCTGGAACATTGGCACGTGGTGACGAGGAGACCGACGCATACGGTCGCACCTGTCGGCGCCGCGGGCGAGCAGCATCCGGACGATCTCGTGGCGAGCAAAGAAGCTCGCCACGTACAGCGCGGTTTGCTTCGACAGCCCATGGAGTCAGCGAGCACGCTGGTTGACCGCACCGCGGAATGGACGGACGACCTACCTCACCTTTGTTGCGGTCTGTAAGGCAGCACAGAAAAGAAGTACGGCCGGACTCGTCAGCTAGGCACTCCCCCATCCGTCTCTGCCTCGATGTCACGTACGAAAACCTTGGGAGCAGCATGGCATGTCGATCAGAGACAGACATAGAGAATTGTTAGGTGGAGTGCCGCGCAGCTAACCTTGGTGATAGCGATCGCCGGACGGCTCTCGAGCTGCCGCTCCATCGCTGCTACATTGTTGGCGCGGATCGCGTCAAACAGCGCCTTCTCATCCACCGACGGGGGTCTAATGAGCTCCGGAGTTGCCGCAGCCGCACCGGCGGAGCCAGCGTTACCGCTCCGATGGCCGTAGGTCCGAGCCCACCATCGGTAGTTCTGCCGGCTCATGGGCGGTACTCGCGGCGGCGGAGGCTCCATCTCCTCCTCCTGATCTTGAAGCTGTTCCCGCTATTCAAGGATCGCATCGAGCGACCACTCACCAAAGAACGGAGCCATTCGCAGCCAGTTGCGCTGCGGTGGTGCAGTGCCCAGCCTTGATGATTCGATTCCCCCGTCGGCTGACAGCTTGCAGCGGATCCGCTACAATCAAGTGGGCAAATGGGTCCACCCAACTCATTTGCGCCGCGCTTACTGTTCGAAAGCCCCGGCCACGCGCGTGCCGTCACCTCCAGCCCGATCCAATGCATGCACCTCCAACGTGGCGCATTCCACTCTACACAACAAAGTACACTGCTCCATGATGGCCTCCGCGGGTCACGTTCTCTCGCGCTGAAACGAGACCAGCACAGGAGATCCTCTATCGTGTAGCTATGTGCTCCGGACGCAAGTGCACGCCCGCCACCCAATGGCTATCGCGAGCGGCTCAGCAGCACCATGCCGCTGCAGCACCACCCGCTCAGTCGCCATCATGCCAAAAAAAAAAAATGTACCCTTGTGGAGGCTCCGTATAACAGAACACTGAATCGAAAACGAATTCTCTTCCAAATCTGATGTTCTGCACCCTGCGGCGTAATCCCGCACCCGACTGTCCGCGACACGCCTGCCCACTATGGTCTAGCTGATATCTTTGCCGCCAGCCGCATGGGTTCAAATGACCTTCTATAGCTGATATATTCCACTCAAGTCGCTGTCGCCCAGCCGCGAGTCACATTCTCGACCAGCAAGTGGCAGGCGGCATACAAACACCCAGTGTTCTCCCGCGCGTGAGCTGTGAGTGGTAGTCGCGAGTCCTACTCTCGCCGCGGGAATTAGCGCTAAAACCGTGCTTTTGCCGCAATTCGTCGCTCGGGAACCCCTGGCAGCGCGTCTCCCCCATCTGCAGCGCGGAAAACGGTAAAGCAAGCGGCCAGGCCCGCCAGAGGGAGGGGACGCCCCATCATTCTCCAAGCGAAGCGCGGCAGCGACAGACGCTCCTGCCCGCCGACCAGAGCGCGAGGCCCCGCCAGCCGCAGCCGCTCCGGCCCCCAGGTGCGTTGCGGCGCGCTCGCCGAGGTAGGAGGAGACGCACAGCGAGACAGGCGCTCACGCGCTCTTGTTGCGGCAGTCCGCGACTCATTCCAGCTGAAGCGCGGGCGACGCGCGGCCACCCGGCTTCCAGTCCTCAGGCTGCGAGTGACCCGCTGCGGTGCGTTGCGGCGCGTTCGTCGCCCCCTGGTGGGTGCAGCGTCGGTGTGAGGCCAGTTGCTGACCGGTTCCGTTGGGTGCGTAGATGTTTGGCTCCAACAGCAGGCAGTCCACGTTCTCGCCCGCGAGCTCAGGCAGCAGCATGGGCAGCGCCAAGACGTCCTTCGTGGGGCTCTCAGGCGCCTACGGCATGTACGAGAACAGCCGACCGAAGCCCGTTCGCGAACGTCGACACGTCCCTCGTGCCGTCCTTTGAGGCCATGAACCCGTTCGCCAAAGCCGGACACTCCATGGGCGGCGACGAGAAGCGATGGCAGCCAGTGCCCGACCTCTACCACTCGAAGGAGTCGCTCTTCTTTCGCCGCTCGGTCGGCCAGATCCTCAAGAAGACGCACGAGGAGATCTCCCCGGCCGAGCTGGAGGTGCGCGCCAACACGCCCGAGTTCAAGGTCGAGAAGGACGACTGGATTGCGCACAACGCCAATGCCAAGAACCAGTTTGCTCTCATTACACCGCTCAAGACGGTGGCGCGCCTCCCCTGCGTCGCTCATCATCTCGGACAACACTGTTTCGCAGTCTGTGCAGTCAACCACCATAGGGGGCTACTTGCGCAAGCGAGGAGAGACTAATCGTTCGTTCAAGAAGCGGTACATGGAGCTCAATGGAACCGTTCTGTCGTACTACAAGAAGAAGCCTGAGCGGAATGGCATCCCACTTAGCCGTGAGGACAAGAAGTCATACGAGCGCGGATCCATTGATCTTGACAAAGGTTTCATCTCTCCAGCCCATGGAAAGCAAGTCGGAGCGGCTTCGGTATTCTGCTTGTGACCACGGCTCGTACCTGGGTGATTGCCGCCGACACCGAGGCAGAATACCTGCGTTGGCTGAGGGAGATTTGCAACGTCGTCAAGTTCAGTGCTGTGCACATCACGTTCAAGCGTATGTTCCAGCTGCAGGAAGTTAGCGCCAAGGCTATCACGGATGTGCGAATGGTTGTCACGACGGGCGACACGGTCGGCGAGATCGTCGAGCACATCTTCAACTGCTACACGCAGGCCCTAGATGCTGCTCCGCTGCGCCCCTACGACCCTACGCAGTACCGTCTAAAGGTTATGGGCTACCGCGACTACATGCTCGACCGCTTCCGGGTGTTCAACGAGTACATGCATGTGCGCGAATGCTTGCTGACCAAGAAGACGCTGCGTCTTACGGTTGTGCACGAGTCCGTCATCCAGGAGACGGCGATGCGCAACATGAACATTCGCACCGACCTGCCCCTCTCTGGTGGAAATGGTATCACGAACCAATTTACCAACATGTGGGACCTCGAGCGTGGGAAACTCGCTGCAGATGACGACGCTGGGTGACGACTGGGAACGTCAGTCGATGGCTCCCCAGAGCTCGTCGATTGGCAGTGGAGTTGTTCATGAGCCGTTCGCTATTCGCATTCATCGTGTTCTCAACATCCCGCGTTACACGTGCGTACGAAAGCGTTCGAGTGAGGAAGCAACTGTTAGCCGTGTGCCACTTTCGAGCTCCAGCGTTATTGTGCGTATCGAACTCTTCGACGGTGGGCAGCTTCTCGAGAACGGTGTGCTGGACACGACGGATGTTCGGTTGCGGGCCCAACAAAATGACCTTCTGTACGTGGAGTGGGAGAGCCCGGTGTGGCACAAGTTCAACATCGATATCAGCCACATTACGCGCTCCATGCGTGTCCAACTGACCGTCTATGGCATCCGTAAGGTCATCGGTGGTTCAGTGGCTGCGAACCTTGATTTCAAAGAGGAGAAGATGCTGGTCACGGGCATCAACGCGTTTGATGTCGACGGCACTTTGGCACAAGGTCAGCAATATGTGCACATGTACAACAACCTGCATTCGTGCGTTCAAGGACCGGTGCCCCACGTGGTTCTCCCCAACGAGCCAATGATCCAGGTTGAGTTCTTCAAGTTCAACGCGACAATCAAGTTTGACTGGTCGGATCTTGACGATTCGGACAGCCAGAACGGACGTCGCATGAGCTTGATCGCGGGTAGTGGCCGCGTGACGATGCTTCGGAAGGAAGGCTGGCTGCACAAGGTCGGCAACTTCTCGACGCTGACTCGTTGGCGCCGACGCTGGTTCGTGCTTGACCAGAGCACGTGCTCATTGAGCTACGCTGATGACGAGGCTGCGCCTCGGAAGTTGATTCCTCTGCGCTACTGCTCGGTGATGCTGGCAGACGAGATGAACCAAAAGTACACGACAGCTCCTGTGAACAAGGGTACGCGCAAGGAGCGCCAAACTTGGTGCTTCAAGGTGCGCCCGCAGAGCTCGTCCCGTGACTACATCATTTCGGCTGAAACGAAGCAAGAGCGTGAGGAGTGGATGTTTGCCATCCACACCGTTTCGCGAGGCAACTCAGACGTCGGAAGCATGTCAGACTTTGACAACCAGCGCGAGTCGATGGCCGCCCCGTCTCTCTTTGGTCCGGACAGCCCGAAGGTTGACAACAATGTGGAAGAGGCCGACGGGAAGAATTTGTTCGGGGAGGGCGAGCCGCAATCATCGAACCGCCGCGAATCAATGACTCGCAGCAGTGAGAAATAGTTCGTCTCAGCGCGACTCGATCATCACAGAGCTTCGCCGCGTGATCCTGATGGACCCGCTCTTCCGGTTGAGTCCATACCAAAAGTCGCAGATCTGGATGCACCGTGAGGAGTTCATGGACATGCCCGCGGCGCTTCCTCGTATGCTTTCGTGTGTGCACTGGGACGACAAGGTTGAGGCTGATGAGGCGCTACGCCTTCTTCCTCAGTGGAAGGCCCCTGACCACCATGCCGCTTACATTGAGCTGCTGAACGGCGAATTTTCAAACGACGGCGTGCGCGACTTTGCGGTGCAAAAACTGTCACAGATGGCTGACACTACGTTCAGCTATTTCCTTCCTCAGCTTGTCCAGGCGATCAAGTTCGAGAACCATCACGTGTCGTCGCTGGCGCTTCTTCTGATTGATCGTGCTATTAAGAATCCGAACCAGATCGGCTTTCGACTTGTTCTGGAGCATGAAAGTTGAAGCCCATAACCCGCAGTTCCGCGAGCGCTATGGTACCATCCTTAACGCATACCTGGACGTCTGCAGCTCCAAGATGCGCGCGATTCTTAAGCTGCAAGATAAGCTGTTCGCAGCGGATGGCATGTTTGAGCGCATCTGTATGGCGGTCAAGGCAAAGAAGAAGGACGGACCAGGAGGAAATGAAGCGTGCTATGCGCGAGGGCCTGGAGGCACTGAATGAAATTCTCCCGGCTTCGTTCCAGTTGCCCTATCGACCCGCGTATCGAAGTCGGAAAGATCATTGTAAGCAAGTGCCGTGTGATGGATTCAGGCAAAGAAGCCGCTGTGGCTTGTGTTTGAGAACGCCGAGGAAGGTGGCGACCCGGTCACCGTCATGTTCAAGGCTGGCGATGACGTACGTCAGGACTGTTTGACTCTCCAGCTCATCGTCTGATGGATGAGATGTGGCGTGACGAGGGTCTTGACTTGGCTATGGAGCCGTACAAGTGTGTGGCGACGTCTCCGATGACGGGTATCCTGCAGATGGTTCCGAACTCGGTCACAACCGCTGAGGTTCACAAGCGACTGGGTATTCTTGGTGCATTCAAGGACCCAACTTTTTCGGACTGGATTCGTGCCAACAACCCGGACCCGAAGGGCCATCGGGCAGCCGTCGACCTCTTCAGCCGGTCGTGCGCTGGCTACTGTGTTGCCACGTGCGTCCTCGGTATTGGTGACCGTCACAATGATAACATCATGGTGCGTTGTGTGGTGCTCGAAATGACTTGTAAAGTGTGGGTGACTGACGCCTCGATCGCATTGCTTTGCCACAGATTGCGTCGTCGGGCCGGTACTTCCACATCGACTTCGGCCATTTCCTGGGTCACTTCAAATACGGGGTATGTTCCTTGCTCATGACTGTGTATCTTGTTTTGCAAAGTGCTTACGATAGTCCTGTTATGTGAAGATGGGCATGCGGCGCGAACGTACGCCGTTCGTGTTTACACGTGAAATGGCCCACGTGCTTGGTGGTACCGAGGGCAAGGAGTTTGCCAAGTTCACCCAAACCGCGTGCACTGCGTACAACGTGGTGCGCAAGCACATGCACCTGCTGGTGTCGCTGTTGCTGCTCATGGTTCCGGCCGACATGCCCGAACTCACGGGCCGCGATGACATCAACCACATTGTGCAGACGCTGCGCCCCGAGCTGTCAGACGAGCAATCTGCCGAGGCGTTCGACCACACAATCCACTTCTGCCTCGATAGCAAATTCAAGCGTCTGGACAATACGATCCACCTGATCGCGCACGCCCTCAGCTAGAAGAGAATCACTAGGGAAGGTGGGAAAACGCTTAACTTATCTGGTGGAGAGTCGTGAAGTGAAGCAGTGCGCTGGAGGTAAGCCAGATGAAACCTAGTGCAACACGGGCTCAAGCGTCAGGCGCGATCATCGATAGCCACATCGTCGTCAGAAGTGCCCAAGCAATTTGCGGCAGCAGCAAGGTGCTATGTTTTGTTTTTCCCTTTAGGCATGTCATGATTCGAGCGCCATTTTGCTCGCTTCCGTCGACAATCGTTCAAAAATTGAAAGTATTCGTTTAGGATCTTACATTGTACTTGCTCGTTGACGCGGTGACTAGCGACGCTCCCGGCAGTCACTTGTTCCTCTCCTGTAGCAACCGGAAGGGAAGTTGGTGAGTTGTGAGCACAACCAGACATTCAATCTAGCGTGAGAGATCAAGTGCTTCGATGGACTGCGAGCGATACCAAGCAAATGTGGACACGCTTATGACTTCAATTGTCCATGCAACGACCGTCTCTATTAGTCTCATTGCTAGCACTCGCCTTCGGCTCGCGGGTATGGCCGTGGTAAACCCGGCATCCTACGATAAAAGACGATGACGGAATGGAACCCAGTGATAATGCAACAATGCTGAGTATACAGTGCTATCTGCGGGCAACGCTGAGCGCACCTGCAGACACTTTGTGGCCCTGATGTGTTAAGTTGGCGCTCGACTGAAAACGGTAGGTTTGGTTGACCACGGAGCATGTAGAAGATAAGCATCAGCATGTTCTTCGAGGCGTTATAAATGACATCTCGCGCATGTATCCACCAGAGGAGGCTTCCTCCTTCTTGAACGCACTGCGTTCACGCTCTTCGACACGCTGCTGGCGTACACGTTCCGCTAGCGGCAACTTGGCGAGCTGCTTCTTCTGTTTCTGTGCCGCGCGGTCCTTCGACGACCCGAACGACATGAGATCACCCACCTTTTCGCCCGCTGCAATTTCGTAGAATGCAGGTGCTCTCCGCTTAGCTGCTGTCTTCTTGCTTGCAGGCTCGTCTTCCGAGCCGCTCTCTTCTTCCGCCTCCTCTTCCTCTTCCTCGGTTTCCATCTCTTCTTCTTCACTGACACGATCAAAGCGGCTGCCAATGGCATCCTCCTCCTCCTCGTCATCATCATCGTCGCTGCCGGCATCACTGTCCATATCTTCGTCCTTTTTCTTCTTCGTGTTCGCAGCATTCGGGTGCAGTAGCTTGTATGTGTCGCTCTCTTCATCCACCTCGAAGTCCTTGGACGTAAACATGCGTGAGAAACGATCGTCGGCCATCGGGTTGGCGAGCACCGGTGCTTCCGGGTCTTCGCCATCCTTCTGCTTCTTGGTCTGCTTCTTCTTGGCCTTGGCCTCCGCCTCGAGCAACCGCTCAGCCACCGCGCGGTTGACCTTGGGCAGGCGCCGCTGGATCGAGATGCGGTTCTTTTGCTTGGCTTCCAGCTTTTCCTGGAGTTTCTGCTTGCGGTAATCGGCGTACGCAAACGGCTCGGCAATCGCCTTGACCTTCGCGTACAGTCGGGCGTCCATGAAGAAACCGTGCATGTACGCCTTGAGTAGAGGCGTTCCGATCATGTGCTCAAGACCGAATGAGGCAATCTCGCCGCGGGTCACGAACTTGTAGTCGTCGTAGACCGTGGCCTGTGCCTGCTCCTCAAGCTCCTCCGTCAGCGAGTCAAGGAAGCTGCACCACTTGGGAGCAATTCCGAGCTCTGGCACGTAGTAGCTCATGACGCGCTCCTGCTCGCCGGCAACGAGCAGCACGCCTGACTTGCCTTGCGCACCCTCGACAATGCACACATCGTTGATCTCGGCAGGCGTCTCAATATTCGTAAATGCGCGGCCGTCATCACGAGGGTCCCAAATCTTAATGACCTTGGGATCCGTTGATAGTACCTTGCGCGAGTAGTCGTGGAACTGGATGTTGATGATCGGCAGGCCGTACTGGTGCGTCTTGGTCAGCAGCGGACGCGACGACCGCAAATCGTACAGCCGCACATTGCCGTCGGATGTTCCAGCAGCAAATGTAAGTCCATCGTCATCAAATTCGAGAGCTGTGACCTGCAGGTCAGTTCCCGGGAGCCCCGCTGTGACGTCGAGCTCGCCGACGCGCTGGTTGGAGCGCGAGTCCCAGCACTCGACGACGCCGTCTTCGCAGCCAACACCCAGGAGCTGGTGGATGGGGTTCAACCGGACGACATTGGCAGCTGTAGCGCCCGCGCGCAGCTCCAATGGGGCCATGAAGCGGCCCTCGTCCAGGTTGAGCCGGTATACGTCGGTGCCCGACGCCGCGACGTACATTTCGGAGTGCTCGCGGTGGTAGCACATATCTCGCCCAAACTTGGGTATGCGCAGCGAGTAGTGGGAGCCGTAAGGCGCGTGGAAGGAGAGCGCGCGATCGGCCTGCAGGAACGCGAGCTTGCCGTAGTCGGGCGAGAGCACCTCGAGCTGCACGACCTCTGCGTCCAGGCGGCGTTCGAACTTGATGCTGAGGTCGCGCACGTCAAACACCTTGACGCTGGGCGGGTACGCGCCAGACGCCACCACGTAGTTGCCGTCGCGCGACATGCGCACGCGGCTCGAGCCCGCGGGGAAGTGGAAGTCCTGCAGCAGCTCCACGCGCCGCCGGTAGTCCTCGTCCTTGCTGAGCGCGCGCCGAGAGCTCTTCTCCGCCAGCCACTGCGGCAGCGTCTTGCCCGACGACAAGTTGTACACCTTGACGCCATTGAACGCCGTCGCCGCCAGCGCCGCCATGGTTCGTTCTCGGGAACCAACTAACGGAGCAGCGAGCTGATGGCGGACTGCAGCTAGCTCGAGCCTGCGCCTCTTCCAGTCAAAAGTGATGGACGTGCGGGTATCGAAGTGATCGACGTGCAGGTATCGAAAGGGTGACCTAAATATTAGCCAATGGCCAGTTGGTTTTTGTATGCTCTGCGTAAACTACACCGATAATGTTGGATACTTGGAGTTTGTATGGATAGATTACTGTAGCCATTTTCTTTCAGATGGCTTCAACAACAACTCTCGCCGACCGACTCCTCTGGGTGGATCGAGCACACGGCGTGCTGCATCGGGTCGTCCGGGTCGGATGCCGTCGTTGACATGCGGCGCTCGTTCGGGTTGGAGCTCGCACTGGGTTGAAATTTCTGCTGCGGGTCGGCGGGGCACATATTGGCTCCGACTGCGACGTTTGTGCTGGTGTTGGTTGCGAGTTGTGCTGCGGACACGGCATCCTCGTCTTGGTCGACGTCGTCTGCTTCGTCCAGCAGTTGCAGCTGCTTCGGGAGAAGATCGGGGGACCACTCGCTTCCACGCCGAGCATGCAGATTGGCCATGGCGACGCGGCCTAGGTCCTTCAGCAGTGGTCGGCGGCTCGTTTTCTCGGCGACGGCACGGAAGTGCTGCCCGCGACGCAGCACACTTTGAACATTACGCTTTTGAGGCGGAGAGAGTGTAAACATGCCATCTTCCATCAGCACGGAGGCGAGTTGACTCAGGAAATAGGTGCTCACCGCCGGCGACACCTCCTCAAGTTTCCTGAACAAACAGCGCCTCATTAGACAGGTTTCACAAACGCACTGACATGCCTCGAGGCGATCTCAGTAACTAACCTGAAATCCTGAATTGCGAGTGAATAAAGAATACATTTTGGCGACAGCGCGGTGACGGTCGACACTGTCCGGTAGATCTCTTCCGGCTGGGTCATGAGCGCGTACTGCTCGAATACGGCATTCTCGCCGATGATGCGGCCGACCTTGGTTTGTGAGTTGATGAGATCACACTCGCCTTCGACAAGAAAAAACATTTCAGTTCCCGGTCCTCCCGATCGACAAACTTTCTCGCCATGGCGAATACTCAGGGGCTTGAGAAGGAAGAGCGCGTATGAAACAAATCCTTTAAAGGAATCCTCCATAACGGTGATGAGTGGGATCGCAAAGAGTGACTCGCCTGCCACGATACGCCCCAGATCATATCGCAAGCTCGGATATAGTTTCTCGAAAATCTATCGTCCACCGATATCGCAACCGCGCGTCAGGATTGCCGCAGCAAGGTTTATTCACTGAATATGGACTCACCTTTTGTTCCGGAAAGAGGCTTGTGCACGCAATATTATGTTGATATTGCTAGAGCAAACACACAATGCCGTGAGTCATGAATATGCCTCTCTAGCGAGATATGAGTGGGGTGCGATTTCTCACTGTTTTCACGTTAGCGCACAAACGCGTGCTGGCAGTGGAGTCCCGCAAGTAGTCCTTCATCTCGTTCATGAGCAGTTTGTACTCTCGATCGCTCGGGTTCAAATTACGGATTAGGGAGATAACGGCTGAAAGGATGTAGCCGAACATGGTTGCGTCGATAACAATGAGAATGATGACGGTCGACAATTCATAGATCGAGTAGATGCTTGGCTTGACATCGCCGTAGCCAACAGTAGTTAGCGTTGTAAACGCCCAGTAAAGTGCCGTGACATATCGATCAGCAAGCGGGATACGCGATGAGCACGGAACGAATGTCTCTTTCGTCGGAAAATAAACTTCCTCGCACCAATTGTCCATCTCGTCGCTTTCGCTTGCGAGCATCACTGAGTGGAATAGGCATGCGTTCCAATGACAAAAAATCATCATTATGGTCAGCAGCTTGAGCAGTCGTTCCATGGAAGGGCTTAGCTAGTGCGGGGGAAGGCAATGTGATGACAGAGTAAGCTCCAACATAAACGATAGAAGTGATCGATAGTACCACCCTACCTGGACGATGTCGCGCACACGACCAAACACACGTGAAAGCTTGATGAGACGGACCAATTTAAGCAAGCGAGCAACACGTAGAAGCCGCAGAAGCTTGGTGGGGAAAACTTTCACATTTCCGCTGCTCCCTCCTGCAAGCCCACTGCCCATGAACGGTGTCAGGTACTACTCTCAAGATGGCAGATTTACAAAATGCAATACCGAACGAGCTCATCGATGGGCACGGTAGAGACAAGGTCGATCATGAACCACCCTTTGAAGTAGCGCCAGAAGATTACTCGTGGATCATGAATAAGCAGCCGCTCATCATTAAAGAATGCCGTCCGAAAGTTGAGGAGAATGTCAAACATGAAAAACCCATCGATCGTAAACTCAAGTAAATACCACGATCCTGTAGCTTCGTAGTCAAATCCAAGACGAAGCGGTACGACAATGATGGAGTACAAGATCCCAATCCCCACGATAAACTGCCATGTAAGAATGAAAGGCTCCTGCGGGTGCAACACGCGCGTGCCTTTGAGCATCTGGCGTTCAGATTGAAAGTTTGGCTTGGGTCGCGCGACAGCAGAATCGCGGATTTTTGCTATCATGTGACTCAACTGCTCATGCTCGACATCACCCTCTGTGTCTGATGCTCCAGTTGCCTCCTTCATGTTGTCACTGTAGCGTCGAGTCTCTGGTGGAGGTTTTGAAACACCAGGCGCTCCAGTCGGTTGATCGTTTGTGTCAATTGTAGTAGGACGCCATTTACTTACGGCATCCGCTTTGTCTACTGTTAACTGAGGATTGGCCGTGATAGCACTGCTGTTACTAATGTCAGCAAGCAATTCAGTGGTGGACGAGGAACCTGCAATTGATATGACTTCGCTTGGTAGCTCAGCAGGCTTCTCTGTGGTAGTAGCTCCAGTCGCCGCCAAATTCGTTCCATTAAAGTGTGGCTTTTCTATCGCAGGTGACGAAGGCAACGCTTCAAGAACTATCTTCTTTCCTCTCAGAGACGGAAATACGGTCCCTATAGGTGTAAGTGATGTCGACACAGGTGACACAGGCTCGACAGAAGTGCGATCCCCACTGATTTCTTGCGTATGAGCACTGGCTTCGCTGGTGGTGACCAGCTCATCTTCTGTTATGGGTGCAACACGGTGCTTTCGCTTGTTGTCGCGCATGATTTTGGTCGCCATTGCAGAGGACTTTTGGATCGTTGCAGCCATTTCTTCTTCTTCTTTGAATAATGCCACCGCTGACATTTTCTTTGCAACCAGGTTTTTTAGAGCACTTGCAACTGGCGATGATGGTGGAGCTGCGCGTCGTTTAATGATGACTGATGCACTTATTGCGGATGCTCTAAAGTGCTTCAATACTTCGGGCCAGTTGTCACCTAGGGAATCATCACTTGGTAAGAAAAGAGTTGTGTAAATACTATGTGTTTATGAACAACGCACCAATCTTTGAGATTGCTTTTCGTGAGAGAAAAGTTAGCTCACAGTATGACTTGGCTACCGCCGAACAGATCCGAATGCCGTTGCCATGCTCCTGATCGTACACCTCCATCTGCCGTTCATTTAAAACAGTTTTTGTTAAAACAACAGCATGGATAGTAGCCATATCCTCGATACCTCTCCAAAGTGGTCTCCAACGACAAGTTTAGCAAGACGGCGCTCCTCTCCGGTCCCGGTGATAGTCTTGATTAGACTGATCTTACCCTTGAGCAAAAAGAAAACGTGGGCTGCGATCTCATGCTGAACATAAACATACTCGTCCTTCAACACCGAGAAGGGTTTCATCGCCACCACTATATCGCTGACTAAGCTCTCGTGGCACTGCTCAAAGTATTTGATGCTTGAGACGAGCTTGGAATACACATGATGGATCTATTGAGAAAGAATTTGTTAGTGATAGTCATTACAACAAATCCTGACGACTGGCTTACCATTTCATTGCGAAGTGCTGATGGCAGTCGACTCAAAACCTTGCGCTCGTCAAATACAGACCGATTCTGATAGTAGTACTCGAAATGATCGCGAATCCGAGTGCTCAAATGCTTCGGCATGCTACGCGAATGAATGTACTCCTTGATGATTGTCATTCGCTCATCGTATCGTGCCGCAGCCACGTCAAGGTTGGTTACGAGCGATGAGATAGTGCCCACAACATAACCAAAGAAAGAAGCACCGACAGCCATGACGGCTATGTTCACTAGGCGCTCCGCGTTGTTTTGTCCCACAATATCTCCATACCCGATAGTTGTCTGTTTCGGCCAGGCAGATTACAGTATGTCAGCTCAAAATTTCTTCATTGATCATCAAAACGCAGTATCTAACCATGGTGACGATGGCCCAGTACATGGATCCAACGTATTGAAGAAGTTCCAGGTCTGGAATAGAGTCGTCATCGTAGTGGGCTCGAGTGATCCAGGTTCCATCACCTGTATCAGAGATTAGACCAACAGCATACCAGACGCATGCAACGAGGTGCGCGACAAAGAGCATGATGAATGCGAGCTTCAAAAGCTCAAGTAGACTCTGGTTGGTGTAGACCGCATCTTCAAGCCGGCTTACGAGTTTCCGAGGCGTCGAATGCGTGCAAGTTTGAATAGTCTGAGTACCTTCAGTGCACGCAGGAGCTTGGCGGACAACAGAGCAGCAGAGCCCGAATTCACGCTCACGTGAGCCAACTTGGCTACTTTGTCGAACGGGAATGTTGAAAACAAATCGATAACAAACCAGCCACGCAAGTATGCACGCGCGATAACACGCCGATCAAACGACACATCACCTGTTGGCAGGTGCACGCCAGTAAAGAAGTTGAGGATGATATCGATAAAGAACCCCACATCCATGACGTTTTCGAGCACAGCAAAATTGCCGGTAGCCTCGCGCTGAAAACAGACTCGATACGGAACAACACATGTCGTGTAAAAGACGCAAGCCGCTAGGAGAACGTCCCAAGATCCTTTGGCTCGCGTGTCTGGATCAATGAGAAACTTTGGTGGTCGTGGTTTGAATAAGCGCCTCCTTCGACCCAAGAACATGGGCACTCCTTTTTTAAGCGTTCGCCATAGCACCGACCCGCGCTTTGGCTGAGGTTCCTTTAGTGCATGCAATCCTCGAGGTCGGTATCGGCTGGCTGCCGGAGGTGGCTGCTTGTTGAGCATCGTACCAAAGAGCAACAGTTGCAATCACTTAAGTGACTAGACTGCACGGTGGAAGCCTCGATTTTGCTCAACACCAGATTACTCAGCAAACAAGTGCCATGAAGATGACAACGTCGTATTGGATAGAGGCGCCAACCTGACTGTCTGAGTGCTTGAGCTGGGGCCACAGCGAGGTTTTTGACTCGTGACTGTCTGCACAAATAGCCGAAACCAACCGCCATCACGGATGCTATATTTCGGCCTTGGGGTTTTGGCAGATCCAACAAAACGGTTTGTCGCCTCCCTGTTCAAACAACACTTTGAAGTTCTCTCACCGCCAAGCAGTTTTCAGATTCTCGATTGGATCTAAGCACCTACTCCCAAGCAAAGGGCGTGGGAAGATACTACCGTAGGTGCTGTGAAGGCTAGCCTCTCTACTGCTCCTTGGGCTTCGAACGGCGCTGCGGGAATAGCGCGAAGAGCACCAGCAGGCCGACAGGAAATGATATGGGGCAGGAAGTACCACGAAGCCCAGATGCGCAGGCAGCGACGCACGTCGAGGATCTCGAACGCCACACCAGCGTACTGCATGGCCACCCACGTGATGAAGACCCCCGTGATGTCGTAGAAGAACGCCAGGGGGTGCGAGTTTCCCTTCCAGTACGAAAGGAAGATGGCATGCGGGTACATGTTGCGGTCCTCCGTGTAGTGGAAGTATGGGCGAATGCGGCGGCGCAACTCTGTCAAGGAAAAGATAAGAGTCAGCCAGGAAGCAATGATGGGGATGAATAAAAAAGCAGTGCGAACTCACGCTTGCCCACTTCAACGTAAAAGCCACCAAGAATGAAGAACAGGTAATATCCCGGCGACAGACCCTACGGCGGTCGACAACGCTAATTAGTAAACGCGAAGCTCAGTGCAAGGAGCGATGTCAGCCTCAGCCCTTCACTTACATGCCACAGCGCGCTGACGAAGAATGAGCTAATGGTGGAGAACATCGTCGTCTTGCCCGACTTAGTGAGCCCGACGCGCTGGTAAATATCTATGTATCACAGAAAGTGAGTTGGGCTAATCGGTAAAGCAGACAGGACAGTTTAATTTGCCGCCGCTTACATGTGTTGATCCAACGAGCAACACCAATGTTCCAGTTGTTAATGCCAACACGCATGTTGGTAGGGATTTCAACGCAGAAAATGTCGTTGTTGGTGATTCCGTTCCTGCGACAATAATCGCCGAGATCAGTTGATTTGCAGACTGCATTGAATCGTCTTGTCTTGTGATCCAAATCGTACCATTTTCCAGTCTCCTCGACATATCCAACGCCAGCAATAGCGCTGACAAACTCAGCCAGCGACCAGGCAAGATACTGTATGACATATCACCCAGTGAGGTATTTCCGACAATTTGATCTTGCGAATAATATGAACAGTCCAGTCACGTACATAGCGGAAGCGGAAGAGCATGATGGGGATGCACATACGCAGGCAGCGAACTGCCCAGTGCGCTTCAGGGAAGAACTCGGGCGAGTCAATTTGGTCGACGGGGTGATCGATTGAAATAAAGAATCCAAGGCCCGAAATCTGATTATCAGCATCGATTTTGTCAGGAAACGCTCACTTGTGCACATGATAGCAACAACAACAACAAAAATAGCATACCACAAGAATCGCGAGGTTGCGCAGGTGCACAGTGAGGGGTGCGATGCGAACCTCCTATTGCACACAACAACTGCATTAAACATACGCAGAAAATATTCCAACCCAACTGTGATCCGTACTATACCTTCATCCACTTGATGTAGTCGTTGTACTCGAAAGCTGGACCTGCCAGGTACGTCGGGAAGAAGAAGATGAAGCCTGCGCAGCAGGGTGGAATAGGTCAGATGTCAACGCATCAACAAATTCCACAATCCATGCACTCACCAAAATATGGGATAAGCCCGGGCAGCTCGCGCAGCTCGTTCTTGGTGTTCTTGAGCTGGGTTGGCGTTTTCTTGTCCTTCGGGACGCCCCCGTCGCTGTAGTTAATCGCCAGGCTGCTCAACTTGAGCGTCAGGATCATCTGAGCCGAGTCCCACACAATATCTGGGCTGTAGAACTCGCGGTAGTAGTGGCTGTCACGAAGAAATCAAAAAAAAAAATGCACTCAATACGTTGGATACCACCGAGTGCGTATCTTCCCCGAGACCAGCAGCACTCACCATCCGACCAGGTACGCGATCAGGAGGAAGAGCACGATCTTGCCCACGATCTTGCTGCATTCAACCAGCTCAGCACATCCAGCAGCAGCCCCCACCTCGACGGCGAGTCGTACCGAGGAGCGAGGAGCATGAGCAGGTACACCACCACGGCCGTGCCGACCGTGTGCAGCACCGCGTAGTCGAACACGAACACGCCCGCGTAGATGCCCGCAAGCGCGTTGAACACGTGACCTACGCCACCAGTCAATTAAATTAGCTCAATCAATTCGCCTCCACCGATCGCCACCAGAGCGCAGTCGTACGCGCAGCCCCCGACGGCAGCAGATGCAGCACGGGCGCCACGAGCGCGCAGCTGGCCAGCGCCACCATGAGGCGGAAGCCTGAGACGGGGAAGCCCTCGCCCTCGGCGATGGCGTCCACCTCGGCGCGCAGCGGCACGGGCAGCGCGGGCAGCAGCTCCAGCGGCAGCAGCTCCATCGTCGTCGGCCTTTCTCGAGGGAAATCGGGGAATGACGCGCCTGCCACACACGGCGGGCATCATCGAGCGTAGCTGCTCGGAACAGATGGTTCGGGGATTGGGGGCGAGCGATTGGCGGAAAAGGATGCTAATCAAACGGCTTTCGGCGAATCATAGGCGCTTTACTAATGTGTAGCCATCTCAGTGACGTCAGCGGGATCAAAGGCGCCGCTGGAACGCCACCTCGCGCACGTGGAACGGCGCGCTGGGCACGTTCACGTCCTGCAGCTTCAGTTTGCTGCATGGAATGGGCGGTGGGAGGTCAGTTAGTTAGTTGTGGAGAGTGTGGGGAACGTCAAAGTGTGGCCGCGCACCCTGTTGCAGACACCTGGAGCAACCCTGACCGCATCTCGGACGCTGACAGGTGGTCCGAGTCCAATGTGAGACGTCGCTTGCTCGATGATCCAGAATTCCCAGCAAGTGACAACCGCCGTGCAGACATGTTGTTTTCTGATGCGATAGAGGTCAAGAGTGAAGGCGGAAGGCGATCGCGCCACTCGACAAAGCTCGGCCACATGCGCAGCACCAGTTCCCGAAATCGCTTTTGTCGATGCTGCAACTCATTGTGAAGATGGATGTCAGAGCGAAACAGCATCATAGTGAATTGGGAGCTGCACTCACCTCAGTTGTCTTGAGAGGGCCAACCTCGGTATCAAAGACCCGACGGAAGATGGATAGAGCTTCGTGGTCGTCGACGATCTTGGGGAGCAACTGGAGCACCGGATCACACATGAGGACTACCTCATAAGTTAGCCACAACACTGTAGACTTTGAAGAACAGTCGAGGCAAACAAACCTGAAGACGAGTTTGCGTTTGCCGCCAGCATGTTCTGCATCAAGGACATGTACTCGGCCAAAATCGGGAGCGACACGAATGGAGCTACAATCGTGGGCGGCAACTTTGGCACATATTTCTGGAGTTCTTCAGGCATTACACTAACAGCAACACTTTTGATTCCCATTGAAGGAGGGGATGGCTTGGTGAAAAGGTTTGTGACGGCTCGCCACCCTGTTCTGCGACGAAGGATCTCATCCTGCTCGATATCGACGGGTGCATGAGCAGTGCCTCCCCAAAGCTTCTGCCGAACGCGAAGGGGGTCTGATCGCTTTGAAACAAGGTCAACAAGCGGAATCTTGCACCAGGAGCACACCATTTCTCGAACATCTGGAGGGTCTGTGCCATTTTGGCTACGCTTCCTGCGCGCTCTTCCTTTCTTCAGACGTCTTTGCTCATTTTTGGACATCCGCAGGTGAACAATGAATTCAACGAGCAGGAACAGTCGGTCATTTATCCCGTTAGTGCGAACCAAAAATTTGTATTTGTCTTCTTTGGTAGACTTCTTGGAGAACTCCCACACGTCTTCCTCCCCGGCGTGCCAGTACACAGGTACTTCGTGGATGTTACCTACGACGACGCCGTTTCCAGTCGTCTTGGTCTTCTTGCCAAACCTCTGACTTGTCTTAGCATCCTCGACAACATCTTCTCTCTCTTGAAAAAGGCAGACATGAACACAGCGCTTTACGACGTCATCTTCACGCGTATCAAACGGTTTGGGTACCCCAACAGCTCGTTTCAGCGACACGATTGCTTGTGCCTCCAGCTCTTCTGCTTCTTGGAGTATCTGGCGCTCCATGACAAGATCCTCTCGCTTAGTCAGTATAGATTCTCTGACATCTACAATTTTCTGAGCATTATGAGCTAGCGTCGAGACAACTTGCGGAGATGGAAATGACAGTGCGTGTGCCATTGTGTTAATATTGAGCAGGCGGCAGGTTGCTGCTGAGGAAATCGCAGGTCGAAAGTTGGTTGGGATGTCGAAGAACATGAGCAAATTTCGATCGATGTCAACAGGTGCGCCACGTACAAGCTTTTTCATGGCTGAGCATGCTAATCGCGATGTTCCATCAAGCTTGGAAAGGAAACGATTCTGCCGCTGAATTGCTCGAGGTCCTGTGCCACCGGACTGCCTATAAAATTCTTCCATAGTCTTCATGAATGCAATGAACTCTTCCTCGTTGATGGTTCCATCTCCATTTGTGTCAACGAAGTCCAACAGTGCATCTTGCTCTTCAACGGACAGCTCAACTTGCAGTACTTTGTAAACCAAATATTCAAACTCTTTTTCGTCCAGCACTCCATTTTTGTCAGCATCAAGTGCTTGAAAGCCTTGACGAATCTCCATCTCCCTCTTTTGGGTGAGCAAGTAAGCCTTGCACTTCAGCTGCCTTTTCACGAATTCTACGAATTCATAAAAGTCTAGCCGCCCATTCCGATCCAAGTCGGACCGCTTGAGCTCTTCTTCGAGCTCTTTAGGTGTGACGTCGTGACCCAATGCGCGTAAAACGAGGTCAAGTTCTCGCTTTTCAATAGCATCTGATTTGTCTAGATCGAAGAAATCAAAAGCTCGTCTCAAGGATCGTTTCAAATGTTTGAAGTACTCGGCATCCGATGCTGTCCCACCGTTTTGATCGTCATCACTATCATGAGAATGCCCAGTTGCTGGTTTTTGTCGATGACTTGGTCGCTTCATTTGTCGTAGTTGTTCAACATCAAGTCCAGAGGCGCTATCGCTATTACCATCTCCGCCAGATCCTTGCATATCCTGGGATGACGGTCGAGCTCTCATATCGTGGTTCCCTCTTTCGCGATCTGTTTCTAGGCGTCTTTATCACTCGGCGCTTTCGGGTTGATTGTCGTGCTAAGGACTGTGCTGAATCTCGTCTGTGTAGCTGTCTTGTAGACCCCGACGACTTAAAACGATGGGTACGTCTTAAAGGCGATCGTGGTGCCCTCGACGAGGAGCGTTGGCGAATTGAACGTTGGGAGGCTGTAGATTGAAGCCGATCGCGACCACGGCTAATTGTCTTCGTCGGTGATTTAGATCGTCGCTCCAGCTGTCTTCGTGATCTTGCTGTTGCTATAGTCTTCTGAGTGTTAGTATCTCCAACTGTTCCGTCATCCTCACCTTGGTCATTCCTCTTCTTCTTGCTCTGTTTCTTTATTTTCCTGGCTTGGTTGTCATCGATAGGTGTGGAGTCACTTACATCGGCTGACGAAGCATTCCTTTTTACAGTAGTTGATGATTTTAACCTCCTTCGTGGCTTCTGTCTTGGGGCTGCATCTGAAACCGTTTCCTCACTTTGATTGTCTGATGTTGCAGGTTTTGATGTGCGTTTGGTTTTGCGGTCTTTTGTAGATGTAGTGTCAGATGAGGAGGATTTAGCGTTCGCTTTCTTCCGTTGCTTGCGGGGCTGATTGACGTCCTCGTCGCTGGAGCTCTCTACCTTAGCTTTCTTCTTTGACGCGGATCGCTTTTTTGCTTTGGTTTCGCCCGATGATGAGCTGGAGTCGTCTTGATCTCGAGTATTTGATTTAGAGCTTTTCGACCTGGGACTCCGCCGTGCTGCTTGTTTTCGCGCAAATGCTTTGGAAATACCCCAGCTGAAAGTGTTTCGAACATTCCGCTTCCCTCGTGGTTTCAGCTTGGCGGGTGGGCTATCGCTTGCATCGTCATCACCGCGGGTATTTCTGCCTTTCTTTTTAGTTGATGGAGCGAAAAAACGACATGAACTCTCTGTATTGGATCTGCCCATCGCCGTCGACGTCGTACTCGTTCGTAAGCGCTCGGATTTGCGTGTCTGTGAGCGGGAGTCCCATTTCTATTAACGCCTCTTTTAGTTCGAGGGCATCAATTTCGCCATCTCTATCGTCATCGATAGCATCGAATACTTCTTCTAGCTTCCAACCTTTCAATTTATGTGCCTGCTCAATCAACTCTTTTACTCGTTTGTGAAGCTGCTTGGTGTCGAGATGTTGTTGAGGCTGGACCCAAGCCGCAAACTGCAAGTAGTCAAAGCCTAGCGCCTCACTGTCGTATTCAAATTCAAATCGATCGACGAGAGCAGCCATTTGCTGCCCAGATAGTTTAAAAGCAGGACCGTCATCGAGGTCGTCGAAGAACTCCTCGAGCTTTCCAGAAGGGATCCAGCCTCTTTTGTCCTTGTCGAGCTTTTTGAGCTCCTTCCCCAGGTTGAAACTAGAAGAGGATGACTTCGAGCCGCCGCGTTTTCGGTCGTATTTCGCAATCGCTCGGCGCATCTGGTCTGCTACCTCGCTTATCTGTGCGGAGTCCCGCGTGTTGCACGCAAACTCAATAAACGCTGCATAGTCGACCCGAAGCCTATTCCTCT
This sequence comes from Phytopythium helicoides, assembly GCA_024867545.1. Taxonomy (NCBI): domain Eukaryota; phylum Oomycota; class Peronosporomycetes; order Pythiales; family Pythiaceae; genus Phytopythium; species Phytopythium helicoides. The sequence goes on along the minus strand of JANFNE010000020.1, from coordinate 189,555 downwards.
CACCATCTCCGCTCGAGTCAGCGTCACTTTCCTCCCCCAGCTTTTTGGAAGCAAGTAGCAAGCGCCTTGCAGTCTTTGTCTCCATCGAACTTGACACCCACCTTGCTCAAGCATTTTTCAAACTGCGCCATCGACACATATCCGACCTCGTCGCGGTCGTACTTGGCAAATAGCGTCTGCAGTCTCCTCCTTGCTGACTTGTGCTCCTGTCCAGCTGTCGCGCTGTATACGGCTTCGACCACCGCGTAATCCAGCAATGGCGCGCGCTTCATCCTGCCGGCCTTCTTGAGCCGAGACGCCTTCGCCGACTGCGCGTCCGACTCGTCGCCCTTGCGTCGACGCCTCGCCCTGCCCTCGTCCTTCGCATCTGATTCAGAGGAGGAAGCGGACGAGCCGCGTGGCGGTCGCTTGGCCTTCGAGGAGCTCGCGAGTCGCTTGAGCATGTCGACCACGAGCTCCAGAATGCGACTTCAATCGCGACCTTTTGCGGGTCAACGGTCGGTGACGCTTATAGTACTACCGGCCACCAGCAGCTCAAATGAGAACCCACGCATTTTTCACCAATCGAAGCCCTCAAACACTCCAGTCAGTGGCAGCAGCGAAATTGAAGCTGTCTTTTCAGCCAATCAAATCCTCCCGCTGGAGCCGGGGCGATCCAGCGATCGTCCCGTCGTCACTCGAGGAGCTGCAAGCCGCCGTCATCTCGACTAAAGCCCACGACCGACATGTTCGCCCGCGCCGTGCGCTCGCAGGCCGCCGCCAGGCTCGGCGCCGCGGCCTTCGCCTCCGCAGTGGCCGCTCCACTCGCGTTTCGGCCGGCGAGGAGCGAGCAGCGCGTGTACGCGAGCGGGTGAGGGCGACAAGGCGAATGCGCTGGTGGTTGCGACGGCAGGAGGTTCTGAGTGTGCGACGCTGGGCAGCGAGGCGCTGGGGAGGGGAGTGCGGCTGGAGCTGTGGAAGGCCAAGGTGAGGCTGCGGTGGTGGGTGTCGAAGGCGGAGGGCCGAGGACTGATGCGGGGCTGGCGCAGCATGAAAACGTGGTGGTGCTGGACCTGGAGAGCGAGCTCATCCAGCTCGGCATGACCCGCATCCGCGACTACGAGAACGACGGTGGGCTTGATACCGACTGCAATGCTCTTGGTCTAGTTGCTGACAACTGGATGTGTTAGGCGCGCGATTCAAGCACGACGCTAACAACGTTCTTCGAGCTGCGGTTGACCTGGCGATCACGGAGCTCCCGAACGATGAGGAGGTGTGTGTATTTTTTTCTTTAGGCAGCGACGCACAGTTTGCTGATCATTCTCTGGTATTGCTGCAATGTGTAGGCAGTCGTGACGACGCCGCGCGGGTACAAGGTGGAAGGACTCGTGTTCGAGGACGACGTCAAGGTGTGCGGCATCAGCGTTGCCGCAAAGCCCGACGTCCAGATCGGGTATGTAGTCTGGAACAGCCTTTCGAGGAGTAAATTGTGCAATGTGCTGATTGTTGTGTTGGCTGCAGTCTTCTTCAGGTCCTCGAGACTACGCTGCCGTTTGATGCCAAGTTCGGCGCGATCCTGGTCGAAGAGCGCAAGAAGGGCGATGCTAAGGTACAGCTGATTGGCAGTATGGCTCGTGCCATGGATTGCTCACTGCTATTTGTTGTTGTTGTTGTTGCAATAGATTGTGAAGTCTACTCTCCCAGAAGGCCTGGACGAGCACGAAGTCCTTTTGCTTTGCCCCGAGTTCTCCGCCATCGAGCAAGTGCGCAAGATTATGCATGTAAGTGGTAAACGCGATCTCACAGCATTAGAAGTCCGATTTGACAACGTAAGTCGCCTACCAGTTGCTGCAGCAAGAAGGTGTCGAGGAGGAGAAGATCACACTGGTTACGCTAGTGACCTGCCCGGAAGCTGCTGACAAGTTCTGCGAGGTTTGTACATGGGTCTGCCAACACATCCCATTCTGGCTAAATCTCACCTTCGATATGGTTATTATGTAGACTTTTGGTGATGCTCGTCTCGTGACTGCCTCGTTTGATGCCAGCCGCGACAAGGAAGGGAACATTGTGCCCGGCATCGGTGAGTTTGAGGCTCGCTACGCTGGGGCACCTAGCTCAGTTGTCGAGCTCCCAGACGCCGATGACGAGGAGCCCGGCAAGGGCGACGATGGTGACCTCAAGAAGACGATCACCAAGAAGATCACGTCCTTCTTCTCTCGCGGGTAAACGTTTAGAGTGGCTGAGAACGTAAGTGGAAGCTAGAGCTCAAAAAAATTCGGCAACCAGTTCTAGCAGCACCGTCCGAGTGTGTAAAGCATAAAAAAGAAACTCACTCTGCACATGGGGAATGCAAGAGCTGAGCTTTTCGTGTTGAAGTCGTGTTTGCCATGTGATGCTGATGCAAGTTCTTGACGCTGTGACCTTTGGTGCGCAAAGGGATCAGAACGAAACGCCTATACGTGCAGGTTGAAGTACGTACGTGGCGTACAACTATTCGCCAGTGCAACCCAAGACCTTCACATGCAATCGCAAAAATGCTTGCTGAGCAAATGAGACTCAAGTAGATGAAGGCGATGCAATGCCACCCAAAGCAAAGTGTCGAGAGATAAATGGCCCTCTATTGGCTTGCCGCGCGAGCGGAGATGGAGGAGATGCAGTTCAAAATACTGGAGCTCCGACTCGGAGACTAGTGTACACAGGCAAAACGGGAAATAGGTCGCGCGTCACGCTTCGCTCTTCATGGCCTCGACGGCCGCGGCCGTGAGCGGCTGCTGCGTCTTGACGAAGCGGCCCTTGACGCGCGGCCGCGCGTTCGCCAGCGTTTTCCGCACGCGGTAGCGCACCGTGTGCTGCGAGAGCCGCTTGGCGCGCTTGGCCATGTATCTGCGCAGCAGCTCGCGGCGCGCGCGCGGCGTGTACGCGCCAATCTTCTTGCCCTCTGATTCCTTGGGGATGCAGTCCAGCCGCAGCGGTGGCAGCGTCGCCGGCACCTCGTAGCCCCTGCGCATTCAATTCACCCGTGAGCTCCCACCGCCAGCATCCATCCCTTCCTCGGCACTCGCGCACCTGGACGATGGCTGTCCGTCGTCCGCGCCGCTCTGGCGCGTCCTGCGCCCCTCGCCGTCCGAGTCGTCCGCCTCCGAGTCGGAGACGACCGAGGACGAGCAGCAGGAGCCCGCGCTGGTCCACGCGAGCTCCGCCGGCTCGGCGTCCGCGCATCGCTGCCACTCGAGCACGACGCTGAGGAAGAGCTCCTGCGAGCGCAGCCTGGCGCTGGCCACCTGCGCGTCCGCGTCCGCGTTGTGGCGCTGCAGCTCGGCGCGCACCTGCGAGCGCGCGGCGCGCTGGCGCTCGGCCTCGTCCGGCCCCCGGGCGGCGCCGTACGCGTCGCGCAGGTCCCGCAGCAGCCCGCGGGCGCTCGGCGGCTCTCGCGCGCGCTTCCTGGACAGCAGCATGGGCGTCGAGTGTGTGGCGCGCGGCGTCTGTGGCTCTGGCCTTGTCCCTCGACCTGCTTGCTGGTTGCCGCGACGTTTCCAGTCCGGAGCGCAAAAAACCTTATGGGCAGCATACAATTTCCAAGAGAAAGCGTGTCCCACACGAGTTTTTTTTTTTTTTTTTTTTTTTATAAACGAGTCGGACGGACGTGTGGCTGGAAAAAAAGAGCAGCCATTTGGCGGCTGGCAACCCTTGATGATCCAGCCAGCGGCTCTCGGAGCCACTGATCGGCCCTGCATGACAAGGCGAACGCGCTCGGCGCCCTAAAAAAGCCCACGCCGCTGGCGCCTTCTCCTACAGCGACCTGCTTGTCATGCACACGTTGGTGCTCGAGTCGAGCACCTTGGGACTCTCTCGCTTGGCCGCTTGATTCTGCACCAGCTGCGTGCGAGAAAGCACACACCATCGCGAGACCTTCACCGTACGTTCGCTCCACCACCACCACTATAGCCTTGCAGCCCTGCTCGTGACATCACCGCCACCCAAGGCACGCGGCGCCATGCAAAAAGACACGAGTGCCCGCGGCCCTCCACCGCTCGGTCGCTCGTGTCTCAAACCCAAGCGAAACGACTGCAGGGAATGCTCATGAGCCCCACGGGAGTGACGTCGACACCGCAGGGGCCTCTATTCGGGGCATCTTTTCCGAAGAGCTCACTGAAACAAAATCCCTTCACATAACCTAGCCGGCGCGAGAAGCTCGCCCGACGGACATGCTGAATTTCAAGGTCACGTTCGCGGACGGCGCGTCGCTCAAGCTGCTGGGGCTCGCGGACGACCTCACGCTCGATGGGCTGCGCGCCGCGCTGCTCGAGAAGACGGGCATCTTGCCCGAGGACCAGCACGGTGCGCTGCGGCGATTCCACCAGCAGGTGATCATCGAGGAATCTGACGGACGCTGCTCCTGCACACGCAGTCATGGCGGGGTACCCGCCCAAGGTGGTCGACGCCCCAGGGGTGCGTTGCATGATGGCGACAACGTGAAGAGGCCGAGGGAGCTGGTTGTGACGAGGATTTGCGAGCAGGAGAGCGCGCTGGCGGCGCTGGGCATTCGCTCGGGCTCGGTGCTGGTTGTCAAGGCACCGCTGGGCAGTGGAGGAGGCGGTGGTGGGCCCTCGAGACCCGCCACCGTGTTCCTGCGTCGAGTTGTACCCGCTGACAACAGCTGCCTCTTCAACGCGGTTGGGTATGGCGATCTGTTGTGCTTCAAATTGACGGACACTTTTTTTCACGGTGGTTACTGGCTTGGTTTCTTGCGCTGCAGCTACGCACTCAAAATGGGCAAGGAAGGCAATGGACCCATGATGCGCGGACTCATTCGGGTGCGCTGCTGCAAAGAGTTCGGGATTACGATTCAGTGCCATCTAACCGATGAAGCTGCAGGATGCGATCCTTGCCAACCCGGACATGTACTCGGAGGTCTTCCTGGGCCGACCTGTAAGTGAGTACTGCGCGTGGATCTTGGACGACAAGTCTTGGGGCGGCGAGATCGAGGTATCGATCCTTGCGGCGCACTTCAAGGTCGAGATCGTGGTTTTCGATGTTACGAGCATGAGCCGGCTTTGCTACGGTGAAGACCAGGGCTACTCCCAGCGCATGTTCCTGCTCTACGATGGAATTCACTACGACCTAGTAGTTGAGTCTCCTTCGGCGACAGCCTCTGAGCGCCAAGACATTGCTCTGTTTTCAATCAATGATTTTGCCAAGGTAATGTTGATCATGAAGTAGAATGGAAGAACGTAGTCTGATGTGCTCTGTGGCATTGATGCAGGTCGAGAAGGCAAGCGAAGTGGCTGTTGCAGCGCATCAGGTTCGTTTGAGCTTGTGGTGATGTTACATCTGTCTGCTCTCGCAATAAATCTCACAGGCAACATGTGCATGTGCGCAGAACCATGAGTTCACGGATGTCAATCGTTTCAGCATCCGCTGTCTGGTTTGCCGCCAAGCATTTGTTGGGCAGGTTTGTATCATGAGCTGTAAGTGCATATTTCAAGCAGTCTTTCACTGACAGCGTAACGTGTGTGCGATGGTGCAGAAAGAAGCTCAAGCCCATGCGCAGGCTACCGGACACCAGCAATTCGGCGAAGTGCGGTAGCGCGGTCCCATTAGAGCTGCTGCTGCTGCTCGAATGGTCGATAGATCTTCGAAAAAGCATAGAGTGTAATTACACTACGTTTTCGCTTGCGATTCCTGGTTCACTACATGCAGCGATCGCAAACATGTTGAAGCGCTGTGGTGCTCGCTCATCGTTGCAATTTCAAAGGCTCGGTCAGAAATTATTGTAGCACTTCAACAGGTACTGAGCAGCGATTTACTGTAAAACCGCAGAATTAGCTCCAGCCCGGTGACGACCATGATCAAAAGCGAATCGGATGATTGGCACGGCCTCCAAGTGGGAGCTGCTGCTGCTGTCTCCATGCGGGGCCGAGGTCGAGCAGCTCCTGCCGCCTGAAGATGCGCTGCACCTAACTCAATGTAGCAAGCTGCTGCTCGCTGGCAAGCGCCTTCTCCGCCGCCACTCAACTGACAACTGGGACTTTCCGCTGCTTGAGGAGAGATCGAGGCTTGCTTCCGCTGTCCACAACGTGATATCTCGGGAATTCTACTCGGCCCAGCGTGGACGAAAGTCGAGGCAACGGGGACGTCTGTCTGTTGGGCAGGTTGCAGTGCTTCTCGAGCAGCTGCTTCTGGTAGCGTCAGGGATTCGCCCGGCGTGCCTTGTCGACAACTGCGCTCTTGAGATCGACGTAGCCAGCTTCCTGCTCAACTCACTCGAGCGAATGGAGCCGCTCGGATCGTATCAAGATGTGACTGCAGTGCTCTTGGGTGGCAACATCTTCTTCATCAACGTGCCGGTGTTCGTCCGAGAGAAGTGTCTGGACCTTGCAAGCAACTTTAGCGCGCTCGTGCTAGTCAACGCTAGCTCGGATGTAGGCTTTCCGGTCCTGATTCCAAGTTTGAACTGCACACATGATGCGGAAGATCACAGTCCAGTAGAAAGAAGAGTTCAAGTGTCCGAGGCAGTGCGCTCGGTTTGTGCGGAGCTGCTCGCCGCTCGAGAGTCACAGCCTCGAAAGCGAGCCATCGAGTGGCTGCCCCAAGGTCAACTCAGCCATCCTGCCATCGCAGGGCTGTTGCTCTGTTACCCAGTCGTGTACGACGTCTCTCCCAGCAGCGGCAAGGACTCTCATTTCTCCGACGAGTGGGCTGGTCAAGACAACTGCCTCGCAATGTGCTCACTGACCGTTGTCCAGTCAGGTATCAGGTGTGTATCTTCTGCGGAAATGCCAGCCCTGCCTCAAATCCGATGATTCTAATTCGTATGATGGTGACAGTTTTGCAGATGAGCCCGAGCTGCCATTGCAATCATTCTCCGTCCCGACAGACCTGCTGGATCATGCTGACTTGATCGGAAATGCCACGTCCGACAAGGTGATGTCGACGCTTCCGGTGCTCAAGGCTGGAACTCGACGCCGGATTGCTCGGTCAATCTCTGCTAGCGGCCTCCATCAAGCATCCACTCCAGTGAGAATCCGCGTTGACTCTGCGACTGAGACCCTCGCGCACGTAGCTATCTAGATGCATCACAGGAATTTATTATAGATAAATGCGAGAGTTTGCTTTGTGAAAAGATTGTCGCTCCACTGATCACTCCTTGGCGCCATTGTAGTCGACCCGCTCGGCATGAATGGGCGATCGTGGGTCCTCCGGCAAATCCAGGGAGGTCACACCGCTCTCAGGGTCTTCCATCAGCTCCAACTTCGTGGCGTAAACCAGTCGTGCATACCACCACAGGCTCGCGATGCTGATCGCGCACAGCGCAATGTTGATCCAGAACACCGGCGTCATCGACGAGATGGCAGCGGGCACGAGAGGGAGAACAATGCGCGATACAGACGCAGCCGATCCGAGCAGTCCCATGAGCGTGCCTTGAGGACGGCCACCAAGCAGCTTGGAAAATGCTGCAACAACAACGGCGGTCGTGATTGGGCAGCCGATGCTCCAAACTAGCAGCTCAGCGAGACCAAGTCGCGGGAATGTCAGCTCGGACGGCGCAATTACCAGGAGAATGTTACCAGCCAAAAGCATTCCGAAGCCGAGCTGCACCCAGTTGACGTCCGACATGCTGTGGCGGAAGTACTCAATCGAAAAGTACGATAAAAGTCCAATCAGACCGAGGTAGAACTGGAAGTTGGATGCCTCGATGACAGCCGAAGTGCTCGCTGGGTCGCTGCCGGTGACCTGGAGGAAGAGCGGGATGTTGACCGTCTCGAACACCGACAGAATGCCGCGTGCGTTGAAGTTGAGCATGATGAAGACGATCGCGCCAATGTTGACGATGCGGTCCGGGAGGTTTGTGGGGTCGTTCAGCGGATTCTTCTTGGCTTGCTCGCTAGGCGAGTCCAGCGGGCCGTCATCGATGCTCACAGTCTCGTCAAAGACCACGAGCATCGTGACGATCGTCATGATGTTGAGTGCGATCAGGATCATGCCAGGACACGTGTACTTGTTGAAGTGCACTCCGAGGAAGAAGACGTCCGTGTTGGCGACAAGGCTTCCAAGCCCCGGCGTCAGAGCGTATCCGAGGAACACTACCGTTGCGAGGATCGTGAGGTAGCGCAGTCGCTGGTTGACGCTGGTGAGCTTGGCGACGTTCGCGCGACACACGCTGCGGTTACCGGCGCCAAAGCCCACCAGGAACCGACTCACCGCCAGCACCGTCAAGCTGTTGCTCACATGCGGGTCCGCCAGCACGTAGATGATGTTGCCCACGAGACAAATCGCCGACGACACGAGGTAGACCGACTTGAACGAGTAGCGGTCGCACATCCACCCGAAGACCGTGGACGAGATGAGGCGGCCGACCGAGAAGAGCGAGGTGAGCAGTCCCATGAAGGCGAGGTCTCCGCCGAGCGACTTGGTGTATAGGAAGAGCGTGGCGAGCACGACGCCGCGCGAGGACTCTGCCGAGAACTCGACGAAGTTGACGAGCGCCATGTTGACGTACCACTGCCACAGCCGGCGCGGGTGGCGCTCGCGCGGGCTCGCGTCGAAGTTGGGCAGCGCCTTGGGCTCCAGCGAGCCGTACGAGACCTGCAGCTTGGGGCGTAGCGGCGGCGCCATCGTCGCGGGGGCTGCCTGGCCTTTCTCGAAGTGGGCGGGTGTGGTGCGGTGGTCGGGCGCCGCGGAAAAAGATACGCACGAATGAGCCGCATACATTCCGCCAGTGAAAGCGGCGAAACGCCAGCGACTGGGTGCCAGCCATGCCGCGCTGAAGGTGGCGCCGCCGCCGCATACTGAGCGCCATACAAACGGCGCTGGCGCCGGCTTTGCCCCGCCGAACTTGCTGGCGTGCGTGCGGCGACGCACCTGAGCGCGCGGGCGATGACGCCGCCGGACGCGCGCGTGCGCCACACCAGAAACGAATCTCGAGCCGCGATGTCGCCCCGCCCGCGTCGATTTCCGCGCGTAGACGAGCCCCTGTGACTTGGCAAAATCCATCCAGCCAACGTTGGCGGATTGGATTGGGGCCACGCTGGATCGCTGGCTGTCGCAGGGGTTTCGAGCCGATGTGTCCGCCGCGTGCTCCGTTTGCTGCTGTTGCTGGCTGCGATCTCGACGGCGTCATGCGATCGTGTCGTCACAGATTCAAAAGTGGTTATTTGTTGATGCTCATGGGGGATCCCAATGCTGGCATCTCAGTGCAGAGGTTGTGGGCTGCAGGACGTGAGACGGCGATGCAACTCCATGCGAACGCCGGTGGATCTTTCCACTCATGGATGTTTAATCGATTTGCTGTTGTATCCGTATCCACTCGCTGGCACCAGGGCTGAACGCTCGTCGCCTGGTTGTCGCCTGCCTCCGTCTTGAGTCCGCGCTGCTTGTGAGATCTCAACGCGGCGCAGCCTATATCACGGGGGTGATTTTGCCTTGATCCACTGGTACTACAGCAAGGAAACCCGGACCAGCGGGCCATGGAAAAGTGGATTGCCGTGGCTCACAGGCTAGCCGTCGCCGCGACTGCGAGCTGGCATGGTCGAATAGAGACTTGGACGTGGGTCGTGAGCCAGGAAAATGCGGTCGCTTGGACACCATCTTGCAAATCGCCGGCTGAGGCGAAGAAATCTTGGAGCCGAAGGCCTCACCCTTGCCGAGAGTCCAAGTTGAAGTCCTCGCGCATCCACGACGTAGCTCCCGTTTTGTAAGCAAAGCAAAACATATTGGAAGCCTGATGAACAAAGCGCGGCGACACCCTTGAGCAGCTAGAACTCCACACTTGGATTGCATGGAAGAAGGATCGAAAACGGTGGAGCAAGGATGCAGCCTTGCAACATCGTGCGTTGGAATCCTCGACGTGTTAGCGTAGGAAAATTCTGGCCGCACACGAACTCCAACACGACGCAACCATGGAGCAAGTGGCACGCCTTCAACGCGTCCGAGAAATCCAGTCGAGTTATGCCGTCGAGTCGCCTAGATAGTCCTCATGACGTTCAGTGCCTGGCTGGGCTCCAAAGACTTCATGTAAATGAGCAGCAGCATTCGTGCAGACTCTGCAGAGGCGACATCCCATGCGGTCCATTTACTGGCAACAGTGTATCGTAAATAACGTCCAATAATCGCGGCGCACCTGATGATGAGTCGGTCAGAGTTCAAACTTTGACACCCAAAAGAGGATCCAGCACCAGCAAGCAGCATGAGCAGCGACGCGAAGCCTCTCACCGGCAAGGTGGCGGTCGTCACCGGTGCGTCCGGCGGTATCGGCGCAGGTGCGTGCTCTCGTGGCGGCCTGCGCGCTCCTCCGGGTCGAAAAGAGCCGCTGGTCGCCGAGAACGGCGTGAGAGTATGGGCGGCACACGCTGAATGGGTTGTGTGCGAATCGACCATCGACAGCCATCGCGCAGAGCCTCGCTGGCGCTGGCGCCAAGGTCGCGCTTGGTGCTCGCCGTTTGGAGGCGCTCGAGGGCGTCAAAGCCTCGATTGAGGCGACTGTCGGCGATTCGGATGTCGTGGTCATCGTCAAGACCGATGTCACCAAGCGCGAAGACGTACGTGGCTGCACATGCAACGAGTGTATCCCGCATTTTGCAGAGCTAAACACGCGGCAATTTTCTTTTTTTCGATGAACAGCTGAAGAACCTGGTCGCGCGTGCAGAGGAGAGCTTCGGCCCCGTCGATATCCTCGTCAACAACGGTAAAGATGCAAGGATACTGCATGCCGCGGACACGAATTGTAGCCCTCACAGCAAGCCTCACAATATGCCGCTTAGCTGGAGTGATGCCGTTTGAGCTGCTCAAGAACTGCAATCAGGATAGTTGGGACCGGGTAAGGATTTCATCGCGAGGTCATGGAAATCATAGAGAAGGGGATCTCACTTTGCCCACCGTTAATGCAGACCATCGACATTAACTGCAAAGGCACGCTCAACGGAATTGCGGCTGTGCTCCCCAAGATGCTGGAGCGCAAGTCTGGCCACATTGTCAACATTTCTTCGGATGCCGGGCGTAAGGTCTTCGCTGGACTGGGTGTGTACTCGGCCTCCAAGATGTTTATCGAGGCGGTGTCACAGGTTCGTCCTCGTGTCGATTCGCTGCCTTCATGGTATCGATACCTCTGTCTAATGCGGAGATATCGCTTCCAGACTCTTCGCCTAGAGAACATCGGTTCGGGACTCCGCGTCACCACGATTCAGGTACGGAGGATATCTTGATCGGTATGCCTCGGGTTGCTGACACCACGTCCTTGAAATGCGGTAGCCTGGCAACGTCGCCGCGGACCTGGTCAAGAATGGCAACGCGGCGAGTGGCGTCGATGAAGAGGCGATGAAGCTGTACGGAGAGGACTCGGGCTACGAGGTTCTCAAGCCGGAGGATGTTGGGCGTGCTGTGCTCTACGCTGTGACGCAGCCGCCGTACGTCGCGGTCAACGAGGTGCTCATTGAGCCGCGCGACGAGCCCATTTAGGGTTTGATGTTGGTGCCTTGTTCCAATGGTGACATCGAGAGCCTCCTTCAGGAAGCCACGAAATCGAGTCGTGATGTAGGTCCATGTTGGAAATCAAGTGAAAAACTTCATCTATTGTACAGAGCAGGCAAACCTGCTGCTCGAGGCGCTTGCTAGGTGAAAGAAAGAAAACCACACACGAACACAAACTACCGCGCGCCTTGAAGAAGTTGTGCCCACTAGTTCTTGACCTCGTAGTCGACGCGCTCAGCATGAATGGGCGAGCGCGGGTCGTTTGGCAAGTCCAGGGACGTCACACCGCTCTCGGGATCGCTGATCATCTCTTGCTTCGTAGCGTACACCAGTCGCGCGTACCACCACAGGCAGGTGATGCTGATCGCGCACAGCGCGATGTTGATCCAGAACACCGGCGTCATCGACGAGATGGCGGCGGGGATGAGAGGAAGCACAATCCGCGAGACCGAGGCGGCGGATCCAAGCAGGCCCATCAGTGTGCCTTGGGGACGGCCACCAAGCAGCTTCGAGAAGGCAGCCAGTACCACAGCCGTCGTGATGGGACAGCCGATGCTCCACACCAGGAGCTCGGCGAATCCAAGGCGGAAGAACGACATGCTCTCCGGTGCGATGACAAGCAGCACGTTGCCGGCAAGAAGAGCGCTGAAACCAAGCTGCACCCAGTTGACGTCCGACATGCTGTGGCGGAAGTACTCGATCGAAAAGTACGACACGAGTCCCAGCAATCCCAGGTAGAACTGGAAGTTGGACGCCTCGACCACAGCGGACGCACTGCTTGCATCGCTGCCGGTGACTTGGAGGAAGAGCGGAATGTTGACCGTCTCGAACACCGACAAAATACCGCGCGCATTGAAGTTCAGAATGATGAAGACGATCGCGCCGATGTTGACGATACGATCGGGGAGCGCGGTCGGATTGCTCAGCGAGTTCGCGTCCGCCGCGCTAGTCGGCGACTCGGGCGGGCCATCTCGAATGCCAATCGACTCGTCAAAGATCGTCAGCATAGCGACGATCGTCATGACATTGAGCAGCACGAGGATCATGCCGGGGCTCGTGTACATGTTGAAGTGCACTCCGAGAAAGAAGACGTCCGTGTTGGCGACAAGGCTTCCAAGTCCCGGCGTCAAAGCGTATCCGAGGAATACGACAGTCGCAAGGATTGTCAAGTACTTGAGTCGCTGGTTCACGGTCGTCATGGCTGCAACATTAGCACGGCACACGCTGCGGTTACCGGCGCCAAAGCCCACCAGGAACCGACTCACCGCCAGCACCGTCAAGCTGTTGCTCACATGCGGGTCCGCCAGCACGTAGATGATGTTGCCCACGAGACAAATCGCCGACGACACGAGGTAGACCGACTTGAACGAGTAGCGGTCGCACATCCACCCGAAGACCGTGGACGAGATGAGGCGGCCGACCGAGAAGAGCGAGGTGAGTAGTCCCATGAAGGCGAGGTCTCCGCCGAGCGACTTGGTGTACAGGAAGAGCGTGGCGAGCACGACGCCGCGCGAGGACTCTGCCGAGAACTCGACGAAGTTGACGAGCACCATGTTGACGTACCAGCGACCCAGTCGCTGGCGCTGCAGGGCGTCGCTGCCGGCTCGCGGGCTCACGTCGAAGTTGGGCAGCGCCTTGGGCTGCAGCGAGCCGTACGAGAGCGGCGCGAGCTTGCGCTCGGCCGGCGCCTTGGCGACCAGCGACTGCTGCTGGGCCAGCTCGACCATCGTGGGCTGCGTCTTGGGCTGCGGAATCGGGAATGCGCCGCCTGCGAGCGGCTCGTTATCCGAAATCCGGCGCCTCGCCCTGGCGCATCAGTCTGTCACAATGGCGGGCGGTGGTGACGCCGGCGACACGCCGCGCGCCATGCGGTGGCTGGTGATGGGCGACTGGGAGTCGAGTGACGTCTCTCCAAGATAGGTGCCCAGCACGAGCCAAATCCCACTCGTGCTGGTCCCTTAGGTCCCAAGACGCGCGCCATGCAATAGGGACCAGCACCACTCACCTGTCATCGAACTTGAAAATTGTATGGGGTGATGGGGCGACAGCGAAAAGCGCGACGCGTCACTGAAAGAACCGACCAATCACCGCGCGAGGACGCGACTGAGCCACAACCTGGACTCGCACCAGGCGAATCTCGCCACGAGCAGCACATGGCTTCGGCTTGTGGATCGAGATCATGGCGAATGGCTGCGCCGGATGTTGGTGCAGGAAGGCAGCAGGTGCACCAGTGGACGCCCCGATCTCTACATGCTGCCACCCGCCTTTCTTCCCATGCCCGCGGTGGTGGTCCTCAAGTCGATGAGAAAGGTGAGAGCAACCAGTGCCAATGCGGAGCAGCTAAACCGCATCGGCACGTGGTGGCGGAGCATATTTTTGGCGGCAGCGAGCACGGTTAGGCGTCCATGCAGCAGTCATGCAGGGCCGATGGTCCCGTAGCTGCTTGAGTGGTTTTCATTCGCGTGCACATTCAAGCCTTGAAAGATAGTACCTGTAGGTGCAACTGCCGTGGTATCGAGTTTGTTCTGCACCGCAATGATTCCGCGGTAGAGTAAACACCTTCGAGTACTGGAAGCGAGAGCCATGATGCTCGTGCACCGGTACAGCCCACAGCACGAGCCCCACCGAGTTGTTCCCTCCATCCATGTCAATCATGCGAAAGATCGAATTGGTGTGCACCACACAACTGTACGTAGACCACACAGTGTCTGTCTGTCTCTGGATTTTTTATCCAAGGTAGTGGCCGCATAAAATCCAGACGTTGGTCTGTTCCTTGTTCTGCACTGAATTTACGTTGACCACACCACATGGTGTACGCTACGTGCGCCACACCATATCGCTCAATTTCCGTGCGCCACACCATCATGCCGATTGACCCTTGCACGCCGCGGTAGTTTTTGGTTCGAGGGCAGGATGGCGCTCCAGCTCGCCAACTCGGCCGAGGTACGCGGCTCCCCGTGCGCTCCCCTCACCTCCTGGTGCGCTCTAACGCTTAGCAACTTGCTCTCCGCGCTTCACATCGCGCCTGCGCCGCTTCTCGCGCTCTTCTCGGCCGAGTAGAAGGCGCTCGGCGACTTTTTCCAGCAGCCGAATGCGCTTGAGCAACTCGGGCGGCTGTACTCGGACACGCTCGAGGGCGTCGAACACTCCGTCGACACGGCGCGGCCCGTCGACTACACACACTCGGTGCTTGACCTGGCGGTGCAGAAGATCGTGGGAGACCTCTCGTGGCGACTGCTGACCGAGCCGGATGCGACGCCAGAGTCCGTGGGGGTCCCGCAGCTCGTGGACCTGTGCGTCGATGGTGTAGTGGGCGACTATCTGATCAACAGCGCACCCTACAAGGTGCTTGAGGACCTGATGGAGGGACAGACCATCAGCACGTGCGAGAAGCTGTGGGAGGTCCTGGAGACTCGCAAGCAGAAGCTCACGTCGAAGCACTTTATCGCCGAGGGCCCCGGTCGGACCACCAAGGCGTCGTTGTGCTTGCTGCGCATGTGCAACGCGCTGCTGCGCCGACTCTCCAAGACGCACAACAGCGTCTTTTGCGGCAAGATCCTGCTCTTCCTGTCGTTCACATTCTCCCTCTCAGAGCGCTCAGCCGTCAATCTCACGGGAAAGGCACGTCGGCGGGTCTTTTCGGTCATGATTTGCGAGGCATCGACCTGACAAAAGCGTTTTATTAACGATACAGGTGAATGCGTCCAATGTGACTGCTTTCGAAAATCAAGACGCGTTCGAAGCTGCCGAGGCTGCTGACATTGACAAGGACGCCTCTTCTGGTGCTGGACTCGAGGTATGTGTTGGCCGATTATGTCTTCCTTGTCACAATTATGGCAATGTAACGAAGCCCTCTGATTGTACGCAATCCATGTAGATCGACAAGAGCGCGGCATCAGAGTCTGGGCCAATCGACTACAACTTGTACCGAACCTTCTGGGGTGTTCAGCGGTTCTTACGTGAGCGCGAGCTCAGCACGGAGGATAGCGAGAAGTTTGTACGTAGCTTATGCCTCCTCTGTCGTTGGGTTGAATTGCAGGGTGATACTTACTCTTTTGCTCGGTTTTCAGTTCCAGGAACTGAATGTGGTACTTGCCGCATTTGAGGGCAACGCATTCTCTCCAGACGACTTGGAGCGCACGCGTGACCTAATGGGGTCTACAGCGTCCTCAGGCGGCCCCGGAGCTGACGCTAGCGATCATTACTTCCAGCCCAAGTATCTTACCAACAGCCGCCTCTTCCGTCTGCAGTTGCGCGACCCGATCCTGCGCGAGACCGTGCTGACGCAGTTCCTCATCCAATTCAACAATCTATCTAACAGCGCTCCAGCGCGGAACAACTCAGCGTTGGCTTCTAAAATCCAGCAGCTGGAGAAACGGGTCATGGTGCTGCTCAAGCAGACGCCATCGGATGGAGAAGGATTCAGCGAAATGGTGACTTCCGTTCTCGAGCGTGAGGCCAACTGGAAGAAATGGAAGCTTGACAAGTGTCCGCCGTACGAGAAGTTTCCATCCACCGAGGAGGACAGCAAAGACAGTGTGACAGTCCCCAAGCTCAAGAGAAAGCCGCATGCTCCTCTGCTCACTCAGATCTTGTCTGAGAGCTCTCAGCCGTCTCACATCCTGAATAGAATCAAGGGCGACTCACGAGGTGAGTGGTAGCGCATGTTGGCCTCCAGAATGACGATGGGCTCATGGTGTGTTTTTGCTGAATAGCTACGGCAGTACCTCTAGCGACGTACATGGAGAAATTCACGGAGGCTTGGGATCCGGAAAACGGCATTGAAGAAGAATATTGGCCGGACAAGGACGAGATGCACTGCTGGAGGACGATGCGTGCTGCAATGAGGACAAGTGTGAATCACTTGGATCTCTCGCTTGGTGGTGCAGGGGCTCTGGTGAAGGGCATTCTTGGGATCAACGACAGTAAGGCAGCGGAGAAGAAAGATGCACCGACTGAACCGCCGGCCACCAGCGAAAATGATAGCGCAGTTGAGGCTGGCTCAGAGACGGCCAAGAAGTCTTCTAATGAGACACCCACCAAGCGAGAGCGAAGCGATTCAGGTCGTAGCGTGCACAGCAGTGAGCCGCCGTCGAAGCGGGAGCGCATTCGCGAGTAGAGTCATGTCTTCCATGTGATGTGCATGCTGGTAACTTTACTTCGAAGGAATGCTTTCATCGAGATTTCATTTGGTTGTCGTGATCCTTTCGTCACTATATTTATCCCGGATAGTGTCTAGCTTTTCGACACTGAAGCTGTCATCTGACGGCACCATGGCACTCGATCACACTTCTGCTGGGACCTCAAGGTTGGTACCCGTAGACTTTGACTATGAGCTGAACCTGTTCGCCATGCAGATGCAAAGGTTCCAGTACCGCCCGCGCCTGTATCCAGACGAACTGTGGTTGATTTGGTAGGCATACAGAATCACGGGACCGAGGACTGAATATTCTAAAATCGCTGCTGATAGGTCTCTGCTCGATCTTGACTGCTACGACGTAAATGCGCGAGACGATCGAGTGAGTTCTTTTGACACATTGATTGGTGTTGACTATATCCATCGGATATGGCTGAGAGCACTCCGCACAGGGCATACCGCCAATTGTGTACGCAGCTAAGCGCGGCAGCATCGTTTTACTGCGCCTGCTGCTGCGATACAAAGCTGACATCAACGCTTCAACAACGGTGTGTTCCTCGTGGCTCATTTTGGGAAAACCCTTTGCTAATATTTAGTTACTTGAAGGAACTGGAGACAAGCTTGATTGTTGCCTGCCGAAAGAAGCGCATGCGAACAGTTCGGTTTCTCCTTGAACATGGCGCACATGCTAATATCATCGACAAGTCGGGGTTCTCTGCGCTGCGATGGGCAGTGCAGCATGAGCACTTCGACTTGCTGTATCTTCTACTCCGATACGGAGTTTCCGTCCTTCAGGTAAAGTGCCTTGAATCTTTTTCCTTTGTTGTGCTTTGCTTGTGTGTTGCTTTACAGACTGGACTTAAAAGCTCTTGGTTTACAGGATTCCTACACTCGTGGATCAGCTCTAGAACGTGCTCGGATCGGAACGACCAAGATGCACGCTATTATGTTAGCACTACTTGAAAAAAATCTCTGTGAGTTGAGTGCAAGTGTCGATTCGTTCTTTGTGAGATGTGACCACTGACAATATTGATAAATCAGTGCTTGAGAGACGGAAATTGCTTGAAGGATTACAACAAAAGCAACAACAGGACGAGATTGAAGCTATAGCTATGTTTCAGAAGAAGAAGAAGAAGAAGAAAGCGAGCGTTGCCTCCACTCAGGCAAGTCTTAATGACGCAAAGCAAAAACCTTTCCGAAAACTGCATCTGCGACGATCTGACCGGCGGTCAAGTAATCAGCAGCGGGTACTTCCGGTTTCTTCTCCTGGAGTCATTCGCAAGTCTGTAATTCCTGTAGCTCCAATAGGGTTGGTTTTCTCAATTGGTAGTTATGACGAGGAAGCAGATGAAGGCGAGTCCCGACGCTGGGTTCGCGTAGGAAGAGGAAAATGGAAGTTGCTAACGAATCAAGACGCAGCTGCTGTCAAAAGCATGAGCCACCTAAAAGATTCTTCAAGTGATTCAACAGAGACTGCAGTGATGCCGTTCGCAGTGGACGATATCCAATCGCAAGTAACGCCTGCAAATCTCATCCGCAGCGAAGGGCAGTGGAACGCATTTATGAGCTCCCGCTCACCGAAGAAAGTGGTGCTGATCAAGAGTGCCACGCCAGAGCTGACGATCGAGGATCTGTCGTGACAAGCTGAACCAGAATTCATGTCCCTCGCCAGCAGGGATCTTGCAAAGCAACTGCGGCATCTTTCATGTCCCGCCGATCTGTTGCGCCACACTTGAACTTCACATCAACGCGTTTCACTTTGGCACGAACGGCACGCAGAGAGCAGCAAAACTGTCATCTCCATGTGGCACTAGGGCCGCACCAGTTCGTTGTCGCATTCGATTTCCGCAGCTGAGTCCAAACTCTTGCCGCAGCGACACTCGCCAAGTGTTCAGATGCGTCGGATAACTTGCACCCAAGTGACCATCACTGTAGTTTGCATACAAAAACCAAGATGTCCTGTTGAAATGGGTACAAAACGGTATCCTCATTGCAGCTCTTCGCGGCGCGATCCATCCTGCTCACTCGGAAACTCGCCAGGGCCAGCGCACCCGCCGCGTCTCCTCCAGTTCTTCAAGCTCCGGCACCAGCTCCTCCAGCTCCAGCTCCTCCAGCTCCAGCTCCAGCTCCTCCAGCTCCAGCTCCACCAGCTCCAGCTCCAGCTCCAGCTCCTCCAGCTCTAGCTCTCGACCATGGCGAACCACAGCGACGGCGGCCCGCGCGTGATCCGCCTGCCACCCTACAAGTACGTGCACGTGCTCGACACCAACTCGAACGTGGCGCGCGTGCTCTCGGGCCCGCTCACCTACACGCGGCAGGAGCACGAGCACGTGGTGACGGCCGTGCAGGACATGATCGTGCTCCCTGCGCAGCACTACGTCGAGATCCACAACCCGGTGCAGCGGTCGGCTGATGGTGAGCAGTGCGCGTCATGAGTGGTTGGACAGGCAGCGGATACTGACGAACTCGGTCTTTATAGGAGAGATCATGCGCGACAAGTTCAGCCAGGCCAAGCTGCAGCACGGCGAGATCGAGTACCGCGTGTTTGACAAGTACGCCGAGCCGTTCCCGCTGTATCCGGGCGAGCTGCAGGTCGGCCCCGTCACGAAACTCGTGATGGTTCCTGCCGACACGGCTCTCGTCATCCTCGCAACGCGCAACTTCAACGACCATGTAGCAGGAGACAAGTGGCTGTTTGTCGGACCAGCCACGTATATCCCGCGCGTCGAGGAAGAGGTCGTGTCTACTGTCCATGCTATTGTGATCAAGAAGAACCAGGCACTCAAGTTCCGGGCCGAGAAGAAGTGTGTTGATGCGCTAGGGATCGAGCGTGAGGCCGGTGAGGAGTGGCTCGTGCGCACGCCTGGTGCCTATCTACCGCAGATCGACGAGGTTTTGGTCGAGACTCTCCAAGCTCACACTTTGACGGTGAACAAGGCTCTCCACTTACTCGCGCTGCAGACTTTCACGGACGTCTACAAAGTCAAGCGTCGAGCTGGTGAGGAGTGGCTCATCACGACTGACACCGCCGAGACCCATGTCCAAGACGTCCACGAAGCGATTGTGGGCACAGTGGACGCCATCACGCTCACTAATCGCCAATACTGTGTGATCGTCGATCCGGTTGTCAACGGTGTACAGAAGCGCGGAACCCGTGAATTGCGGAAGGGCGAGACTAGTTTCTTCTTGGAGCCCGGTGAGGTGCTTGAAAATGGCAAGATCAACGACATCTACGTTCTTGGCGAAGACGAGGCAGTTTTGCTTCAGGCAATCGAGCCTTTTGTCGAGAGCCATGCTACTTCGGACAAGACGGATGCTCCTTCAAACATCAAGCGCGAGGCAGGAGAGAGATGGATGGTGCATGGACCTCGAGAATACATCCCTCCGATCCAAGTGGAAGTCCTCGAGATCCGCAAGGCTATTCCTCTCGACACGAATGAAGGTGGGAGAGTTTATTACTGAAGATGGTGATGCATCGCTGAGTGTACTAATCCGATTGAATGCAGGTGTCTACGTCCGAGACAAAAAGTCGGGGCACGTACGAGCTGTCAAGGGAGAGACTTACATGCTCCAGCCGACTGAAGAGCTGTGGGAGAAGTACATTCCTCCAGAAGTTGAAGAGTTGTTGATGGCACAGGGCAGTGGCTCGGCGTACGTAGCTGATCCAGCTACCTCGATCTTCGCGTCATCTCTAGGCAGCGACCTATTCGATCCACCAGAACGCGGGATCCGACTCGTGTAGTCAACTTTGAAGTTCCACACAATGCCGGCATCCAAGTTTACGACTACAAGACCAAATCGTCTCGCATTATGTTCGGTCCGACGCTCGTCATGCTGGAACCCGACGAGCAGTTCACAGTGCTACGTCTGTCTGGTGGCGTACCGAAGCAACCCAACGTGATTCGCACGTTGTGCGTGCAGCTCGGACCAGACTTTATGCGTGATCAGGTATGTGATTCTGTTGCTGTACCTGCTTCTCACGTCTCGCGACAAACTAACATTTTCTCGCCTCAGATCATTGTGGAGACATCCGATCACGCTCGCCTGTCACTCACAATCGCCTACAACTGGCACTTCAAAGTGAACACACAGGATCATTCAGAGGCGGCGAAGGTGTTCAACGTCAAGGACTTCACCGGTGATGCGTGCAAAACCCTCGCCTCTCGAATTCGAGGCGCTGTCGCTGTGCAAACCGTTCGACCATTTCCACAAACATAGCGGTATGTGGTGCAACTTTCGCAACGAAACCCAATGGAGGCGTAGACTGACAGGTATATGGCTCACAGCTCAAATCATCAGGACATCCATCTTTGGCGTCGATGAATCTGGCAAGCTGCGGGATTCGCTGGTGTTCCCATCCAACAACCTCGCGATCACGAATGTCGACATTCAGTCGGCCGAGCCCGTTGACCAACTTACACGAGAGAGCTTGCAAAAGTCAGTTCAGCTGGCTATCGAGATCACGACCAAGTCCCAGGAAGCTCGAGCAAAGGCTCAGGCAATGAAGGAGGACGAAGAGTCCAAGGGTCTGTTGCTCACCCAGCAGCTTGAGAATCAGTCGAAGGCAGAGGAGGCGCGCAAGAACCTAGTCCAGCTCACGGCCGAGTGTGTGGCGCTCGAGGAGGAGGGTGCTGCTGTGGGCAGAGCGCGTGCTGCTGCTCAAGCCGCAGAAATCGAGGGTCTCGCTGCGGTACGCCCACAATCCTCTGCATTTTCATCGAGGAGGACTTGAATGCACTAACAGGCTGCTGTGGTAACAGGTTCGCCAAGCCGAGCTGCGTGCGCAAGCTGAGAAGATTGCGCACGAGGCGCAAATGGCTCGCATCAAGGAAGAGCACGAGCTGGAGGTAGCGCACGCGACGAAGCTGTCGGAGATCGAAGTGCGCAAGAAGCGCGAGCTCATGGCGATCGAGGCCGACAAGTTCCAGCAGATGGTCGGCAGCGTGGGCAAGGAGACGCTCGTGGAGCTGGCGCGCGCAGGACCCGAGGCGCAGGTCAAGATGCTCGAGGCGCTTGGGCTCAACGGGTACCTCATCACAGACGGCAAGTCACCCGTCAACCTCGTGGGTACGGCCGAGGGCATCATCCGCGGCATCGCCAACGGCGCCGCCTAGTGCATTGTCGTACAGTGAGAGTTCGTACAGGGTAGTGTCAACGAGAACAACCAGCTCTGTGAGCTCTGTGAGCATTCGACTGCCGACGACCAGTCACTTCAAGATGATGGCTACAGAAGCCAGCACCGCCGGTCACGTCTCAAAAAGCTTTTTGAAATATTTTTTTCGCGCCTTCCCCACACTTGTTGTCTGTATGCGCGCTCCATCCAATGGCGGCGCTCACCCACATCCTTTTCCACCAATCCCGTCGCGCGCTTCCCTCCCCTCTCTCACCTCCTTCTCTTCCCCACCAAGGCGGCGCCGCCCCGCTTCCCGCCGAGTATATAGCGAATTGTATCGGCGCAGGCGCCGCGCTCCGCTCGTCAGGTCCTGGCGCCGTGCCCCGCGCGCCGCCGCCCGCCGCCGCCTCGCCGCCCCACCGCCCGCCCGCTCGCGCGCCTCGCTCTCCGCCGCTCGCGCCGCCGGTCTCGCGCCTCTCCGCCGGTCTCTGCAGCCCCCAGACGAGCCCGAGACGAGCCAGGGACCATGGCGGACAACTGGAAGCTCGGCGTCAAGTTCCAGGGCCGCTCCGTGGACCTGGTAGGCCGCCTGCCCGCAGAGAAGCGCGCGCTGCTGCGCGACTTCCCGCGACGGCTGGCCGTAGGCACCAAGGCCAAGCTGGCCGCCATCCCGCCCAAGGGCTTCTTCTGCAAGTTCGTCGCCAAGAACGGAGAGGACATGAAGCTATACATGAAGAAGCACGAGTGCGCGCTGTGCGTGCGCTTCACCGCCGCCACCTTCGACTTCACGCTCTACCTGGTCGTGCCCGTCGCGCTCAAGGGCCTGCGATGTCTCCACCGCCTGCGCAAGTCCGGTGCGTGCGTGCTCTGTGTTGACCGTTCGAGCTCTTTTACTGCAGAGAGCTCACAACTCTCGGTTGTGGATGGTGCTGCACAGGAGCGAGTCCAGAGAGTATTAAATCGCTTTGCACAGACCGCGATGGCGTCGTCATCGGCTTCATCGTATCCGAGGTCAACCCGGAGCTCGAAGAGAAGATGCAGGAGCGACAGAAGGGACTGCAGGAGCTCGCATCCACCGTAAAGGCGATCTCGAACACGTTTGGTGACCCGATGCTCGAGTTTGATCTGCTCATCGATCAGCTGGATACGAAACCATCGGCGATTCAGGTATGTGCATTGCCATTGCGTGCAGCGGTACCCGCGATTGGCTCGGTGCGACTGACATTGTCATGCACTTCTGCGATTGCGTTTGCTGCAGATATGCTCGGGTTTTATCATCCGCCATCACAGCTTGCATGAGCGCATTCAAGACAAGCTGTGCCAAACGATGGATGAGATGGGGTCGTCGAAGGGCCGCGCCAACATCCTTTTCGTCGTGCACGATGTCATCAAGTGCATTCGCGCGGGCTTTCCGCAGCAGGATCGAAACGAAAAGATGCGAGGATCGCCGCTAGTACTGTCGCTTGAAAAGATCATGTTTCAGCTTGTACAGAAGCTGCCGGAGGAGACCAAGCACAATGTACGTACTGCGATTGGTGCGTTTGTATTATGCTTGAGTGCTGACTATACTACGCAACGAATGAATAGGCAAATGTCCAAGCAGTGCTGAGCTTTTGGACAAAGTGGGGGTTGGAGTACACGAAACCGGTAGATACATCACGAGAGGATGCCGCCGCATTAGCTCAGTCAGAGGTGATATCTCGAATCGACGAGTCCATTGAGATTCTTGAGAAGGAGGCGGCGATGGTGACCGACGCGTCCACTTCGCCAGTGAAGCCCAGCACGTCACCCGAAGTTCTTTTGTTTATGAAGACTCACAGTATCCAGGCAGGACCATGGGAGGTGTATCTGAGTCGTGCAACTTCGCAAGAGCTCGAAGAGCTCGGAGCAGCGTGCGAGTATAACACTAGCTACTTTCGCTTCAACCACTGGGATCCATCCGAGAAAGGAGGGCGTCGCCATGGCGAGTATTTCTTGCACCAATACGTAAAAGTGCACATGCCATGGCTTGTACACCCATCAGCTTCGGCACCAGCAAGCTCCAGTAAGCGCAAGCGCGAGAAGGACTCGCTCACAATCTTGAGAGAGGCGTTCTTGTGTACTTGGGAGTTGGATCAGGCAGCAACCCGTGCGGTATCCGATATCGACCGGGCTCTTCTCGACGACATTTGGAAGAAAATGGAGACCGAAAAGTGCCAGAATGCGTCTGCGTTTGTGTTCGGCAAGGTGCGACGGATGAAGACGATCGAGTACGCGAAGAACCCGCTCACGGATGTTATCGAGAAGATGGCTGAAGACGAAGCGAACGTCGACAAACGAAAGCTGGTTGCTGAAATGGTTTCAGTGTTTAAGCTGGACTCGATGGCACGCGAAGCCCTGGGGAAGGTGCGATCTCGCACAGACCTCTGCGGTATCGTCAAAGAGATTTGCCATCGCTGTCGGCATCACATGGTTGCGAATCCGTCAGTGCACGTGATCAAGCTGTGCCAGAAGGTGAATGCTGCCAAGAACCCAATGAAGGCATACTCATCGCTCATGAAGAGCATGATGTCGCGCCAAATGAAGCTTGCCACTTCGCTCTTCGATTCGGACGGCCACCTGTACGTTCTTTCTTGAAGGTGTTCTCAGGTATGACAGTTGGGCTAACGATTATGGTATCGCTTGTTTGAACGATCACAGAAAGAAGCGCAAGACTGACAGCGCATCACCTTCAACCGAAAGCGAGGCATCAAGCTCTCCACGTCCTGACTTCAGTGACGCCGAGCTAGCAGCCGTGAAGCGACGGATTCCTAAGCCACCGAAGTTGCTGTTCAAGAAGGTTGACCTCAACACGATCACATATCAGGAGACGAACGACAACGGGACGGTGGGCGTTGCGGTGTCAGGCATCCCAAATGCTGGTCGTGGGCTGTTCAATCTTTCCTCCCATCCATGGCCAGCGTTTTCTGTTGTATGCATCTTTGGAGTGCGACGAATCACAAAGGAGATGCATCACGACGGCTTGAACAAAGTTGCAAGGTGTGGTGAGCTCGGAGAGACGTTTGTGGTGGTCAATGGTGTTGTGCGAGACGTCGAGAAGTTCCAGATTCAGTATGGCCATCGTCTCACGCCGTTTGACGGGCTTGTGGATGCTGATGGATCCGTCGGAGGCTTTCCTAATGACCGCGTGTACGAGTACCCCGCAGACATTTACTGGGATGCCTCAAGTTTCTACAACAATTGCATCTTGGTTCCTGGTTGTGTGATCGAGAACCCGCAGGACACGACAAGCCCTATTGTGCTCGACCAGCTTTACATTGTGACGTGGAAAGAAGTGCCCGTGCGCGGCGAGTTCTTCTTAGCATACGGCACGTCCTACTACGAGGATGATGAGAAAAAGAGTGGCACTACTAGCCGCGGAGCAAGTCCGAGCACAAGCTGAGCTGGCATCATCGCTTCCTCGTCGGAGATACCCTATAGAGAGAAACTTTTGATAGTGTTAGCAGAGTAATATTACCAAGTTTAGTACCCACGGAGTGCGGTAGCCTTCTACTTGATCTCACCCACGCTCAAACCCATTCGAACAATTACAGCTCGCAGGATCGTAGGAGAACAGGAAAACAAAAAAAAACTATAAGACAGCCGAACGTGTTGTGAAAGCAATCGTTCATTATTATAGGAATCGGTGTACCAGCTCGATGTTGCTGGTCTTAATACATTTGTACGGCGGAGATTTCTCTCCAGGCTCGTTCTGTTCGTGTTCTGGCATTCAAACGATGTGGCGGGCGGCGACACGGCACTCGGGGCAAGTTTGCTGCATGCGAAGCCACGTGCGCACGCAGTCGGCATGAAACTCATGGCCGCACGGAAGCTCAAGCGTCTTGTCGGACACCAAATCATTGCAGCAGATTGTGCACTCATGGTTTTTCGCTTCAGTTGGCGACTCGTCGGTCACTTCGATCGGAAGGCTAGCATCTTCCATGGATGCAGAAGCGAGTCGAACGATACGGTCCACAGCCTCTGCGCGGTGGGCCTCCACGTCCAAGAATCGTTCCATGATGTCGAGCGCCATTATGCGTGCTTTGCAGGTGCTGTTCGATCCAGCATCCAAAAGCTCGCTCAGAAGAGCGTTCATGAATTGCTCAACAGCACGCGCCTCTCCGTACGAGCACCCACTGCTAATCTTGGCCTTTGACTGCTTCTCGGCAATTGGCTTGGCCTTTGCGGCAGCAAGGATTCGTCGGCAAGCGCATCCATTCTTCGACTTGGATTGCTTGCATTCGCTCGCGGTGCGCACCATGACGCGACGGAGAGCTGCACAGTCGGCGGCGGGCTTCACGACGACCCACTTGTGGCGCACCACGCCATCTGTAACGAAGCACACAAAGTGTGACGCTGTCGCGGGCTGTCCACGCCACATCCGGCGCAACCGAGAAGACGTCGAAGCAGGCATCGGCGCGCCGGTGGCGTCGCCACACTTGGCTGCTGAGCCCGGCGTGACCACCACGCGAATCGGAGCCGGAGCAGGACGCCCCTTGTCTGCAGACTGCGCCGCAACGACGCCCTCGAGCGAGACGAATACCATGGCGGAAGGTGCGGAGGCTTGCGTGCGACTCACCAAGAGTTGGAATGGAGCTACGAGGGGTGGAAGCGAAGCCACAGCTCGCGAGTAGCCGGATGCACGGAGGCGCACGTGTAGAAGTTGGCGCTCCCACCTGCTTGTCTGGTGAACCGTCGGCGGTTTTCCAGCGAATGCGGCTCCGCCCGGCACTCTACGGTGGTAAATGAGTCAATGCAGCAACTGGTTGTGAACGACTTGATACCGAGAGCTCACTCGCGCGTCAGGTGGTGGAAGCTGTTCCATAGTGAGACCAAGTGACTTGACACGATTGATCTGAATACATTGCGTTCAGACCGGGTTTGTACCGTACAACACGGAAAGCTACTACACCGTTGTATGGACGCCGATCGCCAGCCGTTTCCGCGCGTCAGCGTACGTAACTCATTTCAATCAGTACTCTATGCTATAAACCTCATACATTAGTTTGCGACATGCACAAATATACTCATATGAGTTCAAGTGATTTTGATTGGCAGAAATGATGACTAGAAATCTGTATGTGGAGCGAAAGAAAGTGGGAGGATGGGCCGATGCGGCAATACTTTATCCAAGAAGTGAGACTCGACGCGCGCCCATTGGCTAATCTATTCTGAACTTCTGTGAGCTGACTATTAACCGAATTGCAGTACCTGCAGCTGCGATGACCACCTCAGCTTTGGTGGATATTGACCTTGTGGGCTCTGCGCGTACGCGCACCGAATCGAAACGTGCCGACCTGGCACGCACTCGCAGTCGATCGTCCTGCTTGCTTGTCGCTTCTCATATTGCGTCCGATCCATTTCGTCTGCACAATCGGACGCTTGAAGCATTGGAGTTGCAGATCGATTGCGCTGCATACACCGTGTGGCGTCGCTTCCCGGCTGTGTTCGATCGAGAGCACGCAGCGCGCTCCAGAAATAGTGCTTCAAGTTGGATCACCTTGGCGTTAAAGCATTCGTATACGACGCTGTCCATCGCTGTCACACCGATGCAGCGACGTGCTAATGGGAGCGGCAAGTGATCGATGGAGCAGTGCATGGATCTGCGCTGTGCGTGCTTGCTCCGCCACACATCGTACTTCCTGCATGGCCGATTTGCGAGAAGAGTGGATGCTGCGCTTCTGTGCGATTCACAACAGGTCTGCGTGTTGATCGCAAGCGCTTGTGATCGGCAACGTTCGTTCCGCCCTGCCGCTCTATGCTACTGCACAAAACAACACGGCATCGCAATCAGCTCAGGACGGGCGGACACTTACGCTTCCGTGGACTAATACTCGGCTTCCGCACCGCATTCAGCTCGGGACGGGCAAACACTTACCCCTCAAACTACAGAGGTGACGCTCCGCTTCCACGCAATGCACCACGACATCGCAATCAGATCGGGACAGACGCACACTTACGCTTCGGTGGGGGAAACGCTCCAGATCCGTCGGCGCTCGCACTTCCACCTGCAGCAAAATCCGCTCCAACAACACCTCAACGCTCGCGGATTGAACATGCGCATCAAAACCACAGCTGATCCCGTCCGGTACCAAAACCTCGGTACCCAAAACTCCCTACAGCCAGTCCGCAACCCGCAACAACGCCCCCATCAAGGACCTCGGCCGCCAGTACATGATGTCCTCACCTCGCTCGCAGCAAGCCGAGGGCAAGCTCCACGTGCAGCAGGAGCAGCGCCAGCCAGCGCTCCAGGAGCAGGAGCCACAGCCCCACGACCAGCAGCAGCAGCAGCAGCAAGCGCATGAGGAGGTGCCGAACGAAGTGGCGGCGGCGCTGACCGTCAAGATCGGCGACGCGGCGCGCACGTCGCGCAAGCAGCTGGCGGTGGTGCGCTTCGCCTTCCTGCTGTCCGACGGCTTCGACGTGCTGCGCGCCAAGGCCAACAGCCGCACGGCGCGCGAGATGCTGGCCGCGAGCGAGCGCTTCGTGCGCGAGGACCCGGCCGTGTACATCCGGCCGGGAGCGCACTCCAAGCAGGCCGAGCTCGTCGAGCTCAACGCCTCCAACTTCGAGAGCCGCGTCGCGCGCTCCTACAGAAACTACCTCAGGCGGAAGCCCGGCACGGAGCCCTTCGAGTGCGAACTCGTCACCTACGTCAAGAAGGATGTGGGAGGCCAGCGATTCCGCGCTGCCGTCGCAGCGGCTAGCGGCGTGCCGCCGACACCGATCCCTGCACCCACACCTACAGTGGTGTCATACCCGAATGCTTTCAACGCATCGCCAGCTTCAAGCTTCACTATCCGACCGAGCTTTACGTACGGGGCTGATAACAGCGACGCTTCATACGGAGAGCACACGAACGGCGGCAAGCGCAAGCGGAGTGATACCCCTCCCATCGTAGACGAGGGAGACGGGTACAAGACCGTGCGGATGATCATGAACGGTGCCGTCGTACCAGTGCGCGTCAATGTGAGTGACCTACTCGCTTGCTTTGCGAGCGTAGGGCAACACCAGCAGCAAGCCCCTAATGGTAGCGATATGTCGACTAGAGAGACGAGTTCGATGCACACGTCGAACAGCACAACGAATGAAGGGATGCTTCCGTGAGTTCAATCACGAAAGCGATCAAGTTTTTCAATCACGTCTCGTTTTGTAGTCACCGACACCTTGGTGCAATAATGGAGATGAGTTTGGTGTCAGCTACGTCCTCCAAAGATACATCAGCAGTCATCACAAGATCAATGGACACCTCTCGCATGTACATTACAAATCAAAAGCTACTCTTACCTTACAAACCGAAAGCAAAAAGCGGCCGATGCTCGACTCGCCACTGCTACTGCTACTACCAGTACACTACTCTTGTCTACTTTCTACTCTTTAGAGGCGAGGCGCGAACCAAAATCCGGAACAATCGAAAATGCAGCCCGACATGTACACTTCTGCTATCGCTACAAACTTCAAAACTTGGACAGGGCGAAGTCAACAAGACAGCAGCCCTAAGCAACGACATCGTCGCCCTTAAAAATCAGACGGCGGTAGACCCGGGTCGTATCCAGGCCAGGAGCCACCCGAGTCACGGCGTCCCGAGCCCGCACGACCACCGCGTCTTGGAAGGTCCTCCATCGACTTGAGGTATCGGAACGGCTGCGCATGGGGCGTCAGGGTGGATTGCTGGAGTTGCTGCGGTTGCTGAAAGCCTCCGTGGGGAGACTGCTGAGGCGGGGGAGGCGGTGGCGGCTGCTGCTGCTGCTGAAAGCCGAATGACTGGCCGCCTCGGTGGCCTTGCAATTGATGCGAAGGTAAAAACCCGTGCTGAACGGGCGACATTTGCGATGCATAGCCTGGCGGGAGGTGGCTCATCTGCTGCTGTTGTTGCTGCTGAAGATGCTGCTGAGACGGCTGATACTGATGCTGCCACTGGAGTTGCTTATCAAAGCTAGCGGGTACTCCTGCTGGGCTCGCAGATGTGGATCCTTGCTGCACAACACTTGCCCCTGCAGTGAATGCTGCCGCCGCCGCCGCTGCAGCATTCATCTGCGCAATGGTATTGCTTTCCACTGTCCGCAAGTCGCTTGGGCCATGCGCAAAACGGCATTCCTCCTTGGTGTAGTTGCAATTACCCTTGAGGTAGTAGTAGCACAGCTCAGTCTTGTAGCTTTGCAATCTCGGGGTCGGTGGAGGGAGCAACGCAGGGTTGTTGACACCACCCGGGATGGCAGCTGCAATAGCGGCCGCCGCAGCAGCAGCCGTCGTCGATTGTGCGCCACCGCCTGGCTCTCGCAAATCGTTGACACCGTGCGCAAGAGGACAATCTCGGCGAGACTTCGGACACGTCCCGTTCTCGTACGCTGGGCACAGCCGCGTTTTGTAGCCAACCTTACCGGGGCCAGCTGGAGGTCGTGCAAGATCACTCTCGCCGTGGGCGAATGAGCACGTGCGGCGAGTTTTGTTGCACTTCCCCTGCATGTAGTACATGCAGATCTCGGTTTTCCAATTGCTGCTGCCAGGTCCAGTTCCGCTGCTGCCTGCACTACCACCGCCTCCGCCACTAACACGGTGAGACTTGTGTGAACCACCATGCGTCACTGACTGGCTGGAAGACGCAGTTCCGGCGGTCACATTTTTTCCAACTGTGCTCCCACTCGGGTTAAAGATTGAGTGTGTCTGCACCAGGTGGTCAATCGCGGCAGTCTCGTCTCCATTGAAGCGAACCAGCACGGCCTCCAAGTCTTCCACTGGAATTGCCTCAAAAAGCTCTGAGAGCATGGATAACTTGACTGGCGAAACGACCGTCGAGGTAGAAGGACGCTCCCCAAGTTGACCAACTGCATGAGACATACCCACCATCCCACTCTGGAACTGCTTCGTCTCCATTGCAGTGACGTCAGCTCCATGATGATCCGTCTGATTGTCCCCAGCACTTAAACTCGAGCGCCTCCGACTCGAGACTGAGCCGCTGCCAAGCGATGCGCGGTCTTCAGCGAGCTTTGCACTGGCATCCTTGTCTTCAAGCTCGTCTGTGCCATTGCTGCTGGTTTCTTCGTTTCCAGGTTGCTTTTCTTCATTCAGTAACGAGAGCTCACTAGCAATTGACTTGGAGTGTGTTGGCGTCATTTGCGGCGAGTCCAATAGCGACGATGGCAAAAATTGACCCATAAGAGTTCCGCGCAGCGTCTGCGTACTGGAAGACGGCGAAGGCGGCTCATCGTCGGGTTGGTCACTCGAGTAAAAATTAAAACCCATCAAATTCGAGCCAGGTGGAGGACTCAGCATTGAGCTCCGAGCGGTACCGACTGGTTTGTCAGGTGATGCCCAAGGATTGCTGCTTGCTTCACGGTCTTGCAATGGAGAGCGGCCACTCTCAGATCCGCCTTTCCCTCCATCCCCCGTAATTCCAGAGCTGGATGCACTGGAAGAACGACGCAAATCTGCAACCGCGCGCTTCGTTTCAATATGAGCGAGTCGCTCGTTCACGAGTTCGCGAGTAAGCTTCTTGACAAGTTTCTGGTGCAGTGCAAGCCTTTCCGCTGCAAGAGCCTGTTCTGTCTTCAATTCTCCAACGCTGTGCTGGAGTTCACGAACGCGCTGGCGCGTCGATCGCAGCTCTGCGATGAGCTGTTTAATGTCTCCCGGGTCGTTACTAGTGCCTGGCTGCATTAGGCGAGCGAAGATGGCGTCGTCCGAGCCGCCCGTCTGCAGGATGAAACGAAGATCGGTCGGAAACGAGACATTGGCGTCGGTCGATGCACCAGGAGCGTCCAATTGACATGAAGCAGCATCGTCATACATAGGATCATAGACACTAATCAGTTCCTGTGCTCAGGAGCTAGCAGCATCGAGCAGCCGGACAGACATGCGGCGTCCGACCCATCTACGTGCAGTGCATCGGTAGCGGAAAGTGGGTCGGGCGCCTGCACCGTCGACGAAAGTTCGGAACGTACCGCAAGTTGGTCCGGTGAGATGTCAAAATCGGTCGAGACGTTCGCTACGACCTGTAAAACGGCCAAGCAGCCATACAGAACGGGTCGTTAGCCACCCAGCTAGTCGCAAAAGAGTCTCCGGGCGTGCGTGCGCGAGCTTCCAGGCGCGTTCCAAGCCCGGAGCTTCTTTCTTCCTTGTGTCATGTGCCATGTCATGCTGCCTCCTTTACCTTGGCGAGCGCGTTCTGGAGCGAGTCGCTGAGCTGGTCGGACACGCGGCGCAACAGCGCAGCCGGCGACGTGTCGCGGGTGCTGGCGCGCGCGTCGAGCGTGCGCGCATCGCCCGGAAGGTTCTCGGCGGGTGCCAGCGTGCTCGCGGTGTCGGTCGTCGTGCTCGGGTCGGCGCGAGTTGCAGTGTGCGCGTCGTCCGGGTCGGGGTCCATGGCCCAGGATGAGGCTGGGGGCAGTCGGCACGATCTGTTGCCGCCGCGCTGCTGGAAGTGGCTTCGCTGCAGTGGTAGGAGTAGCACCGGGCAGCCAGACAGGCAGGGCGATGAGCGAGTGAGAGACGCGGACTCGGAGCTGCAGGCGGCCGAGCGCGGTGCCCCTTTGCAAGCCGCGGCGGTCGAAAATGGGCGGAACCGGGGTGGCTCTTCTGCGCAGGGCGGACGAGCGAGCGTGGCGGGCAGCGAATTGTTCTCGCAGGCACGGTTTTGCGGAAGAGGGCCGCTCCAACTGGTGGCCGCCCAGGGCTGCTGGTCTCGAGCCCTGGCCCGCCCAGAGGCCGAGAGTGTGCGAGGGCCGATCTGCGACGTGCTATCTTGGAGCTCGCCTATAATAATCCTTCCGTAAAACGCCGGCGATGGATACTCGAGCGCCAACGTGTCGCACAGGACGGCACAGGATTATCCGCGAGGAGGCCTCGGCCCAAGATAATTCCCCCCCACACGTGGGGTGGGTGGAGCGGCAATTGCTTGGTCCCGGCGACGCACTCGAATCCACACGGAGGATGTCTCTGCAAACAACCACAGGCAGCGACTTGTCTTTTATTTTTATCTTGTATCGTACACTCACCACGTGGGTGCCCCCGGAGCTGCTTGCAGCCGAGTTGCCGCTCCACTGGCCACAGGCTCCACCACAGGATGCTGCGGACAGGAGGAGCGCGGAAAATGCGCGCATCAGCAGGTACGGCGGACACTCGCTCGGCCAGCGCGCCTTTCACATAGCGTCCAACTGTGAATGGCCGTCATGCCAACAAAAAAGTAGAAAGCGGCGAGGTGATGAGGTGGGGCTTGTCCCCGCGTGCATCAAATGAGTTCAGTAGTTGTGAATGCACGTGCATACGCAACACGATAAGGAATGGACATGACAGTCGAGGTGATGACGGTCCGATCGATTAGGGCTGCATTAGGCGCATGCGAGCGGTCACACGAGAAGGCTCTAGAACAACAGAACCAGACGCCGACGACGTCGGACAGACGGATGGTTGCATGCCATGCCTTGCTTGCACACAGAAAAAAAAAATTCGACCTACACTTTCCTCGCACCTACGATTTACGCCGCCGAATTAGCGACTGATTTTTTCTCGTTTGATCGGATGGCTGGCTGACCGCGCGTGAATGAGCAGCAGGCAGCAAGCGCTTCTCCGCTGCGATTTGTCCCATGACGGGATCTTCACTCGCCAATGACTTGGCTACTCTATGCTGGACCCGTGTACCGTACTCGCCGAGGCGAGAAAATATCGGAGCCCGTGGGGCGAGTGGCGGTTTCGCATGTCCTTTTGCTCGTGTCCATTCAATCGCCTTCATACCAAAACTGCGCTGCTCTTCCGCCCTCGGGAGTGAGTGATGGTAAAGCCATCATCGGCAGCGAGTGCCCACATGGCTGCCTGCCACGTCGAAGATCAGCAAGTGAGCGCTGGATCCGACAGATCCATCAGCATGATCCATCCATCCACTCGAGTGTATCGGCGCGCCGCTTCACGGCGTGGCCAAAAAAGTAGAGCTGCGCAATTTTTGGCTGGCTTTTCTGCTTTTTGAAGTTGACGGACACTCGCGGTTTGTATGCGGGACCTGATTTCCTAAAAATTGGCATTCGATGGTACTTTCGCGTGACGTGGAGAGTGGATTCAGCTCCCAAGAGTGGCACCGAGTGTGGCCATGTGACCTTTCACGACGCGCCAAAGCCGAAAAGTACCACCGCTTCGACATTCGAAAACTACGGTACGCTTCAACTCCCTGCTCGCCATAGAGAACTGAAAAAAAAGGCACGCGATCTTTTGAGACGCGAACGGATTTTCAAATCCTGCTCCTCCCCACGAACGAAAAAAGGAGCGGCGGTTTCGAGCCGCTGCAGACCAACCAATCGAGTTCGCAACCTGCCAGCTAGCTGCAACATCATGCTCTCGTGCTTGCACTACCGACTCGACACAGAACGTTGCGTCATCGCTGCTGCTTGAAGTGGTCGAATCTTCCTCCTCTCCTGAAGCCATTGTAGCTGGATCCGCCCGAGGCCTACACGTGGTCGCGGGCAATGCGCTTTTCCCACCGCTTCTCGAAGAACGGGGCGCCGTTCAGTGTCACGACCAAGTGATCCTCAAGCAGGAATGACGAAGTGTCCGACGTCATGGAGCTGTCGGTATTCACCGTGACATGCCACGGCAATGTCGGGTGCTCAGCGGCGTCCTCGCGACTCACACTATCGTCTTCACCAGATATGTTTTCACCCTCGGAGGCAAGCAGAGCGCTGAGCGCTTCCGGGGCCAGCTTTTCGTATGTCAGAGAGCGCTGAATACTGACACGAGGCTGTAGACCCTTGCCATCGAAAGTATACGTCTTGACAGCAGTCTCCTCCATCGTAATGCCCTCATCGACAAGAACACTCTTGCCCTCATCTTCGGTGACTTGCAGCTGTTGAACGGGCTTCGAGGCATCTGTCTCCGACAAATGGACCGTGAGCTGGCGCTTCATCGGAGCTGCGTCACGCACAGTGATACAGCACGTCGGCGTCCCCTTCTCCAGTGGATACGTCTCAACAGGACAAATGGCCTCGGCCTTTTGCTCGAGCAACGGGAGCCTCAGCGAGTTGCCCTCGGTGAACGAGATGACAAGGTTCGTTGGCTCTGGCGACGGCCACACCATCGGCCAGTAGTGCGGCGTGATTGCAAGCACGATCTTGTGACCGATTGGGACCTTGTACGCGCACGAGTTTAGCTTCCAGTCAATGCGGACAAACTCATCAGTAGGCATGATCTCGAGATCCTCTGGACCATGGCCCTTGCGGTGGCTCAGGTTGAGCACACCACGCGAGATGAGCGTCGACGTCCCAGCAGGAGACACATCACACAGACGCGCCATCACCAGCGCCTGGGGTTTGTCGGTCTTTATCAAAAAGCTGACTTCGGGGTGCCCGATGATCTCGACGGCATCCGTCAGGGTAGACGATGACCACGTCGTTGCCAATGCGTCGTCGCATGTCTGGTCTCCGGGCATATCCTCGCCTCCAAATGACAGCCACTCGCCACCCCACGAGCCTTGCAGAGGATGCCACTTGATGCGTCGTTCACCATCGCTGGTCAGTGGCTTCTCGCCCTTGATAATGTCGCCCGACTCGGTACACTGGAGCGTCAAGAACGATTGATGCAGATCGCGTGCGTCGGGCACAGCACGCCAGTTGCCGGGGTACTCGAGAATCTTTGCAGTCGGGTTTTCAATAACGTCCTTGACATACAGCTGCATGTCTGGGTAGCTAGCAGCTGAGTTTTGGACTCCGTTGAGCGAATACTCCCACCACTCGCGGCACATTTCAAGGAAGCCGACCTGCGGGCCGGGCGTTGCCACGTTCGGCCACTCGTGGCTCCACGGTCCGATCACACCCTTGCGCACGCAGTTCTTCATGGACGCCATCATACGGAAAATGCCATTGTAGTACCCGTCAGTCCACCCACCGATGGCGAGCACGGGGCACTTGACGGTATCATAGGACTCGCAGATCGATCCATGCTTCCAGAACTCGTCGCGCGGCTGGTGGGCGAGCCACTCGTGCAGCCACGGGTCCTGGCGCTCGAGCCGCTCCCTGAACGCTGCACGCCACTGGTTTTCGTCTCCGACGACCTCGGGCATGGGCGGGCGAGAGTTCCACGCGAACATGACCGAAGCCCAGCTCAGCGCCTCGGAGCCGAGCACCGTGCCGCCCATATAGTGTACGTCCTCGGCGTACCGGTCGTCAATCGAGTACAGCGAGACGACGCCCTTGAGCGCGGGCGGCGCGAGCGCTGCGATCTGCAGCCCGTTGAAGCCGCCCCAGCTCTTGCCGAACATGCCGACGCTGCCGGTGCACCACGGCTGGCTCGCCAGCCACTCGATGACCTGCACGCCGTCATCGAGCTCCTCGCGCGTGTACTCGCCCGCGTAGTGGCCCTCCGAGTTGCCCGAGCCGCGGATGTCGACGCGCGCGACCGCGAAGCCGCGCTGCGCGAGCCACGTGTGGTTGCGCGCGTCTCGCGGCGCCGTCCAGTCCGACTTGCGGTACGGCAGGTACTCGAGCACGACGGAGAAGCGCTCGGGCCCGCAGTCGAGCGGCTGCGGCAGCCAGAGCCTGGCCGATAGCCGCACGTCGCGCAGCGGGATCCACACGTTGTCAACGACACGCACGCGGTGGAGCGCCATGGCCGTCGATCTGAAGTGATGAGGAGCTGGCGATTGGCGGGACCGCCACGTACCACATGGGGGGAAGGTTGAAGTCACTCCAGCGAGAGTGACGGGTACGAGTGTCTGATTCCAAAAGACGGTTTGTTGCGTACCAGGTAGCCATTTCACCTGTTAAACAGGGGGGGAGAGCGGTGACTAGCGAAGCGGTGGCCGGGACGGCAAGCGGTGATGGCAGGCGTGACGGTGCTCTACGGCTCACAGACGGGCTGCGCGGAGAGCATCGCGCAGGTTGGTGGACTCGCGAGCGTCTGGGGAGCAGTTTGAGGTGCTGACGGCCGAATTTGGCGCGGTGGGGGCTCGGATTCGGCAGCAAATACACAACGACGCGCTCTCGCGGCAGCTCGAGGCGCAGCTGCTGCCGCTCAACGACTTCCAGAAGGTGCGAGAGATGAAGGGCGTGGAGAGCTACAAAGGGAGCTGGCGGACTGACGCACGGGGCGGCAGGCCAACATCGAGAGCAAGCCAGGACACCATGTGATCATCGTGTGCTCGACCACGGGCAACGGCGAGCCGCCAGACAACGCCGGCAAGTTCTGGCGCTACGTCAAGCGCCGCACGCAGCCCAAGGACATGCTTGCCAACCTCTCGTTCACGGTGCTCGGCCTCGGTGACACCAACTACGACCGATTCTGGTTCGACTCGTCGAGTACATTTTGCTTTTTGGAGTGAGGGATGCTGACTGGAGACGGCATGGTTGCAGTTACATGGGCAAGAATATTGACAAGCGCTTCGCCGAGCTTGGCGCTCAGCGATACTACCCCATGTGTACGCAAGCAGTGTTCTTTTAGCCGGAAGCGAGCTTCGGTGACTCATGCTTCGTGCCTTTTCCATTGCAGGTGCGGCGGACGAAGCGCTCGGTCTCGAGGACATGGTGGAGCCGTGGCTTGCCGGCTTGTGGGCGGCCTTCGATAAGTCGTACGGAACTACTGGAGGGGATGATGATGCCACTGGAACCAGTTCGGGGTCCGATGTCGGTCCTGAAAGCGAGGTGAAGTCGGCTGACGAGAAGGTCCAAGATATCGCTGCACGTGATGACGCTGATCTCCGCAAGTACCTTCCTGCAAACTTGATTAGTTACGAGAAAATGTTTGGCCCTCTGTCTGGGCCGACGCAAGCTCCTGATGACGTTCCCCGACTTCAAGTGGCAGTGTTCCAGACGCAATACCAAGACGAGCAAACTACTATGGCGACACCTGTAGCGTCTGATGTTGATTCCGAAGAGTGGAGCATCTCGAACCCGTTTCTCGGGTCCATTGTCGCTGCAAAGTATCTCACCAGCAGCGAGTCTGAGCGCAAGGTGTTGGGATTGGAGATTGATTTGGGCAACTCTGGAATCCAGTTCAAACCTGGCGACTCCATTGGTGTAAAGTGTCCGAACCGCAGCGACGAAGTTGAAGCGCTTCTTGCTCGACTCGATCTAGATGGTTCGAAAAAAGTAATTGTCGAGTCTACGGCGTCATCCGGACGATCCTCAAAGAAAGCTGCCACGAGCTCGAGCCGATTCCCAACCTCTTCAACTGTGCGAGATCTGTTCCTCCATTACACGGACATCCGAAGCTCGCCTAAGAAAGCTGTGGTTCGCGCGCTGGCAACTTACTGTAGCAACGTTGAAGAGCAGGCTCAGATGTTGGTGCTCAGCAGCAAGCAAGGAGCCAGCAAGTACAAGGTACGAGGTGACGCCAATTCTTTTGACCCCTTTTCTCAGGCTCTAATTCGTGCACTATGCTTTGTCGCGCCTGATTGATAGGCTCTTATCGAGGAGCAGCAGGTCTCTTTCCTTGAACTGCTGCTGCTATTCCCGTCATGCCACCCGCCACTCGATCATGTTCTCAGTCTTCTCCCCCAGCTCATGCCCCGCTACTACTCGATTGCGTCGTCGCCTCTCGCAGACTCGAAGCGCGTTACGGTCGCGTTTACAGTGGTTGACTACACTGTTGGCCCGCAGGGCATTCGCAGACGTGGCCTTTGCACCAACTGGCTTCAAGAGATCGCTCAGCCTTTGCTAGATGGCCATTCTCAATCGAGCGGGGAAGCTGCTGTGGACGTCGGCATCAAGGTCCCGGTGTACCTTCGCCCTACGCGCGACTTTCAGCTCCCGGCTGACCTGCAATCGCCTATGGTGCTTATTGGACCGGGCACCGGTGTCGCTCCGTTTATCGGATTTCTCCAGCACCGACAATTGCAAGTGATGGATGCCAACAAGAATGGCGGCGACGAAGAAGTGCCTGCATCGACCGAGGCTGGACCGATCTCGCTGTTCTTTGGTTGTCGGCGCAAGTCAGAAGACTGGATTTTCCAGAACGACATGGAATCTTACCTCGCAAACGGCACCCTCTCGTCTCTGTTCACTGCTTTTTCCCGCGACCAGGCCGAAAAGCGCTACGTACAACATGACTTGATTGCCAATGGCAAGCTGGTCTACGACCTTATTCACGAAGGTGAAGGGTTTGTGTTTGTGTGTGGCGACGGCGTGTCAATGGCACGCGATGTGCATGCAGCGCTGGTGCAGATCGTCGAGAAACATGGCAACTTGTCGAGCGAGGACGCTGAGGGCGTACTTCGTTCGCTTGCTGGTGCCCAGCGGTATGTACGTGACATCTGGTAGCTCAAGAGATCACGCACGGTCCCATTCCGCTTTCGCGTTTGTTCGCGCACGCCGTTATCAAAGACGCCGCAGCGTGAAGGAGAATCCGCTCTCCGATGGAAGTCGCAATGGGAAGTAGTCGCATCCAACCAGAATCTTCCATTCAATGTGTGAGGTTCAATTTCAAACAAGTTGAGCATTGGAGATACGATTGTGTGATCGTTTCAATTCCAAAGAGTCGCTGGCTGTTTCCATTGTGCAGCCTTTGCGTCCTTGTGTGAACGTGCACACTTTTCTAGGTGCCGCCCCGAGTCCTCATTCGCTCTTCTCGGCAACACGCGGCAGTTGCATATGGCGGAGGAACGTGGCAACAAGCTCGTTGAGCATTTCATCGTTGCAGTCAAGCAGCCCAACAATGGTAGCACTTGAACGCGATAACTTTACTATGGTCGAGGCTGAAGGCTCGTGTGATGGACCTGTAGGAGCCGAAATGATTAGCCGCTATCCACCCGGCAGCTCCGATGATCTTGACTTCTGCCGCAGCGTGACCATGGTATAAATTACTTAGTATTGGTGTCATCGCTGCTCGTTCGATGTCGGTGACTGATCATTTCGCCTGTTGGGTGTGGGTATTAGTTCATGTTCCCGAATGGGTTTGGGGCAAGTGCTTGGGATAGTGGATCACTCCTGCCACTGCCTCCAACCCACCATGTCTTCGCGCTAACTGACGTGCGAGGAGATCGCCTATTTGGCGCTTCTCTTTGTTTCTTCGAAGCTCCAATCTTGTCAAGGCGAACGTCAAATGCAGGTAATAACAACGATGAAGATGTTCCGTCATCTGACAGGTCCGCTGGACGTCGGCGTGCTACAACCTCTGCGACAAAGTTGCACGCAAAGGCAATCTGTTTGCTGAGTCGACGCCCCATGTATCTCGGTCTACTACAGTATCTTGAAGAGCTGTTGCTGCTTGGGCTGCGACAGTCTGCAATCAACAGAACAACCAGAGCAAATTCTTCCTCACCTCTGTGGTTTGCAGTCGAAAAAACTCTGTGCAATCTGTTTCATGAGGTTCCAGCTCCTATGAGATCTCTCGCTATTCAAGTGACCGTCGCGGAAACTGAGGTCGTCTTTCAGCGTGATCTTCCGTTCGAGATGGATGCTGAACTTATGACGATTGCATTTATGGCACTAGAACCATCGCTGATTGTGCGTCTAGTGCTCCATGCGTTACTGGAGCATAGAATTCTAGTAGTCGTTGGGGGCAACTCATCCAGCAATGGGAGTGACACCATCGTTGCTACTGCGATTGTCGAAACCGTCCGAGCACTGCTTTTCCCATTTCAATGGTTGCATGTGTCCATACCGAGCGTCCCCGATGCTGTCGACTTGCCTACGTTGCTTGAGGCCCCAGTTCCTTTTATTGCGGGTGCATGCTCGAGTCAACTCGCCGGTCTTGAGGTACCAACAAATGTGGTGAAGCTCGAGTTCATTGGCAACAGATTTGTTCTCAATGAAGGTCACGACAAGAGCTATGAAGATAGCACCAGTGGTGGTGTTGCTAGAGGAGAGGACACAATCAAACTACATACACTTCCGGTGTGTGCGACAGAATTGCTTGCTCGGCTTTCAGCTGCTCGACTCCCTGATAATCGAATTCAGAAACGAGAGCTAAACCAACGAATGTGGGATCGACGAATCCATTTGCAGAAAAGCTGCCTGCTCGCGCCTTCTGACTCTCAACGAGAGAGTGAGTCTCGCCGCAAATCATACTTCCTCGTGCGCTCAGGGATGATGCATCGAAAGATGATGAAACAGTTTCTTGAACTCGCAGCTAGCTTGTTAGACGGCTTTCCTGCGTGTATTCTAGCTACAGTCGCAGCACAGTCCCCAAATCAACCCAGTTTTGACCAAGAGAAGTTTGTGCAGCTAAAACCAGCTCCCGATCAGGTTTGTTCACTCTGTTACGCCACTATATAAGGTGATCAAAGGAAATACTGACTTACGCCAACTATGACAGATTTTCTACAGGCAGCTAATGAGGACTGCGCATTTTCAGGCTTTTGTGGTTCAGTATCACGACTATGTAGCAGGCGCGCTATCTGTTGATGATGCACTCAATATGCAGTTTGTTCTATCGCGACTGCTCCAACCAACACGAACAACTGGTCCGACAACCTCCTCGGCTCTATCGACATTTACAACGACTCTTTCAAACATGACGAATGTTAACATAGGCTCTCAAATCGAGCAAACAGTGGCATCTCCAACTACTAGCAGTTCCGCTTCAGCCAAGACATTCGTGGCTCAGCCACCCGATGTTATCCGTGCACCTAGTATGACTTCTGTTGCATGCGCGACTCGGCGGCAAAGCTCGGGGCTGCAAACCTCCGGAGGAACTCATCCTAGCGAGAAGGTTACGATGATTGGCGCATGGGGTCAATTTCCTGACCTTGAACCTTCGTCGTTCGGCAGTCCACGCATAGTTGTTTTTCCTCGCCAATCTGACGATACGGTCACGCTTTCACTTGGAACACTTGTTCCAAAACCTAATACGAGATCGACTCAGCAAAGAGGACCATCGAAAGATGTGGGACTTGAGTGGATGCAACAGCTTCTCCAATCCGTCTCCAATTCAACGAAGCGCCTTAACGCAAAAGATGAGAAGCTCATGTTAAGTCATGGAGACCGCAAGCAAAATATGGGAGCCTCTGCTCCGTTTAGTCGATCTCGAACAATTGACCGACTAGGTATATCGACTGATGCTGCTTGTGGAAAACTCAAATCTAATAGCCGAATGGCAGAGTACCATCGCTCTCTGACCCAACGTGACGACTATACTGGAGATCTCGCTAGTGGAGTGACATCTGCAATGATGCTGAACAGGTTTCACACCATGCGAA
Source organism: Phytopythium helicoides (assembly GCA_024867545.1). Classification (NCBI taxonomy): domain Eukaryota; phylum Oomycota; class Peronosporomycetes; order Pythiales; family Pythiaceae; genus Phytopythium; species Phytopythium helicoides. The sequence goes on along the minus strand of JANFNE010000020.1, from coordinate 147,729 downwards.
GCCCCCATCTTCGTGATGCAAGGCACAAAATTGGTCCAAGTCGAGCCCGATCGATAGCTGCGTTAGCAGGAACAGCACCTTCGGTGTGGCTTGCTACAGTGGCAACGTGTGGCTGCTGCGAAATCGTCACAAGGTTGACACACGAACTAGTTGATGCTCAGAAGGCCATTGAGTCATTTATGAACGAATACACCGCATCTGATATCGTGGCTCGTGGACTAGAGCGTGTAGCCGATCGGAGTTGCACTTTGATCGACATTCTAGGTGATTGCGGTCATCCAGCAGAAGCGAAGGCAGTGTTTGAAGACTGTCTGATGAAGATTTGCCACCACCGAGCAAAAGAAAACACCCTGCGGTGCCTTGAAACCATTGCAGATAACAGTAATGGGGGTTCATGGAAACTCTTCAGCTCGCTTGTGCGCTGTTACGTGAAAAACGGGCTGGTACAACGCGCATTCGATCTTTTGGTCCAAGTAAAAATTCGTGATGAGAGAATGCTGGATCCATCTCTTGGGGTACTAAGTTTCTCGGCGAGTGTTGAGAGTGCTGAGCGACAAATTGTGCTCCAAAGAATCTACGCCACATTTTCCGCTGGGAACCTGGGCTTAGCACTTGGGTCACGCGAACCTGGTATCGACAGAGGCTGCATTGTACTCTCAACGGGGAATTGTGCAAAGAATGAGAAACCTGTGGGTCGAGATCAAGCTCCATCTGCCATCGTTGAGCCAAACGATCTGGTTGAGACCGTAAATGGTGAAATGGTTCTACACTATCCGTTCCCCATCATTGTTGCTAGACTAAAGCGTGCATGCCGCCCAATGGCCGTGACTTTTCTTAGGGGAATGGCAAAAGCCAACAGTCTTCACGCTTGGTACCACGAGCAGTCGACACCAGTGCAGTCAGCAAGTGATCTCGCGTCCGCTATGGCAGCATTGAGTTGGAGTTCTAATAGCGCTAGTAACACTCCATCTATACCTCTTGTGGACGATTCAGCACCGCGGTCGGCACTGTGTGATCGATTCGGACTTTTGCCAGAGCGTGGGATCTGCATCATAGCTGAAGCCGATTGCGCCGATTGTGGTGCTCGCTCCTCCTTGGCGGATATCCAAGCTGGATGGTCTTTGAAAGATGAGAATGATTATACCACGCGGTGCTCACGCTGTGGACGAAGGTACGTTCCACGGTTGAGCATTCGAATAGGAGAGAGTTGTCAAGGAGAAGAGGAAGACACGCTACGAGTGGAATATCTGTCCACGCCAGTTATACGAAAGGAACTGGCGAATCTAGCTCAGAAGCTCCCACTCACGGCGGTCACGATGGGTGAGCTACGCACGTGCAACCCACGTATTTACTGGAATGTGGTTGTCAAACTACTCGCGCTTGAGTGTCCGCTTGACTTTATGGATCTACCGCACGCGATTCACAAACCTTTCGAGCACCTGAAAGTCGAAGCCCATGATGAATGCGACAGTGTAGTCAGTGAGGTGTCAATCAGTTGTGGGACTGAACCGCGGCCTCTATCAGAAGACGAAGACCAACAAAGTGAGTGTGATTCAAGTGACAACGGCTCTCTCACAATCGAATCGGACAACAATAACGACGACAATTTATCCGACAAGATTGGGAACTCAAGTTCCAGCATTGCGAAGCTTGAGCGGGCGTTCTTGGCTGTAATGGATGATGAGGGGCTTGATAAGTGTAAAAGCAACTCGTTTGAAGTTGTGGCTGCTCAAATCATGGAAAGACTTCGTCTACGACTTAGTGAACAGGAATAATGCACGTGCGAAATTATTTGTGTTGGTTGGAGGCAAAAAAAGTCAAACAAAAAACTGACTGCACTGTCAACATTTGTCTTTTTATTCTCTTCATTCTCAGTATGCTAGTCTTCCGTCTTCGCAGCAAAATTGTCTGTCTCTCGGCTTTGAGGTCGCATCGCATCGATGTACCTTTGGTTAGCCTCGTTACCCTCGCACAAATTGCGCAAAGCCACAAGTGCCCACTCTCGGATGAGTGGATTTTGGTCGTCTACGTTGCAATGGGCAAGCAGCAAAGGGATGAACTCCTCCTCGCGCACAAGGTCTTGGTGGGCAGTATCTCGGAAACACAGGTTTCCTGCTACACGGATCAAACGCGAGCGATAGCCTTCAGGCTCGTTTCCTCCGGAATCCTCCGAAGATACAATCAGAGTCTGCGTGCTTGAAGGCTTTGAAGAAGAATTGGGCTTCGGGTTGTTCGGACGCAACTTCCACACGCGCCGAAGTTCTGTTAAAACAGAGCGCAAAAGCTCTTTACTGGTGTCCTCATACGAGAGGCGCAGCTCTTGACGACAACTCACGGTGATCTCGCCAAGTACCTCGAGCAGCAGCAGTTTGGCCTCGTTCTCAAGGTCGATCCACATGAGTTTGCGCACAGGCTCGACATCGTCAGGGCGGTCTTCTTCGTCAGTGCTGATGATATACACCCAAGTAGCTTTGACGAAGTCAACCATATTGACAAGCGCAAGTACCTCGGGGTCATCATGGTGAGCATGCTCAATAGTACGCAATGAGCTAGCGACATGGTCAACCCAAACTGAAAGCATGCGAAGCAGAATGAGTTGCTCTGGTGTGACGCGTGACCACAATCGGCTAAGCATGTGGGCTCCCACAGCATTGTACAAGTCACGAGCATGCCCAGCCCGAAAAAGAACGCGGAAGAGCAGGCAGATCCACTCAAATGTTGGGTCTTCAGCATCGGGGGCGTCAACATCACCCTGGAGTCCGGTGGTGCTCGAATTGTAGGCGACAGGCTTGGGCACACAGCGCTGAAGGAGTGTAATCACCAGGTTCCGCGCGCAAACCTACATTGCAGCACCAAGTCGTTAGTGGACTACTACAGATGTGTATGTCGAAGAAATAAGTGTTCGCACCAGATCTGTTCTTCGCTGTCCACTTGAAGCGGGCTCTTCCTCGTCATCGTTTACAAAAGTAATGGTTTTGTTTTCGGTATCGTCCGTTGAGTTGATGCAGTTCATGATGAGCGCAGCAGTGAAGGCGCAAACTTTGCGATGCTCTTGACACTCAACCAGGATTTTCTAAGAGAATCAAATTCACTTCAGTATGCGTATGGAATACTTACATGAAGACGCGACATACCTGGAAGTGGTCAGGAAAATATGTATTCCACGCTGCAGCTTGATTCACGCTATTTCCTGTTACAAAATTCACAGAGAATTGCAACGCCACTTGTTGCAGTAGTACAACGGCCCTGTCAACACCAGTTCGTTAGCGAGTACTCAACATGCTGGTGAGTCTAGAATCGATTCGCATCTTACGACGAGATAGCGTCGTCATCCACTTCAATCCACTCACAGCAGCCAATAATAATATCGTGTGTCTAAAGCGAGGCAGCAGATTCCGTCAGAGCTGAAAGACTTCGGTACATGCAAGACTGTCTTCCGTACCAAGCCGAAGCTGTTTGAAATGCGGCAAGCATCTTGATTCGCACGCACACCGGCGGAAGCATTCCGGAAAAATCGCAGCACCGACGTAGCCGTCTCCACAGCGACTTCGACTGCTTCTCGATCGCACACAGTAACGGCGCGAGCAGCGATGTCTTCAGCGCTGTTCACATCTGGCAGCTGTCCCTTGCTCACACGCAGCGTGTACCCGAGCCCGTCGTCATCGTCGTCTTGATCCGCAACTCCTGATTCGCTTGCGTCCGTCTGGCTGACACTGTTCGCGACGCTGCTCACCACATTGGCCTTCAGGATGCGCAGGCAGTCGCTCAATGCAGCAGTCGCCACGCTCCAGACGTCAGTGGCCGCCAGCGACTTTCTGGGCACGCCGTGAGCGCGGAAAACCGGGATTTAGCACATGCGCAGCCGTAAATTGCATCTCAATCCATGTAGACGCATGGAGAGCGCGCGTACGCACCGGAAGGCGGCGTCGCGGCAGCTGGCAGCAAGCGCCTCGAAGTCGCCCATGGCTCGGCGAGTACGGAGTTGGTGGTCATCGAACGCACCGAGGCGCATGTAACCGTAACCGCAATTGAAACGCTTATCCGAAAGTGGACGCTTTCTCGCATCGAGGTGGACCATTATATTGTGAGTGATGGTCACAGGTCTCGGCTTGAATCCTCGCGAGCGCGTCTCCAGCGAAGCCTCGTGGCGCCACAGTGTGTCGCACGCGCAGCCAGAAGCGGAGCCGAGCGCGTGTGTTGTTGACGAAGCGTGGGCTGCGCGATGCCGACTGGCTCGCTGCTCGGCATAGTTCGCCTCTGAGGTTTCCTGCTGGTCACGACAACACCAGTGGCGGCATCGGCCAGCTCTTTTGCCTTGTGATTTGTATGGCGCCCCGTTTTTGCGGCGGGTAGGGCTGTCGCGGTGTTTTACGGCCTGTGATTGGCGGAAGAGGCGTTGAGCCCGACCAGCTCACGTCTGGCCCGACCGTTTCCGCGCTTCCATACAAAAAGCAAGATGTTTGTCGACGCCCCTTTTGAAATTTGAACGCATGGTCGTTGAGGGAGGGTGGACGCGCGTATACAAATCCCAAGACGTTCGGTCGGCTGCTTGCGAAGCCAGCGCGACGTGGGTGGTCCAGAGACACGAAGAACGATGGAAAAAGAAGGAGGGGGGAGCGAGATGTCGCCCCGCCCGGCGCCGCCCGCCGCCCGCCGGCGTTTCACTGCGTTTTTGTATGCGCGGTCGCAGCCGGCCGGAGACGCCCACACCCGTCATCTCTCCTGGTTGCAAACCCCTTTACCAAACATCTTGCGTTTTGTATGCGTGGTCCGCCCGAAAAACGCGAGCGGGCCGCTCGTTCTCGGCGCTTCCCCCGCCGCCGCCCCCTTCGCCGTAGCTTTCATTTCGGTTTTCCCTCGGACCAAGCCCAAGCCCCCAGAAAGTCCAAGCCAAGAGACAACCAACCCGCCTACAAGATGGCCCGCACCAAGCAGACCGCACGCAAGTCGACCGGCGGCAAGGCCCCGCGCAAGCAGCTGGCCACCAAGGCCGCCCGCAAGTCGGCGCCCACGGCCGGCGGCGTCAAGAAGCCGCACCGCTACCGCCCCGGCACGGTCGCGCTGCGCGAGATCCGCAAGTACCAGAAGTCGACGGACCTGCTGATCCGCAAGCTGCCGTTCCAGCGCCTCGTGCGCGAGATCGCGCAGGACTACAAGACGGACCTGCGCTTCCAGAGCACGGCCATCCTGGCGCTGCAGGAGGCCGCCGAGGCTTACCTCGTCGGCCTCTTCGAGGACACCAACCTGTGCGCCATCCACGCCAAGCGCGTCACGATCATGCCCAAGGACATTCAGCTGGCGCGCCGCATCCGCGGCGAGCGCACGTAAGCGCAGTGATTTGCACGTTTTTTTCGAGCGTGAAGCGATCCACGCGCAATCTACACGCCCACGCCCGCCTGGACGCCCTTGGTTCTTCCTCTTTCGCCTGTCTAGCTCTTACTGTGTGTGATTTGGCGCAGTACTCCTTACCCGAGAAGCTTCGTCCTAGTATTTAGCAGCCTTATTATTTGCAGTAGGAAGGAACGTAAAGCCCGCTTTTCATTTGCAAGTGTTTGTCGTTGTTGTTGTTGTTACTGCTATTGGTTCGTTTCCTCAACCACAGCGGTTTGTCTACGTTCAATCACTTCCCAAAGTGTGCTGCACATCTCAATTGTACAAGCAATCATCAAGTCAGTCCTACGCCTCGTTGTTGCTGAGTTTGTCGATGAGAAGTTGCTGCTCGTCGGCGATGCGAGTCAGCGACTGGTACTGCAACAGGTACCTGCGGGGCAAACGAGAGCGTAACGTTGTCAGTGATGAGAACGGCAAAAAGTCACTTTCATGACGAGCTCTCACCGCTCGAGCTCAGTCTGCTTTTCCTTGATTTGGAGTTCGAGCGTCATTTTCTGCCGGTTGCGGTTGTCGATCTCGTTGTCGACCTTGTTGCGCTGTCCAATCGCCTGCACGACACAACAACAATGGATGTCCGTGCTGTTTCATGTAGCAGAGAGAACAAAAAAACCGGGAGACAGTGCCCAGCACGGGGTGAGTCCCACCTTAAGTTTTTCGCGCTCAATGCGTTTGGCTTGGCCCTCCAGCACCTCTAGCACACCCTTGATGATCTCATGGAACTCATCGAGCTCTACAACCCATATAGATAGTTTAGAAGAGGGAGAAAAAAAAGTGTTAGCAACCTGCCAGGAATCATTCACCGAGCCCACGCACTTGTCGCGAACTGATTGCTCTCGATCTCGAGCTCCTGCGTGTGCACGATGCTCTCCTTGTCGAGCACGCGAACGCGGTAGTCGTCGTCGAACGACACATGCGGCAGCTGATTGTCGTTGCGGCTCATGGCTTTCTCGAGTGCGTGGATATCGAGGCGCTGCCCATGCGTCGCTTCGAGATCGCTTCCATGTGGGCCACACCACGCATGTCGATCAGCTTGGAAGCCGCCACCTGGCATACCCAGATCAACAAGTCGCGCGAGCATGAACACCAACGTCAAGCGACTGCGCAAGGAGCTGCAGGAGCTGCGCAAGAACCCGGAGGAGGACATGGTGCTGTTCCCGGAGGAGGACACCATCATGCGCTGGAAGGCCTTCATCCGCGGGCCCAAGGACACGCCGTTCGAGGACCGCGCGTTCGAGCTCGCCATCCAGACCACGCCGCTGTACCCCATGGAGCCGCCCAAGATGAAGTTCGTCACCAAGATCTTCCACCCCAATGTGCATTTCAAGGTGCGTGGGTGTCGCTGCTGGTTGGTGAGAGTTGGTAGGCGACCTGCTGACGGCTGCAGTGCAGGACGGCAGCATCTGCCTCGACATCCTCAAGCGCGAGTGGTCTCCGGCCTGGACGCTGCGCGTACGACTGGTGGCTCTTGTGCATGAACGCGCTTTGTTAGATGCTCTAACTTGGCCCAATGGTGTGTGCAATGCAGGCGGCGTGTCTAGCTGTCATCTCCCTGCTGTCCGACCCCGCTGCCGACTCGCCATTGAACTGCGACGCAGGTAGGTTTGTGTAATTGCAGCGTCGCTGTTGCCAACGACATAACCTGACACACGAACGTGTCTGCAGGCAACATGATTCGAGCTGGCGACATGGTCGCGTACGACACCATGGCCAAGATGTACACGGAGGAATTCGGTCTCCTAGACCTGCCGAAGGTCGAGTTCTAAGACAACATCGCCGATCACTTCGTGTTTTGCGCTTTCTTCCCCAGTCTAAGAGTTTGTGTGTCGGGTCAAAAGCATGTCCTATGCAGCCTGCTCTATGTCATCTCTCGTTGTCTGACCGTCCTCTTTTTCTACCTTTACCAAGTCGCCGTAGTATGCGGTCATCACTGACGACGTCTTGTTGAGTACGACCATTTCACACTCGACTGGTTCATCTGGCGCTAGCGCCTCTAGATCGGCCACCGGCGTTGTCTTGGGCATGTAGTACACGATGTTCTTCGTCAATCTTCGAGCAAGTGCAAACAACGCGCTGCCTGTCACCCCGTTGATCACCATCCCTTCCATGTCATAGCGTTTGCGGCTATACTTGAGACCTCCCCAAGGCGGCGACAGAAACACAACATCAGCATGCTTGAGCGTAGGCAGAATCTTCGTCGAGTCGCCGACAATAAACTCTATCTTGTCCGCCACGCCGTAGATGGCAGCATTATGTTTCGCCATTCGAATCTTCTCGGGATCAACATCGATCGCGATGACTTGACGACACGTTTTCGCTAGCTGGATGACATTTCCTCCGCAACCCGCAAAAGGGTCGACCACGACGTCGCAGCGACAACGCTCGGCGATATGCTCTGCAATTGCCTGCGGTGTTACCTATGTTCACCGTAAACGCATCAACAATCACGCATCTTTAGATTACGACACGGATGAGGCACGCACCGAGTACCAGCTCTCGTGATCTAGCTGAATGCCCTCGTCGTACTTGTAGAACAGAACGTTGCGCTTCTCCCAGAACTTGCGCACATCCTTCGGAACTGCAGGCGTCATGTCAGCATATCCAACTTATAACTGCAGATTGCCTCACTGCATCACCTGGAAGTTTGCTTCGTGGCTTGGCGACGACAGGTTCCACCTCCTGCTGCATCTTGGGCGTCTCTTGCTCTGGCGGCACGACCACCTCCACATTCTCAACCTTGCGCGCCGACACCTCTCCATCCGAGTCGTACACCACGTGCACCTTCTCGACGACCTTGGTCTCCTTCACCCGCTCGCTCTCTTCATCGCCTCGCCGGCGCTTCTTGCTCCGCGGCCTCCCGACCTCGCGAGTGCCGCCGAAGCTCATGGGCAGCTGCCCGTCCACCCCAGCGGCCGCCATCTCCCGCTGCAATTGCACCTGCGCCGCGTCGAACAGCTCGTCGTACGCGTCGCCCTCGCCCTCCTCCCGGTGCTTGCGCTTGGCCTCGCGACTGGCAGCGCGCTTGGCTTCGAGCCTCGCCGCCGCCTCCTGCAGCGCTCATAGCGAGTCAGACGCCACCATCACTCTGACAGACAGAGCGGGATGTCGCCGTGCAGGTGGAGCGAGTGGCGACGCACCTCCTGGCTCAGCGTCTGCCCGTCGACGCTCGCGAGCGCCACCACCTTGACCGGCGCCATGCCTGGCTGCCAAGGGTTCTAATGGTGCCAATGGGGGGATTCACGCAATGCCATTGGCTGAAATTAGGCGTAATTGCCGTTTGAGGCGCAAGATCTGGAAACGACGTCAAGGTGACGAGCATGGCGAGACGACTGTGGGTGCTGGCCGCGAGCGTCTTCTGCTGGGCCAATGGGGACGACGCAGAAGGTGGAGAAGGTGGTTTGAGCTGTGGAGATGGTGGCGAGTTGCCTTGGAAGGAGTCTACCGCGGCGGAGATGGAACAAGAGGACGTGGTTGACAGCCAAGGAGGCGGTCGTGATGGTCGCTGGGTCATTTACTCGGCATCAACGCCGCATTTGGCATGGGGCGAGGAAGACGATGAGCCATTCACTGTTTGCTCGCTAGATCATGTGGGCGTTGAGGTCGTATGGAACAGCTCGCAGGAAATCGAGAAATCGGCTTTGTGGGAACTTGTGCTCGTTCATGATGACGGCAGGGAAGACGTTGTGGTAAAAGATATTGCTTTTCCGTCGAAGACCGCAGCTGAAGAGATCAGTGATGAAGACCTTATTGAGATTGACGATGGCAAAGTCACTACAATTTCACTCCAGTGCGAGTTTGATCCAGACTACTGCCACCCGGAGCTCGTGGGGATCCGATTCCCTGAACTTCCAGATATGGAATCTGAGGCCAATCGTGGAGAAGAACAGAATGTTTTTCCTCTGGAAATCAACGACTCTATCGTGCTCGAGTTCCAAGCACCGACAAACCGTCCTGAGATTGCCTCGATAGACGACGTGATCGCCATCGTAGACTTTTCCGAGTATGTTGGTGACAACCTTACTGGCAGTTGGTCGATGGATGGACGCATTCTAACACTTCGGGTCCTTGATGTTGATGTAAGCAAGCTCAAGCCGGTGCAGCAGTTTATGGATGGGCTGCTTGAGACCAAATTAGTGAGCCCAAGCAGAGAGAGCAGGAATAATCAAGTCAATCAGGCACAGCATCCGCTACGACGTGCAGAATACGCTTTGAAGCTCAACTTTCGGATAGAGCGTCCTGCTACGTATCAGGTTGTTATTCACGATACACTCTCCGTTGAAGCACCTCTTTTAATTTCTCCGCCAATCCGGTCTCCTTTATTGAGTGTATCCTTGTGCGACAAATCAGACATCATTCTCCAAGACGATTCGATTTCGTCAGCTCTTGATTCGTATCATCGCGTTCTTTTCGAGTCTAATGTGATATCCGAGTCAGCTTTTCCTCACATAACTACACCACCATTTCTATTCATTCCTGGTATTCTGACTGCTGGTGGAGATGAGGGCTTCATTGTCCCGGAATCCGCTCTCCACTCCGTAGAAGATTCAAACAAGGGCTCTTGGAGCATGAGCTTCTGGCTATTTCTCACTGAAGACTCCACTGGCAGCTTTCGGACACTTTTTTTCCATGGAGATGGCGGAAAAGAACAGCGAACACCTTCCGTGTGGTGGAAGCCAAATGAACGCCGACTAGTTCTTCGTGCCAGTACAAAAAACGACCCAGATGTCGGGCTAGATTCCGGGCAAGAATTGCCTCTACGGGAGTGGGTTCACCTTGGGTTCTCATTTTACAATTGTTCAGGAGCCCGCCACGAGGATTTAAACGGTGACATTTGCCCAGAATCGCTCTCACATCCTCAATCTTGGTACTATGTCATCGAGTTGTATGTGAATGGAGAGCTCGACCAACGTGTGCGTGTTCATGAAGAGGTTGAGGCAAACGACGGACCTCTACACATCGGAAAGGGTCCATGGACGCCGGGTATGCAAGGATTTATTAGTAATCTTCGTGTATATGGTACGCCCTTGACACTAGAGCAGCATCTTCAAGCATACTTAGCTGATATGAGTGCACACCCCAGCTATTTAATTGATGAAGAAGGAGAGAACGATCTGCCCTCTCTTGATCAGCTCTCCCGTACCCCTGCAAGCCAAATTGCTTACACATTTCAACGGATTGTGACAAAACAACTTGATCATTCCAGCTCAGTGGATGGAGAAACAATCCAGTCCCTGCTTTCTGCCTGCGGTCCTGGCGCAATTGATGAACTTGACGAGCTAGCCGAAAGGGGTCACCCGCTGGCACTTTTTCAGCTAGGCAAATTTCATTTGTATGGAGTACAGAGCGACTCATCTTCTTGCAACGCATCAACATTTTCGTATGACGTTGATTTAGATGTGAACAAAGCTGCAAGATTTCTCTTTGCAGCCCTTAAGCGAGGACATCTAGAATCAGCGCGATATCTTGCTCTTGCACTGGAGGTGGCAGCAGCAGCAGTTGACAATGAGAGCTCAGTTGATAAACATGTGATGGAACTCGCGAATTTGAAGCTGGGCTTGTACCACGTTGCAGCTTCTTCTGGTTCGAAGTCATCTTTTGCCATTTTGGGACATCTATACAGTGCTAGTACAGAATCACTAAATACACCGAGTCAGCATGCAGTTGCGGCACATCACTATTACCACGCAGCTCGTGACGCGTCTGTCGCATTTCATGAGCGTGGGAAGCAGCCGCTTCATGAGATGAATCGCCTCTATGATTACCGTGACTCCGAAGGGGAAGAAGATCTTACAGCTCGAGGAGAACGTGGCGATAATGATGAGCTTATCCAATACCAAAAGCTACGTGCTGATCAAGGAGATGTTGAATCCATGGCTGCTATGGGGGATTTATATTATTGGGGAGCTCGCGGCGTCCAGCGAGACCATGCTCGGGCGTTTCACTACTTTGAACGCGCGGCTTCCGAAGGACATCCAAACTCTCAGTGCGCCGTTGCCAATATGCTGCTAAGAGGGGAAGGCGTACAGCCCTCCGAACAGGACAACAAAACTGCAATTTCGTGGTTCAATAAAGCAATCGAGGCGGAAAATCACACGCGCGCACTCAACGGCCTAGGATATCTCTACTTCCACGGCTCAGCAGGACTGCCCGAAAACAAAACCAAGGCCTTGGAGCTATTTGATCGAGCCGCAAATGAGCAGCGTGACGGAGACAGCCTGTTTAACGCTGGCTACTGCTACGCTCGGGGGATCGGGACTGCAGGCAATCAAGTAAATATGACTCGAGCGATTGAGCTGTTTGATCTCGCAGCACGCAAGTTTGGCCACTTCGACTCGGTCATGGAGCTAGCCGATGTATGGATGCATGGCATCCAACTTCGCGTTAGTGGAGACTCGTCAGAGGCTACAGCAATCGATCCTGATTGGACACGAGCGCTGGAATATTCAAAAGCGGCGTCAGATGTTGGCCGATGGGGGAGTAAGATGCGCACCGGATTCTCATATTACTTGTCCCGTCAATGGGGCCAAGCAATCGTCCAGTATCACGACGCACAAGAATTTGGAGGATATCCTCTGGCTTCAAGTAATCTGGCATTTCTATATGACATGCTCGCTCGAAAAGATGCTGGAAGCGGAAAAGATGTACTTCCATTGTTGACACAACTTCAAAAAGAGCGACGAGCCGTCAAGTATTTACTCCTTGCACACGATATCAACGACGATCAAGAAGTGCTTGTTCGACTCGGAGACTTCTACTTTCATGGGTTAGCAGGAGTGGAAGTTGACTACCACCAGGCGTTGGACTGGTATAGTAGAGCAAGCGCACGTGGTGACGATCGCGCAGCATACAACGTTGGATACATGTATGAAAACGGGGTGGGCATCGGGGTAAATTTCGCACGTGCAAAACGATATTTCGAGCGGTCAAGAGATCTAGCTGCCGAGGCTGGTGGAGGCCAAATAGCAACGATTCCTGCAAGGCTGGCCTTTTATCGGGTCATGCTTCGAGAATGGGCACAAGGATCTGAAGTTGTCAGTCTGGTGTTAGCGTGGTTCAGTGCACAACGAAAACCGCCCACCAATGGCTACGATACAGTAGTGGAAGCCGGCGCTGTTGCAACAGCAACAATTGTTATCATCGGACTTGCGGTTGTAGCGCGGCGTCACTTGCGGTTTTTGTAGAAGTGGAAAACAATAAGTACACATACATTTTGGAACACTGAATTCTGGTTTTACGATGGATCATTTGTCATTGTGTTCATGCTGCATCCGGAGGCTTGTAAATCGACACGAGGTCGAGCGAGCATCGGTGAGAGCATCCAGTAGGACAAGTTGTTTCCGATGCAAACCATTCTGCTAGATGGTGCAAGTGCCCGCCGTGCGAGCAGACAGGGCACCACACGTACAATCCGCGAACTGGCAGTTGGCTAAAGCATTCAACATCATTCCAGTCAGTTCAATGCATGCATGCAATGCAGCTGCAGAACATGCTAAACGTACCAAACAGAGCACCGGGAGGCCAAATTGTTGCAATTGGAACAAAGCACTGGGGCAGACGACGTACTGACCTTGGCAGCAAAAGACTCGAATGGTTTGTTGCATTGTGCGCAGTTGAAGTAGACACTCGTAGATTTCTAAGAGTGACAGATAAAAGTTAGAACAATCTCTAAGCGAGGCGATCAACTATTTGAGATCTCACCATATTCATCTGACGAATCGATGGATCAGAGCAGTTTCGAACAAGGTCGTTTGCTGCCGTGTAGATTTGGAGCTGGTGCAACAGATCGATGTAGTGCATTAACGTCTGCTGCATCCATGCCTTCCCCATCACTTGCTCGACGTTGACAACTGCGCCAACAACGACAGCAATGGTAACGCATGATTGAAGATCGCCGATGTCGACATAGTACTCGAGCAGCTCTTTGAGCACGCTGTGGCGCAGGTGGCTTAGGTTTCCGTATACAGCAGTGCCGTTGACAATTGCAGTCGAGCCCCCGCCGGTCGCACCATTGCCAGTGACTGTTCGGCTTGATGTGCTGTCATCTTGACCTCCACGAGGATTATTCGGATCATACGGGAAAGGATCAAAACCTTCCATTGCCTGGGGGTTGACAAAATCTAGCTGCTCTAGCAGCATTGCAGTTTGATTTGCTGCACCATCCCCCGCGTCAAACTCCATCTCTTCGTCCACGTTGAAATCTTGGGGCCCTCCAAATGAAGCATCTCGAAGGTGGTGACTATCTCGTCGCCCATGCGGCATATGGTTGAGATTATGCTCGCTGTAAATTGTTGAATGATCAAACGAGGCGGCGTTTACATGCTGCCGCCGACGCTGACTCGTAGTAGAGGAATCCAACGCTGCTGCCGCTGCTGCTTCCGCCTCTGCAGCGCCTCCTTCGTCTGCGCACAGTACTTCAAGAATTCGCCACATCTGGCATAGATGCGTATTTCCAGTGACAAATGCAGCCAGCGCGTTGTGCGCACACATCTGCCCGAAAGTGACGCCTTCACTTGGGAACAGCTTATAGTTGCTTGCTAGAAATCGGAAAGCATGCTCGTCAAAGCCGAATGAGACTGACAAGTGTCGGCCATGCTCGAACTCGGCACGCATTGCTTCCACTTTCTTACTCACGAGTACATATTCATCCTTGTCACCGTGCAGAATCTTCTCAAGTTGCCCAGCTGTCACGACACTCTGTAGTGACAGCACTGAGATTAGAGCCTGGGGGACCCCAATGTCGGCCTCGTGAAGTGGAGTAAGCATTGGGGACGAACGCACTGCCCCACCAATGGATGCGCCATGTCGCAACTGACCATCCGCACTTCCGGTCGTATTTGTTGTCGTCATGCTACTCATGCTGGAAGAATGCTGATATGGTGGGTGTACGGCGTTGAGTTGTGGGGAGTTAGCACTCAGATTGTTGCTGTTTGCCCCTGAACGACCAAGAGCCCGTGGAGGTAATGGAGGAATGTGAGGAGCTTGATGTGGCGTCAGAGGCGGCGTTTGAGCCACTGCGTTTCGCGACGAAGTTCGAATTCCACCCGAGGCATTACCAGCTCCGTTACCGTTGGAGCTAGATGTCAATGAGTGCTCTAGCGGTCCCCCACTGTCAATCGACGAGCGATCGTGCTCACCACCATTAAGCGTAGACCCAGATGTCCGTCTACTAGTCATTGGAGACGGCAAACCTGGCTGCCCTTCACCGGCTGCGGCACTATCTTCCACGTAAAACAACGTGCCGGACGCCGCACTCGAGTTCTGGTGGATCTTCAGCGAATGGCATTCGCGATCTTCATTGAGCAGCAAATGTTTGATGTGAGTAACGTACGACTTGTCAACTCAAAATATGCACAGCATCCGTACCGACATAATCGTGGGAAAACGCAATTCGACCCTTCGAGTTCAGCGCCAAGGCCGATGTCGGAAGTGCTTCATAGTGTTTAAACGAGTGCGCAAGCGAATGGAGCTTAAGCGTTCCGTCCTTGGAGCACGCAAGCATATGCTGCCAGTAGTTACGACCTTCCCATTCTCCAGCTGGCGAAGAGAGACCAGTGGTATCGGATCCACTGAAGCCGTCTCCATTGTTAGGAGTACCTCCATTTCCGCCACTGACGTTCTCGTTGTAGATGGAGTTTCCACCTACATCAAGTTTCATCGGAGTGTCCATCCAGCAAATCCCAGACGCAATATCCATGTGCCCCTTCATAGAAGCTATCGGAATAAACGGCCGATGCGTATCCCACACGTGGATACTGTTGTCCATGAGCGAGGCGCTCGTTGCAATATGGTCATCGCAGTTTGGCCGCCACGCAACTCTGCCAACACTCGCAATTGTTTGGATTGTCTGCCGGGGTTGCTTCAAATCACTCAAATCCCACACTTTGACATAGCGATCTCGCCCACCGGATGCAAGTAGGTTCCCTTGAAGGGGGTGCCAGTCAATGCTCAGTACTAGCTGCTTGTGCGCAGTAAACTTGAGTTCTGGCTGAAGATTCTTGCGCATATCCCACACCTGGATGATACCATTCTCAAATGCTGCAGCAAACTTGGTTGCGTGAAACGGAGACGCGCGGACGTCGCGCACGCTCTCCGACTTTGGCTGGTACGTCGAGGTCGCTTTACCGCGCTTATCCTATAATGGCACCAGCAGTCGTTACAGTTAGTTGCCTCAGAACGTTAAGTAGCGACGACGACAGTTGCGCACCCAAAGTTTGATGGTTCCGTCCTGAGAGCCACTGATGAGCACATTCCAGTCGGTCGTGTGCCAGCAAATGCGGTTGACCGCGCGGCGATGGCCATTCAGCACGCGCTCCTGCACGTTCTTGTAGCCCTCGCGCTCGAGGTTCCAAATGACCACAGCTCCGTTGGTTGCGGCCGTCGCCAGCAGGCTCTCCGAGTCTATCGAGCACCGCCATTAGCACATCTTCCTCGTCACCGAGCAGACCCTGCAGAACGCACACGGGTGCCAGCGAATGTCGTTGGTGCTGAAGTTCATGCCTGGCTTTCCGGGCACGCGCAGGTTGCGCTTCTCCGTGAAGCCCGCGGCGTCCAGCGTCACGATCTTGAGCACTGCAGCCGCCACGAGAACCACAACGTCAGCGAACGGGGCGGAGAGACGCAGCGGCGAGCGGCGCACCGTCGCGGCCGCCGACGGCGATGAGGCGCGTGCTTGGGGACACGGAGAGCGCGTTCAGCGGCCCGTTGAAGTCCATGGAGGCGCGCACGCTGTGGCGCGCGGGCGGCGGCGGCGCCATGGCGCCTGCGGCTTGGGCGGCCGAGAAAGTGCGTGACAGTGACGAGCGAGGGGTTTTGGCCAATCAACGGGGGTGAAGGGGAGTACTCGCGGTTGATTGGGCATAGAGGATCGTGAAGCCAAGCAGCCGAGACAGATCCAGGTCGAGGACTGCATGTTCAAACAGAAGCTGTCTCACATGTTGCCAAAGCATACCGTATCCAGGTAGATACTGAACGAATAGTCTAAAACAAGGTGAGTATAATTCTAGTTACCTTTCAATTACATACCAAGACTCACCGTGCTTTAGGAACACAGTACCCGGAGATCCTGCATTGAAGATGGGCGGCAGGCCGAAAATCGAACGAGAGAACATGGCGCACCTCCCGGCTTCATGGCTCTCTGCATGACGCGGAGCGTCCTGTGGCCCCGCGCGTCCCCAGGCGAGTTGACAACCGGCCGCCGAGCGGCCACACCGCTCCGCCCTCTTACCACCGCCATGGGCGGTTGCCACAGCGGCTGCCACGCGCCGTCGAGGGAGCTCGAGTACTACGACGCCTGGCGCCACCAGGTGCGCTGTTGAGGCTGGGATTGCGTCGATGGGGCGGGTCGCTGACGGAACTGCGCGAAGGCTCCGCGAGCAATGAACCGTCGTGGCGGACGCGCGATCAAGCGGACGGTGGCATCGCCGTCGAGGGTGTGGGAGTGCGCTGACGGCTGCTGCTCCATCCGGTGGAAGATTGACTACGAAGGTGCTAGAATTGCTGTCACGATTGGCGCTACGCTGTTCTAATTGGTCTGTGGCTGCTTCGTGGGCAGGGCTTGGGGCATACGCGGCGCACGCGCAGCTGGCACCTTACGTGGTGATGCAGGATGTCACGGGAGAGTGCCGCTGCGTCATCTGCTGCGGCGTATCGACGGAATCGAGCCCAGCGCGCAGCGATTCGTCGTGGTCATTGCCCAGCCGCAAGACACGATCCACGCCGAGGAGGCGCAGGCCTGGAAGTGCGGGTAGCTCCACACGCACCAAGAAGGCGAGCTTTGCGTCGAGCGAATCCTTAACAGATGACGAGGAGCTCATGCTGTGAGCTTGCGCGAACAGCTAGAGGAGTAGCGCTTGGTGCGACCTCATAGCTGTGACTGAGTGAGTGACTTTGGTATTTTGGGGAATGTACACGTAGACTTTATGGAGTGACAGCACCGCATGTTCGTTGGGTCCTCATCGTCTGGTGAACGGATAAATGGCTTCCCGCCACAGACTGTTACAGTTGCACTCTCGCATCAAATTGTTCAAAGATCGCTTGGATCCCACCGTGAGTCGTAGATGGCTTCCAGACCATCATCATTACGCATGCTACACGCGAGCACACCTCATGAACTCGTGCACATCGTCGCCACCCAGGATCTCTTTGACGAGCTTTACTCAGCCAATTTCACATCAAGAAAAGCATTCTAATATGTACATCCCATGGGCATCAAATCAAACCGCGCGGACTTCGATCGTCGCTCGTCTAATAATTTCACCAGCTCTCTCTCTCAAAAAGACCCGTAAGGACACATACGCAACTCAAAACCCAAGACAACGCGGACTCCGTGGCCGCTAGCCTTGCGCCGGAGTACCCGCGTTCGCGCAAAAAGGAACTCCCTTGGTCCTCTTTGCGCAACATCACGGCAGAGCCTCGAACGACGCAGACGATCGGCGTTGAAGAGGCAAATATACTATACTCGATCCGTCGATCGCGTCCTGTTCGAGGGCTCACACCGAGATGGAGCGCGCGAGCACGGCCATCTGCTCCTGCAGACGAGCTTCCAGCTGCGAGTGCGCCTTTTCGCTTGCAGCCAGGTCCTTCTCAACGCGCTCGCGCCAGTGATCAATGACATCGAGCTTCTGGATCACGAGTCGCTGCAGCACGATCACAACGTTTTCGGCCGCGCGAAGATGACGCATCCCTTCGATGGCAAGCGCGCTGTGCGGGTCATAGTGCGTGCGCGAACGCCGCGCAAAGTCAGACACTGGCTGAGGAAACTTGGGCGGTCGCGCGTGGATAATCTCGGGTGCGAACTGATCGTACCGCCGACGCGCCTCGGGCTGAATTGCGTGCGACGCGGCCTCCACAAGGTGGCTCGCCTCGACAGCTAGCGGGTACGGGGTCAGTGCGAACTCGCGCACACTACCAGAGTAGTCAGGTGCGACGATCGATGCCAGTGCAATACGCAGCAAGTTCAGGGCCTTGCGGTACATGCCCTTCGACACGCTCAACCTGCTTCAGCACGCTCGCAGCAGCCTGGATTTCAGCCGAGTAGCTGGCGATCCGCGAGTGCAGGTCGAGCGCATCCGGCAGATTCGCCGACTGGAAAAGGTTGTTCAGAATATCCTGCTTCTCTCGTTCCAGATGCTGCAGCTCCTCCTGCACGTCTGCTGGGCTGAGCATACCGGACACAGATGTCCTTGACGAGGTCGATGACGGGCGTGACTGTAGCGCAGGGTTCGCGTTCATGGAGCTTTCCCTCGAGAGGGCGACTGGGTGCAAGTGCGTCTGGTTGAGCCCTCCGTGCTGCGCGAATGCCGCGAGCGACGTCCTGGACAGCATGGTGGACTGGCGTTCTAGGCGCTCAAGCTCCTCGTCAACGCGCGCAGACTCGTTGAGCTTGTCGCTGAGCTTGGCGCGCAACTTGGCGAGCTTGGCGGCCTTGTTGACCGCAAAAATGCGGCGCATGGAACCTCCGCGCTCCTGTCGCTCCATCTTGTCGAGCAGGTCCTTCTGCGACTGGATGACCTTGCTGGAGCTGAGCTTGGCGCGGCGCAGGTCGGCACGCACCTGCACGAGCGCGGCGGCGTCGGCGGAGGCGTCGGTGGAGGCCGAGAGGCGCGAGACGCGCTCGATCTCCTGGCTGACCTGCTCGTACTGCGCGAGCAGCCTGCGGTCGAGCACGACCGAGTTGGACGTCTTGAGTATGGCGGACGCCGAGGACGGCAGCGAGGAGCGCGAGGAGCTGAGCGGCGCGGCCGACGCCGTGTCCGCGCGTCTCCTGCTAGCGCGTCGGTTGCTGCCGCGCGACTGCGAGAGCGACGACGAGGCGACCGAGCCCGAGTGGCGCGGCTCCGCGGCCAGCAGCGGCACGTCGGACGGGTCGTCCTCGTCCTCGTCCTCGATCGGCGGCGAGTGCTTGGGCGTCGACGTCGTCGTCGTCATCTGCGGCGGCGGCGGCGGCGCGGCGCTGGGGGCCGGCGGGGCCTCCGCCGCGTCGCCCGCGGGCGTGGAGCGCTCGTCGGCGGAGCTGGAAGCGCGCACCTCGCCCAT
The DNA here is from genome assembly GCA_024867545.1 of Phytopythium helicoides. Taxonomy (NCBI): domain Eukaryota; phylum Oomycota; class Peronosporomycetes; order Pythiales; family Pythiaceae; genus Phytopythium; species Phytopythium helicoides. The sequence continues at coordinate 128,307 of JANFNE010000020.1, read as the reverse complement.
GGTCGGTGGGTGACAGGCTAGGCCGCCAGCGTGGCTGCTGCTACAGGCACCGAGTCGACGGGCGAAAAGCAACACTGTGGGCGCCTCGGCGGGCGACGCGGGGGGCGACCCATACTGAGCGCAAGTCACGCGCGACGTACGGTACGAACGGCCCGTTTCCCCCCAAAGTGTCGCTGGAGAACGCCGGGGGGAGAAAAAAACCTTTCGTGCGAAAAAAAACCTCGCGCGGCCGCGGGATGACTGGCTTCTTGCACTGAAGGGCGCGGCTGCGATCGGGCGTTTTGTCCTTTTGCGAGAGATCCAGCGCAGGCTTCCATCTGATCGGCTGTATGGCCCCCAAGCAGCAGCGCACGTCGTGCGGTCGGGCTGCTCTCTCGCCCGGCCACGTCAGTCGATCGCCCGCTCGCTTTTCGCTGCGTTAAAAGCTGCTGCTGCCTTTGCAACGACTAGGGGGGGAGCAGCCCGCGGTTGCTCCAGTCGCTGGTCGCTCGAGTCGCCGCAGACCAATCGGAGCCCGTGGGCAGGCAGCGAACGGCCACGGCCCGCCGCGACACGCGCGTTCTCGCGCGGTTTCGCCGCTCGGAAACCGAAAGATAAGAATTTCGAGGACGCCCGCCCGACTAAGATGCGCCGCTGGTTGCTGCCGGAGCTGCTCGCGCCTGTCGGCTCCGGCCCGTGGCGTGCGCCCGCCCGCCGCTACTGCGCGTTCGAAACGCACGCTGAGCTTCTATCAGCAGCGCGCTGACCGGCGCGCGGTCGCTCCGCGTTGAGCCATTTCTGTGGGCGCGAGCGTCACGGCGCCTGTCGACGACGCGCTACGTTGACAATCGCGCTCATCGCGTTGCGTCCGCCCGGCAACTTCAACACGCTGCGTCGCCGAGGCTAATTACATATCACGTCTTTCATATTTAGATATTTACGAAAAGCGACTTTAGAGCATTCTCATTGGCTTCAAAAGGTGTCACGACCACACTTTATTTTGGCCAATAGTGTTGCGCAACATCTTGTCTTTTTTCGTAAATATCTAAACTGATCCGCACAAAAACGGTCAAAAGAAGTGTGCAAGGCTCGCTCAAGAGAAGCGCAGCTATCCTGGCATTCACCCGGCGCAGCCATGACGACGTCGTCGACGTCGGCGCGCGTGGAGCCCGAGGCAGCGGCGGGCAGGCCCAAGGCGCGCGCCAAGAAGCGCGACGCCGAGTACATCCCCGCGCACCTGCGCACGTTCGTGTTCCACTCGCAAGACGACTTTTACGTGTCGCGCTTCTTCGACCCGGTGCTGCTGGCGCACCTCATGTTCGAGGGCTTCCTGCCCATCGCCTCCGAGTTCCGCGACCAGTGCTTCCTGCTGCCAAAGCTGCACCGACAGCGATGCATACAGCTCATCGCTGATGGCGCCGATGGCGACGCCGCGCCAGAGCACGTGCCCAAGTCGGTCAAGAAGCGCGCGCGCAAGTACACGCTCGTGCTCAACCGCGACTTCGACGCCGTGGTCGCCGGCTGCCACGAGCAGCACGGCATCCCGTGGCTCTACCCGCCCATGGTCGAGGGCTTCCGCGCGCTCTTCCAGGCTGGAGATGACGGCATCGAGCTCTTTCCCGGCCGCATCGTGCGCTTCTTCTCTGTCGAGCTGCGCGACGTCGAGACAGATGCGCTCGCCGCTGGCGAACTCGGATACACTGTCGGACGCAGCTACACGAGCCTTACGGGCTTCAGCCGCGTTAATGGCGCCGGAACGGTCCAGCTACACGCGCTTGGTCGCCTACTGTACTTGTGCGGCATGAAGATGTGGGACCTCGGCATGTCCATGCCGTACAAGATGAGCCTCGGAGCCAACGACGTTGACCGGGATGATTTCCTTGAGCATCTATACCGCTGGCGTGACGAAGATTGCTATGTGCAATTGCTGGAATCCGAGGGCGATCTGCGAAAGGGCAAAGGCATCCATGCCAAGACGCTCTTTGAGATCTCTCGGGCGCCTCAAGTTATGCAACGGCCAAGCTCGTCCGTGGATGGAAGGAGCAGTCGCAGTGCAAGTGGCCGCAGTGACAGCGTCGGCGAGGATACAGCGGACGACGCTGCGAGCGGTTCAGACAGCGCTAGTAGTGCACGCAAGGTGGAGCACCAAGAGTACGACTCCGATGATGAAGAGCGCGAGCGGAAGAAGACCAAGAGGAGCGCAAGCGACATCGTCAGAGATTGAAAAGAGCACGTAGCGTGTACGATACGATGCACACCCTGGTATGATAGCGCAGGCGGAAGGAGCAATGGGGTTAGTAAATGGCAAGCCGAGTTTGGCCGCCCGTCGTTTCGCTAGCGTTCTCATTGTACAGTTCAATCTCATCGAATCGTCCACGCGTTTGGTTGGCTGTTGTGAAAAGAAGATTCACAAGAATCCCGCCTCTGACAAGCTGTTGACAAACAGGATGCTCTCCTGCGTGTTGGCGTTGCGCGCAAGCTGGTAGAGCACCGAGCTGTCCTTGCGAATCCTACAGTTCATATCACGTGAAATGTCAGCGAACCACTGCGTTCGACAATTCCACACGCAGAATCACGTACGTGTCTAGTCGATGGCGCAGGAAGATCTGGGTCTTGCGGTCGTGGCGAAGAAGTCCCTTGCCTTTACGTGCAATGCCCGCACCATTGCTGTTACTGCTTGTCGCCGATCCTGATGGAACATACTGGAAATTCTGGTGGTCCAGCGCCTCGCTAATCACGCGGAAAATGCGGCGGAATTTCTGCCAGTTGACCAATCCGTCTTCCATCGACTTCATGGCTTCCTCATATGTGAACAAATCCTTCATCAAGATGAACCAGCACGGCAAGCGCGGCAGACTTTCTGCGAGTGCGAACGCCTGGCGATAATTGCGGTAGTTCTCATCAGTCGAGCACGCTTGCTGCAGGCACTGGTATTTTTCGAGCGCCGCAGCGCTCACCAGTCCCCACGTTGTGGTCAGCTGACTAATACATGGCGCCGAAATGCCTGTAATGATCTCAAAAGTTGTGTTAAAGTTGTTCATCTGGTAGCAATTGTCGGCCACATCGATGAAGAGGGAGATCATCTTGGCACGCTCGAGAGCTTGCAATTGAGGGTGAAGAATCTCACTCGATACCCACTCCGCCGTCGCATCAAACAGCTCAATCAAGGCGACCACATGCGGTGCATCGCGGTGCTTCGTTTCACGGGTCCAAGCCTTGTTTGTTAACTCGCGAGGGTTCAGGCGAGCAAAGTAGTTCTCAGCCTCCAGAAGCGTAAGCTGGTCAGCAATTTCCTGAGCAGACACACCAGACAGCGGCTCGATGTTGTCGTAACTGATCCGAGAGCTGTTGCGCACGGGCACATTTTGCTGACGTGAGTTCTGCAACTCATCGAGTGTGTCTCCACTGCGATTGAAACCATCAATTCCAGCGCTCCCAGTTGTCACCCCACGGATAATTTTCGGCACCGCATCGCTTCCGCTGACGATCGGTGCCGGCCCAATGGCTCCAGTTGTCGGGCGTTGTGACTTTGACTGGGAGAGTTCCATCTGACCCGGTGTGCCACCGGATCCTGAACGCGTTCGAACTTGGAAGATGTCTCCATTGCTTGCCTTGGTCTTTAGTTTCACCATCGACCGCTCACGCTTCGGATCCGAGGAAGACCGAGCCAGTTTGAGCTTCGAAGCCGAAGCAGTAAGTGCTTGCAAGTCAGGTCCACTTTCGTGGCCAGCCATAGTGACTGTAGCCTTGTCAACAGCAATATTTTCGATTGCTGAGGCAGACTGAGAGGATAAGAGAGCGGGTGGCGGTGGGATGCCAGGGATACCACCTCGACCCGACAAAATGGCCGATGAAGACATGACTAGCGGGTTTACGAATGTCACTCCTGTCACGCGCTGTTGGTATTGCTGGGCTCGAATCAGTTGCGCAACTGTTAGCAGCAAGCTCTCTGCATGGCGCCGAATTGACACAATTGGGGAAGTCGACTGAATGTCGACGAGGAAGGCCATCAGCTTCTTTTGCGTGCGACGGTCATTCGCAATGTCCAGATCAATGAAGCCGCTCTCCTTAATCCAGTATTTCAGCACACTTAGCAGGCGCATGATAGACACGTTCGCCTCCATTGTTGTGTTGATGTCTGAGCGGGCAGTCGAAATCGAGGTAGAAGTTGAGGAGCGGTCAGTCTCTTCTTCCTCTTCTGTGATCTGATCAAGGAGGCGCTGGGTTTCTGCGAGGGTATCTGCGTCTAGGTCACCGCAGAGTGACAGCACGGCATTGTACCGCTTGATCAGTTTCTTGATAAAGTCGTAGGGGGAGCAAAAGCACCTGTACGTCAGCAAGAAGACGTCCCTAAACTCAGTGTCATACTGGTGGGCGTCTGTGAGGCGCGCCACCAGTTTTCCCAATGAGGCATGCGATATCTCGCGCTTTCCTCCTCCCATCCCACGCTGTGGTTCCTCGTACCGGATACGGACCGGTCGAGCCTCGTTCCTGGTCCTGCTACTGCTGCTGCCGCCATTGCCGCCGCCACTGCTTTCATTTCCTCCGCCATCCCCCGTCCCTCTGCTGTCGGACGCCTTTGACGCCAGAAGCTTTCGTGCCGTGCGTCGTGGTGTGCTTTGTTTATCCTCTGATTTCTGGGTATCGGGACCAGGGGATCTCATAGATGAAGAGTCAGTCGTAGCTCGACGAACGCCTCGCATTGGAGTAGATGACCCTCGGTCTCTGCTTGATGAGTGCTGTCTCCGACTATCGCTTTGGTCTGTCTCGCTGAATTGGCTAGGTTGCCCACGCTCTCGTCGGCGCTCGGACGTACTCGATGCATGCGTTGGGCTGTCTAAAAGTTGTCGGTGGTAGCTCTCGTTCTCGGCTGTCGAACGAGGAGCACCGCTAGATGAGCACGACCGCAGTCCCTGGAGCTTCCGCGTACGCTCGTCCTCTGTTCCACTAATATGCGGGCTCCTTGGCACACTGCTCTGGAGAGGCACCATTCCACTAAGTTGCTGTGATGGCACCATTGACGAAGGCGCAACGCGCCGGCTTGTGCTACCAGGAGATGCTGTTGCTCTGCGCTTGACCACCATGCGTGAAGGTTTCATCGACGACGGGTGCGGAGACAGTAGTCCCAGCGCGTCCGTATTGGCCGCGGCTGCGGCGTTCTCCTCGCGATCACTGCCTGGTCCTGACGACGAGGAGGAGTAATTTTCAGCGACGGGTGACTGGGGCGGCGGTGGAGGCGACAGTGGAGATCCCGGTGGTGTGATGTCGTCCTTGCCCGCGCGCTTTTCCGACGCTGGGTCCTGCACTGGTATGGGCTGACCCAGCCGATGGTTGGGCCGGTGGCCGTGGTGGTGGTTGGGTCGGTGCGGCAGCGCGCGGCGCCTGCTAGCGGACGATACGGCCGAGGAGGACGTGGAGGACGTGGCCGTGCTCGTGTTGCCGTTGCGCTTCTCGTGCTCGCCGCGGTACTTTCGCTGCGAGGCCTGCGAGGCGCCGCTGGCGCTGCTGGCAACGCTGCTGCTGGAGCTCGAGCCGTGCGCGCTGCTGCTGCCGTGCGCGCTGGCGCTGTGGTGGCTGCTGCCGAGGCTGAAGACGTCGCGCCTGGCCGCCAGCAGCGGGCTGGCCGCGCCGGGCCGCGCCGCCTCGCGGTCGTGCGCCATGCCGAGCTCTCGCCGCCTGTGGCTCGCCGCGCGGATCGCCGAGTGGCGCGCTGAGTTGCGCCCGGTTCGCCGAACGCGCGGGCCCTCGCTCGGGCGCGCTTGAAGCCTGCAAGACCGCCGGCGGAGCGCGCGACAGCGGGAAAGTGGGCCGAACGAGCCCAGACGCTTTGGCCGCCGAGGAGAAGAGACAGCGCGAGGCGATGCGATGCGCGCGGGATTGATTATCGCGAGGGACACGGCTGGGCCGGGCTCCGTGGGTGGGATACGCTTACCCGGGCCGGGTTTCCAGGACTTGGCTTTGGTAAAAGACCCACGGGTCGGCGCACCGTCACAAGGAAAGACACGGCCCGTTGACCCGGATGACCTTTCGGATACTTTTTTTCTCCTATACCGTTGCGCAAGCGCGCAGCCTGAAACATGCTGGACACGCTGTATCATGCGGCGCACGAACGCGGTTTTTGGGATATTCGAAGTCGACGGCGGCGCCGACATGAACGGATGCGCGCCGGCGGTCGTGCGTGCGTGTCTACAGCTACTGCGGTTGGCGCCGCTCTGATTTGCAGCCTGGCGATCATCCCAAGGATCGGCGACGCTGGCCACCCAAGCCCAAGCGGCGCCGAGCTGTGGCCGATGGCTGCGCTTCCGCGACCTCACGCTCTACTCCAGAAGGCGACGGCGTCGCGCGCGCTCGCGAGTTCTTTCGCGGAGCAGGCGAACGGCGTGCGCACCACCATGTGGTAGATGCACGTGGACGGCTCGTCGATGCTCACAATGTCGTCCTCTGCACCGCACTCGAGATGCACTTCGACCGACCTGCTCCATCGAGAAGTTATGAGCGAGGGAGGCTCTCCAACGCGCAAACATGAACCTACCTCTCTGGCCCATTCCAGCACCGCTGGCCCTTGGAGAAGTGCATCTTGGAGTGGTCAACACTGGCGGAAGCATCCCCAGCACCTTCAGTGGATCCCCATCGGTCCCACTTGCCGAGACGTGTGTTGGTCTGCTTGACCTCATTGAACGCGCAGAACTTGTACTTGTACTTCTACTCAGGATCCCAATCGAGTCAGAGAGACTTCAAAAAGTCGGTCAAAATAACCGTTGAGCGACGAAGAACGTACCTCGATCTTCTTTTCGATGCATTTGTCTTTCAGCGCGAAAAACGCTCGGTCAGGTCCAAAGTCCTTGCTTGCAGCCTCGATCTTCTTGTCGCGCTCCTTCTCTAGCTTGGCGATGTCGGCGTCGATCTCAGCGAGGACCTTCCGCAGCGAGCTCGCAACCGGTAGTGTCACGCCGTCGTCCAATTCGGGGCTGCATGAAAAAAATCGTAAGAGAGGATACTTCTTCGTACGGCGCGGTTAGGTCACGTACAAGAGATAGCGGTAGGAGAACACGGGAGCATCCCAAACGATGCGAGCTCCCCATACAACTCCCGTGTAAGCCTTGTAGACCTCTCCACCCGCAAGGCTGCGAAACCAGATGGATCGAGTGGGAGCTGGGAAAGCTGGTAAAATATCGAAGGCTCCCATAGAGCTAAACACTTTCCACAGAGTATTTGGGATGAACAAGACGAGCTCCACGATTGCTCGCACAGGTGAGAGCACGATTCCTGGTGATGATACGAATCGCCCTCGCTAATTAGATTGGAAAGAATGTGAGAGTATGTAATAGGTCCACGTACCGACAGCTCGCAAAGCGTAGATACCAATTTGTTTGCGCTCTTCGTAGCCTCCATTGAACAGTGGACCGAGGAAGTCCTTCTGTCGCCTTTGCTCTGCCGTACGCTGCACTCTTCTTTCCTCAGCGCCGCAACACCAATTCCACACACAACGTCAGTCTTATCACTGATAAACCACAGCAATGGCAATAAGCGCTCACAACTTGGTTGCAGGCTTCTGGTAGCGCTCCATGCGGAAAAACTCTGCAAGCGTCACTTGAGTGCCGTCTGGCAGATCAATCATACTGGAAACTCGTGTGCCAACTGTATCCAGCAGCTCAGACGTGCGGGCATCTACAGCGATATCTTGCCCCGACTCAAGCACCAAGTCGCCCGCGTCAATCCCATCAAAGTCCTTGGTTCCTCCCTCGCGATTGCAGTCTACCCCTGCATCATCATTCGCACACTCAACTGCAGGAGCATTCGTGCTCTCTTCGGTATCGTCATCGATCGTCGTGCCGGACTTTTCTTGATTGGCCTGCTTTTCACGAGCTAGCTGAACACGCAACTTGGTCTCCAGCAACTCTTCTCGCGCCTTGTATACCTTGACGCGCTCTTTCAGAGCCACCAGAGATGCCAAGAGCTGGTTTGCAGATGACTCGGCATCGTTCACTCCGCCGAAGTACGGAATGATTTCTTTCTCCAGCACGCGCTGACGCTCTGCAAAGCCCTTCTCCACTACTGCCAGTCGCTCTTCCGCTACCTTCCGGTACGCTGCAGCCTCGTTAGTGCACGTGTTGGCACATGCATTACTGAAGTACTCGTCCGAGCCGTCACAGCAGTCGCAGATGCCATCATTCACAGCCGACGTGTGGATCTACAGCGTATTTCCAACAGAAATGTCGGTCTAGACGTTGTCAAGAGGCCAGGGTGATGCGTTCACGCACCTTTCGCGGGAAGTAGCCGTCGTTGTTGCAGTGGAACACGCTGGTGGCGATGTGCGAGCACGCCGCTGTCCCTGGCTCGTCCTTCCCGTCGTCGCAGTCGCAGTAGTCGTCGTTCAGCTGCTCGCGCGGGAGCGCTGCGCTCTTCCCATCGACGACGCACTCGAACGCCTCGAACGCGGCCTGCTGCTCCGGCGCGACGCCGCGAACGGGCTCCACGGCCGCCGCGGTGGCTTCAGAGACACAGATCCCATTCACACAGAGAGCAGTGACGGACAGCGCGGCGGCGAGACGAGTGTGCCACGGCCTCCTCGCGGGGACCGGCATGGTGAGCTCCAAGGTACTTTCTGGCGGCAACTGACGTGGAAAACAATCGACACTTGGGGCGTTGGTGATCTTCATTGGCTATAATAGAGGTATAATACTTGTTTTTGGCGAATCAAAATGGAATGTGGAGGTGAGGTGCGACGAGGTCAGACCTCGAAGTCTCTCGACGCGTTCGGCTGCGTGCACAGGATGCTGCCGACGTTGCGGAACTTGGACATCTTGAACAGGTCATGCGAGTCCTTCTCGACTGACTTGGGCGTGCGGTTGCGAACGTCCATGCTGAGCGAGGCTTTGGTGTCGCGAGGGTGCGGCAGTTTCTAATGGAATGCAATGAGGCGTCAGAACTGTAGCCATCATCGACTGACTATCATGCACTGATGCCACGCACCCCCTTGATCTTCATGTTGGACAAGTCCGGGTACTCAGCGTTCTCGGTACTGAAGTCCGTGAACCGTGCCTGTACGAGTGCCGCGATGTCTTCGGATGGTCTGCCAAGCGCAACGAGGGGTCAACGTGGGCTCCCAAGCACAGGAAGTTTTGTGGCGCGTACTTGGACTTGATGCCGTAGGTCATATCGTTCGTAGGGACGAAGCCACCCTTGGTCTTGGCCACCGGCTTGACGAGAATGTCTGGGTGCTCCTGTGCAAACTCGCGCGCCTCTCCTGCCGTGATGTAGCTGCAATGTCACAGTCAGCCTCTGATCAAGCGCAAGACTAACCTTCGCCAACTCACCCGTTCATGATTGCCTGGCGGTTCGTCTCGATGAAGCTGCGGCCAGACTTGGCTGCGGGTGAGGGAGTGGCCTGGACCCACTTGCTGATGACAGCGCCAGCACCCTCCAGGTCTCTCTGAATTTCGTAGCCATACACGTGGCCCAGGGTTCTTGGCGTCCGGCAGGTCGTACGTCGTGCGCTTGACGCTGCCTACTGTGCTCTTGACCATCGTTCGCCGCAGACTCGACGCGCTGTCCTTGGCCATGGCTGAACCTATGAAATCGACAGCGTGGCCACGACAAAGGCGCAGATGCAGACTGGCGCAGCATGGCAGCGTCAAAAGGCTCGCAAGGTATAAATACCCGCCCTGACGACTTCAACCAGATATAGCGCGTATACTCTCGCGTGTACAACCGTGCCTCGTCCGGATAAAAACCGGATGACACCGTATACTATACATGTCGCCGCTGCGCGCCAATCGTTCCGGTCTGACTGTCGTAAAGCGGCGGCGGTGGGCAGCTCACAGTCGATCCGCGCTCCAGCCGACGCCGCCACCATGAGCAAGAAGATGGCCGCGCAGCTGGCGAAGCTCCAGGGCGCCGAGTGGGACTCGGACAGCGAGGGCGAGGAGGCGGTGGCGTTCGAGAGCAACGCCGACTTCGTGGAGCTCCAGGCGGCCGGCGCCACGCCGAGCGAGGGCGACAAGCCCGCGGGCAAGAAGGGCAAGGCGGCCAAGCGGAAAGCGGCGGCCGGCGGCGACGAGAAGGAGTCGAACGTTATTTATTTGGGCCGCATCCCGCACGGCTTCTACGAGAAGCAGATGATGGGCTTCTTCAAGCAGTTCGGCCACGTGCGCCGCCTGCGGCTGTCGCGCAACCGCCGCACGGGCAACTCCAAGCACTACGCCTTCATCCAGTTCGAGGAGCCGGAGGTGGCGCGCATCGTGGCCAACACCATGAACGACTACCGCCTGTTCGACCACGTGCTCTCGTGCCACGTCGTGCCGCCGCACGCCATCCACGAGCGCATGTTCGTCGGCGCCAACAAGGTCTTCAAGCCGCAGCCCTTCGCCGCCATCCACCGCAACAAGCACAATGCACACAAGTCGTACGAGCAGCAGGTCAAGGTCAACAAGCGCCTCGTCGCCAAGGAGAAGCAGAAGCGCGAGGCGCTCAAGGCGCTCGGCATCGACTACGACTTCCCAGGCTATGCCGCGCAGGTGCCCGCCAAGAAGCAGCACATCGCCTTCACCTAGACGGCCTGCACCCGAGTGCAGTGTCCGTTCGTGTGGCAGTCGCTGTTGTGTCTGTAGCGCGTGGAGCGTGGAGAGAGGACCCTTTAGAGCTGAGAGGCGCGCCGCCGGCGCCGCAGCGCTCGCTCGTCCTCGCGCCTCTCGATATGCATGTTAAATATACGATGATACCTTGCGATTCCGAGCACCGACGCCTTCATCTCCGTGCAGCATAACCCTGTCGTGCAGATCACTGCATCCCTCTTGAAATTTGTATGACCTCACCCATTTCGCATCTTCAATCGACCAACTCAAGCTGAGTGAGATCCGAGCCCATGCCTGTCGCCGAGAGAATCGCCCAGGAGCCGCAGGACGAGGAGGAGCTGAGCGTCGCCGAGGGGGAGAAGCAGGCGCTGCTGCGCGTGCGCTCGACGGCCGAGGAGCGGCGAGAGCGCAACCGCGGCAAGCGCGTGAAGCTGCACTCGAAGCGCATGCGGCAGTTCTGGCCGAAGGTGGCTTCGTTCCTGGACCTGCGCGACGCCGTGGCGCTCGGCGTCTCCTGTCGCCGCCTTCAGCGCCTGCTTGAGGGTGACGCTGTGTGGTGAGATGTAGACGGCTGGGAGCTTGAACGCGGCATTGCCTGAGTCGTATGACGCGCAGGCAGAGCGCGCTTGACCGAGTGCGACGTGAGAAGATGACGCAACTGCTGGTTCCGCGCAAGGTGCTGGCTGCGGATGACTTGGGCGTTCGAGAGAAGCTCAAACAGATTGTACGCGAGTGAAAATTGATCCAAGACGGCATGAACTGACAGTGAAACACACAGATTCAAGTCCGTCACAACCAGGACCCGACCAATGCCCTACGCTTCCGGCTGCGTGAAGCAGAGACAGAAGCCTTCAGGCTTTCTGCATGGCAGGTTTGTCCTGTCGTCATGACCTTCGCTATGAGGTTCCTTTAGCTGATCGATCACGAAACTGTTTTCGTAGGCCAAGGTCCGCGAACTCGCTGTTATGAATCTCCCGTTGGCAGTCATGCTGCTGGTCATTAGCGCGTACGCTTTTGCCACAGACGACGCGACTGAGCAGCACTTTAGGCCTCTTGGGACTGGACCAGCCTCAAGTGTTGCCACAAACGGACCCGCAGTCAACCCAGTCAAGACGGTAGGCGCGATGATAGCTGCCTAGATCACTTCAAGTCCAACAGCTAATACTTATTGTTCTCCTTTGTAGTTTCTGCTGGTGCAAGATCTACTCTTGGTTGTGGCTCTTGCAGTCGTTGCCGCGGGAAACATGGCTGATAACGCGCTTTACACGATTGCTGTCCTCGCTGGTATCGAGGTCGTCACAATGTTGCAGACTGCAGTTTCGTGGGATGGGATTTCGATCGCATTGATTTTCCACGCGACTCTCGTTGTCGTCGCAATTCTTGTGGACGCAGTGCTCTTCAAGCGCAAGATCCACGCGTACCATCGCGAGCTCTCTATGTTTTCGCCCTCGTATTGATGCGTTGAAGTAGCACAAGAGAGTTCTCAATACGAGTTTCGAGCTTTCATCAAAACCCTTGGCGTCTATTTTGTTACCATTCAACTGAGTCGAAGCAGCTTCCCGGCATCCCAATGAAGCCGCGATGAGCCATCTGGGAGCCCCCATTGGTTTCTCTCCACTCAGTCTGCTTGTCACCTCCACCTTGATGTTGCTGCCTCCTCCTAACAATCTCCTTCATCGTTAATCTCCCAAGTGACTCGTACAGATTTCTCTCTTCTGTTCGCTCTGCTGCTCGTCTGGGCCGATTTGCCGGATCGCTGCGCGTTCGAACCCACTCGGGGTCGAGCTGCTTCTTTACCTTCCGCTCTCTCGCTCTTGCCAGCTCCGACACTGGGTCTTCTTCGCGTCCTGCCTCCCTGCTCTTGATCTCCTTTCGGAATCTTGCTGCGTCTGTGGCCGCAAGTCTCAGCTCATCGTCCGTCAGCGGCGGTGGCTGGCCTCTCGGACTCCCGCTCTCTAGCTGGAAGCGCCAGTGGCGCTCAATAACGCGCGTCGAGTGCTTCTCTCCGCTCGCCAGCACGCTCAGACTCTGTTGCTGCTTGTTCTCCTTGTCGGACAGGAACGCCGCGACTCGCGCCGGATTCAGGAACGCTGGATCCAATCTCCTAGCGCTGACAGTCGTTCGTCCATCGCTCGCGCGGGTCGCCAGCGCCTCCAGCGGGTGCGCGTGCGGCCTCGGCGGCGGCTGCAGTGCCAGCTCCTCCTCCTCCTCCTTCTCCTCCTCCAAGTCCTCGCTCTCGGCCTCTCCCGCCTTCGCCTCCGCGAGTTTGGGGCCTCTGGAGTCGCCGGTTGGCCGTCGGAAGTGCGCGGAGAGCCGCGGGAGGTCGCGGCGGTAGTGCGGCAGCGGCGGAGGCGGCAGCGGCCGCGGTGGCGTCTCCGACATGGGAGCAACCACGGTCAAAAATTCAAAATGGACACTGCGCACAATCCGGTACGAGACAGCACAAACGGACAGCATAAGAAACTATGACCTAGAGTAAGTGGTGCGTTTTGATTTTACAACGCGTGGATATCACGTAGCTGCACAGCATGCTATGGAACGGAAGTAACGCAATGGTGATGCAAACGTCCTCTCGGGACGGTACTACTTTGATGTTTCCTCGATGCAGGTGACGCGCAAGCAGCTCCGTGCCCAGCACCACATCGCCTAAAGTCTACATTGTACTACCTAGAAGGACGGGCGCGGAAGCATTGCTACCCGGGAAATGATGCAGTGTCAAAGCCAAAAGCGGTTCGGCGTCGACGCCTAGCGGTCGTACCGAGTCGCACCGCCGCCATTGTTGGGACCCCGACCCGCGCTGTTGGTGCATGCTGCGGAGCCCAGCCTTGAGCGCCTCCAGGCCACGCGGAGCCGGCGCTGCGTGTGTCGATGGGAACGACTGGGCCGGTTGGAGGCTGCCTCCAAACGCCGACTGGATCGGAGCACCACTTGAACGACCTTGACTTCCGTAGCCGCGGTCGTTTCCACGCTGTTGGCCACCGTACTGGTTGTTGTTGTACTGCTGTTGCCCACCGTGGCCTGACCGAGATTGGTACTGCTGTTGGTTGCCACCGTACTGCTGACCGCCGTAGCCGCGGTTCGGCTGTGACGGAGGGTACCGACCACCGTCACGGTTGTTGTAGCTACCATTGGACCCACGCTGATCGCCGTACTGCCCGCGCTTGTTGCGCGGTTCCTGCGAGCCCCAGTTGCCGTACCCGTTGGTGAGGTACTGGTTGTACTCTGGCCGGCTCTGCTGACTTTGACCGTATCGGTCCACGTTCAGGTTGTTGCTAGGGTAGCGCTGCTGCTGCTGCTGGCCCTGGAATCTGTTGTTATTGTTGTTGTAATTGTTGTTGCCACGGTAGCCGCCTCCACCTTGGTTTCCACGTGAATGTGAATTGTGGCGAACATTCGTCACAGTCGTCGCGCTGCCTGCGAGGTCCACAATGTTGATGTTCGCCTTGCCAAAGAACGGGATTGTGATATGTCGGTCGTTCTCAGTCACCAGCACAATCTCGGGGGTCTCGGCACCATCAAGGATCCGGCACACATGCGGGAACTTCTGTGGTAACCGGTACTGGAAGCTGTAGCATTGGTTGTTTGGAATGTCCATCAAATGCCGCTGCGCCTTCTCAGGGCTAGGCACCACACATCCGATCGGGAAGTAGAGCGCGTCGACATAGATCAGAGTGCCAGCGAAAGATTCGGAAATCTTAGGGTCCGCAAGCGCCTCCATGTTTTCTTCTGTAGGTGGGGTTGCTGTGACAGGGCACTTGGCATGGAAAAAGACAACCTCCTTGCCGTATCGCTCATTACGCTTCTTCTCTGCATCGGTAAGTTGCTGGTTCGCCGTCTTCATCGCATCAAGTAATCGCGCTTCGTCGATAAAAGGCAGAAGAACGACCCACAGCCATGGCATTGCCTTTCCGTTCGGGTCCACAGGAATATCCGTCGGGTAGAAGTCAATGATTGGCGACTCCGGATCACTCATCAACCAGCGGTAAGGCTTCGGCAGCGCGTGACCACTTGCGGCAGGAAACACCCCCATTAGCTGCTCAAATGGTCGGAACGGCATTCCTTCTTCGAAACTGATCGTATAGCGATCGATATTCTTGAGGTCAGAAGCAAACGGAGCGTAGTGGAAAGGATAAAACCACTGCCATGACGCACAGCCCTGGTAATAGTAGCGCATCACCCAGCAAAGGCCTTCGATGTACGAGTGGAAGACTTTTTCACGACCACCGCCGTGCTCAATATCGTTTGCCTTCAGCTTGTCTTCGTAGTATCGCGTCTTCCACCCAGGTTCACCAAGTCGCACGACGTCCTGCACCTCTTCTCGGTATTTTTCAAGCTGTTTTTCAACGGTTTCCTTGACCCGTGCCTTAACTGCTTCCTCGGCGGTCAACCCACCATACTTCTTGTCATTCTCGATGACTGTTCCGTCTATCCGACGCTTCTTAACAATCTCCACGGCGGAGTCGCGTGCCGCCTGAGCCGCGAGCTGGTCTTTCTTTTCATTCGACAGTCGAGATTTCCTCCGGCGCTCGTTCTCCTGCTGCTTCAGAGCACGGCGTTGGAAAATGGTATCCTCAACGGCGCCAACCTCGGCGAGGATGACATCAACGCGCGAGAGGTTGACTTCTCCAGCGTCCGTCAAGTATCCGCCCATGGCAGGAAGCAATTTGGCGTAAATGAGGATGAGGAAGTCGAGAGCACCGTCACGAATATCAAGAGAAGGCAGATGCGGCAAGAAATCGTTTCCGACGAAGAAACAGAGAAACACAAAGTCGTCCACAATGCGCTCAAAGTCGTACTCGAACGGAAGCACCTTCGAGAGTGGCTCAAACTCAATCTGCAAGTACTCGCGCAGAGTCGCAATGTGCAAGAACTGCAGGGGCTTAAGGTCTGAGGCAACAAGGTCGCCATCGTGTTCGCCAAAGTCACCACGCTTGCGCTTCTGCGGCACTCCATTTGCATCGAGGATCGTGTGCTGCTGCTTTTGACGCTCGCGCTCGTACTTGGCCTTGCCAAACAGGACCTCCTCTCGTAGGATGGAGAACTTGACCTCGTGCGTCGCCAGACCAAGCATGATGAGATCGGCGTCGAGACCATGGAGCACGTGGTGCTGGTTGGGGTCATACCCGGGCTGCGACCTCTGCACGCGGACGTATTGCATGAGCTTGTGCTCGCCCTCACCGGGAACACCAGCATCCGAAAGGATGATCTTGAGCGACTTCCACGCGGCGTTGTTGTTGACGCGGTCGCGAATGTAGAAGCGCAGGTACTTGGCGAGCTTGGCCATGAACTTGGTGCCGGGAGTGATGACGTTCGAGTCCCAGTGCTTGTCATGGTTCTCGGGCACCTTGTGGCCCAGCGCCTTCATGTACTCGACGGCCTCCTTCTCGACCTCCTGTCGCTGCTCGGCCTCCTGTGCGGCGCGGAATCGGCGCGCGCGCTGCTGGTTCATCTTGGCGCGCGGCGCGACGCCGTCAATGGCGAGGTAGAGCACGCGGCGCGGGCGCACAGCGGCGACGAGTCGGTCGACGTAGGCCATGACGCGGCGGTACATCTCCTCCTCGGTCTTGGGCGGCTCGCCGTTCTCCGGGTGCGCGCAGGGGTGGATGAGGCCGTTCATGTCGACGTAGAGGTTGTCGACCTCGAAGCCGTTCGGGTTGGGGCCCGTCGTATCCGTGAGCTCGAAGTGGCGCTCGCCCTCGAGCTCCACAGGCGCGCGCCTCCACGCAGTCCACGACGCACTTGGGGTACTTCTCCAGCACCCAGCGGTAGAAGGCCGGGACGCCCATGCTGCCGCGCTAGGGCTACCGCGACAGACGCAGCGCGGGTGCAGCGAGGCGAGGCGGGCGGCGATCCGGTGCCGCTTCTCGCTCGCTTCTCTTTCCCCCGACTGCCTCCTTTGGTTGGAAGGCGAACACCCGTTCCACCGCGCGATTTGCGATTGGCCATTAATGACAGTATATTTCGACCAATAGATGAGTCTAATAGCGAACTTTTCAGCCAATCATACAACAGAATCCGCTGAAAAAACCGCCGCAGCCATGCTCGCGCCAGTGCATTGCCGCCTTACATGGCGTCGGCGGCACGTCGCTGCCCGTCCGGTCCCTCTGCGCGCTCTCCGCTGGCCCCCAGCGGCGCTACGAGCGGCTGCGTCATCTCCAGGCACTCCGGCAGCTCCAGAGCTCTCTGCGCGTGGCGGTCCTGAGCTTTGGCGCGCTCTACGAGCCGAGCAACGGCCGAAAGATGAGCGCAGGCCAACTCGAGCCCGAGTGGAGCTGGTGCTGACCAAGCAGCAGGGCGAGGGCTCGTTCGGCATGTTCCTGGCCATTGATCCGCGCGTGTGGAACGCTGAGTTTGCCACCTGTGTCCTTCATCACGCCCCAGTCCCCAGCCTTCCGCGCGGGGCTCCAGCCAGGTAAACCAGTCGCATGCCGTCACAGCCAGGTGCTGGGCGTGTGTGCTGACACGAGTGCGAGCAGGCTGGGTGCTGCTGCAGATCAATGGGCAGAGCGCGCGCTGCAGCAGCGTCCGAGAGGTCGCCAAGATGTTCAAGGACCAGGCCACGGCAAGCGCAGACTGATGGCTCTAGACTACGATCGCGCAAGTCGACTGACTGACCGACTCGCTGTCGCAGGTTGTGGTCACTGTCGAGATGAGAGAGTGTTTGCCGCCAATGCCAACTCCTGCGACGCAGCGTCTGCCACTGGCACCGCCGTCAATAGAATCGGATGGGTTTGAGATCGTTGATATCCGCCCAGCCTCAAGCGCACAGACCCGCCCTCAGCAGGAGATGAAAACTGAAGCATCCAGTACTTCAGTTGCGCTTAATCAGACAGCTCCAAGTTTGCCAAAGCAAGGAGCCACGACTACAGGAAGCGCGAAAACTGTAGTTGCTGATCCTAAAGAAGCTGAAGCGTCTGGGTCATCTGTGGCACCGAAGGCTGCGGCAAAATCTGTGCGACCGATAGTTGCAACAACACCAGTTGCTACTGCGCCAGGAAGCCAGCAAGTTCGTCCTGATTGCAAAGCGACACCAAGTGTTAAAAGTTCGACATCGAATGGAATGGGTAAAGCGAGGCCTGTGGTCACTGTCGGAAATGATTCAAGAACGCTAAACATGCCACAAATCGCTGAGCCAAAACATGCAGATGCTGTTCGAGTCGTCGGCTTGCCACTTCCAAGCGAATCCTTCCAGGCCGAGAAGGTTGCAGCACCACTTCCAAGAGGGAAGCAAACAGTTGTGACTGCACCTCTTCGACTGGGTGCTCCTCGCAATTCTCAACCCGCTTCTTCCACAAACGTTGCCGTACCAGGTATGGACGAACACGTCGAGGTGATTTGCTTCAAATTTGTTAGATCTAACACCTTTTTTTTCTAGCCGCAAACGCGTCGGCGACCCCTGTCAGAAACCAAATCGCTCCCAATGCACCCTCAACAATCCCAAACCGCTTGTCCAAGCCGGCTCCTCCGCAATTGACACGGATTGCACCCAGCAACAATTCGTCTTCAGGCTCAATATCGGCAAGCGGTCAGCGGAGTTCAAAGGCACCAGTGATACCTAATTCGTCGGCAGCCGCTAATCAGCTTATCTCAAACATTGCTCGAGCCTCCGCACCTGCTACGACAGCGCCTTCAAGTGCCGCAGCAAGCCACTCTGCAGCTGAGCTGAGGCGTGCTGAAGCTCAGCAAATCCTGGGTAGTAATTCTCAGCCAGCCCGGAGCGTTGCGAAAACGATTACACCTAAACCAGCTAGCGCTCGTACACACGATAGCTCAGCCGCAGCTGCACCTAGAAACCCTCGAAGCCAGCCTCTGGCGTCAGAAGGACCCCATCATGCTACGTCAACTGCGAGTAACAGGGCTCCTGGAAAAGCTCCAGTGAAGAAACCTGCAGTCGCAACTACAGCAGCCCCGACGCCGAGTAATCCACGATCGACAGGTGCAAACAGTGAAGCAAAGGCTGTTACAACTCCATCTCCGCGATCTCAACAACGTGGGAGGAAGCGAGGACGGCCAAAAGGCTCCAGTTCTTCGGCCAAAGCATCTAGGGGCTCGACGAGCGCGAGTCCTAGTGCAACAACATCACGAGGTACCAGCTCAATGAACCCAACGTCCCAGGCAAGAAGCACCACGTCTATTCCAGAAGACACAAGTCCCTCCGCGTTCAATTTTCATGGTAATCTTCTGTTGTTGTTTTTTAGCAAACAGTTCGCTCAGTGCTTACTTGCCTGACGTCGGCTTGTGTGTCACTTAGCCGGTCTCTATTCATTTTCATCTGACGAGGAAGGCTCCCCAACTGACCGGCAACCACGTCGCAATGCACGTCGACTTGCGCGACCCCGCCACAGTCTGACAGTCGAGAGGCTGGAAGCAATGGGTTTCCAAAAGGAAGACGCAATATTGAGCATCCAAAACTGCGGTGACGATCTGGAAAAATGCATGATCTGGATCGTTTCTCACATGGAGGAGCGCCAATTCATCCACGATCTTAATCAGGCGTCAATCGAGTCGGAACGAACCAGACATGATGAGGAGCTGCGAACTCGAATTGAGGAGACTGAAACACTGCGCACAGTAACCACCTTCACGTCTCTCTTCACAACGGTGAGTGCCGTATCGCTGAGTTGGGCAATACCACTTGGACGGGCTAACAAGTATCCGTGCTGTAGTCGTACATTCTTAGTGAAGACTCGAGCGCGACCCGACTGAAGAGCGTGTTGTCAACAAAGATCGGCGATGTGTCCCCCGAGTGCTTTCTTCGCACGATTTTAACTAAGCTTCTCAAGTTGGAGGGGCAAGCTATCCGTTGGTATAAGGAATCTGCGCGTGCATACATGCTAAAGCTCGCTACTCGTCTCGAGGCAGCGTTAGGAACTCACGATATCGTCGATTGCTGCTCGAAAGCTCTTGCAGAGTCGGTGGGTTCAGCAAGCTGTTCGTTTGTAAAGGTTGTGCGTGATGAGGAGCAAGAGTTGAAGCGCCTGTTGTTCATGATGCCGGACAATCATGGAGGCGTGCCACTCGCATTCCTCGAGGCGGACGACACTGTGATCGATTTTAATCTCGAGGAAGACGGCTTCGAAATGGTGATCGTGGCTCCACCGTCCGATGATTCTGACGACGAGTAGGCAAAAGCCATGCAAATCAAACTAAACCGGAAATGAAATGTCGAGTGCAAACTCGTGCACACGAAGTACCGTCTTCTTGTTTCTTTCATTGATCAAAGCATTTCGAGGTTGTGAGAGAGTAGCCATGATAGCGTTAGTCTCGACCGCTGTGGCGCTCGTCGTGCTGTTCTCTGCAGAACGAACGTTGGCCCAAGGATATTTGGCTCAACCACGCCAACGTTCAAGCGCAGCGCTGACCGCATGGCGCCGGATGGACTGTTGTCGGCGCTGAGGATGCAGAACTGGGTCACTTTGAGTATCAGTGAGCTCATCAACTCAGTGATAGCGGGTTGTGGGCATACATTTGCGTCAAGCATTTCAGTGAACGTGAGCTCGTCCCATTCAATGACATGGCAAAACTGCATCACCAAACGCTAACACGAAAAAGATGCACGCCGATAACTGTATTTGGCGAACATGGATGCGCAACGATCCCGGATCAGTGGGTCACGTAGATGCCCTCCCCAGCAAACCACAGCGTGTCGTCCGTCTTGGCGGTCGTGGCGCCGACCTCCTGCTGGCCGTTGATGGGGCAGTGAGGACAGTTGGAGTCGTCGAAGCGGCTCGCGTAGCTCGTGACGAGAAATCGGCCCGTGTTTTGGTTGCGCAGGCGCACAAGCTCGCCGCGCTTCCACATGGCGTCGTCCTCGCACTGGTCGGCGGCGCTGCACTGCATGCTCTCAAGGCACTCGACGACCCACGAGTCGCCCGAGTCGCCCTCTCCAGCCACGCCAAAGCCGCTGACCTCGTGCAGCTTGCTGGACAGTGGGGCGGCGAACGTGTGGCTGTGCAGGTTACGGCGCGTGTTGATGTGCTCAAGGCGCACGGTGGCGCCGCACTGCACTGGCGCGCCGACTTCGCACACACGCTCTCCGTCGCCCTCCTTGACGAGCCAGTAGCTGTTGGGGTCGTTCCGCGCCTCGTGCGCCGTCACCGACTGCTGTCCGCTGCCTCCGCCGTATCCGATCTCGTGTGAGTGCAGCCGGAAGCGGCTAGGCTCGTGCACCAGCTTGATGGTGCTGCCGCACGTCACGTGCTCGAAGCCCTGCGGGTCTACACCAGGTCGTCAGTCCGCCGCTCTCCCCTGCGCGCAGCCCCTAGCAGCACGCACAGCTCAGATCAGCCGAGGAGTCCTCGGCGCACGCCGCCTCGCACGTGAACTCGTGGTGGTCGCAGCCGACCTCGCGCACGCGGCGTCGGCCCTCGCACTCGCAGAAGCCCGAGCGTCCGCTCGCGATCGTCGCGGCGCATGCAGCGTCGCTCTGCGGCTCGCGCGCGCCGTGCGGGTCGCAGCGCGAGGTCGCTCGCCATCTGACGCAGTGCGCGTCGACGCCCGCGAGCAGCGCCAGCGCCAGCAGCAGCGCGCCGCGCCGCCCCGTCCTCATGCTGTCGGCAGGGAGCTTTTGTATGCAAATGGCCAAAGATCGGCAGCGGCGAACGCGTCAGCGCGGGTACCGCGGGAAACCGGTAGGCGCTCGGTTTCGAACGTTCGACCGACGGATGACCACCGTGAGAAGGTTCATTTCAAGATCCGCCAGCTCAAGGCCACGCAACTCAAGTCGTAATTGGAACATGGCCGGCAAGACGGTGCTCATCACTGGCTGCAACCGCGGCATCGGACTCGCGTTCACGCAGCTGTACGTCTCGCGAGGATGGCGCGTCATCGCCACGGCGCGCAACCTGGCGGCGGCAGACGAGGTGCGCTTCAAGGCGGCTGGATCGGCACGGTGACTCGGTGACTCGAGGTGGGACTGACTGAGGCGGGCGAACAGCTCAAGAAACTGGCGCCGTGGAAGCTGCTGCAGCTGGACACGGGCGACGAGGACTCGATCTTGGCGGCGGCCAAGGCCTGTCGAGAAGGAGCCCATCGACCTGCTCATCAACAACGCCGGCATCATGGACGTGCACGGGCTGCCGGACACGACCAAGGGCGACCTCATGCGTCACTTTGAGGTCAACGCCGTCGGCCCCTTCCTCATGACGCGCGCGCTGCTGCCCAACCTCAAGCTCGCGGCCGCGCAGCGCGGACAGGCCTTCGTCGCGCAGATCACGTCGCGCATGGGCAGCATCGCCGACAACGGCTCGGGCGGCTACTACGGCTACCGCGCGTCCAAGTCGGCGCTTAACATGCTCAGCAAGAGCCTCGCCATCGACCTCAAGAACGACAACATCGGCGTACTCGTGCTGCACCCAGGCTACGTCAACACGGCCATCGTCAACTTCACGGGCACGGTTGAGCCCGACGAGAGCGTCGTCGGCCTTGCGCGCATCATTGACGGCGCCACGCTCGAGGACTCGGCCAAGATGTTCCACTTCGAGGGCCACATCCTTCCCTGGTGATCTCGCGTTGGGGAGAGCTCAAGGCTCGAGTGCTGGTGTGAGAAAGTTGGTCACTCTAACACCACATGTTGGGTTTCCACCAATTGACAAGTTTGCCAACTTTTTTTCTTCTAGTGTTCTGCTCCTCGATGACGCTTTACTCTTCCGAAGCAGCTACATCATTGGCAATGAGAGGGTAGAAAGGGCTCTCATGTGCGGAA
Organism: Phytopythium helicoides; assembly: GCA_024867545.1. NCBI lineage: Eukaryota > Oomycota > Peronosporomycetes > Pythiales > Pythiaceae > Phytopythium > Phytopythium helicoides. Next base: position 106,050 of record JANFNE010000020.1, on the reverse strand, counting down.
TCACACGATAGCACTTGGTTAATGGTGCTCCAGTGATTCTTTGCGTCCATGAGGACAGAGAGTGATGAGTTTGACGCCGAATTCGAGGGAAACTGTGTCGCCGAACCATTTTGAATCCATTCATATGCAGTGCAATAGGGTGTTCCGCTCGCAACCAACTGGAGGGAAGGCACAAGTTTGTCGACCCATGCATTGAATGTTGACACCAACGTATCTGATAGAAACAACTGGCGCAGGGACGGTGATGGCTTGTCGACTTGTTCCGGCAACTTATCAATGAGAGTTTCACCGACGTCGAGGGTATATAAACGGTCGATCTCAAAAGAGAGCTTGGTAAACTCGTGACAGGGTTTCCATAAAGCGATAAAAGACATGGTTTCAGCCGGACGATGCTACTCGGGACACTTGAAAGCTCTCCTAATTCGAGCACTATAATAATCCCTTTCGGCCAGATGGTATCAAGGTCGTCTGGTACTTGCTTCAGATTAGAGGCACATATCGTGATATCTAGAAGTGATGGAGGCATATTGGGTGATAAAAGTCCGGCTGGGAGGGTCCCGTTTGAAAAGCTGACACGAATAAGGTGTAAGTAGGCAATGCGCGGGTGTGTCGATTTTGTTAAGGCGGCATTATCATCCCACCGGACAATGGTCGAGTTGTATATCTTGAGAACATAAAGCGAACTGAACTTTTGCAGTATTGAAGGAAACTCGAGATGTGGACAGTGACGGACTCGAATACGCTCGACAGTCGCAAATCCAATCGCTTGCCACAATCTCTCCAATTCCTGGTCGTATCCGGAGATGTGAAGGTGCTTGCAGCTCACATCCACGAATGAACAATATGGTCGGGTTGCTCCCCAAGGTCGTACTTGCATGCAATGTACGGTCGGTACGGACTCAGCTTGAATATGGAGGACGAGAATGACAAGTCCCCAGACTCCGAAAGCGATCTTTACTACCTTGTTAAGCATATGGGAAGTTCTGGGATTGGCTTCGATAAAATCAAGTAAGCGAGTACCACTTCTCTTTTTCAGTTCACCTCGCTTCGGAGAAGCAGTGCCTATGCTGTTTGTGAATGGCCCGACGTTCTTCGGTGTTTTGGATGCTTTGTCATCAGGTTCAATTTCAATGCGAACTAATGAACGTCCAGCAGACAATATTGCCTTCATGTCTGACAAAGCAACGCAAACCCCAACCGCGAAGACAGCTCTTGCGATCAGATCTGTCCAGGAACTGACAATCGCGATTTTCAGCTCGTTGATGGCATAGGCGAGCCATCGATCATTGACCCACAAATCGCGTGGAAAGCCACTGGTGTTCCAATCGTAATCATCGACGTACGATTTTGCGATAGCTACAATGATCGCGATTGATATCACAAGATCCAGCACACAATCACAGAATAGGCTAAAGAGTCTCTCATTCGCAGCTCGTTTGGCATAGATGATCCGTAGAAGTACTGTTAGCCAACAGTTGAGCACAATGAAGACGACGTACGTGCGGTTAATTGTAACACGGGGCAACAGCCGACTCATTTTGTAAGCTTGCACCGTATGCAGTGAAGTCTCCACAAGCTCGTGAACAACGAGCATAATGTCGTAGTATCGTCCGCTGACGCTAATGAAAGCGAGGATTCCGTCGAGTATTGCACTTGAACGCGCTTTTGCGAGCAAGACTAATTTCTTGGCATGGGAGCTCGCTGGGTTTGATGCAGGGTGCCTCTCATTGCCGTAGGCGAGACTTTCGCTGTCGATTCGGGTCTGAGGTTATCTGGAATTTCAGTCTGCGTGCTCTCAAAGTGGCTCCGACCATTCCCAATGCGTAAAACGCATGAGGCAATGCACAAGCAAAGTGAACGAGTGCAACAGTGTGGTTGTGCTTATCCTCCATCCCGATCCTGAAGTACAAGAAGAAATTTTGGAGATCAGTGAACTCAAGATGCCAGTAGAATGCTCCTGTCGTGATATAGAAGCATGCGGCGACGACATGGACGCCCAAGATCCCGATCCACCACCCGAGGAGTGCAGCTCGGCGTCGACTCATTGAGAGATGCACCAACGTGAGTTCGTCGACGAGGTGCCGACACCGCGACGTCTCAAATATAGCGTCCAACCAACCAACCACTGAGAGGATAAAGCGAGTCACACACGAGTCTTGGATTGAAACAATTTCAATCTCTGAAAGTCAGTCTACGCAAAGTGTCATATTTTGAAAATGACCAGCAAGACGGTGGTGATCACGGGCAGCAACCGCGGCATCGGACTCGCGTTCACGCAGCTGTACGTCTCGCAAGGCTGGCGCGTGGTCGCCGGTGCCCGCAGCCCCGAGTCCGCGGTCGAGGTGCGCTCTCTCGCGTCAAAATCTGCCCTGTAGAACCCCACAAACTCACCTTGAACGCCATCTGCAGCTGCGAGCGCTCAGGCCGTGGAAGATTGTGCAGCTGGACACGGGAGATGAAGCATCGATCCTGGCGGCCGCCAAAGCCATCGAGGGCGAACCAGTCGACCTGCTGATCAACAACGCGGGCGTGTACCACGCACACGGGCTGGAGGCCACCAGCAAGGGCGAGATGCTGACACAGTTCTCCATCAACGCAGTCGGCCCGTTCTTGCTGACGCGCGCGCTGCTGCCCAACCTCAAATTGGCGGTGGCACAGCGCGGCGTGGCGTTCGTGGCGCAGATCAGCTCTGTCATGGGCAGCATCGAGCGCAACTCGACCGGCGGATCCTATGGCTCGCGCGCGTCCAAGGCGGCGCTCAACATGCTCACCAAGAGCCTGGCGATCGACCTCCGGGGCGACGGCATCGGCTGCCTGCTGCTGCACCCAGGGTTTGTCAAGACGCTTATGGCCGACTTCCAGGGGGACGTGACACCCGAAGAGACCGTGGCCGCGCTCGCCGGTATCATCGACCGCGCGACGCTCGACGACTCGGCCAAGCTGCTGGACTACGCGACTGGAGACGTCATCCCCTGGTGAGGCACTGTAGCTGCTAGGCCTTTTGCATTGCCTAAAGGCTCGTTAATGCCCCTAGCTCCGCGTCTTCTACTGCTGGGAGTCCAGCAGTTCACTGCTTCTTGTGTCCAAACCGCTCGATTCGCTTGCGGAGTGCGGGGTTCCGCAGCCGCACGACGTCCAGCCGCAAGCTCATGAGCTCCGCTGCCAGCTAGAAGTCAGCCGAATTGCTGCAATCATGAGCGGAAACTCACACCTGCTCACTCACTTTGCAGTGTCGCGACGCACACGGCAGCTCTGTGCACGTCGCCTTCCAGGTCCTCCAGCCCCGCCTCGGCCTCGACTTTCGCCAGCAGCAGCACGTCACCACCCGTACGCCGCTTCTAAGTGCCAGAAAACGCCATCAGACCGCACCGAGGCGCTCCAGGGCGTCGTAGAGCTGCGTCGGCGCCACCTCTCGGTCTTCCATGGTGTTGGATGCGGGAATTACGAGGCAACTTCAACGCACTGGCAATTCCATTTTGAGTTGCGATTTAGCTTGGGTGTAGTATGCACAGCTCCACGATTCGGATGGGAATCGCCACCTACCCACTTCAACTTGCTTCGGCCAGCTATTTGGAGAGTCGCAGCATCGAATTCCCCCATGGCGCTGCGCGACCCGACGCTCGAGGAGCTTTACGCGGGTCCCTCGCGGGCTCTGCCGGTCGAGATACAACAGCTGGGGCAGGAAGACACGGCCTGCACCTTCTGCGGCGTCAGCTATTTCGTCTTCGCCGAGGTGCAGGCGCTCCAGGCGACAGCCAAGAAGTACAAAAAGGCGTTCCATGCAAGTGTATCTGTCGATTCATCATCACCACAATATACAGCAGCTAACTGGTGTTTGTGAGGATAGGACTTCGTGCGGTTCCTCGAACGAGAGAGGCGGGTAGCCCAAGAGCTGCGGGAGCACGTGGAAGCGCTCAAGTGCCAGTATGCACAACTAGTATATGACTGCAGATCTGCACTTGAAGGAGTCAAACTCGAGGTAAAGGAAGCGAAAGACGCACATCGGCAAGATCTTGAGCGGCTTGAACTGGCTCAGGCGAGCGTTCGAGAGACGAAAGCGAGCCCTCATGAAGGTAGATCAGGAGGCCAGACGCGCAGACCAGGAGGCGCGTGCATCTAGAGCTTTGATGGAGCAGAAAATGCGCAATGAAATATTGCATCTATCGAGTCAGATTGAAAAGTGCAAATTAGATAGCTCAATGCAAGTCACTCAGCTTATGACGAGCTCGAGAAAGCCCAATCTGCCATTCAAAGCAAAGAGGCAGAGTTACAAGAACAGCAGGCAAAGTGGACGGCAGCAGAACGACAAGCTATAACAGAGAGAGATGAGCTCAAGCAAAAACTATTAGCGATGAACGAACGCGTCGAAACCGAGCGAGAAACAGCTCGACAGCTGGAAGCACAGCTTACGGCAATTAAGACTGAACTCGGTCGTGTTGTTGCCGCTAGCGCAGCGGAGCAAAGCACGTCAGCTCAGCTTAACAGTGAGTTGATTCAGCTTAAGCGACAGCTACAAAATGCTGAAAAAAAGCACAGCACATGCGCTTGCTGAAAGAGCGCGCATTGGAGAGGCAAGTGATCAGCAAGAAAGTGAGCTTCAGTCACTGCGTCGTTTGGTTGACCAGCGGACATTGGAGCTAGCAGCAGCAGCAGAAAAGAGTGACAAAATCAAGGAGAATTACATTTTTGAATTGGAAAGAATCCGTAAAGAGCACGGCGAACATATTAGTTCACTTCAACGCGACCACTTGAGGGCGATGAACGAGCTCAAGCAAACTCAAACGGAGTATCTCGAGTGTCTTCGACGAGAAACTACCGAGCAACGCTGTCAAATTGAAAAAGCTAGCCAGGAAGCGGTGATGAAGCTCGAAGAACAGGTGGGATGTAAAACCTAGGACATTTCCAATGGGATAGTAAATATTCATGAGAACACTGGGTGACCAGATATCAGCCGAAAGAGATGATGCAAAGCACTGCAAAGTTCTTATCGACCGAATTACTCTGGAGCTCGAGGTACGGTTATTGTTCGGGTGGCCATTTTGAAATCTATTCAAGCGTTTTTTTTGTCTTTCATTTTTAGGCTGAGAGACAGCACAGTTTGCAAAGGACCCAGTTGATGGGGCAAGAGATCAAAAATCTCGAGCACGAATGTGTACGTTTGGTTCGTGATTTTTGGAAGGAGCTCGCCCAGCCTCAATAGTTATTATCCTGTGATAATGTCAGTTAGAACTTCGAAGCAGTAACGATCGGCTGAAGCATGAAGTGGGGAGACAACAATCCCAATTCCATGATACCTTGGAAGGGCTGCGAACTGCGCACATGCAGGACCGTCATCAGCTTGAACGCCAAGTTGTTGAGTTGCAAAGCAGAATAAAAGGCCTAGAGTCACAGCTTCAAGAGGATCCACGCGCACCACAGACTGCTTGGCAGGAGAAAGGTAGCAAGAAGGGTGGAGTTGGCTGCATCAGCAACAATCAAGATAGCGAAGAAGTTGACAAAACAGTTGCTCTCCTTCGACAGGCTTTGGAGCAAAAAGACAAAGTGCGCACACATACGTTGACTCGTGTATATATTATGCACATACTGACATTTTGTCATCAGGAGATAGTGCTTTTGCAGCAGACAGTTCATCGCGAATGCCTTGAGCGCACCTCACTGCTCGAAAAACTCCGTAGCGGTAAGATCCTCCCAGACCTGTGTCAGCCATCAATACGCAGCAACGAATCGAGCTTTGTGCATCGGTCGAGTGTCCACCCTTCTATTTGCGACGGTGAGAGTGAGATTGAGGTTCCTGATCGCGAGAACGGTGTACCGGAGCCCAAGGCTTCCTTTTACGAGAAACTTCGAGGTCGCAAGAAGCCTAAGCCAAGGAAATCATAATGCAATGGTATATTTACAGTGCCCGTCAAGAGAGCTCTATCTCTTCAATGTCGTCATCATCGTGGGCTGCAGGGCAGACTGCTGGTCGAGTGGTAGTAGCAGTCGGGGATGATTCCATTGTAGTACTATCTTTTTTGTCTTCTGTTTTGACTGCATCGGAAACAGGAGCAAACAGATGTGTTAATAGATAGTTTTTTAGCCCGCCATGATCAATTCAAAGCATCGTACCATTGCTGTAATGACCTTGTGGTACCGTGGGATATGCCTCATCGCTTTTGATATGCTCCCAGTCTTCATTGACAAAAGAGGTCTGATCAACGGATTCTTCAGCAACCTCGCCATTTCCCCAAGTTTGAAGGGTTGTGATTGACTACAATAGCAAGGATTTGGGAACGTTCTAGTTAAGCCAATATTGTCAAGGAGCATTTCGAGACACCCGTACCTCAACAGAACTCTTGGTCAAGCTAATTCCTTCGGTCCGATGGTCATCACTAAGAATACTAGGAATACTTTCAGCAAACGAGAGCTCCGACGACAGTACAGCAGAGGCGGAGAGCTCGTAACCCTCAGGTGAACTATTTTGCACAATACTGTCGTGAAGACTTCGCGACGGAAGGAAGTCGGTGGAGTCAACAACTTTTTCTGATTTCTCTTCGGATACTGGTGAGGTTGGCTGAGATATGTTGTGGTAATGAGGTCCCATAAGGATATCTTCGTGGTCGCCAGTTCTGTGCGTTTTCAAAGAGGGGCTGTTGTGCTCTTTTTCATTGTTAAGGCTGGTGTCAGGCTGTTCTTGATCTCTGCCTTCGTCTCGGACACCAGTTTCCAATGATGAATCGATTGATTCGCAAACTTTAGAATCCACGGTCTCCTGTAATGAAATGTCGTTATCCCCACTGGCTTCCATCATTGCAGCTTCATCTTGTGAAACCACATTAGCCTCATAGTGCTCAGCTTCGGCTACGGAACTGAGGCTTTCACGATCATGCGGCGACTGAATAGTCCCTTGGAGCTCTGGCAAATATACCGAGATGTTCGCTTTCACTTCCAAGTCATCTTCATGCTGTTGAACCTTGAACGCTTGAGGTGAGTTCCTGGTCGTGTCACCGTCATTTACAATTGACTTTGGCGCGAACTCCACTTGGAACTGATCACCCAAAACTTGTGGACTACCCTGAATATCCTCCATTCTACCCTCCAGTTGACACTGTGCTAGAATGATAGTTGCTGCGCTTGCTGTGATTGATGTTGGCATATATTCAGCTTGGCTTTGTACCTTGGTGCTAACATCTCCGATGCTGATTCTCTGTTGTCATCGGTTGTTTGTTGTCTTGTCATCCGAATATCGACATCGCTTGCTTGACGAGTTCTTGATTTCGCAATGATTTATTGTTACTCTCGACCTTGAGTTTATCCAGTGCTTCCTGTCGTGTCACTTCTCGTGGTACCCACTCTGTTTTAATGAGCTGGTTGACTTGGGTTTCGCACTCAATCATGCGCTCTAGCACTTCGGTCGGCAAGATTTCCAGATGTGCATGCAATGCTTGACGCACATGATCAAAGTATTTGTTGGACAGTTGCGACCCATTTCGTGATGAAACTCCAAACCGGTCCGAGAGCTTGTCTAACTTTTCGAAGCAACTCTTGATCTGGGACTTCACTTCTGATTCGTTGTGAGGAAATTGACTGCGCAAAAATTTTCTTCGAGCTATCGGTGCGTAGGTCTTCGTCGTGTCATAATCTTTGATAGTAGAAGTTGCGGCCGCCCTGCCAAGAAAATACACAAATGTATTAGACATGCTTTCAATATTTCCACTTGACGACAGGATGTGATGCTTACCGATTTGCACGACGAAATACTGTATCCGCAAGTTCTTCACAGCTGACAATCTGAACAAACTCTGGTACCTCTGTGTTCGGTTCGTTAAAGTCATATGCGGGCGGTGATTCCAACTCGGCATCAATTTCATGCGGCGATCCAGAATCCAGACGTGTCTCGGGGCTGTGAATCAAGTCGCTCATAGGATTCTTTGAATCTCTTGTGTCGCCCTCAAGGTCAGAAGTGGCCTGAATTCCGATCTCGACTAATTCGTTTTGCGATAGGGGAGAATCTTCAGCTGGTATAGTTTGAATACTGACGTCACGATAAGTTTGCTTCTGAGGTAAGGTTTGAGCCGTTTGCATGAAAACAGATTTCTCCATTGTCTGAATTCCCGCACTAGTACTCTCAATTGCATCAGTCTGAGTGGTTACATCTGTTTTAGCAAGCAACAATTGGAGCTGGTGCGAGAACCTCGAACCTTTAGTGGATAGCTCTCAGCATGATCGACTGTAGAAGCAGCCGCAGCTTCTTCGAGTGCATCAATTTTGTCTCGTGCCTGATCCAAGCGATCTATCAGCATTTGCTTTTCTCGAATCGCACTCAAATGATCTGTTTGAAGGCGGGCTAGCTTAGTTCTTGTGTCTTCAAGCATTTGGCTGACTTCTTCTAGCGAGGCTTGCAATCGGATTACCTCTGACCTAGAGCTCGCTAAACAATCACTATTACTGGACAGATCTAATGTTTCGTTGTGTGGTGGAGGTGCGTTAACAGCATTCTCCGATGCAACACGTTTCTGAGTAAGTATAGCGATGTCCTCTTTCATCTTCTCAGTGTTGCAGCAGCTTCCTCTTTCTGATGATGATGACTTCCAGCTCATCTCGCTGTTCACGCAGTTTGATGTCGACTGAAGGATGTACATCCTGGGATCCTTTCCGGTGACTGATCTCAACATGAAACTGTTCGTACAATCGCTGAACACGATCAATCTCTTGGGCACTCAGCATGCGAAAATTCTCCTCGTGGGTTACCAACATTTGTTCAAACTGCTCCATGACTTTCTGAAATGCCGCTGACTGCTCGACTGTGCGTCCATCTTGAATGTCTTTGGTCTTCAACTGACTTAGTTCCTCTGTCTCGGGGCGGCGGGAGTCAGTGTGTCTCCTTGAGATGTGTTTACGCAGAAAGTGTCTTGATGAAAAGAGCTTCCACAATACCCGCACACACTTGGAGGTTCGAGAGATAAGTCTTCGTTGTCTACTTCCTTTTCCTCGTCATGCTGGTTGAGCTGTTGTTTCTTCCCCTGACGACGCGCTCGTCGCTCAACAACCAGCTCTGTTAGCAAAGTTTGGATAGTGGCCACTGCAGACGAACTCGCGCTACACGACGAAAAGCGAGCTGAGTTCCCGGCTGGATCCAGGCCATCTGATCGACGTCACTCACCCGTGACCTGCCAGCAGCTTGGCGATGTTCTGCAGCACCTGGTGCAGTTTCTCGACCTGTCGCTCCCCGCTCTCCGCCTTCCCCTTCCACTTTTGCGCTCGTGCCACCATGTCGTCTCGCTCTCTACATCTGTGATCGCCACCTGTTGCTTAGCTGCTGAGTCGTGCAACCCGTGATTCGGCGATCCACACCCACCGCTCGCACTGCTGCAGCTGCTGGAAGAGCGAGTCGACCTACGTCTCCGTCCCTGGAGCGCATGAAGAGTAGGAACTCCATGGAGAGCTGTAGCAGCCGCACGAGGAACCAGGCGTCTCTGTCGCGCGCGTCTCGCTGCGAAACGGACGGCAGCCGCGCGAATGTCACGTGCAGCGCGTAGGGCTCGAGCAGCGCCGGGTCGCCGCGCCGCAGCACGTCCGGCAGGTCGAGCGCGCGCAGCAGGCGCCAGTTGATGCGCTCGCAGCGCTCGCGCCAGCAGAAGCGCTCGGCGCGCCTGGGCGGCGGCGGCGCAGCCATGGCGGCGATGATACTGCCGATCTTGGAGGTTTCCGTCGTTCTCAGATGTCGTCCCGTTGAAGCGGCGCTCTATATATCATTCGGGCGCTTTCGGCCAATCCTATCTCTCGATCCGCCTTTTTTCGGCCAATGGGGACTGTCCTCAGACGAGCAGCTTCGAGAGCGCGCCTGTCTTGCGCTCAGAATGGCAAATGGCGCCTTGGGAAGATGACGAGCTGGAGGGCGCCTTCACTGCCGCCGCAGGTCGCGGGCGAGCGCCTCGGCAGCGTGCGGCTGCGCGTTCCCCACGTGCTCGAGGCGGCGGCGGCGCCTCGCGCTCTGCCGCGCGTGGTGCTCGTGCGCGTGCGCTGGTGGGGCGAGGTCGCTCCCGGCAGCCTTTTCCGCCCGAAGCTGTTGGCTCAGGGCGAGGAGAGCGCGGCAGGCGAGCAGCTCTACAGTCCCAAGACGACGGCGGTGCGCTACCCGGTGCGAGTGCCGGCAGAGAGGCTGCTGGAGTACTTTAGCGACATGGTGCGGCTGCGGGAAGAGCGGCTTGAGGGTTGCTGCAGGTCGCTGATGGTGCAAGTGGATCGCAGAAAACGCTGCAGATGGATGTGGTGGACCGCGTGACGCGCAAGAAGATTGGTGTGTGCTCCTTGCCGCTCCAAGTACAGAGTGAGATGATGGTCGGCGTGCGCTCAGAGGATCGGCTGGCCACGCTGCACCGAGAGAATTCTCTGTGCGAAATCCACTCAGTGGACCCAGCTGAGGCACATGTTGTGCTTGGTGAGTCTAAGTGGATTAACTCGCTAAACTTGTAAAGCGGTGCCTAGACAGTTTCGTGTATGCAGGCTATTTGGCTGTGGATTTTGAGGTCACGTGGGCTGATGGTGATCTTGACAACCCAGAGATGCTGTGGGGACCACCAACCAGCGTTCGTGTCAGCACGCCAAATGAACCTCAGATTCGGGTCAATGGAGTTCCAAGAAATTTTGACCTTCCTGTCAATCGCTTTGTTGAATGGGGGGATAATGAAGATGAAGCTAACCTGAAAACGCCTGCCGGAGCGTTCAATGCTGATTACCGCGAGGCTGGTATTTACACTGAAGAGCCTGACAATATAGTGGGAGCAGCAGAAGACGACCACCAGCCAGTCAATGAAGAGGAAACAACAGCCAAGGGTATTCGCGATCTGATCGAGAAAGGTCACGCGCTAAAACAGCGAATGGAGCAGGCCATTCGACTCGGTGGCTTGGTTGAAGTGGAGCAAGCCGCTCCAATTCCGGGACTCTCAGCAGTAACCTCAGAGTGGACGACTGCAGATCGTGAAGAGCTCATGCCGCTCCCACGTATTAATGGAAGTGAAAAGCCGACAAATAGCGTCGGAGACGCTTTGGATCAAATTGTGAATGATGGCCATGGTGTCGATAGTGAAGACGATTGGGTGCATTCTCAAGATGATCGTCGAGACGTAGATTCTCATTCTTCTGAAGAGCCTGTAAATCCTTTTCCCGAGCGGAAACCTAGTTCGTGTTCTTTGGAAATTTCCATTCAGGAACTTCGGTGCAAGCATACACTCATTGAACAGCTTCGCTTGCTAAGGGACCCATCCAATTCCAACAGTCGATTTAGCCCGATCCAGATCACTGTGTATCATACTGACATTTCAAGTTTATTCCAACCAGATGATCATCCGAATTCAGCCACGAACAACGAATTACCGGCGTTTTCGGTGTCGACCTCGCTTCGCAAATTGCAGTGGCAACCAGGTTACTCCCGCGTAAGTCTGCTGAATATCCCATTGAATGAAGAGACGGATGAGTGGCGCGACGATCACGCGCCGATATATCCGCGTCTGAAGTTTCGCGTACATTGTGTTAACCAGAGCGACGCACAGCAAGCTATTCGCCGACGTCAACGAGGGTTGTTTCCGCGACCCGTGGGTAGTGTTGATCTTCATGGAAGCCTTGATGTGAAAAATCTTCTGGACCAGCTTCGAAGTCATGACAGGGTTTGTCACGAAAGTGCCTCTCTTCTTGATCGAGACCGCAATGACAGGATTGAAGGATAAGCGACGTCGACCTCGCGCACAAGTTCATATGGAAGTCGGGTTCCGATTGTTGGAGCATGTGGACGAATCTGACCCCATCGAAGAGACCGACAGCGGAAATGCTACTCAAATGAACAGTGAATTCATAGTTCACGAATCTCTAGACTTCAACTTCGAGTGAGGTGTCAGTGAACGAATCTTCAGTTTCTCCCAGGGAGGTGCAAGCGCAACTCGATGGCCTTGAGCTCGCCGTCATGTTTGATAGCGTTGCTGTAGCAAAGCCGACGTCGTCTTCGAATCCGAATTTCAGCAAGTCGGCTTTGACAATCCAGTATAGCTGTTCCTGCTGATCTCTCTGATCGACTGACCATTGTTCGAAGACGTGAAAAGATAGAGCACAAGATCCAATGCCAACTAATGCATCAAGAATCAGCCTCCAGCTTCTCGTATATATCATACCTTGACGCAATTGTAAAGTGTTCCCGTCAAAGTTCCACTCAGACTCGGTAGATTACTTTGATCGAGGCATCCTGGTACGCAGCTCCCTCGCCCGAATATTTTATGTTTGTGTATAACAATCTTGCTGCAATGGTAGGTCATGGAGGTGTGGGAAAGCACAAATGACGAGGAGCTCGCATCATTGTTGGGTATTGTCAAACTCGAGCTCAAACCATTTGGGTTATTCTTGAGGTGCGTTCAACGCTCCCGTTAATTGATTTGTGACCAATCTCACCCATGTGTCAAACAAACACAGATCTACGAATGGTGTCGGCTTGTACAACCAAACTATACCGTTCACGGGAATTTCAGGGTCTTTCTCCATACAGAATCCATTCACGGGTTCCGTCGTTGGTCAAATTCGGCTCCACATTTGTGTTGGTTTTGCTCATCAGGTACACTTGTTGCACGCTCTCAGCAACCTTCTTGATGTGCACCTAATATGGTACAATGATCTTGGCAGATCAATGTGTGGTCATCAACCCTCCGGGGTATTACCACGCTCCAAGCCATTTCTCGTGGTATGATGTGTCGCTCGCGTCTTGGCATTGACTCTACCAGAGTGAGGCACTCTCCCATCTTCCCAAATAAATTTCTATCTGACACACCCAGAGAAATAGATAACACCCATGATGGGCACTCTACCACGACAGCGATGGTCACCAATCATCAAGACAGTTCTACCACTACCCCACTTCGCCTTGACATCGGTACGTTTTCCTTTTTTTTATATGTTTGCAGTCGGTTTTCACACGACATAATTTTTTTCAGATATTGGTGATATCTCCAATACGAAAGCCGTTGTTGGTGATAGATCGATACAAGATACAATATCAATGGTGGCAGATAATCAAGATGCCGCCCCAATTGTAGAGTCATTGCACATTCCGCACAAGAACGAAATAGTTGCGCCTCATTCTCCCACTATCCCAGAAGACACAGAAGAACTTTGTGAAGAACGTTTCCCGAACCAGATCCAGGTATGCATTGTTATCTCCATCATCAAAGCATAGATCTAATTTGATTCTTAATTGCACCTCTATGCTGCTGCAGGTGTCTGTTGAAGAAGCACGAAATGTATTAGCGCTTGACAATGAGAACTTTTCAGGCGGCGATATCACCCCTGGAGCTTTCGTTTCTTGGAGAATGATGAGTTCAAGTGGTGATTCGATAGCATATCATCCGGTAACTCGAACGCATGTCGCGCCACTTTCGACTAGTGCTATCTGGAAGACCATGAGAGTCACGCGTGTTAATGCTACCGACTGGAAAGACCCAATTCTGGAAGTGGTTTTGTGGGAGACTAGCAGTTGGAACGGCATGGAGCAACAAAGTCCAAGCAAATCATATTCGAGCAGCGTGATCGGTAAAGCGCGAGTTGATCTTGGTTTGCTTGGACGTCGCTGGACTTTCGTGGATGGATGGTATCACCTTCTAGACGCAAAAGGGATCAATCGCGGACAGATCAAAGTTCGTGTTGATCTGCCAGGTGAATTTAAGTTACTCTTCTTGTCCGAAGAATCTGGCTGGCAAGATAGTGAAGCAGTCGAGAATCTACCGCCACCTGACTTCAGTGATTTCGATGCTACAAGTGGTCCGATGCCAATCCAAGGAAGCGATCGTGACTCGGACAAAGCGAGTTTGCCTGATGAAGCAGAGACAAGTCACGACTTCGGTATCCAAGATCATGAACCATATTCAGCACCTGATCCCATTCTTTCGAATACGCCTGCTGTCACTGACAGGGATGAAGCGAAACCTGTGGAGCCAGTGCTGGACCAATGGGAAGTAAGATATGCGAGTAACAACGATATAGACCCACCAACTCCGACGAATACTATGCCAAATCAACTGGCGCAAGCAGTCCCGTTGCAACCTGAAGCAGATTGTGACGATCAAATGGGAGAGGAACCAGCAGATCTGCAAGAAGTCGTTGATACTGAAACGAATGGTGTTGAAGAAGAATCGCTAACTATCGATTCTGGGATGTTTCAATCAATCACGTTGGCATCATTTGGAATTACCTTGGTAGAGCTTTCTCCCATTTCATCTGCCAGCAATGCATCCATGTCGATTCATCCTATGGAGCTTTCTCCAAGTTCGTCGACCAGCAATGCATCCATGCCAATTCATCCACTTTCTTCGATGGAACCGGAGCCACCCCGAATTGAGGTGCTCGACGGCGATGAGACCAACTCCGACTTCCATTCTGTAAACCCTGATGATGTAGCTTCAGTGAGCAGCCACCCGGTATCTGAAGTTGGCATCTCTAACTTGTCTACTGATGATGGACTTGATGAGCAAAACTATGGCCATGGAAAGGATGAAGACGTCCCAGGCGTTCATTCAATTTCTTGTGTGTTGGCTGAAGAGAGTCAAGGGGATGGAGAAGACACTTTACAAGAGGTATCGGCGGGTTCTCGTGTTCAGTATGGAAACGACGTAAGCGATTGTCTGGATGTTCTTTGCGCAAGCACCGTTGACACAGTAAGCCATACGGCTACTACATTCACAAGTGACAATGCGCATAATGATGCTGTGATGGCTCCGATCCCAGTCAGCGAAAGTGACAGTATGGAGGGGGCAGAAGAGGTGGTGGGCACTGATGATGTACAAGTATCATTTGAAGATAAAGCTGTTCAAGTAAATCTCGATTCTGCTCTTTCCGAGGCTGCAAGTGATGAAGTGTGTACAAGTGCCATCGAAGAAGATCCACTTGAGCAAGCAAGTGTCCAAGAAGAATCTTGTGATCATGGCAATGATGCGTTTGGGTCAGTGGATGAATTCCTCGAGCCGAATATGGTCGATGCGTACACTCAAATATCCAGTGAAGGCTCCGTGAGCTCGGATTTACCCGACGTTAGCAATGATCCAGTAGTGAGCGCTGAGGAAGCCGAAGACAACATACTTAGTAGTAGTGCATGTTCCGAGGGGTCAGCGTCTACGGCTATCGCCAATTCTCAACCTGCAAATCTGGTTTCGGATACAGCTAGTATTGTCACTTCAGACTGCCAGCCTCAGCAAGCTTGTGAGGTGACCAAGGACAGGCTGGATGTGGTTATCGAGCTACTTCACGAAATCCTTGCTGTGTGTGTACAAAACAAAAGCGCTGTTGCTGCAAACGCAACAGAAATCAACATCCCCCAACCTGTCGGAATCAGCGAAGCATTGCGCGAGACACAGCTGCCAAGTGATACCCGTGATGCCTGCGATGAACCGACCGCGTCAGAAGTGACTGCGGAAAATGTCGAATCCTACGGATCAACAAGTGCTTTGACTGTGTCGTTTCATGGCAGTGAGGTTCGTGCTGATCTCGAGCCGAGGTTTACAGATCATCCTCTTCAAACTCCAGCTACTGCATCTGTGGAAGACCATAAAAGTGAATTTCATCAGGAAGACCAGAACATCGAAGCGAATCTATCTCACGCTGGTGCGGCTGATGAGTTATACAACCATGGAGAGCAAGTGTCGATGCAGCCACAAAGTGATTCAAGCTTGTCGAGTCTTTCTATCATATCAAAGAAAAATACTGTGAACAATAGCACGAAAGGAAACTTGTCGAGGAATGATCTCTGGATGAGTCACCTCAAGAGCTCTGTGCGCTCGTGCACTTCATGCCAACAAGAGGAAACTCCTCGGGCTCGATTGCATGCAGAGAAACGTTCATCTCGCATGTTTCCACACGACTCGGAGACGGAACGTATCGCCCGTATTATGCAGGGTACAATTGCGTATTGGATGAAAGAGGGTGGGGACTCGAGTGAGGACCCCAGCGACAGCGATGATAGTGATAGCGACTACCTGTTTTGAGTATGAGCGGTTTTGAAGGTGTAGAAAGACAATGAAGCAATATGGTTGTGGAAGTGCTGAGTTCTGCTCGTTGTGATGGTTCTTTTGTTCTTTTGTTTGCTTGTTTGCTGAGCTTTGGCAAGAGCTATTTGCCCACACCGCGCGCCTAACCTAGGTCGTTTTGATCGACGCCATGCCGCCAGCCATTGCGATCAGGTCCTTTGTGCGTTTGCTGTACTCTTCAAATTTGGCCTGGTCCTTGGGCACGCCCACATCGCCATTTTTGAACATGACGGCGAGGTTATGGCATGCCGGCGCAAAGTTCTCGTTGCACGCGAGCTCGAGGTACTTCTTTGCTTCCACCGGATTCCGCTTGACAGGACTTGTTGCCGATGTGGACAGATACATGGACGCCACGCGATTGCAGCTGTTGGCGTCTTCGCGCTCACACGCCTGCTTGAACGCCTCCAATCCCTTTTGCGCGTCCTGGAGGGGATTGCAACTGGCGTCAGTCGCTTCGCCGCACCATTGGAATGGGCAAAGTGCTCAATCCGCACCTTGGGACGGCCGAGCCCGTTGCAGTACATGGATCCAAGGTGATGGCAGCCCTGCGCGTGGCCGCCCTTGCACGCTTTCTCTGCGGGATGTCACCACGAAAGAGGAGGGTTAGTCCCTTCTTCACCTGGTTGCAGCCGCAATGCGTTTCCACCGCACCAAAGAGCGCGATGGCCTCGCCGTCGTTCTGCACCACGCCCTTGCTAGCGACTGCATTGCCAGTGACAGAGCGTAAGTCGGCAGCCTCGCGAGTCCAGCAAGTCTGCGCGTCGCAGCAGACGCACGCATCAGCCGTCCGAGGTTGAAGCACGAGGCCGGGTAGCCGTTCTTCTCGCAGTTGAGCCTGTACATTTCGGCTGCGCGCACCGTCAGCCCCCACCGTGGCGTCCCACAGCCGCCGCAGCCGTCCGCACCCGCGCCCGCGTAGTTCTTGTCCACGACCGCGAGCCACTCGCCCCAGCTGTGGCACGCGCTGGCGTCGCCTGCACTTTCCCGTCAGTCGCCGGCGCCGCGCGCGTCCGCCGTCTACAGTACGCACCGTCGCCCTCGTTGCAGTTGGAGCGGAACTCGTAGTGGCGCTCCTCCAGCTGCTCGTTCACGCGCCGCACCTCGCGCGCGTCCGGGTCGCTGCTGCCGCGCGCCATCGTCTCGGGGTGGAAGGTCAACACCACAGGTGATGGCGGCGCGAAGTGCTGTGGAAATATAATCCAGGGCGGGTTGGAGGGTGGAAGCTGCAAGTATAGTTTAAATATCCATTGCGCTGAGGAGCATAGCGAGGCGAGATGGAATGTTTGTGTGGCGCACAAACGGACCGCCGACAGCACGACGCGGATTGCAAATGGCGCGCCGCCCAGCGCGCGTCGGACGTCCACTAGCAGCAAGCTTGCGGCGTGTGGCTGGCAGCCGCGTAGCTGCGTCGACCACTGTGAGTAAAGCGCGTGGAGCAGCGGAGCGCGGGGGGGTGAATCCGGTGTCGCCAGCGCGAGGCGAATCTCGAGATGGGACCGAGGCAGTACCGTACATGTCACAATTCGCGGCGCGCTGGCGTGAGTCACGGCGGCGGAGACAGCCGGAGCGGCCAGCCGCGCGACGCCGCATAGCGCCCGTTTTCTCTGGCGCCAAGCAAGTGTATCGGGGTCTCGCCTTTTCTCGAGCCGCTCCCCTCTCGCTTCTCCCGGATTCCGACCGCACCAGCCCGACCAGAGGCGGCGGTGACCAGAGGCGGCGAGGCAGTCGGCGACCGGCGGCGCATGAACCGCGTGGCGCCCCCGCTGCGCGCCGACATGACGACGGCGCCGGTGCAGCACCCGCTCCATCACCAGCAGCAGCAGGCGCAGCAGACGCAGACGCAGCAGCAGACGCAGACGCGGAACTCGAGGAGACAGGCGCGCGCGTTCGCCGCGGGGCCAGTGAGCGCGCAGCCGCTGGCCGACGACGTGCTGGCCAAGGCGCGCGCCATCGCGCTGGCGCAGGCGCAGATCCAGGCGCAGGTGGGTGCGCAGCGGCAGGCGGCGGCCGCCAGGGGCCGCTTCCGCTCCAGCTCGGGCTCCAACCTGCCCGTCGCGCCCAGCTCGAGCGCCGCGCAGCTGCAGGACGCCAGGGCCAGGAGGGACCCGCGCGGACGCGCAGAGTCGGCCGAGACGCTGCACCAGTTCCACATGCGCGGCGCCCAGCAGCAGCAGCACTACCAGCACTACCAGCAACAGCACTACCAGCAGCAACAGCAACAGCACTACCAGAACCACCACCCGCAGCAGCGCATCACGTCCAACTGCCGCACCTCCTCGGCGGGCGCCGCCAACTACGCCAAGATGAAGAACGCCGCGGCCGTGGCGGCGGGCAGAAAGCCCGCGGCGACGAGCTCTGGCTCCGCGGGACAGGTCGCGGCGGCAGCAGCGCGGACGACCAGCAGGAGCGCGGCGGCGTCCGCCCACCAGCAGGCAGCGGCCTCGACGACGGCGGCAGCCTCGACGGCGAGACACGCGACGCAGCAGCGCGTCGAGTGGCGCGTGGCGATTGACCCCAAGAGCAAACGCCCGTACTACTACCACCCCGTCACGCGCGAGACGACCTGGAAGAAGCCCACAGAGCTCGTCGAAAAGGAAAAGCGCGAAAAAGCCCAGTTCTTCTCCGCCATGGAGAACAACATTCGGCTCAAACTGCGCGACGGCAAATGGCTGCGCGACAGCTCCGAGAGTCTGAACGCAGCCATGTCCAACCAGGACGAGGAGCGCCAGTCATCAAGCTCGACGAGCAGCACCGCAAGCAGCTCCCGCAGCAGTATTGAGGGAGGCAATCCTAGTGCCTCGTCCATGAAGATGATCCTGAAGTCGGGCGTCTCAAATGTGATGGCGACGCGATCGCTGCCAACCACTCCGGACTATGTCGGCGGAGGTCGTCGCTCCCCCGAGTCAACATTTGACAACCAGCGTGACAGTGAGGACGAGGATGCATCAGCCAAGCGCCCAACACTCTTCCGGACGCTGTCATCATACGAGACACCCGTAATGAGTGAAATGAAGCGCAGCAGTGACGGTGGCAAGATGGCAGTTCCCTCGCCTATCCAAGAGCGTGTGCGCCTCGGCAAGTTGGCCCCGCGTGCATCGGACCTTGAGGCCTACGCTCGCACAACGAGCATGGATACGCATCATCCGGCACCTCCAGCAATGTCTTCGTCATCCAGCGCATCGTCGCCGATGGCTCGAGCCCGTTCGCGTCGCCGTTCCAACAGCACTGGCACAATCTACGTGCGCATGGGGACAATGAACGCGCCTGATCAGGACACCACGATCCAGTGCGTGGCCACAGTGCTACGTGCTCACATGATGGAAGCCCTCGATTCCCCGATCGCCGTTGACCCGCGATTCAACGTGTTCATCAATCAGCGTGATCTGCATCTCAGCGCAATTTCGGACGATGACCACTTCGATGACGGAGAGTTTCGCAGCAGTGAAGACTGCGCGGCCTCGATCCCGACTCTTTCAGAGATTGCTGCATTCATCAAGCATGTTTTCGCCCGTGCCCAGATGGAGTCCGAGTGCATCATCATGAGTCTGATTTATGTGGAGCGCTTGCTGAAGGCTACGAGTGGCTCACTCCAGTTGCAGGGCAAGAATTGGCGTCGCATCTTGTTCTGCTCAATGGTCATGGCGTCCAAGGTTTGGGACGATTTGAGTATGTGCAATGCTGACTTTTCAAAGATCTGGCCGGAGCTGACGCTCAAGCAGATCAATGAGCTCGAGCTCGTGTATCTCAGCGCCGTCGAGTACAAGGTCCGGGTGTCAGCAGTTTCATACGCCAAGTACTACTTCCATCTGCGCTCAATGTGCGCTTCGATGGGTATGCTTGCGGCCTTCGATGAGAGTGCGCCACTCAATCTGGACGGTGCTCGCAAGATGCAAGTCCTCTCTGAGGAGTACCAGGAGCGATCGAAGTTGCTCCCAGCACCGCGTCGTCGCAGTGTGACGATCACAACGACGTCTTCGGCGGAGAGCCTCCAAGTTGCTGCTGGCGGCAAGGTGAGCGCGTCGAGCTCCAAGGCATCACCTGCTGCAAGTCTCGAGCAGCTTGTTCAGATGCAGGTTCGGCCTGCTGGCGGCAACGCGCTGTCGTCGTCATCGTTATCGATGCACCGGCTGTCAACGATGGTCAAGCACTGAGTTTCAGCCTTGTTTTCCGTCGCGTACTGATCGCTGATGGAAAAAAAAAAAAAAAAAATGGGAGTCCAGCAGCCGTCTTTTTTGACGAAGTCTCCGATCATTCAGAACCAAGAGAAAGAAGAAAAAATGAGTGTCGTGTGTAGCGTGATCCAAGGCGAAGAAGGTCAGAACGGCCAGGAAGGGATACGTTCGACTTGATGTTCGGCGCGGAGCACGTGGGTGCGATCGAGTCTCCGCTGCTGCGTGATTGTGTCGTGTCTTAGTGTATGTGGTAGGCGCGTGGCTACTGTTGTGATTGGCTGTGAGCAGGGTACCGGTGCCGGTGCTGGGAGGATGACTCCAAGCTACCGGCACTTGCTCCTGCAAAAAAAAAGGGAATGCAAGTGTCATTATCGTTTTATGCTAGCTCTTCACTCAGTCTTTTCACTCTTGGAACCTGGTTGGGTTTCGCTTGCAACCTTGCCGATCTTGTCGATGTAGTCGAGCATCCACAAAAGAGATGCGCGGTGAGCAGTTGCGACATTCGCAAGCGCCTCTGCGCGGTATGCAGGATCGTCGTTGTTCACTAGCATCGCATGCAGCGCGCGACGGAAAGTTTCTTGCTCAAGGACGGCAATGTCGAGCATCTCTAACTTACTTGTAGTGTATGGAGGTGGTGCAGAAGTGTCGTCAACTCGGCCAGGTCCACGGGACTCGTCTCCATCCGATCCCTCTCCATCCGAGTCCTGGGCTACTTCAGTGTCGTCATTCGCCGACTCGACAACGCTGCGAAGTTGCAAAACCATCCGCTCAAACTCGAGGTTATCACTAGCCGGTACTGGCCACGGATGTACCACCGGTGTGTCGTCTTGAGAGCCTTTGGTATCCTTCGTGGCAGAAGTGTCCTCGTGTAGTGATGGCAATCTTTCCGAGTCCTCAGAGTCCTCGAGATCAGGTAGGTTCTGTACCAAAATGATGGGGTCGTCAAGTGGGGATGCTCGAGTTTTGACTTCTTTCTTCTTCGCCTGAATGTGTTGGCGGATTCCACTGCGCGCCGGTGGTACTTTCTTCTTGGCTCCTGTCACTACTTTCTTAGCATTCGCCTGCTTCATGCTAGAGTTCATTGAGCGGCCCTGAACTTGGATCTCGACAGGCTTCGGATACTCCCTTCCAACTACACCGTGCACTTCATTTCTGGATGCGGGAGTGTTATTCCCTGATAATCCTACAATTGGTGCTGGTGGAGGCACCTCTGGTGCTGTCCCAGCGGTGGGAGGAGAAGGAGCAGCTATGATGTGGTTCAATAGCTCCTGACGCTGTGCCTGCCACTAAACAGTCCAATCACGACAATACAAAGTGTCAAAGTTAGGGAAATGGCATCCGAGCTTGGTACGCGCTTACCTGAGCGTTAAATTGTGCAACGCGCTTAGCCACTGCTCCCCTCGGTGGTTTGGAAGCCACTGCGGCTTTCTTAGCTACAGCCGGTGTTGAAGGCGATGATTTTGGATGTTTTTCAGCTGGCGAAGAGCGAACAGGAGCTCGTTGCTGCTTCGATTTATCGCTCATTTTGTCTACCAGTTTTGCGGCTGCCAGTGCTGCCTTTGCTGCTGGGATTGCCCCATCTTGGCTTATCTTTTTCGCCTTAGATGGCGATTTAAATGGCGATTCAACTGATTTCAAAGCATTTGGCACAGCTCGCTTCTTGAATGATTTACTGCGAAGTAGAACTGCGTTCTTGATCCTCACACGTGCTACTGCCCCTGCTGGCGGCCTCTCCTGCTGTTTCCTTTCTTTTGGAGCTAATCGCAAAGGTGCTGGTGGTGGAACAAATGTTGGTGGTGATTGAGCAGCTTGTGGTTTAGTAGCTGGTGTGGAAGGATCTGGAAAGCCACCCAATTCCTTCCGAAATATATCGTGGCCATGAAGCACGGTATGATTGAGTTCGTCTGCGATTGCTCGTTCAGATAAGAATTTTTGGATACGGGCCATTACGATTGGCGCTTTAAGTAAGTTGCTCACGCTAGGTCTGTCTCGGGGGTTCTTCATTAGCATACCATTAACGAGTGCGCTTAATCCAGGGCTATATTGAGCCTGGTGTCCGGCAAGCACAGCTGCAATTGGAGTGTAGTTGGCCCGAATAATGTTGTCAAAGAGTTGACGTTGACTACGACCATCGAATGGATGTGTGAACGTTGCAAGCTCATAGAGAACGCACCCAAGACTCCACACGTCTGTTTTACTGTTGTATCGTTTTCCCAAGCAAATCTCTGGCGAAGTATAATACGGTGTGCCCGTGAGAGTCTCAGCGCTAGCAAGCGTATGACTTAATACTGTGGCGACACCAAAATCTCCTAGCTTGACGACGTTGCCACTCGTCAAGAAGATGTTCTCAGGTTTGATATCGCGGTGAATGATTTTACGGTCGTGCAGATGCTTCAGCGCGAGGCACACTTGCAAAAACAAGTCTAGAATCTCATTCTCTTGGAAGTAGCGCGCCGGCTTCTGCTGTCGAGGCTGAATAGCCTTTCGCAGGTCACCGCCGTCAGCGAATTCAGTTACAATGCATAAAACCTGTTCTCGTCTCCCTCCAGCTCTTCCACCCGCAGTAGTAGGCAACATGAAACTCTCCTTGCACCCAATGATGTTCGGGTGGTCCAGCGCCGCTAGCAGTTTTGCCTCACGTAGAGCGCCGTCGAGGTCTCGCGGATCCACTCGAATTTCTTTGATTACATACTTCTTGCTACTCAAATCACCTTTTTTGGTGACGATGAAAGCACATCCAAAGCTTCCTTGTCCAATCTTAGCCACCTTAACGTACTTGTCCATCCTCCAGTGCAGGTGAGATGTAGGCTTCCAGCAGCGCGTACAACGATAATGACCGCTTCAGCTCTTCAGGATCGCTCTCCAGTGCGCTGCACAAGCAACACAACGGACGGAAAACGACCCTAACTACCTAAATATATATATGAAATTATGTGGCGTTTGGAGTCATGAGCCCCAGATCGGGATCGCTGATCTATAGGCATGGAACCACTGGGTAATGGAGACCGTGGCTACACTGAAGCATGCAGATTCCCATCCGCGCTTCGCGACTCGACTGGAGATGGAATTCTGTTTGCAGGACCAAGTGGCAAGGTTGAGCGCCGTTTCTTGCGCAAGCCACCGCACCTTGACTTTGCGCGCGAGTACAAGATGACGGGCTCTCACGCTATGACACGTGCAACAATCGCCGCGTTGACAGAGAGCCACAAACGCCAGCAGATTGCAAGGGAAGAATCGCATAATCGTGATGTCGCCGCCGAGAAGTTCACGGCCAATTTCGTTGAGGCCCGCCTAGGGACATGCGGAGTTCCCACACTAAACACAAAGAACGTGTTGATTGGGCGCCAGAGACGAAAAACAGAGAATCGTATAGCTGTTGGGTCGGGGGAGCTCGGCTGTGACGTCGAGCAACAAGTTCAAAAAGCTTCGACCAAGGAGAAGCGAGCTGCAACAGCACTCGCTGCTAGAACCAGAAAAGTCGAAGATGCGATTAGACGCTCGTACGGATCTCAAGTTCTAGACTTGAAAGCTCTCGAGCTAATTCACATTCCCCATCAAGTATACGGATCCATGCTGCAACAACTAGCCAGACTCATTCGTACGGTTAACATCGGTCGCAATTGCCTGCGAGAGCTTCCAAGTGAATTTTGTCTATCTTTCCCAGAAGCTGAATATTTAGTTTACAAGGAAAACTCTCTCGGAGAGCTGCCTGTTGATATCATGCGCCTCCAGTATCTCAAAGTATTAAACGTAGAGTGTAACCAGCTGACAACCCTACCTTCCCATCTTCCGCGTGATATGGAAGAACTTCATGCGAGCAGGAATCGTCTACAGTGCGTGAACAATTTGCACGAACTTGCAAAGCTAGTCGAACTTGATTTATCGTACAATTTATTACAGCTACTTCCCAATGGTATCATGGCTCTAGTGAAGTTGAAGAAGCTCAGACTATCTGGAAATCGCCTTGTAACACTTGCAACACTTCCTCGAATGTCATTTTCGTCGAATACGTCGAGTCAATTAAACCCAGAAGATTTAGCTTCTTCAAATAATGAAATTCCTAACATCGAACAAGAAAAGAAGCAATGGCGAGTCGAAGTTGATCCGAAGACAGGAGATACAGTGTACTTTCATCTCATTACCAAGGAAGTAACTCGCGCAAAGCCCCAATGTTTCAAGGTTGTAATTCCAACCCTACGGCTCCCAAATTCCACAAAAGATGGCTTGGAATATGGGGAAGAAACTATGCCAGTGGATAAGCAGCACACGGTTCAAATTCTCAGGCAATTTCCTGAGGGTTGGGAGATTGTTCTTGGTGAAGCGACATCAACTCAAATCCTGTATCGTAACCATTGCTTTAATCAGACGTTTGACACCATTCCAGCAGCACTAGATCGCTTTGGTGACCTAACATATCTCCATGTACTCGAGATGTCCGGAAACAAGCTTCAAGAGCTCCCTCCATCGATTGTGAGTTCTATGTATTGCGTGGCGAGCCGCTTTCGGTTGATTTACAATAACAATGTTCAATGATGCATTAGGGAAATTTGATTCGTTTGAAACGCATCGAGGCAGAGAACAATCAAATTCTACAACTTCCAGACGTATTCCACAACTTAAAAATGCTCACCACTATTAAGCTGGGGATGAACGCCTTATCCGAGCTTCCTCCATCAATAACGCTTTTATCGAGCCTTTCTGAGTACGTTGAGTGGAGTATTCAATGCTCAGGATCTACTGCTTTCATTTGCTTACTACTTCAACGGATGTAGGTTTGATCTGAAGCTCAATCGCCTTCGAAATTTACCTCCCTCGTTCGGTGACCTCCAGCAATTAGAAGATCTGGACCTCAGCTCCAACAACCTAGAATCGCTTCCAAGTTCTTTTCTGAAGCTGAAGAAGCTGAAGTCGCTCAAACTTCTGTGCAACCCGCCTCTAGTCAGCTCTATGAGTGGATTTAGTGCTGAGTCTTTGGCGTCAGGAGATATTGGACGCATCATGTGGCAGCTTGAGCATCAGCTGCAGTGCGAGCTGAGAAGTTCCCAGCCCCCAGTCCCAATATCCCGTGTTGTAGGTGTGGGTGATGAGCGCTGGACCACCAATATGCACTTGAGCCGCGAGTTTGCGAGAGCTGTTCAAGGTGCGCAGAGCTCTTTGTGTCTTGATTTCCACTGGAAACGTTTGACACTGGCGGAATTTCCTCCCACATTCTTCACTACACTAAGCAAGCTTCGTGAATTGAGGCTATCAGGGCATCAGCTAGATGTGATTCCATCTTCACTATCGTACTTGACAGATCTCAGAATACTTCAACTGCGAAAGAACGGTATACAATTCATCGAAGACGATGTATTTAGTCTTCCAAATGGCTGTGCATCCATGTTAGAAGAAATGGACCTTGAATATAATCAGCTAGAAAAACTACCACAATCCATCGGTAACCTCTCGCGCCTTCGAGTACTACGTATTTCCAACAATCAGCTCGTTGATCTGCCGCAATCAATGTCTGGTCTGTCTAATGGACTGAAAGAATTGCATGTTGCGCACAATCGGCTTATTGAGGCACCTAGTGTGCTAGGATCCCTCAAGCTCCTAGAGTTTCTGGATATCTCTTACAACAAACTCCAAACGTTCGATTCTATGATGTTCAACGAACTGAGCCAACTGCGAGTACTTCGTGCTAGCGCTAATCGGCTTAGTTCTCTCCCACTATCTCTCGGTGAGTACGCGCCACTCATTGAGTTATCGATTTCAGGCAATGTTTTCGTGGAATTCCCGCCAGCAGTTCTGATGATCGGAGCAACACTGAAGCATCTCCGTATCCAAAGCAACAAAATATTTCGCCTCCCCATCGAGTTTGGTGATGCAATGACAGTGCTGGACACTGTGGAAAGTGACGGAAATCCTTTCTTATCTCCCCCTGCTGAGATTATGCGAATTGGTGTTCGTGCGATTCAGTCGTATTTGAAGAAGCGTCACCATCGGGTCAATGAGATAGCAAACTTGTTGAAGGCCCTTGCACTGCCGTTTGATCCTGAAGCATTTCAAATGCCAAAACTCCATCAGCTACTTGTTGGTGTAGGCCAAAGAGAACACAAACACACCAAGTTAGCGATAAAGGAACTGACTTCTTTATCTGAAGTACCAAGCGACCCCAAATTTGACTCCTCAAAACCTTTGCTGCTTCCATATCTTTCGGCATCTCACATCGCAGAGTTTGAGCGCTCGGTTGACAAGTATGTTAATGGTGCATTTTATCTTCAGCCAAACGTTCGAGGTGCTGATTTGGTCAATGAACTTCTCCTGCGAAAGAATTTTTCTTTAGCTCAGCTGCATCATCGGTCAGTTCTAGACGACTTTTTGCGCCTCTGCGAGCTTATAAGAAGTAAGAAGTGGGCAGACAAAATTGATTTCCGATACGACCTCGAACGACCGTGGGGTCGGCGTGGAGAGAAAATCGGTGTATATTCGATCGACCCGGACGTTATTTATGAGGATAAACCACGGCTGCCAAGCATTTTAAGCGTCATTCGCACGCGAGTCCACCACGGATTTGAAGAAGAAGCTTTTTCCCATCCTCGTCAGGACGTCGAAATCGCGATCGATCAATACATTGGCGTGTATGGACCTGTGGGCATAGTTCACGATGAAGTGCCTTTCTACTGTGGGTGTGAGGAATTGTTGCGATTCAACAAAATGCACTGGCCGTGTTATCGTTCAGGGTGGACTGTTGTACAAGTGCTCTACACGAAAGAAGAGGCACAGAGGCGAGAGCAAGACGAGCAGAAGATTGTGCATGCATTGCGCGCTCTTAGACCCCAAATTGAGGCATTTCTTCGGACGGAAGAGGGCGAAAAGCGATTTCATAAAGAGGTGAGAGAGATCAAAAACAGTCTGAGAGAAAGTTTGCGCGCACTTGAGAAAAAACTCGTGAAGACTCGAAAAAAGTGGAAAGCACAGGCAAAGCATCTTGAGCGAGAAATCAAGCGAGAAGAACAGCAAAAGCAGTTGCATGACAAGACAGTGCAGAAAGCCCCGGCTTCTTCGCCTCCACCTCCTTTGCCCCCGAAAACATTGGCTGAAATCCAAGAGCGTGAGGAGTTGCAAGAGAAAGTTAAACGGCTCGAGGAGCGAGTGAGTGAGTGGACCAAAGAATTTGAGGACGGGAAGAAAAGACTCGGGTTTGGGTATGAAGCGTTTATGGAGGACGTAGTTTCTAAGCTTCAGGAGCGGGTTGGAGGCGAAGTCAAAGCTCATTTAATACGCCAGCAGCGCGAAAAAGCGATACAACTCGGTTCCAGACGTCCATGGGATGGTCCTGGTGGCCGCGATTTTGAAAGCTACAAGAAGTTAGTTCGTCGCAAGCTACTTCACGATGGCACCACAGAAAATGAAGACCATGGAGACGCCGAAGATGGGAGCGACAACAGTGAGATCAGCGACGTCGAGTTTGAAGGCTACAACGACCTCGTGAGCAACTTGGTTGACGGGGATGTGAGCCAGGGAGTCCTAGAAGACGATGATGACCGTGGTCACGAGGACGCAGAGATTGCGGCGCAGAGGGCAGAGATACTGGCGAATCTCCAGGTTAGTGATATTAGTAGTGACGAAGAGAGCGATGGCAAGTCCCAAGACAGCGATATTTAGATCGACAGTAGACGGGCGATCAAGTGATGAGTAGAAGAACGACATCTATTTGGACAATCGGGGCGAGGGAGGCGGCCCGCCAGTTCGAATGGGGAAATAGCCAGCGATGAACACGGACAACAAACAACAGTCTCCCTCTTGCGGTTGTTGATGCTGCTCTTGATCGACGCCTTACAGAAGAAGCGGGTTCTGGTGGTACTGCGATGCGTACGGGTTATACTGATTCGTCGCGCTACCATTGCCATTTGCCGCTGGATTGGGAGCTCCGCCGTGAGACATGCGAATCGAAGGCGAGGTACCGGGCTTTCGTGGAGCACGCATGGCAACTCCGTCGATGACGGGGTATCGCTCTGCAAACGACGGTGTTCGCGGAGTCTTTAGCAGAGTTTGGTAGACTGCGTCGCGATGTCCGGGAGACTCGTGCAGGTATCGGAACTGCTTGAAAATCTTCATGGCGTACTTGGCATCGATGACCGGGTCGTGATCAGCCTCTTGAATGTTGTGGCCCAACAGATACTTTGCAACATGACGCAGCGAAAAGTATCGGTATCGGATAATGCCGTTCTGGGACTGCATCGGGAGGCGGAAGAGATCAGCGACGTCGAACATTTGCCGGTAATCGACTTCCTTCTCTAGCGTCAGCCACTCGAGGTCTTTCTTGATGGATTGACCCACGATCACGCTGTCAGTCGGCAAGACTGCGCGAAGTTTAACCAGCGCCTCCTTTAGATTTGGAGCGTCAACTAGATCGCTGCGACAAGAGCAACGTTTAGCTTGAGCTCTGTGCAGCCAGAGCGAGACAGCGTCGGCTAGTGCACGTACCTCTCGGTGATGCCCGTGAGCTGAGTAAGGTAGCTGACGATCTCCTTCTCGGGCTTGACATACTGGTCAAACACGACTTGTTCGTCCTCGTTCACAACAGCAATTCTCGCTACGTCTCGATCGCTACGAATCGGTTGCTGCAAGGTTAGGAACATTCGCGGATTCAGCAAAGCGCATGCTGCTACGTACTTGGTCCCGGTACCAGTGGCCACGCATTCGACATCAATCGCAAAGTACTGCGTCGAGAAGTCAAACACAAGTCAGAATACTTGGCCCTTGCTCTGCATGATGGGCAACGTGGGGTTGCGCACCGGCCCCTCAATGTCGCGCGTGAACACGGGCAGGATCTCGCTGATCACCTCATGGTTCTTCTTGGACGGGTTTGCCTGAATCTTCAATCGACGGCGCCCCGTCGGCGTCGATGCCGAGGTTCCCTGCGTTGCCGGGTTGTCCGACAGCGGCGCGTCGGCGCTCACGCCCATAGGCACCTGCTCGGGCACGACCATCATCATGGGCGGGGGAATTCCGGGGTGGTTGTAGAAGACGGCGCCACCGCTGTTGACTGCGACCGCGCCTGAGGCCGAGAAGTCGCCTGCGAGCGGGTCCTCCATCGGGTTGGCGAAGACAGGCGCTGGCGCTGGCGCCGCCGCGATGTGCGCGAAGGTGCACGCCGCGCCGTTGCGGCAGCCCATGCCAGTCGAGTAGAAGCGGCACGGGCGCGCGCTAGTCGCGTACGGGTTTGGCGCATTGGCGGGCGCGGCGTTGTTGTCGGCCGCGGGCTCGGCGCGCTCGTGGCGGAAGGAGCACGAGTCGCCGCGGAAGCAGCCCTGCGGGGACTGGAAGAAGCGGCACGGCGCGCTGTCCATGGCTGTGGCGGGGCCTGCGCGACGAGGCGGGAGGCGCGGTGAGGCTCGCGGGGCCTGGCGGTTTCGGGCGCGCAGCCTCTGCCCCTGCCCTGCGGTAGGGAGCGCCGGCGCAGCAGCGGCGACAGGCGGCGGCTCGGCTCGGCTGCGCGCCGAGGATCAGATCAGAGCGCGGCGGACGCACCTGGCGCGGCGGCGGGGGGCGGCGGACGGGGGCGCGGGCTCGCTGGGCCTGGGTGGAGGCGCTGGGCGTTAGGCTGGGCGCGGGGGCGGGGCGGAGTCGCGCGGGTGGCGGCCGCCTGCTGTTGTCATGCGCCGACGCTGGTGGCTTAGAGAAAGAAACGCTCGACGGGGGCGGTCCGGAGGAAGCGTCGCACGTGAGATATACCGGCTGCTACCGGACGGGCGCTTCCAACCGGACGCAGACGCGCGACCTGGAGCGCGGCGGGCGTGGATGGGAAGGACGGACGCCCAAGTGTTGGCCAGTGCGAGGCGCTCTCGCGCGCCACGCAGGCTGCGATTGGCTCTCTTGCGAGTCGAGCTGGGCTGCCGGCGGTCCGCGAACACGCACAGGCGCGAGGGTCAACGGCCGCAGCCCTCGTTAGATATCATCGTTACGCGCTCCTCCCTCCCTGCTGCGGCGCTCGCTCACTCGCGCTTGGCGCCGTCGGCGTCGGCGTCGGCGGCCGCGCGCTGGCGCTCGATGCGGCGCAGCGCGTCCTGCAGCTCCTCGGACGTGTAGCGGCTGTTGAGCGTGCGGTACTTCTTGAGCTGGATGACGCCGATGAGCTCGCGCACCATCCAGCGGCCGCGCTTGACGGCCTTCTTGACCTCCAGCTCGTCCGTCAGCGCGCGGTTCTTGAGGAACGCGGCCTTGGCCTTCTCGCGCACGTACGCCAGCCCCAGCGGGTAGTCGCGCCCCACCAGCAGGAACCGCTTGTACAGGTCGCGCACCTTCGGGTCCATCATGGCGCCGCGCAGGGATCGATTCGAACGACGGTCGAGTGGGGACCGGCCGAGCGTGACGCCGACGCGTCGCCGAGCGCCACACTTGACTCGGCGCCAAAGACACGGCGGACGCGAATCTTCAATCCCACTTTGCGCGAGCGTCAATCGAGTGGATCCGGCGACTTCGACCGACTCGACGCTCGCAAGATCGATCGGAGTCGCGGACGGCGGCGGGCAAGGATCGCTCGCGCCCCAAACGCTCGGACGGCTGAGAGCTTCATGACACTTTCCTTCTTACAACTGCTGCTCGCCGCCTAGGCAAGGCTCGCACGCTTGCTCCAGCACCACTCCACAAATACTCCTATCACAGCCCTGCTAGGCCCTTGTCTACCCTATCATGTTGTTCGTCCTGCTGTCCTCCTGCATTGCTGGCGCACCGCTGCCAGACGAAAAAAAAATGTCCCCGCGACTGTTACGAAGCGCTCGCGATCGCTGGCGGGATGGCTACCGCAGACGATGACAGTGCTGGGGGCGTCGACATGCCAACGGACGTCGGCGACGACGGAGTCGGAGACGCCGGCATGACCGAGCACACCTCGGACGCGTCCGGGGGAGCCGATGGCGCGCTGGACGGCGACTTTGGAGACGGGAACCCTGAGAGCACCTTGGGTGATGATGATTCCGTTGGTGTCGACGGGGCTTCGTCCTTGTCGTCGCCATTCTCCAGCACGCGCACAAACCGACCCTTGATGCGCGGGCGGTCGTCCGCGAGCTTCTTGCGGCAATCGTACTTGATGCTCTTCTTCCACGTGCGGTTCTTGCGCTTCTCGTGGAACTTTTGGATCCGGAGCTTGCGCGCCTGCGGGCTGTACGACCCGATCTTCCGCTCCGGCAAAGCGGAAGAAGAGAGCATCGACGAGGATCCAAATGCTCCCAAGAAGGCATCGGGAGCCGTGATCGACAGCCCGCTGATGTTGCCTGCCCGTACGTGCTCCCTGCGCAGCTCCTCTCCAGCTACAGCAGGGACTGTAACCGAGAGAGACGATCCGCCAGTCTGCGTTTGCGGTACTGCGGAGTCGCTATCCGCCCCGTCCTGAGAAGCGCGTCCGAAGAGCCCGGCGCGCTTCTTCCTGCTCGACGCGCTGGTAGGCGACGGGATGGAGAACGAGCGCATGGTGTCGAAGCTCATGAGGAGCTTTTCTGCGTCCTTTTGGGGCGAGGCCACGGGCTCAACTATAGACGGGAACGGTACGATCACGCACAGCCATCATCAGCACTCGATCTCTCTGGCCACGGCCAGGCGGCCACAATAGCAAAGAGGCAACGAAAGCGCGTCGTGGCGCAGCTTTCGGGTCACTAACCGATGGAGGCGATGTCCGGGAGGTCGCCGCGCAGCGGAGACAAGAAGGGGGAGGCGCCAAAGCCGAAGCTGTCGACATCCATGTCGTCGGCGTGCGGCGCAAAGTCGAGGCCTAGCGAGAGGTCGACGTCGTCGTGGGCGACCCAGTCGATGTCCTGGTTGAAGCTCACGTCCACGTCGAGCGCGCGCAGGTTGTCGTCGCTGATCCAGCCGTCCATGTCGGCGTCGGCAGCTTGAGGAGCGTCTTGCTTCTTGCGCGCGGCATTGCTCATGTCCTGCAGCGACAGGCGCCTAGCGGCGGCGGGCTTGCCGTCCGACTCGTGCGCGGGGCTCCACATGCGGCTGCGCCTCTCGTAGACGAGACACGCGGGGCTGTCAAGCGCAGTTCTGGCGGTTCGATCTCGCGGCCGGGCGACACGCAGCGACACGATTCAACTAATCGATCGATGCGCGGCGGCGGGCGGCGGGCGGGCGCGGGCGGCTACACGGCGCGCGGGCGGCGCAGGACGGGGCTGCGCGCGGGCGGCGGGCGGCGACCGGTGGCAACTTGCGAGCCACTTGGTGGCGAGGCGAATGACACGGCGCGCATTGCGTTGTGGATCGCGCCGCGTTTTAAACACACGCACCCCCGACGCATACTGGCGGCAGCTAGCGGGGGTGTTTTAAACGCCTGCCGCAATCGAGCCACCGTCGAGCGCCGACAAAGTAAAGGCCGCTTCGGATCTCACCCATAAAATCTCGCACTGCCGCTGTGTCAACCGGGGATGGGCGCCGGCCCCGCATTAACCTAAGCGGGAGCAGACCATCGGATCCGAAACTGAAGGATCGCGCACTCACTGTACGGCGGCAGTACAGTGAGAGAAGAGAAAAAAATCAGCGGCCGAAACAAAACAAATCTCTCTGGAGGCATCGCGCAATGGCGGCTTTGCTCGGCAGGCGATGACGCTCGCGGCAATTGAAGCCGAGAGCCCTCCGGGCTGGACGCGTGGACCGTTCCGTCGGCTCGCTGCTTGAATTTCCGGTTTGACAAGAGAGCCGCTCCGCCGATCTCGTGACCCACCAACTGCGTTTCATTGGCCGCCGCGCGCATTTGCACGCGCGTAGGAGGGACCGCCCGAGGGAAAACTGGCCGCGGCCGGGCCAGGACGGAAAAGTGGGGCGTAAACAGTTGATCGCCCACGCGAGGCGTGTATATATCGTTTTGATTGGTACACGTCATTCAAGAGGGTTGTATATATTGATTATCCGATAAAAAAGCGTCAAATGAAAAATGCGACCATTTGTATGTGTAGTTTGCACAAGTCGCATATTTTGTCAAGTGAAAGCCTGTCAACACACATAAACGTTTCTCATCCATCGTTACAAGGTATCCAACCAAGCACCGGTACGTTCGGATGAGGGACATACATCGCGCTTTTTTGTGTGTGGAGATGCACCAATTAGACGAACACTACCACGTGCAGCAGACACTCGTTGAGACTTGTCAATCACACAGTAAGGGATCTGGCGTCCGGTGGCGAGTGGTGGAAGACGCGGATGGTCGCGAGGTCGTGGTGATCTCGGATGCGGACGGCCCGGAGGACGAGGACGACCGAGGACAATCGGCAGACGAGCCGGTGGAAATCGACAGCGGCGAAGAGACGGGTGAGGGAGCGTCGGGCACCGTGGGCGAGAGGAGCGCCCCTGGCGCCAGCGGGAGCCGTGGGTTCGCTGCTCCTCAAGGCAGCGCTACAGGCGGCGAGCTGGTTAAAGCGGGCGGCGAGGACGGAGGGTCAGTTCACCATCGGCCGGCTAGCGCACAAGCGGGCGAGGTGGGAGTGGACAAGCGGAAGCGGAAACGGAAGCGGACAAAGGACCGGGGTACCCAGACCGACCCCGCGGCGGACGATCACGTTCGGCGTGGTCAGTGATTGGGGACTCTCGTCGGCGTGGTGTACCCCACTTGTGGGAGTCTGCCACCAAGCGGATAAGCGGTTGCGGCAAGCGGACAAGCGGTTGTGGAAAGCGGATAGCGGTCGGTGACGTGCCCCGATTGTGGGAGCCTGTCACCGAGCGTATAAGCGGTAGTAGGTAAAGCGGATAAGTGGTGGGGAGACGTACTGTGCTTGCCCAGGAACTTCCTGTTGAGGAAAGCTTTGTCCCCAACAAACAAGTGGCAGTGGTCGTTGGTCACCTTGACCGTGGAGCACGTGGAGATTGAGGCAGTGTGAGCACGACTAGCGGACGGTTGGCTAGTCGAGGGTGGGGGGAAAAACAAGCACACGTTGGTTGGAGACCTAGCCTACTCTGCATTTGACCTAGATCAAGTGGGCGAACAGGGATAGCAACTATATACGCGTAACAGTAACCGCCGGTCGTAATCACCACCCGCTTTGGGCTACTTCATCTGCTTGTCACTCCTCTTTGGTGTATTGTTGCCTACGAATAACCGAGATTGGCTGCAGCATCGAGTGCCGCAATGATCACTCACCAGCCTTGTTGTGAAGAATTCTCGCAACAAGCTCGAATCTCGTTCGACATGTCCGTGTCTGCCGTGAAATATGGATGTCGCCGTCGGTAACTTGCCGGCAAGAACGACTCGAGAGTTACTTGCTGGGTCTTGTAGCTGGTCGAGGATCACACGCTCTCTGACGTACATGCAGCCAGCGATGAGCGAACACCGAGAGCAGCTGTGCTGTGCTGATTTCTACCTCGCTTGAGAAGACGTGCAGCACCGGCAATGATACTTGAAATGCGCGGGAGATTTGTGCCTCGCGTCAAGTTGAAGGATACCGGAGTTATTGTAAGCATTCCAAGCCTACTCTCTTGGCCTCCTCTTCTTCTTCTTCTTACAATATGGAGTCGGCTATCCCACCAGATGTATCGCCACAAGCTAAAGCGACCGTCTAGGAGGGGTGAGAATATGGAATCAATATACACGCGTATGTGTTGTGAGCGCGAGCACGTACGTCATCGAGCTGGGGTTGACGGGAAAGCACGCGTGATGACCTCCCCAGACTAATCCCAGATGAGCTTGACGTGTGCAGTTGAGAGAGAAGGATAAGTCTGTATTAGCTGTCTACTAGTTTTCCCACCTCTGATTCTTTATGATAGCCGCTCCACAGATAGAGGGATACTTTTTGAACCTACGGATCTGAATCGGTTTCTACATAGGCCGGCACCTTATAAACCCACCCACTGATACCTCTGTTTGAGTTCAATGGTCACTCCCTAGGAGGAATCCCCCTAGAGTCATCAGCAACACCTCCTACAGCTAATGTTGGTGATGTAAATGCTTCAGCGAAGTCACCCCCAACATTCGGCATTTCGAGACACGTTATTTGCATCAAGTTGAAAACGGGTTGATTGATTTCCAATTTCAGAATATCGATCGCAAGATCGGTCTGAAAACAGATTTGTCGGCAGCCGAAATATACCATGCTTTAAACGTGAATTCGCTGTGGTTCTGGTTTCCTTCTGGCTGTTTTTGCTGTGCTTCACATCGTAAGCACGTAACGCAGCAATTCGCTCAATTTTCTTGGCATTCGTCTGCCCCGTTTTGGTATTTCGTAACGTACATCACCTTCAAAGATGCGGAACAGTACATGATTTATTAAAGTCATTTGCTTCCGGGACCTCCCAGCAGATTTTAATTGTTCGATTGTTTGGATCCCTTGCTCGAAGTGACCCTTTGGAAAAAAAAAACTCCCAACAGACACATTATCACCATCACAAATCATATCTTCAAATTTTCTGGAAGGCTGAATAGGCTGATCAACAGAATAGTCGCTAAAATGAAGGAACCAACACTCTCGCGACGCATATTCTACTTTCCAATCCCCTGAGCAATTCTCTTCATCGCATTCAATACAAAAACTCCGAGCTGTGTTCCGCGGTGGCAAGCTCGCTAGCCACACCACCTTCCACCCCTCCACCTCCCACCCCTCCACTGCTCTCTATTATCGAGTCGCTGCAAAACTCATTAATAAAGTTTTGCAGCGACAGGCCACCGCCGCCCGTCCCCACCACCTCCGCGTGCCGGTACAGTAGTCGAAGTTGTCCACGTGTGTGTTGGTTCCTCAGCTGCATATACTGCAGGTCTTTCTACGAGCCCAGTTCAGGCGGCGAGCGTAGGCTGGGTTATGAGGAGAGCAATGTACCAGCAGCTGGCGGCTCCTTGGACTCAAGTGGTGGATGGGATATCACAATACGATTATTTCTGTGTTTTTGACACATGGCTGTGTTCGTTCTCCATAGTGCTCCTAGTTGTTGTTGGGGGCAGCTTTGTCGGGTGCGAGACCAATATGCCGAAGGGCTTGAAAAGACGAAGAACCATTTCATGGAAAAATGAATCGCTACAGTGTCGACGAAATGTACCGTTACGAAACCCTCGGTGAAAGATTTGACGCCAAAGGTAGCATGCGTTGCTTGGACAAAGAATTAGAATCAATGGGTAGCACTTACAGTGAAGATTGAGGCATGGAGGGTACTGCAAGATGCTATGGCAATGGAATCGGCATCGATGAGTATGCTCACTAAAACGATTATAAGGATGATAATGACGCTGCTGTAGTGATGCTGGCTCTAAAAGCTGTAAAATGCGTTATATTGTGCAAGAAATAACCAAAGAGGAATGAAGACTCTGTACATGACCGAATTGATTGGAACAAACATGCAGGTCTTCTCCTGAACGAGGGTGCGTTCGCAATATATCACAGAATAAGCTACCACTGTTTTGAAAAGTTCCGTCAGCTTATTGCTCCAGCACTGGTGGCAAACAGAAAACAGTTGATGTACAGCTCATCCGGCCGAGAGCCACTATCGCCTGCAGGGGTGCTTCAAGCTTGCAGCAGCTGGCTCTCAGGCGGAAGTTATCACCATATCCGTGTTATCACTGGTGTTTCACTGTCACAAGAAAACTCATAAAGGCCATTCTGTGCCGAACTTGATTTTGAATTTACCGAAAATGCTGAGCAACAGCGAGGAGCACTCGGGATTCAGTCAATTAGCACGGAAGGAGTGATAGCACGGTGGATAGGGACCGTGGACGGGTGTCTGTGTCCAATCAAAGCTCCTTTGCCTGTTGAATGAGGCCAAACAACATATTTCTTTTCGGGACATTATCATCGGTACGGTATCAACGTCCAAGCCCGCGTTGATCATTGCTCTCGGTTCGTGGCTGTACGTGAAAAACTCACCAGGAGTAAGAAACGATGCTGCAGCTTTCCGCCATTGGCGTCATAGTGAAGCACTAGAATCAAGCCCACCACCATACTTCGTCGTTGGTGATAATGCATACACACGCAACGGTAAAACCGCGTTGAAATTATATATATTATAAGGTATTTGCACACAGCTCTAAGCACGACCCTGCATGTGCTTGGCTAAGAACAGGCTCAGACCACTCATACACAACGACGCCAAAACAACCCTAACCACACACTAAATTACACATACACAACAACCATACTTTCATCACGACCCAACTCTCACTTCACTCACAACACGGATACTATCTTCATACCAAAACCAACAACAACTCGCATCACAAGCCATTCTCTCTCTCTCTCTCTCTCTCTCTCTCTCTCTCTCTCTCTCTCTTCTTTCATTCTCGTTTCCTCCTCCTCTCATTTTATTCTCGGTCTTCCTTCTCCTTTTTGTTTCGTCTTTCGATAGCCAACCATTGTGGTTTGTTTGTCTACTTGCTGACGTATTTCCTTTTTGATTGCATCCAAAAATACAACAATCACAAACGTACCAAACACCACTCTCGCGGGATTCTCACTTTGGGCTTTCACAGAGAAAAACATTAAAAAACATTAAAAAAAAAAAAGATTGTCTCTTTTCAACCAACCATGAATGACGTGATGGTGACTACCAGCTGCCAGCTGCCACGCAGAGCGTCCGTTCACGTTTCGCTCCATCACAAAAGGTATCTCGAGCGCAAAAGAGAACTTGTTGTATGATGGCCGGCTCCATCGGATGATAGGAGAGAGGTCGATCGTTGAGTGGTTGTGTGAAGTAGTTGGTGGGAGTATGTTGGTGTACCGATGTGGACATAAAAACTGGCCTATGGGAGAAAGCGTGGCGTGCAAAGAACGTGTCAGCGGCGGGATTTGAACCCGCGAGTGCGAACACAGTAGAACTTGAGTCTACCCCCTTAGACCGCTCGGGCACACTGACGCCAAAACAACCCTAACCACACACTAAATTACACATACACAACAACCATACTTTCATCACGACCCAACTCTCACTTCACTCACAACACGGATACTATCTTCATACCAAAACCAACAACAACTCGCATCACAAGCCATTCTCTCTCTCTCTCTCTCTCTCTCTCTCTCTCTCTCTTCTTTCATTCTCGTTTCCTCCTCCTCTCATTTTATTCTCGGTCTTCCTTCTCCTTTTTGTTTCGTCTTTCGATAGCCAACCATTGTGGTTTGTTTGTCTACTTGCTGACGTATTTCCTTTTTGATTGCATCCAAAAATACAACAATCACAAACGTACCAAACACCACTCTCGCGGGATTCTCACTTTGGGCTTTCACAGAGAAAAACATTAAAAAACATTAAAAAAAAAAAGATTGTCTCTTTTCAACCAACCATGAATGACGTGATGGTGACTACCAGCTGCCAGCTGCCACGCAGAGCGTCCGTTCACGTTTCGCTCCATCACAAAAGGTATCTCGAGCGCAAAAGAGAACTTGTTGTATGATGGCCGGCTCCATCGGATGATAGGAGAGAGGTCGATCGTTGAGTGGTTGTGTGAAGTAGTTGGTGGGAGTATGTTGGTGTACCGATGTGGACATAAAAACTGGCCTATGGGAGAAAGCGTGGCGTGCAAAGAACGTGTCAGCGGCGGGATTTGAACCCGCGAGTGCGAACACAGTAGAACTTGAGTCTACCCCCTTAGACCGCTCGGGCACACTGACGCCAAAACAACCCTAACCACACACTAAATTACACATACACAACAACCATACTTTCATCACGACCCAACTCTCACTTCACTCACAACACGGATACTATCTTCATACCAAAACCAACAACAACTCGCATCACAAGCCATTCTCTCTCTCTCTCTCTCTCTCTCTCTCTCTCTCTCTCTCTCTTCTTTCATTCTCGTTTCCTCCTCCTCTCATTTTATTCTCGGTCTTCCTTCTCCTTTTTGTTTCGTCTTTCGATAGCCAACCATTGTGGTTTGTTTGTCTACTTGCTGACGTATTTCCTTTTTGATTGCATCCAAAAATACAACAATCACAAACGTACCAAACACCACTCTCGCGGGATTCTCACTTTGGGCTTTCACAGAGAAAAACATTAAAAAACATTAAAAAAAAAAAGATTGTCTCTTTTCAACCAACCATGAATGACGTGATGGTGACTACCAGCTGCCAGCTGCCACGCAGAGCGTCCGTTCACGTTTCGCTCCATCACAAAAGGTATCTCGAGCGCAAAAGAGAACTTGTTGTATGATGGCCGGCTCCATCGGATGATAGGAGAGAGGTCGATCGTTGAGTGGTTGTGTGAAGTAGTTGGTGGGAGTATGTTGGTGTACCGATGTGGACATAAAAACTGGCCTATGGGAGAAAGCGTGGCGTGCAAAGAACGTGTCAGCGGCGGGATTTGAACCCGCGAGTGCGAACACAGTAGAACTTGAGTCTACCCCCTTAGACCGCTCGGGCACACTGACGCCAAAACAACCCTAACCACACACTAAATTACACATACACAACAACCATACTTTCATCACGACCCAACTCTCACTTCACTCACAACACGGATACTATCTTCATACCAAAACCAACAACAACTCGCATCACAAGCCATTCTCTCTCTCTCTCTCTCTCTCTCTCTCTCTCTCTCTCTCTCTCTCTCTCTCTCTTCTTTCATTCTCGTTTCCTCCTCCTCTCATTTTATTCTCGGTCTTCCTTCTCCTTTTTGTTTCGTCTTTCGATAGCCAACCATTGTGGTTTGTTTGTCTACTTGCTGACGTATTTCCTTTTTGATTGCATCCAAAAATACAACAATCACAAACGTACCAAACACCACTCTCGCGGGATTCTCACTTTGGGCTTTCACAGAGAAAAACATTAAAAAACATTAAAAAAAAAAGATTGTCTCTTTTCAACCAACCATGAATGACGTGATGGTGACTACCAGCTGCCAGCTGCCACGCAGAGCGTCCGTTCACGTTTCGCTCCATCACAAAAGGTATCTCGAGCGCAAAAGAGAACTTGTTGTATGATGGCCGGCTCCATCGGATGATAGGAGAGAGGTCGATCGTTGAGTGGTTGTGTGAAGTAGTTGGTGGGAGTATGTTGGTGTACCGATGTGGACATAAAAACTGGCCTATGGGAGAAAGCGTGGCGTGCAAAGAACGTGTCAGCGGCGGGATTTGAACCCGCGAGTGCGAACACAGTAGAACTTGAGTCTACCCCCTTAGACCGCTCGGGCACACTGACGCCAAAACAACCCTAACCACACACTAAATTACACATACACAACAACCATACTTTCATCACGACCCAACTCTCACTTCACTCACAACACGGATACTATCTTCATACCAAAACCAACAACAACTCGCATCACAAGCCATTCTCTCTCTCTCTCTCTCTCTCTCTCTCTCTCTCTCTCTCTCTTCTTTCATTCTCGTTTCCTCCTCCTCTCATTTTATTCTCGGTCTTCCTTCTCCTTTTTGTTTCGTCTTTCGATAGCCAACCATTGTGGTTTGTTTGTCTACTTGCTGACGTATTTCCTTTTTGATTGCATCCAAAAATACAACAATCACAAACGTACCAAACACCACTCTCGCGGGATTCTCACTTTGGGCTTTCACAGAGAAAAACATTAAAAAACATTAAAAAAAAAGATTGTCTCTTTTCAACCAACCATGAATGACGTGATGGTGACTACCAGCTGCCAGCTGCCACGCAGAGCGTCCGTTCACGTTTCGCTCCATCACAAAAGGTATCTCGAGCGCAAAAGAGAACTTGTTGTATGATGGCCGGCTCCATCGGATGATAGGAGAGAGGTCGATCGTTGAGTGGTTGTGTGAAGTAGTTGGTGGGAGTATGTTGGTGTACCGATGTGGACATAAAAACTGGCCTATGGGAGAAAGCGTGGCGTGCAAAGAACGTGTCAGCGGCGGGATTTGAACCCGCGAGTGCGAACACAGTAGAACTTGAGTCTACCCCCTTAGACCGCTCGGGCACACTGACGCCAAAACAACCCTAACCACACACTAAATTACACATACACAACAACCATACTTTCATCACGACCCAACTCTCACTTCACTCACAACACGGATACTATCTTCATACCAAAACCAACAACAACTCGCATCACAAGCCATTCTCTCTCTCTCTCTCTCTCTCTCTCTCTCTCTCTCTCTCTCTCTCTCTCTCTCTTCTTTCATTCTCGTTTCCTCCTCCTCTCATTTTATTCTCGGTCTTCCTTCTCCTTTTTGTTTCGTCTTTCGATAGCCAACCATTGTGGTTTGTTTGTCTACTTGCTGACGTATTTCCTTTTTGATTGCATCCAAAAATACAACAATCACAAACGTACCAAACACCACTCTCGCGGGATTCTCACTTTGGGCTTTCACAGAGAAAAACATTAAAAAACATTAAAAAAAAAAGATTGTCTCTTTTCAACCAACCATGAATGACGTGATGGTGACTACCAGCTGCCAGCTGCCACGCAGAGCGTCCGTTCACGTTTCGCTCCATCACAAAAGGTATCTCGAGCGCAAAAGAGAACTTGTTGTATGATGGCCGGCTCCATCGGATGATAGGAGAGAGGTCGATCGTTGAGTGGTTGTGTGAAGTAGTTGGTGGGAGTATGTTGGTGTACCGATGTGGACATAAAAACTGGCCTATGGGAGAAAGCGTGGCGTGCAAAGAACGTGTCAGCGGCGGGATTTGAACCCGCGAGTGCGAACACAGTAGAACTTGAGTCTACCCCCTTAGACCGCTCGGGCACACTGACGCCAAAACAACCCTAACCACACACTAAATTACACATACACAACAACCATACTTTCATCACGACCCAACTCTCACTTCACTCACAACACGGATACTATCTTCATACCAAAACCAACAACAACTCGCATCACAAGCCATTCTCTCTCTCTCTCTCTCTCTCTCTCTCTCTCTCTCTCTCTTCTTTCATTCTCGTTTCCTCCTCCTCTCATTTTATTCTCGGTCTTCCTTCTCCTTTTTGTTTCGTCTTTCGATAGCCAACCATTGTGGTTTGTTTGTCTACTTGCTGACGTATTTCCTTTTTGATTGCATCCAAAAATACAACAATCACAAACGTACCAAACACCACTCTCGCGGGATTCTCACTTTGGGCTTTCACAGAGAAAAACATTAAAAAACATTAAAAAAAAAAGATTGTCTCTTTTCAACCAACCATGAATGACGTGATGGTGACTACCAGCTGCCAGCTGCCACGCAGAGCGTCCGTTCACGTTTCGCTCCATCACAAAAGGTATCTCGAGCGCAAAAGAGAACTTGTTGTATGATGGCCGGCTCCATCGGATGATAGGAGAGAGGTCGATCGTTGAGTGGTTGTGTGAAGTAGTTGGTGGGAGTATGTTGGTGTACCGATGTGGACATAAAAACTGGCCTATGGGAGAAAGCGTGGCGTGCAAAGAACGTGTCAGCGGCGGGATTTGAACCCGCGAGTGCGAACACAGTAGAACTTGAGTCTACCCCCTTAGACCGCTCGGGCACACTGACGCCAAAACAACCCTAACCACACACTAAATTACACATACACAACAACCATACTTTCATCACGACCCAACTCTCACTTCACTCACAACACGGATACTATCTTCATACCAAAACCAACAACAACTCGCATCACAAGCCATTCTCTCTCTCTCTCTCTCTCTCTCTCTCTCTCTCTCTCTCTTCTTTCATTCTCGTTTCCTCCTCCTCTCATTTTATTCTCGGTCTTCCTTCTCCTTTTTGTTTCGTCTTTCGATAGCCAACCATTGTGGTTTGTTTGTCTACTTGCTGACGTATTTCCTTTTTGATTGCATCCAAAAATACAACAATCACAAACGTACCAAACACCACTCTCGCGGGATTCTCACTTTGGGCTTTCACAGAGAAAAACATTAAAAAACATTAAAAAAAAAAGATTGTCTCTTTTCAACCAACCATGAATGACGTGATGGTGACTACCAGCTGCCAGCTGCCACGCAGAGCGTCCGTTCACGTTTCGCTCCATCACAAAAGGTATCTCGAGCGCAAAAGAGAACTTGTTGTATGATGGCCGGCTCCATCGGATGATAGGAGAGAGGTCGATCGTTGAGTGGTTGTGTGAAGTAGTTGGTGGGAGTATGTTGGTGTACCGATGTGGACATAAAAACTGGCCTATGGGAGAAAGCGTGGCGTGCAAAGAACGTGTCAGCGGCGGGATTTGAACCCGCGAGTGCGAACACAGTAGAACTTGAGTCTACCCCCTTAGACCGCTCGGGCACACTGACGCCAAAACAACCCTAACCACACACTAAATTACACATACACAACAACCATACTTTCATCACGACCCAACTCTCACTTCACTCACAACACGGATACTATCTTCATACCAAAACCAACAACAACTCGCATCACAAGCCATTCTCTCTCTCTCTCTCTCTCTCTCTCTCTCTCTCTCTCTCTCTCTCTCTCTCTCTTCTTTCATTCTCGTTTCCTCCTCCTCTCATTTTATTCTCGGTCTTCCTTCTCCTTTTTGTTTCGTCTTTCGATAGCCAACCATTGTGGTTTGTTTGTCTACTTGCTGACGTATTTCCTTTTTGATTGCATCCAAAAATACAACAATCACAAACGTACCAAACACCACTCTCGCGGGATTCTCACTTTGGGCTTTCACAGAGAAAAACATTAAAAAACATTAAAAAAAAAGATTGTCTCTTTTCAACCAACCATGAATGACGTGATGGTGACTACCAGCTGCCAGCTGCCACGCAGAGCGTCCGTTCACGTTTCGCTCCATCACAAAAGGTATCTCGAGCGCAAAAGAGAACTTGTTGTATGATGGCCGGCTCCATCGGATGATAGGAGAGAGGTCGATCGTTGAGTGGTTGTGTGAAGTAGTTGGTGGGAGTATGTTGGTGTACCGATGTGGACATAAAAACTGGCCTATGGGAGAAAGCGTGGCGTGCAAAGAACGTGTCAGCGGCGGGATTTGAACCCGCGAGTGCGAACACAGTAGAACTTGAGTCTACCCCCTTAGACCGCTCGGGCACACTGACGCCAAAACAACCCTAACCACACACTAAATTACACATACACAACAACCATACTTTCATCACGACCCAACTCTCACTTCACTCACAACACGGATACTATCTTCATACCAAAACCAACAACAACTCGCATCACAAGCCATTCTCTCTCTCTCTCTCTCTCTCTCTCTCTCTCTCTCTCTCTTCTTTCATTCTCGTTTCCTCCTCCTCTCATTTTATTCTCGGTCTTCCTTC
The DNA here is from genome assembly GCA_024867545.1 of Phytopythium helicoides. Taxonomy (NCBI): domain Eukaryota; phylum Oomycota; class Peronosporomycetes; order Pythiales; family Pythiaceae; genus Phytopythium; species Phytopythium helicoides. Next base: position 61,708 of record JANFNE010000020.1, on the reverse strand, counting down.
TCCTTTTTGTTTCGTCTTTCGATAGCCAACCATTGTGGTTTGTTTGTCTACTTGCTGACGTATTTCCTTTTTGATTGCATCCAAAAATACAACAATCACAAACGTACCAAACACCACTCTCGCGGGATTCTCACTTTGGGCTTTCACAGAGAAAAACATTAAAAAACATTAAAAAAAAAAAAGATTGTCTCTTTTCAACCAACCATGAATGACGTGATGGTGACTACCAGCTACCAGCTGCCACGCAGAGCGTCCGTTCACGTTTCGCTCCATCACAAAAGGTATCTCGAGCGCAAAAGAGAACTTGTTGTATGATGGCCGGCTCCATCGGATGATAGGAGAGAGGTCGATCGTTGAGTGGTTGTGTGAAGTAGTTGGTGGGAGTATGTTGGTGTACCGATGTGGACATAAAAACTGGCCTATGGGAGAAAGCGTGGCGTGCAAAGAACGTGTCAGCGGCGGGATTTGAACCCGCGAGTGCGAACACAGTAGAACTTGAGTCTACCCCCTTAGACCGCTCGGGCACACTGACGCCAAAACAACCCTAACCACACACTAAATTACACATACACAACAACCATACTTTCATCACGACCCAACTCTCACTTCACTCACAACACGGATACTATCTTCATACCAAAACCAACAACAACTCGCATCACAAGCCATTCTCTCTCTCTCTCTCTCTCTCTCTCTCTCTCTCTCTCTCTTTCTTTCATTCTCGTTTCCTCCTCCTCTCATTTTATTCTCGGTCTTCCTTCTCCTTTTTGTTTCGTCTTTCGATAGCCAACCATTGTGGTTTGTTTGTCTACTTGCTGACGTATTTCCTTTTTGATTGCATCCAAAAATACAACAATCACAAACGTACCAAACACCACTCTCGCGGGATTCTCACTTTGGGCTTTCACAGAGAAAAACATTAAAAAACATTAAAAAAAAAAAGATTGTCTCTTTTCAACCAACCATGAATGACGTGATGGTGACTACCAGCTGCCAGCTGCCACGCAGAGCGTCCGTTCACGTTTCGCTCCATCACAAAAGGTATCTCGAGCGCAAAAGAGAACTTGTTGTATGATGGCCGGCTCCATCGGATGATAGGAGAGAGGTCGATCGTTGAGTGGTTGTGTGAAGTAGTTGGTGGGAGTATGTTGGTGTACCGATGTGGACATAAAAACTGGCCTATGGGAGAAAGCGTGGCGTGCAAAGAACGTGTCAGCGGCGGGATTTGAACCCGCGAGTGCGAACACAGTAGAACTTGAGTCTACCCCCTTAGACCGCTCGGGCACACTGACGCCAAAACAACCCTAACCACACACTAAATTACACATACACAACAACCATACTTTCATCACGACCCAACTCTCACTTCACTCACAACACGGATACTATCTTCATACCAAAACCAACAACAACTCGCATCACAAGCCATTCTCTCTCTCTCTCTCTCTCTCTCTCTCTCTCTCTCTCTCTCTCTCTCTTCTTTCATTCTCGTTTCCTCCTCCTCTCATTTTATTCTCGGTCTTCCTTCTCCTTTTTGTTTCGTCTTTCGATAGCCAACCATTGTGGTTTGTTTGTCTACTTGCTGACGTATTTCCTTTTTGATTGCATCCAAAAATACAACAATCACAAACGTACCAAACACCACTCTCGCGGGATTCTCACTTTGGGCTTTCACAGAGAAAAACATTAAAAAACATTAAAAAAAAAGATTGTCTCTTTTCAACCAACCATGAATGACGTGATGGTGACTACCAGCTGCCAGCTGCCACGCAGAGCGTCCGTTCACGTTTCGCTCCATCACAAAAGGTATCTCGAGCGCAAAAGAGAACTTGTTGTATGATGGCCGGCTCCATCGGATGATAGGAGAGAGGTCGATCGTTGAGTGGTTGTGTGAAGTAGTTGGTGGGAGTATGTTGGTGTACCGATGTGGACATAAAAACTGGCCTATGGGAGAAAGCGTGGCGTGCAAAGAACGTGTCAGCGGCGGGATTTGAACCCGCGAGTGCGAACACAGTAGAACTTGAGTCTACCCCCTTAGACCGCTCGGGCACACTGACGCCAAAACAACCCTAACCACACACTAAATTACACATACACAACAACCATACTTTCATCACGACCCAACTCTCACTTCACTCACAACACGGATACTATCTTCATACCAAAACCAACAACAACTCGCATCACAAGCCATTCTCTCTCTCTCTCTCTCTCTCTCTCTCTCTCTCTCTCTCTTCTTTCATTCTCGTTTCCTCCTCCTCTCATTTTATTCTCGGTCTTCCTTCTCCTTTTTGTTTCGTCTTTCGATAGCCAACCATTGTGGTTTGTTTGTCTACTTGCTGACGTATTTCCTTTTTGATTGCATCCAAAAATACAACAATCACAAACGTACCAAACACCACTCTCGCGGGATTCTCACTTTGGGCTTTCACAGAGAAAAACATTAAAAAACATTAAAAAAAAAGATTGTCTCTTTTCAACCAACCATGAATGACGTGATGGTGACTACCAGCTGCCAGCTGCCACGCAGAGCGTCCGTTCACGTTTCGCTCCATCACAAAAGGTATCTCGAGCGCAAAAGAGAACTTGTTGTATGATGGCCGGCTCCATCGGATGATAGGAGAGAGGTCGATCGTTGAGTGGTTGTGTGAAGTAGTTGGTGGGAGTATGTTGGTGTACCGATGTGGACATAAAAACTGGCCTATGGGAGAAAGCGTGGCGTGCAAAGAACGTGTCAGCGGCGGGATTTGAACCCGCGAGTGCGAACACAGTAGAACTTGAGTCTACCCCCTTAGACCGCTCGGGCACACTGACGCCAAAACAACCCTAACCACACACTAAATTACACATACACAACAACCATACTTTCATCACGACCCAACTCTCACTTCACTCACAACACGGATACTATCTTCATACCAAAACCAACAACAACTCGCATCACAAGCCATTCTCTCTCTCTCTCTCTCTCTCTCTCTCTCTCTCTCTCTCTTCTTTCATTCTCGTTTCCTCCTCCTCTCATTTTATTCTCGGTCTTCCTTCTCCTTTTTGTTTCGTCTTTCGATAGCCAACCATTGTGGTTTGTTTGTCTACTTGCTGACGTATTTCCTTTTTGATTGCATCCAAAAATACAACAATCACAAACGTACCAAACACCACTCTCGCGGGATTCTCACTTTGGGCTTTCACAGAGAAAAACATTAAAAAACATTAAAAAAAAAGATTGTCTCTTTTCAACCAACCATGAATGACGTGATGGTGACTACCAGCTGCCAGCTGCCACGCAGAGCGTCCGTTCACGTTTCGCTCCATCACAAAAGGTATCTCGAGCGCAAAAGAGAACTTGTTGTATGATGGCCGGCTCCATCGGATGATAGGAGAGAGGTCGATCGTTGAGTGGTTGTGTGAAGTAGTTGGTGGGAGTATGTTGGTGTACCGATGTGGACATAAAAACTGGCCTATGGGAGAAAGCGTGGCGTGCAAAGAACGTGTCAGCGGCGGGATTTGAACCCGCGAGTGCGAACACAGTAGAACTTGAGTCTACCCCCTTAGACCGCTCGGGCACACTGACGCCAAAACAACCCTAACCACACACTAAATTACACATACACAACAACCATACTTTCATCACGACCCAACTCTCACTTCACTCACAACACGGATACTATCTTCATACCAAAACCAACAACAACTCGCATCACAAGCCATTCTCTCTCTCTCTCTCTCTCTCTCTCTCTCTCTCTTCTTTCATTCTCGTTTCCTCCTCCTCTCATTTTATTCTCGGTCTTCCTTCTCCTTTTTGTTTCGTCTTTCGATAGCCAACCATTGTGGTTTGTTTGTCTACTTGCTGACGTATTTCCTTTTTGATTGCATCCAAAAATACAACAATCACAAACGTACCAAACACCACTCTCGCGGGATTCTCACTTTGGGCTTTCACAGAGAAAAACATTAAAAAACATTAAAAAAAAAAGATTGTCTCTTTTCAACCAACCATGAATGACGTGATGGTGACTACCAGCTGCCAGCTGCCACGCAGAGCGTCCGTTCACGTTTCGCTCCATCACAAAAGGTATCTCGAGCGCAAAAGAGAACTTGTTGTATGATGGCCGGCTCCATCGGATGATAGGAGAGAGGTCGATCGTTGAGTGGTTGTGTGAAGTAGTTGGTGGGAGTATGTTGGTGTACCGATGTGGACATAAAAACTGGCCTATGGGAGAAAGCGTGGCGTGCAAAGAACGTGTCAGCGGCGGGATTTGAACCCGCGAGTGCGAACACAGTAGAACTTGAGTCTACCCCCTTAGACCGCTCGGGCACACTGACGCCAAAACAACCCTAACCACACACTAAATTACACATACACAACAACCATACTTTCATCACGACCCAACTCTCACTTCACTCACAACACGGATACTATCTTCATACCAAAACCAACAACAACTCGCATCACAAGCCATTCTCTCTCTCTCTCTCTCTCTCTCTCTCTCTCTCTTCTTTCATTCTCGTTTCCTCCTCCTCTCATTTTATTCTCGGTCTTCCTTCTCCTTTTTGTTTCGTCTTTCGATAGCCAACCATTGTGGTTTGTTTGTCTACTTGCTGACGTATTTCCTTTTTGATTGCATCCAAAAATACAACAATCACAAACGTACCAAACACCACTCTCGCGGGATTCTCACTTTGGGCTTTCACAGAGAAAAACATTAAAAAACATTAAAAAAAAAGATTGTCTCTTTTCAACCAACCATGAATGACGTGATGGTGACTACCAGCTGCCAGCTGCCACGCAGAGCGTCCGTTCACGTTTCGCTCCATCACAAAAGGTATCTCGAGCGCAAAAGAGAACTTGTTGTATGATGGCCGGCTCCATCGGATGATAGGAGAGAGGTCGATCGTTGAGTGGTTGTGTGAAGTAGTTGGTGGGAGTATGTTGGTGTACCGATGTGGACATAAAAACTGGCCTATGGGAGAAAGCGTGGCGTGCAAAGAACGTGTCAGCGGCGGGATTTGAACCCGCGAGTGCGAACACAGTAGAACTTGAGTCTACCCCCTTAGACCGCTCGGGCACACTGACGCCAAAACAACCCTAACCACACACTAAATTACACATACACAACAACCATACTTTCATCACGACCCAACTCTCACTTCACTCACAACACGGATACTATCTTCATACCAAAACCAACAACAACTCGCATCACAAGCCATTCTCTCTCTCTCTCTCTCTTCTTTCATTCTCGTTTCCTCCTCCTCTCATTTTATTCTCGGTCTTCCTTCTCCTTTTTGTTTCGTCTTTCGATAGCCAACCATTGTGGTTTGTTTGTCTACTTGCTGACGTATTTCCTTTTTGATTGCATCCAAAAATACAACAATCACAAACGTACCAAACACCACTCTCGCGGGATTCTCACTTTGGGCTTTCACAGAGAAAAACATTAAAAAACATTAAAAAAAAAAGATTGTCTCTTTTCAACCAACCATGAATGACGTGATGGTGACTACCAGCTGCCAGCTGCCACGCAGAGCGTCCGTTCACGTTTCGCTCCATCACAAAAGGTATCTCGAGCGCAAAAGAGAACTTGTTGTATGATGGCCGGCTCCATCGGATGATAGGAGAGAGGTCGATCGTTGAGTGGTTGTGTGAAGTAGTTGGTGGGAGTATGTTGGTGTACCGATGTGGACATAAAAACTGGCCTATGGGAGAAAGCGTGGCGTGCAAAGAACGTGTCAGCGGCGGGATTTGAACCCGCGAGTGCGAACACAGTAGAACTTGAGTCTACCCCCTTAGACCGCTCGGGCACACTGACGCCAAAACAACCCTAACCACACACTAAATTACACATACACAACAACCATACTTTCATCACGACCCAACTCTCACTTCACTCACAACACGGATACTATCTTCATACCAAAACCAACAACAACTCGCATCACAAGCCATTCTCTCTCTCTCTCTCTCTCTCTCTCTCTCTCTCTCTCTCTCTTCTTTCATTCTCGTTTCCTCCTCCTCTCATTTTATTCTCGGTCTTCCTTCTCCTTTTTGTTTCGTCTTTCGATAGCCAACCATTGTGGTTTGTTTGTCTACTTGCTGACGTATTTCCTTTTTGATTGCATCCAAAAATACAACAATCACAAACGTACCAAACACCACTCTCGCGGGATTCTCACTTTGGGCTTTCACAGAGAAAAACATTAAAAAACATTAAAAAAAAAGATTGTCTCTTTTCAACCAACCATGAATGACGTGATGGTGACTACCAGCTGCCAGCTGCCACGCAGAGCGTCCGTTCACGTTTCGCTCCATCACAAAAGGTATCTCGAGCGCAAAAGAGAACTTGTTGTATGATGGCCGGCTCCATCGGATGATAGGAGAGAGGTCGATCGTTGAGTGGTTGTGTGAAGTAGTTGGTGGGAGTATGTTGGTGTACCGATGTGGACATAAAAACTGGCCTATGGGAGAAAGCGTGGCGTGCAAAGAACGTGTCAGCGGCGGGATTTGAACCCGCGAGTGCGAACACAGTAGAACTTGAGTCTACCCCCTTAGACCGCTCGGGCACACTGACGCCAAAACAACCCTAACCACACACTAAATTACACATACACAACAACCATACTTTCATCACGACCCAACTCTCACTTCACTCACAACACGGATACTATCTTCATACCAAAACCAACAACAACTCGCATCACAAGCCATTCTCTCTCTCTCTCTCTCTCTCTCTCTCTCTCTCTCTCTCTCTCTCTCTCTCTTCTTTCATTCTCGTTTCCTCCTCCTCTCATTTTATTCTCGGTCTTCCTTCTCCTTTTTGTTTCGTCTTTCGATAGCCAACCATTGTGGTTTGTTTGTCTACTTGCTGACGTATTTCCTTTTTGATTGCATCCAAAAATACAACAATCACAAACGTACCAAACACCACTCTCGCGGGATTCTCACTTTGGGCTTTCACAGAGAAAAACATTAAAAAACATTAAAAAAAAAAGATTGTCTCTTTTCAACCAACCATGAATGACGTGATGGTGACTACCAGCTGCCAGCTGCCACGCAGAGCGTCCGTTCACGTTTCGCTCCATCACAAAAGGTATCTCGAGCGCAAAAGAGAACTTGTTGTATGATGGCCGGCTCCATCGGATGATAGGAGAGAGGTCGATCGTTGAGTGGTTGTGTGAAGTAGTTGGTGGGAGTATGTTGGTGTACCGATGTGGACATAAAAACTGGCCTATGGGAGAAAGCGTGGCGTGCAAAGAACGTGTCAGCGGCGGGATTTGAACCCGCGAGTGCGAACACAGTAGAACTTGAGTCTACCCCCTTAGACCGCTCGGGCACACTGACGCCAAAACAACCCTAACCACACACTAAATTACACATACACAACAACCATACTTTCATCACGACCCAACTCTCACTTCACTCACAACACGGATACTATCTTCATACCAAAACCAACAACAACTCGCATCACAAGCCATTCTCTCTCTCTCTCTCTCTCTCTCTCTCTCTCTCTCTCTTCTTTCATTCTCGTTTCCTCCTCCTCTCATTTTATTCTCGGTCTTCCTTCTCCTTTTTGTTTCGTCTTTCGATAGCCAACCATTGTGGTTTGTTTGTCTACTTGCTGACGTATTTCCTTTTTGATTGCATCCAAAAATACAACAATCACAAACGTACCAAACACCACTCTCGCGGGATTCTCACTTTGGGCTTTCACAGAGAAAAACATTAAAAAACATTAAAAAAAAAAGATTGTCTCTTTTCAACCAACCATGAATGACGTGATGGTGACTACCAGCTGCCAGCTGCCACGCAGAGCGTCCGTTCACGTTTCGCTCCATCACAAAAGGTATCTCGAGCGCAAAAGAGAACTTGTTGTATGATGGCCGGCTCCATCGGATGATAGGAGAGAGGTCGATCGTTGAGTGGTTGTGTGAAGTAGTTGGTGGGAGTATGTTGGTGTACCGATGTGGACATAAAAACTGGCCTATGGGAGAAAGCGTGGCGTGCAAAGAACGTGTCAGCGGCGGGATTTGAACCCGCGAGTGCGAACACAGTAGAACTTGAGTCTACCCCCTTAGACCGCTCGGGCACACTGACGCCAAAACAACCCTAACCACACACTAAATTACACATACACAACAACCATACTTTCATCACGACCCAACTCTCACTTCACTCACAACACGGATACTATCTTCATACCAAAACCAACAACAACTCGCATCACAAGCCATTCTCTCTCTCTCTCTCTCTCTCTCTCTCTCTCTCTCTCTTCTTTCATTCTCGTTTCCTCCTCCTCTCATTTTATTCTCGGTCTTCCTTCTCCTTTTTGTTTCGTCTTTCGATAGCCAACCATTGTGGTTTGTTTGTCTACTTGCTGACGTATTTCCTTTTTGATTGCATCCAAAAATACAACAATCACAAACGTACCAAACACCACTCTCGCGGGATTCTCACTTTGGGCTTTCACAGAGAAAAACATTAAAAAACATTAAAAAAAAAAGATTGTCTCTTTTCAACCAACCATGAATGACGTGATGGTGACTACCAGCTGCCAGCTGCCACGCAGAGCGTCCGTTCACGTTTCGCTCCATCACAAAAGGTATCTCGAGCGCAAAAGAGAACTTGTTGTATGATGGCCGGCTCCATCGGATGATAGGAGAGAGGTCGATCGTTGAGTGGTTGTGTGAAGTAGTTGGTGGGAGTATGTTGGTGTACCGATGTGGACATAAAAACTGGCCTATGGGAGAAAGCGTGGCGTGCAAAGAACGTGTCAGCGGCGGGATTTGAACCCGCGAGTGCGAACACAGTAGAACTTGAGTCTACCCCCTTAGACCGCTCGGGCACACTGACGCCAAAACAACCCTAACCACACACTAAATTACACATACACAACAACCATACTTTCATCACGACCCAACTCTCACTTCACTCACAACACGGATACTATCTTCATACCAAAACCAACAACAACTCGCATCACAAGCCATTCTCTCTCTCTCTCTCTCTCTCTCTCTCTCTCTCTCTCTCTCTCTCTTCTTTCATTCTCGTTTCCTCCTCCTCTCATTTTATTCTCGGTCTTCCTTCTCCTTTTTGTTTCGTCTTTCGATAGCCAACCATTGTGGTTTGTTTGTCTACTTGCTGACGTATTTCCTTTTTGATTGCATCCAAAAATACAACAATCACAAACGTACCAAACACCACTCTCGCGGGATTCTCACTTTGGGCTTTCACAGAGAAAAACATTAAAAAACATTAAAAAAAAAGATTGTCTCTTTTCAACCAACCATGAATGACGTGATGGTGACTACCAGCTGCCAGCTGCCACGCAGAGCGTCCGTTCACGTTTCGCTCCATCACAAAAGGTATCTCGAGCGCAAAAGAGAACTTGTTGTATGATGGCCGGCTCCATCGGATGATAGGAGAGAGGTCGATCGTTGAGTGGTTGTGTGAAGTAGTTGGTGGGAGTATGTTGGTGTACCGATGTGGACATAAAAACTGGCCTATGGGAGAAAGCGTGGCGTGCAAAGAACGTGTCAGCGGCGGGATTTGAACCCGCGAGTGCGAACACAGTAGAACTTGAGTCTACCCCCTTAGACCGCTCGGGCACACTGACGCCAAAACAACCCTAACCACACACTAAATTACACATACACAACAACCATACTTTCATCACGACCCAACTCTCACTTCACTCACAACACGGATACTATCTTCATACCAAAACCAACAACAACTCGCATCACAAGCCATTCTCTCTCTCTCTCTCTCTCTCTCTCTCTCTCTCTCTCTCTCTTCTTTCATTCTCGTTTCCTCCTCCTCTCATTTTATTCTCGGTCTTCCTTCTCCTTTTTGTTTCGTCTTTCGATAGCCAACCATTGTGGTTTGTTTGTCTACTTGCTGACGTATTTCCTTTTTGATTGCATCCAAAAATACAACAATCACAAACGTACCAAACACCACTCTCGCGGGATTCTCACTTTGGGCTTTCACAGAGAAAAACATTAAAAAACATTAAAAAAAAAGATTGTCTCTTTTCAACCAACCATGAATGACGTGATGGTGACTACCAGCTGCCAGCTGCCACGCAGAGCGTCCGTTCACGTTTCGCTCCATCACAAAAGGTATCTCGAGCGCAAAAGAGAACTTGTTGTATGATGGCCGGCTCCATCGGATGATAGGAGAGAGGTCGATCGTTGAGTGGTTGTGTGAAGTAGTTGGTGGGAGTATGTTGGTGTACCGATGTGGACATAAAAACTGGCCTATGGGAGAAAGCGTGGCGTGCAAAGAACGTGTCAGCGGCGGGATTTGAACCCGCGAGTGCGAACACAGTAGAACTTGAGTCTACCCCCTTAGACCGCTCGGGCACACTGACGCCAAAACAACCCTAACCACACACTAAATTACACATACACAACAACCATACTTTCATCACGACCCAACTCTCACTTCACTCACAACACGGATACTATCTTCATACCAAAACCAACAACAACTCGCATCACAAGCCATTCTCTCTCTCTCTCTCTCTCTCTCTCTCTCTCTCTCTCTCTCTTCTTTCATTCTCGTTTCCTCCTCCTCTCATTTTATTCTCGGTCTTCCTTCTCCTTTTTGTTTCGTCTTTCGATAGCCAACCATTGTGGTTTGTTTGTCTACTTGCTGACGTATTTCCTTTTTGATTGCATCCAAAAATACAACAATCACAAACGTACCAAACACCACTCTCGCGGGATTCTCACTTTGGGCTTTCACAGAGAAAAACATTAAAAAACATTAAAAAAAAAGATTGTCTCTTTTCAACCAACCATGAATGACGTGATGGTGACTACCAGCTGCCAGCTGCCACGCAGAGCGTCCGTTCACGTTTCGCTCCATCACAAAAGGTATCTCGAGCGCAAAAGAGAACTTGTTGTATGATGGCCGGCTCCATCGGATGATAGGAGAGAGGTCGATCGTTGAGTGGTTGTGTGAAGTAGTTGGTGGGAGTATGTTGGTGTACCGATGTGGACATAAAAACTGGCCTATGGGAGAAAGCGTGGCGTGCAAAGAACGTGTCAGCGGCGGGATTTGAACCCGCGAGTGCGAACACAGTAGAACTTGAGTCTACCCCCTTAGACCGCTCGGGCACACTGACGCCAAAACAACCCTAACCACACACTAAATTACACATACACAACAACCATACTTTCATCACGACCCAACTCTCACTTCACTCACAACACGGATACTATCTTCATACCAAAACCAACAACAACTCGCATCACAAGCCATTCTCTCTCTCTCTCTCTCTCTCTCTCTCTCTCTCTTCTTTCATTCTCGTTTCCTCCTCCTCTCATTTTATTCTCGGTCTTCCTTCTCCTTTTTGTTTCGTCTTTCGATAGCCAACCATTGTGGTTTGTTTGTCTACTTGCTGACGTATTTCCTTTTTGATTGCATCCAAAAATACAACAATCACAAACGTACCAAACACCACTCTCGCGGGATTCTCACTTTGGGCTTTCACAGAGAAAAACATTAAAAAACATTAAAAAAAAAAGATTGTCTCTTTTCAACCAACCATGAATGACGTGATGGTGACTACCAGCTGCCAGCTGCCACGCAGAGCGTCCGTTCACGTTTCGCTCCATCACAAAAGGTATCTCGAGCGCAAAAGAGAACTTGTTGTATGATGGCCGGCTCCATCGGATGATAGGAGAGAGGTCGATCGTTGAGTGGTTGTGTGAAGTAGTTGGTGGGAGTATGTTGGTGTACCGATGTGGACATAAAAACTGGCCTATGGGAGAAAGCGTGGCGTGCAAAGAACGTGTCAGCGGCGGGATTTGAACCCGCGAGTGCGAACACAGTAGAACTTGAGTCTACCCCCTTAGACCGCTCGGGCACACTGACGCCAAAACAACCCTAACCACACACTAAATTACACATACACAACAACCATACTTTCATCACGACCCAACTCTCACTTCACTCACAACACGGATACTATCTTCATACCAAAACCAACAACAACTCGCATCACAAGCCATTCTCTCTCTCTCTCTCTCTCTCTCTCTCTCTCTCTTCTTTCATTCTCGTTTCCTCCTCCTCTCATTTTATTCTCGGTCTTCCTTCTCCTTTTTGTTTCGTCTTTCGATAGCCAACCATTGTGGTTTGTTTGTCTACTTGCTGACGTATTTCCTTTTTGATTGCATCCAAAAATACAACAATCACAAACGTACCAAACACCACTCTCGCGGGATTCTCACTTTGGGCTTTCACAGAGAAAAACATTAAAAAACATTAAAAAAAAAAGATTGTCTCTTTTCAACCAACCATGAATGACGTGATGGTGACTACCAGCTGCCAGCTGCCACGCAGAGCGTCCGTTCACGTTTCGCTCCATCACAAAAGGTATCTCGAGCGCAAAAGAGAACTTGTTGTATGATGGCCGGCTCCATCGGATGATAGGAGAGAGGTCGATCGTTGAGTGGTTGTGTGAAGTAGTTGGTGGGAGTATGTTGGTGTACCGATGTGGACATAAAAACTGGCCTATGGGAGAAAGCGTGGCGTGCAAAGAACGTGTCAGCGGCGGGATTTGAACCCGCGAGTGCGAACACAGTAGAACTTGAGTCTACCCCCTTAGACCGCTCGGGCACACTGACGCCAAAACAACCCTAACCACACACTAAATTACACATACACAACAACCATACTTTCATCACGACCCAACTCTCACTTCACTCACAACACGGATACTATCTTCATACCAAAACCAACAACAACTCGCATCACAAGCCATTCTCTCTCTCTCTCTCTCTTCTTTCATTCTCGTTTCCTCCTCCTCTCATTTTATTCTCGGTCTTCCTTCTCCTTTTTGTTTCGTCTTTCGATAGCCAACCATTGTGGTTTGTTTGTCTACTTGCTGACGTATTTCCTTTTTGATTGCATCCAAAAATACAACAATCACAAACGTACCAAACACCACTCTCGCGGGATTCTCACTTTGGGCTTTCACAGAGAAAAACATTAAAAAACATTAAAAAAAAAAAGATTGTCTCTTTTCAACCAACCATGAATGACGTGATGGTGACTACCAGCTGCCAGCTGCCACGCAGAGCGTCCGTTCACGTTTCGCTCCATCACAAAAGGTATCTCGAGCGCAAAAGAGAACTTGTTGTATGATGGCCGGCTCCATCGGATGATAGGAGAGAGGTCGATCGTTGAGTGGTTGTGTGAAGTAGTTGGTGGGAGTATGTTGGTGTACCGATGTGGACATAAAAACTGGCCTATGGGAGAAAGCGTGGCGTGCAAAGAACGTGTCAGCGGCGGGATTTGAACCCGCGAGTGCGAACACAGTAGAACTTGAGTCTACCCCCTTAGACCGCTCGGGCACACTGACGCCAAAACAACCCTAACCACACACTAAATTACACATACACAACAACCATACTTTCATCACGACCCAACTCTCACTTCACTCACAACACGGATACTATCTTCATACCAAAACCAACAACAACTCGCATCACAAGCCATTCTCTCTCTCTCTCTCTCTCTCTCTCTCTCTCTCTCTCTCTCTCTCTCTCTTCTTTCATTCTCGTTTCCTCCTCCTCTCATTTTATTCTCGGTCTTCCTTCTCCTTTTTGTTTCGTCTTTCGATAGCCAACCATTGTGGTTTGTTTGTCTACTTGCTGACGTATTTCCTTTTTGATTGCATCCAAAAATACAACAATCACAAACGTACCAAACACCACTCTCGCGGGATTCTCACTTTGGGCTTTCACAGAGAAAAACATTAAAAAACATTAAAAAAAAAAGATTGTCTCTTTTCAACCAACCATGAATGACGTGATGGTGACTACCAGCTGCCAGCTGCCACGCAGAGCGTCCGTTCACGTTTCGCTCCATCACAAAAGGTATCTCGAGCGCAAAAGAGAACTTGTTGTATGATGGCCGGCTCCATCGGATGATAGGAGAGAGGTCGATCGTTGAGTGGTTGTGTGAAGTAGTTGGTGGGAGTATGTTGGTGTACCGATGTGGACATAAAAACTGGCCTATGGGAGAAAGCGTGGCGTGCAAAGAACGTGTCAGCGGCGGGATTTGAACCCGCGAGTGCGAACACAGTAGAACTTGAGTCTACCCCCTTAGACCGCTCGGGCACACTGACGCCAAAACAACCCTAACCACACACTAAATTACACATACACAACAACCATACTTTCATCACGACCCAACTCTCACTTCACTCACAACACGGATACTATCTTCATACCAAAACCAACAACAACTCGCATCACAAGCCATTCTCTCTCTCTCTCTCTCTCTCTCTCTCTCTCTCTCTCTCTCTCTCTCTCTTCTTTCATTCTCGTTTCCTCCTCCTCTCATTTTATTCTCGGTCTTCCTTCTCCTTTTTGTTTCGTCTTTCGATAGCCAACCATTGTGGTTTGTTTGTCTACTTGCTGACGTATTTCCTTTTTGATTGCATCCAAAAATACAACAATCACAAACGTACCAAACACCACTCTCGCGGGATTCTCACTTTGGGCTTTCACAGAGAAAAACATTAAAAAACATTAAAAAAAAAGATTGTCTCTTTTCAACCAACCATGAATGACGTGATGGTGACTACCAGCTGCCAGCTGCCACGCAGAGCGTCCGTTCACGTTTCGCTCCATCACAAAAGGTATCTCGAGCGCAAAAGAGAACTTGTTGTATGATGGCCGGCTCCATCGGATGATAGGAGAGAGGTCGATCGTTGAGTGGTTGTGTGAAGTAGTTGGTGGGAGTATGTTGGTGTACCGATGTGGACATAAAAACTGGCCTATGGGAGAAAGCGTGGCGTGCAAAGAACGTGTCAGCGGCGGGATTTGAACCCGCGAGTGCGAACACAGTAGAACTTGAGTCTACCCCCTTAGACCGCTCGGGCACACTGACGCCAAAACAACCCTAACCACACACTAAATTACACATACACAACAACCATACTTTCATCACGACCCAACTCTCACTTCACTCACAACACGGATACTATCTTCATACCAAAACCAACAACAACTCGCATCACAAGCCATTCTCTCTCTCTCTCTCTCTCTCTCTCTCTCTCTCTCTCTCTCTCTCTCTCTTCTTTCATTCTCGTTTCCTCCTCCTCTCATTTTATTCTCGGTCTTCCTTCTCCTTTTTGTTTCGTCTTTCGATAGCCAACCATTGTGGTTTGTTTGTCTACTTGCTGACGTATTTCCTTTTTGATTGCATCCAAAAATACAACAATCACAAACGTACCAAACACCACTCTCGCGGGATTCTCACTTTGGGCTTTCACAGAGAAAAACATTAAAAAACATTAAAAAAAAAGATTGTCTCTTTTCAACCAACCATGAATGACGTGATGGTGACTACCAGCTGCCAGCTGCCACGCAGAGCGTCCGTTCACGTTTCGCTCCATCACAAAAGGTATCTCGAGCGCAAAAGAGAACTTGTTGTATGATGGCCGGCTCCATCGGATGATAGGAGAGAGGTCGATCGTTGAGTGGTTGTGTGAAGTAGTTGGTGGGAGTATGTTGGTGTACCGATGTGGACATAAAAACTGGCCTA
Source organism: Phytopythium helicoides (assembly GCA_024867545.1). Taxonomy (NCBI): domain Eukaryota; phylum Oomycota; class Peronosporomycetes; order Pythiales; family Pythiaceae; genus Phytopythium; species Phytopythium helicoides. The sequence continues at coordinate 46,143 of JANFNE010000020.1, read as the reverse complement.
TGGGAGAAAGCGTGGCGTGCAAAGAACGTGTCAGCGGCGGGATTTGAACCCGCGAGTGCGAACACAGTAGAACTTGAGTCTACCCCCTTAGACCGCTCGGGCACACTGACGCCAAAACAACCCTAACCACACACTAAATTACACATACACAACAACCATACTTTCATCACGACCCAACTCTCACTTCACTCACAACACGGATACTATCTTCATACCAAAACCAACAACAACTCGCATCACAAGCCATTCTCTCTCTCTCTCTCTCTCTCTCTCTCTCTCTCTCTCTCTCTTCTTTCATTCTCGTTTCCTCCTCCTCTCATTTTATTCTCGGTCTTCCTTCTCCTTTTTGTTTCGTCTTTCGATAGCCAACCATTGTGGTTTGTTTGTCTACTTGCTGACGTATTTCCTTTTTGATTGCATCCAAAAATACAACAATCACAAACGTACCAAACACCACTCTCGCGGGATTCTCACTTTGGGCTTTCACAGAGAAAAACATTAAAAAACATTAAAAAAAAAGATTGTCTCTTTTCAACCAACCATGAATGACGTGATGGTGACTACCAGCTGCCAGCTGCCACGCAGAGCGTCCGTTCACGTTTCGCTCCATCACAAAAGGTATCTCGAGCGCAAAAGAGAACTTGTTGTATGATGGCCGGCTCCATCGGATGATAGGAGAGAGGTCGATCGTTGAGTGGTTGTGTGAAGTAGTTGGTGGGAGTATGTTGGTGTACCGATGTGGACATAAAAACTGGCCTATGGGAGAAAGCGTGGCGTGCAAAGAACGTGTCAGCGGCGGGATTTGAACCCGCGAGTGCGAACACAGTAGAACTTGAGTCTACCCCCTTAGACCGCTCGGGCACACTGACGCCAAAACAACCCTAACCACACACTAAATTACACATACACAACAACCATACTTTCATCACGACCCAACTCTCACTTCACTCACAACACGGATACTATCTTCATACCAAAACCAACAACAACTCGCATCACAAGCCATTCTCTCTCTCTCTCTCTCTCTCTCTCTCTCTCTCTCTCTCTCTTCTTTCATTCTCGTTTCCTCCTCCTCTCATTTTATTCTCGGTCTTCCTTCTCCTTTTTGTTTCGTCTTTCGATAGCCAACCATTGTGGTTTGTTTGTCTACTTGCTGACGTATTTCCTTTTTGATTGCATCCAAAAATACAACAATCACAAACGTACCAAACACCACTCTCGCGGGATTCTCACTTTGGGCTTTCACAGAGAAAAACATTAAAAAACATTAAAAAAAAAGATTGTCTCTTTTCAACCAACCATGAATGACGTGATGGTGACTACCAGCTGCCAGCTGCCACGCAGAGCGTCCGTTCACGTTTCGCTCCATCACAAAAGGTATCTCGAGCGCAAAAGAGAACTTGTTGTATGATGGCCGGCTCCATCGGATGATAGGAGAGAGGTCGATCGTTGAGTGGTTGTGTGAAGTAGTTGGTGGGAGTATGTTGGTGTACCGATGTGGACATAAAAACTGGCCTATGGGAGAAAGCGTGGCGTGCAAAGAACGTGTCAGCGGCGGGATTTGAACCCGCGAGTGCGAACACAGTAGAACTTGAGTCTACCCCCTTAGACCGCTCGGGCACACTGACGCCAAAACAACCCTAACCACACACTAAATTACACATACACAACAACCATACTTTCATCACGACCCAACTCTCACTTCACTCACAACACGGATACTATCTTCATACCAAAACCAACAACAACTCGCATCACAAGCCATTCTCTCTCTCTCTCTCTCTCTCTCTCTCTCTCTCTCTCTCTTCTTTCATTCTCGTTTCCTCCTCCTCTCATTTTATTCTCGGTCTTCCTTCTCCTTTTTGTTTCGTCTTTCGATAGCCAACCATTGTGGTTTGTTTGTCTACTTGCTGACGTATTTCCTTTTTGATTGCATCCAAAAATACAACAATCACAAACGTACCAAACACCACTCTCGCGGGATTCTCACTTTGGGCTTTCACAGAGAAAAACATTAAAAAACATTAAAAAAAAAGATTGTCTCTTTTCAACCAACCATGAATGACGTGATGGTGACTACCAGCTGCCAGCTGCCACGCAGAGCGTCCGTTCACGTTTCGCTCCATCACAAAAGGTATCTCGAGCGCAAAAGAGAACTTGTTGTATGATGGCCGGCTCCATCGGATGATAGGAGAGAGGTCGATCGTTGAGTGGTTGTGTGAAGTAGTTGGTGGGAGTATGTTGGTGTACCGATGTGGACATAAAAACTGGCCTATGGGAGAAAGCGTGGCGTGCAAAGAACGTGTCAGCGGCGGGATTTGAACCCGCGAGTGCGAACACAGTAGAACTTGAGTCTACCCCCTTAGACCGCTCGGGCACACTGACGCCAAAACAACCCTAACCACACACTAAATTACACATACACAACAACCATACTTTCATCACGACCCAACTCTCACTTCACTCACAACACGGATACTATCTTCATACCAAAACCAACAACAACTCGCATCACAAGCCATTCTCTCTCTCTCTCTCTCTCTCTCTCTCTCTCTCTCTCTCTCTCTTCTTTCATTCTCGTTTCCTCCTCCTCTCATTTTATTCTCGGTCTTCCTTCTCCTTTTTGTTTCGTCTTTCGATAGCCAACCATTGTGGTTTGTTTGTCTACTTGCTGACGTATTTCCTTTTTGATTGCATCCAAAAATACAACAATCACAAACGTACCAAACACCACTCTCGCGGGATTCTCACTTTGGGCTTTCACAGAGAAAAACATTAAAAAACATTAAAAAAAAAGATTGTCTCTTTTCAACCAACCATGAATGACGTGATGGTGACTACCAGCTGCCAGCTGCCACGCAGAGCGTCCGTTCACGTTTCGCTCCATCACAAAAGGTATCTCGAGCGCAAAAGAGAACTTGTTGTATGATGGCCGGCTCCATCGGATGATAGGAGAGAGGTCGATCGTTGAGTGGTTGTGTGAAGTAGTTGGTGGGAGTATGTTGGTGTACCGATGTGGACATAAAAACTGGCCTATGGGAGAAAGCGTGGCGTGCAAAGAACGTGTCAGCGGCGGGATTTGAACCCGCGAGTGCGAACACAGTAGAACTTGAGTCTACCCCCTTAGACCGCTCGGGCACACTGACGCCAAAACAACCCTAACCACACACTAAATTACACATACACAACAACCATACTTTCATCACGACCCAACTCTCACTTCACTCACAACACGGATACTATCTTCATACCAAAACCAACAACAACTCGCATCACAAGCCATTCTCTCTCTCTCTCTCTCTCTCTCTCTCTCTCTCTTCTTTCATTCTCGTTTCCTCCTCCTCTCATTTTATTCTCGGTCTTCCTTCTCCTTTTTGTTTCGTCTTTCGATAGCCAACCATTGTGGTTTGTTTGTCTACTTGCTGACGTATTTCCTTTTTGATTGCATCCAAAAATACAACAATCACAAACGTACCAAACACCACTCTCGCGGGATTCTCACTTTGGGCTTTCACAGAGAAAAACATTAAAAAACATTAAAAAAAAAGATTGTCTCTTTTCAACCAACCATGAATGACGTGATGGTGACTACCAGCTGCCAGCTGCCACGCAGAGCGTCCGTTCACGTTTCGCTCCATCACAAAAGGTATCTCGAGCGCAAAAGAGAACTTGTTGTATGATGGCCGGCTCCATCGGATGATAGGAGAGAGGTCGATCGTTGAGTGGTTGTGTGAAGTAGTTGGTGGGAGTATGTTGGTGTACCGATGTGGACATAAAAACTGGCCTATGGGAGAAAGCGTGGCGTGCAAAGAACGTGTCAGCGGCGGGATTTGAACCCGCGAGTGCGAACACAGTAGAACTTGAGTCTACCCCCTTAGACCGCTCGGGCACACTGACGCCAAAACAACCCTAACCACACACTAAATTACACATACACAACAACCATACTTTCATCACGACCCAACTCTCACTTCACTCACAACACGGATACTATCTTCATACCAAAACCAACAACAACTCGCATCACAAGCCATTCTCTCTCTCTCTCTCTCTCTCTCTCTCTCTCTCTTCTTTCATTCTCGTTTCCTCCTCCTCTCATTTTATTCTCGGTCTTCCTTCTCCTTTTTGTTTCGTCTTTCGATAGCCAACCATTGTGGTTTGTTTGTCTACTTGCTGACGTATTTCCTTTTTGATTGCATCCAAAAATACAACAATCACAAACGTACCAAACACCACTCTCGCGGGATTCTCACTTTGGGCTTTCACAGAGAAAAACATTAAAAAACATTAAAAAAAAAAGATTGTCTCTTTTCAACCAACCATGAATGACGTGATGGTGACTACCAGCTGCCAGCTGCCACGCAGAGCGTCCGTTCACGTTTCGCTCCATCACAAAAGGTATCTCGAGCGCAAAAGAGAACTTGTTGTATGATGGCCGGCTCCATCGGATGATAGGAGAGAGGTCGATCGTTGAGTGGTTGTGTGAAGTAGTTGGTGGGAGTATGTTGGTGTACCGATGTGGACATAAAAACTGGCCTATGGGAGAAAGCGTGGCGTGCAAAGAACGTGTCAGCGGCGGGATTTGAACCCGCGAGTGCGAACACAGTAGAACTTGAGTCTACCCCCTTAGACCGCTCGGGCACACTGACGCCAAAACAACCCTAACCACACACTAAATTACACATACACAACAACCATACTTTCATCACGACCCAACTCTCACTTCACTCACAACACGGATACTATCTTCATACCAAAACCAACAACAACTCGCATCACAAGCCATTCTCTCTCTCTCTCTCTCTTCTTTCATTCTCGTTTCCTCCTCCTCTCATTTTATTCTCGGTCTTCCTTCTCCTTTTTGTTTCGTCTTTCGATAGCCAACCATTGTGGTTTGTTTGTCTACTTGCTGACGTATTTCCTTTTTGATTGCATCCAAAAATACAACAATCACAAACGTACCAAACACCACTCTCGCGGGATTCTCACTTTGGGCTTTCACAGAGAAAAACATTAAAAAACATTAAAAAAAAAAGATTGTCTCTTTTCAACCAACCATGAATGACGTGATGGTGACTACCAGCTGCCAGCTGCCACGCAGAGCGTCCGTTCACGTTTCGCTCCATCACAAAAGGTATCTCGAGCGCAAAAGAGAACTTGTTGTATGATGGCCGGCTCCATCGGATGATAGGAGAGAGGTCGATCGTTGAGTGGTTGTGTGAAGTAGTTGGTGGGAGTATGTTGGTGTACCGATGTGGACATAAAAACTGGCCTATGGGAGAAAGCGTGGCGTGCAAAGAACGTGTCAGCGGCGGGATTTGAACCCGCGAGTGCGAACACAGTAGAACTTGAGTCTACCCCCTTAGACCGCTCGGGCACACTGACGCCAAAACAACCCTAACCACACACTAAATTACACATACACAACAACCATACTTTCATCACGACCCAACTCTCACTTCACTCACAACACGGATACTATCTTCATACCAAAACCAACAACAACTCGCATCACAAGCCATTCTCTCTCTCTCTCTCTCTCTCTCTCTCTCTCTCTCTCTCTCTCTCTTCTTTCATTCTCGTTTCCTCCTCCTCTCATTTTATTCTCGGTCTTCCTTCTCCTTTTTGTTTCGTCTTTCGATAGCCAACCATTGTGGTTTGTTTGTCTACTTGCTGACGTATTTCCTTTTTGATTGCATCCAAAAATACAACAATCACAAACGTACCAAACACCACTCTCGCGGGATTCTCACTTTGGGCTTTCACAGAGAAAAACATTAAAAAACATTAAAAAAAAAAGATTGTCTCTTTTCAACCAACCATGAATGACGTGATGGTGACTACCAGCTGCCAGCTGCCACGCAGAGCGTCCGTTCACGTTTCGCTCCATCACAAAAGGTATCTCGAGCGCAAAAGAGAACTTGTTGTATGATGGCCGGCTCCATCGGATGATAGGAGAGAGGTCGATCGTTGAGTGGTTGTGTGAAGTAGTTGGTGGGAGTATGTTGGTGTACCGATGTGGACATAAAAACTGGCCTATGGGAGAAAGCGTGGCGTGCAAAGAACGTGTCAGCGGCGGGATTTGAACCCGCGAGTGCGAACACAGTAGAACTTGAGTCTACCCCCTTAGACCGCTCGGGCACACTGACGCCAAAACAACCCTAACCACACACTAAATTACACATACACAACAACCATACTTTCATCACGACCCAACTCTCACTTCACTCACAACACGGATACTATCTTCATACCAAAACCAACAACAACTCGCATCACAAGCCATTCTCTCTCTCTCTCTCTCTCTCTCTCTCTCTCTCTCTCTCTCTCTTCTTTCATTCTCGTTTCCTCCTCCTCTCATTTTATTCTCGGTCTTCCTTCTCCTTTTTGTTTCGTCTTTCGATAGCCAACCATTGTGGTTTGTTTGTCTACTTGCTGACGTATTTCCTTTTTGATTGCATCCAAAAATACAACAATCACAAACGTACCAAACACCACTCTCGCGGGATTCTCACTTTGGGCTTTCACAGAGAAAAACATTAAAAAACATTAAAAAAAAAGATTGTCTCTTTTCAACCAACCATGAATGACGTGATGGTGACTACCAGCTGCCAGCTGCCACGCAGAGCGTCCGTTCACGTTTCGCTCCATCACAAAAGGTATCTCGAGCGCAAAAGAGAACTTGTTGTATGATGGCCGGCTCCATCGGATGATAGGAGAGAGGTCGATCGTTGAGTGGTTGTGTGAAGTAGTTGGTGGGAGTATGTTGGTGTACCGATGTGGACATAAAAACTGGCCTATGGGAGAAAGCGTGGCGTGCAAAGAACGTGTCAGCGGCGGGATTTGAACCCGCGAGTGCGAACACAGTAGAACTTGAGTCTACCCCCTTAGACCGCTCGGGCACACTGACGCCAAAACAACCCTAACCACACACTAAATTACACATACACAACAACCATACTTTCATCACGACCCAACTCTCACTTCACTCACAACACGGATACTATCTTCATACCAAAACCAACAACAACTCGCATCACAAGCCATTCTCTCTCTCTCTCTCTCTCTCTCTCTCTCTCTCTCTCTCTCTCTCTCTTCTTTCATTCTCGTTTCCTCCTCCTCTCATTTTATTCTCGGTCTTCCTTCTCCTTTTTGTTTCGTCTTTCGATAGCCAACCATTGTGGTTTGTTTGTCTACTTGCTGACGTATTTCCTTTTTGATTGCATCCAAAAATACAACAATCACAAACGTACCAAACACCACTCTCGCGGGATTCTCACTTTGGGCTTTCACAGAGAAAAACATTAAAAAACATTAAAAAAAAAAGATTGTCTCTTTTCAACCAACCATGAATGACGTGATGGTGACTACCAGCTGCCAGCTGCCACGCAGAGCGTCCGTTCACGTTTCGCTCCATCACAAAAGGTATCTCGAGCGCAAAAGAGAACTTGTTGTATGATGGCCGGCTCCATCGGATGATAGGAGAGAGGTCGATCGTTGAGTGGTTGTGTGAAGTAGTTGGTGGGAGTATGTTGGTGTACCGATGTGGACATAAAAACTGGCCTATGGGAGAAAGCGTGGCGTGCAAAGAACGTGTCAGCGGCGGGATTTGAACCCGCGAGTGCGAACACAGTAGAACTTGAGTCTACCCCCTTAGACCGCTCGGGCACACTGACGCCAAAACAACCCTAACCACACACTAAATTACACATACACAACAACCATACTTTCATCACGACCCAACTCTCACTTCACTCACAACACGGATACTATCTTCATACCAAAACCAACAACAACTCGCATCACAAGCCATTCTCTCTCTCTCTCTCTCTCTCTCTCTCTCTCTCTCTCTCTTCTTTCATTCTCGTTTCCTCCTCCTCTCATTTTATTCTCGGTCTTCCTTCTCCTTTTTGTTTCGTCTTTCGATAGCCAACCATTGTGGTTTGTTTGTCTACTTGCTGACGTATTTCCTTTTTGATTGCATCCAAAAATACAACAATCACAAACGTACCAAACACCACTCTCGCGGGATTCTCACTTTGGGCTTTCACAGAGAAAAACATTAAAAAACATTAAAAAAAAAGATTGTCTCTTTTCAACCAACCATGAATGACGTGATGGTGACTACCAGCTGCCAGCTGCCACGCAGAGCGTCCGTTCACGTTTCGCTCCATCACAAAAGGTATCTCGAGCGCAAAAGAGAACTTGTTGTATGATGGCCGGCTCCATCGGATGATAGGAGAGAGGTCGATCGTTGAGTGGTTGTGTGAAGTAGTTGGTGGGAGTATGTTGGTGTACCGATGTGGACATAAAAACTGGCCTATGGGAGAAAGCGTGGCGTGCAAAGAACGTGTCAGCGGCGGGATTTGAACCCGCGAGTGCGAACACAGTAGAACTTGAGTCTACCCCCTTAGACCGCTCGGGCACACTGACGCCAAAACAACCCTAACCACACACTAAATTACACATACACAACAACCATACTTTCATCACGACCCAACTCTCACTTCACTCACAACACGGATACTATCTTCATACCAAAACCAACAACAACTCGCATCACAAGCCATTCTCTCTCTCTCTCTCTCTCTCTCTCTCTCTCTCTCTCTCTTCTTTCATTCTCGTTTCCTCCTCCTCTCATTTTATTCTCGGTCTTCCTTCTCCTTTTTGTTTCGTCTTTCGATAGCCAACCATTGTGGTTTGTTTGTCTACTTGCTGACGTATTTCCTTTTTGATTGCATCCAAAAATACAACAATCACAAACGTACCAAACACCACTCTCGCGGGATTCTCACTTTGGGCTTTCACAGAGAAAAACATTAAAAAACATTAAAAAAAAAGATTGTCTCTTTTCAACCAACCATGAATGACGTGATGGTGACTACCAGCTGCCAGCTGCCACGCAGAGCGTCCGTTCACGTTTCGCTCCATCACAAAAGGTATCTCGAGCGCAAAAGAGAACTTGTTGTATGATGGCCGGCTCCATCGGATGATAGGAGAGAGGTCGATCGTTGAGTGGTTGTGTGAAGTAGTTGGTGGGAGTATGTTGGTGTACCGATGTGGACATAAAAACTGGCCTATGGGAGAAAGCGTGGCGTGCAAAGAACGTGTCAGCGGCGGGATTTGAACCCGCGAGTGCGAACACAGTAGAACTTGAGTCTACCCCCTTAGACCGCTCGGGCACACTGACGCCAAAACAACCCTAACCACACACTAAATTACACATACACAACAACCATACTTTCATCACGACCCAACTCTCACTTCACTCACAACACGGATACTATCTTCATACCAAAACCAACAACAACTCGCATCACAAGCCATTCTCTCTCTCTCTCTCTCTCTCTCTCTCTCTCTCTCTCTCTCTCTTCTTTCATTCTCGTTTCCTCCTCCTCTCATTTTATTCTCGGTCTTCCTTCTCCTTTTTGTTTCGTCTTTCGATAGCCAACCATTGTGGTTTGTTTGTCTACTTGCTGACGTATTTCCTTTTTGATTGCATCCAAAAATACAACAATCACAAACGTACCAAACACCACTCTCGCGGGATTCTCACTTTGGGCTTTCACAGAGAAAAACATTAAAAAACATTAAAAAAAAAAGATTGTCTCTTTTCAACCAACCATGAATGACGTGATGGTGACTACCAGCTGCCAGCTGCCACGCAGAGCGTCCGTTCACGTTTCGCTCCATCACAAAAGGTATCTCGAGCGCAAAAGAGAACTTGTTGTATGATGGCCGGCTCCATCGGATGATAGGAGAGAGGTCGATCGTTGAGTGGTTGTGTGAAGTAGTTGGTGGGAGTATGTTGGTGTACCGATGTGGACATAAAAACTGGCCTATGGGAGAAAGCGTGGCGTGCAAAGAACGTGTCAGCGGCGGGATTTGAACCCGCGAGTGCGAACACAGTAGAACTTGAGTCTACCCCCTTAGACCGCTCGGGCACACTGACGCCAAAACAACCCTAACCACACACTAAATTACACATACACAACAACCATACTTTCATCACGACCCAACTCTCACTTCACTCACAACACGGATACTATCTTCATACCAAAACCAACAACAACTCGCATCACAAGCCATTCTCTCTCTCTCTCTCTCTCTCTCTCTCTCTCTCTCTCTCTTCTTTCATTCTCGTTTCCTCCTCCTCTCATTTTATTCTCGGTCTTCCTTCTCCTTTTTGTTTCGTCTTTCGATAGCCAACCATTGTGGTTTGTTTGTCTACTTGCTGACGTATTTCCTTTTTGATTGCATCCAAAAATACAACAATCACAAACGTACCAAACACCACTCTCGCGGGATTCTCACTTTGGGCTTTCACAGAGAAAAACATTAAAAAACATTAAAAAAAAAAGATTGTCTCTTTTCAACCAACCATGAATGACGTGATGGTGACTACCAGCTGCCAGCTGCCACGCAGAGCGTCCGTTCACGTTTCGCTCCATCACAAAAGGTATCTCGAGCGCAAAAGAGAACTTGTTGTATGATGGCCGGCTCCATCGGATGATAGGAGAGAGGTCGATCGTTGAGTGGTTGTGTGAAGTAGTTGGTGGGAGTATGTTGGTGTACCGATGTGGACATAAAAACTGGCCTATGGGAGAAAGCGTGGCGTGCAAAGAACGTGTCAGCGGCGGGATTTGAACCCGCGAGTGCGAACACAGTAGAACTTGAGTCTACCCCCTTAGACCGCTCGGGCACACTGACGCCAAAACAACCCTAACCACACACTAAATTACACATACACAACAACCATACTTTCATCACGACCCAACTCTCACTTCACTCACAACACGGATACTATCTTCATACCAAAACCAACAACAACTCGCATCACAAGCCATTCTCTCTCTCTCTCTCTCTCTCTCTCTCTCTCTCTCTCTCTCTTCTTTCATTCTCGTTTCCTCCTCCTCTCATTTTATTCTCGGTCTTCCTTCTCCTTTTTGTTTCGTCTTTCGATAGCCAACCATTGTGGTTTGTTTGTCTACTTGCTGACGTATTTCCTTTTTGATTGCATCCAAAAATACAACAATCACAAACGTACCAAACACCACTCTCGCGGGATTCTCACTTTGGGCTTTCACAGAGAAAAACATTAAAAAACATTAAAAAAAAAGATTGTCTCTTTTCAACCAACCATGAATGACGTGATGGTGACTACCAGCTGCCAGCTGCCACGCAGAGCGTCCGTTCACGTTTCGCTCCATCACAAAAGGTATCTCGAGCGCAAAAGAGAACTTGTTGTATGATGGCCGGCTCCATCGGATGATGGGAGAGAGGTCGATCGTTGAGTGGTTGTGTGAAGTAGTTGGTGGGAGTATGTTGGTGTACCGATGTGGACATAAAAACTGGCCTATGGGAGAAAGCGTGGCGTGCAAAGAACGTGTCAGCGGCGGGATTTGAACCCGCGAGTGCGAACACAGTAGAACTTGAGTCTACCCCCTTAGACCGCTCGGGCACACTGACTGTAATATAATTGTCTTTAAGTTATTTTTTTACTATAGCTGTAATCACTTTAATTTTTGCTTGATTTGATTTTAAATATGTGAAAGGAGTGTAATGGTTTTGGAGCCAGTCATTGTGAATTTCTGAGATTGAGATTCGAGTAATTCGCTAGGGTCTATTGGTGAATGCTAATTTATATAGAGTTGAAGTCACTGTTTTTTAATTCGGCACCGTTGGAGTACAGGATTATTTTATGTATTCGTATTCAGGATCCATACAGGGCTCATTCCTGGATTCATCCAGGACGTAACGTATTTTTATTCCTCAATCGACATATGGCACACAACCAGACCAGAACCGTTCCAACTGCTCCTGTAACAACTGCGTGGACTCACCAGCCGCCGCACCGCATCGCTTCACCGCGCTGTTCCTTCCCCCCTGACGCCCGCTCCTCCCCGCCGTGCTGCTTGCGCTGAAGATACCGCCAGCCAGACGCCCAAGATGAGCGCCACAAAGAAAGCACCGCGACAGCGAACGGCGAGTATTATCCTCGGATTGCAATCGCTGTTGCTGAAGTAGCTGCTACTGCGACTGCTCAACCTCACCCGGCGAGTGCTACGAGGAAGAGCCTACGAATTGCAGCCACTACTGCTAAAGTAGACACTGTTGTGGTTGCTCAATCCCGGCCAACAAGTGCTAAGAGGAAGAGCGTTCGAGTTGGAGCCGTTGTTGCCGAACCAGAGCCTGCTGTGCATGCTCAACCACCCCTCCACCTACTGTAGATGATTCGCCAGAAGCTGCCACCTTGTTGGCGTCGATATCAAATGACGTGGACTCGCCCAACGTCACCGATAAATTGATCATTGGTGGAGAAATTGACAAGGATGACGCAAAAAACGAGGTAGACTTAGGTCAGCAAGACAAGGGTTGGTGGAGATAGCGACGTAGGATCGGGGGGGGGGGGGGATCGAAGATGGTGACGAAAATGAATGCATCCAGGATTTGTCGAACATTCCAACCTGGCTTAACGCACCTGAGCCAGTTTACGTACAACCACCGGACACTTGGCAGTGCATGAAGTGAGTAATTCGGACGGTATTGCGAGCAGACCATAAGTCTTGCCCATTTTTGAGACAATGAGCAGGAAGTAACGAAACAGACGAATTATGGGGACGATAAAAGGCAAGTCTGGAATACTGGAACGGCTCCCAGATGGTCTAGATCCCTATCAACGTACGTTTATCTGCACGCATGGATGGCCACAGAGAAGGAAGATAGGCTACGTAAAGCGACCACGTCAGCACAGCAGATCCCGTTTCGATTCTTCGTGCAGTACCGCAATAATAACGACGAATGGCAATTACAAGTGCGTGGTGGTTCGTTCATCCACAACCATCTTGCTTCACCAGAAGTCTACCGAACTTATCCGTGCGCCCGAGGAGTTTTAGATTAGGAGGTGCAGGCTCGAGTTGAAGGTATGCTTGAAGGTGGTGCAAAGCGGTCCAAAATATACGACTACCTATTAGATCACAACCAGAATGTTATCCAGTCCGACGTCGACAATATGGTGAGGGAGCATTCTTCGGCGGTTAGCTCAGCGAACGATGACGACGCTACTGCCTTGGAGATTGCCAAATTCATGGCTGAGAATCCGCAAATCGTTGCGGCTTTGGCTGTCACAGCAGCTGGAGAGTCAGGTGTGATCTCGATTGCTACAGCTCATGTGCGGGAGATGTACTCTCGCTTTCCTGAGATGGTCAAAATGAACAGGTATATGATCAGCAATGCACAAAGTCGATATAAACTTTGTTTAGTTCTGACAACGTTGCCTCCACTCCAAACACAATTACCAGCTGTGTACGTTCATGGTCATGAACGAATTTGGGGAGGGTGTAGCAGTCCAACACTCAATACTCGAATCAAATGGGGATTGACACATGGAGCGCGCTGTGACGCACTTCTTGCGGGCGCGCGAAGAGAAATCAAAGCTGCTAAGAGTCATCGTTGTGGATAAGGACTTGAATGAGATAAAAGTGTTGGAGGTGGCATTTCCAGAGCCCCGTATCTTGATATGTCACTTCCACGTCATAAGTGGCTAAAGGAAATGAGAGGGAAACCAGAATTTTGGAAGTTATCCAACGGAGGTGCGAGCCAGGTTGATGTAGCAGTGCACGGGATGGTATATGCTGCGAGTTCTTCAGGATATGACCGCCATCATGGCGCTCTCGCACGCATTTGCAAAAATGTCGGCATAAACGGTTTCTTTGATTACTTTGAGCAAAACTGGGGCAAATCACAGCCCATGTGGGTCCTCTACTGCCGGAATGATCTCCCGCAGGTCAACAATCATACCAACAATCGACTAGAGAGCTACTTTGGCAAGATGAAGGGATGTGTTCACGGTAGTTCGAGCATGGCAAAATGTGCTGACGGTGGTCATGTCAATATACCAAAATAAGAAAACGGGGGTATTGTCGGCGTTCTACACAACATCAAACCAAGCTCCACCATGCTCCTCTCCTTGACCTAGATGTTGAGGTGAGCGAGCTAAAAGTTGACATCCTCTGCGGCGGCTTGCCTTCAGAGGGATCTCGCTCGGAGATTAAGCTTGTGAAGCTCCAATAAGCCTTCCCCCCACAGGATGAAGCGTGGAGCACTGGCGTGTTATCATCCATGTCTCTATAAACAGGAGGGAATTTTGCTGCAGTATGAGAGATAACACTGGGAATCCCTGAGCACAGACGGCTTTAATCCATTCCACTGTATGAATCTTAGCGTGTCGTGGCTATGTTGTGGCCATGCCCACTTAGCACGCCTTGCACTGCCGGGCAGTCGTACAAGACTTGCATAGCTCAGTAGCTTCGCGTTGTCCTACCTCCACACGTCAATGCTTGTTCTTTTTATCTTCTGTTGGGTGTCCTCTAGGCCTTCATAGACCTCTTCCAGTTTCGCTTTCATGACATTTCTCTCAAAGCAATTGATGACAGTCAGGCGACACTAATTAGTCGTCAATAAGGGCTTGTACTTGCACTGTGTTCTTCCACCGCTCTCCGAGCGCTTGGTTTGTCCTTGTCCCGTATGAGACAGGAAGCCTTGGCATTGTGTGCTCGAGGAATGTGTCACACTCGCTCAGCCAGTCTTCTGGTACCGAATATCACAAAGGAACTGTAGAAAATATCTGAGAAGGCGATGTTATTCGCTAGTTTTATGCACCATACGACAATACGCTGGATACGGCACTTGCTATCAGTTGCCCTGCTTTACCCAAAGGATCATCTAATCGATCTTTAACTGCAAGTCAAATATTTACGTATCTTACGCGTCCTTGCCAATTTTTCACGGCTGTTTCGTCTACTTGGAGAGGTTTTTCAAAAACCAGGATTAATACATGATGAATCCTGTAATATGACAGGATTTTCTAGAACTGTCATTGAAATAAATCCTGTATTCCAACACCAGCCTTTTTAATTTGAAGTAGATGGCCATGGTGCTGTGCAATCGATCAACAATATATTCTCTACATCGCAAACCATCTGTTGCGATACGATGGGGCTCTAATTTCGATTCAGAGTGGAGAATACAGATTTCACCTTTAAAATGATGTTGAAAAGGGCTTATTTGGCGCGACTGAACAATGAATTGCGCCAAAATAATGTTGTTCGTGTTTGTGTTTTAAAGTAAAAAAAAATCGGACATATCAAGTCACTATAAGTTGGTGATATTTCTGGGGCAATACCCCACAAAGAGGTCCGTTGGCATCAACGAGAATTAAACCTTTGCTTTTGCTATTGTATACGTCAAATCGCTACGCCATCACGCGAAAATAGCCAAGCGACCATCCACTCGCGAGCGTCCTGTACAAAATTCAAGTGTTGATGTAAAACACCTTGCTTAATTAAAATTGGTGACATCGAAGTAGGACATTAATAGGGTTACCACTACCACACCGTAATGACAGTGCGCAAGCAGTAACCTACGGCTTGACCAATATCACACCGTGTGCGTTGCTGTGAAGCAAGCCTCATAATGCCGACTTCTCTTTATTTCTGGGTGAAAAGAACCGGCGGTCAACAGCGCTTTTGCTACAAGTAGCAAAAAGTCGCCCCCAGCTCCCAAACGCGAGAGCCGAGCCACCCAGGACCGAGTCTCCACTTGTGAACCGCAAACAGACATTCGATCACTGCTGGATGGGCTGAGAATTTGGTGGTGGTGTCTGGTAGTCTTCCTAGTTGCGGGCACGCTGGAGTCGCGAGTCACGGGGCACACCAATGAGCTGATTCGTGAGAATGCCCAGCATATTCTCGGCGGCATTGACGTCACGGTCGACTGTCTTGCCGCACCCGTCGTTCTTGGTCAGGCAATGCAGCACCTTGTAGACCGGGACATTCCTCGTCTTGCCGTCGCGGCACTGGCGCATCACGCGCGGGTGCTCGAGTCGCTCTGTCGACCGGCAAGCACTGTGGATCTGGCTCGTCAGGTACTCGTCGACGACGACGACTTCACAGTAGCGAGACAGCTTCTGCACAAATCGCTTGACGGGTCCTGCCACGCTTCCTTTGATAAAACCGGCACCTGCCAACCCAGAGTCTCCAAAGCCGACGACAGTCCGTGTCCCTCGTGGACCAGCCAGCTCGAAGCAAGCACGGTCGAGCTTGGCATTGCTGACTGCGTAACGGCGGAACTTTAGCTTCCGGTACACGGGGTCCATGAACGTCGCCAAGAGCCCGGGGCCATGCGCAAACCAATATCGGATTGCCTCGGAGAGTGTCTCGGACGATGCAGTCTTTTTCGTTGGCGACTCGCGCAGCAATTGACGGAGCCCTGGTACCTCATCGATCCGATGGCGGAAAATTTGATTGGAGCGGTTGTATCCGCTCGCTCGACGAAAATCAGACGTCCTGTATCGGATCCGCTTGGTCTCCATGGTGCTCACATCAAAGCCAGCAGCAGTGATGAAGTCGGTGCGCCCAGGATCAACGCCCCAGACCACATCATACCCGCTCAGATTTTCCATTGGCCTCTTTTCCAGCTGAATACCATACACATTGGACACACCAGAACCATGTGGTTCATCTTTTTCATCATTGTCCTTCTTTTTCGCCCCGTGGGTCAGCCGGTCAAAGTGAACCGCAACACCATAGCCGTCCGTCGAGACCTCGCGATGGAACGTGCCCTTCGCCTTCTTCTCGAGTTTTTCAATGCGGAACGGCTTGCGCTGCCACAAGTCAGCGAGTTGAGTCCATCGAATGCACTCTTTGTTATCGATACATTCTGCTAGTGTCCACACCCTTTCATCATCAGCGACCACCACAAGACACTGGACTGCGCAGAATCAGAGAGTGGAGGGCGGAGGGTTTTGGGTAAGTATGTGCACCGCATGCATCGACTGGTACTCATTCTTGGAGTCGATGAAATCAGCATTTCTTGAGAGTTTGCCTTGCACAGACTTAGAGAAAACAGCAATCCGAGCTCTAGTGATGGGCAATCCATCCCCAAGCCCCGGGTACCAGCGGCAAGTCGATGCATTAAAGACTATCATTTGAAGCTCTTGCCTTGCTGAACCGCGCTTATAAACCTTTTTGTGGTTGTCGGGATGAATCAATTCACGAGCAACATCTAAACGGCGAGCTTCCATTGGACCTGCAGTAAAGTGATTGATTTGGTGTGTGCCAGCACACTTGTTCGCGCCTTAGATGGATATCCCCGAGAGAGATTGATACAGAACAATACCAGTTTTTGCCCGCAGTGAGGTAACACAGCTCGTCTTCCTACTGCGATGATGCGCTTCAATAGGGTTTTGGTTTGGAACTACTCCCCCAAAGTCGCTTGCTTGCTGTGCAGAACAAGTCGCACCACGGCTCTTGCATGTACTGCTCCCGAAACCACGACGCGTATGCTGCTTCCCCCAATCTTTCCCACGATTCAAATGATTGAGTTGCAAGTGAGAGAAACTGAGCTCGCGCCCTTGATTTGTGGAGAATGTGCAGAGCTGGCAAGATCACGTTTTGATAACTAGTAGGAAATTTCAGCAAAGACGTGTGCTTGGACGTGTTTCGTAAAACATGGGGCCAACATGACAACAGCTGAATATTTGGCCATATTTTTCGGAAAGCATTCGCAATCGGCCATGAACGATCAAGCGACCCAAACCGCAGTTCCAATCGGACCCGAAAAAAGCAACAAGCAGCCTTCAGAACCGTCTGGAAAAGAAATTCATACGCCTGAGTGGTTTCTGTTCGTACAAACATACAGGCCCAGGGATAGAATGCTCTGGTAATCTTCCCCTTCTCGGAGTTGGCACCCGTTGTACTAAAATCGACTAAAGTCCACCCGCCACGGTGTAGTTTGTAGATGCCATCAGTGATCCCTAGCACGTCAGATCCTTGGCTGCGTACTGCAAAAAAAAAAAAAACGTTGCGGAACAGTCGACGTGATGTCATAATAATCCCATAAAAAGCATCCTATTCATCTGTTGCATCATGCTGAAGGAACCAAGAACGACTGGCTCATTCTGAAGAATACGTGCTGCTCCATGAACCGATTCCAGTCCGAACCATCATCAAAATCGACAAGATCTTGAAAAAAATCAGCTGGGTCAATGCACATGCGATCAGCTGCCCACTCAGAAGATTTGCGTGAGTGTCGAAACGGACACCCATTCGCGATCTCAGGTATGACTTGCGGTTGGATATTTGCCTCTTGGTGGGTAGAACAGCAAGCATATCTGGATTCTTACTAATCGCTGTTCGAGAAAGGTCAACACCATCATAGCACCGTAGTCACCAATAATAAGCCCGTCGACTTGGTTCAAAATGGCCGGATTGATGCCAATGCGCGCTTTATCACTTGACCCGCCATTGTTCGACCCTCGTCCCTCAAGCTCGAACCCTTGTGCAGTCTTCGTGATTCGCATGCGGTGACGACTTTCACGGTGCGAGCAACAGCTATACGTAAACCGAGTCAAGTTGACACTTTTGCTTGTATGTAGATGCCTGTACCGCGCTTGCCACCCCTGTACGCTGTGCCTCGAGCTTCGGTCCGGGTGGCGTGTGTACTGACGTACGTCCAACTTGTCACGTCGTCCAACGCATCTCTTGGGTCTTGGTCGCTGCTGTATTCGAACTCGGAGTCACTCATGTTCAATGCGAATTTGAATGTGATCAAGTCCGCCCTTCAATACCCACGCTGTTGTCTTTGGTGGTTTCACATGCCTATCCCATGGAACCACTATCTCACAATTTCATGAAACCACTACAGATGAAACTACTGAGTGCTCCAAGCATCCAAGAATGAATCTATTAACCAAGTGTGTACACGTTACAAAATGTACCCATTTTTGAAGTAGACATGTATAAAATTTAGCCAACTTTACTGTATGTATATGTTGAATTCATAGTGTGTTTGGTACTCAGTTTCAGCCCTCGGAACTCAACATCGCACAAGGTTTGCGAGGAATTCAGCTAGGAATAAATTACCACCCTGCGTGTCCATGGGTCGTGAGCCGGGAAATGCGGCCACTTGGACTCCATCTTGCAAATTCACGACTGAGAAAAGAAATGCTGTCCGTCGGTTGCAGCGACTTGCTCAGCCAGCGACCCGTTCCTCCCTGCGAGGAAGCCCTCCATAACGGTCGCATTGAGCCGCTAGGATCCGGTGGAGCGACGCTGCGGAGAGAATTTAGGACTGCGTTGGAACCCACGACGCTGCCAATGAGCTCTCGGCAAGCCTTCAACGCGACCGAGAAAATCCAGTCGAGTAGTGTAGTGTCCGTTGAATTGCCTATGCAGTCATCATGACGCTTGCTTCCTCGCTGGGTTCTGGTACCCCAAGCAAATGAGAAACCATCACTTGCAGTCCGTTTATTTATGTCGGAAGATACATGTGATGAAAGCCTGAGCAACGTGTGCGAAATCATGCATCGCCAAGGCATCGTCACTTCATCGGCGGCACGTTGACGACAATTGGATGGTGCATATCCTCTGTCTGAACCGAGTACGAGAAGTTCCAGCCATGACCGGCAGCTCCATACTCGCCTCGACGATTCAAGCAGACCATTGCCCCCAAAAAGTCGGGGTAGAACTTGGCGATGCGGCGCAACGCTCGTTCGCACGCAGTTGTAGGCTAGTTTCCACATGAAAGCATGCCGATCAGAAAACAAACTCCTCACAGCCCGCGAAAGTTCTGCCAACGATCGTACATGAACGCCCTTGCCCATTTCTTGAACGGCAAAAAACGATGGCAAGAAGCGCATCATGACATCGCCGTCTCCAGTGGCAGCCGCGCCACCAATAGAAGAGTCGACAAAGGCACCCGCTCCTGGAACAGCAGCATCGCCAACTCGTCTGCGCGAAAAGACAGCTTTGAGTATCTGCACCATCACCGACAATGACACGAGAGAAGTCGTACCCGGCAATCTTGTGATTCGCTCCGTTTGAGCTAGTACCAGCTGAAGGAAATAAGCACAAACAATCAGGCCGTGGGCGAGCTGCAGCAGACGAATCAGCACTCACCTGCCATGTGCCCGTCCTCAGCCAGCACGACCATACCAATCGTATCGTGGTTGTTCTCGGAAATCAAGCTCTCCACACCAGCACTGTTCTGCTTCTTGAACGTTTGGGTAGACGGGAGGAAAACCTGCTCCTTCACACGGTGAATATCGCGGCTCATGGGGGTATACGGAGGACAGGAGGTATTCTGCCCAACGACGTTGCGGTAGTAGTTGGGCTGGCAGTGCTGCTCGCGCCAGGACTCAAACACCGCCTGCGAGTGAGGCGTCTCGAGCGGCGTCTCCTCGAACCCCATCATCTTGGCAAACTCGAGCGCTCCGTCCCCCGCAAGGATGCTGTGCGCCGAGTGCTCCATCACCGCGCGTGCAACCTCGATGGCTGGCTTGACGCGCCGCAGCCTCGCAACCGCCCCCATCTCCATCGAGGTGCCGTCCAGGATCATGGCGTCGAGCGTCGTCTCGCCATTCGAGTCAGGGCTGCCGCCGTAGCCCACCGTGAAGTCGCACTGGTCGACCTCGCACCGATTGCAGCCTGCCTCCACGGCATCCAGCGCCGCCACGCGGCTGCGGTTTCGCTCCAGCGCGGCGAACGCGGCGCGCGTCGCGTTGGTGAACGGCCACGTGTTGATCACCACCGCCGGGTGACGGCGCGGCGTCATCTGCGACTGCTGCAGCCAGAAGGAGCCGCCCACCAGCGCCGCGACGGCCAGCGCACCGAGCCACAGCCGCTGGCGCCGGCGCATCGGAGCCATGGCGATTTGCTTGTCAAAAGGGGGGATCCGACTCAGTGGAGGATGGATACATTGTGTGGAGAACACCACGACTCGCTTCAACTTGCGGCCGTTACGTTCGCGTGCGATGGCTAAAAATGCAGCTCACAGCCACGCAACGGGCTGTGAATAGAATGAGCATGTGGCTTGAACAGGACGCTCGCTGAAGGCCCAAGCGCGGTGACGCAAAGCGTCGGGTGGGAAGAGCGAGTGAGAGCATGGACGCCATGGCTCCGCCGTCCGCGGGCGTCCCAGCGCTCATGCAGCAGCTCAAGAACGGTGATATCTCCAAGATGCAACTCTTTCAGCAGATTGCCAAGCTACAAGCTCAAAAGACGGCGAGTTCGGAGGGTGCGCAGCGCAGTGCGACTTCCGTTTCGGTGACTCAACCTGCGTTTGGACATTCGACACCGGTCTTCCCGCTTGGAGTTGGTGGGGCTGCTTCGACTTTGATCAACCAGCAAGGAGTTGGAGGAGTCACCCGCCCACCCCCGCCACCTATGATATCGACAGCCAATGGCTCAGTGGTTTCGAGTTTTGCGCGCACAAACACTGCCGATGCGTCTTTCACTAATCCGCTTCCACCGCCACCTGGGAACGCCGGAGTTAACATTGTTCAAGGAAACGCCGAGTTCCTTGCCACCGGAGTCTCCCACGATCAAGTTCCGCGATTCAGCGTGCAGGAGTGGATGGCGAACAAATCGCGGGCGTCATCGGCTGTTTCGACAGCAGCTTCTCAGTACGGACAACATCAGCAGAGAAGTAGCCAACAAACGCAGCCAATGTCGGCAGCACAGACCCTGTTTGGTAGCGCTTCGAACTATGACAACCCAACCCAGGGGTTTCACGAACCACTTGCACCAACTCATAGCAACGACCAAGATACTACTTCAGGATCGCCATACGTTTATACTCCGCAGCGATATGACATGCAACAGGGTGACGACAAGCAGGGTTTTATTGATTTCACAGAGCATTTTCGCGACGATCTGGAGCGCTCTCTCGAGGGAAACGGACGTTCAACAGTGGGTCTTCGAGGTAAAGGAAACGGGAACAATGTGTCGTCAGCAGGTGCCAACAACACGAGCGAAGAAGATAAGTTCCATGCTCGAGTGACACGCTGGAAGTCGCAGAAAGAAGCTATTCGCGAGCAAATGAAGCAGCAGCTCCTCCAGACCGAGTTAAGCGAATGCACGTTTGCTCCCAAAGTGAATCCCAAGTCGACAAAGGTTGTAGCGAAATTGCGAGGGCGGCAGTCAGGAGACTATGTGCGCAGTTCACCGCATGAAGTATCTGAGCGTTTATACCAAGAAGCCGACAACTATAAGACTCGAGAAGAGCTTGCAGCAAAGATGAAAGCAGAAGAAGAGGCCGAGCTCTCTCGAGAGTGCACTTTCAAGCCCAAAATCAATCGAGCCAATTCGCTGACGGAGAAGGTCAAAGCCAAGTACCTCGATCCGCCGACGGATACGTCTCCTTCTCTTGCCGCTGCTACCATGGAAGCCACAGCAAAGGAGCTCCAGGAGTGCACTTTTCAACCAAAGGTGAACCCAATCAGCACGGAAATGGTGTCGGCCCAGCTCTATCTCCAGCAAGATATTTATGAGCGGTTGAGTCGGCCGTGCTGCGCAGCATCAGAGACTGGGTCGCGTCCAGAGTTACGCCGAAGCCGATCATTGTTTGGTGACGACGACGGAACCGAAGACGACGACAGTCTCAACTCCATAGCGTCTCCTCTAGCAAGAGGCACACAAGACGACTTTTACATTCGCAACGATGGGCGAGGCAGCAGGAGGCGTCTTAGCAGCCGTCGCAATGAAAGAATTGTCCCTGGGAGAGAGCGGCCACGATCTGCAGGCGGAATTCAAACGGACGAAGAGAAAGAGGACCGGGCAAAAAAGTTTGCCAACTTTCTGGAGCGGCAAAAGTTCCACGAGCAAGCGCGTGTGAAGCGGATTGAGCAAACTAAGCAGCAGCTAACGCCAGGCTATAAGCCCAACATCAACAAGAACTCGCTTCAAATGATGGAGAACGGACGGAAGGGGGACTTTCTCGAGCGCATTACGAAATACGCCTTGCGCAAGGAGCACGATCATGTCAAAGGGAAGACTGTTCGTATCGCGGTACGTGGTTGCTACTGCCGTGATAGCTTGTTACTTTGCACTGATCAGATCCACATCTATAACAGGATCCTCACTGCACTTTCAAGCCCTCCATCAACCAAGTGAGTGCGAAGCGGAAAGCGCGTTCCGTCACAGAGCTCAGCCGTGGGGATCTGCTGCGCCGAGAAACAACACAGCGGCTGATGAAGCTCAAGATGGAGCAAGAAGAGATGTCATCACTGACATTCCGGCCGCGGCTCAACCGCGTCTCTGAGCAGCACGAAGGCAGGCTCAAAATCTTGTCAAGCCCTGATACGTACCTTCAGCGAATCCAGCAGCAGAGCCAAGCTCACACTGTCAAGCAACGGCGGGCATTGCAGGAGAAGGAGCTGCAGGAGTTTGCCGAGTGCACCTTTAAACCGCGCACGATCGAGGCACCAGTGTACGTCCAGCGGATTGCGCGAAGTGTTTCGCTCACGAAAGCTCTCAAACAACAGAGGCAGGCGACCGCAAAGGCGAGCGAAAAACCAGAGTGGAAGTAGCAGCTGCAGCAGCAGCGGGCGATCGTACCGTAACACCTTGAGCCAGCACGCCAAAAGATTGCATTACGACAGCGGAGTCACCAGCGGAAGTCACTATCATCCGATACATTTTTCTCCTTATAATGCGAGCAGAGGAGAGATCGAGGCGAGTCTAGCTCCGACAATGCGCAGTGCAAACCAGCAGGCAAAAATGAATCGTCTTTGCGCCGTTTCCTCCCTTGATGGGGCAGCCAGTAGTTTACAGGAAATACGGCACCAGCGCACGCTGCGTCAAGCTATCAGTAAACTCGGCAACCTATTGTGAACACGTATGGGATTCGTTAGTCGTCAATGCATTCAGGCAGCAGGAAAATGGATTGAAGATCGGACGCACCTCTCGGAACAGCTTGAACTCACGCTCCAGATTCTCATCGAACGCCAGGATCGCCGCGACGTTACCGCACCGGTAGCAGTAGTTGGGCGCGGACCAGACCGTGACGAGGTTCTTGTCCGGGAACATGTACTTGTATCCTTCCTGCACGAGTTGATGCGCGCGGCAGATGAGGTCGAGCCCGTTGATCTGGTTGAACTCGGAGGTGACCTTGGAGCCAAAGAGGTATCCTGCGCCACGCGGGCTCATGGCCCACATCTCGATGTCCTCGGGGTCCGACCACATGAGGTCACAGAACGCGCCCTCGTGCGGGATCTCTTGCTGGCGCTCAATGGTGCGCATCTGGTCGAGCGTCCGCACCTCGGGCGACAGGCCACCGTGCACGCACAGCACGCGTCCGTCGATGATGGCGGCGACGTTGAGGTAGTCAAACACGTCCATGACGTACTTCCATGGGTTGGCGTTGCCGTACTTGCGCACGCTCTCCTCGTAGAAGCCGTAGACCTGCGTGATCTGGCGCGACTCGTGGTTGCCGCGCAGCAGCGTCACGCGCTCCGGGTAGCGCGCCTTGAGGCACAGCAGCAGCTCGACGCACTCGACGCTGTTGTGTCCGCGGTCCACGTAGTCTCCCTGCAGGCGCACCCGTCCGTCAGTGCCGCCGGTCCCCCGTCTGCGTGCCTCCCCCGCGAGCGAGCCGCACCATGAAGATGTAGTTGGTGTTCTGCACGTCGCCGCCGCAGCGGAAGAGCTCGAGCAGGTCGTAGAACTGGCCGTGGATGTCGCCGCACACCGTCACGGGGCTGCTCACGGGCTGCACGTTCGACTCCTCGATGAGCAGCCCCTTGACCATCTCGCACACCTGCTTGAGCTCCAGCTCCGACAGCAGCTTGCCCTCGCGCACGCTCTCGATCCACGCGTCGGGCCCGCGCGCCGCCGCGGGCGCCACCTCCACCACCGCCGCCTCGTTCAGCTCCGTCATGCGCGCCTTGGGGCTTTCTCCTGGCCAGTCTCGTTGTGCCCAAACGAGCGAGCCCCCCCTTGCTGAGCCACGATTCTCGCGACCAGCGCATAGTGAAAACAAGTTGAAAATTCCGACCCGCGGGGTGTATTTGTGGAGCAGCGTATTTGGCCCGGATTAAGGTGGTCACATGTAGAATCAGGCTCTCGCGGCTCAATTAGGAAAATAGAACTTGGGGCGGACATGAGTGGGACCCATCCCGAGAAAAGCCATGACGTCATGGGGGGAAGGAGGTGTCCAAGGCGCTTCGCGGCGCGCCAATGCTGCGTTTCATGCATCGCCAGGCTCTTTATGGGACGCCTCGCTATAATTACGAGCTCCAGCGCCTCCAAACGCGCGCTATAATTACGCCTCGGCGCCAGCAATCCGGCTGACGCACATCCGTCCACGACATGAGCCTGCGACGGCTCCAGTAGACTCGATGGAGGGCTCGCCGCTCTCGCCCACGCCGCCCGCAAGCTCCCGATCCATCGTGGACCGAGGCGCTCACCGCGCGCTCGGGTCGCCCATGGTGGCGAGTCGCCAGAAGCGCGAGGCGGCTGCGCACTTCCCGCGCGCCGAGCTCTGGAGCTGGTCCATGCGGCCGGACAGCATCGCGGGAGCAGCCAAGGACGACGTGATCGAGGACATGCTGCGAGAATGCACCACAACAGTCGGGATCGGATCCGTAGCAGCGTCGTCGGCGTCGCTGAATCCCCCCGGGATCGATCTTCGTCGTCCTCATCTCCTGCACCGCCACTCGAGTCACCAACCTCACCAATCGGCGCAGCAACTGCATTTGCATCCGCATCCGCAGCAAGAGCAAGGATCGCCACCAGGATCGAGACGAAAGCTGCCAGCCAAAGGCCTACCATCAACGCGGAATCTCTCGCCGACTGCAACTCCTCCATTGAGACGGGATAGTGGCAGCGGAGGTGGGAGTGGCAATAACAGTACTGGTGGAAGTATCCGCGGTGGCGGAGGCTGGCGCGCTTATAAACTAGCTCACCGCACGAATCGACTGATGTCAAAGACGCGCAGATTCCTCGAGGCCCTGTCTTCTAATGACAAAGGCGAGGACCGAGGCTTAAAGAGTCGAGAAACAGGGTCTCGTGGCGAACGACGAAGCCAAACGCATGGAGTCGATCTGACGAAAGGGGCAAGCGACACTCAACCAGCCAGTGGACAACCTGCAGCAACAGAAAATTTTGCAGCAATTCGAGATACGCTGCATGGGGACACTGTAAATCAAATCGAATCAGAGAACAGTGAAGCCGAACCAGAGCATGTGCTAGTGGCAAGGCGGAAGCTCCAACTCGCAAGAGAGCAATTCGAGCGCGAAGTACTGAGTTGCTCAGATGAGGACGTAGAGTCGATTACACACACAAAACGCCATGGGTTGAGCGGCGAAAGCAGTGATTTCTGGGACTTCTACCATGCCAGCTCGACCAATAAACGACCAGACTCTGCTAGAGGGCGATACATTGCACGATGCGAGGACGCCTCACTACTCGTCCTTCCGGTGCTTGATCTAAAGAATAAGCCGCGACGATATGACACCGAGTCACATGCTCTGCGATACGATGACTATTACTTGGGAGACGTGCGCGCTCAAGCACTAGGTGGATCGCTCAATCTGTTGCCTGTACAAGTGCAGAGCCTATCGATGAAGAATGTTGGGGTGACTGGCATAGGGTCTTCTGCCATCATGGACGGTATACCGCTCTCACATCTCAATCATCTGAATTTGTCCGAAAACAGACTTGGTGTCGAGGGAACGGAGCGGATATACGTTGCTCTGCGCGACCCGCATGTTAATCTCCGATCACTAGACCTGGGGAACAACCAGCTTGGGGATGCAGTCGTGCGCACACTGGTCGACTGCTTGCTGAATCGCTGTACACTTGAGTACCTCAACCTGAAGAGAAACCGTATCTACCTCGCTGCTCGGGCAATAGGAGAGCTACTCCGGATATCGACTCCTTTGAAGACCCTCAATTTGTCTTGGAACAATATTCGAGGCGAACCCGCTCAACATCTTGCTCGATGCATGATGGAAAACTTGACTTTAAAGACTCTTGACCTCTCCGACAACACTCTTGGCAACGGTGGGAGCGCTGACGCGGAGCTCGGGGCATGTTTGGCAAACAATAAGTCCCTTCAACACCTAGATATCTCGAACAACCACGTTCGCGGACGTACAGTGATCGTCTACATTCATGGGTTGCAGCAGAACGCGGCTGGCTCGGCGCTCGAGTCTCTTGTGCTGCGTGGGAATCCTATAGGTGCGCTAGGAGCGGAGACAGTGATGCGGGCGGCTGCCTATGGCGCTGTTACGAAATGCCAGATCGACATTGGGGGCTGCAACCTTGATATGGTTGATGACAATTTAAACAATCGTGGCAACAATAGCACTAACGGTAACCAAGGAGCACCCACAATGGTGGCTTCAACGAGCATATACGCCGGTGGTGGTTTATTCACAGTAAACATGCGTGAGAGAGCAGATGCAGCTTTGCTACGAGAATTACTCGCGTTGTATTGGCGGAACAAACTCGAACTCGTGGATGCCTCACTCAATGGTGCCTCCTACACAGCCACTCTGTCAGCTGCAAAATCAAAAGGCGACGAAAAAGCCATTGCTGCGGGTATACCAAACTCAGGGGTGCTGCAAATCAAGCTCCAGCCTAATTATGAGCGTCGTGAGGAGTTCTTGTCTGCGCAGGGATTTGAAGCTCTTTACGCGCTCCTTTCGCGATCTTTTGGAGCTGTAAATGATGGTGACGAAGCCGCCAAGTTGTCCTGCATCCGCTTACTAGCCGAAGAATTCATTTTTACTGTGGGCCAGGCAAACCTCATTCTCTCACTGTTTCGATCTCACACAACGCAGGTGGAGAAGGCGAGTGCAGCGGCTGTGCTTATTCCTCAGATTGTTGCAAACACAAACGCCAGCAGCCGGCAGGAGGTGCTAGACTGTGCCAGTATTGAGGCCCCACAAGAGTTCTTTGAAGACAAAGACCAGGACGGAAAAATCGATGCATGCGGAGATATCTGCGTTGTACTTGGCCTTGAGAAGCAGTTATCTGATTTGGAGCAGGCTTACGTGGAAAAGAAAGTAGGCAAGTGGGTATCTTTCAACGCTGCGAACCCGACAGGCAAGTACACGCTCAACATGGCGCAATCAATCGATAGACGAATTCTGCTTCGAATTCTAGAGTTCAACAAAAATGAAAAGCGTCTGAGACAGCAGTTCAAGCTCATGGATATCTCCCAGAGCGGGCCATCCGCCAGCACAAGCGCTCTCGGTGGAGGAGGATTCCGAAACGTTCGCCTTAATCGTATGCCAGTCGATGTTACCGCGCCGTGGGAATTTCCTTTGCTCGGTTCGCTTGATTTTGACTTTGCTAGCTCGCGAAAGCCGTTTCGCGTTTGCACCGCACTCAGCGATGCTGCGTTTGATCAGTTCCTGAAGGAATTCAAGCAGCTGCAAGTCCCTCCCGAAGTTAAGCTCATTGGCTTGCGCTCAGTCTCTTCTCTTTACTATTTCTCTTGCGCTCAAACCCAGAGGCTCATGGAGCATTTCGGCACTTTCGAGCGCGATCCAACAACAGGAACTTTGCTGCGAGCCGAGGTGCTCATTATTCTGTTCACCCGTATAGTGGATGAGTGGAACCTAAGCGAGGCACTTGCACTGCTAGACTTGGCGACGAAGGCACAGGTGTTTGACCGGCTTGGGTGGCTAAATTGCTTCCATCCCCTTCAACAGGCTGAAAGCTACAAGGCACTACACCTGAAAAACTACGAACATCGACAGCTCGTCTTGATGCTCGTGAAATTAGCCGCAGGAGGCGAGATTGAGCTGTCCAATGTCGTTCTGACTGCCGGTGACGGAGCGTCATCATCAGCAAGCGCTGGGGTAACAGTAGAGCCAGACCAGTGGAGGTCGTGGGCGAGTGAGGACAAACTACCACTGGACGGTGATTTGAGCTGTTCCATGAGATCTACATCACCCGCAAGCACGCAGCCCGAGGCTCAGCTACCTCCTACTTCCATGCGGAAGAAGCTGTTGCAGTCGTTGATACTCAAGCTTGACGATCGGTCTCACGAACATATGGCGTAGAGTCAAACGTGTTGATTATTTTATACTTTGGGGAGCGTCTATCGAGTCACGCCCGGGAAATACACACACTTACTTGTTGCGGGTTAGCAGACGCACCGCCACCATGGTTGTGGATGCGACGAGTGTCACGAGAGCCGCTAGCGCGATTTTGTCTTCCTTCACGTCCGACCACTTGCTTGCGGCACGCTCAGAAAGAGTCAAACGCTTGGGGCTTGCGGGTTGCGGAGTCAACAGAACTTCATTGCTGGCGCCTCCAGATGCTGCTCGAGCCTTCTTCTTGTTGACCACCGTCTTCTTTGCGACCTTTGTCTTCTTCTTAGATGAGCACTTTCCTCCGCACTTGCCACCGCCGCCACCAGACGAGCAGCAGCCGGTGCCACCATTGCCACCACAGCAGCCACCTTCTCCTTCACTATGAGAATGCCCATCGCCGTGGTCATGATCATGATCATGGCTGTGGTCGTGGCTGTGGTCGTGGCTGTGGTCATGACCATGCTCATCACCACTGCAGTTACCACCGCCGCAGCCACCAGATCCATCGCACGACGACGAGGATGAAGCAGTGTCCGACGTCTTCGTGGCACGAGGCTTGCGCGAACGACTGGCAATTGGCGACACTCGGCCACCCGTCCGGATTTGATACCGAATTGCCGCAGCGGCGGGCGTTGCTGGCTCCGTGCGAGCGACGACTTCACCATTCACGTGGAAACGGGCACACGAGGTGATATGAACCTCAGCCGTGCATCCGATCAGCGAATCGTCCCGCGGAAGCAGGACCTTGGTGTAGTTCTTCGTATGACCCACTGTGAACTGCTTGTCGTCTGACTGCTCCGTGTTAATCCAGAC
Source organism: Phytopythium helicoides (assembly GCA_024867545.1). NCBI lineage: Eukaryota > Oomycota > Peronosporomycetes > Pythiales > Pythiaceae > Phytopythium > Phytopythium helicoides. The sequence continues at coordinate 16,442 of JANFNE010000020.1, read as the reverse complement.
CTTTTGGATCGACCCCACAAGATTTGTGTACGGCTCGATCGACTCGAAGAACTTGGTGATTCGACGGCTGCGGTTCTTAACCACCTGGGTAGGTACACGCTTCATCTTGGCCGCCGGAGTTCCAGGGCGAGGATAGAACTGGGAGATATTCATGATGTGGAAGCGATACTTCTCAACGAGAGCCATCGTTTCGTCAAAGTGTTCTTCCGTCTCGCCAGGGAAACCGCAGATAATGTCCGTTGCAAGCGTCAGACCCGGTACCTTCTCAAGGAGCACGTCGGCCACACGGCTAAAGTCTGCGACTGTGTACTCGCGGTTCATGCCAAGCAGCACATCGTCGCTTCCAGACTGGACAGGCACGTGGAGGAAGGCGTAGACCTTTTCATGGTTGAGAATCTCAGCGATCGCGTCCAGGTGCTGAAGGATGAATGGCGGGTTCGTCATGCCCACACGGAGCATCACCCCATCGGGGATAACATCAACCACTCGACGCAGGAGCGTTGGCAGATCCGAGCCAATATCGATACCGTAGGCGCCTGTATCTTCACTCGACAGCCACAGCTCCGTCACACCTTCGTCAATCACAGTCTGCGCACGCGAGACAATCGCGTCGGGTGAGTAGCTGCCAAGTTTGCCACGCGCGTGGCGCGTCTTGCAGTACGTGCAGGCACCAAGGCAGCCTGTGCTGAGCGGGATAATCTCGACCATGGGGTTCTTACGGATCTTGGGGAGGTCCAGCTCTGGCAGCCGTTGCTTGGCCAGGAGGCGGACCGTGTGGCCCTTGAGAGTCTCCTCGACCACCTCAACGACGCGGTCGACCTGCTGAATGCCCACGATGCTGACATCCTCCAGGCCCTTCAGGTGTCGGTCTGCCTGCGGCACACAGCCCGCGACCACAACAGCCTTGCCTTGGCTCTTGCCCTTGAGGGCCAGGTGCATGAAGGCCGCTTGCGATGGATCCTTGACTGTGCAGCTATTCAGCAGCCTGCACAAATAATCACCACATTGTCAGCCCCCTCACCCACCCACTAGCCACGCATTCAAAGTCTCACGCACCACAGTTGAGCGCTGTCGGGATCCTCGGTGAATCGGTAGCCGTAGCTCGCGAGCACGCCCTGCATGTACTCCGAGTCGCTCACGTTGTGTGAGCACCCGTAGGTCTTCATCCTGCTCCAGCAGCACCAGCAGAAATAGCACGTGAGCCTCCAGCCCGACTCGCCACGCCTCCGCAGCCGCCTCCTACCAGATGAGCTGCGTGCCAGGCACGTCGATGGCCACGGGCGCGTCCGCGTCCGCATCCGCATCCTGGAAGTCCAGGCGGCCGACGCGCGGCTCGTCCAGCGCGCGCGGCGGGCGGTGCAGCTGCGTCTTGGGCGCCACGATGGGCGCGCGCAGGATGGCCACGACCGCGCGGTCGACCTCGTCCTCGCCGATCATGTCCTCGATGTCGTCCAGCACCATGCTCGTCGCCCGCTTGGAGAAAGGGAAAGTGAGCCTCGGCTCGCCGCCTTTTGGCGCAGTGGCTGTCGAGGAGGTCCACGAGCGCCAGTGAGCCTTCAAACCCGTCCGCAGGGGTTCTTTAAACCTATCTAGGTTTTATCAATCTCACCTGGGGAAACTATAGAAGATCAAACCTAGATGCGGTTTCAAACCTTCCGAAAGCCTTCTACGCACCTAGCTGCCGCGTCAAACGCCAAGCGCCGCACCGGACCCGCCCGTCCGCCGCCGAGGCTGGTCCCTGCTGCCTGGATGCGCTGACCTGCGTGGCGAGCGCCGGCCCAGCAGGGCTCCACTGTGGTGAGAAAAGCGCAGGCTCCGGACGGCGCTGAACCCGCTTCGCTGGGGTTCGCTTGGGGCCGGATGCGGGCCAGTGGTGACGAGCAGCGCGGTGATTTCTGCTCCGAGCGGCGCAGAAGCGCCGTCGACAATTGCCCGGCATGACGGAATGGACGGCTGTCGTGCAACTTGTACCGCCGTTCGCACTCGCGGCGCTCGTGCCGCTGGGCCGACAGGCGCTCAAGAGCCCGGAGCCGGCCACCTCGAGTGATCGCACTGTACACCAAGGATACGCTTGGCGCGGCAGTCCACGGCAGAAGGTTCTCCCGACATTAGCTAACCCGGCGCGCCGAGCTGAGTCCGGCGCATTGATGCGCCTGCGCAGGCGGCTGCGCTTGATGGAGAAGCCCGAGGCGAGAGCCTCCGTCTCCATCACAGCGCAGCCGCAGGTGCAACTGCTACCGCGGCGGCAAATATTCTTCCCACCCGGCGGCATGGACGCCGCAGCGAGAATAAGATGGCGCTGAGCAGCTCCGAGTCAGCGGTGATGGTGGTTGCCAGGCAGGAAGGTGATGGCGAGCCGCCCGCACCGCCGGGCTGCGCAACGCAACGACCGCCGCCGCGTAATTTGAGCGGCGCACGGTTTCTGGCCGCGCCGCCCGCGCGCATTGGCCCGAGGCACGCGCCGGCGGTTCAGAGGAGGCGAGGCGAGGCTGTGCCGTGCTGAGCCAGCGACAAGTGTCGAGACGCCGGTGACACGGACCTCGCCGTTCAGTACCAGGTGCTCTGCCGCGCTGTCAACGCGCAGCTGGATCGGTGGACCAGGACCGAATAAGATTCGCGTTGTTGAAGATGAGGCCAACCAAGATTTTGGCGGTGCGCGAAAAGGGGCGGCCGCGCAGATGAGCGGCGCAGAGAGCGCGGGTGGCGAGCGGGGCACTGGACGCTTCAAATCGCTGACGGGCAGCCGCGATGGCCGCCACGCACCGTTCAGGACCGAGGGCGGACTTGATTTGCATCTCGATTGGCGAAGTGAAGTGACTCGCGAAGCGTCACTCAACACGGATCGCACGAGATGCGCGACTCGTTTGAGCTAGTTTGGACAGCCAGCGCGCTCATCACGAGGTGATTCAACCCGCCACCAACCCCCACAATCGTCGGAAACCATTCAAGGTACACAACTGCTTTTCGCGAGAAATTGAGAAATTAGCATTGCAGTTGCTCGCTAGTACTTCGAGCGGAGGATTCCCACATCCAGCTCACGAGCCTAAACGAACTTGCACACGACCGTCGGCACCTTGAACACGTCGCCGTTGTCATCCGAGCAGGAGGTCTGGAATTCAATGTACTTGCGGCTGCAGTCCACGAGGCCCTCGTAGCGCGACTCGACCCATGCGCGAAGCGGCTTGTTCATCTGCTCCGCGTACAGCTCCTTGAGCGCCTTGCCGAACGCGTTACGGTCGTACAGCATGAGACCGCTAACGGTGCGGAACAGCGGGTTCTCCTTGGCTGCGCTCGAGTTGCCCATCTCCGCCACACCATGGAAAAGCAGGTCGCAGTTGAGCTCCGTCTTGTCCTTGAACTGGTCCAAGAAGTCCGCCAGTGTCGCCTCGGACGATAGCTCAATGAGAGTCGAGTCCCACTTCGTGAAGCCCGAGGGCTTGCACTTGACCTCCGACATCTCCACCACGTCGTATTCATCCTTGGCCTTCTCTGGAGGCGCTGGCTCCTGGAGAAGATACATGTTGAGACCCAACGAATTCGAAGAGTCCTTGAATGCGTCCAGCTCCTTGCGCTGCAGCAGCTTGAGCATCTCCAGCATTGCGAGACCCGTGACTGAAGCCGTTGTCGTCGCAATGGCGGGGATGATCTTGCCAGCAATCATCTTGCACTTGTGCCGCGAAGCCTGGCGGATGCGGTAGTTGAACGCACGCAGGTTCGATGCCGCGTAAATGAAGTCAATGTGGAAGTTCATGTCCTGGTCCTTCTCAAAGTCGGCCGGCTCGAAGGACAAGCCCGAGATGTCGAGGCTCTCAAGCTCGTCCAGAAGCTTTGTCAGCTCCTCGCGATCCGAGTCGCTCGTGTTCTTGAGTTTCTCCTCTTCCTGCTTCTTGAGCTCATCCGAGTCCGCCGCAATCTTCTCACTCGACGGGTGCCACTCAGGGAAGACATACGTTCGCGACAGCTCCTCATACGTAGCCGGATCGCGCCATTTCGAGTCAGCAGAAACCAGCTCTTCCTCCGGCGGAGCTTGAATGCCATAGCAAACGGCCAGAATGTTCGCAGTTGCGCGAACAAAGTTCAGGTGCAACGGGTCTTCAGGGTCGAACGTCTGAACTGCCTGGGGGAAGCGCTTCGCTCCGGACCAGAACTTTTCGCCAGAGTTTGTGAGGTGGTCCTCCGGGAAGTTGTGGATGAGCTGAAGAATGCGGTCGCGGAAGCGCGATGTCATGAGTTCCATAGCCAGGTGCATGCACTTGTCGAAAGTCATGCCCCGCGCCGTCTCCAACGTCGCCTGCAGGTTACGCACGCGCTCGAGCTCCTGGACAATAGCAGCCTGCGCGAGCTTCGCATTAGGGTTCTCCAAAGTGCTCTGCTTGATCTTGGCGATGTATTCATCGCGGTGCTCCACGAACTTCTTCGCCTCAGCGGCAGGAACCACAAACACATCTTCAAACTGAGCGCGAGACCACTCAATGCAGTGCTCAATCAGCGACGGGAAATTTCGCAGCGTGCACATGGGAATATTGTCGTCCTCCGCATCCTTCGGACCGTCCGCGTAGCTCTGGGTTTTGTATGGAATCACTACCTGCACGTTACACTTCGTACCAAGCGTTCCGCTCTCCAGCAGAGGGATCTTGTGGAAGACGCACTTGCTGTCCACGTACAGACGCGCCTTGACATTGTCAAGCGCATTTGTGACAACATCCAAGTCTGTCCAAAAATCGTCATCGAACGTATTTTCCGTGTGAGGCGCCACAAGCTGCTCCAAAGCCTTCACTTTCAGGTCAGCGTTCATCTGACGCACAGCTCCCGTCGCGGCCACCGACTTTGGTTGACCGACATTGTGCTCACGGAACAAGAACTGACGGTTCAGGTTGCTGACCTCAATTCGGTCGTTGTCCGTCACCGTCACCAGACCCTTTTCGCCACATGCGAGACCAATCATCGCAAAGTTCTTCAGGTACTCGCAGCCCAGCGCACCACATCCAACAAGGAACGTGCGAACGTTACCAAGCTGCTGCTGGAACTCGCGACCGTACATCGTGATGATATGGTCGTAGCGAGAACCGATAGGCTGAGCGTCGGTCGGTCTCTCATCCGGAAGAACCTCGAAGGCGTCCAAATGGAGCCATTGCTGCAGAGGAGAAAATTTGCCCGTGAACTTGACAACTTCCTGGGCGATGACGCCACCAAAGAAAGCCGCAAATGGCTGCAGTTCAATGCCAGCATACAGAGCCGTTTGCTTGACAACCTTCTCGTCAAGTTCATCAACCGTGAGCACTTTCGCGTCTTCCAAGAGTCGCGTCTCATCCGAAAGGTGCTGGATACCAGCCTTTGCGATCGCCAGCACTTCGTCAGCGTGGGCATCGTTGTGCGGTTCGGGGAGGTGTCCATGGCGCTCTTCAAACTCAAGCACACTCCACAGTGCAATGTGCAGCTGCTCTGCACGACCAAACTTGGCTCCATCGGTGAACATCAACCCAAAATCACCAGGGTTCACGGGGTCCACAAGTGCTTCCTCCAGCGATCGGAAATGCATCTTGAACGGCTTCTTGTGCTGCGTCAGGATACCACCGCCCTCATATGGCGTGAACTCCGACGTATCCCCGATCTTCAAGCTGTACGGATCAAATACCTCGACTTGCTTGCCGTTGCGGAAAACCTTGCGGTTCGCAAACTTGATGCGGCGAGGTCCCATGTTGTTGATATTCTTCTCCGGGTCAGACTTGAGCTGCATCCCCTCAACTTCACTGATCTCGATCCACCCGTCGTGGTCCGAGTCCGGCATTTCGTGCATCTTGCCGTCTTCGTCAGGACCCAGCAGCGACAGCACGCCGTCCTTGTCATTCGTGATGTCCGTAATGATGCGCGTGATTGGGGCCTCGCCAGTCGCGTCATGGCACACAACGTTTCCTCCGAAGTCCGTGAACGCGTAGCCCATGGCACCGCGGATGTCGCACACAATAAATCCAATCGCAGGTGACTGCTGTCGGCAGAAGCGGTTCCAGCGAAGCAGCTCTGAGCGGTTCGTCTGCGTGAACACGACCACGTTGTGCTTTGCGACCACCTCTTCCGTCAGCTCGCCCTTGTGCACCGACACGGACACCATCTTGTTTAGCTCCGCGAGCTGTCATGCGTTGTTCATCCCATGTCAGTCTCCTGGCAACCAAGAGATAAGCAGCAAAAGCGGATACCTTGTGCGAGACGGCCGTAGCGCGCGGGTGTCCGACGTCCTGCTCCGTCAGGAAGAAGTTGGTGCCTAGGTCCTTCATCTCCGCGAGTCCGTCTGGTCACGAGAAATGCACCCATCAGCGCGCTAACCACTTTGAGCGCTCCATAAAGGGACGCGCGAGAGTACCGTCGTGCAGCGTGATGGCACCCGGGCCGGCCAGGATCAGGTTCTTGGCACACTCGACGCCCACGCCCTGCAGCCCGACAATGAGCACGCGCAGCTTGACGAGCTACAGTCGATTGCGGTTTCGTCAGTCTGCTGTTCCTCCACTTACAGCCGGCAGCAAACAAGCAGCGAGCACACCTTCGCCATGGTCTCGAGCCCGAAGGCGCCGATCTGCCGGCTGTATTTGTCCATGAAGCCCGCATCGGTCTCGAGCTGCTTGGCGTCCGTCGCCATCGCGGTCACCTCCTTCCTCCTGCCTTTCTCGCTCACCCTTTGCGAATCTTTTTGATAAGTGCGATCGCTCGATCGCCCCCCTATCCAAAAGTCTATGGAAAACGAATATACTCAAGACTGTAAATACTCGAAACTGAAGAGTAGCTGTTCAAGTATACCCTTATTATAAATAACCTGTATCATCCTGATATTTGGTAGTGTCAACCCAAGACAGTTTGGTCCCCAAGACCAGTGCAAACTCGGAACAATTGAATGCCATGTGCATGACCCGCAATGACATCTCGTAGATGTCGCTGCTTTGGTATTGCTCAGGCTCTGCGGATTCAAAGGCTCATTGCCACACTGAGCTTGGAGATGTCGTTGCTTTTCCAAATCATGGGCTTCACCAAAAACAAATAAATAAGCAAAAACAATCTTGAGTGCGCGAGATGATGTCGCTGACAAGTTTCCGTTGCTTGTCAGGTCGTCAGCCCATGACTGGATCCGGACTAGCGAAAACTGAGCAATAAGAACAAGCCGAGACACGAGGCGCTTTGGTGGATCTCAGAGAACCAGCATGATTCTGTTTGTTGCGCCAGCAAACAGGTATCCGAGGGAGACAACCGTCAGCTTGTGACGAAAATCTTCAACACGCACAATTTCGACGCCGAGTGATCCGATTGATTCTACCTGCCCACCCTTGAAAGTATGTTTTCGCCAGTGCATCGGTCGTTCCGAGCGATGTTGATGACATCCTCAAGCACAACAGCAAACTGGCAATGATCCAGTGATTCTGCACGAAGCGGGAAATGCCTGGGAGCTTCCCTGGCATAGCTGCACAATATTACTGGTAGCGAAAATATAGTTCCTTTACAGTATCGCCGTAGGATCCCCAACAATCGAAGCAATGCACCAAGGAGACCTCGTCAATTTCTGTACACTCGTACGCGCTCACTGCCACAAGTCTCCTATCTTTCGAATTCTGGTCGTCCTAGCAAGACTTGGAGGCCGTCCGCGCGAAATGGTCTCGGAGGTGATGCGGAAACGTGAAGCGAGCTGCCTCTCTCGAGTTCATTTGCACCACTTGCACGTCACCCATCCTGACAGTTAGAATCAGGGCAACACCGCCTCAGATCTCATCCCGACCAAAGCACCGGGATAAAAAGCGCGGCGGATCTCCAGGAGACAGATCGAGCTGCTAGACGGACGCCGCCGGTTGCGCTGTGACTCGCTTGCTGCAGCTTCGCCAGTCGCTGTGAGCCAAGTTGTTTGGCAGATCAGGAGAGCTTGAAGTCATGGCGCTCGTGTACCTCCCCGAGCATGTGTGGTCGACACGCTATGGTGCGTTCAAGAGGACTCGCAGAAGATCCGTTACGAGTCGCTGCTTGTTGTTCGACTCGCTGACGCGATCTTGCTGCTGGCGTGGCGCAGGCCCCGACTACTTCACAGTCTCCATCATCGGGTACCGAGTGTTCGACAGCTCGTTCGCGCAGTTCGAGCTCCAGGTGCAGACGGGGAAGCGCTACTGGACGGTGCTGCGGCGCTTTAGCGAGTTCGACAAGCTGCGATTCAGGTTTTGTCTTCACAACGCAATGAGTGATCGAGCTCAACGGTTCGTGCGACTAATCTGTGGATTCCTTTGATTCTAGTCTTCGCTTCAAGGGCGGCGACCGCCTTCCGCCGCTGGTTTGTAGATTGGATTCCCTACATGGTGCTGTCTGTACGTTGGAGTAATGGTCATGGTGATCGTGACACAGCCGCCCAAGACTTTTTGCTGTCGCGACCTGAACCCCGAGTTCTTGAGTCGGCGGAAAGATCAGCTGCAGAAGTTCCTCCACGACCTGCTCGTGATCCCGGGTGTGTCGGACGACGCCGCTGTGCGTGAGTTCCTCCACTTGCAAGCGTCCAAGGCCATGTTTGTCTAGGACCACACAAAACGAGGGCAGCAATAGCTACGAGGCCACGCACTACATCATTCATGCTAGATACACGTGACACCCACCACATATGAATAGTGTGAACTTTGATATCATTTTCGATGAAGGCATTGCTTCGTGACGCCACCAGAGATCAGCTCTGGCAAAAAAGTCTACCACAACAGCCCCAGACGGATGGAAAGAGAAGCAGCATGGTGTCAAAAGCTAGCTCAACATTATGAAGGAGAAAAAGCGCTAAATACTACAGGTCGAAGTTGAAGATCGACGCTAAGACACCTTTCTAGTGGCGCTTCTTGCCCTTCTTCTTCTTGGCCTTCTTGGCAGCCGTCTGTGCCGATGCGCTTGCCGTCGTTGACGCCGCCTCTTCTTCCCCAGCCTTTGGTGACGTCGTACCAGCAGGAGTAGCAGTAGCAGTGGGTGAAGCAGGCTTCTCAGCATCGGGGATCTGGATCAGCTCCGGAACGCTCTGCGACAGCGTCATGGACTCGGTGAGGTTCACCTGGACAAACTCGTCCGGGTCAACGCTCTCCATGGATCGCGATAGCACATCGTCCACGAACGAGTCGGCGACCTCCTCTGCCGCGGCGAGCTTTTCTTGCATGACAGCAAGGATCTCCTCGGCCTTCGATGGGTTGGATGGGCGGCGAGCGAACGCACCAAAAGCCGCAGGACGTCCACCAACACGGCCAGAAGGGGAAGGTCCCTTCTTGGGCGAAGGAGCCTTTGCGGTCTCACTTGGCACCTCCACCTCTTTCTTGGGCGACGCCATCTTCTTTGGGGACTCGACAGTCTTCAGCGCTTCAGGAGCCTTCTTTGGGGACTCGACGACCTTCTTGGGAGACTCGACGACCTTCTTGGGAGACTCGACGACCTTCTTGGGAGATTCAACGACCTTCTTGGGAGATTCAACGACCTTCTTGGGAGACTCGACGATTGGTTTGACGGGAGAGGCAGGAGCCTGCTTTGGTGAGGCAGGAGCAGCATGCTTTGGCGATTGAGGGGCCAACTTGGGCGACTCAACAATATGCTTGGGAGACTCAATCTTCTTGGGCGACTCGACAATCTTCTTGGGCGACTCCACCTTCTTAGGTGACTCTACCATCTTCAGGGTTTCAACAATCTTCTTGGGCGACTCAACCTTCTTGGGCGACTCAACCTTCTTGGGCGACTCAACCTTCTTGGGCGACTCAACTTTCTTGGGAGTCTCGACCTTCTTGGGAGTCTCGGCGATCTTCTTGGGAGACTCAATCTTCCTTGGCGCTTCGACCACCTTCTTGGGGGCCTCAACAACCTTCTTGGGGGACCCGATCACCGGTGCTGGCTTCACAGCAGGAGGGCTCGCCACCGCAGCTGCGTACGACTTGCGAGGCGATTGTGGCGGCGACGGCACCGCGTTGGTTGCTACCGGAGTGGAAGGCTTCTGCTCCTCCTTCTTGGGCTCGTCCTTGGCGCCTGTGAGCGACGCAATCATGCCCGTGACGGGGCACTTGGCGCCCTGGCGGATCTGCTCCTCCGTGAGCTTGCCGCTGCCGAACGGGCACGAAGCCTCGCCCTTCTTGCTCTTCTTGTCGGGATCCTGCTGCAGGTAGTAGAAGCCCACGGCGATGCTCACGCCCAGCAGGCTCGTGGCCAGCAGCAGCGTCGAGACGCTCGAGAGTCCGCTCGCCGCCATGGTGCGTCACTGGTGGCGAGGCTGTGGGCTGGGCTCAGCTGCGGTGGCGCGAGGGCGGTTTCCGAATGGAGCCCACGACTGGTTGGCCATTGAGTTTGTTGGATCTCACCTACTCCTGAGATCGCGTAATACGGTGGGCCACATGTGACTGGTTTTCGTACTGGGTGAAGCCATGTGCTTTCATTGGGCAATAAAGGCGATGACATTACTTTTGACCAATCCAGTTGGTGGTAGAGGCCTGTGACACGCGATACGTGCCGAGCACATGGGTTGGGTTGACCACGTTGAAGTTGCCTTTACAATTACATCGATCCGACTCGTGCGCACCGCTGCTCGCTGGGATGCGTGGACAGCCACGACACGACGGTGCACACTTTGGCACGGCTCACTGTTCACAACACACTGCTCGATCCTGGACGAGCCTCGTCAGGTGCCGCCTCACCGAGAAGACTCCAGAATGCGGGGGTCTCCCGCCCTTCATACAGAAGGTCGCACTTGGACGGGAACGACTCGAACTCCTGCAGAAGCTCACTCGCGGTCTGCGCTGCCTCAACTTGCTGCTCGCTCGCTGCCTGTCCGCACCAGATGAACATGTAGTCTGAGCACGCGATGACAAAGCTAAGGGCAGCGACGTCGTCGCTCGGGCTGTGGAAGAATTGCTCTTCGACGTCTAGCAGAGGGCCAACAATCAGAGGCTGTTCTGCTGGTCGAGAGCCGTTACCTATACTGCCAGGTTGTGCGTTTCCGTGGTTCTGTTCGTCGCTACTGACTTCGCTCGAAGCAACCTCAATCCGGAACACGATCGGTCGGTGGAGCTGGATGCTGCCTTTGAGATGGAGCTGCTCCCATTCCGTGAGCTGAAAGATAAAACCCGAGTTCGGGTCCACAGCCGGGCGAGCCTGCCGAACAAACTCCAGCGCCTGGTACATTCCAATCTGCTTGTACCACATGAGATACGCGATGGCCATCGTAGGCGAGCGAGAGATGCCCTTCACGCAGTGCACAAAGATCCGCCCACCGAGCTTCCTTGCTCGCTCAATGAAGTCAAACACCATGTAGAAATGACGCGCAATATCCTGAGATGAGTGGTCGCGTAGGCGAAGATTCAAGTACGCGAAATCGTCCGGATAGAAAGCAGGAGCGACGGATGCCGCACAGTTGATGATGTGCGTGATGCCGACTTGAGATAGCGTAGCCTTGTCCTTGGCAGCGGCTGCGCCACCGATGTAGAGGAAATCCGTCACCTTGGAGCAAATTGCAGCGAGATCATTTCTTCTCTGTGGCTCAAAGGCCTCAGGTACGACTTGGTCAACTTGGGACATATCCAGGGACAGATTGCCCGGATTCCTATTTCGCCGCGGTGGCTGCCACGGCCTCTTCGAGTTCGTAGGGATCCTGCCGCCTGCGCTAGGAGCAAGAGGAGATGCCAGCGCCGGCGAAACAGCCCCGTTCTGAGGCCGCAGCGCGGCACTTGGACTCCATCCAGGCGTTGAGGAAAAGTTCAGCGACGGGCTTCTTGTGGCAGCGTAAAGCATAGCGTGCGGCGTCTGGTCCAGCTCTGGTCGGGTCTGCGCGTCGAGCGATGGTCTCATGGCGTCTGCTATAGTCATGCAGCCACCGGTTCAGCTTCAATAGTAGCACAATCTGAGGGCGACGCGCAGGCGCACCTTCCACTGTACTCACAGCAGGCGACCAGCAGCGGTCTGGGAGCCGCGGCGAGCCCGTCTTGCCCTGTGCGGCGTGCATCACCGACATCGAAGGCGACACCGGGCAGCCCTGTGTCCCCGTAGACGCGGCGTCGAATGTCCCACACGCGCGCGCACTGTAGAGACCAAATTGTCCAGCAATTAACACGCGCGAGTGAGTGGGTGTCTGTCGCGCCATCGCCATGTCGTCGGCCGGTTGTGCGCTCGCCGCGCGTGCGTACACACGTTTCGAGCAAGCACCCACCCGCCGGCCGCGACGAAGAGAACCAGCCAGGCAGACGGAGCAACGTACATCTTTCCCTCTGAGCAGCAGCGCTTCATCGTGCTGCCGGTGGCCCCCGGCTCCATGCAGGACGCTCGGCGCCGCACCTTGGGCTGCGAGTCGGCCGCGTCCGCGCTCATTCCAGCGCCACAACCCCACGCGCCGCCGTCGAACGCGCCGACGGGCGACGGAGAGGCCGCCACGCCCGCCGCGCCGCTGGGCTCGAGCTTGCGCTTGGTCGACGCGCCGTCGGCTCTCGCGGGGCTACCGCTGCGGGTCGCCAGGTCGGCCTCCATCCATGGACCGGCCCCCGCCGCGCGCTCTTTTCGTCGACTGGCCGTGCTGCTTGGCTCTCGGCGCTGGCCGCCGCGTGGGTCCGCGAACCGGGCTTTTCTCGATCCGGAGCTGCTCCGCCGCCGCCACCTTCGAAGAAACTCGACTGCTTTTTCAGGCTCGCCGAGCGTGAAAGGTTGTTGCCGAACATACTGAAGGCAAGTCAACGACTGCCCGACGAAACCCCTCCCACTCCCCCCGTGACTGTGACGGTTTGTTTCGGATCGAGTGACACAACCGCTTCAGCTTCAACTTGTCAAAGGAATAAGATTGGACCAATCATGGCGGCGGCAATTACTTGGACGGAGAGTCCAGCGGCGCGCGCATACTGAGTTGCGTCGCACCCACCAGTAGGATCGACGCTGCCACGATAGCTGGCTCTGCGACCAGCGATAGTTGAACCCGCTAGCGGTTTAGCATGGCAAGACTTCACGCTTCAATGCTGAATCGAGTGGCTACGTTGAAGTGGTTGTGGGTGCGCGGAAGTTGCTATCAAGACAAACCAAATCAGAACTGCGTAGCCCGAACAAGGCGACTCGGAGCTATACGAACTGTTCGAAGAGAAGCAACCGCTACCACCAGCAGCAAAACACAAGCAAGGGAACGACAACAGAGACGTCGAGCGCATCGACCACCACAACCAGTGACCAAGAAGTCTATAAGCGGTATCTCCGTACGATCGCTTTTTGTGTGTGAATGTCTGCACTCATGCGTAACGTCATTCTCCTGATCAGCTGGAACGATTTTGCCGAGTGCGGCGTGGGAGCATTGGTTTGCCTCTTCTGCGAGGTCGCGTGCACCACCGTTGCGGGGATGCTGCCACCAACAAGATCAAGATCATCCTCGTACTGCGCATCCGGATCAAGGGAGACCTCGACCACGTTCACCGGCTAGCACAAGACCCCGAGACCAGAATCCTGATCCTCAATTGATTACGAGCATCGGTTGATCCGACGTCTCGCGCGATGTGAAGACGGTGAGGCGCTGGGCTCCCACGGAGTCCGAAGCCACGGGGCAGAGCCGTAGCGGTCGAGGTAATCACCGTGTTACCTCAAGTGTTCGGGCGACTGCCAGCGACCACACGCGCAGTTCAACGTGTTTCAACCAAATCAGGCATCATCAGCCCATCCACTGTTGAGCGTTGTTGGCTACCGGTTCCTCTTTCACGACAAATAAAGAGGAGGCCAGTATTGCTCGGAGCTACACGCTGGGTGCAGCATCGATGCTGGATGCAGGAGTCTCCTTCACCGAACGTAGTGCTTGCATCTCATACAGCTTTCTACTTCGAAGCAGTAAGATTGGACTTTTCAATCTGCCAGCATCAGCATCGACTGCAATGTGTATGATATATTTCCCGTCAGCAAAAGGCTACAACGGACGCACTAATAACCGACCGATAGGTGCTCACGCGAGCAGAGAGGGAGCAAAGTACTTTTCGATGACCTGCAACAGGAAGGCGATGGAGAATTGCAAGTGGTTGCCCTCGGTCGACAAGAAATGCACCTTCCCGGCCGCGTCCAAAGTCTTGAGCCCAAACGAGTCCTCACGGTACCACGCAGTCTCGTTAAAGCCTAGCACACGCTTGTACGGCTCGTTGTCCTCGTATGCGCCAAACCACTCGGATTCCTTCGGGAAGACCTGTGTATCGCCGTTCGCGCGCACGAGCACCAAATTCTGGAGCTGGATGAAGTTCTCGCGGTACGTTGCGTTCACAGAACGCTCGTTGTTGATGTCCGGGAGAAAGTGGACTGCGCATAGATGGTAGCAAGAATGGGGTGGATAGTCAGCATCGAGAGCAGGAAGAAAAAGTTCCAATAGCTCATGCTGACCTGCATTGAGGTACTCGGTGATCTTGAGCGGGTCGCGGAAATAGTTGGACTGGGCAATATGATCTGCATGTCAAGTGCGTGTTTATAGCGCGTCGTCGTCAGTGTGAAAATCGATCACAGCGTTGTAGCCATCTGAACCCTGGCACCCACCTTGAACTTTGCTCGAGTAGACTGCATCGCCAATAAGCTATCAGGAGCAATACAGTCAGACGTGGTGTGTCCGTCGTATTTGAGGCGCACAACAGAACCCTGTACCTTATCGATCTCCTTGCATATGAAAGCAGTCGGCGCGCACTGGGGCAAGGCACCAACTCCTGCGAGCGGGCCATGAAACGATACAAAGTTGATGACGGGCGGATTGTTGTACCGCTCGATGTATGCGCGAATGAGAAGGTTGCCCTGGTGAGACCAAGCGATGCGATACGTGTTGGTCTGGAGAGTATGGCCATCATCATTGTCGATTTTGCACCCCACTCACCTGAGAGAAGCCAGCAGCGTTGAAGCCTCCCGCAAGCAAGGGATCCTAAAGGTCCAGCCCGAGACACGATCGATCGTCAGCAGCCGCCCGACATCTCTATCTGCCCAGCTCGCATTTGCACCTTTTGCACATTGCTTGCGAAAATAGCGACCTGCTCGTCCATCGTGATGAGGTAGCTGTTCTTGATGTCCTCTTGCACCGAGTTGCCGATCTGGATGCTTGCAACGTGCACACCGAGCTTGTCTTGAATCGCCTGCGTGGCACATCCATCGCCATGCGTTCGCAGCGTCAGCGCTAAAAGAAAACTCAGCCCGCTCCCGCGCGTGTTGCACCAACCTTTTGAATACGCCGCATGCCCGGGTTTCCTGCAGCGTCCCCCATGCCGTGCATGAGCACCACCGGAAGCGTGGGTAGCTGCTGGAACACGGCGGCCTTGCTCCCCCGCGCTGCCATTCCAACGAGATCTTCTTCTGCTTCTTCCCCTCCCGACGCTAGCGCAATGCTGTGGTCGTCGGCGCTGTCCAGGTACACGCCCGACATGGCGTTGATGAGCGCGACCTGCGCAAACAGCACGAGCGCCGTCACGCCCGCAGCCACCATCACCAGGCGACTCGTCGCCGCGCGCTCCATCATGATCGGCGAGAGCAAACCGCAGCGGTCTGATAGTGACGCCACGAGTATTCTTCAAGGAAAGGGACGAACATACTATGCGCATTTAAACCGCACCTATCACCTTAAGTCCTCATTTAAAGTACGCTTGTAGCGCATTCATGCGAGCGCAATCGCACCTACCAATTTTGCGCAGCGAGTGGTGGGCGGGGCATATCTCCGGTCATCAGGCAGGCGCAGACAGCGGGGGCATCGATGGCGGCGTACGCGCGATCCTCGGTGGTGCGTAGCGCTGCGACGGCTGCGACGCGCGGCGGCGCCCGCGGCTGGGGCTGGTTCCACCGCTCGCTGGAGAAGATGAACGCGCCGGCGGCCGCCGTGGTGCCGTACGACGCGGCGGTGCCGACGCCGGCGCAGCCGCGGCCGCGCGCCTTCCTGGACGTGAGCATCGGCGGCGCGCAGGCCGAGCGCATCGTGGTGGAGCTGGCCAAGGACGTGGTGCCGCGCACGGCCAGCAACTTCGCCAAGCTGTGCACCGAGGGCTTCCGCTCGACGCTCGGCGAGGGCTCGTACAAAAAGTCCAAGATCCACAACATCACCAAGGGCGTGTACATTGTGGGCGGCGACGTGCTGCACGGCAACGGCACGGGCGGCCACGCCGCGCTCGAGGACGGCAAGCGCTTCTTTGACGACGAGAACTTCGCGCTGCAGTTCTCCGAGGAGGGCGTCGTCGGCATGGCCAACGCCGGCGTCAACAAGAACGCCTCGCAGTTCTTCATCACGCTGGCCGCGCAGCCGCACCTGAACGGCCGCAACGTCGCGTTTGGCAAGGTCGTCGAGGGACTGAGCGTGTTAAAGACTATTGAGAGCGTGTACTGCGTCAAGGGCAAGCCGCTGACCGAGGTCGAGATCACGGACTGCGGGCTGCTGTAAAGCGCCGCCGCACCGGTAGAATCGACCACTTGCCGAGTTGCCTCCGCGCCCTGCGCGCCGCGTGCGTGCAGAC